>CM060919.1:177331119-178679691 GCA_030737875.1 Allium sativum
GTGCAACAGTGTAGGTTCCTGCGGAGTATGGGCGTGCAAGAACTCCGAAGTGGAAAAAGCAGGCACTCGGCATCAGTAGTATACACTGTGCATCTTGAATTTGTGTCGGGTTGCCACCATAGGAGTTGATACACCCCATGGCGGGACTAGCACAGGTATCTACAATCAAGCGGGGCCGAATGACGCAAGTAATAAATGCATGCAAGTAGAAGCCGATCGGAAAAGGATCACTTTGTTATGAACACATGATGGTAGTTGAAACATTCGTTAGTAGGTGCAGAGAAATGGAAATGAGTGCGATAGTATATTCAGTTTACCTTGCCTTATCTTATGTTACCTTATTGCTATGGTATTGTCCTATGTTCAGTTTGTCCATGTCATGATCCTTTTACCTGTTTACATGCTGAATAATCACTGGACTTACCAGGCTTATGTCTGACCCGTTTTCTTTTGCCTTCTTTTCTTTTGTTTCCCCCCAGGTCCGCAGGGAGGGAATACTTCAGCTTAGTGCATGCCTTTTCTAGCTTGAAGAGAGTAGATGTATTTCTTGGATTTTTTTTTTCTTGGGCTATGGCTGTGGTTACACTTTTATTGGGGATTTGTGTTGCTTTACTACTGTTTTATGCTTCTTTATGTACTTAGAGTTTTAAATCAAGACAGATGTTTTATTGTAATAATTTAGAAGTTGGGATTTGAGACAATGCTTGTAATGTTTTGACTGAGCTACGCTATTTATGAAATGATTTCAATTTTCCGTTGTTTATATGTTTGTCTTGTAAATTATCTGTGCCTTTTACCTAAAATGCTTCACCAAAGTTAATGCATTCCCTTTGTGAGTGACCTTAACGGAGGTGGGATGTTTCAATAGGAGTGGGTGGAGGCGGGGTTAGGCACAAGCGAAGTGGAGAGTGGTCGGAGCTGCAAGTAATTAGAGGCGCGTGGCGGGTTTGTGTGGAGAAGCAGAGTGGCCGTTTATATATATATATATATATATATATATATATATATATATATTAGCATGAAGCTTCAGATTATTAAGAAGAAGGAGAAGTGTAGTGTACGTGCAAAAATTATGATGAACATTTTTGTTTCTAAACATGTCAACCTACTTTTTTGCATCCCATATAAAATTATGTAGTAAACTCTTATTCATAGTTTTCATAATCGTACCATGACTCGAACCGTTATAACTCAAAATTCAATGTTTTGACAGTTTAACCGATTGAACCCTTAGAATCGCGAATTTTATTTTCTAAAATTTATGCATTTATCAACAACTTATATGTAGTAATATTGAAATAAAAATACTACATATGTGAGTTATAAATGATCTTAAATTTCTGCAAATGAATTTATATACTTCTGTAGTGCATAAATACATCAATTCAAATACATTGTGTACACAGTAGAGCAGCGCACAATGATAAAAGTTTAATATATGGATAAACTTATTGAATTTTACAGTAATATTGAAGAAATTAATAGCTGTGAAAATTAAAGTGGTTGAACGTGTGGTTAAATTTTAGGATGATGATTTTTGTAATATACATGCTGCATAATGTACAAAATTTCTAAAAGAACTCATTTTAGATATAATTTTCCATAAGAAATCACTATTTCTAAAATATACTCCATTTTTCTTCGAAACCCAATATGTACTTTTTTACATATGTTCCTTACATATTTTTTTTTTCAAACATAAAAAATACCTCCTTTTTGTTTTAAAAATTGTTTCTCGCAATTTAGCTAGTACATATTTTGAAATTGTAAAATTTTAAGGTCAAAGATTGAAAAACACCATATACTATAATCCAAAAACTTTTAAAATTTCAAGTTCCCAAAGTTAACAATGGGGTTAGACTCAAAGTGGGTTTCTAACTTAACTGGACTTCCCTAAATATTCCCATAAAGTCATTTCTCTCAAACATACCATATATATATATATATATTCCTGATTCATTTTCTGTCTGCTCTTTTCCAATTTATAATACTCCGCCGCAAAACCCACTAATCCGAAATACTAACATACGGGATCCATCTTTCTTTATTATAAAATACGTTGTACACTTTTCACCCAAACCACCTAAAAGTCTCTTATTTTCAAAATTCTATAACTATTTCTTTAGTGTGCATAACTGATATCCCAACTCTTCCCACATGCCACTCTTCCTATTTAGTGGGTTCCTTTATTGACCTAGGTGCATATATAAAATATATTTATATTATAAAAATACAAATACATTCATTCACTGTCTATATTGAAATCCTAAACCTATGCTCTGATACCAGATGTAATAATCTGAATTTCGACAAACCGATTTTTTTCAAAAATTCCAAGCTATCGAAGCTCAAGTTGGCTTGTTTGGTATCCTGCAGAAAAGACAGAGATAATAATTATATCAAAGCTTGGTAAACATGTCATAGCGGAATGGATAAAATATAATATAATCAACATAGCCTAACCGAAGTAATAATGCTATCTAACTAGTATCCAAAGCTATCAAACCTCTGCCACAAACCTAACCTGCGAGCGTGTTATGAGGATGGGTCATAACAAAAAGTTCTGGTGATTGGACAAATTATACATTCTGAAATAACTATACACATACCTTTCAGTTATGTTTTCTTATTTATTAGGTTATTTGGGTTATCAGCACTCAAGGCTCTACACTCACGTCATACCCATCTACTTCCCATTATATTAAACTAATACAGTATATATGTAGCTATACCCCACATCTCAAGGTACTCCACATAATACGCTCCTTGCATGGTCTCCACTTTCATGTCATGGAAGTGTATACTATGCCTAACAACGTAAGGAAATCCAAATCATTACGCCCCGTAATCGCACAGAATCATCATCGCTATGCTATGCAAGCGTACAGATCGTCATATCCCAACTCCTCGATCGAATCAAGTCTCAACACGGAGTAATGCCCTACTATCTATAATATAACACCTAGTGCGTGTATCTAGACACTCACACGAACATACTGTGTGCTATATTCCGAGTCCCGTTATAGGGCTGCATCTAATGCATAGAACTCAGTCGGGAGCTTTCCATATCTATAAAGGTTCACCTTGCTGGGCCTGCAATATAAATATCCAGAGTATGGATTGCATTTCACGGTCACTATGCCCCACCAAGGCCCCTCTCTTAATTAGTGAAAGACTACATCAAGAGCTAAGTGACCTGCCAATAGAAAACAATCCAACATCCAATATGACGTGTCCCGCAACCAACATCTCGATAGTGAAAGATCGATGGTCTCTTGGTTTAGCTCTAGTCTTTTCACATCCCACTGACTGCCAATGATAGCTGCCCGACGATTACTGTACTATATTGGTCCTGACCCAGCCTCTTCTCGAGGAAATCGTCGAATCACCAAACACTATCCGCCACAACCTTCTGACTGCCAAGCTACAATTGCAGTCAAGGTATACTCACCGGGTGGTACCGTGCAGACCCAACCTCTGCCAGTACAGCGTGGGCATGCACCGCACAAAGGACCACCACAAAGTACACTACCACATCCTTCGAATGTCGCGTGCTTCCCTCCAGTCCCACGGAAATTAAACATGTTTATTACAACACGAAACCATTAATCAGAGTCAAGTACATTATCCATCTTCATAAAAACAAAATAAATAATCCAATTACACAAATAGCCATTAAAGAAGATAACAAGCTGGACTTTACTTCAAGGGTCCAAGCTTTCCAAAGAGATGAAGCAATCCAATCAAACTCCACTAGAGCCGGGCCCAACCTGAGGACCCGGAAGGGGAAAAAGGATAGAAATGGAGGGGGTCAGACATAAAGTCTGGCGAGTATGACAATCCTAACAATACTATTATCAAAATAACTAGACTAAGACATAAGCTGGAAGACAAGTAAATGTCTATGAACTATTAGGTATGGAATGAACAGATAAAGATAACGTAAAGGATTACGTTAAAGGCATACCTAATTACTACCGAATAATTACTACATTGCACCGCACATTACTACACTGCACCGCACCAGTCACCCTAAAGGTTGATCCCACTTGCTTCACACAGAAACTATAGCCTTGCGTACCCCTAGCTGACTACATAGGTGCCGTCTGCCCCTATCTCCACTAGGTGTACCCCACTACCCACTTTCGATCGGCTCCCTACTCGTAGATACCCGTGCTGGCCCCATAGTGGGGTGTATCACTCCCCTAAAGTGGCAGCCCGATACAACTGAGAATGCACGGCTTATACCTACACGATGCAACAACGTCTTACCTACCAGCCTGGGTCTACACACGCATATGAAACCCGTTGGACTTGCGCTGCCACCGCTCCCCGTTTTGGCCTCTTATAGTCAAGCCCAGTATGCGTGTCCCGTCCTCGACTTGGGTCGAGCCCACAAAGATACGTTTGGGTTACAGGTTGAAATGGGCCCCCACAAGCTACCCACCTAAGCTTGTCAACAATAGTATATCCCACTTAACCCACTTAGTCATGTTCATTTACATGTGTGTTTGGTTAAGTCTTACTAATCGTATTTCTCATGCCGCTAAGGGCACCCACTAGATTCATCATGCCACCCAAGGCACATACTTAACCCCCATGTCCCACCTTACATGTTTATCTGGTTAAGTATTTCTTAATTCATTCAGGCCATAACCTCGTAAAGACCTCTCACATTAGACTGGCATTTATGGCAGCTGGATTTGCCGGGCGGGTCCGGGCAGTCTTACACCATAAAAGAGTCTAACCTCGTGTCTTTACAACTGTTATGCTTTAGTTTAGGCCAAAGACCTCTCACATTGGGCTGACATTTGTGACCACTGGATTTGCCGGGCGGGTCCGGGCAGGTTTACGTCACAAACGAGTCCAACCTCGTGTCCTAAGCATTGATTATCTCTTATAATCTTTTACCCCAGTTTTAATAATTCGCTATCCAAGTTATTAATTAAGTCCACTTTTATTGATGTCCATAATTGACTCAATTATGGTCATCCACTCATGGTATGCAAAATCATATCAATTGCACCCCATCATCTTATTATTAAATCTTTAATATTACCCCTACCCCATGTATATACGTTCGCTTATTCAACACATAATATAGGCTAGACTTGAATAGTCTAACACATAGCAGAAAGATAAATTATCACAACATATAGACAATTAAAATAAATCTAATCATAATAGGGGTGAAACTTGCATGAACTACGCATGTTAAGGATCAATAGGTGTCAACTTGTTAAATGTCACAATTTACATGATATGATCATAGCCCAAATCTATACATAAACTTGCATATGGGGTTTTTAGGCAACATAATGATGGTGTGAACTAGCACAGGGTGTCACATATGTAATAGCATATTCCTAGATGTCATAATAGATGTCATGGCATATGTTCATAACTTTTCTAATCAATCTAACTTGCATATGTAACTTGTCATATAAATCAACATAGCCCAAACATGATGATTTAATTAATATGAACTAACTAGCATAGATGGCTTTTTAACATGTATGATTCATCACAACTTAGCCTAGAAACTTTCAACATACATTTCATCATCATAGCATGATTTACAACATATAGAATGTCATCACCACATAGCATAGGATTAATAACATACATGATAACATATACGACAATTCACATCATCTACTCATAATCCATTCATGACTTAACCTAATTAAAATGATAATAATCTTGTTAAGACTATCATACTCACAATTTAGAGAACAAGAGAGAGTTTTGCTTTGCTTTAGGGTTGAGAGAATTAGAATTGAATTAGCTTTTCTTCCTTCTAAGTTGGCGGCGGCTCCACTGATTTCCATGGGGACAGTATGACGGTAACTATTCTATTTTCTTATGAATTAGGGTGAGAGACTACCTAGGTATTTATAGAGTTAGGATTTATTTTAGACCGTCAGATCAACTCAAAACTAATCCCAGCCAACCAGATTAGGTCAGAAACCCTAATGGGTCATTACTCAATTAAAAACAGCTCAGCCAGAAACCTTAGCCACCAGACCCAGGTCGACACTACAGTCGACCTGGGGGGGAGAAGTCGACATGGCAGTCGACTGGGAGGTGGGGGGAGGTCGACACTAGTGTCGACTCCCCAGTCGACCTGCCTGGGCGGGAATTTTCCCGCCCAGCCCGCTTCTGCACTTTCTGTTTGAATTTTAAATTTTCTGCGAGCTGTTTTGAATTTTCTGAAACTTCCGATGGCCATAACTTCTTCATACGAAGTCCAATTCACGCAAACTCAGACTCTATTTCAACCAGAATTCCGAGACGAACACAATGGCGCAACCCGTTTCCCACAATTCTCACGTCTAAGATTAGTTATTCTTCAATTGGTGAATATTTATATTAACAGAATTACGGTGTGTTACATTCTCCTCCTTAAAGGATTTCGCCCCCGAAATCTTCAAGTCAAGAAGAATGTATATCCTAACATCCAAACAACCATCTACTCAACCATCAAACACAAGCATCCATTGTCCTTATAGACTTCTAATGCTTTCATGTTCAAATGCACAATGTGTGTATATGTCCCTATCTAATGCAAAATCAGGTGGTCCACTGATTTAGTTAACCTCCTTAATGCAAACCATGATAGTGCCATGCATCCATTATGTGTGCAAAAGTTCCTTAATGCTACATATTATCTCTATATGTGTGCACAATCATCATCTGAATGCAGCATCCATATGATTAAACAATCATCATACATCTATTTTACTAAATACAACCATTTATATGCAATATGCAGTATGAAGTGACTGAGCCGACCTAGTGCCTAATAGTGTGTGTATGTGCGTCCACGAGCAACCACTAGCAACCACTTGCATCCACTTTGCATCCATCATACATAACATGTCTCAAACCCATGTTTCTACCATAGGATTATCCTAACTAAAGGTCAAAGATACTAGCGAGAGGATACGCTAAAGGTAAGATAAGTACAAGATAAGCGATAAAGGAGAAATTAAAGGACATACCCTCGAAAAGAAAAGGGTATCGTGCACGCATCTTCTCTTCTGTCTCCCAAGTAGCGTTGCTCTCATCATCTCCCCATTGTACTTTGACTAGCCTGACCTCTCGATTTCTCAGCTTCTTAATCTCTGACCCAAGAATGCATGTAGGAGCTCGTCGAATCGTCGCATCACGCTCTATCTCCACCTCTCTAAGAAAACTCGGCTCTACCACCTCCGTGGTCTTGTGCAAGCACTTCCTCAAATGTGATACATGGAATACGTCGTGTATACCACTAAGTCTCTCTGGCAACTCCACTCTATACGCCATTTGTTCAATCTTCTACTTAATAGGAAACGACCCTACAAACCTTGGTGCTAACTTCCCAACGGACCCAAAGCGAACAACGTTACGTAATGGAGACACTTTGATAAAGACCATGTCCCCAACCTCAAATTCAAGATCCGTCCTCCTCTTATCCGCATATGATTTCTGCCTATCTTGCGCTGCTTTCATCCTCCTTCGAATCAAGTCGATCTTCTCCGAAGTCTCTCTAATCATATCGGGCCCAAGTAAGATCTTATCCGTAGATTCCCACCAACATGTAGGTGAACGAAAAGGTCGTCCATAAAGAGCTTCGAAAGGTGCCATGCCAATGCTAGACTGAAAGCTGTTATTATATGCGAACTCCACTAACGGAAGATGCTCTTCCCATGTACCCCAAAGTCTATGATACATAGCCTCAAAAGGTCCTCTAGGATGCGATTCACCTTCTCAGTCTGGCCATCCGTCTGAGGATGATATGCGGTGCTCAAACTTAACTGATTCCCTACCGCCTCTTGTAAGCTTTTCCAAAATTCGCTAGTGAAAAAGGATCGTGGTCGCTCACTATGCTAGAACGTACACCGCGCAAATGAACTATCTCTCGGACGTATACAGAAGCTAACCATGGAGCAGTCTTCTTACTCTTCACGGGAATGAAATGGGCGCTCTTAGTAAGTCTATCTACTATAACCCAAATCCCCGTATTACCCTTCCTCAATCTCGGTAATCCATCAATAAAGTCCATCGAGACGCTTTCCCACTTCCATAGTGGAACCTCCAATGGGTGAAGTAACCCACGGGGTTTCTTTTGCCCCGCTTTTACTTGTTGGCACACCAAGCATCTAGCGACATACTCGGCCACGTCCCTCTTCATACCGGCCCAAAAGAAACTTACTTCAAAAATTTATACATCTTGTCCCCGCCGGGATGAATGGTCATCTTCGAACGATGTGCATCGTCAAGAATAGTCTTCCTTAGGTCATCGTCTTTTGGTACACAAAGTCTTCCGTCCCTATGTAACCAACCCTTATCATCTAGGGTATACCTACGGAGATGGCTTGATGACTCCCCTCCTTTGAGCTTTTCTACTAAATCAACCAACTGTGGGTCGTCTCGCTGTGCCTCGCTAATCCGTCCCAAAAGCGTAGGTCTGACCTCCAAGGATGCTAGCAGACCGGGTACAAAGTCAAAGGAAGGTCTAAAGTCAAACATCAAAATGAATTCTAAACTTCGCCGCTCAACTAACAAAGGACTTAAGGATAATCTTTTTCTACTTAAGGCATCTGCCACCACGTTACCCTTGCCAAAGGTATAGGCTATTTCGAAGTCATAGGATGCTAAGAACTCCATCTACCTTTGCTGCCTTAAGTTCAAGTCCTTCTGAGAGAACAAGTATTTTAAAGACTTGTGGTCAGTGAATAATTCGAATTTCTCGCCAAGAAGATAATGACGCCAAGACTTAAGCATGAAAACAATAGCGGCCAACTCTAGGTCGTGTGTGGGGTAATTCTTCTCATGCGCTCTCAACTGCCTTCCACCATAGGCTATTGCCCTACCCTCTTGCATTAAGACTGCGCCTAGTCCTGTCCCACAAGCGTCAGTATAAACAGTAAATGGCTTACTCCCGTCTGGAAGTACTAAGACTGGGGATGAGGTCAAAGCTCTCTTCAAACGTTGGAACGCATCATCACAATCTACGTCCCATGTGAAAACTAGGTTCTTCTTCGTCCAGCGTGTTAATGGAGCTGATATCTTTGCGAAGTCTTTGATAAACTTCCTATAGTAGCCAGCCAACCCCAAGAAACTTCTCACTTCGGTAGCATTTTTAGAAACCTTCCAATTTTGGATGGCCACCACCTTCGTGGGATCCACAACTATCCCTTCCTTGGAAACCACGTGCTCTAAGAATCATACTTCCTGGAAGTGACACTTAGAAAATTTTGCTTTAAGGCTGTGCGCTCGTAGGGTCTCCAACACTTCCCTAAGATGTAGGGCATGCTCTTCTTCATCCTTAGAAAATATCAAGATGTCGCCTACAAAGACTACCACGAATCTGTTAAGGTACTCCTTAAACACCCTACTCATCAGATCAACAAAGTATGCGGGGGCGTTTGTCAAACCGAAGGGCATCACTAGCCATTCATAGAAACCGTCCGGAGTCCTAAAGGTAATCTTGTCTATGCTATCCCCAGCCACTCTCGACTGATGGAAACCAGTGGCTAAGTCCAACTGCGAAAACACTGAGGCGCCAACTAACTGATCGAAGAGATCGTCAATCCTCGGCAGTGGGTGTCTGTTCTTCTTAGTAAGCTTATTAAGTTCTCTATAGTCCACACAAAGTCTAAGGGACCCATCCGCCTTTGTGGCAAATACTACTGGAGCACACCACTCCGATATACTTCGTCTTATGAACCCCTTCTCAAGTAACTCCATCACTTGCTTATCGAGTTCCCTCCTTTCATGAGGAGCCATGTGGCGTACTGGCAAAGATACTGGTTTCGCATTATCCACAAGATATATTCGAAAATCTATCTCCCGCTTAGGAGGTAAGCCATTCAGCTCCTCAAACACATCTGAATACTCTCGGACCACTCTAACAGATCGTAGATTTTCCTCAGACGCGTCAAGCGATTCTAAATAACTTAGCATAATGGAATTTATGGGATTACACAAGATTTCGAGAGTGTTGCCAAGGCGAGTCACGAGCCTAACTACTCTCCTTTCACAATCAAGAATGGCCCCATTTCTAGATAACCAATCCATTCCTAAAATTAGCCCATAGCCCGTGAAGCCCAACACATAAGCATCACATCGAAACTCAACGCTAAGTATAGAAATTTTCAAATCCAAACACATCATGGACAAATGAGCTGAGCCCCCAATTGGATTCGAAACAACTAAGGGATCCTCTACTAAACTGGTGTTTAAGTGCAGTGATTCAACTAATGATGTAGAGATAAACGAATGCGATGCGCCCAAATCAAATAAGGTACGGACAGGATGATCAAACAGAAAAACTAAGCTTTCAACAGAAATGGTTCTACCTCGTTCTTGCAGCGGTAGGACCGCAAGAGCTTGAACTTGTCCCCTTGCCTTCCCTGGTGCTATAAGAGCCTGCACCTGTCCTCCCTAGGTAGCCCCTTCCCTCTTCCCCTTCCTTGGGCAGTCCTTCACTAAATGTCTCGCATCGCCACAATGAAAATAGCCAGTCTTCTTTTTCTTTCGGCAGTCCTTGCTGAGATGGCCTGGGGTCCCACAGTTAAAACATTTCTTCTTTCCCTTGCCATTATTATCTTTACCACCCTTCTTGTTTTGCTGTTGGGGTTTCTTCTGATCCCCTTTCTTCTCGGGTGCCTTATCAGCTTTAGCACTTTTCTCCTCGTGCATGAGTGCCATTTCTACTAGCTTCTCAAAGGTGGCCCCCATAGGGATGTGGGTCATGGCCAACCCTTGCAACGGTTCATTCAAGCCATTCACGAACCTTAGAGCCTTCTTCTCCGGCGTGTTCACTAATTCCAAACCAAACCTTGCTAGCTGATTAAATTTGTTGACATATTCTTTCACTGATGAGCTTCCTTGCTTCAATGTCAAGAACCTTTCCATATATAGATTTTCTTCCGCCCTAGAGAGAAACTTCGCCTCGAACCTACGTCTAAAATCCTCCCAAGAGTCAACAGGACGCTCCCCATTAGTGACCTCCCACCAAAACGAGGCCTCTCCCTTCATTAGCCAAGCTTCTAATCTAACTCTCCTCCCTTCTTCCACTTCAAAGATTTCTAGCAATTCTTCCACCTCCTTAAGCCAATCTCTAGCTTCCACAAACGTTTCTGACCCTTGAAAGGGTTTTCCACCCATAGCTTTAAATTCCTTGCACGTCTTTGCAAAAGTATCTACGCGAGTAGGAGGAGGAGGAACGGGTGCAACTGGTGGTGGAGGAACATTGGCTGGACCCGCAGCGGCCCTAGCCTCTAACAACCTCCTATACCATCCTGGTATCGCTACGCCGTCAAGTAGGTTAAGATCTTCAGCCATGATGAAACGAAAAAGGAAAGATTCAAAATGGAGAATTCGAAAGATAAAGATATATGGCTATTTGGGGATTATGTTATTCATAAAAACTTCCTCTTTAAATTTCTCATTAAAACATGTTTTTGAAAACATTTCTTCCAAAAATACTTTAGAAAAATAGTTTTTCTAAAAAATTTATTTGTTCAGGTAACCTCGCTCTGATACCACGTGTAACACCCCACGTCCATTAATGTCACTCACAATGGGAATGCATTAACTTCCATGGAGGTTTTAAGTGAATATAGAACAGAAAAATTACAACAAGACAGATAATAAGTGGTACTTGAAAAATCTAAAACTTAATTTTATTGCAGCGGAATTTAAACATGTTTATTACATCACAAAACCATTAATCAGAGTCAAGTACACTATCCATCTTCATAAAAACAGAATACATAATCCCATTACACAAATAGCCATTAAAGAAGATAACAAGCTGGACTTTACTTCAAGGGTCCAAGCTTTCCAAAGAGATGAAGCAATCCATTCAAACTCCACTAGAGCTGGGCCCAACTTGAGGACCTGGAAGGGGAAAAAGGATAGAAATGGAGGGGGTCAGACATAAAGTCTGGCGAGTATGACAATCCTAACAATACTATTATCAAAATAACTAGACTAAGACATAAGCTGGAAGACAAGTAAATGTCTATGAACTATTAGGTATGGAATGAACAGATAAAGATAACGTGAAGGATAACGTTAAAGGCATACCTAATTACTACCGAATAATTACTACACTGCACCGCACATTACTACACTGCACCGCACCAGTCACCCTAAAGGTTGATCCCACTTGCTTCACACAGAAACTATAGCCTTGCGTACCCCTAGCTGACTACATAGGTGTCGTCTGCCCCAATCTCCACTAGGTGTACCCCACTACCCACTTTCGATCGGCTCCCTACTCGTAGATACCCGTGCTGGCCCCATAGTGGGGTGTATCACTCCCGTAAAGTGGCAACCCGATACAACTGATAATGCACGGCTTATACCTACACGATTCAACAACGTCTTACATATCAGCCCGGGTCCACACACGCATATGAAACCCGTTGGACTTGCGTTGCCACCGCTCCCCGTTTTGGCCTCTTATAGTCAAGCCAAGTAAGCGTGTCCCGTCCTCGACTTGGGTCGAGCCCACAAAGATACGTTTGGGTTACTGGTTGAAATGGGCCCCCACAAGCTACCCACCTAAGCTTGTCAACAATAGTATATCCCACTTAACCCTCTTAGTCATGTTCATTTACATGTGTGTTTGGTTAAGTCTTACTAATCGTATTTCTCATGCCACTAAGGGCACCCACTAGATTCCTCATGCCGCCCAAGGCACCCACTTAACCCCCATGTCCCACCTTACATGTTTATCTGGTTAAGTATTTCTTAATTCATTCAGGCCATAACCTCGTAAAGACCTCTCACATTAGACTGGCATTTATGGCAGCTGGATTTGTCGGGCGGGTCCGGGCAGTCTTACACCATAAAAGAGTCTAAACTTGTGTCTTTACAACTGTTATGCTTTAGTTTAGGCCTAGGACCTCTCATATTGGGCTGACATTTGTGACCACTGGATTTGCCGGGCGGGTCCGGGCAGGTTTACGTCACAAACGAGTCCAACCTCGTGTCCTAAGCATTGATTATCTCTTATAATCTTTTACCCCAGTTTTAATAATTCCCTATCCAAGTTATTAATTAAGTCCACTTTTATTGATGTCCATAATAGACTCAATTATGGTCATCCACTCATGGTATGCAAAATCATATCAATTGCACCCCAACATCTTATTATTAAATTCTTAATATTACCCCTACCCCACGTTTATACGTTCGCTTATTCAACGCATAATATAGGCTAGACTTGAATAGTCTAACACATAGCACAAGATAAATTATCACAACATATAGACAATTAAAATAAATCTAATCATAATAGGGGTGAAACTTGCATGAACTACGCATTTTAAGGATCAAAAGGTGTCAACTTGTTAAATGTCACAATTTACATGATATGATCATAACCCAAATCTATACATAAACTTGCATATGGGGTTTTTAGGCAACATAATGATGGTGTGAACTAGCATAGGGTATCACATATGTAATAGCATATTCCTAGATGTCATAATAGATGTCATGGCATATGTTCATAACTTTTCTAATAAATCTAACTTGCATATGTAACTTGTCATATAGATCAACATAGCCCAAACATGATGATTTAATTAATATGAACTAACTAGCATAGATGGCTTTTTAACATGTATGATTCATCACAACTTAGCCTAGAAACTTTCAACATACATTTCATCATCATAGCATGATTTACAACATATAGGATATCATCACAACATAGCATAGGATTAATAACATACATGATAACATATACGACAATTCACATCATCTACTCATAATCCATTCATGACTTAACCTAATTAAAATGATAATAATCTTGTTAAGACTATCATACTCACAATTTAGAGAAGAAGAGAGAGTTTTGCTTTGCATTAGGGTTGAGAGAATTAGAATTGAATTAGCTTTTCTTCCTTCTTAGTTGGCGGGGGCTCCGATGATTTACATGGCGACAGTATGACGGTAACTATTCTATTTTTCTTATGAATTAGGGTGAGAGACTACCTAGGTATTTATAGAGTTAGGATTTATTTTAGACCGTCAGATCAACTCAAAACTAATCCCAGCCAACCAGATTAGGTCAGAAACCCTAATGGGTCATTACTCAATTAAAAAAAGGTCAGCTAGAAACCGTAGCCGCCAGACCCAGGTCGACACCCAGGTTGACACTACAGTCGACCTGGGGGGAGAAGTCGACATGGCAGTCGACTGGGGGGGGGGGGGGGGGGGAGGTCGACACTAGTGTCGACTCCCCAGTCGACCTGCTTGGGCTGGAATTTTCCCGCCCATCCCGCTTCAGCACTTTTTGTTTGAGTTTTAAATTTTCTGCGAGCTATTTTGAATTTTCTGAAACTTCCGATGACCATAACTTCTTCATACGATGTCCAATTCACGCAAACTCGTACTCTATTTCAACCAGAATTCCGAGACGAACACAATGGCGCAACCCGTTTCCCACAATTCTCACGTCTGCGATTAGTTATTCTTTAATTTGTGAGTATTAATATTAACAGAATTACGGGGTGTTACAGCTCCTCTCGTGTCTCCAGACACCACGAAGATCTACTTTGTTGGGTTGTTCACTTTCTTATGTGCAGACTGGTCCAAGTGCATCACACTAATGTGTTATTAGATCTTACGTCTAATCCTTTAATCACGCGCTTGTATTGTCTTATCAGATTGCAGATTAACTTGATTATCCATGTATTAGCTTTTTATTCAAGTTGCCAGGTTTTCTCTGAGCCCCTTACATCTCATAGGAATGGACCCCTCTTGGTTATTAATCCAGTGATTTAACTTAACCCATTTTAAGTTCATTAATAAGCTCAGTGACATAACATGTTATTTCTTAGATTGTAATTACGAAAGTAATCTACAACCTTTTACCCTCGGATTTTAAGTAATGAAAGTAATATAAAACCTCTTTTTATCACCATGTCATTTATTGTCCAATAACATATTTACAAGTTACAATAACATGCTTTACTTAATGTATAATTAAGTATATCCTACCCTAATTCTCATGTGTTCTTATGACATGTCTGCTTAATACATAATTAAGTACAACTTATTTCATTTCATAAGTCTACCAATAATAAAACTACTTTACTCTTATTTAATCATAACCTCGTCTTACACCGTTACCGCAACTTGTTGTTGTTTACTTATTAACTTAGTTCTCTTAACTAAGGTTTATTACTAAGTTCCCTTTTCATTTATTATAACCCATATTATAGTTCCCGCATGTCCCTAGGACAAGCCTACCTATTATATTACATTCTCACTTATATAATCATCTATAATTGGTTATATTCCCCTTCATCAATATTCTTTTTAGGTTCCTTAATATGAACCAACCCTTTTACTGTTGTAATCTTTCTTAATTGCCGTCATGCAGATTTTCATTATTTCAGGAAAATATTTCATGCACCTCATTATTGGTTAACAGGAAGATATAATGATCCATTTCCACAGTGCATATCGACTTAGATTCATAGTTGCAAGCTATTTCTTTTATTTTCAATCTGAACGCCCATACATATTATATTCGATTAGTTTAAAAACCCAGAATTTACGAACTAATTTAAATTTTTTATTTAGCTATTTTTACGAATTTTGAAGATTTAAAATGATTTATTTTAAATAATAATGATTAAAAATTAATTTAAATCGAAGTTAGAATGTATAATTTTATTTTAATTATAAAACGAGCCTGAAATGACGTGGTTGTTTGAAAACTCGATTTCAAATTTCAAATTTGAAATGAATATACAGGATTCAAAATAAATTGGATTTCAGTAAAATAAGAAACATTTGAATCTGTTTAATAATATCTTTCTAATGAATATGAAAAATTGAGATTTCATAATATAAATTGGAAGTTATAGCCAGTTTAAAATTTAAAGTAGTCGATATGGAATTTATAATTTTTTAATATAATATATAGCCCTTAGAAATAACCATTTTGTAAACAACCTCTGTTTCTATGAAACCAATTTTGTTGGATTCAGAATGCCAAATTATTGTTAAATTCCAATTTTCAGAATTTTGGGAATTAATATGTGAGCACGGTTGATCTAAACATGTTTGGTACTTTTAGTTTGAATTTAATCGACTGGAAATTGACCATTTTTCAAACGGCCTCCAAATTCGACAAAATTAGATTTGTTAGGACAGTATCATCAAAACATAGCTAAATTAATTTATTTTTTGAAATTTTTGGAATCAGTATGTGGCCCCGGTAAATTAAAATGTATGTTAAATTCAATACTGACTATAATATTGATTTATATTTTAATTTTGATAAAAACTGATCGAAATAGTTGAATTGGCTTATGAAACATATCCTATTGTTTTCGGATTGGCGGTAATTAGCTAAGGACGACAGTTGTTGGGTTCAATTTTGGGGTTCAATCGAAAAAGTAACTTTTTGGAAAAATAAAAATATATAATTCTATAAAACCCCCCTTTCTTCTTTTTCTCCGAACCCGTTGACCCCCACTCCATTCCCCAAATCGATCAGCCACCGCACCCATCCCCCATCGCCATCGCCCTGGCCGTTGACCGTCGCTGCTAACCGCTGCCCCCAACCTCGACCGCCTCCTCATCTGCCTTCCCCCTCTTCTAAACCGCAAACCCTTGCCCCCATCACCAGAAAACTGCCACCGCGCCGACCCTGGTCCCACCACTGACCATCCGCCGCTTCCTTCGACCTCCAGTAGGCTGGCGCCGCCCCCACAGCCACCAACTCCGACCCAAGGCCCTCTTATTAATAAAAATCCCATTTTTATTATTTTTCAGTTTTGCAAATAACACCCTAAGTTTCCACATCCCATATCTCTCAAATCGTGAGCTTCTGGCCGAAATTAACTCCACAATGCAAAAATCAAAGAGCATGATTTTCTCTTCGATTTGGCTATATGGAAGTTATACCTTGGATTGCAGAGTTGTTCAGAAAACGCGTCCAAGTTCTACTATCTGGATTATGTCTTTTTGCGAATTCTGGCGAAATAGAGCATTTTCGGAAGAAAGGCAACTGGGCAAAAGTTGTCCAGAATGTCGCATTTAAGCTAGGAAAAAAGACAGCATGAAGATAGGAGCTCATTTGCGAGTTCTGGATCAGAATAGAGAATCAGAACGTCAAAAAACCACGGCGGAGTGGATCCCAAAGTGAGAACTCCTTCTCACTCTAATTATTTTACAGTTGTTAGCCCGCTTTGTGACCAGGCTACCCAAAGCAAAGATCATGTTGACACACCTCTCGGTAAATGCTGTCTGATATGGAATCTCTGGATAACATCGCTCTCTGGCATTGGAAGCATCGTCAGAAGACACAAGGCAGTTTGGTCAAAATCACAACATCAGTATAAACTGGCCCGAAACCCCTATCAAATGACCTCATTTGGATCTATTCACCTCATATACTCGTAGCCCTTTGAATTAGCTTCAGTTTGAGCTTTGGTTTGGCTCAATCGGCCTTACGGTTTGAAAGTTATGCTCGTTTCCGTGAATGGGTGTAATCTAGCATCGAAGACTCAGGCCATCGCATCAGATCGCTCCCATCAGCTCGCCCTCGATCGGATCGCCCCCCTCGGATCGCCCCTCACGCATCACGATCCGACTCGTCACCACCCTGCTCGCTCCCTCCGACCACGACCCGTTCGTGGTGCGTACCGTGACCGCGATCCAATCCCATTACCACGATCCGACCACCGAACCTGCAGATAAACGCACTGTTTTGACCTATTCTTAAGACTATTGCTGCTCCTACTTTCATGGATCGCCTGCCACGTGTCCTACCACGACCCAGTCTTCCCAGGAGCTTTCCTACAGCTATAAATACACCTTCAGATGGCATTTTCAGGGGACTTTTGGCATCTCCTCATCCATGGCTGCCATGGCCAACACTTCTCCATGAATAACCCCTATCTTCCTCAATAAATTCAATGGATTCGGAGAGAATTATTCATTGAATTCAAGTGATTGAAAGACAATATTCATTGTAATTGTAATCTATGAGTGAAATGAGAAAATATGAAGTGGACGTAGGCTCGCTAACGCCGAACCATTATAAAAATCTCGTTGTCTTGCTTTTTTCTCTATTTTTCGATTATTTCTTCATATCCTATGCTCAAAATACGACGATTTGGGTGTTAGGACCATTTTTTGGTCTAACATTTTGGTGCTTCCACTGAGAATCGAATGAGGATTATAAAGAAAATGCACAGGAGCAAGTTAGAGCAGGTGGCCGGTTCTCGGTTCGCGGATCGCAAGAGCCATCACGATCCGATTCGCGGTTCGCGGAACGACCTCCACGAACGGAGCCCAAAGAGCCATCACGATCCGATTCGCGGTTCGCGGAACGACCTCCACGAACAGAGCCCAAAGAGCCATCACGATCCGATTCGTAGTTCGCGGAACGACCTCCACGACCCGGGCCCAGAGTGACCTTCACGATCCGACCTGGTGTAGGATCCGCGATCCGATCCGAAGATGTTGATTAATTGACGATCCGAGCCACGAACCAGACGCCAGTAGCGAACCGCGACCCAGAAAAGTGGTGACGAACAAGGGTCGCGATCCGACCCAAAAAAGTGACATTTTTTGAAAAAAATGTAATTTTCAGATCATTTCAGAAAAGGCTCTATCTTCCAAAATCGAAAAAATCGTGCGGTGCCCCGGACCCCCGCCGGCGCTGCGCCCGGACCCGCTGACGGCCTCGCCTTCGGCTCGGAGCACGGCTCGCCTTCGGCTCGGAGTACATTCTGACCCACAATTATCACAAATGATTATCAACCAAGATTCGGTAGGTATTCTGAGGATTCTTTCCAGAAGCCATGACCTCTATCTACCGATGTTATTGAATGTGAGGAGTTGTTGAAAAGATTCGACACGCTGGCTATGGCAGTATACAAAATAATGATGGTCTCATAACAGCCTCCTCTTCCACAGCTCCAATGGTGTGCATATTTCCCAAATGCAACTGATGATGCTCCTGAGCGAATAGTGATCACCTAGTTTACATGACTTAAACCTGTCCTACAGGCGAAATCCCAGATGACATTGACATAGAGCAACCCGGATACTATTCTGAGGATGACTCAAAAGATCCCAATGACCATGATTCTCAATAATTGGATACCCGACGACAAGTAAGGACCCTAGCACTACAAAGTTACCCTTCGCTTGAATGGCATGGTGAAAAACATATGTCCTATGGTTCACCTATTTGCCGTCAACCGCATCGAGATAGATTGATTTCCACGTGTCCAAGGGTTAGATCGATGTACTTTAGTCCCCAGAGTTAGGAACCAATTGAACCTCCGCAGGCCGTGATTGGATATATGGATCATTGCTGAGATGATAACAACTTGACTGCTCACCAGCCACCTTATGACATTGGTCAAGAAATGAGAATTTGAGATCAACGCAAATATGAATCAACCATTAGCTCTCCACTTCATACAACAGTTGTGATAGGATATACGAACCTTACTTGAAGCCTCACAAGCTATGCTATCATGTTCAAGCTCATCTGATCAAGATTCAGACAGACCAACTCCAACAGAATTCAGAGCCTACATTGCACCCGAGTGCCTATTGCTAAATATGCTAACCGAAGATGGAGCGGGAATGGTCTATGGTGACCAAGTTATTGGAGAAGCCGACTATTCAGCTGGATGGACTATGCTACGCAACAGAGATTGCGTGAAACCCAAAGACGCTTCCCCTCCAGATGAAATGGAGTGTGAAGGAGGTGTCAATGTTGCGAATAATGGGAGCATCGCAAAAGGAATTGCCAAACGACCTGCCCGAAGACATAGACTCCAGAGAGGATGGTGATTCGGGATGAAGAAGGGTGACATCTAATAATGCAACTGCGCGTGTTCTGACTGGTGACGCCGACCTGACTAAGGTCTTCACATCGGATCTCCTTTAGACCTCTTCCGAACGAGAGAACTTATATGCTTTCTGTAGGCGAGCCTGGATGTGTTCGTTTGGACCGGTCTGTCAGACAACCTCAAATCCATCTTAACCTAAAGTGTGCTCCTGTCAAGCAAATAAGACGTATGCAGTAAGTTCACTATCGCGGGATTTTATATGGAGTTGCCATTCGAAATGAAAGATGAAATCAAGCACCTGGAAGTTGTATACAGACGGTGCAAGAAATGATCGGCAATCCAACGCCGAAGTTTTGTAGATAACCCCCGAAGGACGACTCGAAAGGAATTCCAGTCGGAGAAACCACAACTCTTAGCTTACCTAGAATGGGCAGAAGAGTTATTGGATGGATTGGAACGTTACAACATACCTCATACTTCATACACAGAAGATCTAAAGTCGAATCATCTGGTCGAATAAGAAAGTTCCGATAATCCAGAAAAGATAGAGATGATCCCCATCAAGACACTATGAAATACAACCATTGATAAAATGGAAGTTGATCCAACGTTGGAGACCAAACCCGGAAGAGAATCATGGTTAACTCCATGATAAACTTCCTACAGCACAAAATGCATCTAACAAGGTGAAGTGAAAGGCGTGCAATCGTTCTTTATGCCTCGAGGTATGACATGCAATTCAACATTGCCTATTTCTCTTGGAAGGTTGTCCCAAAACAAACACCAACGAATGCAATTGCCAAATTCACCGCCCTAAATGATTCGACTAAATCACCAGTCAGCCACCCATTAGATGGGAGATGTACATGAATGAAACTTCTGGCAAACGGCGTTCTGAAGTTAGAAAGTGAAGACTCATACTTCCACTCTTTTCATCGATTATCTGCCAAGTGACTCGCTCCCCTAAGGCTGGGGGCAACTACAGATTTGAGCATAAATTGCTCGAGATTACATCATCTAATTCAGAGCTGATACATCAAGAATTTGCCTGGCCAATTGACTTAGTCTTGCCTGAAAGTTAGAGAGTTGAAGATCTAGAATGCTTACGCATGAATGCTGGTTGATTGTCGGCGCACCAACCCTTGTCCCCGATATGGGATCGAGGGTATATCAGCAAATCTATGTGATATGATTATCCCACCAGCAGTAATATCCTATTTCCTAGCATGGAAAGTGCAAAAATTTCTATAAGCATGAATCCATTGTTCTCATGCTAATTTACAACCTAACACCAATGCAAAGATGTGCTACCATTAGCAATCCAGTCATGACTTCCTGACACTCTATCCTTACCCTCAGCACGGGGGCAAAAAGGCGATTTGAAGGAGATGCGACCTCATCACTCACTTATAGTACCTACCTAGCCGCCTTTGCCATCTCAAGACCCCGATCAAGCCCTTTATTGACAGAGATAGAGCGAAGCAAAGTGGACCTGCAATGAATATGCAACGCCATTTTTCACTCAGAATGATACTCATTCCTTTAACAGGATTATTCTATAACCATGACTCTTATATTTGCATGATTTATGAGTTATTGATGTAATTAACTCAGATGAATTAATATGTGGATGGTGTAGGTATCCAGGATCTGCTTCCGATCAAACTTGTAACACCCGCATATAGAGCCATAGAGCAATACTATAACGAGCTCGACTGAACTGCTCGTTTACAAAGCCACGCTCTTCGTCTAAAGAATGTTGTATAGCTCAAGGTGGATCCGGGATGACCATCCAATCCTTGGCTCACACGTGGCAGACCACAAGACAATTGAACATAAATCGTTGAGTTACAAAGTCATAGTCCGACTCCAGATGGACGCGGTGTGACTGCCTACATGGCTCGATCCTATGCTCGACGCCACCAGATTACATGAATTCAAATAAAGGAGGCAACACTGCCTCTTAATTTGCTTACTTTTCAATCATAAAATTTGCTTTCACATGCTTTCCGAATTACTGACGTGACTAATTCGTGCGGTGTGAATAATGCAGGTACCCGAAGTCTGGTGCCAACCATTCCTCCCATAGACTGTTCGGAGGAACTCAAAGCCTTGGAAAATGCTCCAACTGCTTGTCCGACTGGTTTTAATCCTCGGAGCTTGGATTAAAATGTAAACCTAGGACGAGTTTGATGAGCGTGCATGATTGCAGACTGCTTGATCCGTGACTCTAACTCTCCAGAGCTGAGAGAAAGTATAAAGGACGCGAAGATGACGTCCACAAGGCATGGCGGTGTACCATGATCGGAGCCGCCTGAGCAAAAGTCTAACCTTGGCGTCTTCCAGGAGAATATAAAAGCGTCCATGATTTGGCGCTGAGAAAGGACTCTTACCCCGCTGAAGGATCGGGGAGCGATGGAACAGCTGAGTCCCAACTCTAACTCTCCAGAGTCGAGAGAGAGTATAAAAGCGTCCATGATTTGGCGCTGAGAAAGGACTCTTACCCCGCTGAAGGATCGGGGAGCGATGGAACAACTGAGTCCCAACTCTAACTCTCCAGAGTCGAGAGAGAGTATAAAAGCGTCTATGATTTAGCGCTGAGAACTTCTGCTCCGCTGAAGGATCGTTGAGCAGATCATGAACCGAGCTCGAACTCTAACCCGCTGAAGGATCGGGAGAGTATAAAAGCGCTAGAGATTCAGCGCCCCAGCAACTCTAACCCGCTGAAGGATCGGGAGAGTATAAAAGCGCTAGAGACTTAGCGCCTCGGGAAAATTCCTCCCCCGTTAAAGGATCGGGGGGGGGGGGGGGGCAGGATGGAAGCTGATCCCAAATCCTCCATGTCCCGACATGGGGGCAACACAGTACAGGATAATGCGAAAGGACTCTCACCCCGCTGAAGGATCGGGGAGCGACTGAACAGCTGAGTCTGAACTCTAACCTTGGCGAACGCCAGGAGAGTATAAAAGCGTCTCCGATTGAGTGCTGAGAAAGAACTCTTACCCCGCTGAAGGATCGGGGAGCGACAGAACAACTGAGTTCGAACTCTAACCTTGGCGACCGCCAGGAGAGTATAAAACCGTCTATGATTAAGCGCTGGGAAAGGTGCTGGAGACTCAGCACCCCCCATAATTTCTGCTCCGCTGAAGGATCAGGAGAGTATAAATGCATGACGACATATGCCACTCAAGGGATCCTATCCCGTCACACGACTGGGACCAAGAATGAAAATGGAGCTCGAACCACTCGTTTCCGGGAATGGGGGGCAGCACACGAACACAGAAGTACAAAAAGAAATGGAATTTCATTCACTAAGTACAGGCTCGCAAAACAAAGATGGACAAAATGCGAGATCCGAACTCGCACAACAACAGCAGACCAGTAGGGAATAACTAAAGGGCCGCGTCCAGAAGGATGACGTAGGCGTATAATTCTAAGCTGCCTGTGCGACTCACGGCGACGACAGAAAATAAGCCTGGATAGTGAATTGTTCAACGACATGTTATACAACTTCATACTCGCAACTGGAAGGACCTGGCGAGGCCCTGAGATTTTTTGATGTCTACCCTACCTTAGTACGATCTTAAGTGATCATTGATTCCTTGGCCTTAATACGATTCGACGTAATCGTGGAATTCTGGACATTTATGAATTACAGGTTTCTTGTACCGTCCCAAACACGTCCTACACCATGCTTGGATAGTATGATCGCTTGAATTCTGAAAGTGACTTCCTCTTCTCATGTATACGTGTCTAAATTCGAAAGGGAAGTGATCCAACCGCATGTCTTTCGCACTTGCCCTATAACTGGGGCCATGGCTATTGAAAATATTTACAAACGGCATAACTTAAATGCCTGTGTTTAACTTGTGTTGTGATCCTAACAGGCCCCCTTGAGGACCAAGAAACAAATGCAAAGAGAATGTCCATCTGCTGATCCCAACCGACTTCTAGAATGGGAAGCTCATATAAGGCTGGATATATCCCATACAGCAATTGGATAAGATGTAGCTATTTCGCCTCCAACCTCTCCCTTCATGCAGAAAGCAAGTGGGAACACCCGAGATGAACACGAACCAATCAGCATTCACACAACGTGCAGCTTCGATTCAGAACGTCGTAGATGGAAACAAGGGCGATGGAACGGCTACCTGCAACTTCCTAGATGAGAATGCAAGAATCACAATGAACTAAGGTTATGCACGACCAACTTCAACTCCAGCTCGAATGGGTACTCAAGCGCTAGAGTACGCTCAACTCCAAGATGAACGCAACAATTCGAAGAACACAAGCCCGGTGGAGTCGAATGACTCGACCCGTGACTTGGGAGTAACATCGATGCGGAAATAAGAAATCCACAAAGACCCCCTTGTAATTTCAGATTCAATACTGGGGGCACCAGCTATGATCTTGAAAATGTGCAGCAATTCTTTGACGGTGATCTTCTCGCCAGTTTAATTCGGCACCTCTCGAGGAGCGGTACTCCTCTAGTTGATGTGGGTAGGGATAATCACAGCCCTTTCACACGGGACATTAGGACATCCTATTATTCCCACAGATTTCAATATTTCACCACAACGAGACTCGCTCAGAGGCTTTGATGGATTCAACTCTAAGGTGGACATACTTCCATGACAAGAAAGTGTTAACGTCGAGACGAATGACCAAGATGCTTTTCTGACTAAAGAACGGAGCACCTTCTAATTCCCAAAACGATAAGGACAAAGGAAAAGCCCTGCAAAACAACGACAAGAATGTGCAATTCCAAAGAGAATCTATACCACTTATCGAGCCCATGATCTTGTTTGTCAAGCTCGATTGAGCCGAGCATGAGAAAGAGACTCAATAAGACTGTGATAACCATTTCGGACTATGCTGAAGCATAAACGGTGGAGCCCAACTAACTTCATAACGACATTTATTCACTCGCATTCAACAACCTTACTTGACTCCGCAATTGATCTGATAAGAGTTTCCGAAGTCGCTGATGCCCGATGAGGCAATCCTCACTATCTGACTAAAGAGAAGAGATGATATCAAAGAAAATGTGATTCGACCATTCGCATGTACAACTCGAACTCTTGCTGACTCAAGAAGAGCACAGGACAACTTGGGTCAACTAGAATAGTTGAACTTGCAACTCAGCTACGGCCTGAATCAACTGCAGAGAGTATAAGAGCTTAAAGACCGTATGCCCCAATAACTTAGCTCACCCCCACCGACGCTGGGGGCATAAGCATTAACTTCGCTTGTCCTCCAGTGGCCCTTATAGCATGAATGCCGATTCGTAAGCTGACATTGAATATGACCCTGGCCTGGCACATGACCCGAAATGCATACACTATATCTTCAGAATGTGACAGAATGCATCTTGCCCGTTCAAATGAGTCAGTTTACGGGTCAAGTGTGACTTCAAAGGTTTAAATCGCTGCTACACCGGATGGAAGGTGTGACAAATTCCTCCACTGCCTTATGATAGTGACGATCGCACGAGCACTGGTTCACATGGTATCAACTACGTCTCTTATTGACTTGCATATGATTATTGAATTGCGAAGCAATCCAGAGCGATCACGGATTCCTTTGACCACGATCCAGAGTGATCATGGCCTTCAGATTACCTACTGTTACGATTCAATGCGATTTTAAGATCCTGAATCAATACCAAGATATCAAGATGATCCAAACTTGAATACAAATGACAAATTCATACGTTGATTCTGATATGCTTCGTCCCAATAGTCCAGTTGTTAGCTCAGAGCCCAAAGATTCTTACATTGCCCCATGATTTGGTTGGCTACTTCATACATTGGCTCATATGAAAAAGAAAGTCCAACCCTACCACGCGCTTGGCTTGCATAGAATAATGAGGTTGTTTGGCAACGGCCTGTGTGTGTAGAATCACGCTCGGGAGCCAACGATTTAGCATGACATCTGACGGATGAATTAGATCCTTTGATCCGACAAGGTTTAAACGATTTCTTGATCATCTCATATACTCCTTCCGTGGAACTTGGCCTGACTATCTCCCAGGGAAGCAATGCAGTAGTTGGATAAAGCCTTCTCAAGGATAAATGACGTTCCAGAGAGATTTAGCTCAACATATTCAAAGCACATCTCATCTTTGATAAGATGTACTTTGGGGGGCAAAATGTTAGCCCGCTTTGTGACCAGGCTACCCAAAGCAAAGATCATGTTGACACACCTCTCGGTAAATGCTGTCTGATATGGAATCTCTGGATAACATCGCTCTCTGGCATTGGAAGCATCGTCAGAAGACACAAGGCAGTTTGGTCAAAATCACAACATCAGTATAAACTGGCCCGAAACCCCTATCAAATGACCTCATTTGGATCTATTCACCTCATATACTCGTAGCCCTTTGAATTAGCTTCAGTTTGAGCTTTGGTTTGGCTCAATGGGCCTTACGGTTTGAAAGTTATGCTCGTTTCCGTGAATGGGTGTAATCTAGCATCGAAGACTCAGGCCATCGCATCGGATCGCTCCCATCAGCTCGCCCTCGATCGGATCGCCCCCCTCGGATCGCCCCTCACGCATCACGATCCGCCTCGTCACCACCCTGCTCGCTCCCTCCGACCACGACCCGTTCGTGGTGCGTACCGTGACCGCGATCCAATCCCATTACCACGATCCGACCACCGAACCTGCAGATAAACACACTGTTTTGACCTATTCTTAAGACCATTCCTGCTCCTACTTTCATGGATCGCCTGCCACGTGTCCTACCACGACCCAGTCTTCCCAGGAGCTTTCCTACAGCTATAAATACACCTTCAGATGGCATTTTCAGGGGACTTTTGGCATCTCCTCATCCATGGCTGCCATGGCCAACACTTCTCCATGAATAACCCCTATCTTCCTCAATAAATTCAATGGATTCGGAGAGAATTATTCATTGAATTCAAGTGATTGAAAGACAATATTCATTGTAATTGTAATCTATGAGTGAAATGAGAAAATATGAAGTGGACGTAGGCTCGCTAACGCCGAACCACTATAAAAATCTCGTTGTCTTGCTTTTTTCTCTATTTTTCGATTATTTCTTCATATCCTATGCTCAAAATACGACGATTTGGGTGTTAGGACCATTTTTTGGTCTAACAACAGTTAAGTATATACTAGGATACAGACGGGGCTTAGAAGCCCCCGACACTATTTATTGTACAAACCATGTTTGTTTGTTTGAGTTGTATTGTGGAAATTTGGTTGTGTTGAAAATTGATTGTATTGTGGTCTATCAAATGTGATTGATTATTGTTTGTGGCGCGAACCAGTACCAGGAGAGGGGTAGTGCTAGACATTACTCCGATTTTAATATCGCTTCGTTATAGTGCCGAAATTTTCTAAAATAAATATTTATTCATTAAAAATATAATTTTTAATGTGTGTATGAACTGTATAAAATATTCATGTGTTGATTAAAATGTTTGAACAATAAAAATATCATTTTTATGGAACGTATGAACTATTAAAAATAGTCAAGTGTTGGAATAAATATTTTATCGTTAAAAATATAAATTTTAACGTATATATAAACGACATAAAATTCTCTTGAAATGAAAATAAATATTCATTTACAAATCAGACGACTTGTTTATGTACACCCATTTAACTGAAATAGATTGGGATGATAAATTTTACACATCGCCCTACTGCACAAACAATATTCAGTATTTGTTGGTTGAAACCCCACATGGGTATTGGGATGATATTCGACATACGCTAATCCCAATTCTTTAGTTGTATGCCAATCGATTGGTTGACAGACCGTTGTAAGTGTTAATTATTTATATTTAATGCTTATCTAGTAATGTAATGCACTCTGGATGATGGTTGGCTGTGTATAATTTTGTTGTTTACATGTGTGTATGAAATCCATATTAATAAAATTATATCGTAATTTATTGTGTCTAATTTCAATTCCGAAATAATGAATATTTCAAAATAATAACGAATATATTAAAATAACGAATATTTTAAAATGAATTTCAGTAAAGGATTAAAATGTGAATTTAATTTTTGATTTTGGATGGACACGAAAATATTGAAATATATGAAGCCATGTTGATTAGATTTGCACTATTTTAACACGAACGATATTTATATCGATTTTATTCATTTTTATAATGAATATAAAAAAGGGAGTGATTGCAAAATCTGATACTTCGAAAATATTATCATTTAAATATTATAATAATAAGGAGTATTCAGTTTTGATTTAAAATTGAAATGAAAGTGGTAATCATTTTTAAAACGAATTTATAAAATACGTTTTCAATGAAATATATATAAAATATATTATATATATTACATATATAATGTAATGGCCTGAATAGAACGCGCCGCACCGTGACCTTTTGCGAATTCCGACCATTGACTTCGAATTGACATTAAGGGAGATCCGACTGTCGGATTCTCCTAAAACCAGAACCGTTGGGTTCGTATCAGAAAGAGATTTCCAATGAATATAATAGATTTGAAATCTAACGATTGGATTTGGAATTATGTCCAAATTATTAAAAATATTAATAATTTGTGTAAAATCATAATAAATGATTTGGAAAGAATTTGGATGAAAAATTCCACGTTTGTAAAGATAAAAATATATTTTTATCTAAATGAAGTAGTTATTTACTAGATTTTAAATCCAATAATTTTTAAATAAATAAATTGGATTTATAAAGGGTTTCAATAAAACCAGAAGTTTCCAATATATAAATTGTAATGGATTTCAATAGAAATCATCTTCGGGATATTTCGATATTGGATTCCGTGACTATGCGGATATTGTGGAGGAATTTGAAAGATAGATATGTATCGTTATTCCCCATACGTTATGTGTTGGTTTCAGAATTTGATATTGAATATAAACCGATATAATTTCTGTTTAGAGCCATATTTTTAATATTAAATTGGATTTTGGGTTTGTCATGAATGGTGTCTTTAGTAACACTGTTCTTAAATCCCATGTGAAAAGAATAAATCTTGTAATTAAGATTATTAGAGTTTCCACTTATATTTAGTAATTGGAATAAAATGGAATGTGAATTAGGTTTACTGTGAACTGTGTTTTTAACGACATTCGTTCTTTAACCCGATTAACAGTGAAATGTGATTTGGAATATATAAATCTTTTAATTAAGATTAATGGAATTTCCAAAGTAAAGTTTTCCAATTTAATAAAATAAATTGGAATGGAATGGAATTCGATTTGGTAATAATCGAAGCGATTCTGTGGAGGAAGACTGTTAATATATATGGAATTTAAAAGGCTTTGTCATTATTCTATTTATATTATTAGTCGGATACGGAAATTGATATCGATTACATATTGATCTGTTTTTCGTGAAGATTCCATAATTAATGGAATGTGATTTTGGATTTATCGTGAATTGTGTTTTAAATGACATTGGTTCTTTTACCCAGTTAAAGACAGGATTACATGTCTAACACTGTATTTCGAACTGTATTGTTGATCTCTGCTAAATATATATCTGTTTGGTGGTAATGAATTTATTCTCTTGCTTAACACCCTTCTCTGAGACGTATGAGCTTAAAGGTTATATATCTGCAGAAATTAATGGTATGGTGTAGATTGTCGATGCGACATGTTTGTATTTCCAAGGTTAAATAATCATTAAATAATGATTGTTGAAAGATTAAAACTATGTGGAGTTTTAATGAATCTTTAATTAGATTGGAATGTGAATATGATAATTTAAATTATCAAATTTTTGAAATAATCGAGAATGGAGTATCACCAGTTTTACTCTATGCAATAGTTAAAACTTTTAGTAGATTTGAACGTGAAATGGTAATTAACTTTACCAATAACACCATGGTGTTAGATATGGAGCTTTACTAGTTTTCCTCCATGGGATGAATAGGTTGGGATTGGGAAATTAAACAAATGATTACTTTGGTAGGGCTCGATAATCTCGACTAGTTGATAAACCTTAATTTGGTTTAGAAATGAAATTCAAGGGAAGATTAAAATATAAATTTAAAAGAATTTATATTTGATTAAATTAATGGGAACCTTTCCCAAAGGATATGAATATTTGAGTAAAAGATTATTCAGAACTGGAATGAGGTGTATGTTGTGTTTTTATAGCACTTGATTATAAGAAACGTGAATTATTCGGAAAGGTCGGGTTTATACCCATTCTGAATAATTGATTCGACGATAAGTCGACGATGAAGACGGTGGTTGAAGACCGGAGCTCTTCACATCGTTGTATGATTACTGATGTCTTGATTGGGCTGTACACCCGAAACAAGGTAATAAGTGGTGATCGTCCAGACGTACTTGGAGATCGACTGGATATGCGAGGACCTCTTTGCTGTATTTGACATATGGGACGAGGAATAAGGTGCTTTCGGTTTCATTCAGACCTAGAACGAACTTGTAAATTATGTGTGTCTGACCTTGGATTTTATTCTATGTTGATTGATCTTTATTAAATATATATCTTTTTGGTGGAGGAGAATTTATTCTCTTGCGTAACACCCTTCTCTGAGACGTACGAGCTTAGAGGTTATATATCGATAGACATTAGTTGCATGGCGTGAATTGTCAGTGTGGCATGTGGAGATGCCGTGATCAAGCTTTTGTTGAAAAGCAGAGTTTTGTGGTTATGTTCAAAGCACGACTTTAAATCGCATAGCTTTGCGTATAGCGTTAATTCTCGAGCCTCATACCTCGGTATGAGCCAAAAATGGGATAAGGGAACGCAATGAGTGCACAACGTTTCTTTCTAGCTATGGATGGTGTCATGGCATGGAGCCCGGACATTATATATATTTTTAAATATGTGGATGATGGATAGCGAGGCGCCTCGGATTTATCGGTCACTACGGGCCAATGGATAGGTCCAATAGGACCGGGAAACGTGTGTTCAGGGATAACCAATCCAAAAACGTAAGGGTGGACCAGCACTGCAGGATCTAAGGGTTCACTATGGGGATCCTGCGGTATTTTCTGGAGTGTCTTGAATCGGTAAGGAGTACATCCCTTGCCTTGACTTATGACGGAAATCCAATTTCCAATACATGAAATTTCAGTTTTAATTGTAGAGCCTAATATGGCGACATGATGTATGGTACCCATGCCGTCTTTGATTGATACATTTATATTTGAAGTGATTTTGACACTATACACTTATAGTAGTATTAAAATGATTTGTTTTTAAAATGTACCAAGCATGTTTGGCTATTATTAGGTAAAACTCTATCCTCCGGCTTGTGTTGCATTGTTTGATGGGATCTAAGTCTTATAATAACTTCATTTTTTGAAAACCATTGCGCTGTTTATAAACGTTTTATGCACTAGAATTCTTGGGAGAAAACCCGTTGTGTATTATATGGTGTGGTCCCTTGATTTACTTTATCTATAAAGTAAAGACTTTAATAACTCTTTAGTTCTCGCACCAGTCACATGACTGACCTAGAGTTTATTGTTTTAACCTAAACTCTGGGTGCCCCTATTTTCCACACGAGTAGTAAGTAGTTTTGGTTTTGCAGATTTCTATTTTACAGGATCCTGGTTTACAGCTGGAGCTATATTCGGAACGCTCTATATTCATGTATTTTTTACAGTTGTGTTATGTATTATTTTTCCGCTGCTATGTAATGTATTTTAATCCCTAATATTTTTCTTATGTATATTATTTATTCATACTTTGTTATATTCTTGTACTCTAATGTAGTTGTCATAATAACAATGGAATGTTATACTGTTTGCGTTCTGACGAGTGTTGTTCTCAAAGCAGTCCGCCCTCGTGTTCGGTTTAGGCCGGTCGGGAAGTTCGGGTCCCTACAGCTTGGTATCATACTTTTGATTTACAGAGCTCGAGAACAAGACACATTAGAACCAAACAAAAGGAATCATCAGAGATTAGATTAGTAATACCCAATGAGAATGACTCGTTAGAGATGGGATCAGTAGTATCCTAAAATGAGTTTCAAAGAGTGTTATTCTATAATAAAAATGAAAATAAATTTTGTTTTGAAAATTTAAAACTTATAATACGTAATTGAATATTTATTTTATTTTGAATTTGGAAAATCGAGTATATGAAGGTTTTGCATATACGCCTTGCAAATGTGTATACAAAGCCTCAAATATACTGGGTAGATATAAAATCACACTCTAGTCGCCCTGAGATGGTTCTGATGATGGCATGTCATCATTAGAATTTATGTTCGAGATTCGAAAGTGTGATATCTATATATTTCCAAATGACTGGTGTGGGAACCAAAACATAGATAGGGTATATTGTTGTGGTTTGTCATCAAAATATGATTTTTGAGTATATAAAAATTATAAATTTGAATATTTAATTAACTAATTGATTGCTGGTTGTGATGTTTGATTATTTGTTCAACTAATAAAAATATTGGATTGATAAAACCAATAAATGATTGAATGATAAGTAAGGCCATATCGAATTAAATATTGAACTGAATTGAAAATTGTTTGGAATTGCATGTATGTACATGTATATACATTGAAAAGGTAATACCATGGAAGCTAAGAAGAGGAATAAAATTGTATGCTCGACAAATAGGTACATGTTTACTATATTTCTTGGGTTTTGATGATTTTATGAGCCTATTGTCTTTTTCTTTTTCTTTTTCTTTTGCTTTTGGATTGATGAGGTCCCTGCGAGGTAAATTGCGGTTTTAAAGGTCTCCCCGTACAAAGGAGATTATGGCGAATTTTTTCAAAAATTTAGTTTGTTAACAAAATACTTAAGAAATTTGAAAATTCTTAGAAACTGAAAAGTTGAAGACTGAAGACCAAAATGAAAGTTGAGTTGGTTAGTTAAACAACTTGCAGCTCCGTTCCTTTTCGAGGACGAAAAGATTTTAAGTGGGGGAGATTGTAACAACCTAGAATTTCAGAACCAATTTAAAATTTTTATTTTAGCTATTTTTATGGATTTTGAAGATTTAAAGTGATTTATTTTAAATTATAACGACCAAACATTTATTTAAATCGAAGTTAGAACATATAAATTTATTTTACTTATAAAATGAGCCAGAAATGGCGCGGTAGTTTGAAAATTCGATTTCAAATTTCAAACAAATGCACAGGATTCAAAATAAATCGGATTTCAATAAAACAAGAAACATTTGAATCTGTTTAATAATATCTTTCTAATTAATATGAAAAATTGAGATTTCATAATATAAATTGAAAGTTATGGCCAGTTTAAAATTTAAAACAGTCGCTATGGATTTTTTTTTTTTAATATAATATATAGCGCTTAAAATAGCCATTTTGCAAACGACATCCATTTTCGATGAAACCACTTTTGTTGGATCCAGAATGTCAAATTACTGTTAGATTCCAATTTTTATAATTTTTGGAATTAATATGTGAGCGTGGTGGATTTAAATGTGTTCGATACTTTTAGTTTGAATTTAATCGACTGTAAATTGACCACTTTTGAAAAGACCTCCAAATTCAACGAAATCAGTTTTGTTAGGATCGTCAAAACAAAGCTTGATTTATTTTTCTAGAATTTTTGGAGTTAGTATGTGGCCCCGGAAATTAAAATATACGTTAAATTCAATATTGTTTGTAATATTGATTTATATTTTAATTTTGATAAAAACTGATCGACACAGTCGAATTGGCTTACAAAACATATCCCATTGTGTTCGTAATGAGGGTAATTACCTAGGGATGACAGTCGTTGGGTTAGATTTGGGGTTCAATTGAAAAAGTAACATTTTGGTAGAAAAATTATATAAAATTATATAAACCCCCCTTTCTACTTTTTCCCCAATCCCGTTGACCCCCACCCTGTTCCCCAAATCGATCAGCCACCACACCCTTCCCCCATCGCCGTTGACCTGGCCGCTAGCCGCCGTCACTGGCCTCCACCGCCTCCTCCTCCGCCTTCCCCCTCTTCTAAACCGCAAAACCCTAGCCCCATCACCTAAAAACCGCCACCGTGGTCCCACCACTGACCAACCGACGCTTCCTCCGACCTCCAGTAGCCCAGCGTCGCCTCCATCGGCCACCAACTCCAACCCCGGGACCCCTTATAAATAAAAATCTGATTTTTATTTTATTTTTTTGTTTTGCAAATAACACCCTGAGCTTCCACAACCCATATGTCTCAAACCGTGAGCTTCTGGCCAAAACTCCACAATGCCAAATTCAAAGAGAATAATTTTCTCTTTGATTTGGTTATATGGAAGTCATACTTTGGATTGTGGAGTTATTCAAAAAATGTGTCCAACGTTTACTGTCCGGATTATGCCTTTTCGCGAATTCCGGCGGAATGGAGCATTTTCGGAAGAAAAGCCACTAGGCGAAAGTTGTCCGGAATGGCGTAAAGAAAAGACGTCGTGAAGATTGGAGCTCGTTTGCAAGTTTGGGATCATAACAACTAATCAGAACATCAGAAAACCATGGGAAGTGGATCCCAAAGTGAGAACTCCTTCTCACTCTAATTATTTTACAGCTAGATATATACTAGGATGCAGACAGGGCTTAGAAGCCCGCTGCACTATTTATTGTACAAAACATGATTGTTTGAGTTGTATTGTAGAAATTTGGTTGTGTTGAAAATTGATTGTATTGTGGTGTATTGAATGCGATTGACTATTGTGTATGGTGATTAACATAGAATTTTTTTTTATTTTGTACTCTTATATTTTATGTTTTGAATATAAATAAATATTACTTGGGTATTTTATATCACTTTTACAGATATTCCACCCAAGCTGCATGTAGTCAGAAAAGTAGAGAAATTGAGATCAAACTATTGTATATTTACATTTGAAGATTTGGAGATGAAGATCTCACATCTAGTTGCTGTTGGACAAGAAAATAATTAGTAGAAAGGCCATGCACATTACAAATCAAAGAAGGCTTGCAAAGGAAAGGAGGAAAGGCCTAAAACTCACTTGATTTAACAAAGGCGTAGAACTTACTTGAAATAACCCATGCCATTTGTAATTAGGGTTTAGGTTGGCTATCTCCTATAAATACCCATGTAATCTCATTGTAGCCACCATCTCATTTTCTATCTTCTTCTCCATTAACAAAGTTCGTTTTCTTCTTTTTATTTTCTGCAATTTTATATTTCTTAGCAACTAGTGCCATCTACACAATTAGATTTGATAGAGTACTGGTTGTATTTTAAATTTGTTTTCATTATTGAGCGTTTGATTAGTTTCAACAATAATCCTAATTTTATTTTTGTTGTTATTTATGTCCTGCATTTATATTTTCTGCATTTTTATTCCTGTTTTGCAATTTACTTTCATTAGTGATTAATCGTTTGATTAGTTTCAACGATAATCTTAATTATTGCAATTACAATTGTTCTATTTTCAACCAAATCTCAAAAGTTGTCTAACTCGCCCACGAAATTCTATAAATAATAATTTTTAATTTACCTCCCTGTGTTTGACCTGCATACTACATGATCTGTGCGCTTGCAGTATTTACTTCAAAATTCGCGCTTTTCTAGTTCCTAGAAAGCGACGGTCAAGTTTTTGGCGCCGTCGCCGGGGAGGTAATGATTAAATTTTATTATTTATTTAATTTCTGATTCGTGTTAGTTTTTTAATTTTATTTTGTTTCCATTTGTTTTCTTGTATATATAGAAAAAAATTCTTAAATAGTTGATTTGGTATCGATTGTTGATACTTTAATCATCTAAACAAGAGAAGAAAAAAAATCTTTTTATTTTCCTTTTATTTCATTCCTGTTTTCAACCCTTTCCCTTTCCCCTTCCTTTCATTTATTTGTTTCCCTCTTGCAAATTCATTCCTACTTTAGACAAATAATAATAAAAAAAGAAAAAAAACAAAACTTGCCAAATTTTCTTGACTTTTTTTCCTTTTCATTTTTGTTTTTCCTTTTATATTTCTTTTTTGCTTTCCCTCTTCATATATTCCTTCTTTCCAATTTTTACTTTATTTTTATTGTTCATTATCGTTGTATATTTAATTTGCCAAATTATCTTTAATTGGGTTTCCATCTATTCCTTGTTTCCTTTTACTTCTTTCCAATTGTCAATACACTGGTTTCCATTCTTTTACAACAATAACCAAAGAATAAAAAAAACATGCATTTTTTTATTGATTGCTTTCTAATTACAACTCTCTCTCACTTCCTCTAGTCTCTGTTTTCATCCTTCAATCACCCTTCTAATTTTTACATTTATTTCTTTTTCTTTCCTTTCCTCTTTTGTTTCCTTCTTCTTTCTACAATTTCTTTCCAAAAAAAAAAATCTCTTTTAAAATCTTTCCTCTCTGCCTTGTGATTAATTCTCTACTTGAATAATTAGATCTCTTCCCGCTTTTGCAATTTTCCCCCCTTTTACATCTCTTTCCTTTCTTTTCCTATTATCCCTTTTTCAACAATGAAAAAGAAAAGAGGTCACAAAAAAATTCTTCTTTTAAATTCTTTCCTTGTTGTACATTTCTATTTCTTTAATTTCTTTCCTTTTTTTCCCTTCATATTTTTCTATATTTCTTCTACTGCTGCCTTTATTCTTCCATATTTCTTCTCCATCGTCGTCTCTAGTCCAAAACCACATTCACAAACCATCCTTCCACTTAACATCACACATGTAACAACCCATATTTTTGACCGCTCAAATCGACAATAAACCACACATGTCGACCCGACCAAATCGCAAATGCAGGTAGTTATTGGGAAAGAAGAAAAGAAAGAAAGAAGAGAAAGACAATAACAAAATCTCACAGCGGAAGGACAACATATAATAAACAAATAGCAGTTAAAAGCAGTTGAAATGTATACTGATTATAACAATCAATGATTATCAGAGTTACATATACATTCAGATGTACATAATAAACAGCAGAAATAAATGCAGTGGTTAAACCATACTCATAATAGATATATACGCCAAACTTCGTCTTCGTCCTCCAAGGCAAGGGAATCTTCGCTAACTGCAATATCTGCTGACCCGGGCGTATTGCATAAAAAGAAAACACAACAAACACTCGGATCAGCGCTAAATCATCTCATATTAGTCAAATTAAAATACGAAATAACATCAATATCATGGGTGCAGTAACTCAAGAGATGTTACGGGATCTTTCTATATCTTGAGGATCCGTTAAACTAATACATACATAGATAATACACTATTATGATAGTGTCTACTCAGTAAAGTATAAATACTGAAAATAGCGTAAGCGGGATTACATTTTTACCCTTACACCGTTTATAATACCGTAGTCTATACAATACTGTAAACCCACCGTAACGATGGCATCAGAGGGCACTCCATAGGTACGATACAACTCAAAATCGTATAGGGCTCGATAAGGATAATATGACAAGGCACTCAAGGCAACACCCAGGGTAGGATTCTACCAATTGCACTCCCGGACCGGTGGTAACGCATAGCAGCCACTACCGCCCACCTCGGAACACACTCCCATAATTCATAAATGGGCCCAAATCATCATCATCATAGTCATAGAAATAATATTGAAGAAGTGTGTCCGATCAAAGGTGCTACCTCAGTTAGTCACGGTATAGCTCCTGTTTTAGTCATTTCAATTCTGACCCGAAGGTCAGGGCTATTTCGTCCTCGATCATCTTCTTCAATTCAGTAATCGACTCCAATTCATCATATCTCATTCTCGATACGTCAAAACGTTCACAGTTGTCAAAGTGGTATCGACACTGACAGAGAGTATGCCTTATGTCGACTCCGGTCTCTTTTACAGCCAACGCTTACATCTTTTCACATCGGTTGGTTCTTTTACATTTCAAAGGTTCGCTTTCATATCAAAATATCATATTTTGCTTCGAACCCATTTTATATTCAAAATAGAATATACTTTCATATCAAAAATATCCCAATCATTCCCAAACCGATTATATTCCAACTAGAATATATTTCCATGTCATTATATTATACTCATATAATATTTTACCAAATCGATTCATATTCAAGTAGAATATACTTTACCTCAAAGGTTATACTTATCTCAAATCGATTTGAATTATAAAATCATTCATATTCAATAGAGTATAAATCTCCATAGCACTCATTCATATCATTTATGGAGTCCAATATATTCGAATACATATCAATTACCTTTCCATATAAAATGGTTAAATTTGGTTCCATATTGAATACCTATCTCAACTCCATCTCAAATCGGGTTTAAATTCAGCATTTTCCATTCGGAAGAAGTTTACGATTATTTGACAAAATTTGAAAATAGATGCTTTTTAAATAAAATCTTTATATAACCTATAAATATAGAAATAATGGTTAAAACAGAATAAGATAATTTATATCACTATGAATACATATATAAAATAAAATTTTCAAATTAGTTTAAATAATAAAATATAAGAAAATTTTAGGCTAAAATAAATAGTCTCCACGTAAAGGTTAAATAATATTTTATGGAAAGAATAACTTATTTGAAATCAAACATTGCAAATATATAGATACACACATATAATGAAATTCTTTAATCAAAATTTATCCTTCTTCCGAACTTTAATTACTTGAACCCATACTCCAGTCTCAATGGAGTTATAAAAATTCAATATCTTATTTCGAATGCAATTCAACCCAAATCTTTGATCTAGGGAAATTCAACCCCTATTCCTAGATCCTCTCTTCTTTTCAAAATTTAAATTCAAATAAAATATTTCATTCAAATCCAACCCTAAATTTGAAAGTTTCAGATTTTATTCAATCTTATTTTAAGAATTCCACTTCCTTTAGAACAATTTCTTAACCACCTAAATAACACTTCTGATCTAGGTCCTTTAACGGAACAGGTTTATCGAGTATCAGTTCACTTCTTTAACTGAAATATCTGTCAAATAAAATCTCCAAATATTTTGAAAATCATTTAACCAACCGATGTCTGTATAGAATTTTCTATCCAATGGCCAAGTGACTGAATTTTAATTTCTCAATATTTCAGGGATGGATTTATCATTTCAATCCAAATCAGGGTCGCAGTGGTTTATCATTTCACTCTGTGTTCTTAATTTATTTATCGATAAATCCCAGGTTCATTAGATGCCCGTAACATCAAGGGTAAAGGAGATTTATCGTCACGAATCAACATGCAATACAATATACTGAAATAAGGAGCATCAGCAATGTCAATATGAATTCAGTAATAAATTTCAACCAACATCCATCACAATCATTCCATTCAACTGATCAGTATTAAACTGTTCTAAGATTTAGCAAGGGTTCGAATTTCAACTAGAAATTTAAATTAAATTAAATAACTGATTATTAACATAAATTTGAATGTTAACGCACTTGCATGTCAATTTTAAACAACACATCAACAATCCAACACAACCATGCAACCAAACTTATTTCATATTTTAATTCAATAAATATGAGAGTAATTCAGTATTTCATGAGTGAGAAAATCACTCACCTTCGCGTCCATAGTTGATCGAACATCCAACTAAGGGCCAAAATCTGACAGTCACCAAACGCAGCCAGGTCAGTGCCAAAACGTCCGCAATTTCGCCACGATCCCAACGTAACAAACCGCGTCCAAATCCGAGTTAATATGAAGAAGTTATCCGTGTTTTAGTGTTCGAAAATTTTAAAATATATAAATTAAAAAAAATAAACCCTCACCATTCACGTGCTACCACGTCAGCTTCTTCCTTCTTCCCGCTCACCCCTCTGCCTGCTACAGTAACCAGCGGAACCCTTGAAAACATCCATGTTTGACCACCGAATACTCTTAACTCCGACCGTTATAGGACCTCCGACCACCGGGAAACGAACCCCTATTCTCGGTTGCATCCACCAACGCCGAACCTACCACCTCCGATGGCGTCCTTCTCCTCCGACGGAGTTCTGAACGGAAAGGGTTTTCGAACCCAAAACTTGATTTCCCGACGCTCTACTCCATAATACACCCCACGAACACCAGCGTTGCACTTGCATGGGCCAGCTCGACAATACCCATATTTCGATTTCTCCGATTAAGGCCTCGATCAAAAAGCCCCAATATTGATTTCATGGGTTCGATTCAGAAGCTTTGACCGCAATTTCTAGCCACCTCGCTTATTGCATGTCGAAATAAATCACACCACCATCTTCGTATCGTCGAGCTCTTCGAAATGGTATATAATACTCTAGGGTTTGAAGAGATTTTATTTTCAAGTTTGAATTTTTGCTTTGAACTAGGGTTTGAATATTTTTGTTCAGCCATTAGAGAGATGAAGTAGACAAGAAATGAACGTTTAATGGTTAATGGGCTGATAGGGTAAAGGTGGATTTTATTTATATATAATTATAAGGCTCAAATATGAGAAATACCCAATTATCCATTTACATTGATCTCGTTCACATTTTCTCTCGTACGATCAAACAGTAAGTCAGATTGTGACGCAAATTGGAATCCTATAATACTTCACCGTTCCGGTTCTGATGGCGCCAGTTTCGTCGAATTCCGGGACAGTCGCCAAAACAGTGAAATTTCACAATTAATTAAATAAATAAACTAATTAATTATTCAATTAACTATTTAAATTCAAATTTAAATATTCGTTAAATTCAAATTTAATTAAATTATAACTCAAAAAAAATTCTATACATTTATTCGATGGATTTTAAGTTCTCCGGTTTGATTATCTAAATCTTAGATTTGAGTTTCAACAAAAATTAACAACTGAGAATTTCCATTTCCAATTTACATTTGAATTCTACTTTTAAATTAACACACTCAAATAAATTTACTTATTTAAATATTAAATTTTCAAATTACAACTATCCTAAGTACAAACTAAATTAATGATCTATTTGTACTCAACTCCACCAATCATCAACATTAGAATCAACAAAATTTGATTTTCCCTAAATATGTTCCAATTTATTTATTTTAAATTGAAATTTAAATATACTGAAAATAATGGGACGTTACATTCTCCCCCACTTAAAATCTTTTCGTCCTCGAAAAGAGAACGAAACAATGTTAAGCACATATCTATATTAAATTCATACATAAAAATAGTCTTTATTAAGTACGTTATATTTGTAAATCTCATAAATTTCTAACTAACGAAATCACGGAAAATTTCGGCAGCATCTCCTTTGTACGTAGAGGTCCGGAAAATTACATATATATAAAATCCAAATATACATCTCATCATTCGATGAGGCATCCCAAAAAAATGGGGAATACACCATATATATATAACCACAACCTACATAACTCAAATACGTACCTTCTTAGCGTTTATTTTGCAATTTCATTACCTTAGCACTTATCGTTTTGCGCAAGCGAGCTCCGAAGCGTAGTGCGACTTCCTTACACCTGCTACATACTCACATACACATGAGAATCAATCATATATACAATATATAGCAATTGTCTACAACTTACACAACATACATTAATCATTTTAACCCCAAAACCAATATATCTATTGCAGGCCAGCAAACAAAATGAAGTTTACCACCCATTAAATGTTGGAATTAGACTAGAACCCACTAGGTAAAAGCCATTGCATTCGTTTCAGGCTTTCCGAATTGTCCGGATTCGTCAAATTCCGACAATTCGTTCAAAAGTTATGGCTATTTTAGTGAAGGCAAACGCTTCAGCTCATACACATAAAATTGCAGATCTGAGTTGTTCAACCCAGTTTTTAACCTTTTAAACAGCAAAATTTCACCCAGAAAATTAAGAAAAAGTTTTAGTACAGATCCTGGGCTTTCCGAATTGTACTTGCACATCGAAATCCGACGCTCCATTAGGAAGTTCTGGTCAAAACAACATTGGTATTCAGTTCAGATTTTTATTTTCTGCGTATACAACTACGACTAGTTCTTGGTTTCCAACCTAATAAACATGAAAATTAGGCAAGGTACTATTAACAAAAGTTTTAGTTCAATTCCTAAGGTTTCCAACAAGTCAAGAATCGTCGAATTCCGTTCATCCACTCAAAAGTTATGGCCGTTTTTCTTCAGCTCATCTAATATTTCAGGTTTCGTATAAACATAAATTTATTTTATTTGGAGTTCAACTTCCGGATTCCAAAATTTTAACCATCTAAAATGGGTTATCGATCCGTTACAGATAATATGATTCATTCTTTTAGGGCTTAAATATATCCATGTTCGTTTCACCTATATCAAATGAATTTCATTGCATTTATTTATGTTCCTTTATCGTTCATCCTCCTTAAGTTCATTTTCCACTTACCCATCTCATTCCAAGCGTTAAATTTCAAATGAAACTTAAATTCTTTTAAAACCTCCAACGAACTTAATTCCATTAGATCTTGCATTCATTAACATGGATCAAATTTCCTATTTCCATTCTTATCTATTTACTTGATCAAATTTACATTGAATGTCTTTCCATTTGGAAAAAAACGACCTTATTTATTCTAATTATTAAGTTCGTCCACACTCATTTCATTGTTTATATTCAGATTTACATTCGATACATTTTACTAATGAGGTTTACCCCCATTAAATTTTCCTTGACCACTCACATTTACTAACTACCCTAAATTCATTCAACTTCTTCTCGAACTAGTTTAATCCACTTATTAATTATTCCAAAGCAAACTGTTGCCAGTTTTGTTGGTATATAACTCATTCCATTTCCCCTTTTCAAGTTACCTTCTACCTTGCATTTTCCAAGGTTTTCCTATACACATGTTTCTCTTGGACCAATCTTCATTCCTTTTTTTCAAAACTTAAGGTTTCGAGTGATATAGGTTTTCTCAAATCATTTCATTTTAAACTAAATCTTATTCCTTCAACTAAATTTATTTGTTTGACTCACCAATCGAGAATTTGATTAAGGATCATTTATAATTCAAGTTTACACCTAGTTCTCAACCCACTTTTTTTCGATTTCCTAAGTTACACTTTATTTAATCCCATTTCTCTATTCAACTTAAGCTTATATTCCATTCATTTCATAATTCATACTCATTTTTATATTCAACATATCTGTCTTAATTAGGTTTTCCTCCATATATATTTCCATGTTTTCATTTCTCTTGCACGCAAAATTACCATTTCATTTCTTAGTTTTAGTTGATCTACCATTCACATTTCATTAACAACTTAATTCCTCATCAATTTCTTCTCGACTAACTTAACTTACTCCTTAACTATTCCACATTATAAGTCGTTACCGTTTTTATTTCACCACCAAAATTTTCAATTCATTTTAGTCGACTTAAATTAAGTTTCGTTCCTAAATTTTTCAACACTCCTAACGACCAACTTAGAATTTGTCGAACCTTACTGTTGTACTTAAGAGTTTAATGATTATTTCCCGTTTCCTTAATACCTAGCCCATTTCCTGGGTTTGGAAATGTAACATTCCAAAGAATCGAGTTAACCTGGTACTTAAATCCTTATTATTGGACTTAAAGACTTTGATTTTTGGTCCAAACTAAGTTTAAAAATAACATATGTTTTATAAAAGTTTTATAGAAAACCATACCATAAAATTTTTAAATCCAAATTCTTAATTAACTAAGAACATAGAATTTTAAATTCTGGTTTAATTTAAATTCGACTTAAATAACATATACTTATTCCTTACATAAAAATTTGTATCACATGGAATTAAATTCAAAGCCCATTGTCAAACAAGTTATAATAACCATCGAGTGGTCTCCCCACTTAAACCCTTCAGAATAAACATCGATAATGCGTGCACTCATTACCGAAGTCATTCCTAAGGTCTAAGTAGAGGTTTCACACTCATTTCGTTTGAAACCATTTCCAAAACTATTTTCTTATCATACGATATTATTTCAAACATTAGCAAACTATCTTCAGAACTACCCCAGGATCAGGTTTAAGTTCATTTCTATTTTAATCACAAACCTTTCTCACCTAGTGATACTTAATGGTATCATTTCATTTTCAAATATTTTCTAACCATTTAATTTCCTCTTATTAGATTCATTATCTAGTCAACCATAATAGATAATAACTTAATATTATTACCTACTAAGGATCGATGCTTACACACATAAAACCAATAATATATAGGATATGTGTATATATATTATAATCGAAAACCTTATTATGTCAATTCATTCTTTTCGACTATTAAGGAATTCCTATCGATTGTATGGCGTCCCATATATCGACCAGAATTCATAAATATTCAACAGAACGAGCCAACACAATATAAAACCATTTTATAATAAAAATACAAGTACGCTCTCTTGTGTATACTCTCAAACTCATTCTAGGGCACTACAGACCTTATCTCTAATGAGTTAATTCCCAAACATAGCCAGGGTTATCGCCAACCATCGCTCTGATACCAAATGTAACAACCCATATTTTTGACCGCTCAAATCGACAATAAACCACACATGTCGACCCGAACAAATCGCAAATGCAGGTAGTTATTGGGAAAGAAGAAAAGAAAGAAAGAAAGAAGAGAAAGACAATAACAGAATCACACAGCGGAAGGACAACATATAATAAACAAATAGCAGTTAAAAGCAGTTGAAATGTTTACTGATTATAACATTCAATGATTATCAGAGTTACATATACATTCGGATGTACATAATAAGCAGCGGAAACAAATGCAGTGGTTAAACCATACTCATAATAGGTATATACGCCAAACTTCGTCTTCGTCCTCCAAGGCAAGGGAATCTTCGCTAACTGCAATATCTGCTGACCCGGGCGTATTGCATAAAAATAAAACACAACAAACACTCAGATCAACGCTAAATCATCTCATATTAGTCAAATTAAAATACAAAATAACATCAATATCATGGGTGCAGTAACTCAGGAGATATTACGGGATCTTTCTATCTCTTGAGGATCCGTTAAACTAATACATACATTGATAATACGCTATTATGATAGTGTCTACTCAGTAAAGTATAAATACTGAAAATAGCGTAAGCGGGATTACATTTTTACCCTTACACCGTTTATAATACCGTAGTCTATACAGTACCGTAAACCAACCGTAAACGATGGCATCAGAGGGCACTCCATAGGTACGATACAAATCAAAATCGTATGGGGCTCGATAAGGATAATATGACAAGGCACTCAAGGCAACACCCAGGGTAGGATTCTACCAATTGCACTCCCGGACTGGTGGTAACGCATAGCAGCCACTACCGCCCACCTCGGAACACACTCCCATAATTCATAAATGGGCCCAAATCATCATCATCATAGTCATAGAAATAATATCGAAGAAGTGTGTCCGATCAAAGGTGCTACCTCATTTAGTCACGGTATAGCTCCAGTTTTAGTCATTTCAATTCTGACCCGAAGGTCAGGGCTATTTCGTCCTCGATCATCTTCTTCAATTCAATAATCGACTCCAAGTCATCATATCTCGTTCTGGATACGTCAAAACGTTCACAGTTGTCAAAGTGGTATCGACACTGACAGAGAGTATGCCTTATGTCGACTCCGGTCTCTTTTACAACCAACGCTTACATCTTTTCACATCAGTTGGTTCTTTTACATTTCAAAGGTTCGCTTTCATATCAAAATATCATATTTTGCTTCGAACCCATTTTATATTCAAAATAGAATATACTTTCATATCAAAAATATCCCAATCATTCCCAAACCGATTATATTCCAACTAGAATATATTTCCATGTTATTATATTATACTCATATAATATTTTACCAAATCGATTCATATTCAAGTAGAATATACTTTACCTCAAAGGTTATACTTATCTCAAATCGATTTGAATTATAAAACCATTCATATTCAATAGAGTATAAATCTCCATAGCACTCATTCATATCATTTATGGAGTCCAATATATTCGAATACATATCAATTACCTTTCCATATAAAATGGTTAAAGTTGGTTCCATATTGAATACCTATCTCAACTCCATCTCAAATCGGGTTTAAATTCAGCATTTTCCATTTGGAAGAAGTTTACGATTATTTGACAAAATTTGAAAATAGATGCTTTTTAAATAAAATCTTTATATAACCTATAAGTATAGAAATAATGGTTAAAACAGAATAAGATAATTTATATCACTATGAATACATATATAAAATAAAATTTTCAAATTAGTTTAAATAATAAAATATAAGAAAATTTTAGGCTAAAATAAATAGTCTCCACGTGAAGGTTAAATAAAATTTTAGGGAAAGAATAACTTATTTGAAATCAAACATTGAAAATATATAGATACACACATATAATGAAATTCTTTAATCAAAATTTATCCTTCTTCCGAACTTCAATTACTTGAACCCATACTCCAGTCTCAATGGAGTTATAAAAATTCAATATCTTATTTCGAATGCAATTCAACCCAAATATTTGATCTAGGGAAATTCAACCCCTATTCCTAGATCCTCTCTTCTTTTCAAAATTTAAATTCAAATAAATTATTTCATTCAAATCCAACCCTAAATCTGAAAGTTTCAGATTTTATTCAATCTTATTTTAAGAATTCCACTTCGTTTGGAACAATTTCTTAACCACCTAAATAACACTTGTGATCTAGGTCCTTTACCGGAACAGGTTTATCGAGTATCAGTTCACTTCTTTAACTGAAATTTCTGTCAAATAAAATCTCCAAATATTTTGAAAATCATTTAACCAACCGATGTCTGTATAGAATTTTCTATCCAATGGCCAAGTGACTGAATTTTAATTTCTCAATATTTCAGGGATGGATCTATCATTTCAATCCAAATCAGGGTCGCAGAGGTTTATCATTTCACTCTGTGTTCTTAATTTATTTATCGATAAATCCCAGGTTCTGTAATGGCGCGTTTTGTTAGCTGTCGAATAATTAATTTATTTAATTATTTATATATCGATTTGGCGATATCGATAACTTAAAGTACAACGTTCGAACTTATAATTTATAATTATAATTAAAACGAACCTGAAACGTCGTGGCAGTTCGCAATTTGGCGATTTGAACTTCAACTGAGTGTACAGGATTCGTTTTAAATCGAATTTCTGTGAAACAAGAAACGTGTGGAGCTGGTGGAGTATATTTTTCTAATGGAAGAGAAAAATGGGGATTTCGTCGTGTAGATTTTGAGATATGTCCAAATCAAAATTTGAAATAGTCGCTATAGAATCGTTTATCGACCGTATCGGTTTATTCGATATAACTAGATATCAGATTGGAATTTAGACAGGGTTCTTTTGAGAAACAGTAATAAAATAATTTTTAAAATTTTACTGTAATTTTTAATTAATTAAATAAGCAACTTTTTATTTGGAGTATTTTGCACCCTGTAATCAACATTTTGAAGTTTCAAAATATGAGTCCGTCTACCGGTATCATTATATTTTTGGAGTCGTTGCGTCTTTCTTATCACAACAGTATGTTTATTTCCGTCGATAGAAATCCGTGAACAATACTGAAGTATTAAACAGGAAAGCATGGCTAAAGTAATCCCACGTTGTCATCAGAAAGGAATGGCTAAAGTAGTCCCACATTTCAACGGAAGGCATGGCTAAAGTAATCCCACATCAAACAGAAAGGAATGGCTCAAGTGATCCCACACTTCAACAGTTAAAAACATTCGAACACCCTTTATAAATACACACTGTTATCATCGTTCAATTGTTTTGGGTTCACAAAATAAAACAAGATCAAATACCCAAGACGCCTTCGTTAATTTCCTCCTAAGCAAATCGCGATCAATATTCTAGAGTCCGGAAAATTCTCCAGTAAACCTAGGCTTGCGACAGAAATAATTTGGAGCTCCTAAGCAGCTCTAGGCACGAACGAGATCCAGAGAGGTCCGAAGACCTGGTTTGGCAAAATACAACTACAGAGAAGACCGGCGCCCTATACTGGACGTGGAGACTTGATGTTTGGACTCGGCAGTTGGGTTGAGTCCTCTGGTAGGCGTTTGTGTGAAGAAGAAGGAATCACTGTAGCACGTTAAGCTGTAGTACGGTTGGAGTTGAACGAGGTGCAGCCGAGGAGAGAGAAAGGGGAGTCGGTTTCGCAGTTAAGCAAACAGGAAGGTAACAGTGGGGTTGAAAACATGGGTTCAGCAGTTGTTTTGCTTGGAGCTCAAAGTATGCGGCAATGGAAAAAAAAATAAAGGGAGCTGGTGCATTGAGTTGTTGTAGGAGAGAGGAACAGAAGCGTGGTGCGAATGTGTGTACAGGGGAAAGAAGGAGTTTGCATGGATTTTTGTTCGAACATGAATGGTGGAGTTGACGTACCGAAGTTGAGGGAGGAGCGACAGTTTTTGGAAGAGTAGAAAATGAGGGGAGCGGGTCTGGTTTCTAAAACATTGGGAGATGGGCCGGTGTAAATGTGTGGTTCTGTGTTTAAAAGGATGGAATTCGAGAGAGATGACAAACATAAGCAGGGAATGAATTGTGGAGGGGAAAGGAGAACGTATGCGGCTATGGGCTATAGTGTTATTATAGGCTTGGGCTTTTTAGTTATCAAAAGATGATGAAATCATATCGTTAAGGAAGCTAGAGACAATGGGGAGTTATGTTATCATAGTCTTGAACTAAGGGAAGAACGGGTTAAATATAGAGTGGGTTTTAAGAAGGTAGTTGGGCTCAAGGTAAAGGGTTAAGGCCCAATAGCGATTTGAATTAGTTTTGTTTTTATTTAAACAATCCTAAACTTGTAAAATTCATAACTATTTCGTACGAGGTCAAATTGACGAACCGTAAGTTGCGTTGGGACCGTATGGACGAGAGCTTCACAATGAAGCTGACTGGAAGTGGATTGGTGCCCGTTACAATTTATAGCAAAATAAATTGTCCGACTGAGTCGAATAACGCAAACCGTTATTCAACGGTTAACGCGTCAATGTGAGTAAAACTCACCAACTCTGAACAGTTCTATTTTTACAACGTATTCTTAGGACTGTTAAAAATTATCTGTTTGACTGTGTGTTGATTGTTTGATTTAACTGCTAGTCAGTTAGTTAAATTTCGATATTGATTCTGTTTAACAGAATATATCATATGGAACTGAAAGTGATGTTATCTATATTGTCTAACATCTGTGATGCAGGGAAACAGGTTGGAGGAATCCAACTAGATTCCTCAACAGTTATTTTATTGTTTTTCATATATTGTTATATGATGTGATATAAAATCTGTGGGCGATTATATGTGCTTGGACGATATTGAACATTGTGATTTGATATGATTGAATACCATAACATACCGAAATGTTGATAAGGGATTTTCAATGTTTATATTGAAAATGAATCTTATTATAAAATCGATAGGATTTTATAAAAGGAAAACATTTATTTAAATGTGAAAATAAATAAATGAAAAAGGAAACATTTATTTAGAAAATAAATGAAATAAAATAGAAACATTTATTTAGAAAATAAATGAATTAGAATATAAAGGAATATTTATTTAGGAAATAAATAAAGGAACATTTATTTAGATTATAAATAAATGGAATAAAGGAATATTTATTTAGGGAATAAATAAAGGAACACTTGTTCGGAAAATAAATAGAATTATACAAGGATAGATTTAAACACGTGCTTCGCACACGGTATAACACGATATGGATTTAAATGAGATATTAAATAGAAAATCTGTTTTAAACAGATAAATTGAAGTAGATTAATTTATAAATAATGTTTTATAAATTAAATAAATTATTTATCGTTGATAAATGGAATATATATATAAGTCTGGACTTATATAGAGAAGTAGAAACGTTATTAAAAGGACATTTATAAAGTGAAGAACCGTTACTGAAAGTAAATCTTTATAAATGGATAAACGTTGTAAAAAGTAAATCTTTATCAATGGATAAACATTGTAAAAAGGAAATCTTTTGAAATGAATAAACGTTAATAAAAGGAGTTAATCGAATTTAGTTATTCGAAATGAGTTATTCGAATTAGATATTTGAATAGGGTTAAACCCATTAGAGTGATTCGAATTTCTTATTCGAATAGAGTTAAACAAAGTAATTTGTTAGGTTAACCAAAGCAAGTTAGTCGAGTTAATCAAAGTAATTGGTTAAGTTAACCAAAGTAAATTAGTTAAGATAAACTAAGCGGTTAATCGAAGTGAATTAGTCAAGTTAAACTAATTGGTTAATCAAAGTAAATTAGTTGGGTTAATCAAAGTGAATTAGCTGAGTTAAACTATGTAAATCGGTTAGAGTTAATCAAAGTGAATTAACTAAGTAAACTAAGTGGATTAGTTCAGTTAATCGAGACAAGTAAATCAAGTTAGGTTAAACCATTTGAGTTAACCAGTTGGGTTAAACCATTTAAGTTAACCAGTTAAAGATAAACAGTTAGAGTTGACCAGTTAAAGTTGACCAGTTAGAGTTGACCAGTTAGAGTTGACCTGTTAGAGTTATCTAAGTGGAGATTAATCGAGTAGAGTTGCCGAATATCACTTATTCGAAGTAGAGTTATCGAATATAGAGTATTCGAGGGAAGAGTAATCGAATATAGTTTATTCGAGTGGAGAAATCAAATGTTATTCATTTGAGAAGAGTTACCGAATATTATTTATTTGAAGAGTAGTTATCGGATATTGGTTATTCGAAGTCAGTTAATCCAAAGGAGTTATTCGAAGTTAGTTAATCCAAAGGAGTTATTCGAAGTTAGTTAATCCAAAGGAGTTATTCGAAGTTAGTTAATCCAAAGGAGTTATTCGAAGTTAGTTAATCCAAAGGAGTTAGTCGAAGTTAGTTAATCCAAAGGAGTTAGTCGAAGAGTTAATTGAATATTAGTTATTCAATTTGAGTTAATCGAATGTAGTTATTCGAGAAGAGTTAAATCGAATTTAGTTATTCGAAAGGAGTTAATCAATTTGAGTTAAGTTAATCGATTTGAATTAAGTTGAATCAAAATGGAGTAAATCGATTAGAATTAAGTTAATCGAGTTAGAGTAAATCGAATATGGGTTATTCGAAGGTAAGTTATTCGAATTAGTTATTCGAAGGAGTTAATCAAATGAGTCGATCCAAAGGAGTTAGTCGAATATTAGTTATTCGAATAGAGTTAAAGGAGTTATCGATTTTAGTTTGATCGAAAGGAGTTATCGATTAGTAAATCGAAAGGAGATTTTCGAATATAGCATATTCGAAAGAAAGAGATCGAATATTGTTTATTCGAAAGATAGAGATTTCGAATATGAGTTATTCGAAGAGAGATAATCGAATATAGGTTATTCGAAGAAGAGTTAATCAAATAGAGATTACTCGAAAGAGAGTTATACGTCGAATTCGATTATAGCGAATTCGGGAAAGTACTATTTACTTTCCAGGGTTTAAATCAAGATTTAGTTATTGATTTAGAAATTAGGTGTCTTTTAAATTATTTGAGTTAGGAGACAAAGTTATAATTTAGGTTAGACATTTCAGAAGTAGGAATTATAACGTTATAGTTATAATCAAACGTTTTCATATAAGAAGTAGATTCGTAACCTGAATCCGAGAATTTGCGTAAACAGATGATTGGAAAAAGTGAGTGACGAGCTTCATCTATTTCACAGTAAAGGACGTTGTTCAATTAAGGTCTGAGAGGTAACTATACCCCAACTTGATTGACTTCAGAATTGACAAAGGAATAGTTGTGGTTCGATCTAAAAGGTTGATTAGGAATAAAGTTAAGGAACAAGCGATAAATGGATTAAGCGAAACGATGTTTTATACAACGTTCATTGGAAATCCGTAAATATGTTTTGGAAACGTTTTCCAAATATAGTCAGATATGTTTTCTAAACATAGAAAATGAAATGTTTTCATGATAAGAATTTAAGAAATAGAGTTAAGCAAATTCAGAAACTGACTGGAGAGGGTAAGTTGAACGGTTTTCTAAGTGACGATCTGATGTTGGTTTCGACCTTCCGGATTGATACTTAGAGAATTGTCCTCATACTAGTTACAGTTAGGGACTGATAGTTGCGAAATAATAGTGATGTGAGAATAAGCTATGGAAATGTTTTCCAATGATTAATAACATATATTTTCTAAATATATGAAATAAGGAAATATGAACATATGATGATTGATCGATCTAATTTCCATTTGGAAATAAGATCGTTGTTTGTACACCGACATGTTTTCATTTGATAGTTGAATCACAGACTATCAGAGTTTTTACCATTTTAACGTTGTTAATATGGAGAGACCGGTTGGATTATTATCCAAAGAACCACTCTGTATTGGCATAAGCGTTGCGAGCAATATCTGCCAAAGATAAATTGAAGACGGAGTAAAGTGCAAGGGCTGTTGTATAAGTCTTAGATAACAGTGACTAAGATGGATATACTGAATAGTGCCTTCGGTTTGTCCAGTCCCAGGACAACGTATATGGAAGAAGGTTTGACAGAGTATATCCAATGGATCGCGTAAGTTGATCTGTTCAAACGTATTCACGTTTGGTGGCAGAGGAATTCGTTTCTCTTAGCTATATACCCGTGTTATTTTTGTATAAGTCAATTTGTGATTTGGCGGGTATGACGATGTGGCATTCAAAGTGAATGGTGATCAGATGTTCTGAAGATAGACGTAGCTTCTAGCCTCACACCAGGAAGTAACAAAAGTTGGGCTAGGCAGCATGGCTAGTTGGGTCATCCCCAAGCAGGGTGTATTGTCACCGATCTAGAGAATATTCATATTTATACTTCTTTTTGATTCTGTATCTTCGGATGACGGTTTGATGGCCTACAACCGTGGTGGCAATATATTCGCGACACTCAAGCTAAATGAGTGAGCGGTCATGTGTGGCCGGGTTGCAAGACGTTCTTGTTGAACCCTGAGTGTATCCCCTCTAGAGTACACTATTTGGAAGGTGCTCCCATACCTTGTCTGTTGGAATCCATTCTCCGTTAAGCGCCCTGCGGTTTATGATTTTTACTATGTATGTAGAACGTGAGATGCAAGCGTTTCTGCTAGATTGATACCTATTTGTACTTAGACATTATTATAATATCACAATGATATTGCTTGTCAAAGTTGTTTAGATACTCATAAGGAAAAACCCGTTCCGTATTCACGGCGTGGTCTTATGAGATATCATATACCTGTTCAATTGTTTTAAACTGTTTTACTCATACCAGTCCCATGACTGACCCGGAGTTTACTTTGTTGTTTCCCCTAAACTCTTGGGTGCCTAAATTTGTACGGGCAGTCAAGTAGTCGGGATTTTACAGATACACTTGGAGAGCTTGGAGCAGGAGACTTCAGGATTATAGCTATTATTATTCCGCTGTGTTGTTAAGTGTTGTACTTTGAAATGGTATGTATATACGAGTACTGATTTGTATTTCAAAGTTATGTTATATTTTATTCGTTCCGCTGTGAGATCCGTGTTTACTCTGATGATGTAAGTTCTTCTTCTTCTTCTATTCTATTAGTTCTATCTTTTCTTCCTCACCTTCTAAATTCTTTCACTAACGTCTCGGAATTTCCGACTCTCGAGGAGTCGGAAATTTCCAGCCGTTACAGTTGGTATCAGAGCTTAAGTTAAGTGATTACCTTGGCTCTGTGGCATAACTCGATAGAGATGGGATTAGTAATATCCTAGATTGAGTTTGAGTGTATATATATGAGCGCGTAATTGTTATTCAATATAAAATGGTTTTATATTGTGGAGACTCATGGGTTGAGTGGCTTATGAATTCTGGTCGATCAGTTTGATCCACTGTATCGATAAGGGTTACTAAACACTCGAATACGATGAACCGACATGGTATGTTTTGAAAGAGGGTAAATGAAATATTTTTCCCAAAATATATTTGTTTATAGAAGAAATATATATCTTGAAATTATTGTAGTATATTGATTGTGTTGGTTGTTATTATAATCGAATAAGATTATAAAAGGGTGAAATGGTTATAAATGACCAATCAGAATTCATATGAATGTAATATATGAAATAGTTTGAATTAAATATGAATTTAAATCAGAATTTGGAATTTAAAATAAGGAAATTTTAAGTTCCTGGGAGATTTTGAAAATGTTTTTCAAATTGAAAATGATATAGTATTGAACTCACGTCGATAGCTGGAAAATAGATTCTGATGATGAATCTAGACATCATCAGTGTTCATTTTCGAGTTCTAAGTGACGGATTACTACCAAAGGTTTTGTTTTTGAATTGTTTTGAGAAAACAAGTTGTTTAGAAATTCAAAGGTTTTGAATTGGCATTATGATTTCAAATTGATTTGAAAGAAACCCAGGAACTTAAGTTCTGGAATTAAAATTTAACTAATGAAGTTAAATAAAATGAGATGGTAAAAATAAATTGAAATTTAACTTGAACTGAGTTAAATAAAATTGAATTGGAATTAGAGATAATCTAGAATGGAACCAAATTGATAAGTCAATAATTTGGAATTTGATATTAGAGTTCGAATGAAATTCGATTTGGTTTGAGGAGATAAACTGAGTGGAATGACCATGATATATGCAGAAGTGATAACAGATCAAAAGGATATAATGATACGACCGACAAAAAGGTACAAGTTTATATTATATATGAGTTTGGATTTTATGAGCCGAATTGGCAAGCCGCTTGGCTGTTTGATTTTCTTTTGGGTTGGAGAAGGCCTAGAGAGGCGAGGGGTGGTTTGTCATATTGACCAATACAAAGGAGGTTATGGCAAAAAAATTCGAAAATTCCAAGCGTTAGAACATTCTCATGATTTATGGAAATTTAGTTAGCCAGAATGAATTAATAATTTAATTGAAAAATGAAATGGTCCAGTTGAAACTGGAGTTGAGAAGTAAACTAAAAGATATTTAAATCTAGTTAGTAGAATTAGTAGCGTTTTTCTAACTTAGCAATTTCGAGGACGAAATTATATTAAGGGGGGAAGTCTGTAATGGCACGTTTTGTTAGCTGTCGAATAATTAATTTATTTAATTATTTATATATCGATTTGGCGATATCGATAACTTAAAGTACAACGTTCGAACTTAAAATTTATAATTATAATTAAAACGAACCTGAAACGTCGCGGCAGTTCACAATTTGGCGATTTGAACTTCAACTGAGTGTACAGGATTCGTTTTAAATCGAATTTCTGTGAAGCAAGAAACGTGTGGAGCTGGTGGAGTATATTTTTCTAATGGAAGAGAAAAATGGGGATTTCGTCGTGTAGATTTTGAGATATGTCCAAATCAAAATTTGAAATAGTCGCTATAGAATCGTTTATCGACCGTATCGGTTTATTCGATATAACTAGATATCAGATTGGAATTTAGACAGGGTTCTTTTGAGAAACAGTAATAAAATAATTTTTAGAATTTTACTGTAATTTTTAATTAATTAAATAAGCAACTTTTTATTTGGAGTATTTTGCACCCTGTAATCAACATTTTGAAGTTTCAAAATATGAGTCCGTCTACCGGTATCATTATATTTTTGGAGTCGTGGCGTCTTTCTTATCACAACAGTATGTTTATTTCCGTCGATAGAAATCCGTGAACAATACTGAAGTATTAAACAGGAAAGCATGGCTAAAGTAATCCCACGTTGTCATCAGAAAGGAATGGCTAAAGTAATCCCACATTTCAACGGAAGGCATGGCTAAAGTAATCCCACATCAAACAGAAAGGAATGGCTCAAGTGATCCCACACTTCAACAGTTAAAAACATTCGAACACCCTTTATAAATACACACTGTTATCATCGTTCAATTGTTTTGGGTTCACAAAATAAAACAAGATCAAATACCCAAGACGCCTTCGTTAATTTCCTCCTAAGCAAATCGCGATCAATATTATAGAGTCCGGAAAATTCTCCAGTAAACCTAGGCTTGCGACAGAAATAATTTGGAGCTCCTAAGCAGCTCTAGGCACGAACGAGATCCAGAGAGGTCCGAAGACCTGGTTTGGCAAAATACAACTGCAGAGAAGACCGGCGCCCTATACTGGACGTGGAGACTTGATGTTTGGACTCGGCAGTTGGGTTGAGTCCTCTGGTAGGCGTTTGTGTGTAGAAGAAGGAATCACTGTAGCACGTTAAGCTGTATACGGTTGGAGTTGAACGAGGTGCAGCCGAGGAGAGAGAAAGGGGAGTCGGTTTCGCAGTTAAGCAAACAGGAAGGTAACAGTGGGGTTGAAAACATGGGTTCAGCAGTTGTTTTGCTTGGAGCTCAAAGTATGCGGCAATGGAAAAAAAATAAAGGGAGCTGGTGCATTGAGTTGTTGTAAGAGAGAGGAACAGAAGCGTGGTGCGAATGTGTGTACTGGGGAAAGAAGGAGTTTGCATGGGTTTTTGTTCGAACATGAATGGTGGAGTTGACGTACCGAAGTTGAGGGAGGAGCGACAGTTTTTGGAAGAGTAGAAAATGAGGGGAGCGGGTCTGGTTTCTAAAACATTGGGAGATGGGCCGGTGTAAATGTGTGGTTCTGTGTTTAAAAGGATGGAATTCGAGAGAGATGACAAACATAAGTAGGGAATGAATTGTGGAGGGGAAAGGAGAACGTATGCGGCTATGGGCTATAGTGTTATTATAGGCTTGGGCTTTTTAGTTATCAAAAGATGACGAAATCATATCGTTAAGGAAGCTAGAGACAATGGGGAGTTATGTTATCATAGTCTTGAACTAAGGGAAGAACGGGTTAAATATAGAGTGGGTTTTAAGAAGGTAGTTGGGCTCAAGGTAAAGGGTTAAGGCCCAATAGCGATTTAAATTAGTTTTGTTTTTATTTAAACAATCCTAAACTTGTAAAATTCATAACTATTTCGTACGAGGACAAATTGACGAACCGTAAGTTGCGTTGGGACCGTATGGACGAGAGCTTCACAATGAAGCTGAATGGAAGTGGATTGGTGCCCGTTACAATTTATAGCAAAATAAATTGTCTGACTGAGTCGAATAACGCAAACCGTTATTCAACGGTTAACGCGTCAATGTGAGTAAAACTCACCAACTCTGAACAGTTCTATTTTTACAACGTATTCTTAGGACTGTTAAAAATTATCTGTTTGACTGTGTGTTGATTGTTTGATTTAACTGCTAGTCAGTTAGTTAAATTTCGATATTGATTCTGTTTAACAGAATATATCATATGGAACTGAAAGTGATGTTATCTATATTGTCTAACATCTGTGATGCAGGGAAACAGGTTGGAGGAATCCAACTAGATTCCTCAACAGTTATTTTATTGTTTTTCATATATTGTTATATGATGTGATATAAAATCTGTGGGCGATTATATGTGCTTGGACGATATTGAACATCGTGATTTGATATGATTGAATACCATAACATACCGAAATGTTGATAAGGGGATTTTCAATGTTTATATTGAAAATGAATCTTATTATAAAATCGATAGGATTTTATAAAAGGAAAACATTTATTTAAATGTGAAAATAAATAAATGAAAAAGGAAACATTTATTTAGAAAATAAATGAAATAAAATAGAAACATTTATTTAGAAAATAAATGAATTAGAATATAAAGGAATATTTATTTAGGAAATAAATAAAGGAACATTTATTTAGATTATAAATAAATGGAATAAAGGAATATTTATTTAGGGAATAAATAAAGGAACACTTGTTCGGAAAATAAATAGAATTATACAAGGATAGATTTAAACACGTGCTTCGCACACGGTATAACACGATATGGATTTAAATGAGATATTAAATAGGAAATCTGTTTTAAACAGATAAATTGAAGTAGATTAATTTATAAATAATGTTTTATAAATTAAATAAATTATTTATCGTTGATAAATGGAATATATATATAAGTCTGGACTTATATAGAGAAGTAGAAACGTTATTAAAAGGACATTTATAAAGTGAAGAACCGTTACTGAAAGTAAATCTTTATAAATGGATAAACGTTGTAAAAAGTAAATCTTTATCAATGGATAAACATTGTAAAAAGGAAATCTTTTGAAATGAATAAACGTTAATAAAAGGAGTTAATCGAATTTAGTTATTCGAAATGAGTTATTCGAATTAGATATTTGAATAGGGTTAAACCCATTAGAGTGATTCGAATTTCTTATTCGAATAGAGTTAAACAAAGTAATTTGTTAGGTTAACCAAAGCAAGTTAGTCGAGTTAATCAAAGTAATTGGTTAAGTTAACCAAAGTAAATTAGTTAAGATAAACTAAGCGGTTAATCGAAGTGAATTAGTCAAGTTAAACTAATTGGTTAATCAAAGTAAATTAGTTGGGTTAATCAAAGTGAATTAGCTGAGTTAAACTATGTAAATCGGTTAGAGTTAATCAAAGTGAATTAACTAAGTAAACTAAGTGGATTAGTTCAGTTAATCGAGACAAGTAAATCAAGTTAGGTTAAACCATTTGAGTTAACCAGTTGGGTTAAACCATTTAAGTTAACCAGTTAAAGATAAACAGTTAGAGTTGACCAGTTAAAGCTGACCAGTTAGAGTTGACCAGTTAGAGTTGACCTGTTAGAGTTATCTAAGTGGAGATTAATCGAGTAGAGTTGCCGAATATCACTTATTCGAAGTAGAGTTATCGAATATAGAGTATTCGAGGGAAGAGTAATCGAATATAGTTTATTCGAGTGGAGAAATTAAATGTTATTCATTTGAGAAGAGTTACCGAATATTATTTATTTGAAGAGTAGTTATCGGATATTGGTTATTCGAAGTCAGTTAATCCAAAGGAGTTATTCGAAGTTAGTTAATCCAAAGGAGTTATTCGAAGTTAGTTAATCCACAGGAGTTATTCGAAGTTAGTTAATCCAAAGGAGTTATTCGAAGTTAGTTAATCCAAAGGAGTTATTCGAAGTTAGTTAATCCAAAGGAGTTATTCGAAGTTAGTTAATCCAAAGGAGTTATTCGAAGTTAGTTAATCCAAAGGAGTTAGTCGAAGTTAGTTAATCCAAAGGAGTTAGTCGAAGAGTTAATTGAATATTAGTTATTCAATTTGAGTTAATCGAATGTAGTTATTCGAGAAGAGTTAAATCGAATTTAGTTATTCGAAAGGAGTTAATCAATTTGAGTTAAGTTAATCGATTTGAATTAAGTTGAATCAAAATGGAGTAAATCGATTAGAATTAAGTTAATCGAGTTAGAGTAAATCGAATATGGGTTATTCGAAGGTAAGTTATTCGAATTAGTTATTCGAAGGAGTTAATCAAATGAGTCGATCCAAAGGAGTTAGTCGAATATTAGTTATTCGAATAGAGTTAAAGGAGTTATCGATTTTAGTTTGATCGAAAGGAGTTATCGATTAGTAAATCGAAAGGAGATTTTCGAATATAGCATATTCGAAAGAAAGAGATCGAATATTGTTTATTCGAAAGATAGAGATTTCGAATATGAGTTATTCGAAGAGAGATAATCGAATATAGGTTATTCGAAGAAGAGTTAATCAAATAGAGATTACTCGAAAGAGAGTTATACGTCGAATTCGATTATAGCGAATTCGGGAAAGTACTATTTACTTTCCAGGGTTTAAATCAAGATTTAGTTATTGATTTAGAAATTAGGTGTCTTTTAAATTATTTGAGTTAGGAGACAAAGTTATAATTTAGGTTAGACATTTCAGAAGTAGGAATTATAACGTTATAGTTATAATCAAACGTTTTCATATAAGAAGTAGATTCGTAACCTGAATCCGAGAATTTGCGTAAACAGATGATTGGAAAAAGTGAGTGACGAGCTTCATCTATTTCACAGTAAAGGACGTTGTTCAATTAAGGTCTGAGAGGTAACTATACCCCAACTTGATTGACTTCAGAATTGACAAAGGAATAGTTGTGGTTCGATCTAAAAGGTTGATTAGGAATAAAGTTAAGGAACAAGCGATAAATGGATTAAGCGAAACGATGTTTTATACAACGTTCATTGGAAATCCGTAAATATGTTTTGGAAACGTTTTCCAAATATAGTCAGATATGTTTTCTAAACATAGAAAATGAAATGTTTTCATGATAAGAATTTAAGAAATAGAGTTAAGCAAATTCAGAAACTGACTGGAGAGGGTAAGTTGAACGGTTTTCTAAGTGACGATCTGATGTTGGTTTCGACCTTCCGGATTGATACTTAGAGAATTGTCCTCATACTAGTTACAGTTAGGGACTGATAGTTGCGAAATAATAGTGATGTGAGAATAAGCTATGGAAATGTTTTCCAATGATTAATAACATATATTTTCTAAATATATGAAATAAGGAAATATGAACATATGATGATTGATCGATCTAATTTCCATTTGGAAATAAGATCGTTGTTTGTACACCGACATGTTTTCATTTGATAGTTGAATCACAGACTATCAGAGTTTTTACCATTTTAACGTTGTTAATATGGAGAGACCGGTTGGATTATTATCCAAAGAACCACTCTGTATTGGCATAAGCGTTGCGAGCAATATCTGCCAAAGATAAATTGAAGACGGAGTAAAGTGCAAGGGCTGTTGTATAAGTCTTAGATAACAGTGACTAAGATGGATATATTGAATAGTGCCTTCGGTTTGTCCAGTCCCAGGACAACGTATATGGAAGAAGGTCTGACAGAGTATATCCAATGGATCGCGTAAGTTGATCTGTTCAAACGTATTCACGTTTGGTGGCGGAGGAATTCGTTTCTCTTAGCTATATACCCGTGTTATTTTTGTATAAGTCAATTTGTGATTTGGCGGGTATGACGATGTGGCATTCAAAGTGAATGGTGATCAGATGTTCTGAAGATAGACGTAGCTTCTAGCCTCACACCAGGAAGTAACAAAAGTTGGGCTAGGCAGCATGGCTAGTTGGGTCATCCCCAAGCAGGGTGTATTGTCACCGATCTAGAGAATATTCATATTTATACTTCTTTTTGATTCTGTATCTTCGGATGACGGTTTGATGGCCTACAACCGTGGTGGCAATATATTCGCGACACTCAAGCTAAATGAGTGAGCGGTCATGTGTGGCCGGGTTGCAAGACGTTCTTGTTGAACCCTGAGTGTATCCCCTCTAGAGTACACTATTTGGAAGGTGCTCCCATACCTTGTCTGTTGGAATCCATTCTCCGTTAAGCGCCCTGCGGTTTATGATTTTTACTATGTATGTAGAACGTGAGATGCAAGCGTTTCTGCTAGATTGATACCTATTTGTACTTAGACATTATTATAATATCACAATGATATTGCTTGTCAAAGTTGTTTAGATACTCATAAGGAAAAACCCGTTCCGTATTCACGGCGTGGTCTTATGAGATATCATATACCTGTTCAATTGTTTTAAACTGTTTTACTCATACCAGTCCCATGACTGACCCGGAGTTTACTTTGTTGTTTTCCCTAAACTCTTGGGTGCCTAAATTTGTACGGGCAGTCAAGTAGTCGGGATTTTACAGATACACTTGGAGAGCTTGGAGCAGGAGACTTCAGGATTATAGCTATTATTATTCCGCTGTGTTGTTAAGTGTTGTACTTTGAAATGGTATGTATATACGAGTACTGATTTGTATTTCAAAGTTATGTTATATTTTATTTGTTCCGCTGTGAGATCCGTGTTTACTCTGATGATGTAAGTTCTTCTTCTTCTTCTATTCTATTAGTTCTATCTTTTCTTCCTCACCTTCTAAATTCTTTCACTAACGTCTCGGAATTTCCGACTCTCGAGGAGTCGGAAATTTCCAGCCGTTACAGTTGGTATCAGAGCTTAAGTTAAGTGATTACCTTGGCTCTGTGGCATAACTCGATAGAGATGGGATTAGTAATATCCTAGATTGAGTTTGAGTGTATATATATGAGCGCGTAATTGTTATTCAATATAAAATGGTTTTATATTGTGGAGACTCATGGGTTGAGTGGCTTATGAATTCTGGTCGATCAGTTTGATCCACTGTATCGATAAGGGTTACTAAACACTCGAATACGATGAACCGACATGGTATGTTTTGAAAGAGGGTAAATGAAATATTTTTCCCAAAATATATTTGTTTATAGAAGAAATATATATCTTGAAATTATTGTAGTATATTGATTGTGTTGGTTGTTATTATAATCGAATAAGATTATAAAAGGGTGAAATGGTTATAAATGACCAATCAGAATTCATATGAATGTAATATATGAAATAGTTTGAATTAAATATGAATTTAAATCAGAATTTGGAATTTAAAATAAGGAAATTTTAAGTTCCTGGGAGATTTTGAAAATGTTTTTCAAATTGAAAATGATATTGTATTGAACTCACGTCGATAGCTGGAAAATAGATTCTGATGATGAATCTAGACATCATCAGTGTTCATTTTCGAGTTCTAAGTGACGGATTACTACCAAAGGTTTTGTTTTTGAATTGTTTTGAGAAAACAAGTTGTTTAGAAATTCAAAGGTTTTGAATTGGCATTATGATTTCAAATTGATTTGAAAGAAACCCAGGAACTTAAGTTCTGGAATTAAAATTTAACTAATGAAGTTAAATAAAATGAGATGGTAAAAATAAATTGAAATTTAACTTGAACTGAGTTAAATAAAATTGAATTGGAATTAGAGATAATCTAGAATGGAACCAAATTGATAAGTCAATAATTTGGAATTTGATATTAGAGTTCGAATGAAATTCGATTTGGTTTGAGGAGATAAACTGAGTGGAATGACCATGATATATGCAGAAGTGATAACAGATCAAAAGGATATAATGATACGACCGACAAAAAGGTACAAGTTTATATTATATATGAGTTTGGATTTTATGAGCCGAATTGGCAAGCCGCTTGGCTGTTTGATTTTCTTTTGGGTTGGAGAAGGCCTAGAGAGGCGAGGGGTGGTTTGTCATATTGACCAATACAAAGGAGGTTATGGCAAAAAATTTCGAAAATTCCAAGCGTTAGAACATTCTCATGATTTATGGAAATTCAGTTAGCCAGAATGAATTAATAATTTAATTGAAAAATGAAATGGTCCAGTTGAAACTGGAGTTGAGAAGTAAACTAAAAGATATTTAAATCTAGTTAGTAGAGTTAGTAGCGTTTTTCTAACTTAGCAATTTCGAGGACGAAATTATTTTAAGGGGGGAAGTCTGTAATGGCGCGTTTTGTTAGCTGTCGAATAATTTATTTATTTAATTATTTATATATCGATTTGGTGATATCGATAACTTAAAGTACAACGTTCGAACTTATAATTTATAATTATAATTAAAACGAACCTGAAACGTCGCGGCAGTTCGCAATTTGGCGATTTGAACTTCAACTGAGTGTACAGGATTCGTTTTAAATCGAATTTCTGTGAAACAAGAAACGTGTGGAGCTGGTGGAGTATATTTTTCTAATGGAAGAGAAAAATGGGGATTTCGTCGTGTAGATTTTGAGATATGTCCAAATCAAAATTTGAAATAGTCGCTATAGAATCGTTTATCGACCGTATCGGTTTATTCGATATAACTAGATATCAGATTGGAATTTAGATAGGGTTCTTTTGAGAAACAGTAATAAAATAATTTTTAGAATTTTACTGTAATTTTTAATTAATTAAATAAGCAACTTTTTATTTGGAGTATTTTGCATCCTGTAATCAACATTTTGAAGTTTCAAAATATGAGTCCGTCTACCGGAATCATTATATTTTTGGAGTCGTGGCGTCTTTCTTATCACAACAGTATGTTTATTTCCGTCGATAGAAATCCGTGAACAATACTGAAGTATTAAACAAGAAAGCATGGCTAAAGTAATCCCACGTTGTCATCAGAAAGGAATGGCTAAAGTAATCCCACATTTCAACGGAAGGCATGGCTAAAGTAATCCCACATCAAACAGAAAGGAATGGCTCAAGTGATCCCACACTTCAACAGTTAAAAACATTCGAACACCCTTTATAAATACACACTGTTATCATCGTTCAATTGTTTTGGGTTCACAAAATAAAACAAGATCAAATACCCAAGACGCCTTCGTTAATTTCCTCCTAAGCAAATCGCGATCAATTTTCTAGAGTCCGGAAAATTCTCCAGTAAACCTAGGCTTGCGACAGAAATAATTTGGAGCTCCTAAGCAGCTCTAGGCACGAACGAGATCCAGAGAGGTCCGAAGACCTGGTTTGGCAAAATACAACTGCAGAGAAGACCGGCGCCCTATACTGGACGTGGAGACTTGATGTTTGAACTCGGCAGTTGGGTTGAGTCCTCTGGTAGGCGTTTGTGTGTAGAAGAAGGAATCACTATAGCACGTTAAGCGGTAGTACGGTTGGAGTTGAACGAGGTGCAGCCGAGGAGAGAGAAAGGGGAGTCGGTTTCGCAGTTAAGCAAACAGGAAGGTAACAGTGGGGTTGAAAACATGGGTTCAACAGTTGTTTTGCTTTATGCGGCAATGGAAAAAAAAAATAAAGGGAGCTGGTGCATTGAGTTGTTGTAAGAGAGAGGAACAGAAGCGTGGTGCGAATGTGTGTACAGGGGCAAGAAGGAGTTTGCAGGGGTTTTTGTTCGAACATGAATGGTGGAGTTGACGTACCGAAGTTAAGGGAGGAGCGACAGTTTTTGGAAGAGTAGAAAATGAGGGGAGCGGGTCTGGTTTCTAAAACATTGGGAGATGGGCCGGTGTAAATGTGTGGTTCTGTGTTTAAAAGGATGGAATTCGAGAGAGATGACAAACATAAGCAGGGAATGAATTGTGGAGGGGAAAGGAGAACGTATGCGGCTATGGGCTATAGTGTTATTATAGGCTTGGGCTTTTTAGTTATCAAAAGATGACGAAATCATATCGTTAAGGAAGCTAGAGACAATGGGGAGTTATGTTATCATAGTCTTGAACTAAGGGAAGAACGGGTTAAATATAGAGTGGGTTTTAAGAAGGTAGTTGGGCTCAAGGTAAAGGGTTAAGGCCCAATAGCGATTTAAATTAGTTTTGTTTTTATTTAAACAATCCTAAACTTGTAAAATTCATAACTATTTCGTACGAGGTCAAATTGACGAACCGTAAGTTGCGTTGGGACCGTATGGACGAGAGCTTCACAATGAAGCTGACTGGAAGTGGATTGGTGCCCGTTACAATTTATAGCAAAATAAATTGTCCGACTGAGTCGAATAACGCAAACCGTTATTCAACGGTTAACGCGTCAATGTGAGTAAAACTCACCAACTCTGAACAGTTCTATTTTTACAACGTATTCTTAGGACTGTTAAAAATTATCTGTTTGACTGTGTGTTGATTGTTTGATTTAACTGCTAGTCAGTTAGTTAAATTTCGATATTGATTCTGTTTAACAGAATATATCATATGGAACTGAAAGTGATGTTATCTATATTGTCTAACATCTGTGATGCAGGGAAACAGGTTGGAGGAATCCAACTAGATTCCTCAACAGTTATTTTATTGTTTTTCATATATTGTTATATGATGTGATATAAAATTTGTGGGCGATTATATGTGCTTGGACGATATTGAACATCGTGATTTGATATGATTGAATACCATAACATACCGAAATGTTGATAAGGGGATTTTCAATGTTTATATTGAAAATGAATCTTATTATAAAATCGATAGGATTTTATAAAAGGAAAACATTTATTTAAATGTGAAAATAAATAAATGAAAAAGGAAACATTTATTTAGAAAATAAATGAAATAAAATAGAAACATTTATTTAGAAAATAAATGAATTAGAATATAAAGGAATATTTATTTAGGAAATAAATAAAGGAACATTTATTTAGATTATAAATAAATGGAATAAAGGAATATTTATTTAGGGAATAAATAAAGGAACACTTGTTCGGAAAATAAGTAGAATTATACAAGGATAGATTTAAACACGTGCTTCGCACACGGTATAACACGATATGGATTTAAATGAGATATTAAATAGGAAATCTGTTTTAAACAGATAAATTGAAGTAGATTAATTTATAAATAATGTTTTATAAATTAAATAAATTATTTATCGTTGATAAATGGAATATATATATAAGTCTGGACTTATATAGAGAAGTAGAAACGTTATTAAAAGGACATTTATAAAGTGAAGAACCGTTACTGAAAGTAAATCTTTATAAATGGATAAACGTTGTAAAAAGTAAATCTTTATCAATGGATAAACATTGTAAAAAGGAAATCTTTTGAAATGAATAAACGTTAATAAAAGGAGTTAATCGAATTTAGTTATTCGAAATGAGTTATTCGAATTAGATATTTGAATAGGGTTAAACCCATTAGAGTGATTCGAATTTCTTATTCGAATAGAGTTAAACAAAGTAATTTGTTAGGTTAACCAAAGCAAGTTAGTCGAGTTAATCAAAGTAATTGGTTAAGTTAACCAAAGTAAATTAGTTAAGATAAACTAAGCGGTTAATCGAAGTGAATTAGTCAAGTTAAACTAATTGGTTAATCGAAGTAAATTAGTTGGGTTAATCAAAGTGAATTAGCTGAGTTAAACTAAGTAAATCGGTTAGAGTTAATCAAAGTGAATTAACTAAGTAAACTAAGTGGATTAGTTCAGTTAATCGAGACAAGTAAATCAAGTTAGGTTAAACCATTTGAGTTAACCAGTTGGGTTAAACCATTTAAGTTAACCAGTTAAAGATAAACAGTTAGAGTTGACCAGTTAAAGTTGACCAGTTAGAGTTGACCAGTTAGAGTTGACCTGTTAGAGTTATCCAAGTGGAGATTAATCGAGTAGAGTTGCCGAATATCACTTATTCGAAGTAGAGTTATCGAATATAGAGTATTCGAGGGAAGAGTAATCGAATATAGTTTATTCGAGTGGAGAAATCAAATGTTATTCATTTGAGAAGAGTTACCGAATATTATTTATTCGAAGAGTAGTTATCGGATATTGGTTATTCGAAGTCAGTTAATCTAAAGGAGTTATTTGAAGTTAGTTAATCCAAAGGAGTTATTCGAAGTTAGTTAATCCAAAAGAGTTATTCGAAGTTAGTTAAGCCAAAGGAGTTATTCGAAGTTAGTTAATCCAAAGGAGTTATTCGAAGTTAGTTAATCCAAAGGAGTTATTCGAAGTTAGTTAATCCAAAGGAGTTAGTCGAAGTTAGTTAATCCAAAGGAGTTAGTCGAAGAGTTAATTGAATATTAGTTATTCAATTTGAGTTAATCGAATGTAGTTATTCGAGAAGAGTTAAATCGAATTTAGTTATTCGAAAGGAGTTAATCAATTTGAGTTAAGTTAATCGATTTGAATTAAGTTGAATCAAAATGGAGTAAATCGATTAGAATTAAGTTAATCGAGTTAGAGTAAATCGAATATGGGTTATTCGAAGGTAAGTTATTCGAATTAGTTATTCGAAGGAGTTAATCAAATGACTCGATCCAAAGGAGTTAGTCGAATATTAGTTATTCGAATAGAGTTAAAGGAGTTATCGATTTTAGTTTGATCGAAAGGAGTTATCGATTAGTAAATCGAAAGGAGATTTTCGAATATAGCATATTCGAAAGAAAGAGATCGAATATTGTTTATTCGAAAGATAGAGATTTCGAATATGAGTTATTCGAAGAGAGATAATCGAATATAGGTTATTCGAAGAAGAGTTAATCAAATAGAGATTACTCGAAAGAGAGTTATACGTCGAATTCGATTATAGCGAATTCGGGAAAGTACTATTTACTTTCCAGGGTTTAAATCAAGATTTAGTTATTGATTTAGAAATTAGGTGTCTTTTAAATTATTTGAGTTAGGAGACAAAGTTATAATTTAGGTTAGACATTTCAGAAGTAGGAATTATAACGTTATAGTTATAATCAAACGTTTTCATATAAGAAGTAGATTCGTAACCTGAATCCGAGAATTTGCGTAAACAGATGATTGGAAAAAGTGAGTGACGAGCTTCATCTATTTCACAGTAAAGGACGTTGATCAATTAAGGTCTGAGAGGTAACTATACCCCAACTTGATTGACTTCAGAATTGACAAAGGAATAGTTGTGGTTCGATCTAAAAGGTTGATTAGGAATAAAGTTAAGGAACAAGCGATAAATGGATTAAGCGAAACGATGTTTTATACAACGTTCATTGGAAATCCGTAAATATGTTTTGGAAACGTTTTCCAAATATAGTCAGATATGTTTTCTAAACATAGAAAATGAAATGTTTTCATGATAAGAATTTAAGAAATAGAGTTAAGCAAATTCAGAAACTGACTGGAGAGGGTAAGTTGAACGGTTTTCTAAGTGACGATCTGATGTTGGTTTCGACCTTCCGGATTGATACTTAGAGAATTGTCCTCATACTAGTTACAGTTAGGGACTGATAGTTGCGAAATAATAGTGATGTGAGAATAAGCTATGGAAATGTTTTCCAATGATTAATAACATATATTTTCTAAATATATGAAATAAGGAAATATGAACATATGATGATTGATCGATCTAATTTCCATTTGGAAATAAGATCGTTATTTGTACACCGACATGTTTTCATTTGATAGTTGAATCACAGACTATCAGAGTTTTTACCATTTTAACGTTGTTAATATGGAGAGACCGGTTGGATTATTATCCAAAGAACCACTCTGTATTGGCATAAGCGTTGCGAGCAACATCTTCCGAAGATAAATTGAAGACGGAGTAAAGTGCAAGGGCTGTTGTATAAGTCTTAGATAACAGTGACTAAGATGGATATACTGAATAGTGCCTTCGGTTTGTCCAGTCCCAGGACAACGTATATGGAAGAAGGTCTGACAGAGTATATCCAATGGATCGCGTAAGTTGATCTGTTCAAACGTATTCACGTTTGGTGGCGGAGGAATTCGTTTCTCTTAGCTATATACCCGTGTTATTTTTGTATAAGTCAATTTGTGATTTGGCGGGTATGACGATGTGGCATTCAAAGTGAATGGTGATCAGATGTTCTGAAGATAGACGTAGCTTCTAGCCTCACACCAGGAAGTAACAAAAGTTGGGCTAGGCAGCATGGCTAGTTGGGTCATCCCCAAGCAGGGTGTATTGTCACCGATCTAGAGAATATTCATATTTATACTTCTTTTTGATTCTGTATCTTCAGATGACGGTTTGATGGCCTACAACCGTGGTGGCAATATATTCGCGACACTCAAGCTAAATGAGTGAGCGGTCATGTGTGGCCGGGTTGCAAGACGTTCTTGTTGAACCCTGATTGTATCCCCTCTAGAGTACACTATTTGGAAGGTGCTCCCATACCTTGTCTGTTGGAATCCATTCACCGTTAAGCGCCCTGCGGTTTATGATTTTTACTATGTATGTAGAACGTGAGATGCAAGAGTTTCTGCTAGATTGATACCTATTTGTACTTAGACATTATTATAATATCACAATGATATTGCTTGTCAAAGTTGTTTAGATACTCATAAGGAAAAACCCGTTCCGTATTCACGGCGTGGTCTTATGAGATATCATATACTTGTTCAATTGTTTTAAACTGTTTTACTCATACCAGTCCCATGACTGACCCGGAGTTTACTTTGTTGTTTTCCCTAAACTCTTGGGTGCCTAAATTTGTACGGGCAGTCAAGTAGTCGGGATTTTACAGATACACTTGGAGAGCTTGGAGCAGGAGACTTCAGGATTATAGCTATTATTATTCCGCTGTGCTGTTAAGTGTTGTACTTTGAAATGGTATGTATATACGAGTACTGATTTGTATTTCAAAGTTATGTTATATTTTATTCGTTCCGCTGTGAGATTCGTGTTTACTCTGATGATGTAAGTTCTTCTTCTTCTTCTTCTTCTATTCTATTAGTTCTATCTTTTCTTCCTCACCTTCTAAATTCTTTCACTAACGTCTCGGAATTTCCGACTCTCGAGGAGTCGGAAATTTCCAGCCGTTACAGGTTCATTAGATGCCCGTAACATCAAGGGTAAAGGAGATTTATCGTCACGAATCAACATGCACTACAATATACTGAAATAAGGAGCATCAGCAATGTCAATATGAATTCAGTAATAAATTTCAACCAACATCCATCACAATCATTCCATTCAACTGATCAGTATTAAACTATTCTAGGATTTAGCAAGGGTTCGAATTTCAACTAGAAATTTAAATTAAATTAAATAACTGATTATTAACATAAATTTGAATGTTAACGCACTTGCATGTCAATTTTAAACAACACATCAACAATCCAACACAACCATGCAACCAAACTTATTTCATAATTTAATTCAATAAATATGAGAGTAATTCAGTATTTCGTGAGTGAGAAAATCACTCACCTTCGCGTCTATAGTTGATCGAACATCCAACTAAGGGCCAAAATCTGACAGTCACCAAACACAGCTAGGTCAGTGCCAAAACGTCCGCAATTTCGCCACGATCCCAACGCAACAAACCGCGTCCAAATCCGAGTTAATATGAAGAAGTTATCCGTGTTTTAGTGTTCGAAAATTTTAAAATATATAAATTAAAAAAAATAAACCCTCACCATTCACGTGCTGCCACGTCAGCTTCTTCCTTCTTCCCGCTCACCCCTCTGCCTGCTACAGTAACCAGCGGAACCCTTGAAAACATCCATGTTTGACCACCGAATACTCTTAACTCCGACCGTTATAGGACCTCCGACCACCGGGAAACGAACCCCTATTCTCGGTTGCATCCACCAACGCCGAACCTGCCACCTCCGATGGCGTCCTTCTCCTCCGACGGAGTTCTGAACGGAAAGGGTTTTCGAACCCAAAACTTGATTTCCCGACGCTCTACTCCATAATACACCCCACGAACACCAGCGTTGCACTCGCATGGGCCAGCTCGACAATACCCATATTTCGATTTCTCCGATTAAGGCCTCGATCAAAAAGCCCCCATATTGATTTCATGGGTTCGATTTTCAGAACCTTTGACCGCAATTTCTAGCCACCTCGCTTATTGCATGTCGAAATAAATCACACCACCATCTTCGTATCGTCGAGCTCTTCGAAATGGTATATAATACTCTAGGGTTTGAAGAGATTTTATTTTCAAGTTTGAATTTTTGCTTTGAACTAGGGTTTGAATATTTTTGTTCAGCCATTAGAGAGATGAAGTAGACAAGAAATGAACGTACAATGCTTAATGGGCTGATAGGGTAAAGGTGGATTTTATTTATATATAATTATAAGGCTCAAATATGAGAAATACCCAATTATCCATTTACATTGATCTCGCTCACATTTTATCTCGTACGATCAAACGGTAAGTCGGATTGTGACGCAAATTGGAATCCTATAATACTTCACCGTTCCGGTTCTGATGGCGCCAGTTTCGTCGAATTCCGGGACAGTCGCCAAAACAGTGAAATTTCACAATTAATTAAATAAATAAACTAATTAATTATTCAATTAACTATTTAAATTCAAATTTAAATATTCGTTAAATTCAAATTTAATTAAATTATAAGTTAAATAAATTCTATACATTTATTCCATGGATTTTAAGTTCTCCGGTTTGATTATCTAAATCTTAGATTTGAGTTTCAACAAAAATTAACAACTGAGAATTTCCATTTCCAATTTACATTTGAATTCTACTTTTAAATTAACACACTCAAATAAATTTACTTATTTAAATATTATATTTTCAAATTACAACTATCCTAAGTTCAAAATAAATTAATGATCTATTTGTACTCAATTCCACCAATCATCAACATTAGAATCAACAAAATTTGATTTTCCCTAAATATATTCCAATTTATTTATTTTAAATTGAAATTTAAATATACTGAAAATAATGGGACGTTACAACACAAAAGTTATCACTCATCATCTTCACGCTCTTCTCACACAAACCATCAATTTCTCCTACAACAAATTTCCTCAACCTCCCCCACTGTCCACTACAAGATCAACTACCACATTTCAAGGTCATAGCAATTGTCTGCACCAAATTGCCTACCTCATCTCATGTCCGTAGCCTCGCCAACATCAACAAGTTCATCACAGTCCACACAATCACATCCATATTCCATAAACAACCATCACCACAATCCATAAATACTATACACCCTTCTTCAACCTTCAGCCTTTCTCCAAATCGCATCAACCATCTTCTCAAACCCCTTTTGCCAAAAATCAAATTCGCACCACAACTCCGAGTCACCCAAAACCATATTCACAAATCCAGTGACCAAGAACAAGTCCCACCTCATATCTTAACGCGATTTCCAAAAAAAGAAAGAAAAAGGAAAAGAAAAAAATAGAGAGAAGAGGGGCATGCAGAAAAATCCGACTCGATTTGTGGGATCAAATTCAATTTCTAAAACTTTCTTCAATAAGCGTTTTTTTAAGCATGGAGTAATCAGAGGAATTCTAATTTTGGGTGTTTAAATTGCGGTGGTTTTGGGTGCGTTTGTTTGGTTTACAATGTTGAGTGCGGGCTCTAGTTTTTTTTAATCGGGGGTGTAATTTGTTTTCTATTATCGTACTATTAGTTAAGTGTTTCTGATTTTAAGAATTTTTCTTTGGCTAAAGTGATTTGTTTCCAAATCAAAAATAATCAAAAATAGGCTTGCATTAGGCTGTTAATCTTAGGTTTTAATTTTTGTTGAACTATAGCTTTTTGCAATTAGTTTAGTTTGATCGTTCTAATTTATTCTAGCTAGTTAATTATCTTTTTGTTTAGTTTTTCTTTTATTTTGGTTTTTTTGTTTTTTCCTTTCTTTATTTTATTTCTTTTGTTGATTTTTCTACCTTTCTCTCTCTAAAAAAAAGAAGAAGAAGAAAAAGAAGAGGTGAAATATCAATAAAAATCAAAGGCTAAAGGAAGGAACAAATTCAAGCAACGAACAAGGATTCAAAGGTCAACGGATTCGCAAATAATGGATTTCAATCATTAATACTGCTCAATTTTTCTGGATAGATTGCCATACACCGCTGTAATATTTTCTAAACTCTACAGGTGCTTTGCTGCAAAAAAAAATAATATAAAAATTGTGTAAAAAAATATTCTGTAGGGCAGTACCTTGCTTGTACAATATTTTAAATTTCTGCTATTGTTATCGTTTGATTGTTGTGGTTAGCTGATATCTTCATAACTGAAATCTGCATTCTCATTGTTTTCAACAATAAAAATAGACATTGCAAAATAATATAATTGAAAAGTGATGCTTTGTGAAGTTGATTGTCTCGTATAATTGGATTGCGGATATATAGTAGTTCAATTTATTAAACTATTAGTGAAAGAGGTTGCATACTACCCGTAAAATATTGGTCGTATCCCTTAGTATTTATACTATACGTGAACGGCCATAAGACCCTCTTCCCCCGTCTAACTGAGTCAGTTAATTAATAGAGCGCAGCTTTGTATTTTATACTATTTTGAAGTGAGAATAATTTCTGTCTTGCCGTGACTTCTTTAAAATGTCTGATTCAAAAAACCATTGAGATAAATGTGGGATAATAATCGGAGTAGACATCTTCTTGAAGAGTATGAGTATGAATTACAACACATGAGGCAAGATTTTCCAAAATATCGTGAGCCCAATGCCAACAATTTTCAAAATGACCAACTTTTTCAAAATCATGGACATGATCGAAATTGCGATTTCAACTCAAATTTCAATAATTTCGATTACGAGCCATATCCACATAAAATGGCTTTGAATCCCAATATAGCTTTGATTCACATCAATATGGGGTTGTAAGCCAAAATTTTCAAAATTATAGCCCATATCAACATCTTGAAAATAATCAAAATCACTCAAATTTTAACTCAAATTTTAGCAGTTTTGGTTAAGAATTTAATTTTTATGATCAAAATGATTTCCAATATCATTGTCATTTTTCTGAAAATTCAAACAACCACCACATTGAAAATAATTTTGATTGTGAAATTGATGTGGACTATAATTTTTAGAGCCAAGAAATCCAAACTGAGAGCTCTCAAATCAACGATTCAGAAGAATGTCATTTTGATGAGAGGGAACAAAGGCTAAATAAAAAGATGGATGAACTTCTCTATTTAATGACATCTTTGAAAGAACAACGAGAGCAACAAAATCAAATTCAAACATGCGATGAATCAGGAAATTATCCATTCTTTACTGATAGTGAAAATTTTCAGATAATAACTTTGGTAATTGAGAATAACGATTTAAATGAAGTTGTTCAAAATTCAACAAATGATTTGGATGTCAATTCTTTTCAAGCAAAAGATATATGCTCAGACTTTGATCTTCCTCTTCCAGGCTGCGAAAAACTTGAAATTTTAGAAACTGAACAGGATAAAAATGTTGAATTTTTCAATTCAAATTTGTAGAAGGATTTTAAGGAACACAAATTTTTTGGATTGTATGAGGATGGATTGCCAAATGAGGAAACTTCCGACGAATTTGAAGTTGTCAATGTCGAAAATACGTTGTCAATGAATAAAATTGAGAAATGTGATCACATAGTCTTGAACAATACTCAGAATTTAAAATTCACGATTGCAACTGAGTTTACATATGATCACAAATTTTTGAATAATTACACTGATAAATTCGTTGAACACATGAATTATTTTTGGAATGCTGGCTTAATTGAAAAACTTCATGTTAGGATAACCCTAAACATTTATCTACTAGACCATAAATTTAGGTATAAAGATGAGATGGTTTTCAAAAATCCTTTCTTATTAGAAAACATGCCAAGACTTAATGGGAATGGGACTCATCGGGCTAGAACCAAGTGTAGGGGAAAAAGTTGGTGGCATTCTTTGCGTCGCATGCATTGCAAACACATATATCATCGTACATATGATTTTCATTCACATGTAGTGGCTAAACTTCATTTCAATTTACAGATAATTTTACAACTTATTCACCTTTGGGTACGATCTTTCAAATTTAGGAAGCGTTCACAATGTGGACACTGTTTAGTTCAAGTGTGGGGGGAGTCTGCATTACATCCTTTTATTTTTATTTTTATTTTTTTTCTTTCTTTTTATATAGGACCATCATGCATTTTAGGTCGCAGTAACATGTCAATTTTTTTTTTTGAAAATATGACTCATTTTAGATTGATACAACAAAATAAGTTAAGGATTATTAATTAGTTAATAGCAATTTTTTTCTCAACTAAGATCAAATAAGAAATATAATGAAAAGTTTAATTTTGAGGGATAATAGTGTAACCGGTACATAAGGAGATTCTTAGGGGATGACCATGAAATATATTCTATATTGTAGTCTTTGTTTAAATAAGTGGAGGACTTAAAATACTTAAGTTGCCTTTTCGAATCTTTAAAACTATGTTGTATTAAGCTGAATTCGTGTAACTCTCTCTTGTTCTTATATTTTCAATATATTAATAACAGCAATCCAAGGGTATCCAACATTGCTTATTTAGCATTGGTGTGCAAACCCGCCAAGCTTTATCTGTCATGTTGTTGACAAAGTCAGCATCGAAATATCTTGGTCTCATTCTATGAGTTGGACATCTAAGGATTACCGACATGTTGTTGACAAAGTCAGCGTCGGTCTGCACAATCCGCCAAGCTCTGTCCCAGCTCTCCGTCAGTTCGCAAGGCAGTGTATATGTGGTATACCTTGGTCTTTTAAGTTAGGTGTATGTAATTAATCATAAATTACATTTTTTATAGAGGTAGAGAATAAGCGATGAAGCCCAATGTAATAACTCGGAAATCCGAGCAAATTTAAAAATTTTATTTTGGCAATTTTAGCGAGTTTTGATTATTTGAAATGAATATTTTAAATAAAAATGACAAGAAATTTATTTTGAATTGAATGCGATAGTATATTTTATATAGATCGTCGTTAGAATATAAATATTTATTTATATATATAAAAGGAATTGAAAATGGCGCGGTAGTTCGATAATTCGATTTCAAACTTCAAATGAATCTACAAGATTCAAAAGTAACCGGATTTTAGTGAAACCAGAAATATTTGAATCTATTTGATAATATCTTTCAGACGAATCCGAAAAATCAAAATTTCATAGCGGGAATCAAAAGTTGTGGCCAAATGAATTTTCAGAATAGTCGCTATGGAATTCTGGCCCTTAAAAATGGAAATTTTGCAGACGACCTCAGATTTCGACGAAACCACTTTTGTTGGATTCGTGATGTCAAATTATTGTTAGATTTCAATTTTCGTAATTTTTCGAATCAATATGTGAGCGTGGCAAAGGAAAACGTGTTTTGTCAATTTCGATCGACTTGAAAATGGCCATTTTTCAAACGGTCTCGGAATTCGACGAAACTAGTTTTGTTAGGACCGTATCGTCAAAACGAAGCTAGAAAATATTTTCCTGGAATTTTTCGAGTTAGTATGTGACCCGATAAATTGAAATGTGCGTTCAAAATCAATATATAGAGTTATATGTTGATCTTGACGAAAACTGATCGAAACGATCAAATCAGCTTGCGATACATATCCCATTGTGTTCGGAATGAGGGTAATTAGCTAGGGACGATAGTCGGTGGGTTCAATTTCGAGTTGAAAATAAAAAGTTGCTTTTAGAATTTAAAATAATTAAATATATATTTCTCAACACTTGGTCAACAAAGTCAAGCCCCTCAATCCATCTTTCCAACCCGACAATCAGAAGAGAAAAAAAAAGAAATCGAGGAGGGCGACGGAGCTCAAATCCGCCGATGCCGCCATCGCACGCCCCCCTCGATTCGCCTCCCCCCCCCACCTGGCCTCGCCGCTCTTCCCTCCTCCTCCCCTTCTCTCTCTCCTCCGTCTGGAGTTCAAACTAGCCACGCCCTAAACCCTACCGCAGCCCTCAAATCCAGCGCACCACCCACCTCCGACCACGCTAACCCCAGCGTCGCGGCCCCCTATTGCTCCTTCACCCGGCGCCATCACCAAATCCCCCTTCTCAAATGACGACAGCGAATTCCCTCCCCTCCCCCGTGAAAGTAAGGTAAATGAAATTTACTTTTATTTAGTTTCTTTTAGATGTTTATTTTATTTTAAAACTGAAATAAAACTATTTTTAAAACTGAAATTGACATTGAAAATATAAAATACAATTGTTTTTTTAAAAAAAGAGAAAAGCTTGGATTTTTGCTTGTAAAGTTTTGATTTTTATAGCAAAAAGATTATATTTTTTTAAATAGAAAGATTAGATTTTGATTAGAAGAAAAATATGAACTTTCTTATGTATGAAGCGATAGGATAAAAATATAATTTTTAGCGTATAAAGAAGAATACAAAAATATAATCTTTATTGTGAAGTGGACAATATTAAAATATGATCTTTATTGTGAAGTGAACAATATAAAAATATGATTTTTAATGCGATAAAAATTCGGTTTTTATATATATGTAGTGGAGATAAAAATTTGGTTTTTCTATTATATAGAGAATAAAATATAATTTTTATTTATAAAGATCGATGATTAAAAATGTGATTTTTAATATCGACTACGTGAAATAGATCTCGTTAGAAGCGAAGTGAAGATTTCCTAAAGATGAAGATGGTTCAGCAGTTCAACAGCAAAGCACGATGGAGTGGAACTCTCTGTGAGAACTCCTCACTTTAAATTGTATTCTCTAGTTATATAAATATATACTAGGATGTAGACGGTGTTTAGTAGCACCCGACACCCGTCGTCCACAGACCATGGACGACTTGTATGCTTGTTTGTTTGATTTTGATGTGTAGTTGATTGTGTGATGTGACGTGAAATGAAATGAAATATTTATATAGTTAAAAACATTTTATAGTCGAAAATAGAATTTTTAACGTGTATTTAAAATGAAATAAATATAAACAAATCAAAGGATTTGTTTATATACACACATTTGACTGATATTGATTGGGACGATAAATTTTACACATCGCCTAACTTCACAAATAAAATCCGTGTTTGATTGTTGGAAACCCCACACGGGTATTGGGATGATATATGACATACACTAATCCCAATAGTTAGTTGTATGTCGATCGATTGATTGTCAGACTTTATGAGCGTTAAATATTTATATTTGATGCTTATACAGTGTAGAATGCACTTTGGATGATTGTTGATTATTCAACGTTGTTATTGTATACATGTATTGTAGAAAATCCATATAATTAACATTATATGGTAATTGATTGGACCTCATTCCAGTTTTGAAAAAGAAATATTTGAATAGAAATATTTGAAAAAGAAACATTTGAATAGAAATATTTGAAAATGAAATATTTGAATAGAAATATTTGAAAAAGAAATATTTGAATAGAAATATTTGAAAAAGAAACATTTGAATAGAAATATTTGAAAAAGAAACATTTGAATAGAAATATTTAAAAAAGAAATATTTGAATAGAAATATTTGAAAAAGAAATATTTGAATAGAAATATTTGAAAATGAAATATTTGATAGAATATTTGAAAATAGAATATATGAAGCCGTATTGATTAGATGGACGCCATTTTGACGTGAACGATATTTACATCGATTATATTCATTTTTATAATGAATATTAAACAATGATTTCAAAATCGAATATTTTGAAATGAAATTCGAATTAAACTGAAAAGAATTGAAATTCGAATTAGATTGAAATAGAATTGAAATCGTTTTGAATTGAATTAAAAACATATTGAAATTGAACTGAAACGGATTTGAATTGAAATAGAATTGAAATGAATTTAAAACGAATTTATATTGGAAAATTCAATTTTGATTTGAATTTGAAAGGAAGTTGAAATCGTTTCGAAAACGAATTTAAAACGATTTATAAAATACGTTTTAAAAGGAAATCGATGAAGTATATATTATATATATTATATATATAATATAATGGCCTGAATAGAACGAGCCCCGCCGCGGCAGTTCGCGAATTTCGACCATTGACTTCGAATGGATATTGCGGGAGATCCGACCATCGGATGGATTCTCCTAAAACCAGAAACGTTGGGTTCGTATCGAAAAGAGCTTTCTAACGAATGTGAGAAATTAGAAATCTAACGGTTGGATTTGGAATTATATCCAAATCAAATTTGGAAAAGGTCGCTGTAAGTGCAGTTCGATGGCCGTTGATGGAAATCGACTGTACGGGCCTTGATAAAATTATTAAAAATATCAATAATTTGTGTAAAATCATAGGAAATGATTTGTGAAGAATTGGGATGAAAAACTCCATATTTGAAAGGATAAAAATAGATTTTTGTCGAAACGAACTAGAATAATAATTTGTTTATTTTTAAAATAAATAAATTGGATTTGAAATGGTTTTGAAAATAACCAGAATTTCCAATAATTGAATTGGAATGGATTTGAATCGAAATTGTCTGTGGAATATTTCGATGTTGGATTTCTTGATTATACAGATGTTGTTATGGAAATTTGAAAGATATATATATACATATCGTTATTTCCAATACGATATTTGTTGGTCGTAGAATTTGATATTGAATATAAGCCGATATATTTTCTATTCAGAGCCTTGTATTTAATATCAAATGTGATTTGGGTTTGTCGTGAATGGTGTCTTCATTAACACTGTTCTTAAGCCCAGCTGAGGAAAAGATTAAATCTTTTTATTTAGATTTAATGAAGTGTACCAATTAAATAATATTTAATTGGAATTGAATTGATATTGATTTTTGGGTTTATCGTAAACAGTGTTTTAAATAACACTTGTTCTTTAACCCGATATTTAATGGAACGTGATTTTGGGTTGTCGTGAGCGGTATCTTCAATAATACTGTTCTTAGACCCAAAGGAGTTAAGAAAATCAGAAACTAACTAGACATTAGTTAAGTTGAATGGTTTCTGGGGTATTGATCTGATGTTGGTTTCGGCCTTCGGGGTCAATACTTAGGGAATTGCTCACTTGCTAATTTACGTTTAGGGACCGATTGAAATGTGATGTGATTTTGGGTTTATCATGAACCGTGTTTTAAATGACACTGATTATTTAACCCAGTTAAAGATTAAAACTAAGTGGAGTTTTAATGAATCTTTTATTAGATTGAAAAGATCGAGAATGGAGTATCACCAGTTTTACTCCAGGCGATAGTTAAATCTTTAATTAGATTTGAACATGAAATGGTAATTGAATTTACCGATAACACCGTGGTGCTAGATATGAAGTATTACCAGTTTTACTTCATGGGATGAATAGGTTGGGAATGGGAAATTAAAACAAATGATTATTTCGGTAAGGTTCGCTAATCCCGACTAGTATGAATTGACTTTCAAACAATGATTAAAGAATAAATTTAAAGGATTTATCTTTGATAAAATTAATGGGAACCTTTCCCTACGAATGTGAAATTTAGAAACTAACTGTCGGTTAGCTAAGCAGAATGGTTTTCTGGATATTGATCTGATGTTGGTTTCGGCCTTCGGGGTTAATATTTGGGCAATTTTCTCTGGTTAATTTACGGTTAGTGACTGATGAATTGGAATGAGGCGTATGTTGTGTTTGTGTAACGCTTGTTTATAATATACGCGAGTTATTCGGAAAGACCGGGTTTATCCCATTCTGAATAACTGATACGACGATAAGTCGAAGATGAAGACGGTGGTCGAAGACCGGAGGTCTTCACGTCGTTTGGGTGATTACTGATGATCTTGATTGGGATGTACACCCAAGAAGATGGAGACAGTTGGTGATCGTCCAGACGTACTTGGAGATCGATGGATATGCCGGGTACTAGGTGCCTCCGGTTTCGTTCAGACCCAGAACGGACTTGTAAATGGACTGTGTTGACATTGGATTTCATTCTATGTGATTGATATCGGTTGCATGGAGTGGTTTGCCTGTGTGGCATGCTAAGATGCAAATGATCAAGGCTTCTGTTGAAAAGCAAAGTCTTGTGGTTGAAGATCAAAGCACGGCCTTTGTGGCGTAGCTTTGTGTAACGTTTACTTCGCGAGTTTCACACCCGGTGGTGAACCAAAAATGGGAGAGGACCTCAGGGAGGACATGCGTTTCTTTCTAGCTAGAAGTGGCGTCAGTGGTTTTACATGCCGTGACGAGTTTGACTTATGTGGTTGTTGCTGTTGCGAGGCGCCTCGGTTTGATCGGACGATCCGGGTTCGATGGAGTCATTTGTTGGCTCATTTACGCCCCATAGGGCGGGGAAACTCAGTGTTCAGGCATTTTAATCCACATCGGTGGACCGGCCCTGACGATCCAAGGGTCGATGCACTATGACCCTGAGACATGGTCTAGATTGTCTCGAAGACGGTGAGGACGATCCCTTGCGTCGGTTCACAGACGGAAATCCAATTTCCAAATACGTGATTCTGCGGTTTTATTTGTAGAGCCTAGTATGGCGACATAGTGGGATGGTGCGCTTATGCCGTCTATGATTGATACTTATGATTTGAAATTGTTTTAAACACTATACACTTATTATAGTATCAAATGACTTGTTTTAAACGTATCAAACATTTATTGGCTATTATAAGATATAACCCTATCCCCCGGCTTGCGTTGCATTATGTGATAGGACCTGGGTCTTATAACAACTTCATTTTTCTTTATTTAGCATTGCGCTGTTGTTTTATGCACTGGTGTTCTTGGGAGGAAACCCGTTCCGTGTTATACGGCGTCGTCCCTTGATTTACCTAACTTTGAAAATAAAGATTAATAACTGTTTTAGTTCTCACACCAGTCCCATGACTTACCTGGAGTTTATTGTTTGAACCTTAACTCTGGGTGCCCTTATTTTGACATGGGCAGCTAGTAGTTTTGGTTTTGCATATTTATATTCACAAGATCCTGGTTTACAGCTGGAACGATATCCGGAAAGCTTTGTATCCATATATCTCCTTCTAGTTGTGTTTTGTATTATTTCCGCTGCAATGTATTTAAATGTAATTTAAATCTCCGATATTTCTGTGTAATATTATTCATACTTTGTATATTCTTGTATTCTGATGGAATTGTTGTAATAAACAATGAAATGTTCTTCCGTTTGCGTTCCGTTGTGGCTTGTTCTCGAAGTATCCGCGCTTTCCTCACCGGGGAAGTTACGGGTTTTTACGCCCAAGCACTTCTTGACCTTATTGATTTGACTAGCCATTCACAAGGAAATTAGAATACCACTTCACAAACTGTGACAAGCAAACTAAGAATTTATTTAATAGCTGCACTATGTTATCAACCAAGCTAACTGGCCCAACTGGAATTTAACATTTGAAAACTTGATTTATATTGAAAATTTGTGACAAGTTGGGGTATCTAAAATAAAATCAACTGATTAGAAATTGTTAACTTAATTTGTTGTACCACTTTCCTGAAACAAGTCGTGCTTTCATTTTTTGTTTTCAGTTGCATAAGTCCTCTGCATTCATGTAGTTACATTAGAACCACAACATGCTTCATTTTGATTTTGTAGGTAATATCCGTTGAAAACCCTCACGAGACACCACTCGTCCTACCAGGGACACCTAGTGGTTTAACGTCTTGTTGCATACGCTTAATGCAATCGTGCTTCCTACGAAAGTGTGACCTATCTAGTTTAGATTTTCATTTTTTTACTTGAGTACGAGTAAAAGATAATTATATGGTTATTTGATTAACATGGAAATGTGTTTATTTTATGCTCTTATATCTTATCTTTTGTATATAAATAAATACTACTTGGGTATTATTTTGTCACTTTTACAGATATGACTACTTAGCCACATGCAGTCAGAAAATATAAATAGAGAACAAATTGTTGTATATTTACAATTGAGGACTTGCTGACAAAGATCTCAAATCCAGTTGCTTTTTAGACAAGAAAATAATTGGAAGAAGGGCTATGCGTATCACAAATCAATGAAGAATTGTCAAGTAAGCAAGAGGAAAAGAGGAAAGAACCAAATTTATTAGATTTCACTGTGGCCCATTTGTAATTCTCATTGTAAACTCTTTTGTGATTTCCCTAAGGCCATTTGTCATTGCATTAGGGTTAGGGTTAGGGTTAGGGTTGGCTATCTACTCTATATACACCCTTGTATTCTCATTGTAAAGATCATATGAGAATTAATAAAGTCTTCTTCTTCTCTTTTCTACATTTTTTTCATAGCAATTTGTGTTGTCTACACAATTAGATTTGGTAGAACACTATTTGTCTTTTTCATTTATTTTTCATTAGTGATTAACCATTTGATTAGATTCAGTGGTAATCCTAATTTTATTTCCTGTTGCTATTTTAATTTCTGCTATTTCAATTTCTGTTCTTTTTATCGCTTCCTTAGGTCAATTGGATTGAATACAGATTTGATTAGATTCAGATCTGATTCAATTCAATAGTAGTTTAATTGCAGTTTCAATTTCGTTTGTATTCAAAAAAAACCTCGAAGATTTGTCTAACTCGCTCAAGAAATTTTATAAATAATTTAATTTAATTTACCTCCCTGTGATTCGGCCTGCATACTACACAATCTGTGCGCTTGTAGTATTATTTCATAAATCGCGCTTTTCTAGTTCATAGTGAAGCGACGATCAAATTTTTGATAATACCCCCACACTTATCTTTTACTCGTCCTCAAGTAAAACAAGAATTAAAAACTAACTAGATAGGTCACACTTTTGTAGGAGACACGATTGCATTGAGCGTATGCAGCAAGCTGTTAAACCTCTAGGTGTCCCTAGTAGGACAAGTGGTGTCTCATGAGGGTTTTCAGCGGATACTACCCACAAAATCCAAATGCAATATGCTATGACTCTAATGTAACTACATGAATGTAGAGGACTTATGCAATTGAAAGCAAAAATTGGAAACACGATTTGTTTCAAGAAAGTGGTACAACAAATTAAGTTAATAATTTGTAGTCAGTTGATTTTATTTTAGATATCTCTACTTGTCACAAATTTTCAATATAAATCAAGTTTTCAAATGTTATGTTCTAGTATGGCCGGTTAGTTTGGTTGATAACACAGTGCAGACATGAAATAAATTCTTAGTTCGCTTGTCTCAGTTTGTAAAGTGGTATTCTAATTTCCTTGTGTATGGCTAGTCAAATCAATAAAGTCAAGAAGTGCTTGGGCTTCATCTCTTATTCTCTATCTCTATAAAAATTGAAATTTATGATTAATTACATACACCAAACTTAAAAGACCAAGGTATACCACCCATACACTGCCTTGCGGACTGATGGAGAGTAGGGACAGAGCTTGGCCGATTGTGCAGACCGACGCTGACTTTGCCAACAACATGTCGGTAATCCTTAGGTGCCCAACTCATAAAATGAGACCAAGATATACCGATGCTGACTTTGTCAACAACATGTCAGATAGAGCTTGGCAGGTTTGCACACCAACGCTAGATATACAAGAAATGTTGGATACCCTTGGATTGCTATTATTATTATTGAAAATATAAGAAAAGAGAGAGTTACGCGGTTTCAGCTTAACACAACTTAGTTTGAAAGATTCGAAAAGCCAGTATAAGTATTTTTAAGTCCTCCACTCATTAAACAAAGACTACAATTTAGAATAAACTTCATGGCCATCACCTAAGAATCTCTCTATGTACCAGTTACACTATTATCCCTTAAAATTCAACTTTTTATCATATTTCTTATTCGATCTTAGTTGAGAGAAAAAAATACTACCAACTGATTAACAATCGTTAACTTATTTTGTTGTAACAATCTAAAATGAGCCGTATTTCAAAAATAATAATTTATGGTATGTTAATACGATCCAAAATGTATAGTGGTCCTATTTAAATGGCTGAAAATGAAAAGAAAGAAAAAATAAAGAAAAATGGAAAATGAATGAAATGCAGACTCCCCTCACACTAGATCTATACAGTGTCCAAATTGTAAAAGTTTCCTAAATTTGAAAGATCGTACCCGAAGGTGAATGATTTGCAAGATTATTCGTAAAATGAAATAAAGTTTAGCCACTATATGCGAATGCCAATAATATACAAAATGAAATTTATAATGATGATGAGTGTTATGTGAAAATTGAGATTTTCTTTTCCCCCTACACTTTCTTCTATCGAAAATGATGTATGTTGATTTCATATATGATTTTTGAGGCACAAGAAGTATGCCAATAAATTCTAAAATCAAAATCTTTCCTATGAAAATGTTGTCGTGCCAGTGATTTATATAATTAAGTTGTAGATTATCCCATGAAATTTTCTCAGGTTTTTCATCTTGGTCCTCAGTAAGATCAAAGGCCAAGATTATGGGAGACTTTTTCGAAAAGTCCAAGTGATCATACTCAAAGTCTTGTGGCAGGGGTTTGAGGTCTAACTTAGGAAGTTTGTGTATGATATTGGTCAACGTTCCTTGGGTAGATTCAGATGACATAGGTTTTGGGTCAAGAAATTCATTTAATTCAAAAATGTAGTCAAGCACATCGAAATCAGAGTTGAAATGGTTAAAACACATTTTCAAGGCTTCAAAAGTGTCAATAAAAGTTTCATCAATTGTGGTCTGAATCATGCTAATTTTATCAATCTCCAAATCTCTAGAAGAATTATGGTTGCTAAAATTTTTCTCATTCATCGTTATCAAATATGGAATATCCAAAACTTAAATTTGACACAAGTAGCTGTTATTACAAAATAAATAGCATACTCAAATATATTTTATTAGTTGATAATCTCGATTTGAAGGGGAAGAGGGTCTTATGGCCGTTCACGTATAGTATAAATACTAAGGGATACGACCACTGTTTTATGGGTAGTATGCAACCTCTTTTGCTAGAAGTTCCATAAATTGAACTAATATATTTCCACGATCAAACCGTTGAGACAATCAATTTCATAAAATACACTCTAGCAGTTAAATATTTTGAAAATCAAATCAGATTTTATTCTTGGAAAGCGATGAGAGTGATGCTTATAATTATGGAAATTCGTTCCTCACTAAATTAATGTAGAATTTTTAGCTAACACAACAGTCACACAAGAATAATTGTAGAAATAAAAATTGTATAAGCAAGCCGCTGCTCTGTAGAATTTTTTTACAAGCAATGTCTACATTTTTCTTTGCAGCAGAGCACCTGTTGAGTTTAGAAAATATTACAGTGGGGTATGGTTGTCCATCTAGAAAATTTGAGTATTGTTCCCGTTTCAAACTTCACTGTTTGCAAATTTATCCACCTCTGAATTTCTTATTAGATTTCTTTGAACTATACACTTCAAAGTTGGCCTTTGGTTTGTTTTGGAGATTTCACCTTTTTTTTAAACCTTTTTTTTTGAAAGAGAGAGAAGTAGAATGAGAGCAAAAGCAAACAAATAAAAAACAATGGATAAAACTAAATTAGCAAGAGACTACACTCAAAACACTAAATTAAGCTTAATAGAAAAAAAGAAAGAAAAGGAAGCAAACAAAATTAACAACTAAAAAAAAAAAAAATAACAAGACTCATGCACTAATTAAAACAGTCCTTGAAGCCTAGCCACTCAAGAATAAAAGCTCACACACTAAACAAATTGCTCACTCACCCAAAAATAAAAATCTTATCAAACCCAAAACTGACGGAAAATATTCTCATGCACTCAAACACCAACTGAAAGCCCAATAGCCACGCCTTGTTATTTTTTTTTCTTTTTTTATACACAAAAGACAACTCAGAAAAAGAAAGAAAAAGATAAACTAAAAAAAATCACACCTAAAATAAACCTCCCAATAAAACAAACAATCAGCTCCCTCAATAAAAGGAAACGACGCCCCCAATTTCTCATGCTCAAGCCAAAAGTTGCTCTTTTTCTCTCTCAAAGAAAATAGTAATACGCTTCTTTTCTCTTTTATCTTTTTTATCGATCCAATTAAAAAAAATTGATAGCTCAAATTGGGTCGGGTTTTGTTATGTGAATGGCGTGGATGATTGGCTTGAATCTTTGGGTTTGGTTTTTGCGAATCAGGTAGGGGGTTTCAAATGAGTTCAATTTGGGGTGTTGGCTTGTTCGTGAAGGGGATTTCAATTTGGTTTTGGAGCGGGGTATTTGATTTAGGGGGGTGATCTAAATTGCACTGGGTTATGGAGTTGCGATGTGGATTGTATGGACTGTAATGAACTTGTTGATGTTGGTGAGGCTATGGATGTGAGATGATGTAGGCAATTTGGTGTTGACAATTGCTATGATCTTCAACTGTGGTAGTTGGTCTTTGTAATCGACAGTGGGGGAGGTTGAGGAAATTTGCTGTAGGAGGAATTGATGGTTTGTGTGAGAAGAACGTGAAGATGATGGGTGATTACTTTTGTGTGATGTTAAGTGGAAGGATGGTTTGTGAATGTGGTTTTGGACTGGAGACAAGGATGGAGAAGAAATATCGAAGAATAAAGGCCCCAGAAGAAGAAATATAAAAATATACCAAGAGAGAAAAGGAAAGAAATCAAAGCAATGAAAATGTACAAGGAAAGAATTTCAAAAGGATAATCTTTTTATGATCTTTTTTTTTATTGTTTAAAAAAGGATAATAGGAAAAGAAGGGAAAGAGATGTAAAAGGGGAAAAAATTGCAAAAGCGGGAAGAGATCTAATTATTCAAGTAGGGAATTAATCACATGGCAGAGAATGGAAAGATTTCAAAAAGAGAATTTGTATTTATTATTATTTATTTTGTTTTTTTAAAAGGAAAGTAGAAATCAATGTATTGGAAAGAGGAGAGAGCGAGAAGGAAAGAAATAAAAGAGAAGATGGAAAGATTATTTTTTTATGAACTTATAAAAGAAAAATGATACTTTATTGTATTGAAAATTGGAAAGGAGATTGAAATAGGGAAAGAAATAAAAGAGAAGACAAAAACAGAAAGATTTTTTTTTTTTGTAAAATTAGAAGAGAGAAAAAAAATGAAATACGAAAAATTTTGAAAAGGGGAAAGAAATAAATGAAAAGGAAAGGAAATAAAATCAAGAAAATTTGGCAACTATTTTTTCTCTTGTTTAGAAGATTTGAGTAGCAGTAGATAATACCAAATAACCTAATTAAGATTTTTTTATATATACACGAAAACAAAAGGAAAAAATAAATTAAAAAAAATAACACGAATCAGAAATTAAATAAATAATAAAATTTAATTATTGCCTCCCCGGCGACGGCGCCAAAAACTTGATCGTCACTTCCCTATGAACTAGAAAAGCGCGATTTATGAAATAATACTGCAAGCGCACAGATCGTGTAGTATGTAGGTCGAATCACAGGGAGGTAAATTAAATTAAATTATTTATAAAAATTCTTAGGTGATTTAGACAAATCTTCGAGGTTGGTTTTGAAAGCAAATGAAATTGAAACTGCAATTAAACTATTATTGAATCAAATCTAAATCTAATCAAATCTGTATTCAATCCAATTGATCTAAGGAAGAAGTAAAAAGAACAGAAATTGAAATTGCTGTAATTAAAATAGCAACAGGAAATAAAATTAGGATTACCGCTGAATCTGATCAGACGGTTAATAACTAATGAAAAAGACAAATAGTGTTCTACCAAATCTAATTGTGTAAACACTAATTGCTAAGAAAAAAAATGTATAAAAGAGAAGAAAAAGACTATATTAATTCTCGGACAATCTTTACAATGAGTATACAAGGGTATATATAGAGTTGATAGCCAACCTTAACCCTAACCCTAATGCAATGACAAATGGGCCTTAGGGAAATCACAAAAGAGTTTACAATGAGAATTACAAATGGGCCATAGTAATAAATTTGGGCCTTTCCTCTTGCTTACTTGACAATTCTTCATTGATTTGTGATATGCATAGCCCTTCTTCCAATTATTTTCTTGTCCAAAAAGCAACTGGATGTGAGATCTTCGTCAGCAAGTCTTCAATTGTAAATATAAAGCAATTTGTTCTCTATTTATATTTTCTTACTGCATGTGGCTAAGTCGACATATTTGTAAAAGTGACAAAATAATACCCAAGTAGTATTTATTTATATACAAAAGATAAGATATAGGAGCATAAAATAAACACATTTCCATGTTAATCATATGGCGTGAGCCAGTATCAGGAGAGGGGTAGTGCTAGACATTACTCTGGTTTTAATATCACACCGTTATATTGCCGATTTTTTTTTTAAAATAAATATTTATTCATAAAAAAATATAATTTTTAATGTGTATATGAACTGTATAAAATATTCATGTGTTGAATAAAATGTTTGAACAATAAAAATATCATTTTTATGGAATGTATGAATTATTAAAAATAGTCAAGTGCTGGAATAAATATTTTATCGTTAAAAATATAAATTTCAAGGTATATGTGAACGACATAAAATTCTCCTGAAATGAAAATAAATATTCATTTACAAATCGGATGACTTGTTTATGTACACCCATTTAACTGACATAGATTAAGACGATAAATTTTACACATCGCCCAACTGCATAAATAATATTCAGTATTTGTTGGTTGAAACCCCACACGGGTATTGGGATGATATTTGGCGTACACTAATCCCAATTGTTTAGTTGTATGTCAATCGATTGGTTGACAGACTGTTGGAAGCGTTAATTATTTATATTTAATGCTTATCCAGCTGTGTAATGCACTCTGGATGATGGTTGACTATGTATAATTATTGTTGTGTACATGCGTGTATGAAATCCATATAAATAAAATTATATGGTAATTGATTGTGTCTGATTACAATTCAGGAATAATGAATATCTTAAATAATAATGAATATTTTAAAATAACGAATATTTTAAAACAATATTTAGTAAAGGATTAAAATTTGAATTTGATGTCCGATTTTGGATGGACACAAAAACATTGAAATATAAGAAGCCGTGTTGATTAGATTTGCGCCATTTTAACGCAAAAGATATTTATAACGATTTTATTTATTTTTATAATGAATATCAAAAAGGGAATGACTTCAAAATATGATATTTTGAAAATATTATCATTTAAATATTATAATGATAAGGAGTATTCAATTTTGATTTAAAATTGAAATGAATGTGGAAATCGTTTTTAAAATGAATTTATAAAATACGCTTTGATTGAGATATTTATAAAATATATTATATGTATATATATTATATATATACATATATATATTATAATGGCCTGAATAGAACGCGCCGCGACCGTTTGCGAATTTCGACCATTGGCTTCGAATTTACATTATGGGAGATTCGACCGTCGGATTCTCCTACAATTGGAACCATTGGGTTCATTTCAGAAAGAGATTTATAATGAATATAGGAGATTTGAAATCTAACAGTTGGATTTGGAATTATATCCAAATCAAATTTGAAAAATGTCACTAAGGATGCAGTTCGGTGGCCGTTATTAAAAACCGACTATACGAGCCTTGATAAAATTATTAAAAATATTAGTAATTTGTGTAAAATCATAATAAATGATTTGGAAAGAATTTGGATGAAAAATTCCACATTTGTAAACATAAAAATATATTTTTATCTAAATGAACTAGTTATTAACTTGATTTGAAATCCGATAATTTTTAAATAAATAAATTGGGTTTATAAAGGGTTTTAATAAAACTAGAAATTTCCAATATATAAAATGGAACGAATTTGAATAGAAATTGTTAACCCATAAAAATACGCATACAATATGTTGTTAAAGTCATGCCGTTATATGTTAAGTCGTACGGCTTGATGAGTAAATGCCAAGTCGCTCTAAGGCCATGTCATAAAGAAAGGAAGGAGCAATGCCGCCTTCAGTTATGACACATTAGTCAGGTCGTCATAATCCGTATCGAGTTATAAAACTAAGTCATGTATCTCCATGTCGTAATCAAGACTCTTCTAAATCATGTCGTAGTTCGTTAAAGTAATCCCGGAAGGTTAAGTCGCTTCCAAGTTGTGTCGTATCTGCTTCATGTCGTACAAGAAAGGTTAAAGCATCCATCAATCACGCCATTCTAATATCATAACGGAGTGCTCTCCATGTCGCAAGTCATTATAGCACCCCTGGTTCATATAATAAAGACCATGCCACCGAGACTCTAAAGAATAAAGCAAGAGCCATACCGTTGTCATTTGTGACGTTCAATATGAGTTAACTCGTTTTGAAGTCCTGTCATGCCTTTCCATGTCGCGCTCCCCTTATAGCATCATAGAGAAGTCAAGTCGTCATACGACACAACACCATGACATGTTATAAGCTCAGGGCGCTAGGAAGCATTGGATCGAACGACATGAGTCATGCCGCACCCTACTCATGTCGATTCCAACAAATATCGGGTCTCCCGAACAATATAAGTCATATCGTAGCGAACCATGTCGTGAGCTACTCATGCCGCATCCAGCTTTTACCAGGTTATCAATAGTTATCATCCGAATGATATGAATCATACCAAGGAGAGTCATATCGTGTCGCAAGCACAAAACGGCAAGAGTTAACCCGCCATGCAACATGAGTCATGTCATTGGCGATATGAGTTATGACGGAAGTCCGAGTCATGTCGGCGGCGACATGAACCATGGCGTTTTTCTACATAATTACAGAATTTCCACCCAGGCTAGAATCACCTATAAATACCCCTCATAATTCAATTGGTGAGGGACAGAAAATTCATTCTACAAGGAGACTCCGTCAAATTCAAAGCTCATCTACAACTTCTCTAATGGCTTCCATGGATTCAACAACACTTTTCTAACTTCGTAAAGATCAAATCCAAGTGAATGATCATAAAAGCTTTCCCCAATCAAATCTAAGGACCTTCAATTTCATTCAAGCTACATATTAAATCTCTCAAGCATCATTCAAATGATCTCTTCTCCTCTCCGAAGCTTAAAATCGAATGTTAATTCACTACGAAATCTATGAAGATCATGGAAAAGGATCAAAGCACACAAGTGGTTGAAGATTCATCACAAAGCTAAAAGATCTCTTCATTTTCTTCACCAAATTCAAGTGAACGTAAACCGTCAAGGGAGTTAAAAGAGAGAAATGATTGTAATGAGGGAAAATTCATATTTTGTAAGCTTGAGTATTATAATGAGAATTGATTGAAAGTGGACGTAGATTCATAGAGAATCGAACTACTATAAAAATTCCTTCGTGTTCTTACTTGCTTTTATCCGTTTATTTTGCAATTACACGGTTCCATATTCTTACCGAATCGGTGAAGTGTGACTTTTTACACCTTTGGTGTTTGATCCCAAATTTGGAGAAAAAATTTGGCGCCCAACATAGGGCCCAGACTGCCAATCCATTTCTTGTTCTCCCACAAGCTAGAAGGCCCTGCATTGGAATTTTGAGTACACTCCGATTATCTAAGTTGTCCGAATTGAGATACTTACCTCTGAAGCCATGGGTAAGCCAGGTGGACCATTGAATAAAGTTACAAGTAAAAGTGTCGGAAATGTCGATATTTCCACTAACATGGAAAACACCCGCCTACTGATCAGTTTCAAGTCGGTGAAAGTTCTAAAGCCGGAACTGCCGTAACAAGGAGGGAGTTGGATGACCTGGCAGCAGGACTGACAAGCCGAATTGATATTGCGAATGAGGCCATGATGAAGAAGCTTGAAACCATGTTCTCCATGCAAGCTGCAACGGCCAAAGTCACCACGAGTGCAAACCACCTTAAAACTGCCAGATACTGGATCTTCTTCTCAAGCCCAAATAAAGGAAATTCTGTCCAAGAGATTGCAAATCCTAGTCATAGGGGAATGAAGCCACCTACTCATAACCACTCTGGATAAACGACCCCTCACAAGCATTTGGTTCCACCAAAGGGGCGCTTCCCCGTGTGGGAGATCCAGGGCCACGCAATCTGAATCGTGATCGTTTGCGTGGGCAAACATCCAGTAAAGAGGAAGGCGTCCGCCCCGTGGACCAACTCAATCAGGAGGAGCGTATATTCGGAATGGTACGAAAGGTTATGAATGAGAGCCAGAAAAAGGTGGATGATGAGAAGAAATGGGGATTTTCTCCAACAAAAACCCCACTCACAGAAAGAACAAAAATGGCGCCATATCCAAATAAATTCAAATCCCCGATTGTACAAGCTTATAATGGAGCCGACGATCCCAACTATTCCTATTCAGGTATGATCAGCACATGGATGGGGCATGAGCTACTTGCGAGCTCAAATGTTTATACTTCCCCACTTACTTGGAGGGAGTAGCTTCACTCTGGTTCATAAAACTCCCACCAAAATCCGTAGATGACTTTGCCACCCTGGCCAAGCTATTCAGACAGCAATTCAGGCTTCAAGCAACTAAGGTGCATGATGTGATGGAACTGAATGAGCTGGAAAAGCACCAGGGGAATCCACTAAAACCTTCCTTTCTCATTTTAACACAGCTGCGGCCGATGTCCGAAACTATGAACCACGTTTGGCCTTGATGGCTCTAAAAGGAGGTAAAAATAAAAGGACCAAACTCGGGCGGTGGATCAAGAAGAAGAAGCCCGCGACTCTTGAAGGGAGACAAGGCATAGAAATATATAGGCGTAGATGAGGATCCGGCCTATACATTAGAAGCTATAGAAAATAATGAGCCGTCAGAGGAAAAAAACGTAAACGTGTAAGGAGGACAGAAAAATGCCGGAGGAAATCAAAAAAGGGGGAATGAAGGGAAAGATGGTCATAACAAAAAAAATGCTTCGTTTCATCAAGAATTCTGAAATGACACCCCTTAATGATACCGTAGAAAACATTTACATGGCGACCAAAGACACTGAAGAATACCCAGAGCCAGGGAAGTTGAAAGTTACCGATAACGCAATAAAGTTCGGCAGGTTCTGCAGATTTCATAACCAGCCGGGGCATAGCACAAATGAATGTAGACATTTGAAATGATTAATTGAAGTACTGATAAGGAATAACAGGCTTCAACGGTATACAAAGAACTCCCAGAATGCTCAAGGAGCTCAAGACCAAGGAGCCTCTACATGACAGCCTAAACAAAATGAGAACGCTTCAGTCGTCGCTATGCCAAGGACGATCATAAACACCATTTTAGGAGGCACCTACCCGATTTGGAAAAGCTGAGGGGATATGGTGAAGTATGCTCATGAGGTGGACTTTTCAAAAAGAGGAGAACTCATGATTACGAGTAAGTTGTTATCAGTAAAAGTTCTGAGAATCCTGTGAGACGACATCACATTTAAATATGAAGATCCGACCGGGGTCATAACACCTACAGAGGATCCAATGGTGATAACCATTGGTCTGGGCCCAGCCATAGTTAGAAAGGTGTTAGTCGATAGCGAAGCATCAGTTAATATCCTCTTCTTTAGCGCATTCCATAGGATGAAGCTTTCCATAGGCGATGTAAAGGCCTGTCAGAACAAGGTCCATGGATTCACTGGTCAAGCTGTTCAACCAATTGGTGTCATCGGTCTACTGGTGGAACTTGGAGAAGGAGAGTAGAAAGCTGCACTGGTACAGGACTTTGTTATAATTGATGAACACTCTGCTTACAATGCTTTCCTAGGAAGACCTACTCTTACAGCATTCCGGCTCCGTGGTGCCTCACTATGAAATTCCCTACAGAGAATGGTGTTGGTACAATTATAGGTTATCAACAAGCAGCAAGGGAGTGTTGTTTGGTCGAAATGGCAGAGGCAAGGAAGAAGGAATTGAAGAAGGATGTAGAGTTGCCGCTCCACATCCAAAAACTCCTCTTATAGCAATTAAAGCAAAACCCCCATACTGGTGAGCACAGTGGCGCTCGGAATGAAATTGAACCAAGGAAAATCAGTATGGGGGAAAATAGAGCAGCACCGGCTGAAGATACTATCCCCGTTCCAATATCTGACAAGAACCCTAACCAGGTCTTAAAGATAGGATCTCAGTTAGGAATGAAGCTGTAAAAGGAATTAATCTTGTTTTTGAAAGCAAACTTAGATGTATTTGCCTGGGAACACTCAGATATGTGTGGGATCCCACCGAATGTAATTGTTCATAAGTTGAATATAAACCGAAAATTGACTCCTGTAAAACAAAAAAGACGAATGCAGGGATTTGAAAGATCCGAGGCTCTAAAAGAAGAAGTAGATAGGCTACTTAAAAAAAATTCATATGAGAATCTATGTATCCAGATTGGGTTTCTGACCCAGTTCTTGTCAAAAAGTCCAATGGAAAGCGGAGAGTGTGCATAGATTACTCAGATCTTAATAAAGCGTGCCCAAAAGACAGTTTTTGTAACACCCCACCTCCGCTACGGTCACTCACAATGGGAATGCACTAGTTTTGGAGGAACGTTATCGAGGTAAACAAACACAGAAATATTACAAGACAGAACATAGATAAAACAGCGGAAGAATCAAAAGATAAATTTCATTACTTTCAAAAAGAGTCAAAACCTTTTACATCCAATAGCTAAGGTCCTTATTTTCCATTACAATAAATTATGTCTTGCATAAATAAAGAAGCATAAACTTGAAAACAACAAAAGGAGATTAATTCCCCAAAGATAGCAGAAATGCAGCCATAGCGTAGCTCAAGATCAAACCGTATATGAGCTGAACCGAAAGCAAGTGAAATCCAAGCTAAGTGCTAGAGTTTCCTCCCTGAGAACTTGGGTGAAGGGGAGGGGGGGACGAAAGAAAAAGAGGCGAAAGAAAACGGGTCGGTCATAAAGACTGGTAAGTCCAAGTGACTTTCAGCATAAAAACAGATAAAGGTAACATGACATGTATAAACTGAAAGTAATCATACGAATGATTACAAGATGGCCACGATAGACTAAGATAACATGATAAATCAAGTATAGCATCACGTATTCATGGTTCGCTACATCAACTGTACTAGAATCCCAAACCCATGTCTTATATTAATCATGAAATGATTCCTTGGTCCGATATCATGAAATGACCCATTTCTAGGTCCAATGAAACGATCCACTAGTCGATCGGCTCCCTACAAGTTCTAGCTCGTCATGTGTCTATGTCATACGGCCCTATCACGAATGTAGTCACCTGTGCTAGGTCCACCATAGGGTGTATCAAGCCCTATGGTGCCAACCACCGACACGAATCAAGAATGCAGAGATAAACCTATTAATGCCCAATGTCTGCTTTTTCAACTACAGACCACGTGCACAACCATAGCCAGCCTGAACCTACACTGGTGCACCAACAGTACATCCGTCGTTCTGGTCGATTACAACCCGCCCAGTAATCGTGCCCCACCCTGACTAGTTCCAAGGTACCATGATACATCTAGTGGGTTACTGCTGAAATGGACCGCGTAACTAGGGTTTTCGTCTAATAGGTTAAGTGTTGTCATTCAAGTTCGTGACTTAACCCACCTATGAATCATGTATCAAGTTGGTTAAGTGTTGTCTTACATGTTCATCACTTAACCCTATCATGTGGCATTAATTCATTAATGCACCCAACCTCTCACATCAGACCTGTTGTTGTGGTCACTGGATATGCCGGCCGGTTCCGGGCAGAATTACGCCACAACTCAGTCTAACCTCGGGTTTTCAAGTGCGATATGACCAACTACCCACATTGGATCCTATTGTTTGCAGTCACTGGATTTGCCGGGCGGTTCCGGGAAGAATTACACTGTAAACTCAACCTAACCTTGAGTTGGCCATCTTAAAGTTCATTCTAGTGTCATGTCCATGTTCAAGATTCATGTCAAGGTCGTGTCAAGTTTTCAAGGTAAGTTTCATACCAAGTTTCCTATAATTACCAATTTTTCCCAACGTTACCCCGTCCAAATATTAGGCTAACAATCTTAGCCTAATTTCTCGTCCGCATGATTTTTGACATATAATATTAGGCTAAAAACTTAGCCTATTTTAATGTACGCAAAATTGGCATAAAGCAATTTATTAACATAAACATGACATAGGTGTAAACTTGGCATTTTCGGCGTAGTCAATATGAACATCATAGGTGTGAACTTGCAAAATAGTCAACATGAATATCATAGGTGTGAATCTTGCAACGTAGACTAAATTAACATACATATATGAGAACTTGCAACATAGACTAAATTAACTTACATATATGTGAACTTGCAAATCAATCACGAGAATATGAATAAGTGTGAACTTGAAATATGACATAGGTTTAACATATACACATAAACATGTAGATCTAACATTTGGTCACATATGTGATATGATTTTACAACCTAAAACTTGCATAATATGATAAACTACACAACTTGTCATAACGGGTTACACTTCAAGTTCATATACACATGAATAAACTTATTCATTAACTCCCAATTCAACATGATAATAAAATAGAACCACATGCATAGATTAATATCATTCAATTCCACATATAACATAATCAACATTATTCTATTATTAATCTATTTTTAAGGCATAACATAACTGAATAAATTGATTAAAACATCGCAGGCATATAGATCTGATAACATTATTGGTCATGAAAAGATTTGAATAATAATCTAGTTTCAAGAACAAGGATAGATCTAATTAAATAGAAAAATCCCCAAGATCAAGATCCAAGGACAAATAAAGAAAAGGTCTGAATAGAAAATCAAGCATAGATCCGATTTCAAAGTTATAATCCTAGGCAATAACCTCATGGTTATGAATCTTAGGTAATTAGCCACAATTGTCTTTGTCATAGTCATAGGCAATAGTCTTATGTTCATATTCATAGGCATAGTCTCTTGTTCACAGTCATAGGCATAGGCATAGTCTTATGTTCACCATCATAGTCTTAGGCCAATAATAATAGTTTCAACGTCGTTGGGAATATTGCCAATAGTCAAGATCCAAAAAAAGAAAACAAGAATAAATATGGATTATACATCAATCAATTCCAATTTATAACATGCCATATTAAGTTTATAGTTTTTATCTAAAAGTAACTGGAACTTACAGATCGTGGTCTAAGAAATTTAGATGCAGAAGTCAAGTCTAGAAATTTGAATTGTTGAATTGCTGAATCTTGCTTTGATTGTAGAAGCAAATCCCCAATTCCTAGCCGTAGTCTTCTAGAAACAATCTTCACGTTTTTATTTAAAGGAAGAAGAAGAAGCCATGATCATCAAGAGTTTGAGCAGCATAAGGTTAGAGAAGAATGGTGTGAAGAGAATGAGGCTAGGAGGCTGTTTATATAGGGTTTCAAACTAGTTAGAGCCGTCGATGAAGCTAGAGTTAATCAAGGCCATCCATCTCAAGAGAAGCCAATCAGAAAGTGAAAAGTTAGCCCTAGTGACACAGCAGAGCTCAGAAATTCGACCAGAACCCGACTAGGCCAGCCAGGGTCAAACCAGAAAGCTGTGCAGGCCTGTTGCTCGACCTGGGCGCACCTGCCAACTGCACCAATGCAAAATTGCATGGGCGCACTTCCCAAGTGCGCCAGGGCAATTTTGTTCTGGCGCACTTCCCAAGTGCGCCAGTGCATTCTGGCCGGTTTCTAATTTTTCTGCCTAACTTCGTTCGTCCATATCTTCTTCGTACGGTATCCGTTTTACGCAAACTCAGACTCTATTTCAAGTAGAATTCCGAAACGAACGCAATGGTGTAACTCGTTTCCCTTAATTCTTATTTTTAAAATTAATTATGCCTTGATTTATAGTTTTATCATGTTACTAAAATTCGGGTTGTTATATTCTTCCCACCTGAAAGGATTTCGTCCCCGAAATCTTCAAGTTAAGAAGAATGCATCCTATCATCCAATCAACCATCTACTCAACCATCATCCACAAGCAACCATTGTCCTTAAAAGATTTCTAATGCTATATGAACATATGCAGAAAGTGTGTGTGTGTATGTTCCTTATCTAGTGCAAATGATCAAGCCTGATTGATCTTCTTAATGCAAAGTATGTTTAGTGCCATGAATCCAACATGTATGCAAATAGTCCTAGTCACATAAACGCTATATGTGTGCACAAACATCCATACATATGCAACATTCATATGATAACACATTCAATTTCATCCATAAACAAGTATAAACACTCATGCATATGCAATATGAAAATGCGTCTAAGCCGATCTAGTGCCTAATGTGTGTTATGCAACCATGAGCAACCACTTGCGACCACTTGCAACCATTTGCAAACATCAACCATAACATGTTTCAATCACATGTTTTCATCCAAAAAGGTTCTACCTAAGGTTCTCAAGATAGGATTGAGAAGATAAGCAAGATAAAACAAAGCATCTAGGAGAAGAAGTTAAAGATGTACCCCTAGAAGGTCCTGCCTGTGGGGCTTGCCCTTGCTTCTTAGGGCATTTCTTGCTGATATGTCCAATATCTTCACACTGAAAGCATGCTCCCATCTTCATCTTTTTCTTTCTACAATCTTGGACTATATGTCCCTCAATACAACAGAAGTGGAATTTTCTTTTCTCACGTGTCTTATTATCCTTTATGTTGTTGTTGTTCTTGCCTCCATTCTCGAAGTCTACCTTTTTGTTTTGAGACTCATTCGCCTTGACCTCCTTCTTGCCATTCTTGTCTTCTTCACTTAAGAGCGTCATGTCTACTAGCTTTTCATAAGTAGCCCCCATATGTACGTGGGTCACGGCCAAGCTGTGAAGTGGCTCATTCAATCCTTTGACAAAACGAAGAGCCTTCTTATGAGGGGTATTTACTAAGTCCAGTCCAAACCGAGCCAGCTGATTGAACTGATTGACGTACTCTTTGACCGTCATACTTCCTTCTTAAGAGATAAGAACTTTTCCAACGGTAGACTTCATTTAGCTTGTTAGAGGAGTTTCGTCGCGAACCTTATTCTGAAATCCATCCATGTTTCAACCGGCCTCTCAGCATTAGTAACTTCCCACCAATAGGAAGCTTCGTCTTTGAGCAACCATACCGCCAACCGTACTTTCTGCCTATTGTCCACCTCGAAGATAACGAACAGATCCTCAGTTTCTTTGAGCGAATTACTCGCTTCTACGAATGATTCAGTTCCCTTGAAATCCTTTCCACCCATGGCTCTAAAATCTTTACAGATCTTCGAGAAAGCAATTGCACGAGGAGGGGGCGGAGGAGGAGGAATCGCTGCAGCTGGAGGAGGGATATCTGCTGGACCTGCATCGTTGGCCCTAGATTCTAAGTACCTCCTAAACCAGCCAGGTATTGGCACGCCCTCTGGAATGTTAAGATTCCCAGATATGCTGAAATGAAAAAGAAGAGATTCAAACGAGGAAACAAAGGATAGTGCAAATGGCTTTTGGGGAGTAACCTTTAAGTAAAACAAGACTTTTCTTTGAAAAATGCTTCTTTGTAAACGGCTTTGAAAATAGTTTTAGAAAGTTTTCTAAAAACTTTTGCCCAGTCTGGTAACCTTCAGCTCTGATACCAAATGTAACACCCCACCTCCGCTAGAGTAACTCGCAAAGGGAATGCAGCCATAGCATAGCTCAAGATCAAACCGTACATCAGCTGAACCGAAAGCAAGTGAAATCCAAGCTAAATGCTAGAGGCTCCTCCCTGAGAACCTAGGGGGAAACGGAAGAAAAAGAGGCGAAAGAAAACGGGTCAGTCATAAAGACTGGTAAGTCCTAGTGACTTTCAGCATAAAAACAAATAAAGGTAACATGACATGTATAAACTGAAAGTAATCATACGGATGATGACAAGATGGCCAAGATAGACTAAGATAACATGAAAAATCAAGTATAGCATCACATATTCAAGGTTCGCTGTATCAACTGTACTAGAATCCGAAACCCATGTCATATATTAATCATGAAATGATTCGTTGGCCCAATATCATGAAACGACCCATTTCTAGGTCCAGCGAAACGATCCACTAGTCGATCGGCTCCCTACAAGTTCTAGCTCGTCATGTGTCTGTGTCATACGGCCCGATCACGAATGTAATCACCTGTGCTAGGTCCACCATAGGGTGTATCAAGCCCTATGGTGCCAACCACCGACACGAATGAAGAATGCACAAATAAACCTATTGATGCCCAATGCCCGCTTTTTCAACTCCGGACCATGTGCACGACCATAGCCCGCCTGAACCTACACAAGCGCAACAACACAGCCGTCGTTATGGTTGCTTATATTCAATCCAGTAATCGTGCCCCACACTGCCTAGTTCCAGGGTACCATGATACATCTAGTGGGTTACTGCTGAAATGGACCGCGTAACTAGGGTTTCCGTCTAATAGGTTAAGTAATGTCATACAAGTTCATGACTTAACCGACCTACGAATCACGTATCAAGTTGGTTAAGTGTTGTCTTACATGTTCATGACTTAACCTTATCATGTGGCATTAATTCATTAATGCACCCCAACCTCTCACATCAGACTTGTTGTTGTGGTCACTGGATATGCCCAAAATTACACCACAACTCAGTCTGACCTAGGGTTTTCAAGTGCGATATGACCAACTACCCGCATTGGATTCTATTGTTTGCAGTCACTGGATTTGCCGGGCGGTTCCAAGCAGAATTACACTGCAAACTCAGCCCAACCTCGAGTTGGCCATTTTCAAGTTCATTCTAGTGTCATGTCCATGTTCAAGATTCATGTCAAGTTCGTGTCAAGTTTTCAAGGTAAGTTTCATACCAAGTTTCCTATAATTACCAATTTTTCCCAACGTTACCCTGTCTAAATATTAGGCTAACAATCTTAGCCTAATTTCTCGTCTGCATGATTTTTGACATATAATATTAGGCTAAAAACTTAGCCTATTTTAACGTACGCAAAATTGGCATAAAGCAATTCATTAACATAAGCATGACTTATGTGTAAACTTGGCATTTTCGGTATAGTCAATATGAACATCATAGGTGTGAACTTGCAAAATAGTCAACATGAATATCATAGGTGTGAATCTTGCAACGTAGACTAAATCAACATACATATATGTGAACTTGCAATATAGACTAAATCAACTTACATATATGTGAACTTGCAAATCAGCCACGAGCATATGAATAAGTGTGAACTTGAAATATGACATAGGTTTAACATATACACATAAACATGTAGATCTAGCATTTGGTCACATATGTTATATGATTTTACAACCTAAAACTTGCAAAATATGATAAACTACACAACTTGTCATAACGGGTTATACTTCAAGTTCATATACACATGAATAGACTTATTCATTAACTCCCAATTCAACATGATAATAAAATAGAACCACAGGCATAGATTAATATCATTCAATTCCACATATAACATAATCAACATTATTCTATTATCAATCTATTTTTAAGGCATAACATAACTGAATAAATTGATAAAAAGATCACAGGCATATAGATCTGATAACATTTTTGATCACGAAAAGTTTTGAATAATAATCTAGTTTCAAGAACAAGGATAGATCTAATTCAAATAGAAAAATCCCCAAAATCAAGATCCAAGGACAAATAAAGAAAAGGTCTGAATAAAAAATCAAGCTTAGATCCGATTTCAAAGTTATAATCCTAGGCAATAACCTCATGGTCATGAATCTTAGGTAATTAGCCACAATTGTCTTTGTCATAGTCATAGGCAATAGTCTCATGTTCATAGTCATAGGCATAGTCTCATGTTCACAGTCATAGGCATAGGCATAGTCATAGGCATAGTCTTATGTTCACCGTCATAGTCTTAGACCATTAATAATAGTTTCAACGTCGTCGGCAATATTGCCAATAGTCAAGATCCAAAAAAAAGAAAACAAGAATAGATATGGATTATACATCAATCAATTCCAATTTATAACATGCCATATTAAGTTTATAGTTTTTATCTAAAAGTAACTGGAACTTACAGATCGTGCTCTAAGAAATTTAGATGAAGAAGCCATGATCATCAAAAGTTTGAGCAGCATAAGGTTAGAGAAGAATGGTGTAAAGAGAATGAGGCTAGGAGGCTGTTTATATAGGGTTTCAAACTAATTAGAGCCGTTGAAGAAGCTAGAGTTAATCAAGGCCATCCATCTCAAGAGAGGCCAATTAGATAGTGACAAGTTATCCCTAGTGACACAGCAGAGCTCAGAAATTCGACCAGAACCCGACCAAGCCAGCCAGGGTCAAACCAGAAAGCTGTGCAGGCCTGTTGCTCGGCCTGGGTGCACGTGCCAAGTGCGCTAATGCAAAATTGCATGGGCGCACTTCCCAAGTGCGCCAGTGCAATTTTGTTCTGGCGCACTTCCCAAGTGCGCTAGTGCATTCTGGCCAGTTTCTGGTTTTTCTGCCTAACTTCGTTCGTCCATATCTTCTTCGTACATTATCCATTTTACACAAACTCGGACTCTATTTAAAGCAAAATTCCGAGATGAACGCAATGGCGTAACCCGTTTCCCTTGATTCTTATTTTGAAAATTAATTCTGCCTTGATTTAAAGTTTTATCATGTTATTAAAATTCGGGTTATTACTCCTTTGCCCCGGATTGACCAACTCGTTGATGCAACAACGGGGCACGGGTTGTTGTCCCTTATGGACGCATATTCCGGATATAATAAAATTATGATGCACAAGCCAGACGAAGAGAACACGGGTTTCATAACGAATAGAGGACTATACTGCTATAAAGTCATGCCATCTGGACTGAAAAAACCAGGAGCGACCTACCAACGTCTTGTAAACTCCATGTTTAAATCTCAGATAGGGAATACAATGGAAGTATATGTAGACGATATGCTAGTCAAGTCAAAGAAGTTCGAAGATCATCTCGAGGATCTGGCAGAAATGTTTCACATTCTCTGGAACTACTGGATGAAGCTAAACCCACTAAAGTGTTCGTTCGGGTCTCCTCGGGGAAATTTCTCGGGTTTATCGTCAATGTTAGGGGCCTCGAAGCGAATCCCTCTCAAATTGCGGCTTTAAGGGAAATGTAGGCCCCAAGGACAAAAAAGGAGCTCCAAAGCTTAAATGGGAAAGTAGCAGCACTGAACCGGTTCGTTTCCAAAGCAATGAATCGATGCATTCCACTTTTCGATGCATTGAAAAAATGAAAGAGGGACTTCCAATGGACCCCAGAGTGCCAGGAGGCATTCGAGGAATTGATAAGTCATATGGAATCACCACCAATGTTATCGAAACTTAAAGAGGGGGAGGATCTATGTAACACCCCGTATTTTCTACTCACGTTATAATAATGAATCCTAGAATATTTAATTTAAAATGTAAGAATTAAGGGAAACGTGTTACGCCATTGTGTTCATCTCAGAATTCTGGTTGAGATAGAGTCTGAGTTTGCGTAAATTGGACTTCATATGAAGAAGTTATGGCTATCGGAAGTTTCCAGAGATTTCAAATAAATTCAAACAATTCGAAAAGGAGTTCAAAATTCAAACAGAAGCCAGAAGCAGTCTGGGCGAAAACATTCTTGCCCAGGCAGGTCGACTAGGGGGTCGACCCTAGTGTCGACCTCCCCCCTAGAGGTCGACCTGGGGGTCGACCTGGCCCCCGGCCAGATCTAAAATTTGAACGACTACTAACTCGCTGCTGAGTCACTAGGTTTTGTGGATGGTCCTGATCAGGTATGAGTGGCTGTGATTAACCCTAGGTTCATCTGACAGCTATAATCAAACTGAAATTCTATATAAACAACTCAATGCCTAACCTAAAAACACACAGAAAAATAAACCTAGACCTGAAATGCCATTAGTCGAAGACTTGGAGTAGCCGTCACCATTTCCAATTCAAAGACGAGTTAAAGAACTTGAATCAAGAATCAAAATTAAAACTAGTTTAATTCAACGATCTTCATAAAAGGCGTGCATCTCCAATTTCAGAATTCAGATTTCAGAATGCAAGTATTTCTTTTAGTTTGTAAGTTAGTTTTTACGCAGATTTAAACATTATTTAGCTTGAATCATGACATGTTGTAATTGGTATATAGAATGATGCTTATGTATAAGATTTGATTCTCATGTATTTTAAAGTATCGTTGTAATTAATCATGTCTATATGCTTGTGGCAATGAACATGTTGTACATTTCATGTCTATATGCTTATGGCGATGAACATGTTGTATGTTTCATGTCTATATGCTTGGGTGATGTACAACAATGTATGTTATTACGATTGGGTAAAGAACTTATTATGCCAACAAAATGGTGAAACATGTCAGGTTGAAATTTGATGGTTATTTGCAAGTCTAGGATCTAAATCACATGCCTACATATAGATTAACATTAATGAATAGTTAGAACCATGTCAAGTTGAATCTATTTATGTTGCAAAAAGTTGGAATTGCAATCCTCTTATGTTTAACACACATAAGTTATCATGCTAAGTTGCAATTTAAAAATGGTTAAATTAGCTTTCTTATGTTTTGACATACATAATTTAGTATGTTAAATTGTGGTTTAAATCTTCTTTATGTGTTAAACCTCCATGTTAGACCCATATCAAGTTTACATGACTCGATCACAAGTTCACCTTTACATGTTTAGTTGAGATAATGATACATCTTGAACCTCATATTGATCCACGACTTGAATCTCATGTCGATCCACAACCTAAGAACCATGAAGGTCCGCGACTCCATGTTAGTTTGCAACTTCGAATTTTGAAAGCAACTCAATATTGACACAAAAGCCCTAGCATTAAAAAGGAATGTTTGAACATTATCATAAGTTAAGGTTTATACTGCAGTTGTGTCTTACGACCTACAGCTCAAGTCGTTATCATAACTTGAGACTCATATCGACCTATGGCTAAAGACTAATGTCGGTCTCCGACATGAATTGCCTTGACAGTTTAGGAGTCTCATTAATTCATGTGATTTGGGATCAAAGTGGTCACTTATACAAGTTTATAACCTACCTTGGATCAACATAAAAACAGATGTATAATGGCTATGATAAAACAACAGCGGTTCATGGTGTAGGCATTTCAGCAAGCAACTGATGTACAGTGATATTCAAAGATAGTCCATACAGTCATCGTTGTGTCAAAGACCAAAACAATACATTTTATGGCATTATAGTTATGTCGCTCGAGCATGGTTTGAAACTCATGCCGCTGGAACGACATAAGATTTAAATCGTGTATATTGCATAAAAATCGGGAGTCAAAGAAGATCAAGGAACTTCAGAGCACTCATACACAAATAAACTCATTCTGATTCAACTTATTTTTGATTCACAAGCATCGTAATAATTCATGAAATCATTGCTTTACCAAAAGTAAGTGAAATCCCTCGGATTCTATACAACTCCTAGCACTCAAATAAAAAAGAAAGAAAAAGTAGAATTTAAAGCTAAAAAATAATTGCAATAATTTCTGAATGATCATTGAAGGAAGGGTTCTTCAAAATCGAGACTTAGGTGTTGAATTGGATCGATGGAGCATGTCGAAGTCAGTCGGAATCTGGTCACGATGGCTTGAATAAATGTGTCGGCTTGGTTGGATTAGTCGTTTATGAGAAAGGCGGAGGCATCTCTCTGGTCCAATCCGCCATTAACGAGATGAAGCTTTAGAATAAAAAGAGGAATAATAATGGATGTTCATGTTAGAGGTAATATAAGGGGTGCAGCATGACTGGGCCAAGGTCAGTTCAAATTAAAGCCCAAAACGACTTAGAGGGTCTCCAGCGACATAAAAAAGGGAGAGAGAAGCTAAAGCAAGTCTCGACATGGTGTTAACTCACGACATAAATCCAAGGGTGCCTAACGACTTAACTAAAATACATGAAAAGACGTCATAAAATATAAGGATTCGAAGCGCATGCTATTTCTAATAACATGGACTTCGAGGGGAAAATGTTAACCCATAAAAATACGTGTTCAATATGTCGTCAAAGTCATGCCGTTATTTGTTATGTCGTAGGGCTTGATGAGTAAATGCCAAGTCGTTCTAAGGTCATGTCGTAAAGAAAGGAAGGAACCAAGCCGCCTTCAGTTATGACACATCAGTCAGGTCGTCATAATCCGTATCAAGTTATAAAACTAAGTCATGTATCTCCATGTCGTCATCAAGACTCTTCTGAATCATGTCGTAGTTCATCAAAGTAATCTCGGAAGGTTAAGTCGTTTCCAAGTTGTGTCGTACCTGCTTCATGTCTTACGAGAAAGGTTAAAGCATCCATCAATCATGCCATTCTAATATCATAACGGAGTGCTCTCCATGTCGCAAGTAATTATAGCACCCCTGGTTCGTATAATAAAGACAATGCCACTGAGACTCTAAAGAATAAAGCAAGAGCCATACCGTTGTGATCTGTGACGTTCAATATGAGTTAACTCGTTTTGAAGTCATGTCGTGCCTTTCCATGTCGTGCTCCCCTTATAGCATCAGAGAGAAGTCAAGTCGTCATACCACACGACACCATGACTTGCTATAAGCTCAGGGCGCTAGGAAGCATTGGATCGAACGACATGAGTCATTCCACGCCCTACTCATGTCAATTCCAACAAATATCGGGTCGCCCGAACAAGATAAGTCATATCGTAGCGAACCATGTCCTGACCTACTCATGCCGCATCCAACTTTTACTAGGTTATCAACAGTTATCATCCGAACGATATGAACCATGCCAAGGAGAGTCCTATCGTGTCGCAAGCACAAAATGCCAAGAGTTAACCCGCCATGCGACATAAGTCATGTCGTTAGCAATATGAGTTATGGTGGAAGTCCGAGTCATGTCGGCGGCGACATGAACCATGGCGTTTTTCTGCATAATTACAGAATTGCCACCAGGGCTAGAATCACCTATAAATACCCCTCATCATTCACTTGGTAGGGGGACAGAAAATTCATTCTACAAGGAGACTCCGTCAAATTCAAAGCTCACTTACAACTTCTCTAATGGCTTCCATGGATTCAACAACACTTTTCTAACTTCATGAAGATCAAATCCAAGTGAATGATCATAAAAGCTTTCTCCAATCAAATCTAAGGACCTTCAATCTCATTCAAGCTACATAATAAATCTCTCAAGCATCATTCAAACGATCTCTTCTCCTCTCCGAAGCTTAAAATCGAATGTTAATTCACTATGAAATCTATGAAGATCATGGAAAAGGATCAAAGCACACAAGTGGTTGAAGATTCATCACAAAGCTAAAAGATCTCTTCATTTTCTTCACCAAATTCAAGTGAAAGTAAATTGTCAAGAGAGTTAAAAGAGAGAAATGATTGTAATGAGGGAAAATTCATATTTTGTAAGCTTGAGTATTATAATTAGAATTGATTGAAAGTGGACGTAGATTTATAGAGAATCCAACCACTATAAAAATTCCTTTCTGTTCTTACTTGCTTTTATCCGTTTATTTTGCAATTACGCGGTTTCATATTCTTACCGAATCGGTGAAGTGTGACTTTTTACACCTTTGGTGTTTGATCCCAAATTTGGAGCAAACAGAAATCATCTTCGGGATATTTCGATATTGGATTCCGTGACTATACGGATATTGTGGAGGAATTTGGAAGATAGATATATATCGTTATTTCCCATTCGACATGTGTTGGTTTCAGAATTTGATATTGAATAAAAGCCGATATAATTTCTGTTTAGAGCCTTATATTTAATATTAAATTGGATTTTGGGTTTGTTGTGAATGGTGTACGAGCCTTGATAAAAATATTAATAATTTGTGTACAATCATAATAAATGATTTGGAAAGAATTTGGATGAAAAATTCCACGTTTGTAAAGGTAAAAATATGTTATTTTATCTAAATGAACTAGTTATTAACTAGATTTGAAATCTAATAATTTTTAAATAAATAAATTGGGTTTAGGAAGGGTTTTAATAAACCAGAAATTTCCAATATATAAATTGGAATGGATTTGAATAGAAATCATCTTCGGGATATTTCGATATTGGATTTCGCGAATACACGGATATTGTGGAGGAATTTGGAAGATAAATATGTGTCGTTATTTCCCATACATATGTGTCGGTTTCAGAATTTGATATTGAATATAAGCCGATATAATTTTTGTTTAGCTACTTATATTTAATATTAAATTGGATTTTGGGTTTGTCGTGAATGGTGTCTTCAGTAACACTGTTCTTAAACCCCATGTGAAAAGAATAAATCTTTTAATTAAGATTATTAGAGCTTCCAATTATATTTAGTAATTGGAATAAAATGGAATGTGAATTGGGTTTATTACGAACTGTGTTTTAAACGACATTCGTTCTTCAACCCGATTAACAGTGATATGTGATTTGGAATATATAAATCTTTTAACTAAGATTAATGGAATTTTTCAGAGTAAAGTTTTCCAATTTAATAAAATAAATTGGAATGGAATTCGATTTGGTAATAATCGAAGTGAGCTTCTGTGGAGGAAGACTGTTAATATATATGGAATTTAAAAGGCTTTGTCATTATTCCATTTGTATTATTAGTCGGATACGGAAATTGTTATTGATAATATATTGATCTATTTTCCGTGAAGATTCCATAATTAATGGAATGTTATTTTGGGTTTATTTTTAACTGGATTTTAAATGACATTGGTTCTTTAACCCAGTTAAAGACAAGATTACATGTCTAACATTGTATTTCGAACTGTATTATTGATCTCTGCTAAATATATATCTACTTGGTTGCAGAGAATTTATTCTCTTGCTTAACACCCTTCTCTGAGATGTATGAGCTTAGAGGTTATATATCGGCAGAAATCAATGGTACGGTGTAGAATGTCGATGCGGCATGTTTGTGTTTCCAAAGTTAAATAATTATTAAATAATGATTGTTGGAAGATTAAAACTATGAGGAGTTTTAATGAATCTTTAATTAGATAGGAATGTGAATATGATAATTTAAATTATCAAATTTGTGAAATGATCGAGAATGGAGTACCACTAGTTTTACTCCTGGCGATAGTTAAATCTTTAATTAGATTTGAACGTGAAATGGTAATTAAATTTACCGATAACACCGTGGTGTTAGATACAGAGTATTACCAGTTTTGCTCCACGGGCTGAATAGGTTGGGATTGAGAAATTAAACAAATGATTACTTCGGTAAGGCTCGATAATCCCGACTATTGATAAACCTTAATTTGGTTTAGAATTGATATCCAAAGGAAGATTAAATTATAAATTTAAAAGAATTTATATTTGATAAAATTAATGGAAACCTTACCCAAAGGATATGTATATTTGAATAAAAGAATATTCAGAATTGGAATGAGGCGTATGTTGTGTTTTTATAGCACTTGATTATAAGATTAGTGAATTTTTCAGAATGGCCGAGTTTATGCCCATTCTGAATAATTGATTCGATGATGAATACGGTGGTTGAAGACCGGAGATCTTCATATCGTTTGGATGATTACTGATGTCTTGATTGGGCTGTACTCCCAAGACAAGGTAATAAGTGGTGATCGTCCAGACGTACTTGGAGATCGACCGGATATGCGAGGAACTTTCTCCTGTATTGAACATATGGGATGAGGAATAAGGTGCTTCCGATTTTGTTCAAACCCAGAACGAACTTTTAAATGGATGTGTGTCTAACATTGGATTTTATTCTATGTTGATTGACCTCTATTAAATATACATCTTCTTGGTGGCGGAGAATTTATTCTCTTGCTTAACACCCTTCTCTGAGACATACGAGCTTAGAGGTTATATATCGATAGACATCAGTTGCATGGCACACACAGAGATGCCATGATCAAGGCTTTTGTCAAAAAGTAGAGTCTTCTGTTTGATGACTAAATCATGGATTCAATTAGCATAGCTTTGTGTATAGCGTTAATTCGCAAGTCTCACACCTCGGCATGATTCAAAAACGGGATAAGGGAACATAGTGAGTGCACGACGTTTCTTTCTAGCTACGGGTGGCGTCGTCGTATAGGGCTTAGACTATATATATATAAATTTTTTTTTTGCCTATGTGGATGATCGATAGTAAGGCACCTCGGATATATCGGTCACTACGGGGCCGATGGATAGGTCCGGGAAACGTGTGTTCAGGAATAACCAATCCACAAACGTAAGGGTGGACCGACACTACAGGATCCAAGGGTTCACTACGGGGGATCCTGAGGCATTTGCTAGAGTGTCTCGAATCGGTAAGGAGTACATCCCTTGCCTTGACTCATGGCAGAAATTCAATTTCCAATACGGGACATTTCAGTTTTAATTGTAGAGCCTAGTATGGCGACATGATATATGGTACCCATATTGTCTATGATTGTACATTTATATTTGAAGTGATTTTGACACTATACACTTATAGTAATATCAAAATGATATGTTTTTAAAATGTATCAAGCGTGTTTGGATATTATAAGGTAAAACTCTATCCTCTGGCTTGCGTTGCATTGTGTGATGGGACTTGAGTCTTATAATAGCTTCATTTTTCGAAAAGCATAGTGCTGTTTATAAACTGTTTTATGCACTAGTATTCTTGGGAGAAAACCCGTTCCGTATTATATGGCGTGGTCCCTTGATTTACATTATCTATAAAGTAATGTTTTTAATAACTGTTTAGTTCTCACACCAGTCATATGGCTGACCTAGAGTTTATTGTTTTAACCTAAACTCCGGGTGCCCCTATTTTCCACACGGGCAGCTAGTAGTTTTGGTTTTGCAGATTCCTATTTTATAGAATCCTGGTTTACAGCTGGAGCAATATTCAGAACGCTCTGTATCCTAGTATTTCTTATAGTTGTGTTATATATTATTTTTCCGCTGCTATGTAATGTATTTTAATCTCTGATATTTTTCTGATGTATATTATTTATTCATACTCTGTTATATTCTTGTACTCTGATGTAATTGTTGTAATAACAATGAAATGTTCTACTATTTGCATTCTGATGAGTGTTGTTCTCAAGGAATTCCGCCTTCTTATTCAGTTTAAGCCAGCCGGGAAGTTCGGGTCACTACAATTAGTGTGCAATATGGTAAAAGAATATCTATTTCACACTAATCCAATTTCCCTTTCTTTTCTTGAAACTACGTTCTTAGTAATCCTGTCGTTATGGAAATGTATCATTTTCTCAAATCTAACTAACTCAGTTAACTAAAAATTCTCCCTTTTTATTTTCTGAGTTAGACATTAAATTCTTGTTTCATATACTATTTACAACTAATGTAAATTCTTCCTTAGCAAATTAGGCATATCAGTTCTTTTCCATTATTCCCAGATTATACTATAATTCTGTTGACAACATTTTGGTATTTAATAATAGTTTTATGCACATATTCATGTTTATTGTATATTCCACAATTCCAGTGTTTACAATGATTACCAATCAAAACAGAAGGCTAACGGAATAGATTTTATACTGCAGTAATATTCTTTATGTGCTCAAAGCAGATTAAACCACAAGTTCCAATTGTTATCACGTTAAGAATTACGGGGAATGTAAATGATAAATATATTGTTACCAAAGGGTATAATTTAAATCCAGTCACCTGACTGCTTTCCAACCCTTGAATCTAACTTAGATCTGCTATTTCATGGTATTTCTTACCGAATCTAGTATTAAGATAACCATGGATTTACAAATCTGATACTAAAACAAGAGGGAAAGAAAGAAACCTAAATAAGTCATATTCACGGGACATACCTCACGTTGATCAGAAATCTAAACACCTATTTTGTAGATTTACATTCTTTGTCTTCAAATATAGAATCAGATTTCCAAAAAACTAATTTTCTAATTTCTGAAAGATTTGGAGAAGAAAGAAAATGGCAGAGTCTAAGCATTGTCTCATAAAATATGAGTTGAAGGCTATGCCTTTCTAGTCTTTGTATAGGTGTATGGACTCCATTTTGGGAAAGTCATATATCAAAATGAACCAGAAAATTGCCACAAACACAATGGAATATGCTTCAGGGCTAAATTCTAAAACTATAAATTATATATATTTTATCTAATATTTATATAAAATACAGGTGCTACGATCCCCCCTCTTTGGATTTTGTCCTCGATATTTGATAATGATGGAGTGATGTTCTCCTACGTATAAATTGCAACCATTATGTGTACATTCAATTTTTCGGTCATCCTTGCACTTTTGCAGAGTGTAACACAACATAATAATTATGAATGCAATGAATGCCTAAGCAGTACCTCCAATATGAATGCAAATTTCTTGAAAGTCTTTTGAAAACATGAAGCACATATCCAAAATATACTGGTAATTTCTATATGAAAGCAATATTTTGAAAATCAAAAATACTTTTTTCATTCAAATTTTCCCACACTCTTATAGAGCAAGAGCGCAGTTCACCTAATTTTGCATCCAAAACCCTACCTATCAACTTTAAATTTTCGAATTTTAAAAAAGTCTAATTTTTTTCTGAATTCGATTTCTTATGATATAAAAAGTGGAAAATGGAAAACTTCACATCTTCCATCTTTCATTTTTGTACCTTTTGAATATGTACTTGGATTTTATGCAACTATTATATAAAGATTCCCTATCTTCCTATCCAAGCACAATTCACATATGAAATTTTTCTTCCTTATAGATTTTTTTTCAAACTTACTTTGGAAAAATCCATTTTTCTCAATTATCATATTTGTTGCTTTATTAGATTTGGTGTTTCTTTTAGTTATGTCATCACCTTTTTCCTTAGCTTATTTAACTTAATCCACTGATTTAGACTTAATTCTTAAAATAAGCCTTCTGGTTCCTTCAAAACTAAAATAGGAAAACAAGCATGCTACTGTCATGTCCCAAACTTCCCCATAAAGGAAAGCCTGGATTGAGTTGAGAACACGACAAATCAGAACACAAACAGAAGAACATTTCATTGCTTATTACAATAATTTACATCAGATACAAGAATATACAGAGTATGAACAAATATTATACATTTGACAAATATCAGAGATTTACACATTACAATGCAGCGGAAAACAACACAAAACACAACTGAAGGAGATACACGGATATAGACTTTTCCGAATATCATTCCAGCTGTAAACCAGGATCCTGTGAATATAAATCTGCAAAACCAAAACTACTAGCTGCCCGTGTGGAAAATAGGGAAACCCAAAGTTTAGGTTGAAACAATAAACTCCAGGTCAGTCATGTGATTGGTGTGAGAACTAAAACAGTTATTTGAAACTTTACTTTAAAATGAAGTAAATAAAGGGACCACGCCGTATAGCACAGAACTGGTTTCCTCCCAAGAATACTAGTGCATATAATAAACAACACAATGCTTTTTGTAAAAATGAAGCTATTATAAGACCCAGGTCCCATCACACAATGCAACGCAAGCCGAGGAAAGGGTTTTCCCTTATAATAGCCAAACATGCTTGGTACGTTTAAAACAGATCATTTGATACTATGATAAGTGTATAGTGTCAAAACAACTTCAAATATAAATATATCTATCATAGGCGACATGGGTACAATCTATTATGTCACCAATACTAGGCTCTACAATCAAAATCGAAATGTCACGTATTGGAAATTGGTTTTCCGTCATGAGTCAAGGCAAGGGATTTACTCCTAGCCAGCTTCGAGAAACTCTTGCAAATGTCTCGGGACTACACACTCTGGGTAACCCCTGGATCCTGCAGTGTTGGTCCACTCAAAGTGCAAAAGTGGATTGGTTATACCTGAACACACGTTTCTCGGTCTTAAAGGACCCATCCACCGGATCCGTAGTAACCGATATATCCAGGGCGCCTCGCATTCCAACAACCACATAGGTAAAAATAATATAAATGTCAGGGCTTGTAAAACGCTGACAACACCCATAGCTAGACAAAAACATCATGCACTCACTGTGTTCCCTTATCCCATTTTTTACTCATACCGAGGTGTGAGGCTCGCGAATTAACGCTATACACAAAGCAGCGCTATATTAAAGCTATGCTTTGATCATCAACCACAAGATTATGCATTTCAACAGAAGTCTAAATCATTTGCATCTCAGCATGCTACACAGGCAATTCATGCCATGCGACTGATATCTATCGATATATAACCTCTGAGCTCGTACTTCTCAGAGAAGGGCGTTAAGAAAGAGAATAAATTTGCCGCCGCCAAACATATATATATTTAATAGAAATCAATCAGCATAGAATAAAATCCAATGTCAGGCACACAATCCATTTACGAATTCGTTCTGGGTCTGAACGAAACCGGAGGCACCTAATTCCTCGTCCCGTATGTCTAATACAGGAGAGAGGCCCTCGCATATCTGGTCGATCTTCAAGTACGTCTAGACGATCACCACTTATTACCTTGTCTTGGGTGTACAACCCAATCAAGACATCATTAATCATCCAAATGATGTGAAGACCTCCGATCTTCAACCATCATCTACATCATCGACTTATCGTCAAATCAGTTATTCAGAATGGGTATAAACCCAGCCTTTCCGAATAACTCACGTATATAATTAACAAACGTTAAAAAAACACAACATATGCCTCATTCCAATCCAGAATATTCGTTTATTCAAATATTCATATCATTTGGGATAGGTTCCCATTAATTTTATCAAAGATAAATTCTTTAAATTTATTCTTCAATCTTCCTTTGGATATCATTTCAAACCATATAATGGTTTTCCAAACTAGTTGGGATTAGCCAACCACACCTAAGTAACCATTTGGTTAATTTCACAATCCCAACCTATTCATTCCATGGAGCAAAACTGGTCGTAATCCAAATCTAACACCACAGTGTTATTTGTAAATTTAATTACCATTTCCCATTCAAATCTAGTTAAATATTTAACTATCGCTAGGAGCAAAACTGTTGATACCCCACTCTTAATCATTTCCCAAATTTGATAATTTAAATTCTCAATTCACATTTCAATCTAATTGAAGATTCATTAAAACTCCACTTAGTTTTAATCTTCCCAAAAATCAATATTAATGATTATTTAACTTTGGAAACACAAACATGTCGCATCAACAATCTACACTGTACTATTGATTTCTGCCGGTATATAACCTCTAAGCTCGTACGTCTCAAAGAAGGGTGTTAAGCAAGAGAATAAATTCTCCGCCACCAAACATACATATATTTAGCAGAGATCAACCATACAGTTCGAAATACAACAATAGACATGTAATCCTGCCTTTAACTGGGTTAAAGAACTAATGTCAATTAAAACACAGTTCACGATAAACCCAAATCACATTCCATTAATTATGGACTCTTCATGGAAAACAAATCAATATATAATCAATATCAATTTCCATATCCGGCTATAATATAAATGGAATAACGACAAAGCCTTTTTAAATTCCATATGTATTAATAGACTTCCTCCATAGAAGTTCACTTCGATTCTTATCAATCGAATTCCATTCAATTCCAATTTAATATATTAAATTGGAAGACGTTACTATGGAAAATTCCCGTTAAATCTTAATAAAAATATTTATAAATTCCAAATCACATTTCACTATAAATCGGGTTAAAGAACGAATGTTGTTAAAAACACAGTTCACAATAAACCCAATTCACATTCCATTTTCAGTTCTAATCAAATGTTAATTAATTGGTAATTCTTCTTCAAGTCTTAATTAAAAGATTTATTCTATTCAAACGGGGTTTAAGAACAGTGTTATTTAAGACACCATTCACGAAAAACCTAAAATCAACTTCCATTGTTAATCGAGTTAAAGAACAAGTGTTACTTAAAACACCGTTCACGATAAACCCAAAAATCCAATTCAATTCAATTCCAATTAAATATTAATTAATTGGTAAACTTCATTAAATCGTAATAAAAGATTTAATCCTTTCTCAATTGTGTTTAAGAACAGTGTTAGTGAAGACACCATTCACGACAAACCCAAAAATCCATTTGATATTAAATACAAGGCTCTGAATAGAAAATATACCGGCTTATATTCAATATCAAATTCTGAAACCAACAAATATCGTATTGGAATAACGATATATATATATATATATATATATATATATCTTGCAAATTCCTCCACAATGTCCGTATAATCACGGAATCCAATATCGAAATATTCTGAAGATAATATTGATTCAAATCCATTCCAATTCATATATTGGAAATTCTGGTTATTTTCAAAACCATTTCAAATCCAATTTATTTATTTTAAAAATTGTTGGATTTCAAATCTAGTTAATAACTAGTTCATTTCAATAAAAATATATTTTTATCTTTTCAAATATGGAATTTTTCATCCCAATTCTTTCCAAATCATTTATTATGATTTTACACAAATTATTGATATTTTTAATAAATTTATCAAGGCCGTACAGTCGATTTCCATAAACGGTCATCGAACTGCACTTACAACAACCTTTTCCAAATTTGATTTGGATATAATTCCAAATCCAACCGTTAGATTTCAAATCTCTTTTATTCATTGGAAAGATCTTTTCTATACGAACCCAACAGTTACGGTTTTAGGAGAATCCGATGGTCGGATCTCCCGTAATGTCTGTTCGAAGTCAACGGTCGAAATTCGAGAACTACCGCGGCGCGGCGTGTTTTATTCATGCCATTATATATATAATATATATATTATATATATTTTGTTGATTTCCATTTAAAACATATTTTATAAACCGTTTTAAATTCGTTTTCAGAATGATTTCAACTTCATATTCAATTTCAAATCAAAATTGAATATTCCATATCATCAATATATAAATTGTAGTATTTTCAAAACATTAGATTTTGAAATCACTTCCTTTTCGATATTCATTATAAAAATGAATAAAATCGATATAAATATCGTTCGCGTTAATCTAATCAACACGGCTTTATATATTTCAATATTTTCGTGTCCATCCCAAATTGGACATCAATATCAAATCTTGATTCTTTTCTGAATATTATTTTAAAATATTCGTTATTTTAAAATATCCATTCTTTCTGAACTGGAATCAGACACAGTCAATTACCATATAATTTGGTTTATATGGATTACATACAACACATGTACACCACAACAACCAAACACAGTCAACCATCATCCAGAGTGCATTCTACGCTGCATAAGCATTAAATATAAATATTTAATGCTTACACATCTTGTCAACCAATCGATTAACATACAACTATATATTGGGATTAGTGTATGTCCAATACCATCCCAATACTAGTGTGGTGTTTCATTCAACAAATAATGAATTTTATTTGTGCAGCTGTGCGATGTGTAAAATTTATCGTCCCAATCAATATCAGTCAAATCGGTGTACATAAACTAACCGTCCGATTTGTTCATGAATATTTATTTTATTCATATACACGTTAAAAATTATATTTTTAACTATAAAATATTTATACCATTCCATATCACACAATCAATTTTCACAACAAAATCAAACAAACAAGCATGTCGTCCATGGTTTGTGGACGACGGGTGTCGGGTGCTACTAAACACCATTTGCATCCTAGTATATATTTTAACTAGAAAATAAAATTAAAGTGAAAAGTTCTCACAGTGGGTTACACTCCTCCATTCTTTATTTCTGAACGGTTCAGATTTGTCCGAAATTCCAACTCCCTCTTTCCACGCTATTCATAGTAAAAAATCACATTTTTATGACGCTACATGTATAGAAAAGATCATATTTTTATTTCGCTACATGTACATAAAAATCGAATCTTTATATACGCTACTTCATGATAAAAATCGAATCTTTATCATATTAAATATCTAATTTTTCTCATATTAAAAATATAATCTTTCTCATATTAAAAAATATAATCTTTCTCATATTAAAAATATAATCTTTCTAAAACAAAAATCATATTTTTAGAACCAACTTCATAATAAAAATAATATTTTTAGATCGTCATTTTCTATATAAGAATTATATTTTCAAAACGATGTTTATATTATAAAAATCATAATTTTATAAACCTTGTCATAAATTTTAAACCATATTTTTATAAATAAAAATAACATCTTTTTATAGATAAAAAAAATCTCATCTTTACATACATAAAAATCGAACCTTTAAGTTAAATAAAAATCAAACCTTTTTGTTAAATAAAAAACAAAGCTTTTCTACTATAAAGATCATACCTTTCCTAATTTAAAAATCACATTTTTCAAACTTCTCATTATAAAAATCTATTCTTTTACGTAAACACTATATGTATAATAATTACAATTTTATCCCTATGTCATTTATATAAAAATCAGAAATTTAAAACAACTTTTAAATTAAATAAAAAAAGCATACCACTGGCTGGAGAGGGGATCTGAGGGGCGGAGGGGGTTGTTGTCGAAGGGGGGGAGGAGTAACGGAGGTGGCGCAGGTGGACTGGGGCCCACGGCGGCGACGGTCTCGGTCAATTCCGGAATTGGGGCTCGAGTTGTGGGGCTCGCGCAAGATGAAAAAGGAGGAGGGCGTCTGGGCCTCGCCGGCGGCGTCGAGGGGTGGGGAGCTGGGGTTCCGATGCGGCAGCGACGAGAAACGGAGGGGGGAGCGCGACGGGTCTCGTGGTTTTTTTTCTGTTCCTAATTTCGGTAATGAACGATAACGGGGGAAGGAGAGAATAAAGGGGGAAAAGGGTGTTGACTTTTTATTTAATTTATTATTTTTAATTCTTAAAAGGTAACTTTTTATTTTGAACTCCAAAACGAACTCACCGACTGTCGCCCCTAGCGTATTACACCCATTCCGAACACAATGGGATATGTTTCGTAAGCTAATTCATCAGTTACAATTAGTTTTTGTCAAAATTAAAATATAAATCAATATATTGAATTTAAACATACATTTCAATTCACCGGGGCCACATACTGACCTCGAGAATTCCAGAAAAATAAATCTGGCTATGTTTTAATGATACAGTCCTAACAAAACTAATTTCATCGAATTTGGAGACCGTTTGAAAAACGGCCATTTTTCAGTCGATTAAATTCAAACTGAGATTACCAAACACATTTAAATTCACCACGCTCACATATTGATTCCAAAAATTATGAAAATTGGAATCTTGCAATAATTTAACATTCCGGATACAAAAAAAGTGGTTTCGTCGAAAACGGAGGTTGTTTGCAAAATCATTATTTATAAGGGCTAAATATCCATAGCAACTATTTTGAATTTTCAACTGGGCATAACTTTTTAATCCCGCTATGGAATTTCAGTTTTTCGGATTTGTTGGAAAGATATTTTCAAATAGATTCTAATACTTTTGGTTTTGCCAAAATCCTGTTTATTCTGAATCCTGTACATTCATTTGAAATTTGAAATCGAATTTTCAAACTATCGCGCCATTTTTAATTCCTTTTATAATTAAAATAAATATTTATATTCTAACTTCGATTCAAATAAATATATGTGTTCTAATTCTATTTAGAATAAACTTCTCGTTGTTATTATTTAAAATAAATTATTTAAAATATTAAAAATTCATTAAAATTGCCAAAATAAAAAATTTAAATTGGTTTTTATTTTTCGGGTTGTTACAGCTACACAACTACTACTAGGGCTAAGAATCTTAGGGCCATATCCCTGTTGACAAAGAAAAATCCAAACCACGGGATCTAAACAACTTACTTGCCCTCTACCATATAGCATCACAACTAGTCCTTGCTGTGTACTAACAGTCTTTTCGAAGCAACAACCTAGGTTTTATAATTCTTACGCATCCTTCGGGAATTTACCATTATTCAAAAATTATTCTTGCTATCTACTTTATTGCCTCAAAATATTTCCCGTCCCTTATTAGTACAAATCCTTACCAAAGATTTTAGCTTTTTGACAAAATTCAATCTTTTATACGTTTTGTTATTTAATTCTTTCATACTTTATAGCCTAAAAACTAGCGAGCTATGCTTGCTCTATAATGTAAAAAAAATTCTAAAAGAACTCATTTTAGGTAGAAATTTCCACAAGAAATCACCATTTCCAAAATATACCCCATTTTATTTTTCTCCGAAACCAAATATGTGCTTTTTTAAATATGTTCCTTATATATTTTTTTTTTCAAACATAAAAAATATCTCCTTTTTGTTTAAAAATTGTTTCTACACGATTTAGCTAGTACATATTTTGAAATTGTAACCTTTTAAGGTCAAAACTTGAAAAACACCATATAATATAACCCAAAAGCTATTATAATTTAATGTTCTCAAAAGCTAGCATTGGGGATAGACTCAGAGTGGATTTCCAACTTACCTAGGCTTCCCTAAATATTCCCTCAAAGTCATTTCTCTCAAAACACACACACACACACATATTCCTAATCCATTTAATTTCTACTCTTTTCCAATTTATAACGCTCATACCGCAAAACCCACTACTCTGAAATACTAACATATGGGAAACATATTTCTTCATTACAAAATACATTGTACACTTATCGCCCAAACCACATAGGGATGACAATTAGACCCAATTCGATGGGCCCAAAATCTGACCCGGCGGGTCTCGTTTCTATGCGGGCCGGGTTTTACCGGGTCTGAACCATACATTTCAAAAATTTGAACCTGACGCGAGCCAACCTGAGTTTCGGTTTGGGTTGGATCATCTCAAGTAGGGTTGGTTCGTGTTCGGTTAGATAGTAACACTAAAAATATATATATTTCAATGTTATTTGGTCAGGACTTTCGAGTCGGATTTGTTTGGATCTTAAATATATTTTTCATTACCTATACCCGACCCGAGACCCATCGGGTATGGTTCGGATTGATTCAATTTGGGTTTTCAGTTCTCGATTCTAATTGTCAGACCTAGTTTATTCTAATTTTTTCCACTTTAATTTTGTATATTAATATATTCAATTTAAATTCATGTTTCAACATTGATTAAAATGATGATAATATCCATTAAATTCATTCCAAACTCAACACAACAAATTTCAACTTAAATTTAATTTAATTTTTAGATACATCAACAACCAATTAACGAATATTTAAATAATTCAAATTTGTTATCGGATGTCAAATAGCAACGATGTCATAAATGTCAATGATAATTTATATCACCAATCAATAATTAAAAAAACTAACTAATATAACAAAATATATATCATGAACTCAATCAATTAAATTCTCATAAAATTATAAACTGTAGGTTGTATTATTTACCTTACTATTACCAGCGTGAAATTTTTCACAATATGAGTGAAGCGATATGAAAAACGAACATGGCCTTGAACACACGTGACATCTGCCACTGCTTTGAGAATTCAGTTGCTCCAAAATATCATTCGGCAATTGGACTTTGAGTTTGGTTTGAAACGATGCAGATAATAGTTATAACTGACCGGTAGCGACGACAAGACTGGAGCAGGAAAAAGTAGATTTGGCAAGCTTAGTTTTGTTGATTGGAAGTAGGCATAGTAGATGGTCAAAAAGCAGCAGAACGTTGATGAGGTGAAAGTCAATAAGTCAAAGTACTGTGGTGGGTTTGGGTCGGCTCGTGCGGGTCAAACACATGGTCGAAGAGGCTAATGGGATGGTGGATTAGATTGAAAAGGGAGAGAGTGGAGCTTAGGTATTGGAGCTGCTACTTCGGAGGAGAAACACTCGTGTAGAGGAGAAGCGGTAGAAGGGAGACTGTTGTTATGACGATGTGGTGGTTGGACCTACGGGGGAGGGGGCGAACTGCTAATGGCGAGTGAGGGCTATGGCATGGAGATGGCTGCAGGTAGTTGGGCATGGTCGGTTCCGATAATGCAATGTAGGTGACGGCATAGGTAGGGTTAGGCACAAGCGAAGTGAAGAGTGGGCGGAGCTGTAAGTAGTTAGAGGTGCGTGGTGGACATGTGTGGAGAAGCAGAGTGGCCGTTTTCAAATATATAAGCATGAAGCTTCAGATTATTAAGAAGGAAAGCTGGAGTGTACACGCAATAATAATGATGAACATTTATGTTTTGAATATGATGATGTAAGAAGGATGAAAATTTGAATATAGCAGCCTACTTTTTTGCATCCTATAAAAAAAAGAGTAAGTAGTAAAATATTATTCATAGTTTTCATAATCGTACCGTGACTCAAACCGCTATAACCCAAAAATCAAAGTTTTGATCGTTCAACCAATCGAACCTTTAGAATTGTGACTTTCATTTTCTAAAATTTATTCATTTATCAACAACTTATATGCAATAATATTGAAATAAAAATACTACATACATGAATTATATATGATCTTCAATTTCTGCAAATGAATTTATATACTACTATATTGCATAACTACATCATTTCAAATACATTGTGTACATATTAGAGCAGCATAGAATGATAAAAGTTTAATATATAGATAAAATTAATGAATTTTACAGTAACATTGGAGAAACTAACAGCTGTGAAAATTAGAGTAGTTGAATGTGTGGTTAAATTTTAGGACAATGATGATTTTTGTAATATACACACACACACACACACACACATAGTCTTCTAGTTAATACAAATAATGAAAATGAGAGAGAATTACATGATGAAAAAGTAAGAGAAAAACAAAAAACCTTGACTCAATCTTCTAAAATCTATGGTTGAACTGCAGATTTTAAGGTCCGGTCGAGGTTCGTGTACAACTGAAGTTTGATTGAGTTTCGGACCGTAATGATCCATGGTGCAGGTTTATTTGAGGTCAGATTGTGGCTGGGTAGGGTTATGGAAGCATCGATCTTTCATATTCGACATATTTGGTGAAATTCAAATCATATTTTACTAGGGCCATATGTTGCAAGTAAGCCTAATTTATTGCGTACACCACAAGTTCAGAAATTCAAAGCGTTCTAGAACTCAAATAGATTGTCCAACACGAATAAAAAATCGCTGCGTTCGATCTATTGATACAAATAACACATTAGAAGCTTATATTTTGTTATCCATATGAAATTTCAGTATTTTCATTACATACTTTACCATTAATAGTTTATATCAAAAAATTTAAATGGAACTAGCAAAACAGAAATTTGATGAAACAAACGTCGGTGTTTGTTGATGCACTTTTTAGTAAAGCAATCACATGTTAAGATTTCGGTTAGCGAAGCGCTCAAGCAATGAGAACATCATCAGAAAACACAAAGTGATTTGGTCAAAGTCGCGATATGTTCGGAAAAGATTTGATACAGCGTCGATTTGCAAACTCGTCGTTGATGAACTTGGAAAAACTGACAAAGTAAAAATACATGATCGACTACGTCCGATCAGCTCAAAATGTTTGAGCATGTCGTTCCGCGACAAAACTCGTTGTGGAAAAATATATGGATTTTGGTAAAAAGCAGTGTCGCATGCCAAGAACAATTGATCAACACGCGTCGATCATGAAAAATGACTCGCGCAACTCACGACACTCAAATCTGGCAAGTTGGCAAGAAGTTGATATGGCACGTCAAAACAGCCTGATCGACTTGGTGGATCAACTAAAAACCACGTGTAAAACTCAGGCAGATCATTTTGGCAAATTGGAAAATTCAGTAGATTTAGCACATTCAAAAAACAGTGATTAACACGGTGGATCAGCCCATTTTTCGTGTGCAAACGGTCGGATCACCTTTGCAAAATATGGCTTGGCCACTCAGGAATTTCGCATCCATCTATTTCGTATCCCATCTGGGATACGAAATCCTGGAGCACTGTTTGCAAACAGATTTCCTATCGAATTAGAAAACCATCAACAAAATATTGTAATAAAACTGCAAGCGCACAAGGTACAACTGTTAGTACGGAGCGAGTATGGTTCGATCCGCAGGGAAAGAAATAACTTCAATTTTACTTAATCAAATTAAGTGAAACTTTGGATTGTTTTGACTAACAAAAAACTAATATAAACTAGCTATTAGGTTGAGAGAAAAATATGAGATTATAGAGCAATTTAGAGGTAAATTCCCTCTCATATTAATGTAAATTAACAAGCATACGATCTATTATCTCTATTTTTAATTTTAAGTGACATAAATATTTCATTTATCATAAGTGTAGTTTATTTATATTATTAGTTAACATAACATAAAATATCAAACTATAACACAACAATTAAACCACTCATTGTTCTCATGAAAATGAAAGCAAAGAAAAAATTATTTTAAGTATGACCTATTCACTATTATAATTAGTGACATAGATCATCAAAAAAATTTCTTGCTTTTATTTCATAATCAAAAACCACATAGCAAATATTGATGTAATTTGTGTTAATATTGAATAAGAATAGCACATTTGCATATGCAACATAAGCAATCAAACCCACTTTAACATCAAAATCCACTATCATGAAGCACAAGTTAGAGAGAAAAATCATACAAATGTTAAACTTACATAAAGTTAGAAAGCTTCATTACCCCTAAATTGTAGGGGCTTAGATTCTAATATATGCTATCGTACTAACACACGTAAGTTTCAACATTAGAAAAGAAAGCAAAATGAAAGAAAAACTAAATAAAGCAAGAATAGAACTGAACTAAATGCATGTAAATAAATCTAAACTATGAACATAAAGTAGAGAGCACAGAAATTTAAAGAAGAATAGAAATAGATATAAGAGAAATAGGCTAGGAAGCCATTTTTATTTATTTGATCACTTACACTTTCATATCACAAAAAGAGGATCCAAAATACATGAAACAAAGTGGTATATATACATGATCTAAAACCATAAAGCTCCAATCTCTTTTCTTAGGAATTCCCCAAAGTTCCCAGTCATGAAGCTTCTAATTGTCATTAGCAACTAATAAGTCATGTAGAATGCATGAGGCCTTTTGTCTCATTCAGTCAGTCTTTTGTATGATGTTTAAGAGAAAGTGGGTTAGTTGAAAGGTAGGGGCCTCCACTGTCCATAAAATGAATTATTTCCTTGCCTTCTCTTGTGTACATGCATGCTTTCCGTCATATCTTCATGTGTATATTTCATTTTTTCTCTTAAATTCCTACAAGAGGTAATTACAAGGAACAAGTAAATGCAATCTCAAACTAAAATATGCACGTTTTACCGTTAAACCCCCCAAATGAGCGACGATTTTGAAAACATTTAAAAAATGGTTTGATCATATAAAATACCCAAAAATGTTCATTTATTCAACTAAACAAGAATAAATACGTGAATATAAATGTGCATTATTACATGCACATTAAATACCCCCCAGACTTATCTTTTTATTTGTCCTTGAATAAAGTAAAGAAACTAAGATAAATCCACTTTCGTAGACAGCACGATTGCATTGAGGGTATGCAACAAGTCGTTAAACCTCTAGGTGTAGGACGAGTGTTGTCTCATGAGGGTTTCCAACTGATACTAACCACAAAATCTAAATGTTAAATGCAAAGAATTTTTACAAAATGCAAATTTTCAAAAGAATATTTACAAATTAGTAATTTACTTTTAAATTTTGACATGAATGAGTTAACATAAGTTTGGGTCATCACTATGAAATTTAAGTCCATTACTAATCAAAACTTCAAACAAAAGTCAAGTTATCATTACAAACTCCTCTAGTTTGGCCAGTTGTTTTGGTAGAAACATAGTGCAAATATGAATTGAATTATATAATTGATATCAACGATCGTAAAATGGCATCTTTATTTTCTTTTGGTTAACGGGTTAGGTCAAATAAGTGAAGAAGGTGCTTGGATTTCAAGTGCTAACTATCTCTTTATTTTGGAAAATATTTATATTATTATTATTTACAAACACCTAACTGAAAAGACCAAGGTATACTACTCCTATAGTGCATTACGACTTACGTGAGGGTTGGGACAGAGCTTGGCCGATTGATTAGACCGACACTGACTTTGTCAACAACATGTCAGTAATCCTAAGGTGTCCAACTCATGAAATGAGACCAAGATATACCACTAATGCACTGCATTACGACTTGCGTGAGAGTTGGGACAGAGCTTGGCGGGTTTGCACACCAATGCTATATTTACAAGCAATGTTCGATACCCTTGGATAACTTATTATTATATATGTTTTTTCTTTTCGTTTTTATTCTTCTTTTTTGCTTTTTTTTGAATGAGAGAGAATTAAGCGAGAATATTTTATCATAACTTCACTTAGAAGATCTAAAATGTTATCGCAAGTAATCTAAATCAACCATTTTATTAATTGGATTACAATTTAGAAAACATTTCGTACTCATCACCTACGAATCTCCCTATACACCAGTTTTACTAAAATTGCTCATAATTCAAACTTTCCTTTCGTTATCCATTAAGAAAAGTGATTTTACAAACATTTTAATCGTACAACCGAAACCATATATTTATTTCATCCTAACCATTTAAAAGTAAATTATGCTTTTTTTGAGTTTTTTTAAATGATAAAAAAGAAAATCTACGCAAAACCAAAATAAATATGAAACTCCCTCCACACTTGATTGTGACTGTGTCCCCACAGGCAACCTAAGTGGAAGGAGAAAAGAAAAGAAAATTTTGAAAACATGCTCTATATATACAAGCGAAAAGAGAGAAGAAAAATTTACAGTATATCAGAACGATAATATGTAAATGAAATGGTCTTCTAAAGACCAATTCATTTATCTCTCCAAGTATGTGTGACATAGTTTAAGTTTAAAAAACCAAACCGTAATTTTTTTTGAAGTTGAATGTATTGTTTTCAATGGTTTTTAGAGTAGATTGAATAAATGATTGAAGTTCATGTTTAAATTCACCGATTTGAATTTTAATTTTATCATTGAAAATTTGTTCAAAAGAATTGATTTTGAAATCCAAATGGTGATTCAAGTCTACTCTTTCACAATTCAACTCATCTTCAAAAAGTCCAAAAAATTTTGTTCATCGAATTCATCTTCCTTTAAATTATTCATAACTTCATTGCTTATATCATTTTCAAAGTTCAAAGTTTTTGTTTGAAATTCGTTATTTTCAGCAAAAGAAATATTGAATTTGAGACTTAGTTTTACCCTCTCAAAAGAATTGAAATCCAACTCAATTACCGTGTTTTCAACAACTTTGTTAAGATTGTTATTTTTAGTTTCAAAAGTAGTTGTTTGAAAATCGTCGATTGTGGGCAAAGGCGGACTATTATTCGAATTGTCACAAGTTTGATTTGATTTTGTTTCTCACGAAATTTTAAGTAGTTTTCATACAACAAATCCGCGTAGTTATCTTCATTCATTTGCTTAACAAAATCGAATTTATAATTATTTACGTGAGAATTATTATTTTGAAATTGTTGAGAACAAAAGTTTTCAATTGCACCACAATTGAAATTATTCCCATTTCCAAAATCATTTGAAAAGTGATTCACATTTTCATTTTGAATTTGAAATTCATTTTGGAGTTTGAAATTGAGTTGGAAAGGGTTATAATCAAAATCATTTGAATTTGAAATTGAATTTTAATTTTGATTAATTTGAAAACTTTGACTTTAATTGTCGCACAAGTTTGAAATATACATTTCACTCATTCTTTGAATTTCAAGTAAAGATTCAATACTTGTTTCGAAAGTGGAGGGTTGATCATTGTTTTGAAAATTTCATGGTGCAAAATCAGGATTATTTTGAAATTTTTGAAAAGAATTGTTGCACATTAATGAATTATAGCATTCATTTGTTCTTTGAATTTGTTGTGTGCTCATTTCAATTATTTTAGTTAAAGATTCAAGATTTGTTGGTTGATTGTTATTTTGAACGTTTTGTGGTGCAAAATCCGAATTAGAAAATCTTGAAAAGTTGATGGTGTAAATCCAAATTGTTTGTGCAATAGTTCTTATTAAAATATCCGTATGTATTTGGTGTAAAATTATATGGAATATATTGATTTTCACAACTATCGTAATATCCGTACGAATGAGGAAATTCAGACATTTTAAAGAAAATGTTTTTTTATTTTTCTTTTTTACGAGAAAAGGAAATATTCACAAAATGATTTTTATTTTGTTTTTCATTGTATTTTTTAATATATGCATGAACCTAATGCATCTATATGAATACAAACTAATTATTTGCAAAAAAAATTAAATTATACAATGACTGTTAGATTAATTTCAACAAAAAAATTCTCAACCAGTTAACAGATAGGAGTTATCGGTGCAGTAGGAATCACCCTAGTAATGCAGCCTAAGGTTTAAGTGTTCGCTCCAAATTTGGGATCAAACACCAAAGGTATAAATACTACACTTCACCTATTCGGTATGAATATGGAACCACAAAATCGCAAAATTAACGAATAAAAGCAAGTAAGAACACAAAGGAATTTTTATAGTGGTTCGATTCTCTATGAATCTACATCCACTTTCAATCAAATCTCGTTATAATATTCAAGCTTACAACATATGAATTTTTCCTCATTACAACATAGGAATTTTTCTCTTGAATTTGGTGAAGAAAATGAAGAGATCTTTTAGCTTCGTGATGAATCTTCAACCACTTGTGTGCTTTGATCCTTTGTCATGATTTTCATAGATCTCAAAGTGGATTAGCATTTGATTTAGGCTTTGGAGAGGATTAGGGAAGATATGAAATTGCTTGAGTGATTTATTGTATAGCTTGAATGAGATTGAAGGTGCTTAGATCAAATTGTAGAAAGCTCTCATGATCATTGACTTGGATTTGATCTTCATGGAATTAGAAAAGTGTTGAAGAATTCATAGAAGCCATTAAAGAAGTTGTAGTTGAGCTTTGAATTTGATGGAGTCTCCTCGTAAGCATGAATTTTCGGTCCCCCTCTCAAGTGAAATATGAGAGGTATTTATAGGTGATCTTCAGACCAGATGGCAGTTTTGTAATTATGCAAAAAAATGCCATGATTCATGTCGCCGCCGACATGACTTGGACTTCCATCATAACTCATATCGCCAGCGACATGATTCATGTCGCATGGTGGGTTAACTCTTGGCGTCTTGTGCTTGCGACACGATATGACTTCCCTTGGCATGATTTATATCGTTCGGACGATAAATATTGATAATCTGGTAAATGCTGGATGCGGCATGAGTAGGTCACAATATGGTTCGCTTCAGACTTTAAATAAAGGCCAACCTTTTATGTCGTAGAACGACATGGTGGCTGGGCGGTATGACTCATGTCGTACGTCCCTATGTTTCTTAACGCCTTAAGCTTATGGCATGTCATGGTGCCATGTCGCATGATGACTTAAGTTTGACGTTATGAATGGAGCATGACATGGAAGGACGCGACATGATTGCAAGCGACATGATGTGGTATGGATGAACCTCCTCCTTTGCGACACGACTCTAACGGCTTGGCTTTCATATCCCGCGGCATAAGTAGGTCACGACATGGTTCGTATTGGGATCTTAAAATACCAGCTTGCTCTTCATGTCGTTGAACGATATGGTGGATGGACGGCATGGCATGTTTCCTGAATCCGACCTGGCTTTCTCGACACGGCTTTAGGCCGACATGAATTATAGTCGAGATAACGACTTGCGACATGACTACTAGGTGTGTTTACCTCACCTTTTCATCATAAATGATATGCGACATGACTTGGTGTCATCCTGGTCTTCTTGGAGCGACATGGTATGGTACGACATGGCTTGACGCTGTTCTTTTGCCCTGCGATATGGTCTTGAAGCGCCTTGGCATCCATGCCATGAACTTGACTTCGACTTGGTTTCAATCCAATGACTTGACTAATAATGGCATGACTTCAACGACATATAAAATGCATATTTTTATGGGTTAACATTTGCCCCCCCCCCCCCCCCCCCCGAAGTCCACGTTATTAGAAATAGTGTGGGCTTCAGATCCTTATACCTTATGTCATTTTTTTAGTTAGGCCGTTAGAATACTTGTGGATTCATGTTGCAAATTAACACCATGTCGCGATTAGCCTTAGCCTTTCCATGTGACATGAGAGCCTTTAAGTCGTTTTTGGGCTTTAACCCGAATTGGCCTTGGTCCGGTTATTTTAGCACTTTATATATTATTCTAAATACCCATATGTCCATTCCTATCCCTCTTCTCATCGTAAAGCTTCAACTTGTTAATGGCGGATTGAATCGAAGAAACATCATTGCCTCTCTTATAAGTGGCATATCCAACCGAACCGGTGCCTCCATCAAAGTCATCGCAACCAGATTTCGACCAAATTTGACGAGCTTCATCAATTCAATTAGCGACCTATACTCTCGATCTTGAAGAACCCTTCCTTCGACAACCTTTCAGAAATCATTGCAAGTAATTTTCGGATTTGAATTCTTCTTTGTCCTTCTAAATGCTAGGATTTGTATAGGATTTAAAGAGTTTTACTTATTTCTGATAAAGTGATGATTTTGTGAACTGAATTTGATTGCTTTGTGTTATTGAGATGTTTATGAATCAAAAATGAGTTGGATTTGATCGGGTATAATGTGTATAAGGGCTTAGAAATTCTTTGGTTCTCTTTGAACCTTGATTTTTGTGTGATACACACGACTTGAGCCTTATGCCGTTCCAACGACATGAGTTCCAGACCATGCTTAGCTGACTTAAGTTTCCTTAACGACTTGGTTTTCCCTTTAATCTTCAGTATCCCCATTGTTGTCACGGTTTGTTCATGCCGCTGATACGATTTGGATAACCATGCCCAAATCATGAGTTTTATTGTTTTATCTTAGATATTGTATGATTCTTCTTAAAGCCAGGACCTTCGTACCGTCGTTGAATTGCTTTTCAAATTCCAAGTTATGAGTTGACATGGGTCTCAGGTCGTGGATCGATATGAATTTTATGTCATGAACCGACATGAATCTCATACCGTGGGAGCATCTTGAGCATGCCGTCGTGTCGCTATTACGATATGGTAATCATGTAAATTCGACTTACCCCTAATGTCTTCGAATGACTCAATTCAAAGTCTATCACATTTGTCTTCATGCTTTGACATGTTTTGGTGAGTTTAAGCTTGAATAGGACCACTTAGCGCTTTGAAAAGCTTAGAACGGCCTAAAGCCTTGATTGCTTCTAACGACCCAAAACCCTGATTGGTTTCAACCACCCAAAGTGTCTTAACTGGGTTGAACACTTCTGCACATGCTTTTCCTCTTTCCTTTCTTTACGAATGCAGTTGCTTATGCAGGATGTCTTCTAGCCATAACAAGATGAAGGGTCCTTTAAAGGAGGATGATTCTCGGAAACGTCGTAAATCAAATGAGCACCTTGAAACAAATGCTTACTCTACTTTGGACCCTCCTTCTTATAATGCTCCATCTCTTAAAGACCTACGAGCCATCATGGATAGGCCTCGCTATGCTTCCGAACCATGTCATCCTGAACTTGCTGGTCAATTCGAAGGATGGTGCTTACAGGGTGCTCGTGTGGAAGTAGACGTATACCCGTCTGACAAATAAGCTGTTCCTGATGATATAGATGTCATACAATGTAGCTCGCTTGCCCAGCTTGATAATACCAGAGATTGGTTTGAGAAGCACACCAATCTCCTTGAGAATTATACTGCAAAGAAGATGATTGGTTGGAATATGCTCGCCTGTGACCTCCATAGAATAAACAAAGAAAATCTTGAGAGAATTTCTGTTCTGGAGGATGACAAAGCCATGCTTATCCGAGCTTTGAAGTCTAGGGATAGAGTCATTGCCGAGCTTCTGGGCCAGGTGGGAAAGATTGATCCGCCTCCCTCTCCTTCTTTTTAGGGGGTGGTTTCATAATGGGAAGGAATCGTGACTTCCATGACTTTCTTATTCGGCCTTTTGGGTTGTCGTCTTATGCGCGTAAATTATTAGACTGGATTGTATTATGAAAGTACCAGTCCTCGCTTATGACTTTAGATTATGCGCTTGATCCTGCGTTTTACTTGCTTGGTGGATGTTGTACTTTTGGTTGTTTGTATGTTATGTTATCCGATGACGTTAGAATGAAGTTGTGTTCTACTCTCATACTTAAGCTTTTACTTTTAGCTTCGTTGTATCTTCTTGTCTTGCCGTCAGGAAATTGTATCCTGCTTATCATGCTTTTAGTTTTTCCTCTTAATGTCGCTGTACTTCTTTACTTTGCATTTCCTGCCTATTTTATATTTGCAATATAGGTTCTGCATCACATATTGTTTGTTATGATAGGCTGAGATAATCCAACCGACTTTACTGGAATTTATTGGACCTCAGTCATTCCATAAAATCCAGTTTTGTTGGTTGGAACGATCTAATGTCGGGTTTTCATAAAATTGTGGCCGGATTGTGGTATGTTTAAGAGAGCGTTATTAAATTTCATTAATGTGATGGTAATGCCCCTATACCACAATTGGCTTCAAAATATTGAAAATCGGGCATGATATTTTTAGTCAAATAGAGAAATCTATTATTCCTGGTAACTGAGCGGGTTAGTTACTTGTAGGATTTATCAGATTTCTTTAAGGAAATTCTTTAGTTCCATCACAAACCGAATTTGGAAGATTCGGCTTATGATCGGATGCCCTCGAATGGGACTTTGATCCATTGTTCATTGAGTCAGAAAAACTCAAACACTTGTTGAACTTATCGGACGCCTCCGGAGAGGTCTTTGGGTCCGTCAGTAACTGGGTTTGGAAGACCCAGAATCAATAGCTGGGTTTGGAAGATCCAGCATATAAACGGATGCCTCCGAAGAGGTCTCTAAAAACCCTGTGTTTGTACCGCTATCCAGCCATATCTTTATGGCGTTGGTGATGAACTGGGTACCCCTCGGGGAGGTCTTTGGTTTAGAAGCCCGGTGTTTGTATCGCTATCCAGCAATATCTTAATGGCATCGACGATGAACCAGGTGCCCCTCGGGGAGGTCTTTGGTTTAGAAGCCCGGTGTTTGTATCGCTATCCAGCCGTATCTTAATGGCATCAATGATGAACCGAGTGCCCATCAGGGAGGTCTTTGGCTTAGAAGACTGGTGTTTGTATCGCTATCCAGCTATATCTTAATGGCATCGGCAATGAACCGGGTGCCTCACGGGGAGGTCTTGGGTTTACCATCGCATTGTTTCAAGTGACTGACGCTAATTTATTTGTAAGATTCTGGTTGTGACTTGTCAAAACTGGGTCTTTGAACTATGTTATTAAGAATGTGCACCTAGGGTGAGATGCAAAACTTGATCCATCGTTTGGGTCCACAGTTCTTGATGCCTCTTATTTACGGCTTTGTACTTCATACCCTCTGTAACAAAAGTGTGTAGATGTTTGAGTACTAAGCGATAGGTACTTGAGCTTTCCCCGTTGGGTGATGTGCTAAAGCGTTCCTCAAGCCTTATTTGGTTCTAAATGCGCTTTCGTTTGCTTAAAAAGCCTGTAATTAAAATCGATGTTAGCAGCTTGAAGTCAAAAACTTGCAAATGTACGACTTTTAGATAGGTAAAGTAATTTCTTTCACAAATTTGTACAAACTTTGAAAAGATATTTATAATGCATGATTTATTTACAATTCATGATGTATGTATAATGCAAAATATTTGAGAAACTTCAAACAAAGTAACGGTGAAGATGAATGCTATTCCATGCTCGAGGGAGCGCGATTCCGTCCGTTGTTTTTAACTCAAAAGTGCCATCTGCAAATTTCTGGCTTATCGTGTATGGTCCCTCCCAATTGGATTCAAATATCCCGATTCCTGTCATAATTCTCTTCAGGACGAGGTCCCCGACTTGAAAAGTTCTTTGTTTGACTTTTGCATTGAAATATCTGGCTACTTTCCGTTGATGGGCTGCTATCCTGAGCTCTGCTTCTTTTCGCTTTTCCTCGAGTAAATCAAGTGCTTCCAATTGCAGTTCTTCATTCTCCTTCTAGTTGAAGTAGGTTCTGCGGTGAGTTGGTACTTCCAGTTCCACAGGGATCATAGCTTCCGACCCGAATACGAGTGAGAATGGGGTGTGCCCTATGGCAGTTTTATGTGTTGTCCGCTATGCTCATAATGCAAAAGGTAGTTCATCGACCCAGTTGCCTTTGGATTTTTCGAGACGCTTCTTGATGGTTGACTTTAGTATTTTGTTTATGGCTTCCACTTGCCCGTTTGCTTGCGGATGAGCCACGGCTGCAAAGCTCTTTTTGATCTTATATTTAGCACAGAAGTCCAGGAATTTGTTGCTTTCAAATTGGGTTCCATTATCGGTGATGATCTTTTGTGGCACTCCGAACCTGCAAATGATGTTTTTTGAAACAAAATTGATCACTTTCTTTGATGTGATAGTAGCAAAAGGTTCTGCTTCAGCCCGTTTGGTGAAGTAGTCAACTGCTACTATAGCATATCTCATATTTGCTTTTGCGGTGGGTAATATCCCAATCAAATCTATGCCCCAGACCGCAAATGGCCATTGGCTGACCATTTGAGCTAGTTCTGTGGGAGGTGTTCTTGGAATTTTAGCGAATCTCTGGCATCTGTCACACTTCTTTACATAAGTCATGGCATCTAGATTTACATTAGGCCAGAAATAGCCATATCGTAGAACCTTCTTGGCTAACGTTTGACCGCCGGCGTGTCCTCTGCATTCACCCTCGTGCAACTCTTCCAAGATTGCTTTAGATTCCTTCTTGGTCACACATCGCAGTAATGGCATGGAGAATCCTCACCGGTACAGCCTTCCGTCTTGGACGAGGTACAAAGGGGACTTGCGCAATATCTTCCTTTTGTTTTTTTCGCTCTTCAGGTAGTGTCCCATTGAGGATATATTCTTTGATTGGAGTCATCCACGATGTAGGCTCTTCAACGGTTTCCATTATCTAGTCTACACTTGCTTGCTCAATGGTTAGGGTAGAAAGGACTTCAATAGGGATTAAACCCATCAGCTGAGCGTCGGATGAACTAGCATACTTGGCAGGAAAATCAGCTTTTGAGTTTTGTTCTCTTGGGATGTGAGATATAACATAGTAGTCAATGTCATTTAGAAGTTCCATAGCTTTGATTAGATAAGAAGGGAGGTTTCCTATTTTGGTTTGGAACTCCTTGCGTACTTGACCTACCACCAACCGAGAGTCGCTGGGAATCTGTAAAGTTTTTAGATTTAGCTCTTTTTCCAGCTTTAATCCTGTTATTAATGCTTCATATTTGGCCTCATTATTGGTTGATGGAAATTCCAATCTCAAGGCATAGTATAAAGAGTAACCTTCTGGGGTTTCTAAGACGATTCCAGCCCCTGAACAGTGGTCGTTTCTGGATCCATCAAAGTATAGTTTCCAGCAATCTTTGTTTCCGCTAGTTCCTTAACCTCTTCTCCCCTGTTTGTATACTCAGCAATAAAATCCGCTAGAGCTTGGCCATTGATGGCTCTTCGAGGATGATAAGTGATGTCATATTGAGTTAGGTCAATGTTCCATTTTAGCAGCCTTCCTGAAGTTTCTGGGCGAAAGAGGATTTGCCTTAACGGTTGATCGGTGAGGACCTTGATAGGATGAGAATGGAAATACGGTCTCAGCTTTTTTGAGGCAAAAAGGAGCAATATGCAAGCTTCTCTAGTTTAGGGTAATTTAGCTCTGCCCCGGCGAGCCTCTTACTAATGTAATATACCGGCAACTTCACTCCTGCTTCTTATTGGATTAGTGCTGCACTCAAGGCATGTGATGAAACCGCTAAATATAAAAATAGATCCTCCCCATCCTTAGGCTTCGATAACATTGGTGGTGATTCCATATGCCTTATCAATTCCTCGAAAGCCTCCTGGCACTCTGAGGTCCACTTGAAGTCCTTCTTCCCTTTTTTCAAAGCATCGAAAAGTGGAATACATCGATCCGTTCTTTGGAAATGAACCGGTTCAGTGCTTCTACCTTTCCATTTAAGATTTGGAGCTCCTTTTTTATCCTCGGGGCCCACATTTCCCTTAAAGCCGCAATTTGAGAGGGATTCGCTTCGATGCCCCTAGCATTGATGATAAACCCGAGAAATTTCCTCGAAGAGACTCCGAATGAACATTTTAATGGGTTTAGTTTCATCCCTACTTCCTGAGTATGTGAAACATTTCAGCTAGATCCTCGAGATGATCTTCGACCTTCTTTGATTTGACTAGCATATCGTCTACATATACTTCCATTGTATCCTCTATCTGAGATTTAAACATGGAGTTTACAAGACGTTGGTAAGTCGCTCCTGCGTGTTTCAGTCCAAATGACATGACTTTATAGAAGTATAGTCCCCTATCCATTATGAAACTTGTATTCTCTTCGTCTGGCTTGTTAATCACAATTTGATTATATCCGGAATATGCGTCCATGAAATATAGTAACCCGTGCCCTGCTGTTGCATCTATGAGTTGGTCAATTCAGGGCAAAGGAAAGCTGTCTTTTGGGCACGCTTTATTAAGATCTGAGTAATCTATACACACTCTCCACATTCCATTGGACTTTTTGACAAACGCTGGGTTAGAAACCCAATCTGGATGCGCAGATTCTCGTATGAAATTATTTTTGAGTAGCCTATCTACTTCTTCTTTTAGAGCCTCGGATCTTTCAAATCCCTGCACTCATCTTTTTTGTTTCACAGGAGTTAACTTTTGATTTATATTCAACTTGTGAACAATTACATTCGGTGGGATCCCACATATGTCTGAGTTTTCACAGGCAAATACATCTAAGTTTGCTTTCAAAAACAAGATTAATTCCTTTTGCAGCTTCGTACCTAGCTGAGATCCTATCTTTAAGACTTGTTTAGGGTTTTTGTCGGATATTGGAATGAGGATAGTATCTTCAGCTGGTGCTGCTCTATTTTTCCCCATACCGTTTTTCCTTGGATCAACTACCTTCCAAGCACCACTGTGCTCACCAGTATGTGGGTTTTGCTTTAGTTGCTATAAGAGGGGTTTTTGGATGCGGAGCGATGGCTCTACATCCTTCTTCAATTCCTTCTTCCTTGCCTCTGCCAATTCGACCAAATAACACTCTCTTGTTGCTTGTTAATCACCTATAATTGTGCCAACACCATTCTCCGTTGGAAATTTCATAGTGAGGCGCCACTGAGCCATAGTTATTCTGAATGCTGCAATAGTAGGTCTTCCTAGGAAGGCATTGTAAGTAGAGGGTTCATCAATTATAACAAAGTACTGTACCAGTGTAGCTTTTTGCTCTCCTTCTCCAAGCTCCACTAGTAGACTGATGACACCAATTGGTTGAACAGCTTGACCAGTGAATCCATGGACCTTGTTATGACAGGCTTTTACGTCGCCCATGGAAAGCTTCATCCTATGGAATGCGCTAAAGAAGAGGATATTAACTGATGCCCAGCTATCGACTAACACCCTTCTAACTATGGCTGGGCCCAGACCAACGGTTATCACCATTGGATCCCCTGTACGTGTTATGATCCCAGTCGGACCTTCATCTTTAAATGTGATGTGGTCTCGCAGGATTCTTGGTGCTTTTGCCGATAAAACTTCATCTATGGTCACGAGTCACCTTTTTTCGAAAAGTTTTTCACCTCATGAGCATACTTCACCATATCCCCCCAGCTTTTCCCAACCGGTTAGGGGCTTCCTGAAATGGTGTTTATGATCATCCTTGGTATAGCAGCAATCAAAGTGTTTTCATTCTGTTTAGGCTATCCTGTAGAGGTTCCTTGGTCTTGAGTTCCCTGAGCATTTTGGGAGTTATTTGTGTACTGTTGAAGCCTGATTTTCCTTATCGGTTCTTCAATTAAGCTTTTCAAATGTCTACATTCGTTCGTGCTATGCCCCGGCTGGTTGTGAAATCGGCAGAACCTACCGGATTTTATTGTGTTATCAATGACTCTTTACTTCCCGGGTTCTGGGTACTCTTAGTATTTTTGGTCGCCATATAAATGTTCTCTATGGTACGTTAAGAGGAGTCATTTCGGAATTCTTGAAGAAACGAAGCTTTTTGTTGTTTCGACCATCTTTTCCTTCATTCCCACTTTTCTAATTTCCTTCGGCATTTTTATGTCCTCCTTGCATGTTTACATCTCTCTTTTCTGATGGTTCCTTATTCTCCGTAGCTTCCATTGTATTATCTGGATCCTCGTCCACGCCTATATACTCCTATGTCGTGTCAAATAGCTCTTCGAGAGTGGCAGGATTCTTCTTCTTGATCCACCGCCCGAGTTTGGTCTTTTTACTTATACCTCCCTTTAGAGCCATCAAAGCCAAACGTGGCTCATAGTTTCCAACTTCGGCCGCGGCTGTGTTAAAATGAGAAAGGAAGGTTTTAATGGACTCCCCTGGCCCTTGTTCTAAATCATTCAATTATATCACATCACGCACCTTGGTTGCTTGAAGCTTGAATTGTTGTCTGAACAGCTTGGCCAAAGTGGCAAAGTCATCTACAGACTTTGGCGGGAGTTTTGTGAACCAGAGTGAAGCTACTCCCACCATGTAAGTAGGGAAGTATAAACATTTGAGCTCACTTGAAACACCCCACCTCCATTAAGGTCACTCACAAAGGGAATGCCTTTGGTGGAGGTTTGTAAGTAAAAGTCATAGATAAAACACAAGACAGATATAAACACATATATATAAGAAGCGAAAAACAAACAGACTTTTTATTTCATAAATACATGTTCATACAAAACATTTCCATAACTGTCACATAATAACTTCCAAAACATTACATCATCATTTCTGTCTTGGTTATTAAATAAAGAAGCATAAAACATAATTAAAACTGCATAAATCCCCATATTATTATTATATTTTGTTCCATGCGTTGTGAGACATTCTATAGGTTTTCTATTAGTTCATTCTCTTCTTTCCTTTCTTTGGCGACCGTTCCATGCTAGTCAGGCATGTGTACAGTGCACTTTCGGAGGAAATGCCGGCTAGTGCGGGGCGGGCCATCACACTTGGTATCAGAGCTCTAGGTTGCGTAGTTAACCTAGGGAAAGACACGAGGGAGAGATAATACATATATGAGAGCGTGTATTTGTGATTATTTTGGTTTTTAAAAGCTATATATATATTATTAGTATAGCTAAGGATGAAGTCGCACTGCACTGGTGCCACTATAGAGATGGTTAATCATTTTCTCTGTGCAGATTAAACGATGAGCCGATATGCAAGGTGTACCGGTAGAGGAGACAATAATGGGAATGCTGCTGAGATGAGGACGATGTTTACTATCTTCATGAGAGAGATGCCCAGGGATGTGCAAAGGACAGCTCCCAATGCTGGTAATGGTGGTGGTCCAATAGTGCAGGCGTCTAGGGCCGATTTCGCCAAGCTGAACAAAGATTATACAAGTCTTGGTGGGAAGCCGTTCCACGGAACGGAGTCGGCTATGGATGTTCAGGATTGGTTAGATAGCTGTGAGCGTATCTTCGAAGACTTGGGTATCGAGGATGCGATGAAGAGAAGGCTAGCATCCCGTCAACTGCAAGGACGGGCAATGAATTGGTGGAATGATATAAAGGCAGCTACTCCCGAGGATCAGATTATTTGGGATCAGTTTAAGGCTCGCTTTAGCGATAAGTTCATTCCAACTGCTCATAAGTCAGCGCTGTTTAAGAAATTCTTGGAACTCAAGCAGAATGGCAGAGCTGTCTCGGAGTATATTGCCGAATTCGACACTTTGTCGAAATATGGGTTATCCCTAATAGATACTGCCGAGAAGAAGAACGAGAAGTTCATAACTGTCTTGGATGGATACTTGAGGGAAAGGCTTATTAACCACATCGATGAGATGTTTGAATCGATTGTGGGGAAAGCTTTAAGATCAGAAAGTCTTTATCCTAAGTCGAAGATTGAGGTCGCATCTGCAGAGGAGCCAAAACCATAAGCTAGCGGTGGAGGCAAGAATGGTTCTCAGAATAAGAGAAAGCAGAACCAGACCAAGGATGGCCAGAAGAAAAAGTATAAGCAAGACATTGAGTGCTTCAGCTGTGGTAAGAAGGGCCATTATGCTAGTAATTGTCGGGCCAAGCCAGCGGATACGAAGTGGTTCAACTGTGGCCAAGTGGGACATCACAAGGACAAGTGTCCGCAACCCCCTAAAGAAAAGTAGATGGTGAAAGCATATGCCCTTAATGCTATTCCTTCTTCGTCGAATGCCCCAACTGCGGCGGAGAAGGGAAAGAATGTCATTATTCAAGGTATGCTTTCTTTTTATGATGTTCATGTTAAAGTTTTGTTTGATACCGGAGTTTCCAGTTCTTTCATATCTAGTGACCTGGTAGATAGGTTGGGATTGGAGCCCGAGATTGTCGATAGACCTTAGTAGTGACGAACCCGATTGGTGGTTCAACTAACCTTAACATGATTTGTTGTAATGTGGTCTTATCAAGTCATGGATGCATGTTTGTTTGTGATTGCTCTGTTTTGGGATTTACTGGGTTTGGCATTATTTTGGGAGTCGATTGGCTCCAAAGATACGGGGTGGTTGTAAACTGTGAGGGCTTTTTGGTGACAGCTAGAGCGGATGATGGGCAGAGGGTAGTGTTTGGTGGTCTACCTAGTGATGGGGTAATGGCTAGTTTTCTAAATTCCCTTGACATCCCGCATTGTGAGTTGTCAGGTTTGCCCATGGTTGGCCAGTATCCGGACGTTTTCGAGGAAGTGACCGGGCTTCCACCACACCGAGAGATTGAGTTCCGTATTGATTTAGTGAAAAATTCCATACCTATAGTGATGCCATTTCGTCGTATGGCACCAAGGGAGCAGCAAGTGCTCGAGGTGCAAGTCAGCGATCTTTTGAAGAAGGGATTTATTAGAAGGAGTATTTTTGAATGGGGAGCACCAGTTATGTTTGCTACCATGGCGGATATTTCCTTTCGTTTATGTGTAGACTGCCACGAGTTGAATAAAGTGACGAGGAAGAATAAGTATCCTCTACCGTCGATAGATGATTTGTTTGATCAGTTGAGTGGTTCGAGAGTATACTCTTAGATGGATCTCGCGACAGGTTTTCATCAGCTTAGAGTGGATGCTGAGAGTATAGCTAAAACGACATTTCGGACGCCGTCTGGATTTTATGAGTGGTTGGTCATGCCATTCGGGCTGACCAATGCCCCAACACATTTTGTGGATTTTATGAATAGAGTATTCATAGACCAGTTGAATAAGTTTGTCCTTGTGTTCGTGGATGATATTTTGGTCTATTCGAGGACAGAGGAAGAGCACAAGGAACATTTAAGAATAGTGATGGAGGTGTTGAGAAGACACCAATTGAAAGAAAAGTTTTCTAAGTGTCACTTCTGGAGGAGGGAAGTGAGATTCTTGGGCCATGTTGTTTCAGAGAATGGTATTTCCGTGGATCCTACGAAGGTGGCTACGGTACAAGATTGGTCTACGCTCAAGAATGCAACGGACATAAGAAGTTTCTTGGGATTAGCTGAATATTATCGTAAGTTTATCCAAGACTTCTCCAAGATGGCAGCACCGTTGACTCAGTTGACTAAGAAGAATCAAGCTTTCGTCTGGGACAAAAAGTGCGAGAATGCATTCAAGAGTCTAAAGGAAAAGTTGACATATGCACCCGTGTTAGTCATTCCTAAGGGGAATGAAGAGATGACAGTATATACGGATGCATGTGGTACCGGACTAGGTGCTGTATTAATGCAGGGAGGTAGGGTTGTAGCTTATGCAAGTCGTTAATTGAAACCACACAAGAGAAGATACCCTACCCATGATTTGGAATTAGCAGCGATCGTGTTCGCGTTGAAGATGTGGAGATATTATCTCTTAGGAGAAAGATTTGAGCTGTTTACCAATCATAAATCGTTAAAATATATTTTCTCTCAAAAGGTTCTAAATCTCAACAACAAAGATGGTTAGAATTCTTAGCTTCCTATGATTTCGATATCACATATACACCCGAAAAGGGGATTGCGATAGCTGATGCATTGAGTAGAAGACATGCCAGTTTAGGGGCTATGTTTCTTGAGTGGAAGCAACTGGAGTACATCGCTGGGTATGATTTTAGACCCAAGTGAGAATTAGATCCAGAAATGTTAGCAAGTTTGACGATCAGACCCACTTTGATGAGCGGATTGGTTCCAGTCAGAGTAACGATCCTAACCTATTGGAAATCATCTCAAAGTTAGAAATGGGAATCGAAGGAGAGATGAACAAGTATGGGCTTGATCGAGATGGATGGCTTAGGAAGAATGGTAGACTAGTTGCACCCAATGTCAATGGATTGAGAGATGAAGTGCTTAGAGAATGTCATCACTCTAAACTGACTATACACCCCGGTGGTAACAAGATGTACCGAGACATGAAGCGGACCTACTACTGGGAAGGGATGAAAAGAGACGTTGGGAAATTTATATCCAAATGCATGATTTGCCAGCTAGTTAAAGCTGAGAAAAAGAAGCCTAGTGGTTTGTTGCAACCATTAGAAATTCCAGAATGGAAATGGGAACAAGTGTCAATGGATTTCATTGATGGTTTACCAAGGACTAGATCAGACCATGATAGCATTTGGGTGATTGTGGACCGATTGACTAAGAGTGCAAGGTTTGTACCCGTCAAGTCAAACAGGACGGCAGCTAAGTTAGCTGAACTATATGTAAATGGGTAGTGAGATTTCATGGAATACCCAAAGGCATTGTGATTGACCGAGATCCGTTGTTCACTAGTGGATTTTGGAAGAGCTTACAAGAGGCGATAGGATCAGAACTACATCTCAGTACCGCATATCATCCTCAAACCGATGGTCAAATAGAGAGGGTGAATCATATATTAGAAGACCTCTTAAGAGCCTGTGTATTGGATTTTGGTGGATCATGGGATGACCATTTGTATCTAGTAGAGTTTGCATATGATAATAGTTACCAATCCAGTATTGGCATGGCTCCGTTTGAAGCTTTGCACGGAAGACTGTGCAACTCACCGTCATGTTGGTTAGAAACTGGTGAGAAGTTAGTGCTTGGACCAGATGTAATAAGAGAAACATCAGACAAGATTAAGGTTATCCAACAACGAATGAAGGCTGCCCAGGATAGGCAGAAGAGTTATGCCGATAAGAGGAGAAGAGATTTAAAGTTCTCCATTGGCGACTTGGTGTTTGTCAAGATTTCTCGGTTGAAGAGCGTGATACGATTTGGCAGGAGAGGCAAGTTAGCACCAAGATTTGTTGGTCCATTCCCAGTTCTTGAGCAAATTGGGAATTTGGCATATAAAGTTGAATTACCAGAGAAGATGGAAGGAGTTCATAACGTATTTCATGTTTCCCAGTAAAGGAAGTTTGTGCAAGACCCATATGTGACTATTTCACCTGATCAGTTGGATGATATCGAAGTTGAACCCGAGGCGGTTGGGAACCGCAAGCCTATGCGTATTGTTGGGAACGATACGAAGAAACTTCGAAGGAAAGCGGTGAATCTAGTCAAAGTCCAGTGGGGCGAGAATGAGAATGACTGTACTTGGGAGATAGAGGAGAGCATTAGGAAGACGTATCCAGAACTCTTCGCCTGGTAAGATTTCAGTTTCGATTTAGTCTTTCCGCATGCTAGGGTAGGTTTGTTTTATCTGTTTTGCATGATGGATTGTTGTATATGACTGGTAGGCATGCGGGATCCTTTATATGTTTTGGGTTAAGGAATTTTGGGGATGAAATTTCTTAAAGGGGGGGAGAGTGTAACGACCCGCATTCTGCGCATCGAAGGATCATAGAATATTTCTTTCTTTCACATACGGAGTCATATGGTCATGTAACTTTGGGAGATGACTATTGGGGTCATTTCCCATGTTCATGATTTTTCCCGATTTTTAAATGACCATTTTGCCCCTAGCTGATCTTGTTTTGGCCATAACTTTTGAACGGAAAGGAATTTTGACCTGAAACCACTTCCAATAGCTCCAGATGATGGTTTACAATTCGGTAGAGTGGTCACATTGGCCAAACGGACTCACCGTTGGGGAGATATGGCTGAAACAAGTTTCAGATGATGAAAAACAGCTTAATTGGGCTTAACCGGATGATTAACAGCTAGGCCCAATAAGGGATTACAGGATTAGAGGTATTTAAGGGCTGCTAGGGTTAGGATTTCGGTTTATCACTCATTTTCCAGCCGCCACAAACCCTCTCTTCAATCTAACAATGGCCTCAAACATCTAAAAACACCTCTAATCACTTTTTAATCAGGTTTCGGCTTAAACCACATCAAATTAAGGAAGAATAGCACCAAAGCAAGGTTAGAGCTGCTGTGTTGCATTGGGAACAGCGCCATAACAGTCGATTATTTCAGATCTAAGTTTTATTTGTGGCAAAGGTGAGTGATTTGCATAGTTTTGCACTAATTACGGTTAATTAAGGGTAATTAGTGAAGATTAACGAAATTAGACATGATAAAATTTTGGAAAAATATTTATAAAATTCGGAATGATGTTTTATACCTCTGTTAGAAATTTGGTTTTATTTGGTTAAGTTTTGCTAATCCTATGATTAGTTTTGCTTAAACATGCTTAAGGGAAAATATGGGATTTTGGCTACGTTTGATCCATTTTAACCTATCAAATTGGTGTTTTGGTTTTTATGGTCACTTCTATATGTTGCTATGACTGTATGATATGCTTTGTGATTGTTTAGAATAGTTAGAATGGTTGAAAACGCCGTCGAATGGCGTATACAGCTCGCTGGACAAAGTGCAGGAATTCGGATCGGATGGGGGATTGAGGGCCGGATCGGATCGCCCTATGCGGTCATGGAAACACATCACGAACCAAGCCATCTCCTCCAAACCGAACCGTCTGTGTGAGGTCCACGAGCATCAACTGTGAATTGCCTCTCGTACCCGATCTGAACCACTCAAGAGAAGGAGTCCGACCCAAACCGCCTGGAAGCACGTGAAGAGATGGCCATGAGGGATCTAAAGTCGGAGCGCCCTATCCGGACCGAACCGCATCTCTGAACCGACCCGAGTGGTCACTCGCCACCCGAACTGATGCACCATGGAGGAGCTTGAGGCACCCAGTCCGATCCAGTGAAGAGTATTAATCACGAACCATGTTGATGGCTGGGAGCTGAAGGCCAAGCCAAACCGATGGCTAGGAGGAGGTCCGAACCGATCCGGAGATGAAAACCAAAGACCAGAGATGCAAAAGAAGTCCAAATGAGAAGTTTTTACTCCGGATCCAGATGGGAACCAACGAGTTAACTTCATAATTGGGCTTTGCTGTGGGACATGTGCTAAGGGGTTGTCGATGTCTGTAACTTTGAATCACTATGTGTAGGGAGTACGTGAACGGATTCAGGGCCACAGTGGCCTAGGTACGACTAAAGAGCTATAGACCAATGAGGTGGGGTCATTTGTAAAGATTTGGTCATGACTCTATGTGGTAAGCTTGGGAGTAGCAGTATTTTTACAAGTCGAACTTCGTCACTACTTCGATGGGTCTAGTGATTGACAGTGGTGGACATTGTATGCTTTACGCACTGAGTGAGAGATGTGAGGATGATTGTTATGTTTGATTTGTTCTCCATCACTATGACATGCACACCCCCACCCCCGTATTCTTTACACCATCCGTTTAGTGGCACCTTAGATAATTGTACGGTATGTAGTGCTAACTCATTGGTCGCAGGTCCAGGTTCAGGTATGGCTTAGTATACCTGTTATTGTTCTATTTAGCTGCTTATCGCTCATACCAGACTTTTTGTTTGACCCAGAGTTTTATGTCTCTTCTTATTACTTTGGGTGTTCTCACGAGCAGACTAGGGACAGGTTAGGTGGTATGCACGAGTAGCTGTACCGGAGACGAGCAGGAGGCTTCCACGTAAGATATATAGATATTCTCCCTGTGTTGCTGCAGTCACTAGTTTGGGCATTAGTGGTGTACCTTTCTTTCTTTTGTTTAGAGACAGTAATTTGGAAAGTTGTAATAAGCTGTATTTGGATTTCCGCTACTCTGATGTTGATGTTGACGTTGGTTTTTGTTATCAGCTTATGCACTGTTTCTCCTGTTTTATGTCAAGTATACTATTATTATATTTTGTTCCATGCGCTGTGAGACATTCTACAGGTTTTCGATTAGTTCATTCTCTTCTTTCCTTTCTTTGGCGACCGTTCCGTGCTAGTCAGGCATGTGTACAGCTGTAACACCCCGGATTTTTGAATAATCGAATTAACTAAAATAAAGAATAATTAATCTCAGACGTGAGAATTATGAGAATGGGGTTGCGCCATTGTGTTCGTCTCGAAATTCTGGTTGAAATAGAGTCCGAGTATGCGGGAAACGGGTACCGGATGAAGGAGTTATGGACGAACGAAGTTTGGTGACAAAAGAGAAAATAAATAAATAAATAAATTGCACTGGCACACTTGGGAAGTGCGCCAGTATAAATTTGCACTGGCGCACCTGCCAAGTGCGCCCAGGCCGAGGCAGAAGGCCTGCACAGCTTTCTGGTTCAGGTTGACCCATGTTGCCGAGTCCTTTCTGACTCCTTGCTGAGTCATTAGTGCTGAGGTTTCACCCTATCCCGACTGAATGGTTTTGATTAACCCTAAGATCATCTGACGGCTTAAATTAATTCAAAACTCTATAAAAAGACTCACAGACTCAAACCCTAAATCAGAATTAAAACTGATACTATGGCCGTCATGCTATCATCTTGAACACTAGAGCAGCCGCCACCAAATTAGAGAGGAAGAACAGCAAATCAAATCAGTTCTACTCAACCCTAACAACGAATCTTCTTCAAAGGAGAGCTAATACAACTTCAGAAATCAGAATTCAGAAATCAAGACTGCTTTTGAGTTGTGAGTTCGATAGTTTTAATAAAATAATTAGTAATTTAATTGGATTAAGTTATAATGCGGATTGTATGGATGTGATGTGAATTATTGATCACATGTTGTAATTATGTTGTAGGATTGTGTTGAAATCTCTATGACGTTATGTTGTGATGCTATCATTTATGATGTAAAGTTACGTTTCTATCATCTATGTTGTAATTTTATATACAATCAAATCATCATGTTTCATATGCTAGTTTGGTTATGTTGATTCATATGATAAATCATATGTATGCAAGTTTAGATTTTGATGTGAACATGAATCATATAAAAGTTGGGTAAAATTATATGTGACCTTACATGGTTATGACATCTAGTTTATGTGAGAATTTGATTGAAAGTTAGGCTATGACATGTGTGAGTTATATGCAAAATTCTATATGATACTTTACATGTTAGATGCAAGTTTACACCATTGATACGATGCATAAATCAAATATGCGAGTTTATATAAATTTATGAGTTTGGATATGAATCATGTTATGCAAGTTTAGGGTTATTGCCTATGCAAGTTTACACCTTTAGATGTAGATATATTACAAACATGATTTGTGCAAGTTTGTGGCCATTATCTCAACAAGTTCACACCTTTAGATTTGGATCCATGACATATACTATTTATGCAAGTTGTAACTTTGGCCTATAAGTTTTAGATGCAGAACATCATTCACATATGCAAGTTCACCCCTATGTTAGATCTATGTTTTAATTATGTGCATATTGTGATGTTTTCTCTTTATTCCATGAGTTAGACTATTCGAGTCTAATGTATATTTTATGTTAAACGAACAAACGTACAATGTGGGGTAAAGGGGATAATATTAAAAGATTTAATTGGCATAAAAGCCTTAAAAGGCATAAAATATAATTGTGGTGAAAATTGGTATGATTTTACGTACCATAAATGGATGGACATAATTGAGTCAATTATGGACATCGTTAAATTTGGAATTGATTGATAATTTGAATAGGGAAAGTAATGCAAATTGGGGAATGATTAATTAGGAGTAATTAATCGTCTAAGACACGAGGTTAGGCTCTTTTGTGGTGTAAGACTGCCCTGACCCGCCCAGCAAATCCAGTTGCCACAAATGCCAGTCTAATGTGGGAGGTCTTAGGCATAAATTAAATGTGTAGCGGTTGTAAAGACAAGAGGTTAGGCTCGTTTGTGGTGTAAGACTTCCCGGACCCGCCCGACAAATCCAGCTGCCACAAATGCCAGTCTAATGTGGGAGGTCTTTATGAGGTTACGCTCTTAATGAATTAAGAAACACTTAACCATATAAGCATGTAGTGGGACATGAGGGGGTTAAGTGGGTGCCTTGGGTGGCATATGGAATCTAGTGGGTGCCTTTGGTGGCATTTGGAAATACGATTAGAAACACTTAACCAAAATTGAAATATGTAATTGAAACATGAATAAGAAGTGGGTTAAGTGGGATGTACTAGAGGGGACCAAGCTTAGGTGGATAGCTTGTGTCAAGTAACAGGGGCCCGTTTCAACCAGTAACCCATATGTATCTTTGTGGGCTCGACCCAAGTCGAGGATGGGACACGCATACTGGGCTTGACTGTAAGAGGCCAAACCGGGTTAGCGGTGGCAACGCAAGTCCAACGGGTTCATATGCGTGTGTGGACCCGGGTTGGTAGGTAAGACGTTGTTGCATCGTGTAGGTATAAGTCGTGCATTGTTGGTCGTATCGGGTTGCCACTTTGGGGAATGATACACCCCACTGTGGGGCCAACATGGGTATCTACGAGTTAGGGAGCCGATCGCTTGGGGGTAGTGGGTACACCTAGTGGAGATTGGGGTAGGCGGCACCTATGAAGGCAGCTAGGGGTGCACGAAACTATCAATATCATTATTAAGTATGTAGACGGGATCAACCTTCGAGTGACTAGTGGTGGTGCAGTATAGCAATTATCTTATAGTGTTGGTGTAGTTTAGTAATTATCTTATAGTGGGTTAGGTGCGCTTTAACGATATCGTTGTTCATCTTGTTTCCTTATTTACTCTGCCATACTCTAAGGTTCATGGTCATTTCCATATTTTCCAACTTATGCCTTAGCCTAGTTACTTTGTTAATTATATTGTTAAAGTTATCGCACTCGCCAGACTTTATGTCTGACCCCCTTGGTTTCCTCCTCTTTTCTCCCTTCCCCCCCCAGGTGCTCAGGTTGGAACTAGCACCAGTGGAGCTTGATTTTGGACTGCTTCTAGAAGATTGCTTGGATCGCTAAAGTAAAGTTCAACTTCTCTTTTATTTATGGCTATTTATATTGGGGATTATGTCTTTCAGTTTATGTACATTTGGTAGTCAAGATGGACATTATGTACTTTGACTCTGGTTTTTGATGATGTAAGCAAACTTATGTGTTTTCCGCTGCAATGAAATAAAGTTTTAAATCTTTGAGTCCTATTTTTATCCGTCTTGTTGTTAAGTTTCTGTTCTACACTTAACTTAAAACGCTCCATATAAGTTAATGCATTCCCTTTGTGAGTGACATTAATGGACGTGGGGTATTACAGATGGTATTAGAGTTGAAGGTTACCAGAACAGATATGGATTTTGAAAAAACTATTTTTCAAACAATTTTTATAAAGAAGTACCTTCAAAAGTACGTTTTAAGGGATGTATTTTCAAGAGAAAGGTATATTTTAGAAAGCATAACCCCAAGAGCCATATGTCTTTCCCTCGGTTCTTTTATATTGAATCTTTCTTTTTCGTTTCAGCATGTCTAAAGCATTTGAGATACCAGAGGGTGTTCATGTACCAGGTTGGTTTCATCAATATCTCGAGGCTAGGGCCGCCACCGCAGGTCCAGCAAATGCTACTCCTCTTCCTCCCCCTCCTCCTCGCGTTGATACTTTTGCTAAGATATGTAAGGACTTTAGAGCAATGTGTGGAAAACCTTTTCACGGGACGGAGACATTTGTTGAAGCTCGTAACTGGCTAAAGGAGGTGGAAGAATTGCTTAGAATCTTTGAAGTGGATGATGAAAGAAAAGTCCAGCTAGCTGCCTGGCTAATGAAAGATGAGGCCTCGTTTTGGTGGGAGGTCACTAATAGGGGATGTCTAATCGATGCATGGCTAGATTTTAGGCAGAGGTTTGAGGCGAAGTATCTCTCGCGAGGTGAAGAGAATCTATACATGGAAAGGTTTTTGGTGTTGAAGCAAGGGAATCTATCCGTGAAAGAGTACGTCAACAAATTCAACCAATTGGCAAGATTTGGCTTGGACTTGGTGAATACTCCAGAAAAGAAGGCTCTAAGATTTGTTAAGGGTTTAAACGAGCCGCTTCATGGGTTAGCTATGACCCACATTCCCATGGGGGCTACCTTCGAGAGACTAGTTGACATGGTGCTTATGCATGAAGAGGAGAAGGGCGCCAATGCTAATAAGGCACCCGAGAAGAAAGGGGATCAAAAGAAGCCGCAACAGCAACAACAGAACAAGAAAGGTGGCAAAGGCAACAATGCTAAGGGAAAGAAAAGATGCTTTAACCGTGGGACACCCAGCCATCAAAGCAAAGATTGTAGGAAGAAAAAGAAGACCGGTTGTTTCCACTATGGCGAGGCGGGACATCTTATTAAGGATTGCCCAAAGAAAGGGCAGAGGGCAGGGTCTACCACGGGAGGACAGGTGCAGGCTTTTATGGCACCAGGGCAGACAAGGAAACAAGTTCGGGCTCTCGTGGTCCCACCGCTGTAAGAACGGGGTAGAGCAATTTCCGTTGAAAGTTTAGTTTTTCTATTTCATCATCCTGTCCGTACTTTATTCGATTCTGGTGCATCACATTCGTTTATTTCTACATCATTAGTTGAAACACTGCACCTTGATACTAGTCTAGTTACTGATCCCTTAGTAGTCTCAAATCCTATTGGTGATTCGGCTCATCTTTCTATGATTTGTCGGGATTTGAGAGTGTTTATCTTGGTCGTTGAGTTTGAGTGCAACAATTTTGTTCTTGGTTTCATGGGCTACGGTTTAATTCTAGGTATGGATTGGCTAACTAGATATGGGGCCATCCTAGATTGTGAAAGAAGGGTAGGTAGATTGTTGACTCGTTTTGGAAAGACCCTTGATATTTCTTGTGACCCTAGAGGGCTAGTAATGCTTAGCTACCTAGAATCCCTTGATGCATCCGACGATGGTTTACATTATGTTCCCATAGTCCGTGAATATGCTGATGTCTTCGATGAGGTCACGGGTTTAACCCCAAAACGTGAAATAGACTTTCGAATATATCTAGTAGATAATGCAAAGACGGTTGCATTACCAGTGCACCACATGGCTCAAAGAGAGAGAAGAGAACTCAGTAAGCATGTGAAAGAATTGCTTGAGAAGGGGTTCATCAGACGTAGTATATCGAAGTGGGGTGCTCCAGTAGTATTTGCCACGAAGGCAGATGGGTCCCTTAGACTTTGTGTGGACTATAGAGAACTTAATAAGCTTACTAAGAAGAATAGACACCCACTGCCGAGGATTGACGATCTCTTCGATTAGTTAGTTGGCACCTCAGTGTTTAAGCAGTTGAACTTAGCCACGGGTTTCCATCAGTTGAGAGTGGCTGAGGATAGCATAGACAAGACTGCCTTTAGGACTCCAAACTGTTTCTTCGAGTGGCTTGTGATGCCCTTCGATTTGACAAACGCCCCCGCATACTTTGTTGACTTGATGAGTAGGGTGTTTAGGGAGTACCTTAATATATTCGTGGTAGTCTTTGTGGACGACATCTTAATCTTTTCTAAAAGCGAAGAAGAGCATGCCCTACATCTTAGGGAGGTGTTAGAGACTCTTCGAGCGCATAGCCTTAAAGCTAAATTTTCTAAATGTCACTTTTGGAGGAAGGAAGTGCGATTCTTAGGGCATGTGATTTCCAAAGAAGGGATAGCTGTGGATCCCACGAAGATAGTGGCCATCCAAGATTGGAAGGTTCCTAAAAATGCTACCGAGGTGAGGACTTTCCTAGGGTTGGCTGGCTACTATAGGAAGTTCATCAAAGACTTCGCAAAAATATCAGCCCCATTAACACGCTTGACGAAGAAGAACTTAGTTTTCATGTGGGGCGTAGATTGTGATGATGCATTCCAACGTTTAAAGAGAGCTTTGACCACAACCCTAGTCTTAGTGTTGCCAAATGGGAGTAAGCCATTTACCATTTACACCGATGCTTGTGGGACAGGACTAGGCGCAGTCTTAATGCAAGAGGGAAGGGTAATAGCCTATGGTGGAAGGCAATTGAGAGTACATGAGAGAAATTACCCTACACATGACCATGATTTAGCCGCTATTGTCTTCGCGCTTAAGTCTTGGCGTCATTATCTTCTTGGCGAAAAATTCGAATTTTTCACTGACTACAAATCGCTAAAATACTTATTCTCTCAGAAGGAACTGAACTTAAGGCAGCAAAGGTGGATGGAATTCTTTGCATCCTACGACTTCGAGATAGCATATACCCCTGGCAAGGGTAACGTGGTGGGAGACGCCTTAAGCAGAAAAAGGTTGTCCTTGAGTTTGTTGTTTGTTGAGCGGCAAAACTTAGAGTTCATCTCTACGTTTGACTTTAAGCCTTCCATTGACTTTGTACCCGGTTTGCTAGCATCCTTAGAGGTCAGACCTACGCTTTTGGGATGGATTGACGAGGAACAGCGAGACGACCCACAGTTGGTTGAGTTAGTAGAAAAGCTCAAAAGAGGGGAGTCATCGAGCCATCTCCGTAGGTATACCCTAGATGATAAGGGTTGGTTACGTAGGGATGGTAGACTTTGTGTACGATAGGACGAGAACTTGAGGAAGACCATTCTTGATGATGAACATCGTTCGAAGATGACCATCCATCCCGGCGGGGACAAGATGTACATGGACATGAGATGAGTTTTCTTTTGGTCCAGTATGAAGAAGGACGTGGCAGAGTTTGTTGCTAGATGCTTGGTGTGCCAACAAGTAAAAGCAGAGCAAAAGAAGCCCGGTGGATTGCTTCAACCATTGGAGGTCCCACAATGGAAGTGGGAAAGTGTTTCGATGGACTTTGTTGATGGATTACCAAGATCAAGGATGGGTAATATGGGGATTTGGGTCGTGGTAGACAGACTTACTAAGAGCGCCCATTTCATTCCAGTGAAGAGTAAGAGGACTGCTCCATGGTTAGCCTCCGTATACATTAGAGAGATAATTCGTTTGCACGGTGTTCCTTCTAGCATAGTGAGCAACCGCGATCCTATCTTCACTAGCGAATTTTGGAAAAGCTTGCAAGAGGCGGTAGGGGCTCAATTATGTTTGAGCACCGCATATCATCCTCAGACGGACGGCCAGACCGAGAGGGTGAATTGTATTCTAGAGGACTTATTGAGGTTGTGTATCTTAGATTTCGGAGGTACATGGGAGGAACATCTTCCGCTGGTGGAGTTTGCATATAATAACAGCTTTCAGTCTAAAATTGGCATGGCACCGTTCGAGGCTCTTTATGGACGGCCGTGTCGTTCGCCTACATGTTGGTGGGAGTCTACAGACAAGGTCTTGCTTGGACCCGATATGATTAGAGAGACTTCAGAAAAGATCGATTTGATTCGAAGGAGGATGAAGACGACGCAAGATAGACATAAATCTTACGCAGACAAGAGGAGGTCAGATCTTGAGTTTGATATTGGGGACATGGTCTTTGTCAAAGTGTCTCCATTATGGAACGTCTTTCGCTTTGGGTTCGTTGGTTCGTAGGGTCGTTTCTTATTAAGGAGTGGATTGGGAAGATGGCGTATAGAGTAGAGTTTCCCGAGAGACTTAGTGGTGTACACGACGTATTCCATGTATCACATTTGAGGAAGTGCTTGCATGAGACCACGAAAGTGGTAGAGCCGAGCTTGCTTAGAGAGGTGGAGATCGAGCATGATGCGACGATTCGACGAGCTCCTATGTGCATTCTTGGGTCAGAGATTAAGAAGTTGAGGAATCGAGAGGTCAAACTAGTCAAAGTGCAATGTGGAGATGATGAGAGCAACGCTACTTGGGAGACGGAAGCGAAGATGCGTTCATTATACCCTTTTCTTTTCGAGGGTATGTCTTTTAATTTCTCCTTTATCGCTTACCTTGTACTTATCTTATCTTTAGTATGTCCTCTTGCTAGTGTCTTTGGCCTTTAGATAGGGTAGTCCAATGGATGAAACATGTGTTTGAGACATGTTATGTATGATGGATGCATGTGGATGCAAGTGGTTGCTAGTGGTTGCTCGTGGATGCATATACACACACTTTAGGCACTAGATCGGCTCAGTCACTTCATATTGCATATTGCATATAAATGTGTGTACATATTTAAGTAATGGATGTATAATGATTGTACCATCATATGGATGTTGTATTTTGGTGAATGGTTGTGCACACATGTAGAAATAATATGTATCGATAAGGTTCTTTCGCATACATAATGGATGCATGAAACTATCATGGTTTGCATTAAGGAGGTCAACTGAATCAGTAGACCGCCTGATTTTGCATTAGATAAGGAACATATACAAACACTTCTTGCATATGTTCATATAGCATTAGAAATTTTATAAGGACAATGGATGCCCGTGTTTGATGGTTGAGTAGATGGTTGTTTGGATGGTAGGATATGCATTCTCCTTAACTTGGAGATATCGGGGACGAAATCCTTTAAGGAGGGGAGAATGTAAAACCCCGGATTTTTGAATAATCGAATTAAATAAAATAAAGAATAATTAATCTCAGACGTGAGAATTATGGGAATGGGTTTGCGCCATTGTGTTCGTCTCGGAATTCTGGTTGAAATAGAGTCCGAGTTTGCGCGAAACGGGTACCGGATGAAGGAGTTATGGACGAACGAAGTTTGGTGACAAAAGAGAAAAAAAATTGCACTAGCGCATTCGTGAAGTGCACCAGTATAAATTTGCACTGGCGCACCTGCCAAATGCGCCCAGGCCGAGGCAGCAGGCCTGCACAGCTTTCTGGTTCAGGCTGACCCATGTTTTTGAGTCCTTTCTGACTCCTTGCTGAGTCATTAGGGCTGAGGTGTCACCTTATCCTGACTGAATGGTTTTGATTAACCCTTAGATAATCTGATGGATTAAATTAATTCAAAACTCTATAAAAAGACTCATAGACTCAATCCCTAAATCAGAATTAAAACTGGAACTATGGCCGTCATGCTGTCATCTTGAACCCTAGAGCAGCCGCCACCAAATTAGAGAGGAAGAACAACAAATCAATTCAGTTCTACTCAACCCTAACAACGAATCTTCTTCGAAGGAGAGCTAATACAACTTCAGAAATCAGAATTCAGAACTCAAGACTGCTTTTGAGTTGTGAGTTCGATAGTTTTAATAAAATAATTAGTAATTTAATTGGATTAAGTTATAATGCGGATTTTATGGATGTGATGTGAATTATTGATCACATGTTGTAATTATGTTGTAGGATTGTGTTGAAATCTCTATGACGTTATGTTGTGATGCTATCATTTATGATGTAAAGTTATGTTGCTATCATCTATGTTGTAATTTTATATACAATCAAATCATCATGTTTCATATGCTAGTTTGGTTATGTTGATTCATATGATAAATCATATGTATGCAAGTTTAGATTTTGATGTGAACATGAATCATATAAAAGTTGGGTAAAATTATATGTGACCTTACATGGTTATGACATCTAGTTTATGTGAGAATTTGATTGAAAGTTAGGCTATGACATGTGTGAGTTATATGCAAAATTCTATATGATACTTTACATGTTAGATGCAAGTTTACACCATTGATACGATGCATAAATCAAATATGCGAGTTTATATAAATTTATGAGTTTGGATATGAATCATGTTATGCAAGTTTAGGGTTATTGCCTATGCAAGTTTACACCTTTAGATGTAGATCTATTACAAACATGATTTGTGCAAGTTTGTGGCCATTATCTCAACAAGTTCACACCTTTAGATTTCGATCCATGACATATGCTATTTATGCAAGTTGCAACTTTGGCCTATAAGTTTTAGATGTAGAACATCATTCACATATGCAAGTTCACCCCTATGTTAGATCTATGTTTTAATTATGTGTATATTGTGATGTTTTCTCTTTATTCCATGAGTTAGACTATTCGAGTCTAACGTATATTTTACGTTAAACGAACAAACATACGACGTGGGGTAAAGGGGATAATATTGAAAGATTTAATTGGCATAAAAGCCTTAAAAGGCATAAAATATAATTGTGGTGAAAATTGGTATGATTTTACATACCATAAATGGATGGACATAATTGAGTCAATTATGGACATCGTTAAATTTGGAATTGATTGATAATTTGAATAGGGAAAGTAATTCAAATTGGGGAATGATTAATTAGGAGTAATTAATCGTCTAAGACACGAGGTTAGGCTCTTTTGTGGTGTAAGACTGCCCGGACCCACCCGGCAAATCCAGCTTCCACAAATGTCAGTCTAATGTGGGAGGTCTTAGGCATAAATTAAATGCGTAACGGTTATAAAGACAAGAGGTTAGGCTCGTTTGTGGTGTAAAACTTCCCGGACCCGCCCGGCAAATCCAGCTGCCACAAATGCCAGTCTAATGTGGGAGGTCTTTATGAGGTTACGGTCTTAATGAATTAAGAAACACTTAACCAGAGAAGCATGTAGTGGGACATGAGGGGGTTAAGTGGGTGCCTTGGGTGGCATATGGAATCTATTGGGTGCATTTGGTGGCATTTGGAAATATGATTAGAAACACTTAACCAAAATTGAAACATGTAATTGAAACATGAATAAGAAGTGGGTTAAGTGGGATGTACTAGAGGGGACCAAGCTTAGGTGGATAGCTTGTGTCAAGTAATGGGGGCCCGTTTCAACCAGTAACCCATACGTATCTTTGTGGGCTCGACCCAAGTCGAGGATGGGACACGCATACTGGGCTTGACTATAAGAGGCCAAACAGGGTTAGCGGTGGCAACGCAAGTCCAACGGGTTCATATGCGTGTGTGGACCCGGGTTGGTAGGTAAGACGTTGTTGCATCGTGTAGGTATAAGCCGTGCATTGTTGGTTGTATCGGGTTGCCACTTTGGGGAATGATACACCCCACTGTGGGGCCAGCATGGGTATCTGCGAGTTAGGGAGCCGATCGCTTGGGGGTAGTGGGTACACCTAGTGGAGATAGGGGCAGGCGGCACCTATGAATGCAGCTAGGGGTGCACGAAACTACCAATATCATTATTAAGTCTGTAGACGGGATCAACCTTAGGGTAACTAGTGGTGGTGCAGTATAGCAATTATCTTATAGTGTTGGTGTAGTTTAGTAATTATCTTATAGTGGGTTAGGTGCGCTTTAACGATATCGTTGTTCATCTTGTTTCCTTATTTACTCCGCCATACTCTATGGCTCATGGTCATTTCCTTATTTTCCAACTTATGCCTTAGCCTAGTTACTTTGTTAATTATATTGTTAAAGTTATCGCACTCGCCATACTTTTTGTCTGACCCCCTTTGTTTCCTCCTCTTTTCTCCCTTCCCCCCAGGTGCTCAGGTTGGAACTAGCACCAGTGGAGCTTGATTTTGGACTGCTTCTAGAAGATTGCTTGGATCGCTGAAGTAATGTTCAGCTTCTCTTTTATTTATGGCTATTTATATTGGGGATTATGTCTTTCAGTTTATGTACTTTTGGTAGTCAAGATGGATATTATGTACTTTGATTCTGGTTTTTGATGATGTAAGCAAACATATGTGTTTTCCGCTGCAATGAAATAAAGTTTTAAATCTTTGAGTACTATTTTTATCTGTCTTGTTGTTAAGTTTATGTTCTATACTTAACTTAAAACGCTCCATAGAAGTTAATGCATTCCCTTTGTGAGTGACATTAATGGACGTGGGGTATTACACGTGGTATCAGAGCTGAAGGTTACCAGAACAGATATGAATTTTGAAAAAACTATTTTTCAAACAATTTTTATAAAGAAGTACCTTCAAAAGTACATTTTAAGGGAAGTATTTTCAAGAGAAAAGTATATTTTAGAAAGCATAACCGCAAGAGCCATATATCTTTCCCTCAGTTCTTTTATATTGAATCATTCCTTTTTCGTTTCAGCATGTCTAAAGCATCTGAGATACCTGAGGGTGTTCTTGTACCCGGTTGGTTTCGTCAATATCTCGAGGCTAGGGTTGCCACCGCAGGTCCAGCAAATGCTCCTCCTCCTCCTCCTCCCCTTCCTCCTCGCATCGATACTTTTGCTAAGATATGTAAGGACTTTAGAGCAATGGGTGGAAAACCTTTTCATGGGACGGAGACATTTGTTGAAGCTCGTAACTGGCTAAAGGAGGTGGAAGAATTGTTTAGAATCTTTGAAGTGGATGATGAAAGAAAATTCCAGCTAGCTGCCTGGCTAATGAAAGATGAGGCCTCGTTTTGGTGGGAGGTCACTAATGGGGGATGTCCAGTCGATGCATGGCCAGATTTTAGGCAGAGGTTTGAGGCGAAGTTTCTCTCGCGAGGTGAAGAGAATCTATACATGGAAAGGTTTTTGGCGCTAAATCAAGGGAATCTATCGGTGAAAGAGTACGTCAACAAATTCAACCAATTGGCAAGATTTGGCTTGGACTTGGTGAATGCTCCAGAAAAGAAGGCTCTAAGATTTGTTAAGGGTTTAAACAAGCCGCTTCATGGGTTAGCCATGACCCACATTCCCATGAGGGCTACCTTCGAGAGACTAGTTGACATGGTGCTTATGCATGAAGAGTAGAAGGGCGCCAATGCTAATAAGGCACCCGAGAAGAAAGGGGATCAAAAGAAGCCGCAACAGCAACAACAGAACAAGAAAGGTGGCAAAGGCAACAATGCTAAGGGAAAGAAAAGTTGCTTTAACCGTGGGACACATAGCCATCTAAGCAAGATTGTAGGAAGAAAAAGAAGACTGTTTGTTTCCACTATGGCAAGGCGGGACATCTTATTAAGGATTGCCCAAAGAAAGGGCGGAGGGCAGGGTCTACCTCGGGAGGATAGGTGCAGGCTCTTATAGCACCAGGGCAGGCAAGGAGACAAGTTCAGGCTTTCGTTGTCCCACCGCTGTAAGAACGAGGTAGAGCAATTTCCGTTGAAAGTTTAGTTTTTCTGTTTGATCATCCTGTCCATACTTTATTCGATTCTGGCGCATCACATTCGTTTCTTTCTACATCATTAGTTGAAACACTGCACCTTGATACTAGTCTAGTTACTGATCCCTTAGTAGTCTCAAAACCTATCGGTGATTCGGCTCATCTTTCTATGATTTGTCGGGATTTAAGAGTGTTTATCTTGGACGTTGAGTTTGAGTGCAACACTTTTGTTCTTGGCTTCATGGGCTATGGTTTAATTCTAGGTATGGATTGGCTAACTAGATATGGGGCCATCCTAGATTATGAAAGAAGGGTAGTTAGATTGTTGACTCGTTTTGGAAAGACCCTTGATATTCCTTGTGACCCTAGAGGGCCAGTAATGCTTAGCTACCTAGAATCCCTTGACGCATCCGATGATGATTTACATTATGTTCCCATAGTCCGTGAATATGCTGATGTCTTCGATGAGGTGAGGGGTTTAACCCCAAAACGTGAAATAGACTTTCGAATATATCTAGTAGATAATGCAAAGCCAGTTGCATTACCAGTGCGCCGCATGGCCCCAAGAGAGAGAAGAGAACTCAGTAAGCAAGTGAAAGAATTGCTTGAGAAGGGGTTCATCAGACGTAGTATATCGAAGTGGGGTGCTCCAGCAGTATTTGCCACGAAGGCAGATGGGCCCCTTAGACTTTGTGTGGACTATAGAGAACTTAATAAGCTTACTAAGAAGAATAGACACCCACTGCCGAGGATTGACGAACTCTTCGATTAGTTAGTTGGCGCCTTAGTGTTTTCGCAGTTGGACTTAGCCACGGGATTCCATCAGTTGATAGTGGTTGAGGATAGCATAGACAAGACTACCTTTAGGACTCCAGACGGTTTCTTCGAGTGGCTTCTGATGCCCTTCGGTTTGACAAACGCCCCCGCATACTTTGTTGACTTGATGAGTAGGGTGTTTAGGGAGTACCTTAATAGATTTGTGGTAGTCTTTGTGGACGACATCTTGATCTTTTCTAAAAGCGAAGAAGAGCATGCCCTACATCTTAGGGAAGTGTTAGAGTCTCTTCGAGCACATAGCCTTAAAGCTAAATTTTCTAAATGTCACTTTTGGAGGAAGGATGTGCGATTCTTAGGGCACGTGGTTTCCAAAGAAGGGATAGCTGTGGATCCCGCGAAGATAGTGGCCATCCAAGATTGGAAGGTTCCTAAAAATGCTACCGAGGTGAGGAGTTTCTTAGGGTTGGCCGGATACTATAGAAAGTTCATCAAAGACTTCGCAGAAATATCAGCCCTATTAACACGCTTGACGAAGAAGAACTTAGTTTTCATGTGGGACGTAGATTGTGATAATGCATTCCAACGTTTAAAGAGAGCTTTGACCACAACCCTAGTCTTAGTGTTGCCAAATGGGAGTAAGCCATTTACTGTTTATACCGATGCTTGTGGGACAGGACTAGGCGCAGTCTTAATGCAAGAGGGAAGGGTAATAGCCTATGGTGGAAGGCAATTGAGAGTACATGAGAGAAATTACCCTACACATGACCTTGAGTTAGCCGCTATTGTCTTCGCGCTTAAGTCTTGGCGTCACTATCTTCTTGGCGAAAAATTCGAATTATTCACTGACCATAAATCGCTAAAATACTTATTCTCTCAGAAGGAATTGAACTTAAGGCAGCAAAGGTGGATGGAATTCTTAGCATCCTGTGACTTCGAGATAACATATAACCCTGGCAAGGGTAACGTGGTGGCAGACGCCTTAAGCAGAAAAAGGTTGTCCTTGAGTTCGTTGTTTGTTGAGCGGCGAAACTTAGAGTTCATCTCTACATTTGACTTTAAGCCTTACGTTGACTTTGTACCCGGTTTGTTAGCATCCTTAGAGGTCAGACCTACGCTTTTGGGATGGATTGGCGAGGCACAGCGAGACGACCCACAGTTGGTTGAGTTAGTAGAAAAGCTCAAAAGAGGGGAGTCATCGAGCCATCTCCGTAGGTATACCCTAGATGATAAGGGTTGGTTACGTAGGGACGGTAGACTTTGTGTACCAGAGGACGAGAACTTGAGGAAGACCATTCTTGATGATGAACATCGTTCGAAGATGACCATCCATCCCGGCGGGGACATGATGTACATGGACATGAGACGAGTTTTCTTTTGGTTCGGTATGAAGAAAGACGTGGCAGAGTTTGTTGCTAGATGCTTGGTGTGCCAACATGTAAAAGCAGAGCAAAAGAAGCCCAGTGGATTGTTTCACCCATTGGAGGTCCCACAATGGAAGTGGGAAAGTGTTTCGATGGACTTTGTTGACGGATTACCAAGATCGAGGACGGGTAATACGGGGATTTGGTTCGTGGTAGACAGACTTACTAAGAGCGTCCATTTCATTTCCGTGAAGAGTAAGAGGACTACTCCATGGTTAGCCTCCGTATACATTAGAGAGATAGTTCGTTTGCACGGTGTTCCTTCTAGCATAGTGAGCGACCACTATCCTATCTTCACTAGCGAATTTTGGAAAAGCTTGCAAGAGGCGGTAGGGGCTCAGTTATGTTTGAGCACCGCATATCATCCTCAGACGGACGGCCAGACCGAGAGGGTGAATCGTATTCTAGAGGACTTATTGGGGTTGTGTGTCTTAGATTTCGGAGGTACATGGGAGGAACATCTTCCGCTGTTGGTGTTCGCATATAATAACAGCTTTCAGTCTAAAATTGGCATGGCATCGTTCGAGGCTCTTTATGGACGGCCGTGTCGTTCGCCTACATGTTGGTGGGAGTCTACAGACAAGGTCTTGCTTGGACCTGATATGACTAGAGAGACTTCAAAAAAGATCGATTTGATTCGAAGGAGGATGAAGACGGCGCAAGATAGACATAAATTTTATGCAGACAAGAGGAGGTCAGATCTTGAGTTTGATGTTTGGTACATGGTCTTTGTCAAGGTGTCTCCATTATGGAACGTCGTTCGCTTTGGGTCCATTGGGAAGTTAGCACCAAGGTTCATAGGGTCGTTTCCTATTAAGGAGAGGATTGGGCAGATGGTGTATAGAGTGGAGTTGCCCGAGAGACTTAGTGGTGTACACGACGTATTCCATGTATCACATTTGAGGAAGTGCTTGCACGAGACCGCGGAAGTGGTAGAGCCGAGCTTGCTTAGAGAGGTGGAGATCGAGCGTGATGCGACGATTCGACGAGCTCCTATGTGCATTCTTGGGTCAGAGATTAAGAAGTTGAGGAATCGAGAGGTCAAACTAGTCAAAGTGCAATGGCGAGATGATGAGAGCAACGCTACTTGGGAGACGGAAGCGAAGATGCGTTCATTATACCCTTTTCTTTTCGAGGGTATGTCTTTTAATTTCTCCTTTATCGCTTACCTTGTACTTATCTTATCTTTAGTATGTCCTCTCGCAAGTGTCTTTGGCCTTTAGATAGGGTAGTCCTATGGCTGAAACATGTGTTTGAGACATGTTATGTATGATGGATGCATGTGGATGCAAGTGGTTGCTCGTGGATGCATATACACACACTTTAGGCACTAGATCGGCTCAGTCACTTCATATTGCACATAAATGTATGTACATATTTAAGTAATGGATGTATAATGATTGTACCATCATATGGATGTTGTATTTTGGTGAATGGTTGTGCACACATGTAGAAATAATATGTATCGATAAGGTTCTTTCGCATACATAATGGATGCATGGAACTATCATGGTTTGCATTAAGGAGGTCAACTGAATCAGTAGACCGCCTGATTTTGCATTAGATAAGGAACATATACACACACTTCTTGCATATGTTCATACAGCATTAGAAATTTTATAAGGACAATGGATGCCCATGTTTGATGGTTGAGTAGATGGTCGTTTGGATGGTAGGATATGCATACTCCTTAACATGGAGATTTCGGGGACGAAATCCTTTAAGGAGGGGAGAATGTAAAACCCCAGATTTTTGAATAATCAAAATAAATAAAATAAAGAATAATTAATATCAGACGTGAGAATTATGGGAATGGGTTGCGCCATTGTGTTCGTCTATGAATTCTGGTTGAAATAGAGTCCGAGTTTGCGCGAAACGGGTACAGGATGAAGGAGTTATGGACGAACGAAGTTTGGTGACAAAAGAGAAAAAAAATTGCACTAGCGCATTCGGGAAGTGCGCCAGTATAAATTTGCACTGGCGCACCTGCCAAATGCGCCCAGGCCGAGGCAGCAGACCTGCACAGCTTTCTGGTTCAGGCTGACCCATGTTGTTGAGTCCTTTCTGACTCCTTGCTGAGTCATTAGGGCTAAGGTGTCACCTTATCCCGACTGAATGGTTTTGATTAACCCTTAGATAATCTGATGGATTAAATTAATTCAAAACTCTATAAAAAGACTCATAGACTCAATCCATAAATCAGAATTAAAACTGGAACTATGGCCGTCATGCTGTCATCTTGAACCCTAGAGCAGCCGCCACCAAATTAGAGAGGAAGAACAACAAATCAATTCAGTTCTACTCAACCCTAACAACGAATCTTCTTCGAAGGAGAGCTAATACAACTTCAGAAATCAGAATTCAGAACTCAAGACTTCTTTTGAGTTGTGAGTTCGATAGTTTTAATAAAAAATTAGTAATTTAATTGGATTAAGTTATAATGCGGATTGTATAGATATGATGTGAATTATTGATCACATGTTGTAATTATGTTGTAGGATTGTGTTGAAATCTCTATGACGTTATGTTGTGATGCTATCATTTATGATGTAAAGTTATGTTGCTATCATCTATGTTGTAATTTTATATACAATCAAATTATCATGTTTCATACGTTAGTTTGGTTATGTTGATTCATATGATAAATCATATGTATGCAAGTTTAGATTTTGATGTGAACATGAATCATATACAAGTTGGGTAAAATTATATGTGACCTTATATGTTTATGACATCTAGTTTATGTGAGAATTTGATAGAAAGTTAGGCTATGACATGTGTGAGTTATATGCAAAATTCTATATGATACTTTACATGTTAGATGCAAGTTTAAACCATTGTTACGATGCATAAATCACATATGCAAGTTTATATAAATATATGAGTTTGGATATGAATCATGTAATGCAAGTTTAGGGTTATTGCCTATGCAAGTTTACACCTTTAGATGTAGATCTATGACATACATGATTTGTGCAAGTTTGTGGCCATTATCTCAACAAGTTCACACCTTTAGACTTGGATCCATGACATATGTTGTTTATGCAGGTTGTAACTTTGGCCTATAAGTTTTAGATGTAGAACATCATTCACATATGCAAGTTCACCCCTATGTTAGATCTATGTTTTAATTATGTGTATATTGTGAAGTTTTCTCTTTATTCCATGAGTTAGACTATTCGAGTCTAACGTATATTTTACATTAAACGAGCAAACGTATAACGTGGGGTAAAGGGGATAATATTAAAAGATTTAATTGGCATAAAAGCCTTAAAAGGCATAAAATATAATTATGGTGAAAATTGGTATGATTTTACATACCATAAATGGATGGACATAATTGAGTCAATTATGGACATCGTTAAATTTGGAATTGATTGATAATTTGAATAGGGAAAGTAATTCAAATTGGGGAATGATTAATTAGGAGTAATTAATCGTCTAAGACACGAGGTTAGGCTCTTTTGTTGTGTAAGACTGCCCGGACCCGCCCGGCAAATCCAGCTGCCACAAATGCCAGTCTAATGTGGAAGGTCTTAGGCATAAATTAAATGTGTAACGGTTGTAAAGACACGAGGTTAGGCTCATTTCTGGTGTAAGACTGCCCGGACCCGCCCGGCAAATCCAGCTGCCACAAATTCCAGTCTAATGTGGAAGGTCTTTATGAGGTTACGGTCTTAATGAATTAAGAAACACTTAACTAGATAAGCATGTAGTGGGATATGAGGGGGTTAAGTGGGTGCCTTGGGTGGCATGTGGAATCTAGTGGGTGCCTTGGGTGGCATTTGGAAATACGATTAGAAACACTTAACCAAAATTGAAACATGTAATTGAAACATGAATAAGAAGTGGGTTAAGTGGGATGTACTAGAGGGAACCAAGCTTAGGTGGATAGCTTGTGTCAAGTAATGGGGGTCCGTTTCAACTAGTAACCCATATGTATCTTTGTGGGCTCGACCCAAGTCGAGGATGGGACACGCATACTGGGCTTGACTGTAAGAGGCCAAACCGGGTTAGCGGTGGCAACGCAAGTCCAACGGGTTCATATGCGTGTGTGGACCCAGAATGGTAGGTAAGACGTTGTTGCATCATGTAGGTATAAGCCGTGCATTGTTGGTTGTATCGGGTTGCCACTTTGGGGAATGATACACCCCACTGTGGGGCCAGCACGGGTATCTACGAGTTAGGGAGCCGATCGCTTGGGGGTAGTGGGTACACCTAGTGGAGATAGGGTCAGGCGACACTTATGAAGGCAGCTAGGGGTGCACGAAACTACCAATATCATTATTAAGACTGTAGGAGGGATCAACCTAAGGGTGACTAGCGGTGGTGCAGTATAGCAATTATTTTATAGTGTTGGTGTAGTTTAGTAATTATCTTATAGTGGGTTAGGTGCGCTTTAACGATATCGTTGTTCATCTTGTTTCCTTATTTACTCTTCCATACTCAATGGTTCATGGTCATTTCCTTATTTTCCAACTTATGTCTTAGACTAGTTACTTTGTTAATTATATTGTTAAAGTTGTCGCAATCGCCAAACTTTATGTCTGACCCCCTTGGTTTCCTCCTCTTTTCTCCCTTCCCCCCCCCCCAGGTGCTTAGGTTGGAACTAGCACCAGTGGAGCTTGATTTTGGATTGCTTCTAGAAGATTGCTTGGATGGCTGAAGTATAGCTTCTCTTTTATTTATAGCTATTTATATTGGGGATTAGGTCTTTCAGTTTATGTACTTTTGGTAGTCAAGATGGATATTATGTACTTTGACTCTGGTTTTTGATGATGTAAGCAAACATATGTGTTTTCCGCTGCAGTGAAATAAAGTTTTAAATCTTTCAGTACTATTTTTATCTGTCTTGTTGTTAAGTTTCTGTTCTACACTTACTTAAAATGCTCCATAGAAGTTAATGCATTCCCTTTGTGAGTGACATTAAAGGACGTGGGATGTTACAACAACGCACTTTCGAAGGAAATGCTGGCTGGTGTGGGGCGGGCCGTCACACTTAACCATTAAATAAATAGGACTAAATCAGTGGGAGGGTTAAGTACAATTGAAGGGTAGGTGGGTAATATTAATATATATTGGCCCACAAACTTAACCGGGTAAAAAGGGTTATGTAATTATATACACCTAATGGTATACATAACCGGGGCAAAATAGTAAAGTTATGTATTAAAGACACCCTTAGGGGTACGCATAACTAATGGGAATAGATAGAGTTATGTATTAAAGACACCTATAGGTAAGCATAACCGATAGGTAGATTAAGGGTTATGTATTAAAGACACCTATAGGTACGCATAACTGATTGAGGGCTATGTAATTAAAGACACCTTAGGGTATACATAGTCAGTAGAAAACCTAGTGGGGATAAAAGACATAGTGGAGAGCTTGTATCATGTTTTGTGGGACCCATTTCAGTCAGTAACTCGGAGGGGTATCAAAGTAAAGAAATCCGTTCTAGGCGGGGAAGGGGCATGCTTACTGATTGATTGTCAGAGATCCAAAGTGAGAAGGATGGTGTGGGCGGCGCGAACCGACCGGAGACATGTGCGTGCATGGGCCGGACAGAGTGGGACAAGACGACCGTGACACCAGCAGGTATAACTGTGCACACCTTGGGTTGCCACTTAGGGAAGTGATACCCCCTAGTTGTGGGACCAGCACAGGGTATCTATAGACTAGGGAGCCGATCGATTAGGGTAGTGGTTAGGGTATACCCGAACATATGCCCTAAGTCCACCAATTTATAGTAGGAGTGTAGTGGGTACGATAGTTGAGATAGGAGCAGGCGGCACCTATGACAGCGGCTAGGAGTACACGAAACTACCACCATTATTATCGTTATTATGGTTAGCGGAAGGGATCATCCTATCTTGATTTTACTAGTAATAGTGCAGAGTAGTTTGTAGTGAAGCATTCATACACCTTACCTTATTTGTCCTGTCATACCTGTCATCTGTACCGTGAATCCTCTTATCCACTTTGTATGCCTGTCATGTTTACCTTTATTTATTTACTGGCTAAAAGTTACTGGACTCACCAGACGTATGTCTGACCTAGTTTATTTCGCCTCTTTTCTTCCGTTTCCCCCAGGTTCTCAAGGAGGAAACACCCTGGTTTAGTCAGAATTTGGATATCATATTCTAGGAGCTACTTCTGAAGTATGGCTCGAGTCTCTGTCTCTTATATGGCTTGCTCTTTAATATGGGGAATGACGTTTTTCTTTTAAATACCTATGTACTCTGATAATATAAGACAAAAGTGTTTTGTTGTAAGGGTTTTATGACTCATGGTATTATGTAACAAAGTATTTTGGTGATTTAATAAAGTTGTTTATTTTCCACTGCAAAATTTTTATATCTATCTTGTGATATTCTGTGTCTGTTTACCTAAAACGCTCCACTGAAGTTAAGGCATTCCCTTTGTGAGTGACCTTAATGGAGGTCGGGTGTTACACTTTGTATCAGAGTTGAAGGTTACTAGATTAGATAAAAAATTTGAAAATATTTTTCAAAAAGGTTTTAAAAGAAAGTATTTTCAAAAAGGAAAGTCTGTTTTGAGAAACATAGTCCTCAAAGCCATATGTCTGTCTTCTGATTTTCCGTTTAATCCTTGTTTTCCTTCTTTTCTGAGTCTTCGGGGCTCCTGGCTTTCTGGGAGGTAACCTCATCGCGACAGGGTCCCGTAGGCATGGTGAGACTATGGCGTCTGTCGAAGGGCAAAGAAGTGCCTAACTTCCATCTGTAGCCGCAGTTATTCCAACTACGACTAATCCTCTTTCGGGCTTCGTAGGATTTTCCGCACGATGGGGGCAACTTAGAGAAAGACTTGTTAACATGTAAGATGGTTGGTTGTTTTCGGTGCCATGAGATAGGACATTTGATCTAGGATTGCCCAAGAAGGCAAGGGCAAAGGATAGAATCTTCTAGAGGGTAGGTGGATGCTCTCGTGACAAATGGATAGAGATAGGAAAAATTTATGTAAAAGATTTAATTTCCTTACCTGATTATAAAGTTAAGACTCTTTTGGATTCTTGCATTGAGACTCTGCACTTTAATACTAGTCTTGTTTCTGATCCTGTAGTTGTTTCAAACCCCTTTGGTGGTTCGGCTCATTTATTGGTGATTTGTAAGGGGTTGAGATTATCTGTGTTAGGTGTCAAAAATTTGAATGTGACATTTGTGTGCTCAAGTTTATGGGCTATGGGTTGGTTCTAAATGGACCAGCTTTCTATGTAGAGGGTCGTTCTAGATTTTGGGAGGAGGGTCATTAAGTTTTTAACTTGTCATGGGAAGACCCCCAAAGTTTCTTATGACCCGCAAGGGTCTGTTATGCTTAGCTTTCTAAGAATCATTCTGTAATCTGATCTGTACTAGTAGTCTGTAAGTATCTGAATATTTCTAAAGGATAGGGGTCTCTACTCGAAGCATGAAGTAGATTTCCAGTTTTGACATTGTTTAATGGGGGTGATTCTCTAAGTGTCAGTCTGATGTTGATTTCGGTCTTCGGGGCTGAAACTTAGGGAATTATTCTCTTAACCGATGTCAAATGGGAACAGAGCTTTTGTTTTAGTTATATCATTTGTTTGTATCCCATCAACCGAATCTTCAACCTTTAGATAGGAAATTCATGGATGTAAACATGTGTTTGAGACATGTTATGTTTGATGGTTGCAAGTGGATGCAAGTGTTTGCTAGTGGTTGCTCGTGGATGCATTTACACACATATTAGGCACTAGATCGGCTCAAATCACTTTCATATTGCATATAAAAATGTGTGCGTATTTAGGGTAATGGATGTATTATGGTTGTGTTATCATATGGATGCTGCATTTTGATGAATGGTTGTGCACACATGAAGAGTTAATATGTATCAAATAGAAAAATTGCATACATGTTGGACTTATGGCACTGACATAATTTGCATTAAGTAGGTCAACTGAATCAGTGGACCGCCTAACCTTTGCATTAGATAAGGAACATATACACACACTTTTGCATATGTTCATACAACATTAGAAGTTCTAAGTACAATGGAAGCTTGTGGATGATGGTTGAGTAGATGGGTGATTGGATGGTAGGACACATTCTTCTTAACTTGAAGATTTCGGGGACGAAATCCTTTAAGTAGGGGATGATGTAACACCCCTAATTTTTGAATGATCAAATTAACTAAAGTTAAGAATACTTAGTTTCAAATGTGGGAATTAAGGGAAATGGGTTGCGCCATTGCGCTCGTCTCAGAATTCTGCTTGAGATAGAGTGCGAGTTTGCGTAAAACAGACACAATATGAAGGAGATATGGACGAACGAAGTTAGACGGAAAAACCAGAAGAAGAGAAAAAAATACACAGGTGCACTTGGGAAGTGCGCCAGTACAAAAATACACTGGCGTACTTCCCAAGTGCGCCCAGGCCGAGTAGAAAGCCTGTAACACCCCGAAAATTCGATAACTGTGAAATTCATAAATTAAAGTATAATCAAATTCAAATCAGAGAACTAAGGGAAACGGGATACGCCATTGCGTTCGTCTCGGAAAAATACGCGAAATAGAGTCCGAGTTTTCGAAAAACGGAGTCCGTATGAGGAGGATATGGCCTTCGGAAGTTTTGAATTAAATTTAAAATTCAAACAGAATTAAATAATAATTTTGAAATGGGGCCCAGTGGGCCAGGCGGATAAAACACCCGCCTAGCCACCCAGGTCGACTGGGCTGTCGACCTGGGCTACCCATGTCGACAGGGCTGTCGACAGCCCTGTCGACAGGGGTATCGACCTGGTCGAGCCCAGTCAACCTGGCTGGCCAGGTCGGTGTGTGGTCGAATTTCTGTGGTCTGCTTTGTCATTAGGGCTAGGTGGCGGGTTTTTATTGGTCTCTCTTCCTAATGAATGGCTATGATCTAACCTAGCAACATCAAGGGTCCTAATTAGTTCCTAACCTCTATATAAACAACCCTAGACCAAACCCTAATCTATTCATTAAAAATTAAGAACATAGCCGCCATGTTGCTGAAGAACGACAAAGCATAGCCGCCAACTAAAGAAAGGATTAGGGAGGAAGTTCTAAGGCCTAAAGCAATTCAAAGCAACCTAAAGCTAATCAATTCAACAAAGGAATTTGCGTCTTCAATCCCTAAACTAGAGAATTCATCAAACCATTGTAAGTAGAGTATTACTTTGGTATAATAAACAACTGTGTTGATGTGTATGCTTGGATTGTGGCAATGGAAGTAATTTATATTTGTGCAAATTTATGTATTCATTATAAAGAACTACATGCGGTAGTTCTATGCAAATAAACGTTTGGGATGTTGCGCAAATTGTGTATAAATCATTGTATGATGTATGATCGTTATGTGATTAAATTCATGCAAATTTGAGGCTTTGTTATTAGGCCATTATGATGTATGTTTTTATGTATAAATCATTTTGCAAGTAATTGAAACAAGTTTGGTTATTATAGTTCATATGAAACTATGTGGAATTTTGACACCATGTATTAGTCATGCTTTTGCAAACTTATGAATATGGCTAGGAATGATATTTGGCATAATTGAGATGTATGATTAAGTCTATCTTGTTTTAAAAAATTATATGATGACATATGTGAGACATGGTTAGTTTAGACTCAAAAATCCCCTTTTTGCAAGTTTAAAGCAAAACACCATGATTAGGAATAATTATGTATAAGTATGTTTATACCATCGTTATGTGGTTAGGCTTAAAACATGATTAAGTTGAATTATGTTATGTCATGCTAGAAGTATTTATGCCATGCTTATGTTTGACAATATGCCATGCCTATGCTAGAAGTGCTTTATGCCATGCTTATGTTTGACAATATGCCATGTTTATGCTAGAAGTATTTAGGCCATGCTTATGTTTGACATTATGCCTAAATAAGAATATAAGTTCATGTTGTAGTTAAACCTATGCAAGTTTACATGACTTGATTTATGTCACCTATGTTGTATGACCAAAATACATGTCACCACTATGCAAGTACACCAATTTCTATTATGTATTTTCCAACGTCATATGCAAGTTCATGCGCTCACTTTCCCCTCTTTGTGTATACGCCATAAGCCTCCCCTTTCGCATGGCTAAATTGGGCTTTAAAAGGCTAAGCCCAATATATATAAACGAACGTGTAAAACGGGGGAAAATAACGTTGGGTTAACATTAATTTAATGAATAAAAACTAAAGTAAAAGGGCCCAAATTCAAGTATGGGTTGGGCCCATGATTGGTGTAACCATTACACCATTAACATAATAATGGGCCGCAAATATTTACATATAAATAAAGAAGAATGACAAAATATGTAAATGTAGAAAAGACGATGTGTTTAACCCGAGGTTGGATTGAGTTGTGATGTAAACCTGCCCGGAACCGCCCGGCTGTCCAGTAGTCACAACAATACCTATCCAATGTGGGAGGTTAAACATGGAGCCCAGCAAGGACCCGAGGTTAGACTGAGTTGTGGCGTAAGACTGCCCGGAACCAACCGGCAACAGGCAGCCACAACAATACCTGTCTAATGTGAGAGGTCCGGGCCTTAATAAGACAATTAAGGCTGAGTCAGGATTGTTAGGATTAAGCAAACTAAAGACTTAATCAAAATGGAACATGCTAAACTAAACGGACTGGTGGGGTTAGGTTAGGAAACACTTAACCAACTTAGCATGTTGGCTAGAGATAGAAAACCTAGTAACGGGGGGACCCTTTTCAGCAGTAACCCTAGAAGGTGTATCAGGATACCCTGAAACTAGGCAGGGTGGGGCACGATTACTGGGCTGATTGTAAGAGGTCAAATCGACGGCGGTGGTGTAGCAGTGTAGGTTCTAACGGTGTGCGGGCGTGCACGCACTCCGGCGCAGAAAAATAAAGCACTGGACACCAGTAGCATACCTTTGCACTCTAAGGTTGTGTCGGGTTGCCACTATGGGACTTGATACACCCCATGGTGGGACCAGCATAGGTAACTACAGACATCGGGGGCCGTAAGACACATGTAACTTTGCGAGTAGGAGCCGATCATCGTAGAATGGATCACACTACCCTGATTATGGGGTGCAAATTGGAAACTAGTTTATATGGGTTCAGAGATTAACATGGGGTACGATAGTATATTCGACCCTAGATAACTTAACCAAGTTCATAGTGTTTGCCCACTTCCTGTTTTACTTATCATACCCAGTTCTTTATTCATAGACAAAGTAGTACTAGACTTACTCAGGCTTTATGTCTGACTCTATTTTTCTTTCGTCTTCTTTCTTCCGTTTCCCCCCCCAGGTCCTCAGGGAGGGAACACAGCAGCTTGACCTACCTCAACTTCCAGCTTGAAGAAGAGAAATGTATTGCTTGGACTTTCCTGTTTTGAACTATGGCTTTGGACAATTCACTATGGGGCTTTGGCAGTTTATCTATGTTTTATTTATGCTTCTTTAAAAATAATGTACTCAAGACAGATTATGAAGTATTATGTTATGTTTTTGGAAGGGATGTTGTTGTAACACGTATTTGACTTTACGAAATAAAATTTGTTGTTCTTCCGCTGGTTTACAAATATGTGTTATTATATCTGTCTTGTATATCTGTGACTTGTACTTATAAACCTCCACCAAAATTAGGGCATTCCCTTTGAGAGTGACCCTAACGGAGGTGGGGTGTTTCACTTGGTATCAGAGCATAGGTTTACCAGATAAGATAAAAAGTTTTGAAAAATTATTTTCAAAAAGGAAATTTAAAGAAGCATTTTTAAAAGAAAAATATTATTTTATTTTAAAAAGGCAAAGTCCACTCCCCAAAGCCATAGGTATTATCTCTTATCCTTCGTTTTGAATCTATCCTTTTTGTTTCAGCATGTCCCAAGAACTCAACTTGCCTGAAGGGGTACCCATACCTGGTTGGTTTAGACGTTTCTTAGAAGCTAGGGCCACTCAGCCAGGTCCTACCGTTCCTCCTCCTCCAGCTGAAGGGAATCATCCAGCCGCAGCAGTACTTTTTCCTCCACCTCCTCCACGGGGAAACACATTCGCTAAGATATGTAAAGATTTTAAAGCTATGGGAGGAAGGGATTTCCATGGAACTGAGTCCTTCGTAGCAGCTAGGAATTGGCTGAAGGAAACTGAAGACCTGTTCATCATCTTTGAGGTAGAAGATAGACAAAAAGTACAATTGGCGGTGTGGCTATTGAAGGGCGAGGCTTCCTACTGGTGGGAAGTCACCAATGCTGAAAGACCAGTGGATACATGGGAGGATTTTAGGGCAAGGTTTGAGACTAAGTTTCTCTCAGATGCAGAAAGAAGTTTGCAGTTGGAAAAATTCTTATTTCTTAAGCAAGGAGACAAGACTGTCAGAGAGTATGTGAATCAGTTTGATGAGCTGGCTAGGTTTGGGCTTGACCTAGTCAACACCCCTCATAAGAAGGCTCTCCGTTTCGTCAAGGGGTTAAATGAGCCATTACATAGTTTGGCCATGACCCATATACCCATGGGAGCCACGTATGAAAGATTGGTGCAAATGGCATTGCTGAATGAAGAGGACAAGGGCAAGAAGGAGACCAAGGCAGAAAGCTCTCAAGGGAAGAAAGAGGGTTTGCAGCCTAAGAAGACAGACTTCAAGAAGGGCGGAAAGGGCAACAAAGAGAAGAGGAAGTGCAATTTCTGTGGCAAAGTGGGGCACTTAGTAAAGGACTGCCGGAAGAAAAAGGCCAAGGAGAATGGTGGGTGCTTTTCATGCGGTCAGACAGGCCACAGGGCTAAGGACTGCCCAAGGAAACGAGGACAGGGGCAGGGCACTGGATCCACCCCAGGGGCACAGGTTCATGTGCTAGAAGCGCCACCATTGCAACAGCGAGGTACCAATACTTCTGTAGAAAGTGTAGTTTATCTTTATGATCACCCCGTTCGCACTTTATTTGATTCTGGCGCATCACACTCCTTTATCTCGTCTGCTTTAGTAGAATCTCTGCACCTAAAAACTAGTATGGTAGAGGACCCCTTAATTGTTTCAAACCCAATTGGGGGCCCAGCTCATTTGTCTATGATCTGTTTGGATTTGAAAATTTCTATCCTAAGTGTTGAATTTCTATGTAGTGCCTTTGTTTTGGGCTTTTCGGGGTATGGTTTGATTTTGGGTATGGATTGGCTATCCAGTAATGGGGCCATCCTTGATTGTGAGAAAAGGGTTGTTAGGCTCCTAACCCAGCTCGGTAATACTTTGGAAATTTCTTGTAATCCCTCGTATGCGGTTATGCTTAGTTATCTTGAGTCGCTAGATGCCTCTGTTGAAAGTTTGAAATCAGTTAGAGTGGTCCGGGAATATCCGGATGTCTTCGAAGAGGTGAAGGGCTTGCCTCCGAAGCGGGAGATAGACTTCCGCATATATCTTGTAGATAATGCAAAGCCCATTGCGTTGCCCGTTAGACATATGGCTCCACGAGAAAGGAAAGAGCTCAGTAAACAGATTAAAGAGCTTCTAGAAAAGGGGTTCATTAGGAGGAGCATTTCAGAATGGGGCGCTCCAGTGGTGTTCGCTACAAAGGCGGATGGTTCACTCCGTCTATGTGTTGACTATAGGGAGCTCAACAAGCTAACGAAAAAGAATAGGCACCCTCTCCCTAGAATTGACGATTTATTTGACCAGCTTGTAGGAGCGTCTGTTTTCTCCCAACTCGATTTAGCAACCGGTTTTCATCAGCTAAGGGTGGCTGAAGATAGCATCGATAAAACGGCTTTCAGAACCCCAGACGGTTTCTTTGAATGGCTTGTCATGCCTTTCGGCTTGACAAATGCACCTGCTTACTTCGTGGACCTGATGAGTAGGGTATTTAGAGATTTCCTCAACAAATTCGTAGTGGTCTTCGTAGATGATATCCTTATCTTCTCAAAGAATGAAGAGGAACATGCTCAGCACTTAAGGGCAATCATGGAAACTTTGCGAGACCATCAACTAAAAGCCAAATTCTCCAAATGCCACTTTTGGAGGGAAGAGGTGAGGTTCCTTGGGCACATAGTATCCAAACAAGGGTTAGCGGTGGACCCTGCTAAGGTAGTGGCGGTACAAGATTGGAAGACACCAAGGAATGCAACTGAGGTCCGAAGCTTTCTAGGACTAGCAGGTTTCTATCGAAAATTTATAAGGGATTTTGCGAAAATCTCAGCTCCGCTCACGAAATTGACTAAGAAGAATCTAGTATTCAATTGGGACTTGGATTGCGAGTTTGCTTTCCAACGGCTGAAAAGGGCTCTTACAACAGCCCCAGTTTTGACGCTGCCAGATGGAAGCAAGATGTTCACTGTTTATACGGATGCATGTGGGACAGGGCTAGGCGCCGTCTTAATGCAAGAAGGAAGGGTAGTAGCGTATGGCGGGAGGCAATTGAAGGTGCACGAAAAGAACTACCCAACCCACGATCTAGAGCTAGCCGCCATCGTCTTTGCACTCAAGTCTTGGCGACACTATCTCCTAGGTGAGAAGTTCGAACTTTACACTGACCATAAATCGTTGAAATATCTTTTCTCGCAGAAGGATCTTAACTTGAGGCAACAAAGATGGATGGAGTTTCTTGCCTCGTACGATTTCGAAATCTCCTACACTCCGGGCAAAGGCAACGTAGTAGCAGACGCGTTGAGCCGAAAGAAATTGACACTAAGCCCGTTGTTTGTTGAAAGACAAAGCCTAGAGTTTATAGCCAGCTTCGACTTTAGGCCCTCCTCCGATTTCGTACCGGGCTTGCTTGCATCTCTCGAAGTGCGCCCAACTTTAGTAGGTTCAGTAGGGGCAGCACAACGCGAAGACCCTCAGCTTGTGGAAATAATTGATAGGCTAATTAGGGGTGAGACTTCAAGTCACCTCAACAGATACTCCGTTGACGATAAGGGTGTACTAAGGCGAGATGGAAGACTATGCGTCCCACAGACAAACGATTTAATAAAGAAGGTTCTCGAGGAAGCACATCACTCCAAGATGACGATACACCCAGGCGGAGATAAAATGTACAAAGACATAAAAAGGACTTTCTTCTGGAACGGCATGAAAAAGGACGTGGCAGAATTCGTTTCTAAGTGTATGGTGTGCCAACAGGTTAAGGCGGAGCAGAAAAAGCCTGGCGGACTGCTACATCCTTTGGAGGTCCCGCAGTGGAAGTGGGATAGCATCTCAATGGACTTCATCGATGGGCTGCCTAGGTCTAGGAGAGGCAACACTAGTATTTGGGTAATAGTGGATAGGCTTACTAAAAGCGCCCACTTTTTACCTGTCAAAAGTAAAAGAACTGCCTCATCCCTAGCATCACTTTACCTTAAGGAAATCGTTCGACTCCATGGAATACCGTCTAGCATCGTTAGTGACCGAGACCCCATCTTCACCAGTGAGTTTTGGCGGAGTCTGCAAGAAGCAGTAGGAACGCAGTTATGCTTGAGCACAGCCTATCATCCTCAAACCAACGGCCAAACAGAGAGAGTGAACAGAGTTTTGGAAGACCTTCTAAGACTATGCGTCCTTGACTTCGGAGGGACATGGGAAGACCACCTCCCTTTGGTGGAATTTGCCTACAACAACAGCTATCAAGCAACCATCGGAATGGCGCCCTTCGAAGCTTTATATGGAAGACCGTGCCGATCGCCCACTTGTTGGTGGGAGTCCACGGATAAGCTTATACTTGGACCAGACATGATCCGAGAGACTTCAGAGAAAGTGGACTTAATACGAAGAAGGATGAAGACGGCCCAAGACAGACAAAAATCCTATGCCGACAAGAGAAGGACCGACCTTGAATTCGAGGTTGGAGACAGAGTTTTTCTCAAGGTATCACCGCTAAGGAACGTTGTTCGTTTTGGAACCACAGGAAAGCTAGCGCCAAGATTCGTAGGGCCATTCCCTATTATCGAGAAAATTGGGAAAATGGCTTATAGATTAGAGCTACCCGAGAAGTTGGCTGGAGTCCACAACGTTTTTCACGTTTCACATCTACGAAAATGTCTGCATGAGTCAGCTGAAGTGGTAGAGCCAAACATCCTCGAAGAGGCTGAAGTGGAACGCGAAACAACCATAAGAAGAGTTCCAACCCGCATCTTAGGAACGGAAGTGAAGAAGCTACGCAACCGCGAAGTCAAGCTCGTTAAAGTCCAGTGGAGCGACACCGAGGGAGACGCGACTTGGGAAACTGAAGCTAGAATCCGCACTGCCTACCCTTTTCTGTTCGAGGGTACATCCTTGATCTTTCTTTTTCCTTAAGTTGCGCTTTTATCTATCTTTTTAGGTATCGACCTTATCTTTAGGGTAGAAACCTTTTGGATGAAAACATGTAATTGAAACATGTTATGTATGATGGTTGCAAGTGGTTGCAAGTGATTGCTAGTGGTTGCTCGTGGTTGCATATACACACACAATCTAGGTTTTAGATCGGCTCAGTCACTTCATATTGCATATGCATATATGTTTGTATTCGTATGTGGATGAACTATAATGTGTTGTCATGTGGATGTTGCATTTGTATTGGATGGTTGTGCACTCATGTAGAATCAAGAATAGGAAAATTTTGCATACATAATGGATGCATGGCACTTACATAATTCGCATTAAGGAGGTCAACTGAATCAGTAGACCGCCTGATTTTGCATTAGATAAGTACATGTACACACACACTTTGCATATGATCATGAAGCATTAGAAGTCTTTTAAGGACAATGGATGCTCGTGTTTGATGGATGAGTAGATGGATGATTGGATGTTAGGATATACGTTCTACTACACTTGAAGATTTCGGGGACGAAATCCTTTTAAGTGGGGGAGAATGTAACACCCCGAAAATTCGATAACTGTGAAATTCATAAATTAAAGTATAATCAAATTCAAATCAGAGAACTAAGGGAAACGGGATACGCCATTGCGTTCGTCTCGGAAAAATACGCGAAATAGAGTCCGAGTTTTCGAAAAACGGAGTCCGTATGAGGAGGATATGGCCTTCGGAAGTTTTGAATTAAATTTAAAATTCAAACAGAATTAAATAATAATTTTGAAATGGGGCCCAGTGGGCCAGGCGGATAAAACACCCGCCTAGCCACCCAGGTCGACTGGGCTGTCGACCTGGGCTACCCATGTCGACAGGGCTGTCGACAGCCCTGTCGACAGGGGTATCGACCTGGTCGAGCCCAGTCAACCTGGCTGGCCAGGTCGGTGTGTGGTCGAATTTCTGTGGTCTGCTTTGTCATTAGGGCTAGGTGGCGGGTTTTTATTGGTCTCTCTTCCTAATGAATGGCTATGATCTAACCTAGCAACATCAAGGGTCCTAATTAGTTCCTAACCTCTATATAAACAACCCTAGACCAAACCCTAATCTATTCATTAAAAATTAAGAACATAGCCGCCATGTTGCTGAAGAACGACAAAGCATAGCCGCCAACTAAAGAAAGGATTAGGGAGGAAGTTCTAAGGCCTAAAGCAATTCAAAGCAACCTAAAGCTAATCAATTCAACAAAGGAATTTGCGTCTTCAATCCCTAAACTAGAGAATTCATCAAACCATTGTAAGTAGAGTATTACTTTGGTATAATAAACAACTGTGTTGATGTGTATGCTTGGATTGTGGCAATGGAAGTAATTTATATTTGTGCAAATTTATGTATTCATTATAAAGAACTACATGCGGTAGTTCTATGCAAATAAACGTTTGGGATGTTGCGCAAATTGTGTATAAATCATTATATGATGTATGATCGTTATGTGATTAAATTCATGCAAATTTGAGGCTTTGTTATTAGGCCATTATGATGTATGTTTTTATGTATAAATCATTTTGCAAGTAATTGAAACAAGTTTGGTTATTATAGTTCATATGAAACTATGTGGAATTTTGACACCATGTATTAGTCATGCTTTTGCAAACTTATGAATATGGCTAGGAATGATATTTGGCATAATTGAGATGTATGATTAAGTCTATCTTGTTTTAAAAAATTATATGATGACATATGTGAGACATGGTTAGTTTAGACTCAAAAATCCCCTTTTTGCAAGTTTAAAGCAAAACACCATGATTAGGAATAATTATGTATAAGTATGTTTATACCATCGTTATGTGGTTAGGCTTAAAACATGATTAAGTTGAATTATGTTATGTCATGCTAGAAGTATTTATGCCATGCTTATGTTTGACAATATGCCATGCCTATGCTAGAAGTGCTTTATGCCATGCTTATGTTTGACAATATGCCATGTTTATGCTAGAAGTATTTAGGCCATGCTTATGTTTGACATTATGCCTAAATAAGAATATAAGTTCATGTTGTAGTTAAACCTATGCAAGTTTACATGACTTGATTTATGTCACCTATGTTGTATGACCAAAATACATGTCACCACTATGCAAGTACACCAATTTCTATTATGTATTTTCCAACGTCATATGCAAGTTCATGCGCTCACTTTCCCCTCTTTGTGTATACGCCATAAGCCTCCCCTTTCGCATGGCTAAATTGGGCTTTAAAAGGCTAAGCCCAATATATATAAACGAACGTGTAAAACGGGGGAAAATAACGTTGGGTTAACATTAATTTAATGAATAAAAACTAAAGTAAAAGGGCCCAAATTCAAGTATGGGTTGGGCCCATGATTGGTGTAACCATTACACCATTAACATAATAATGGGCCGCAAATATTTACATATAAATAAAGAAGAATGACAAAATATGTAAATGTAGAAAAGACGATGTGTTTAACCCGAGGTTGGATTGAGTTGTGATGTAAACCTGCCCGGAACCGCCCGGCTGTCCAGTAGTCACAACAATACCTATCCAATGTGGGAGGTTAAACATGGAGCCCAGCAAGGACCCGAGGTTAGACTGAGTTGTGGCGTAAGACTGCCCGGAACCAACCGGCAATAGGCAGCCACAACAATACCTGTCTAATGTGAGAGGTCCGGGCCTTAATAAGACAATTAAGGCTGAGTCAGGATTGTTAGGATTAAGCAAACTAAAGACTTAATCAAAATGGAACATGCTAAACTAAACGGACTGGTGGGGTTAGGTTAGGAAACACTTAACCAACTTAGCATGTTGGCTAGAGATAGAAAACCTAGTAACGGGGGGACCCTTTTCAGCAGTAACCCTAGAAGGTGTATCAGGATACCCTGAAACTAGGCAGGGTGGGGCACGATTACTGGGCTGATTGTAAGAGGTCAAATCGACGGCGGTGGTGTAGCAGTGTAGGTTCTAACGGTGTGCGGGCGTGCACGCACTCCGGCGCAGAAAAATAAAGCACTGGACACCAGTAGCATACCTTTGCACTCTAAGGTTGTGTCGGGTTGCCACTATGGGACTTGATACACCCCATGGTGGGACCAGCATAGGTAACTACAGACATCGGGGGCCGTAAGACACATGTAACTTTGCGAGTAGGAGCCGATCATCGTAGAATGGATCACACTACCCTGATTATGGGGTGCAAATTGGAAACTAGTTTATATGGGTTCAGAGATTAACATGGGGTACGATAGTATATTCGACCCTAGATAACTTAACCAAGTTCATAGTGTTTGCCCACTTCCTGTTTTACTTATCATACCCAGTTCTTTATTCATAGACAAAGTAGTACTAGACTTACTCAGGCTTTATGTCTGACTCTATTTTTCTTTCGTCTTCTTTCTTCCGTTTCCCCCCCCCAGGTCCTCAGGGAGGGAACACAGCAGCTTGACCTACCTCAACTTCCAGCTTGAAGAAGAGAAATGTATTGCTTGGACTTTCCTGTTTTGAACTATGGCTTTGGACAATTCACTATGGGGCTTTGGCAGTTTATCTATGTTTTATTTATGCTTCTTTAAAAATAATGTACTCAAGACAGATTATGAAGTATTATGTTATGTTTTTGGAAGGGATGTTGTTGTAACACGTATTTGACTTTACGAAATAAAATTTGTTGTTCTTCCGCTGGTTTACAAATATGTGTTATTATATCTGTCTTGTATATCTGTGACTTGTACTTATAAACCTCCACCAAAATTAGGGCATTCCCTTTGAGAGTGACCCTAACGGAGGTGGGGTGTTTCAAAGCCTGCACAACTTTCTGGTGTGATCTGATCCACACTGTGACTCATTGCTGAGTCCTTTCTGACTCCTTGCTGAGTCATTAGGGCTGAGGTGTCACCCTATCCTGACTGGGTGGTTTTGATTAACCCTAAGAGCATCCGACGGCTCAAATTAAATTGAAATTCTATATAAACACATGTAGACTCAAACCCTAAAACCAAATAAAAATTAGATCAATGGCCATCATACTGTCTCTCCAAAACCTAGAGTAGCCGCCACCCACTAGAAGCAAAGTAAAGCAACTCAATTCTATTCAAATCAAAGTCTAATCTCAACAACGAAATTGTCTACAACAAGGGAACGCTAATCAATTACAGAATTCAGATCCCAGAACTCAAGATCCCTTTTTCTGTGAGTTCTAGTCACTTTTAGGTTTAAATAGATAAAAGTGAATTGTGGTAGACTATGATTTGGGTATATGTTGTTTGTAGTTATGCAAGTTTATTGTTGTCGTGGATCATGAAATTATGCAAGTTTATTGTTGTGGTGAATCATGAAATTATGCAAGTTATTAATTATGTTGTGGATTCATGAACCTATGCAAGTTACTTATGCAAGTTATTAATTATGTTTTTAACCTATGCAAGTTACCTGTGCAAGTTATTGTGTGATGAATCCATGAACCTATGCAAGTTATTATGTTGTGAATTCATAAATCTATGCAAGTTGTTATCATGAACCTATGCAAGTTGTTATGAGATCATGCAAGTTACCTATGCAAGTTATTGTGTGATGAATTCACGAACCTATGCAAGTTGTTATGTTGTGAATCATGAACCTATGCAAGTCACCTATGCAAGTTGTTATGTTGTGAATCATGAACCTACGCAAGTCACCTATGCAAGTTTTTATGTTGCAAAATCATGAATCTATGCAAGTTGTTAATTATGTGGTGAATCATAATTACATGCGAAGTTATCATGTCATTTTCCCTAGTTGTCATGCTTATGCCAAGAATTGTACGAAAAACGATCAACTTGTCATTCCCTTTATTTTATTGTTATGGCGAGGCTACCTTGTAGCCTCGATGACGCCAAAAATGCAAACGGTTACGCTAGTTAAGAAACGGGGAAAAGGGGAATTTATAATAGGCATAATTTACAAAGTGATTATGTAAATTGGACACATAATTCTAGTAGGAAAATATATAAATAATTGCCTATTATGACATAGGTAAAGTTGAGTAAAAATGGTATATTTTGAATATGACTATTTATGGATAGGAAATTCAAATTGTTAATAAAATAGGTATTGACACCTATAAAAAGGAAAGGATTAATTAATTAACTTAATTAATCAAAAAAGGAATGTTTAAGCAATTAAAGTCTGAAAATTTAATTAACACTCATGACACGAGGTTAGGTTACATTAGTGGTGGAAGTCTGCCCGGACCCGACCGGCATATCCAGCAGCCACTAATGTTGAACCTAATATGAGATGTCTAAGTGTGTGAATACGACACGGGCTAAGACACGAGGTTAGACCCAACTGTGGAATAAGACTGCCCGGACCCGACCGGCATATCTAGCATCCACATGTTGTAGGCCTAATGTAGGAGGTCTAACCAAATATAACCATAATTGGACATGGTAATAAATAAAAACTACTTAACCTAACTTAATACACATGGACTGTATGATGATAGACATAAGTTAGGGTTAAGTAAAATGAGTTGGATTGTGGGTGGGTTAAGTACAACTGATGGGTAGGTGGGTAATATTAATATATATAGGCCCACAAACTTAACCATTAAATAAATACGATTAAATCAGTGGGAGGGTTAAGTACAACTGATGGGTAGGCGGGTAATATTAATATATATAGGCCCAAAAACTTAACCATTAAATAAATAGGACTAAATCAGTGGGAGGGTTAAGTACAACTGAAGGGTAAGTGGGTAATATTAATATATATAGGCCCACAAACTTAACCATTAAATAAATTGGACTAAATTAGTGGGAGGGTTAAGTACAACTGAAGGGTAGGTGGGTAATATTAATATATATAGGCCCACAAAATTAACCGGGTAAAAAGGGTTATGTAATTAAAGACACCTAATGGTATACGTAACTGGGGCAAAATAGTAAAGTTATGTATTTAAGACACCCTTAGGGGTAAGCATAACTAATGGGAATAGATAGAGTTATGTATTATAGACACCTATAGGTAAGCATAACCAATAGGTAGATTAAGGGTTATGTATTAAAAACACATATAGGTACGCATAACTGATTGAGGGCTATGTAATTAAAGACACCATAGGGTATACATAGTCAGTAGAAAACCTAGTGGGGATACAAGACATAGGGGAGAGCTTGTATCATGTTGTGTGGGACCCATTTCAGTCAGTAACCTGGAGGGGTATCAAAGTAAAGAACTCCGTACTAGGCGGGGAAGGGGCACGCTTACTGATTGATTGTAAGAGATCCAAAACGAGACGGATGGTGTGGGCGGCGCAAACCGACCGGGGACATGTGCGTGCATGGGCCGGGCAGAGGGGGGCAAGACGACCGTGACACTAGTAGGTATAACTGTGCACACCTTGGATTGCCACATAGGGAAGTGATACCCCCTAGTTGTGGGACCATCACAGGGTATCTACAGACTAGGGAGCTGATCGATTAGGGTAGTGGTTAGGGTATACCCGAACGTATGCCCTACGTCTACCAATTTATAGCAGGAGAGTAGTGGGTACGACTAGTTGAGATAGGAGCAGGCGGCACCTATGACACCGGCAAGGAGTACACGAAACTACCACCATCATTATCGTTATTATGGTTAGCGGAAGGGATCATCTTATCTTGATTTTACTAGTAATAGTGCAGAGTAGTTTGTAGTGAAGCATGCATACACCTTACCTTATTTGTCATGTCATACCTGTCATCTGTACTGTGAATCCTCTTATCCACTTTGTATACCTGTCATGTTTACCTTTATTTTTTACTGGCTAAAAGTTACTGGACTCACCAGACGTATGTATGACCTAGTTTGTTTCGCCACTTTTCTTCCATTCCCCCCCAAAGGTTCTCAGGGAGGAAACACCCTAGTTTAATTAGAATTTGGATATCATCTTCTAGGAGCTACTTCTGAAGTATGGCTCGAGTCTCTGCCTCTTATATTTAATATGGGGAATGACGTTTTTCTTTTAAATACCTATGTACTCTGATAATATAAGACAGAAGTGTTTTGTGGTAAGGGTTTTATGACTCGTGGTATTATGTAACAAAGTATTTTGGTGATTTAATAAAGTTGTTTATTTTCCGCTGCAAAATTTGTATATCTATCTTGTGATATTCTGTGTCTGTTTACCTAAAACGCTCCACTTAAGTTAAGGCATTCCCTTTGTGAGTGACCTTAATGGAGGTGGGGTGTTATAGAAGCGGATGAATGGCTGGCATACATTGGCCTGCGACCTCCAAAAGCTTCACAAGGACAATCTCGAGCGCATCTCTATTCTAGAAGATGATAAGGCAAAGTTGATCCATGCTCTTAGGTCCAAAGATAGCGTGGTTGCTTCTTTCAACCCTAGGGATGTCGAATCGGTAGTTCCTAAGCATGCAGATGAACTTCCATCCTGTTCTGCTCAGAATAAAAGGAAGGTAGGTAGGCCAAGGAATGTCGAAGACCTGTAGTCTCCTTTTCCTATCTTTGGTTGTTTTGCTTTTTGAACTTTAAGACCGGTTGTGTAAGCGGGTGCCGGCCCTCGCTTGTGATGTCTTGTTGGTTTGTGACTTGTGTTGATCTTTGACACTTTTGTTATCTTGATGTATGGTTGTTTTGCTAGCTTTGCGATGCTCTTTGTGTCTCTGTCTGCCACAGCTTGTCTCTTTGTCCTGCTCAACAACATTTTTTTGGCGATCGTGCGTTAGTATCGTATTACGGGTTAATCGTACGTTAGTATCGTATTACGGGTTGATCGTACATTATTACGATCGTTAGCGTTACCAGTTGGTCTTATTAAGGTTTTATTAAGATGGGATCATCCATTTTTAGTATTTGTCTTGACCGGTGAGTTTCTCGTTGTTTTTAACTTTAGCAATTAAGCCATTTAGATTTTTTTATTAAATATCTGTTTGTATGTATTTTATGGTAACTTCTGGATGCATTTTTAATGCGTGCCCCCATGAGAGGACTTTGGTTTCAATGTTGTAATCCAATCTTGGCTTTGTTGACTTGGTTAACAACAAAGAACAAGAATGGATACCCCCTTTCGGCTGGGATTTCTGCTTTGTGCTGGTCCTTCCAGCATGTTTGATGTTTCCCCTTTTTTATGCTTCATCCCGAGGAGCGGACACTAGTTTATCTCATCAAGTTTGACTCAGAAGGAATAAAACTCGTGTCCTTTACCTAACAAGGTGCCCCCGTTTTTTTTTTGAATTGGCAATTTTCTTTTTCCTTTTTGGGACATGTCGGTTTTTTCTGACTTTATGCCTCGCCCTAGGAAATAGACATGGTTCACCTAGTCGAGTTTTTTTTTCTCAAGTCGAAGAACCCGTGTCCTGCACCTAAGAAGGTGTTTCGTTTATGGGCTTGGCAATTTTAACCGTGGGACTTTTTGAGCTTCTTTCACTCCAGCATTGACTTCTTTGATCTGGTACCAAGCCTTTTGTTGGTCGTGTGTCAAAAGATATGGTATTTCCTGTTGAAAGTCGGCACTCCTTGGGTTGGTGCCCCCCTGGTCGCTTTTTTGCCTACACAAAGAAATCACCTTTTAGTAGAAGCTTGTGAATGAGTGATTTGTACATGTAAACAGAACTCTATATTTATTCGTTTTATGTACATCATTCAAATCCGAAATTCTTGTAAATCTTTACAACATTTTTATGTATTTGAATATGATGTTATAAAAAATAACGACGAATATGCTCGTTGTTCCATGCTCGTGGAATCTGGTTTCCATCTGTGGTAGTCAGATTGAAGGTACCATCCAGGAGTTTTTGACTTATAACATAAGGCCCTTCCCAATTGGGTCCAAAAACCCAAATACTAGTCATTAACTTCTTTAGAACAAGGTCTCCAATTTCGAAAGTCTTATGTTTGACTTTTGGGTTGAAATGCCTCGCTACCCTTCTTTGATGTATGGCTACTCTGAGTTCCACTTCCTTTCTTCTTTCCTCAAGCTGGTCAAGGGCTTCAAGTTGTAGCTTCTCGTTTTCTTTGTGGTCGAAGTATATCCTTCTATGGGTAGGGACTTATAGCTCCACTGATATCATGGCTTCAGAGCCGTAAGATAAAGAAAAGGGAGTATGCCCTATTGAAGTTTTATGCGTGGTGCGATATGCCCATAATGCCAGCGGGAGTTCATCTACCCAACCACCTTTAGACTTCTCTAGCCGTTTCTTAATGGTCATCTTGATGATTTTATTTACTGCTTCCATCTGCCCGTTCGCTTGCGGATGATCGACTACTGAAAATCTTTTCTAGAGTTTATACTTGGTGTAAAAGTTTTGGAACTCTTCACTTTCAAATTGGGTCCCATTGTCTGTGATTATCTTTTGTGGTACCCCAAACCTGTATATGATATTTTCCAAGAGAAAGTTAATAATTTTCTTTGAAGTTATAGTGGCCAGTGGCTTTGCTTCAGCCCATTTTGTAAAGTAATCAACGGAGACAATTGCATATTTAGTACCGGATTTTGCAGTGGGAAGGGCTCCTATGAGGTCGATGCCCCAGATTGCGAATGGCCATGGGCTGACCACGTGGGTTATAGCTGTAGACGGCATGCTCGGGATCTAGGCAAATCTTTGGCATCTGTCGCATTTTTTTAGTGTACGCCGTGGAATCTTTATTGATATCTGGCTAGAAGTAACCATATCGCAGGATTTTCTTAGCCAAAGTTTATCCATCGGTATGTCCTCCGCATTCCCCTTCGTGTAATTCTGCCATGATCGCCTTTGACTCCTTTTCTGTAACACAAAGAAGTAAAGGTGTAGAAAATCCATGTCTATATAGTTGTCCGTCCTGAATAATTTAGAAAGAAGCTTTTCGCAAAAAAATTCTTCACTGCTTGGCGTCAGCCGGGAGTGCCCCGGTGATTAGGTACTCTTTAATTGGCGACATCCATGAGTTTGGCTCATTAGTTACTTCCATGATCCAATCCATTTTAGTCTGCTTTGTGCTTGGGCTTGAAAGGACTTCCACTGGGACTAACCCTATCGGTTGTTCATCTCCAATGCTTGCGTATTTCGCCAATGAATCAGCTTTGGTATTTTCTTCTCTAGGAATGTGAGATATGGTGTAATGCTCGAAAGCTTCCAATAGTTCCAAGGCTTTGGTGAGATAATCCGGCAAGTTACCCATTTTGGCTTGGAATTCTCCATGAATCTGGCATACTACGAGTTGAGAGTCATTGAAGATTCATATAGTTTTTATTTGCAATTCTTTTGCTAGTTTGATTCTTACGATAAGGGCTTCATACTCAACTTCGTTGTTTGTTGACGGAAACTCTAGCCTTAGTGCATATCATAAATATCTTCCCTCGGGGGTTTCGAGAATTACCCCTACCCAGGAATAGTGATCGTTCGAGGCTCCATCAACAAATAATTTCCACTGGATATTGGTTTCAACATCATTTTCCTTCTTTATCTCTCCTCGGTCGGTAAATTCTGCGATAAAGTCAACAAGCGTTTGTCCATTGATCGCTTTTCGAGGGTGATACGTAGTGTTGTATCGACTGAGCTCTATATTCCATTTTAATAACCTCCCGGAGGTCTTTGGTCGGGACAGGACTTGCCTCAGAGGCTGGTCTGTGACAACCTTGGTGGGATAAGCCTGAAAGTAGGGCCGAAGTTTCTTTGATGCAATAAGCAAATAATAAGCGAGTTTTTCAAGCTTTGGGTAATTAAGCTCTGCTCCGGATAATCTCTTGCTCATGTAATAGACTGGTTTTGTACCTTCAGATCTTCTCTGATTAATGCTACACTTAGGGCGTGGGCAGATACCGTTACGTATAGAAACAAGTCTTCTCCGTCACTAGGCTTTGATAGCATAGGAGGTGTTGTCAGGTGTTGGATCAGTTCCTCGAAGGCTTTCTGACATTCAGAGGTCCACTATATTTCTTTCTTTCCTTTCCTAAGCGCATCAAAGAATGCAAGACATCTGTCCGTTGCCCTGGATATGAAGCGATTTAAAGGCGCAATCTTTCCATTCAAACATTGAAGTTCCTTCTTGGTTGCTGGGACATGCATTTCTCTCAAAGCTCATATCTTGGCTGGATTAGCTTCTATACCTCTAGCGTTGACCATTTATCCAAGGAAATTGCCCGAACCAACTCCGAAAGAACATTTCAAGGGTTTCAACTTCATGCCATATTGGCGTAGGATATCGAACATTCGGGCTAGGTCCTACAAATGGTCTATTGTTTTTTTTTTACTTTACCAACATATCATCGACATAGACTTCCATCGTCTTTCCGATTTGTTTTTTGAACATGGCATTTACCAGTCGTTGATAAGTTGCCCCTGCGTTTTTTAGACCGAATGGCATCACCTTATAGAAGTATAGACCAAGATCAGTAATGAAGCTTGTGTCTTCCTGGTCCGGGCCATACATCATGATTTGATTGTAGCCGGAATATGGGTCCATGAAAGATAGCAACCCACGTCGGCCCCCCTATAGCCCAGACCGAGCTCCACCATTCGGGTACCTCGACGAGCACCTCTCCGCCCTCTTCGCAGTGGTATATCCCGATCGTTCTCTAGTGGTCTGTAGTGGAAGCAAAAATCAAACCTAGTTTTGAACAAAGGAAATAAGTCACGGCCGAATATTGAATTGGGGAAGAAGAGGTTAATTATTTAGTTAATTAACTAATTACTTAATCTAATTATTTTAAATCTTGTTTTGACCATATCTAATTCATTTCAAACCGGAATTCAATGATTTCAGCGACGTTGTGATCGTATTGAGCAGACCTACACTGCTGGACTGAAAAGGAGCAGTTTTGAACACTCTGAATTTTGGGCAAAAATCGCAACGACGGTGAGATTTCTTTAATTTAAATTAATTAGATAATTTTTTTTAATATTCATTCAGATCTGACTTGTATGATATGTTATGTTGATTTCCTGTTGGATGAATGTATTATCATATTGGTTGTTGTGCATACTCGAATACGTTTATTATAGATTTGGTTCTTATTGAATTGAGTTATATAACCCATTTCAATACTCATTTTGCGATGGAAAATTTATAGATCTACATACATAGTAGAAAGAAAAAAAGGGAAAATAAAACCTCTTTTTTTTTAGATCTGATTTAATATGGAAAATAAATTTCCTTTTTATTTGAATGGAATAGATTTAACAAAGAAAATAAAATTTTCTTTTATTTTAATAAACTGGATGCAAAGTAGAAAATTAAAATTTCTTTTTTTTTTCTAAATTGATTTGACTTTTATTTTTGTGTTACAGCGCAAATATTAACATGAAGAAAAAAGTGTTTATTTTTATTTTTGTGTTTCAACACAAATATCTACATGTATGAAAAAAAAGAGAAAAAAAATAGTTGTGTATGCAACTATTGCCTATAGTTGCGTACATATATGCAACTATTGGAATACACATGCACATATTTACGCATGCCTGTTTAATTATTGCATATATATATATATATATATATGTATGTATTTTTTCTGTATAATTGCATATATGTGTGCATATAAGTCAAAATATGTGCAATACTAAACAAACTGTACGTATGTATTTATTTTTTTAAATAAATGCATCAGAAGATGCATGATTTCAAAGTATGTGCATACATTTATGCATTTGCACTGCACCTTAGAAGCGAAACTGAAATAAATGCATACATGTATGCATATAATTGAATTATATGCATCTTTTGATGCATTTTACTGCATTTCGTTGTTTTTATGTAATTTTTGATTTTGACGTTGTTTTTGATGTTTTTTTTATCTGGTTCTTTTTAGGATTATTTGTTTTAATTAATTATGAATTTACGTGATTTTTTTTATTTTTTTAATATTTTTTTCTTTGTGTAGTTTCAGAAAATAGGGACCTGTAAAAAACGCACCCTTTATTTTATTTATTTTTATTTGTGTCTTTAAACACAAATACATGCACCATACATCGAATATGATTATTTTGTATCTTTAAAAACCAATGCATACATTATGTATTGAAATATATTTCATTTGTGTCCCTAACACAAATATTTACATCGTACATTGATTAACATTTTGATTTGTGGTTTCAAACACAAATTTTATATGAAAAAAAATGTATTGTTGCATTTCTTAATGTCAACAAAGTGTAGAAAAATAAAACTTCATCTCATTACACTCCGTAATGAAAAACAAAAGTAGAGGAAAAAGGAATATCTTTTTTGTTTGCAATTTTAGATGCAAACAAAAATAAAAATATATTTTGTTTGCAATTTTAGATGCAAACAGAATAGTAGTTGAAGTACATTTTGTAGCAGATTTAAGGGGGAACAAATTTGAAAATGAAAGGCTATATTTTTATTTACGTTCTTTAATGTTAATAAATGGAAAATAAAAACGCTCTTTTATTTATGTCTCCAAATGTAGATAAAATTAGGAATTAAAGGCTACATTTTAATTGCGTTCTTTAGACACAAATAAATCATGAAAATAAAGATATACATTTTATTTGCATTCCATAGTGCAAACAAAATGTGAGAATAAAATTTTACATTTTATGTAAATTTTAAAAGATTAGGAAAAGGATCATATTTGGTCTAAAAATATGTTTCACTTTAAAAATTACATTTTTTTTTGTGATATTAAAAGGTAGGAAGAAGTTTCCATTTCAGACCATAAAAATGAACTGAACAAAAATATTCATTTTTTTTCATCGGAAAAGAAATCAACAAATTTACTCCTTGAAATAAAATGGATGAAAATATTCATTTTGTTCGTTGTAAAGGAATTTACAATTTGTATAAAATAAAAAGGGTTGAAACCGAGTTTAAACATTAAAATTCATGTACAAATTAAATATAATTTATAGTCAATATACTATGAGATTGGTGCATGAATGTAAACACATTTTAATAAAACGTGATTGGTAATTTGCACTGTTCAATTGTTTTATGGGTGTGACATTTTCATAAATGAAATCGCTTGAAATCTTATTTATATTTATAAATATAAATAGAAATATAACGAATCGAGCGGGGCAGTTCGCGTTTTGACATTCGTGACTTTAAACGATTACAACAAAAGATCCAACCGTCGGATTTTCCTAAAACTGGAGCCTTAAGACCGCTTTGGGGAGATCTTTCCAATGAGACAAATTTTGTCAAAATCCAACGGTTAGATTTCAGATTATGTGCAAATCAAATTTCTAGGAAAACAGCGCCATGGGCACTCTTTGACCCGAAGCATCGTTTGAAATAATTTGAGCTATCTTAAATTAAATAAAAATAGCGATTAATCGTTAAAAATTAAAATTAACAATATGAAATATTTTAAATGATAATTATTCGACAATTATTTGAAAAGTCCGAGTTCTACTCATTTCAAATAATTATACGACGATGAAGAGACGAAGACGGCGTTGAAGACCGGCGGTCTTCACATCGAATGGATGTATTGCTACTAAGGTCCTTGATAGGAGTAGCTACCCTGAAGGGACTTTGGTGGTAGTAGTCCGGACGTATGTGCTGATTGTCCGGATATACGAGAGCCTCTTAGGTATCTCCGGTTCCGTTCAGACCCAGAACAGACTTGTGAAGGGATGCATGTCTGACGTTGAAATTTATTTGATGTAAATTGATTGCTGTTGATATACAATCGTTGGTGGCAGAGAATTTATTCTCTTTCTTAATCACCGCTTAGAGATTGTGTATTGATAGTCGTTGATTGCGTGGCATGGATTGTCGACGTGGCATGCCAAGATGCAACGATCAAGGCTTTGTTGCAAAGCAGGCCTTGTGGTTAATGATCAAAGCATAGCCTCTTTAGGCACAGCTTTGTGTGACGTTACCTCACGAGCCTCACAGCCCGGCAGAGTCTTAAACGGGAGAAGGGAACGCAGGGAGTGCACACCTTTCTTTCTAGCTAGAAGTGGTGTCATGGTATGGAGCCCAGACATTTACTTATGTGGTTGTTCCATTTTTAGAGGCCTCGGATTTATGCGGTCGCCCTCGGCCGTATTATAGGTTCAATAGGACCGGGGAGCATGTGTTCAGGAATAACTAATCCACTAAAGCAGTTGTGGACCGGCCCTGCAGGATCCAAGGGTTCGCCAGCGTCCGAATCCTAGGACATTGCTAGTGTGTCTCGAATCGGTAAGGACTTCCTCCCTAGCCTTGACTCATGATGGAAACCCAATTTCCAATACGCCCCTTTACGGTTTTGATTGTATTACTAGTATGGCGACATAGTAGATGGTAGCTATGCCGTCTAGGATTGATATTTTGTTTTGAAATGTTTTAATTAAAATATAATACACACTAATAATAATATCGTATTTCGCGTATTTATCATTTCTTGACCATTATAAGGTAAAACCCTATCCTCCGGTTTGCGTTGCATTGTGTGATGTGACTCGAGTCTTATAATGGTTTCATTTTTCAAAAAGACATTGCGTTATTGAACGATTTATTTATTTTATGCACTAGCTATCAATTGGAGTAAACCCGTTTCGCATTAGCGGCGTGGTCCAGTGATTTGCTATATATATATATATATATATATATTATTAGTTAATTTAGATTTCTCGCACCAGTCCCCTGACTGACTCGAAGTTTGTTTCACTTTTTTTGCAAACTCGGGTGCCCTCTCTACACAGGCAGCCAAATGACAGGTTAGATGTTGACATTTGCTGGAGGGAGCTTGCTTTTGGAGATTGCTGAAGAAATTTGCTTTTATCATTTATTTCTGCTTTAAGTCAATAATTGGAGTTTGACGTAATTTGGATTTTGAGACTTTATTTCTTTTCTTCCGTAGAACATCTATTTGGAATAATGTAATGCTATGCTGCACACTCTGAGATTCTAGGATGATATTTTGTGATGACATTTTCTCCGCTGCAATGATATTTATGTTACGCTATGTTCTGAGATCTGTTATTGTTTTAATGATGTTATATTCCTGCGATTTTCCTTAATTTCTATTTAAGGAAGTTTGGGGTTGTCACAGAAAAAGTAACATTTTATTTTATGAAATGTTAAAATTAGTAAATTCATCATTTTATTCTATAAGATGTTAACATTATAAAATCATCATTTTATTCTATAAGGTGTTAGCATTAGAAGAAAAAAGATCATTTTTATTAAATAAAATGCTAGCATAGAAAAGTAACATTTTTTTTCTAAAGTGTTGCATAAGAAATAAAAGTTCATTTTTGATGCATTAGAAATAAAATCACACTTTTGATAAAATGTTGCTTTAAAATAAAACATTTTTTTGTTCATTTTATAAGAATAAAACAAAAAACATTCATTTCGTTATTTTTAAAGAATAAATTGAGAACATTCATTTTTTTTATGGATGTAAACAAACCATTCATTTTTACTAGTAAATGAGAATGAGACAAAGATGTCCACTTTTGTCAAATTTAGAATTTATATATAAATTTGTCACTTTTGTCAAATTTAGAATTTATATCTAAATTTGTTACTATTGTTAAATTAGAATTGACAAAACAATAATTTATTTTTGTTGAATTAGAAATGTCAAATATAAAAGTGTCATTTATGTTATAAACAGAATAATAAACAAATAAAAACTTTATTTTTATTTGTCATGTTAGTGTATAGACTTGTTTACATAAAAACAATATTTTTATGTTACATGTTAAAAATAGAATTGTAAACAAATAAAAATATTAATTTTATTTGTCATGTTAACATATAATTTGTAGTCACATTAAAATAACATTTTTGCCTACATTAAAAGTTTATGAACAGAATTCACATTTTGGTTTGCATTAAAAGTTTTATAAACAAAATTTACATTTTTGGTAATTAGATTATTAAGGACAAAATAACATTTCTGTTATGAAATGTTACACTAGACATAAAATAACATTTTTGTTGTAAAATGTTTATTGGATTAAAATCCGTTACTTTTGAAATGAATTAAAAATGTATGTTTGTATACATTTTAAAGGAATGAGTTAAGAATGTATATTTTTATACATTAGAAAGAATGAGTTAGAAATGAACATTTTTGTTCATATAAATGGAATTAAAGAATTTACATTTTTCCCATGTAAATAAAAGGAAGTAAAGAATTTACATTTTTCAATGTAAATAAAAGATTAAATATAAATTACATTTTCCATGTAATTAAAGGATAAAGTTAAAGAATTACATTGTTATGTAAATTAAAATAAAAGGTGACATTTTCCTTTTTATTTTATTATTCCATAAAAGATCAGAATTAAAGTTATATTTTTACATTTTAGATGTAGATAAAAGCTTAGATTTTAAAGGTACATTTTTATGGCCATTATTTATGCAAGAAAAAGAATAGATGTAAATGTCACATTTTTATTGTTAGAATAGAGACAATAAAAAGAATAGAATAAATAGAATAGATTTTAAAATTACATTTTTCTATGTAATTAAAGAATGACAGTAAAAAGAGAATTACATTTTTCAATATAATAAAAGATTGAATAAAACACTACATTTTTCAATGTAAGATTGAATAGAACACTACATAGTTCAATGCAATAAAAGTTGAAATAAAATAAGTAGAATTGAAATCATGGCTTTATGGCCATTTGATTTCAACAACAAGAGTGAACATTAGAAAATACATTTTCAATGTAAAATAGTTTCATTGAGAATAATTAATCATTTAAATATGATATTAGAGATGGTTTGAAATATATGGTTGTTGTATAGAAGTATTCGATATACTAAAGATAAATGATGCGTGTTCAAAAATGAATATTACACATCCATTTACAAGTTACCCGACTTGTTTATGTGATTGAGACGATAATTTTCACACATCGCCCAAGTGCACAAATGAATTATTAATTGCTTGATGGATGAAACCCCACACAGGTATTGGGATGATATTGGATACACACTAATCCCAATGTTAAATTATTTATCAATCAATGGATTGACAGTCTGTGATGAGCGTCAGTTCTTTACTTTTATGCTCACACAATTATAGATTCCACTTTGATCGTCATTTGGATGCTCGATAATTGTTTATCATGATTGTCGATTCCATACAAAATATATGGTTGTTGGTTGAGTCACATTCCAATAAAGAATATTCTAGGAAAAGAATATTTTAGAAAATATACTTTTGAAAAGAATATTTTAGAAAAAGAATATATTTTGGGAAAATATATTTTTATTGAAATAAACTAGTTATTAATTAGAATAAATCATAAAATTTAGATTTAATGAGTTTTCCAATTCGTTAACATTTAATTGAAGTTAAATTAAATAAATTAGATTTTGGGTTGTCGTGAATAGCGTCTTAAATAACATTGTTCTTAAACCCCATATGAAAAGAATAATCTTTTAATTTAGATTATTAAAGTTTTCATTTAGTAATTGAAATAAGATGAAGTGTGAGTCGGGTTTATTGTGAATTGTGTTTCTAAGCGACATTTGTTCCTTAACCCAACTGACAGCAAAAGTATGATTTGGAGTTTATAAATCTTTTATTAAGATTTAAATGGAAATTTTCCAAAGGTAAAGTTTACCAATTCAATACATTAAATGGGAATTGAATATGATTCAAATTAGTTATAACCGAGATAAGCTTCTGTAAAAGAAGACCGATACTACATATGGAATTTAAAAGGCTTTGCCGTTATTCCATTTATATTATGGGTCGGATACAGAAATTTATAACGATTATATATTGATTTGATTTCTGTGAAGATTCCATATTTCATGGAAGATTATTTTGGGTTTACTGTGAACTATGTTTTTAAATGACATTGGTTCTTTAACCCAGTTAAAGATAAGATTAATTTCTTGGATTTAAATAATCATTGAATAATGATTTTTAAATATCTAAAATCAAATTGAGATTTTAATAAACCTTTTTAAAACAAAGATTTAAGTGCAAAGTTAAAGAATTTATCTTTGATAGAATAATTTGAATATTTTATTTAAAAGAATAATCTGAATTGGAATGAGACGTTGGATGTGTTTTTATAATACTTGATTTTTATTATAAAGTACGCGAGTTATTCGGAAAGACCGGGTTTAACCCATTCCGAATAATTACTACGACGATGAATAGTCGAAGATGAAGACGGTGTTGAAGACCGACGATCTTCACATCGAATGGATGTGTTGCTACAGAGACCCTGATGGGAGTAGCTACCTTGAAGGGGCTTCAGTGGTGGCCGTCCGGATTATTGTTGATTGTTCGGATTTGGTTTTCGCTTACACCCAGAGCATAAGCTAGTAAATGGATGCGGGTCTGACATTGGATTTCGTTCCATGTGAATTAAATCGATTTCTGTTAATGTATGTCTGTTTGGTGGTAAAGGATTTATCCTCTACTTAACACCCTGGTATATATTAATAGTGATTGATCGCATGGCAAGAATTGTCAATATAGCATGCCAAGATGCAAATGATCAAGGTTTTTGTTGAAAAGCAGGGCCTTGTGGGATGATCAAAGCATAGCCTATTACGGCATAGTTTTGTGTATATCGTGACTTCGCGAGCCTCACACCCCGGTATGAGTGAAAAACGGGATATGGACCGTAGGGAGTGCACACGTTTCTTTCTAGCTAGTGGTAGTGTCAGTGCTTTAACACGACCTGGCATTTTACTTATGTGGATGATGGATTTTGAGGCGCCTTGGATTTTTATAGGCCGATAGTGGTCATATTATAGGTTCAAAGGAACCGGGAAACGTGTGTTCAGGCATAACTAATCCACTGCCGATAGGCGGGGACCGGCCCTACCGCATCCAAGTGTTCACTGCGGGGGATCCTAAGTCATTTGCTAGAGTGTCTCGAATCGGAGAGGAGCTTGCCCCTAGCCTCGACTCATGATGGAAATCCAATTTCCAGTACGACCTTACGGTTTTGATTGTAGAACTAGTATGGCGACATAGTAGGATGGGGTACTACACCGTCTATGATTAATACATTATGATTGAAATTGATTTTTAAATATATATACCCATAGATATACACTAGTATTAACTCCGTTTTATCGTATCAAGCATTTTTGACCATTATAAGGTAAAACCCTATCCTCCGGTTTACGTTGCATTGTGTGATGGGACTTGGGTCTTATAACGGTTTCATTTTTCTAAAAAGCATTGCGTTGTATAACGATTTACTTTATTTTATGCACTAGCAATCCAATGGAGTAAACCCGTTCCGCGTTAGCGGCGTGGTCCTGTGATTACCCGTATTAATTAGATAAGTTAAGTTAGATTTCTCATACCAGTCCCATGACTGACCTGTAGTTTGTTTCACTGGCAAACTCGGGTGCCTATATTTTTCACATGGGCAGTCGAGTAGCTTTTTGCAGATATATTTATAGGATCCTGGCTTACAGCTGAAGCGGTATTCGGAAAGCTCGGTATCCGTGTATTTCTTCCAGTTGTATATTTTTATCATTTTTCCGCTGCTATTTAAATGTAATTTAAAACTCTGATATTATTGTATTTCTATTTCTGTAATAAGTATTCATACTCTGTTATATTCTTGTACTCTGATGTAATTGTTGTAACCAGCAATAAAATGTTCTTCAGTTTGTGTTCTAATGTGTAGTGTTCTCAAACAAATCCAGGCTTTCCTTTACTGGGAAGTTTGGGTCGTTTCATTTATTAAGCAATAATGTGTGTCACACTTAATTGTCATTTATTTAGGAATAATGTGTGTCACATTTAATTGTCATTTATTAGGAATTATGTTGTATCACACTTAATCGTCATTTATTTAGGAATAATGTATGTCACATTTAATTGTCATTTATTTAGCAATAATGTGTGTCCCATTTAATTGTCATTTATTTAGAAATAATGTGTGTCACGTTTAATTGTCATTTTTTAAGGAATAATGTTGTATCACACTTAACTGCCTTTTACTTAGCAATAATGTGTGTCACATTTAATTGTCATTTATTTAGCAATAATGTTTGTCACATTTAATTGCCATTTATTAAGTAACAATGTGTGTCACACTTAATTGTCATTTATTTAGGAATAATGTGCGTCACATTTAATTGTCATTTATTTAGCAATAATGTGTATCCCATTTAATTGTCATTTATTTAGGAATAATGTGTGTCACATTTAATTGTCATTTATTTAGGAATAATGTTGTGTCACATTTAATTGTCATTTATTTACGAATAATGTGTGCCACATTGAATTGTCATTAATTTAGGAATAATGTGTGTCACAATTAACTGTCGTTTATTTAGGAATAATGTGTGTCACATTTAATTGTCATTTTTTTAGGAATAATGTTGTATCACACTTAATTGTCATTTATTTAGGAATAATGTGTGCCACAATTAATTATCATTTATTTAGGAATAATGTGTGTCACAATTAATTATCATTTATTTAGGAATAATGTGTGTCACATTTAATTGTCATTTATTTAGGAATAATGTTGTGTCACATTTAATTGTCATTTATTTAGGAATAATGTGTGTCACGTTTAATTGTCATTTATTTAGGAATAATGTGTCTCACATTATATTGCCATTTATTTAGTAATAATGTGTGTCACGTTTAATTGTCATTTATTTAGGACTAATGTGTGTCACATTTAATTGTCATTTATTTAGCAATGACGTGTGTCACATTTAATTGTCATTTATTTAGCAATAACGTGTGTCACATTTAATTGTCATTTATTTAGGTATAATTTTGTGTCACATTTAATTGTCATTTATTTAGGAATAATTTTGTGTCACATTTAATTGTCATTTATTTAGGATAATATTTGTCACACTTAATTATCATTTATTTAGGAATAATATTGTGTCACATTTAATTGTCATTTATTTAGGAAAATGTGTGTCACGTTTAATTGTCATTTATTTAGGAATAATGTGCGTCACATTTAATTGTCATTTATTTAGGAATAATGTTGTGTCACACTTAATTTTCATTTATTTAGGAATAATGTGTGTCAAGTTTAATTGTCATTTATTTAGGAATAATGTGTGTCCCATTTAATTTTCATTTATTTAGGAATAATGTGTGTCACATTTAATTGTCATTTATTTAGCAATAATGTGTGTCACATTTAATTGTCATTTATTTAGAAATAATTTGTGTCACATTTAATTGTCATTTATTTAGGTATAATTTTGTGTCACATTTAATTGTCATTTATTTAGAAATAATGATGTGTCATAACAAATTCTCATTTATTTAGAAATATTGTTGTGCCACTTTTAATTGTCATTTACTTAGAAATAATGATGTGTCATAATAAATTATCATTTATTTAGGAATATTGTGTGTCACATTTAATTGTCATTTATTTAGTAATAACGTGTGTCACATTTAATTTTCATTTATTTAGAAATTAGGTGTGTCACATTAAATTGTCAATTATTTAGGAATAATGTTTGTCACATTTAATTGTCATTTATTTAGAAAAAATGTGTATCACATTTAATTGTCATTTATTTATCAATAATGTGTGTCACATTTAACTATCGTTTATTTAGTAATAATGTGTGTCACATTTAGTTGTAATTTTTTAGGAATAATGTGTGTCACATTTAATTGTCATTTATTAGGAATAATGTTGTATCACACTTAATTGTCATTTATTTAGCAATAGCATGTGCTACGATTAATTATCATTTATTTAGCAATAATGTGTGTCACATTTAATTGTCATTTATTTAGGAATAATGTTGTGTCACATTTAATTGTCATTTATTTAGGAATAAAGCGTGTCACGTTTAATAGTCATTTATTTAGGAATAATGTGTGTCACATTTAATTGTCATTTGTTTAGCAATAATGTGTGTCACATTTAATTGTCATTTATTTAGCAATAATGTTTGTCACATTTAATTGCCATTTATTAAGCGATATGTGTGTCACACTTAATTGTCATTTATTTAGGAATAATGTGTGTCACATTTAATTGTCATTTATTTAGCAATAATGTGTGTCCCATTTAATTGTCGTTTATTTAGGAATAATGTGTGTCACATTTAATTGTCATTTATTTAGAAATAATGTTGTGTCACATTTAATTGTCATTTATTTAGGAATAATGTGTGTCACATTGAATTGTAATTTTTTTTAAGGAATAATGTGTGACACAATTAACTGTCGTTTATTTAGGAATAATGTGTGTCATATTTAATTTTCATTTTTTTAGGAATAATTTTGTATCACACTTAATTGTCATTTATTTAGGAATAATGTATGCCACAATTAATAATCATTTATTTAGGAATAATGTGTGCCACAATTAATAATCATTTATTTAGGAATAATGTGTGTCACATTTAATTGTCATTTATTTAGGAATAACGTTGTGTCACATTTAATTGTCATTTATATAGGAATAATGTGTGTCACGTTTAATTGTCATATATTTAGGAATAATGTGTCTCACATTTAATTGTCATTTATTTAGGAATAATGTGTATCATGTTTAATTGTCATTTATTTAGGAATAACGTGTGTCACATTTAATTGTCATTTATTTAGCAATAACGTGTGTCACATTTAATTGTCATTTATTTAGTAATAACGTGTGTCACATTTAATTGTCATTTATTCAGGAATAATGTGTGTCACATTTAATCGTCATTTATTTACGAATAATTTTGTGTCACATTTAATTGTCATTTATTTAGGAATAATTTTGTGTCACATTTAATTGTCATTTATTTAGGAATAATGTTTGTCACACTTAATTGTCATTTATTTAGGAATAATATTGTGTCACATTTAATTGTCATTTATTTAGGAATAATGTGTGTCACCTTTAATTGTCATTTATTTAGGAATAATGTGTGTCACCTTTAATTGTCATTTATTTAGGAATAATGTTGTGTCACATTTAATTGTCAATTATTTTGGAATAATGTGTGTCACGTTTAATTGTCATTTATTTAGGAATAATGTGTGTCCCGTTTAATTTTCATTTATTTAGGAATAATGTGTGTCACATTTAATTGTCATTTATTTAGCAATAATGTGTGTCACATTTAATTGTCATTTATTTAGAAATAATTTGTGTCACATTTATTTGTCATTTATTTAGGTACAATTTTTTGTCACATTTAATTGTCATTTATTTAGAAATAATGATGTGTCATAACAAATTCTCATTTATTTAGAAATATTGTTGTGCCACTTTTAATTGTCATTTACTTAGAAATAATGATGAGTCATAATAAAGTATCATTTATTGAGGAATATTGTGTGTCATATTTAATTGTCATTTATTTAGGGATAACCTATGTCACATTTAATTTTCATTTATTTAGAAATTAGATGTGTCACGTTTAATTGTCAATTATTTAGGAATAAGGTGTGTCACATTGAATTGTCATTTATTTATAAATAAAGTGTGTCACATTTAATTGTCATTTATTTAGCAAAAATGTGTGTCACATTTAAATGTCGTTTATTTAGGAATAATGTGTGTCACATTTAGTTGTCATTTTTTTAGGAATAATGTGTGTCACATTTAATTATCATTTATTAGGAATAATGTTTTATCACACATAATTGTCGTTTATTTAGCAATAACGTGTGCCACATTTAATTGTCATTTATTTAGGAATAATGTGTGTCACATTTAATTGTCATTTATTTAGGAATAATGTTGTGTCACATTTAATTTTTATTTATTTAGGAATAATGTGTGTCACGTTTAATTGTCATTTATTTAGGAATAATGTGTGTCACATTTAATTGTCATTTATTTAGCAATAATGTGTGTCACATTTAATTGTCATTTATTTAGCAATAATGTTTGTCACATTTAATTGCCATTTATTAAGCAATAATGTGTGTCACACTTAATTGTCATTTATTTAGGAGTAATGTGTGTCACATTTAATTGTCATTTATTAGGAATAATGTTTTATCACACTTAATTGTCATTTATTTATGAATAATGTATGTCAAATTTAATTGTCATTTATTTATCAATAATGTGTGTCCCATTTAATTGTCATTTATTTAGGAATAATGTGTGTCATATTTAATTGTCATTTATTTAGGATTAATGTTGTGTCACTATTAATTGTCATTTATTTATGAATAATGTGTGTCACATTTAATTGTCATTTATTTAGGAATAATGTGTGTCACATTTAACTGTCGTTTATTTTGGAATAATGGGTGTCACATTTAATTGTCATTTTTTAGGAATAATGTTGTATCACACTTAATTTTAATTTATTTAGAAATAATGTGTGTCACATTTAATTGTCATTTATTTAGCAATAATGTATGTCGCATTTAATTGTCATTTATTTAGAAATAATTTGTGTCACATTTAATTGCCATTTATTTAGGTATAATTTTGTGTCACATTTAATTGTCATTTATTTAGAATTAATGATGTGTCATAACAAATTCTCATTTATTTAGAAATTTTGTTGTGCCACTTTTAATGGTCATTTACTTAGAAATAATGATGTGTCATAACAAATTCTCGTTTATTTAGGAATATTGTGTGTCACATTTAATTGTCATTTATTTAGGAATAACGTGTGTCACATTTAATTTTCATTTATTTAGAAATTAGGTGTGTCGCATTTAATTGTCAATTATTTGGGAATATGGTGTGTCACATTTAATTGTCATTTATTTAGAAATAATGTGTGTCACATTTAAGTGTCATTTATCTAGCAATAATGCGTGTCACATTTAACTGCCGTTTATTTAGGAATAATGTGTGTCACATTTAGTTGTCATTTTTTTAGGAATAATGTGTGTCACATTTAATTGTCATTTATTAGGAATAATGTTGTATCACACTTAATTGTCATTTATTTAGCAATAATGTATGCCACATTTAATTATCATTTATTTAGCAATAATGTGTGTCACATTCAATTGTCATTTATTTAGGAATAATGTGTGTCACATTTAATTGTCATTTATTTAGGAATAATGTTGTGTCACATTTAATTGTCATTTATTTAGGAATAATGTGTGTCACGTTTAATTGTCATTTATTTAGGAATAATGTGCGTCACACTTAATTGTCATTTATTTAGCAATAACGTGTGTCACATTTAATTGTCATTTATTTAGCAATAATGTTTGTCACATTTAATTGTCATTTATTAAGCAATAATGTGTGTCACACTTAATTGTCATTTATTTAGGAATAATGTGTATCACATTTAATTGTCATTTATTAGGAAAAATGTTGTATCACACTTAATTGTCATTTATTTAGGAATAATGTATGCCACACTAAATTGTCATTTATTTAGCAATAATGTGTGTCCCATTTAATTGTCATTTATTTTGGAATAATGTGTGTCACATTTAGTTGTCATTTATTTAGGAATAATGTTATATCACATTTAATAGTCATTTATTTAGGAATAATGTGTGTCACATTTAATTGTTATTTATTTAGGAATAATGTGTGTCCCATTTAACTATCGTTTATTTAGGAATAATGTGTGTCACATTTAATTGTCATTTTTTTAGGAATAATGTTGTATCACACTTAATTGTCATTTATTTAGGAATAATGTGTGCCACAATTAATTATCATTTATTTAGGAATAATGCGTGTCACATTTAATTGTCATTAATTAGGGATAATGTTGTGTCACATTTAATTGTCATTTATTTAGGAATAATGTGTGTCACGTATAATTGTCATTTATTTAGATATAATGTGTCTCACGTTTAATTGTCATTTATTTAGGAATAATGTGTCTCACATTTAATTGTCATTTATTCAGGAATAATGCATGTCACGTTTAATTGTCATTTATTTAGGAATAATGTGTGTCACATTTAATTGTCAATTATTTAGGAATAACTTGTGTCACATTTAATTGTCATTTATTTAGGAATAACGTGTGTCACATTTAATTGTCATTTATTTAGCAATAATGTGTGTCACTTTTAATTGTCATTTATTTAGGAATAATGCGTGTCACATTTAATTGGGTTTATTTAGGAATAATGTTGTGCCACATTTAATTGTCATTTATTTAGGAATAATGTTTGTCACATTTAATTGTCATTTATTTAGCAATAATGTGTGTAAAATTTAATTGTCATTTATTCAGGAATAATATGTGTCACATTGATTTTCATTTATTTACGAATAATATGTGTCACATTTAATTGTCATTTATTTAGGAATAATGTGTGTCACATTTAATTGCTAATTTATTTAGCAATAATGTGTGTCACGTTTAATTGTCATTTATTTAGGAATAATGTGTGTCACATTTAATTGTCATTTATTTAGGAATAACGTGTGTCACATTTAATTGTCATTTATTTAAGAATAACGTGTTTCACATTTAATTGTCATTTATTTACTGATAATGTGTGTCACATTTAATTGCCATTTATTTAGGAATAACTTGTGTCACATTTAATTGTCATTTATTTAGGAATAACATGTGTCACACGTAATTGTCATTTATTTAGCAATAATTTGTGTCACATTTAATTTTCATTTATTTAGAAATAATGTGTGCCACATTTAACTGTCATTTATTTAGGAATAATGTTTGTCACATTTAATTGTCAATTTATTTAGGAATAATGTGTGTCACTTTTAATTGTCATTTATTTAGGAATAATGTGTGTCACATTTAATTTTCATTTATTTAGGAATAATGTGTGTCACATTTAATTGTCATTTATTTAGCCATAATTTGTGTCACATTTAATTGCCATTTATTTAGCAATAATGTTTGTCACATTTAATTGCCATTTGTTTAGCAATAATGTGTGTCACACGTAATTGTCATTTATTTAGGAATAATGTGTGTCACATTTAATTGTCATTTATTAGGAATAATGTTGTATCATACTTAATTGTCATTTATTTAGGAATAATGTGTGTCACATTTAATTGTCATTTATTTAGCAATAATGTATATCACATTTAATTGTCATTTATTTAGGAATAATGTGTGTCACATTTAATTGTCATTTATTTAGGAATAATGTAGTGTCACATTTAATTGTCATTTATTTAGGAATAATGTATGTCACGTTTAATTGTCATTTATTTAGGAATAACGTGTGTCACATTTAATTGTCATTTATTTAGCGATAATGTGAGTCACATTTAATTGTCATTTATTTAGAAATAATTTGTGTCACATTTAATTGTCATTTATTTAGCCATAATGTGTGTCACATTTAATTGCCATTTATTTAGCCATAATGTTTGTCACATTTAATTGCCATTTATTTAGCAATAATGTGTGTCACACTTAATTGTCATTTATTTAGGAATAATGTGTGTCACATTTAAGTGTCATTTATTAGGAAAAATGTTGTATCACACTTAATTGTCATTTATTTAGGAATTATGTGTGTCACATTTTGTGACGACCCGCCCCGCACCAGCCTGCATTTCCTCCGAAAGTGCGCTGTACACATGCCCGACTAGCACGGGACGGTCGTCAGAAGAAAGGAAAGAAGGGAACGAACTAACCAAGAAACTGTAGAATGTCTCACAGCGCATGGAGTAAAATATAATAATAATAACATAATTGACATAAAACAGGTGAGACAGTGCATAAGCTGATAACTAAAATCAACATCAACATCAGAGCAGCGGAAATCCAAATACAACTTATTACAACTTTCCAAATTTACCGTCTTTAAACAAAAGAAAGCTAAAGTAGAAGATGCACCAATAATGCCCAAGCAGTGATCTTCAACAACACAGGGAGAATACTATATATATATTACGTGGAAGCCTCCTGCTCGTCTCCGGATCATCTACCCATGCCTCACCAGCTAACCTGTCTCTAGTCTGCTCGTGTGAGCACCCAGAGTAATAAGAGGAGACATAAAACTCTGGGTCAGACATAAAGCCAGGTACGAGCGATAAGCATCTAAACAAAACAATAACAGATATACTAAACCATACCTGAACCTGGACCTGCAACCAAAGAGTTAGTACCACATACCGTACAGTACTCTAAGGTGCCATAATAAATAGTGTAAAGAATACGGGGGTGAGGTGTGCATGTCATAATGATAGCAAACAAATCATCCATAGCAACCATCCTCACATCTCTCACTCAGTTCGTAAAGCATACGATGTCCATCACTGTCAATCACTAGACCCATCAAAGTAGTGACGGAGTTCAACTTGTACAACTACTGCTACTACCAAGCTTACCACATGGAGTCATGACCAAATCTTTACAAATGACCCCACTTCATTGGTTTATAGCCCTTTAGTCGTACCAAGGCCACTGCAGCCCTGAATCCGTTCACATACTTCCCATACATAGTGATCCAAAGTCATAAACATCGACTGCCCCTTGGCACACGTCCCGCAGCAAAGCCCAATCATGAAGTGAACTCATCGGTTCCCAACTGAATCCTGAGCTCTAACTTCCCATATTGGACTACCTTTGCATCTCGGGTTATTGGTCAATACAGGGTCGGGTCGGGTTTCCCTCCTAGCCATCGGTTCGGGTCGGGTGTCCATTCTGAGTCGGGTCGGTGTGTTGTCCTCCCCTGTAGCGGTTCGGTTCGGGTTTCCAGCATTGTATCGGTTCGGGTCGGGTGTCCTCCTCCGGGTCGGGTGCCATCTCCCTTCCAGATCTTGCTTCCGCTCTGATCCGCTCCCTCGTTCTTCACGTGCTCCGATCCGATCCCTCCTTCTTCATCCGATCCGATCCCAGTTCAATTAGCGTGGCCTTCCTTCTTGCCAGTTCTCCCAAGTGTCAAGTTCCGATCCGAGCCCTTCGTCCCTAAGTCGATTCGATCCCCAGCTTAACCAACATGGCCTTCCTTTTTGCCAAGCCTCTTTTGTGCCAGACTCCAGTTCGGGTCGGGTTCCTTGCCCAGGTCTCCAATCCGATCCGATCCCATATCCGATACGATCCGAAACCCTGCACAACTTTCTGCAACTTTTTCCAGCAACTTGTTTACGACATTCGACGACGTTTTCGACAAATCTAACTATACTAATCAATCACAAATCATGTCAAACAGTCATAGAAACATAGCAAACTAACCACAAACACCAAAACAATGAATTTACATGTCAAAATGGATCAAATATACCCAAAACCCCTTATTTTCCCTTAAGCATGTTTAAGTAAAACTAATCATAGGTTTAACAGAACTTAACCAAATTAAACCAAATTTCTACTAAAATATTATTTTCGAATTTATAGATACTTTTCCAGAATTTATCAGTGTATAAATTCGCTAATCTTCACTAATTACACTTAATTAACTGTAATTAGTGTCAAAACGATGATAATCACTCACCTTGGCCACAAACGAAATTCTCAGAACTGAAACTTTGCTGATTTGGGTGAATACTGATGTCTAACAGCAGCTCTAGCCTTGCTTTCATGTTTCCTCTCCTTAATTTGATGTAAATTAAACCAAAACTTGATTAGAAAGTGTTTAGAAGGTGATTTGGGTGTTGGAGGCCATTGCTAGGGTTGCAAGAAAGAAAGTGGCGGCTGGGAAATGAGGATAAGATCGTTCTCTAACTGATTTCAGCCTCCTCCTTACCCTAATCCCGAAATCCCCCATTGGGCCTAGCTGTTAATCACCCGGTTAAGCCCAATTAAGCTGTTTTTCATCATCTGAAAATTGTTTCAGCCATATCTCCCAAACGGTGAGTCCGTTTGGCTAATGTGACCACTCTACGTAATTGTAAACCATCATCCGAAGCCAATGGAAGTGGTTTCAAGTCAAAATTCCTTTCCAGTCAAAAGTTATGGCCAAAACAGTACCAACTAGGGGTAAAATGGTCATTTAAAAATCGGGGAAAATCATGAACATGGGAAATGACCCCAATAGTCGTCTCCCAAAGTTACATGACCATACGACTTCATATGTGAAAGAAATAAATATTCTACGGTCCTATGATGCGTAGAATACGGGTCGTTACACTCTCCCCCCCTTAAGAAATTTCGTCCCCGAAATTCCTTAACCCAAGACATACAAAAGATCCCGCATGCCTAACTACCACATACAACAATCAAACATGCAAAACAAGCAAACAAGCCTACCCTAGCATGCGGAAAACTAAATCGAAGTCAAAATCTTACCAGGCAAAGAGTTATGGATATGTCTTCCTAATGTTCTCCTCTGTCTCCCAAGTACAATCGTTCTCGTCCTGGCTCCACTGTACCTTGACTAGCTTCACCGCCTTCCTTCGAAGTTGCTTCATGTCGTGCTCGACAATACGGGCCGGCCTGCGGTTCCCAACCGCCTCGGGTTCTACTTCGAAGTCCTCTAACTGATCAGGTGAAATAGTCATATCTGAGTCGTGGACGAACTTCCTTAGTTGGGAAACATGAAATACATTATGAACTCCCGCCATCTTCTCTGGTAAGTCAACTCTATATGCCAAATTCCCGACTAGTTCAAGAACAGGGAATGGGCCGACAAATCTTGGTGCCAACTTGCCTCTCCTGCCAAATCGTATTACGCTCTTCAACGGAGAAATCTTGACAAACACCAAGTCACCAACGGAGAATTTTAAGTCTCTTCTCCTCTTATCAGCATAACTCTTCTGCCTATCTTGGGCAGCCTTCATTCGTTGTTGAATGATCTTGATCTTATCTGAAGTTTCCCTCACCACATCTGGTTCAAGCATAAACTTCTCGCCAGTCTCTATCCAACATGATGGTTAGTTGCACGGTCTTCCGTACAAAGCTTCAAACGGAGCCATACTGATACTGGATTGGTAGCTATTGTTATATGCAAACTCTACTAGATGCAAATGGTCATCCCATGATCCACCAAAATCCAATATACATGCTCTCAAGAGTTCTCCCAAAATACGATTCCCCCTCTCTTTCTGACCATCGGTCTGAGGATGATATGCGGTACTGAGATGTAACTCTGACCCCAAAGCCTCTTGTAAGCTCTTCCAAAACCCACTAGTGAACAACGGGTCTCGGTCACTCACAATGCTTTTAGGTACTTCATGAAATCTCACTACCCACTTCATATACAATTCTGCTAACTTAGCTTCTGTTCTGGTCGATTTGACTGGTATAAATCTTGCACTTTTAGTCAATCGGTCCACAATCACCCAAATGCTATCATGTCCCGATCTAGTCCTTGGTAAACCATCGATGAAATCCATCGAGACTTTCTCCCATTTCCATTCGGAAATTTCTAATGGTTGCAATAACCCACTAGGCTTCTTTTGCTCGGCTTTAACTAGCTGGCAATTCATGCACTTGGATATAAACATCCCAACGCCTCTTTTCATCCCTTCCCAGTAGTAAGTCTGTCTCATGTTTCGATACATCTTATTACTACCGGGGTGTATAGTCAGTTTTGAGTGATGACACTCTCTAAGTACTTCATCTCTCAATCCATTGACATTGGGTACGAGTAGTCTTCCATCCTTTCTAAGCCATCCATCTCGATTAAGCCCATATTTGTTCATTTCCTCATTGATACCCATCTCTAACTTGGAGATGATTTCCAATAGGTTAGGATCGTCCCTCTGGCTGTAACCAATCCGCTCTATCAAAGTGGGTCTGATCGCCAAACTAGCTAGCATGACTGGATCCAACTCGCACTTTGGTCTAAAATCAAACACCGCGATATACTCCAGTTGCTTCCATTCAAGAAACATAGCCCCTAAACTGGCATGTCTCCTACTCAATGCATCAGCCACCGCATTGCCCTTTCCCGGTGTATATGCGATGTCAAAATCATAGGAAGCCAAGAATTCTAACCACCTTTGTTGTCGGAGATTTAAATCCTTCTAGGAGAAGAGATACTTCAACGACTTATAATCTGTAAACAGCTCAAATCTTTCTCCCAAGAGATAATGTCTCCACATCTTTAACGCGAACACAATCGCTACCAATTCCAAATCATGGGTAGGGTATCTTCTCTCGTGCGGTTTCAATTGCCGACTTGCATAAGCTACAACCCTACCGCCTTACATCAATACAGCACCCAGTCCGGTACCACAGGCATCCATGTATACCGCCATCTCTTCATTCCCCTTCGGAATGACTAACACTGGTGCGCATGTCAACTTGTCCTTTAGACTCTTGAATGCATTCTCGCACCTTTCATCCCAGACAAAAGCTTGATTCTTCTTGGTCAACTGGGTCAATGGTGCTTCTATCTTGGAGAAACCTTGGATAAACTTACGATAATATCCAGCTAACCCAAAGAAACTTCTTACATCTGTTGCATTCTTGGGCGTAGGCCAATCCTGTACCGTAGCCACCTTCGCCGGGTCCACGGCAATACCATTCTCTGATACAACATGGCCCAAGAACCTCACTTCCCTCCTCCAGAAGTGACACTTAGAAAACTTTGCTTTCAATTGGTGTTTTCTCAACACCTCCATCACTATTTTTAAATGTTCCTTGTGGTCTTCCTCTGTCCTCGAATAGACCAAAATATCATCAACGAACACAAGGACAAACCTATTCAACTGATCTCTGAATACCCTATTCATAAGATCCACAAAATATGCTGGGGCATTGGTCAGCCCGAATGGCATGACCAACCACTCATAAAATCCAGACGGCGTTCAAAATGTCGTTTTAACTATGCTCTCAGCTTCCACTCTAAGCTGATGAATACCTGTCGCGAGATCCAACTGAGAAAATACTCTCGGGCCACTCAACTGATCGAACAAATCATCTATCCGCGGTAGAGGATACTTGTTCTTCCTCGTCACTTTATTCAACTCGCGGTAGTCTACACACAAACGAAGGGAACCATCCGCCTTGGTAGCAAACACAACTGGTGCTCCCCATTCAGAAACACTCCTTCTAATAAATCCCTTCTTCAAAAGATCACTGACTTGCACCTCGACCTCTCGTTGCTCCCTTGGTGCCATACGACGAAGTGGCATCACTATAGGTCTGGCATCTTTTACCAAATCAATACGGAACTCAATCTCTCGGTGTGGTGGAAGCCTGGTCACTTCTTCAAAAACATCCGGATACTGGCCAACCACGGGCAAACCTGACAACTCACTATGCGGAATGTCGAGGGAGTTTAGAAAACTAGCCAGTACCCCCTTACTGGGTAGACCACCAAACACTATCCTACGCCCATCATCCGCACTAGCTGTCACCAAAAAGCCCTCACAGTCTACCACCACCCCGTATCTTCGGAGCCAATCTACTCCCAAAATTATGCCAACCCCAGTAAAGCCCAAAACAAAGCAATCACAAACAAACATGCATCCATGACTCGATAAGACCACATTACGACAAATCATGCTAAGGCTATTCGAACCACCAATCGGGTTCGCCACTACTAAAGGTCTATTGACAATCTCGGGCTCCAATCCCAACCCATCTACCAGGTCACTAGATATGAAAGAACTGGAAGCTCCGGTATCAAACAAAACTCTGACATGAACATCATAAACAGAAAGAATACCTTGAATGACGACATTCTTTCCCTTCTCCGCCGCAGTTGGGGCATTCGACGAAGAAGGAATAGCATTAAGGGCATATGCTTTCACCATTTGCTTTTATTTGGGGGGTTGCGGACACTTGTCCTTGTGATGTCCCATTTGGCCACAGTTGAAGCACTTCCTATCCGCTGGCTTGGCCCGACAATTACTAGCATAATAGCCCTTCTTACCACAGCTGAAGCACTCAACATCTTGCTTATTCTTTTTCTTCTGGCCATCCTTAGTCTAATTCTGCTTTCTCTTATTCTGGGAACCACCCTTGCCTCCACCACTTGCTTGTGGCTTTGGCTCATCTGCGGATGCAACCTCAGTCTTCAGCTTAGGGTAGAGACTTTCTGATTTCAATGCTTTCCCCACAATCGATTCAAACGTCTCATCGATGTGGTTAATAAGCCTTTCCCCCAAGTACTGATCCAAACCAGTAATGAATTTCTCATTCTTCTTCTCGGCAGTATCAATAAGAGATAACCCATATTTTGACAAAGTGTCGAATTCAGCAATATACTCCGAGACAGTCCTGCCATTCTGCTTGAGCTCCAAGAATTTCTTAAACAGCACTGACTTCTGAGCAACTGGAATGAACTTCTCGCTAAAGTGAGCCTTAAACTGCTCCCAAGTAATCTGATCTTCAGGAGTAGCTTCCTTTATAGCATTCCACCAATTCATTGCCCGCCCTTGCAGCTGACGGGACGCTAGCTTTCCCTTCATCGTATCCTCGATACCCAAATCCTCGAAGATACTTCGCAACAATCCAACCAATCCTGAACATTCGTGGCTGACTCCGTTCCGTGAAACGGCTTCCCACCAAGACTAGTATAATCCTTGTTCAACTTGACAAAGTCGACCCTCGGTGCCTACACTATTGGACGACCACCATTTCCACCATTGGGAGCTGCCCTCTGCATGTCCCTAAGCATCTCTCTCATGAGGTCAGTAAACATCGTCCTCATGTCAGCAGCATTCCCATTATTGGCCCCTCTACCGGTACCTCTAACATATCGGCTCATCGTTAATCTGAAAAAGGAAACGATTAACGACCCCATAGTGGTGCTAGTGCAGTACGACTTCATTCTTATACTACTAACAATATATATATATATAGCTTTTAAAAACAAAATTAATCACAAATACTCTCTCTCGTATACGTATATTATCTCTCCCTAATAACTTCCATAGGTTAACTACGCAACCTAGAGCTCTGATACCAAGTGTGACGGCCCGCCCCACACCAGCCTGCATTTCCTCCGAAAATGCGCTGTACACATCCCCGACTAGCACGGGACGGTCGTCAGAAGAAAGGAAAGAAGGGAACGAACTAATCAAGAACCTGTAGAATGTCTCACAGCGCATGGAGTAAAATATAATAATAATAACATACTTGACATAAATCATGTGAGACAGTGCATAAGCTGATAACTAAAATCAACATCAACATCAGAGCAGCGGAAATCCAAATACAGCTTATTACAACTTTCCAAATTTACTGTCTCTAAACAAAAGAAAGCTAAAGTAGAAGATGCACCACTAATGCCCAAGCAGTGATCTTCAACAACACAGGGAGAATACTATATATATATATATTACGTGGAAGCCTCCTCCTCGTCTCCGGATCATCTACCCATGCCTCACCAGCTAACCTGTCTCTAGTCTGCTCGTGTGAGCACCCAGAGTAATAAGAGGAGACATAAAACTCTGGGTCAGACATAAAGCCTGGTATGAGAGATAAGCATCTAAACAGAACAATAACAGGTATATTAAACCATACCTGAACCTGGACCTGCAACCAAAGAGTTAGTGCCACATACCGTACAGTACTCTAAGGTGCCATAATAAATAGTGTAAAGAATACGGGGGTGGGGTGTGCATGTCATAATGATAGCAAACAAATCATCCATAGCATCCATCCTCGCATCTCTCACTCAGTGCGTAAAGCATACGATGTCCACCACTGTCAATCACTAGACCCATCGAAGTAGTGACGGAGTTCATCTTGTACAACTACTGCTACTACCAAGCTTACCACATGGAGTCATGACCAAATCTTTACAAATGACCCCACTTCACTGGTTTATAGCCCTTTAGTCGTACCTAGGCCACTGCAGCCCTGAATCTGTTCACATACTTCCCATACATAGTGATCCAAAGTCATAAACATCGACTGTCCCTTGGCACACGTCCCCCAGCAAAGCCCAATCATGAAGTGAACTCATCGGTTCCTAACTGAATCCTGAGCTCTAACTTCCCATATTGGACAACCTTTGCATCTCGGGTTATTGGTCAATACCGGGTTGGGTCGGGTTTCCCTCCTAGCCATCGGTTCGGGTCGGGTGTCCATTCTGATTCGGGTCGGTGTGTTGTCCTCCCCTGTAGCGGTTCGGTTCGGGTTTCCAGCATTGTATCGGTTCGGGTCGGGTGTCCTCCTCCGGGTCGGGTCGGGTGCCATCTCCCTTCCAGTTCGTGCTTCCGCTCCGATCTGCTCCCTCGTTCTTCACGTGCTCCGATCCGATCCCTCCTTCTTCATCCGATCCGATCCCAGTTCAATTAGTGTGGCCTTCCTTCTTGCCAGTTCTCCCAAGTGTCAAGTTCCGATCCGAGCCCTTCATCCTTAAGTCGATCCGATCCCCAGCTTAACCAACATGGCCTTCCTTTTTGCCAAGCCTCTTTTGTGCCAGACTCAAGTTCGGGTCGGGTTCCTTGCCCAGGTCTCCAATCCGACCCGATCCCATATCCGATCCAATCTGAAACCCTGCACAACTTTCTGCAACTTTTTCCAGCAACTTGTTTACGCCATTCGACGACGTTTTCGACAAATCTAACTATACTAATCAATCACAAATCATGTCAAACAGTCATAGCAACATAGCAAACTAACCACAAACACCAAAACAATGAATTTACATGTCAAAATGGATCAAATATACCCAAAACACCTTATTTTCCCTTAAGCATGTTTAAGTAAAACTAATCATAGGGTTAATAGAACTTAACCAAATTAAACCAAATTCCTACTAGAGGCATAAAATATTATTTTCGAATTTATAGATATTTTTCCAGAATTTATCAGTGTACAAATTCGCTAATCTTCGCTAATCACTCACCTTGGCCGCAAACGAATTTCTCAGAACTGAAACCTTGCTGATTTGGGCGAATACTAATGTCTAACAGCAGCTCTAGCCTTGCTTTCGTGTTTCCTCTCCTTAATTTGATGTAGATTAAGCCAAAACTTGATTAGAAAGTGATTAGAAGGTGATTTGGGTGTTGGAGGCCATTGCTAGGGTTGCAAGAAAGAAAGTGGCGGCTGGGAAATGAGGATAAGATCGTTCTCTAACTGATTTAATCCTCCTCCTTACCCTAATCCCGAAATCCCCCATTGGGCCTAGCTGTTAATCACCTAGTTAAGCCCAATTAAGCTATTTTTCACCATTTGAAACTTGTTTCAGCCATATCTCCCAAACGGTGAGTCCGTTTGGCTAATGTGACCACTCTACGCAATTGTAAACCATCATCCGGAGCCATTGGTAGTGGTTTCAGGTCAAAATTCCTTTCCAGTCAAAAGTTATGGCCAAAACAGTACCAACTAGGGGTAAAATGGTCATTTAAAAATTGGGAAAAATCATGAACATGGGAAATGATCCCAATAGTCGTCTCCCAAAGTTACATGACCATACGACTTCATATATTAATGAAACAAATATTCTACGGTCCTATGATGCGTAGAATACGGGTCGTTACACATTTAATTGTCATTTGTTTAGCAATAATGTATGTCACATTTAATTGTCATTTATTTAGGAATAATGCGTGTCACATTTAATTGTCATTTATTAAGGAATAATGTTGTGTCACATTTAATTGTCATTTATTTAGGAATAATGTGTGTCACGTTTAATTGTCATTTATTTAGGAATGACGTGTGTCACATTTAATTGTCATTTATTTAGGAATAATGTGTGTCACGTTTAATTGTCATTTATTTAGGAATAATGTGTGTCACGTTTAATTGTCATTTATTTAGGAATAACTTGTGTCACATTTAATTGTCATTTATTAAGGAATAATGTGTGTCACATTTAATTGTCATTTATTTAGCAATAATGTGTGTCACTTTTAATTGTCATTTATTTAGGAATAATGTGTGTCACATTTAATTGGGTTTATTTAGGAATAATGTTGTGCCACATTTAATTGTCATTTATTTAGGAATAATGTTTGTCACATTTAATTGTCATTTATTCAGCAATAATGTGTGTAAAATTTAATTGTCATTTATTCTGGAATAATATGTGTCACATTTGATTGTCATTTATTTAGGAATAATATGTGTCACATTTAATTGTCATTTATTTAGGAATAATGTGTGTCACATTTAATTGCCATTTATTTAGCAATAATGTGTGTCACATTTAATTGTCATTTATTTAGGAATATTGTGTGTGACAATTAATTGTCATTTATTTAGGAATAACTTGTGTCACAATTAATTGTCATTTATTTAGGAATAACGTGTGTCACATTTAATTGTCATTTATTTAGGAATAATGTGTGTCACATTTAATTGTAATTTATTTAGGAATAACTTGTGTCACATTTAATTGTCATTTATTTAGGAATAACGTGTGTCACATTTAATTGTCATTTATTTAGCAATAATTTGTGTCACATTTAATTGTCATTTATTTAGAAATAATGTGTGCCACATTTAACTGTCATTTATTTAGGAATAATGTTTGTCACATTTAATTGTCATTTATTTACGAATAATGTGTGTCACTTTTAATTGTCATTTATTTAGGAATAATGTGTGTCACATTTAATTGTCATTTATTTAGGAATAATGTGTGTCACATTTAATTGTAATTTATTTAGCCATAATGTTTGTCACATTTAATTGCCATTTATTTAGAAATAATGTTTGTCACATTTTTTTGCCATTTAATTAGCAATAATGTGTGTAACACTTAATTATCATTTATTTAGAAATAATGTGTGTCACATTTAATTGTCATTTATTAGGAATAATGTTGTATCACACTTAATTGTCATTTATTTAGGAATAATGTGTGTCATATTTAATTGTCATTTGTTAAGCAATAATGTATGTCACATTTAATTGTCATTTAGTTAGGAATAATGTGTGTCACATTTAATTGTCATTTATTTAGGAATAATGTTGTGTCACATTTAATTGTCATTTATTTAGGAATAATGTGTGTCACGTTTAATTTTCAGTTATTTAGGAATAACGTGTGTCACATTTAATTGTCATTTATTTAGGAATAATGTGCGTCACGTTTAATTGTCATTTATTTAGGAATAACGTATGTCACATTTAATTGTCATTTATTTAGCAATAACGTGTGTCACATTTAATTGTCATTTATTTAGAAATAATTTGTGTCACATTTAATTGTCATTTATTTAGCCATAATATGTGTCACATTTAATTGCCATTTATTTAGCAATAATGTTTTTCACATTTAATTGCCATTTATTTAGCAATAATGTGTGTCACACTTAATTGTCATTTATTTAGGAATAATGGGTGTCACATTTAATTTTCATTTATTAGGAATAATGTTGTATCACACTTAATTGTCATTTATTTAGGAATAATGTGTGTCACATTTAATTGTCATTTGTTTAGCAATAATGCATGTCACATTTAATTGTCATTTATTTAGGAATAATGTGTGTCACATTTAATTGTCATTTATTTAGGAATAATGTTGTGTCACATTTAATTGTCATTTATTAAGGAATAATGTGTGTCACGTTTAATTGTCATTTATTTAGGAATAACGTGTGTCACATTTAATTGTCATTTATTTAGGAATAATGTGCGTCACGTTTAATTGTCATTTATTTAGGAATACTGTGCGTCACATTTAATTGTCATTTATTTAGCAATAATGTGTGTCACATTTAATTGTCTTTTATTTAGAAATAATTTGTGTCACATTTAATTGTTATTTATTTAGGTATAATTTTGTGTCACATTTAATTGTCATTTGTTTAGAAATAATGATGTGCAATAAGTTGTCATTTATTTAGAAAAAATGATGTGTCACAATAAATTGTCATTTATTTAGAATAATTTCGTGTCCCATTTAATTGTCGTTTATTTAGAAATATTGATGTGTCATATTAAATTGTCATTTATTTAGAAATATTGTTGTGTCAATTTTTAATTGTCATTTACCTAGAAATAATGATGTGTCATAATAAATAATCATTTAATTAGGAATAATTTGTGTCACATTTAATTGTCATTTATTTAGGAATAACGTGTGTCACATAAAATTTTCATTTATTTAGGAATTAGGTGGGTCACATTTGATTGTCGTTTATTTAGGAATAAGGTGTGTTGTAACACCCCACCTCCGCTAGGGTCACTCACAAAGGGAATGCACTAGGTTTGGAGGAGTATTATTGGTAAATATGCACAGAAATATTACAAGACAGAACATATATAAAATAGCGGAAGTAAAATCAAACTTTCATAACATGAATAAATAAGGTCTAAAGCCTTTTACATCAGAGTACATCAAAACCTGTCTTGCAATAATAAAGAAGCATAAAGACTTTTTCATAAATTATTCCCCAAGAAAAAGCAGTAAAGTAGCCATAGCCAAGAAAAATCCAAGCCATCCATGATGACCTTCAAGCAGAAGAAGTCCGAACTAAACAACAGTATTTCCTCCCTGTAACCTGGGGGGGGGAACGGAAGAAAAGAGGCGAAACAAAACGGGTCAGTCAAAAAGACTGAGTAAGCCCTATCTACTATTAGTATAAAAACGAGTAAAGTTAACTGACATGAGAAACTGAGATGAACATAAGCATGATAACAAGATAGATAAGCTAAATCAAAATAACAGGATGAACTACTGAACTCAGATAAACTAGGGTGTCGTGATAAACTACGATGTCAAGATAAAACAAGGTATCACATTGTCAGGTTCCTATCAAGTATAATATCCCAAGATATCTATCGCGTATAACGTCCCATGGCATCTATCCTGTATATCCGCTCTGCACCTACCGTACTAGTATCCCAACTGTATTACGTGTTATCCGTGAATGACCCTTACTCAAAAGTCGTGTAATGGTCCATGTCAACCTAATATGCCGCATATATAGGTTACTCAACTCATATGTTTCTTTCCATGTATAAGTTCAGTCCTTTGCCGTAGGCTGTACGGGCTTTCCCATGTAAACGGTTTATCCTTGAAGTTGTTTTGGACTGCAACCCTTGATCTAGTTGTGTTTCCTTACCATGAACTATCGCGCGTCCACTTAGGATTTATGCCACCTAGGACCGCTAGGGATTATGCTACCTAATGAACGTTTCCGTGTCTCGGCTTGGGTTTTGGCCACCTAGGACCACTAGGGATTACGCCACCCGTCAACCGCGCCCTTGATCCCACGTATGTATCGTGAATCGTTTTCCATGTCTAGATGCACATGTTCCCCAATGTGCCATCCGAGTTCCGTGCCAGGGCAAATCAAGAAATACGGAACTCGGTCGGGAGCTTTAAATCATCTGCCGATGCAGATATCAAGGTCTGTTTTTGTACCCGTGGCTATGGTCCCACGTGACCCCTCCCTCAACTACTGAAAGGCAATCCAAGAAAAATCATGTATAAGAACCACTCCACGGCCCCACTATAGCCCACTTTCCTACGGGCCAACCTCACCCATGACTCGATAGCAAGCACATGGTCTGTTGGGGGTTCCCTGCCTTTCCGCACGTACACGATTGACTAAAGATGGTAGGTAGTCGCCAATGCGCTATCCAGGGCAAAAACAAGAATCGTCGACTCCACGCTAATCCATCCCAGTCTTTAGGTTGCTCGCATAGCAACCAAGGCATACTCTTGGTCCTTCTAACGCAGACCTTAACCTCTCATGGGCCTAGTATAATTACCTGGCAGCCCACAGAGGGATCCCAAGAATATCCTCACGTCCCCCGAAGCTTCCACTTCGGCACCCAGTGCGCTGGAGCTTTTATCCAAGTCAGATAACTTGCTCCCCCTCGTATACTAAGTGATGACCTACCGTATCAGGTTACTCATCGTTTTGAGAATTAGTCCTATGTCCTTAGCTAAGAATTATTACTTAGTTACCCTTAACTAAGGTTTACCACTTAGCTTCCTTTCCCGTTATCCTTGATTAACCACGGTTTTCTACCTAGTTCTTCTAGCTAGGGTTTGTCTATTGGGTTAAGTGTTATCATTCAAGTCCATGACTTAACCCGCCCACGAATCACGTCAAAGATTAGCTAAGTATTTAAGTTCAAGACTTAGTCCCACAAGTTGGTTAAGTGTACCCAGAGGCTCATGACTTAACCCTATCAAGTCAAATTGGTCAAGTACTAGCTTACCTTAATCCTATCGGATTATCTTGCTAGATCGATTAAGCATAGATTATCTTAATCCCATCAAATTATCGAGTCGGATTGGTTAAGTATAGGTTGACTTAACCCCATCCTCTAATCGTACTACAATGGTTAAGTATATTCTAAAAAGGTCTTGTTACTTAACCTTATCAGGTCCGCGTATTAGATTGGTTAAGTGTAAGTTACTTAACCCCATCAAATCATCATGTATAATTGGTTAAGTATAAGTTGCTTAACCCCATTAAATTATCACGTTAAGTTGGTTAAGTATTGGTTACTTAACCTCATTGAATTACCGAGTTTAAATTGGTTAAGTGTTTAACTTAACCCCATCGAATTACCGTGTTTAGATTAGTTAAGTGTGGATTACTTAACCCCATCTAATTACCGTGTCGGATTAGTTAGGTGCAAATTACTTAACCCCATCCCCTAATCATCTTGTATGGTTAAGTGTCATTAAGAAAACTTACTTAACCTTGGCAAATTATCATGTTGGATTGATTAAGTGTTGGTTAACTTAATCCCCGTCCACTAGTCGTATAAAAATGGTTAAGCGTCATTAGGCAAATCAAATCACTTAACCTACCCAACCTTGTCATGTTTTGTTAAGTATCATTAGCCTAACCAATTTACTTAACCCATTTACCCATGTCATATTTGGTTAAGAGTCGTTAATCAAATTAACTTAACCCTATCATGTGGCATTAATTACTTAATGCACCCCAACCTCTCACATTAGACTTTGTTGTGGTTACTAGTTAAGCCGGTCGGTTCCGGGTAGCTTTACACCACAACTTGGTCTAACCTCGGGTTCAAGCACAACATGACCAACTTCTCTCATTGGGTCCTATTGTTTGCAACTACTAGTTAGGCCGGTCGGTTCCGGGTAGTTTTACGTTGCAAACTCAACCCAACCTCGAGTTGGCCACTTTCATGTTTAGTCTAGTGTCATGTTCATAGTCAAGTTTTCAAGCAATTGGGTAGACCTTACTTAATAGGTAAATTCCCAATGGGTAGACCTAACCTAATAGGTAAATTCCCAAGCTTATGTTTTTATGCATACTTACATGTCAACTTCCATGTTATACTTCAAGTCATGTTTTCAAGTATAAACACATGTCATATTTAACGTTACATGTTGTCATATTTATACCCATTTACCCAAGTCATATTCATGTCATTATGTTTCCCCATAATGTGACCCCAACGCTTTTTAAACTAGCATATACGTTCGCAACAACGTGATGGATTAAAAGAAGAGACTTGGCAAAGGAATGACAAAAATGGGTATTAAGCCACAAGTTAATCATGGTGGCAAATGAGGCACAAATGTGTTCATTAGCTTGCATGTTACATTCTTAAGCCTCAAAAACATGCATCAACCCAAACTTGGTACATAAGCGAATCATGGTGACAAAAGACATGGAATGATGGCTAGAAACTCGCATATATCATCATATAAGGATTATGACTTCATATGCAAGTTGACATAATGATTATGTAGATTCTCATGTTGCATAATGCAACATTTCAACATAAAGGTTGTGGCTTTTAGCTCATAAGATCAAGATAATGACTTCATAAACTTGCATAACATGATAGCATGCATCATTCTAATTAATCAAACCCAAACTTTCAACATGAACATTTAACTTCATAGTTAATATCTAAGAGTAGGGAAGGGCTTACATTGCTATGAAGGCCTAAATCGATTAAACTAAAGCTTGTGAGGAAGCCTATGCATGCCATCACCCAAAAACCCAAAGATGGATGCCCCAAATCAACAAAAACACCATCTTTATGAACAAAGATCAAAGCTTTTGCCTTGAAATCAACTTGAGAGGCTCTCATACTAACATAGAAACTCTCTAACACTCTCATGATCATGAAACCTCTCATAGAAATGAAGTGGAGGCTAGGATTTTGAGTGGAGGCCATGAGAGGAGCAATTTTGCCATAGTTTAGTTGCATGAATGAATAATGAGGATTTAGGATAGGTTAGGGTCTTATTTATAGATTAGGCAAGTGTTTTAGGCCATAGGATTAAACCTAGATTCAATCCAAGCCATCAAAGCATGTCTTGGGGAAGAAGTCAAGTGTAGGAACCATCTAGGGCCTTTAGATTAAAGATGAACCATGAGAACCATCCAAATGCAAAATCTGCATTTGAGCGAATCGGCCCACGGGTTGACAGCCAAACACCTTGGATTAACCCCTAGTCGACCCAGCGAGCTCGGGTCGACCTCAAAAATCGGCCGGTTCGGTTATTCCCCTCTCCCAATTCGCTGTTTTGAACATTTTTGCATATTTATTTATTTAATTTTCAATTATATATATATATATATCAATATATATATTTCTCTGCGCAACCCATTTCACTTAATTAAGTATACTTTAATTTGGGAATTTTTCGTGAAACTTCGCGAGGCAATATCTTGGTCATACGGACTCCGATTCTCGAAAACTCAGACTCTATTTCGCGTATTTTTCCGAGACGAACGCAATGGCATAGTCCGTTTTACTTGATTCAGAATCTAAAATTAAATTCTGCCTTGATTCTCGCCTTAACACGTTATCGAAAAATACGGGTTGTTACATTCTCCCCACCTTTTTGGATTTCGTCCCCGAAATCTCCAAGTTAGGAAGAACATATCCTACCATCCATCATCCATCTTCTCAAAACATCATCCACAAGCAACCATTGTCCTTACATGATTTCTAATGCTGTATGAATATATGCAAAACGTGTGTGTACATGTTCCTTAGCTAATGCTAATGATCAGGCCTGAATAATCTTTCTAATGCAAAATATGTATAGTGCCATGAATCCAACATGTATGCAAATAGTCCTAGTCATATAGATACTATATGCGTGCACAATCATTCATTCATATGCAACAACCGCATGATAATACATTCGATTTCATCCATAAACAAGTATAACTACTCGTGCATATGCAATATGAAATGTGACCGAGTCGAGCTAGTATCTAATGTGTACTCGCGCATCCACGAGCAACCACTTGCAACCACTTGCAACCATATCAATCATAACATGTTTCAAATACATGTTTACATCCATAGGGTTCTACCTAGGATTCCCTGGAATAGGGTCGAGAAGAAAAACAAGACAAACTCCTTACGGGGTTTGTAACAGAAAATAGGACCGAGAGGATGTCCACAAAAGATAGCCTACAAGTAAGCTCTATAGAAAACAGGGATCAAGGATATACTCCCAAAAGAGATATCATGCGCGTATATAGTCTTTGACCATCAGAGTCGTATTTCCTCGAGCTTAATTCCATTGTGCCTTGACCGTCTTTTAACTTCGCGATTTCGTAGCTTCCTATTTCCTGTTTCCATAACATGAGCTGGAACTCATTTCTTCGTCGCCTCTCGTTCCACTTGCACACTTGGCGCAAACATGACTGCGTACTCATGATCTCATGCAAACTTTCCAAAATTCACTAGTGAATCTCGGACCTCGTACCACAAGGTATTCCACGTAGAAGAACTTTCTCTTGAAAGTAAACAGATGCCGACCAGGTTATCAAGCGCACTTACTAGGGTGATTTCTATAACCCACGCATAAGTGGAGTAAACCATCCGTCTTATCGGCGAACACCACTCGATCGGGCTTCAAATTTCCAATAAAGGCATCAAGGGATTCTAAGTAACTAGTCATGACAGAACCCAAAAAGGTTACACGATACTTCGAGGGTATTACCAAGGCTAGTCAAAAGGTCTAACTACCCTCCTATCAAAACCGAGAGTGGCATCCCCTACTGTATAACCACTTCATCCCTAGAATCCATCCATAGCTTATAAACATAAGCATTATTTCCAAACTCAACACTTGGCATAGACATTCCCAAAATCCAAACAAGTCATGTATAAATGGACTGATTCTCCAATAGGACTTTGAGACAAAAATGGGATTCTCTATTACGCTAGTACTTAAGGTGCAGAGACTCAACTATCGAAGCAGACTTAAATGATACGAACAACGAAGTCCTAACGGGATGATAGAGAAGAAAAGCTAAACCTTTAACAAGATCGTTACCCTCCTTCCGAGGTACTCTAGAAATGAGAGCATACTACTGCCCTCCCGATGATCTTGTCCTTGTCCCATAATACTTAACTATCCGCCCCGTTTTACCATGCCAAAGGTACTCTCTCGTCATGGGTTTTATTGTTCATCTTTCTCCCTCCTTTGAGGACTAAGCCATACCAACAAGTTGCTCATCCTTAAGCTCGTATCCTTTATCCTCTTTCTCGCTATCCTTTCTTATAACGCGGCCACTGGTCTCTTGAAAACCACCTCCATCGCATGGAAAGCACTTTCGTAGATAGAAAAGACTAGTCGCAGTTAAAACCACTGTGACTACAGATGGAGGAAAGAAAGGAAAAGAGATTTAATTAAGGAAACAAGGATAATGCTAATGGCCTTTGGGGAATAGCCTTTTCTTTTTAAAAGAAAACTTTCTTGAAAAATGCTTCTTTATAAACGATTTTCAAATAGTTTTCAGAAGGTCTTTAAAAACTTTTTCCCAATCTGGTAACCTTCTGCTCTGATACCAAATGTAACACCCCACCTCCGCTAGGGTCACTCACAAAGGGAATGCACTAGGTTTGGAGGAGTATTATTGGTAAATATGCACAGAAATATTACAAGACAGAACATATATAAAATAGCGGAAGTAAAATCAAACTTTCATAACATGAATAAATAAGGTCTAAAGCCTTTTACATCAGAGTACATCAAAACCTGTCTTGCAATAATAAAGAAGCATAAAGACTTTTTCATAAATTATTCCCCAAGAAAAAGCAGTAAAGTAGCCATAGCCAAGAAAAATCCAAGCCATCCATGATGACCTTCAAGCAGAAGAAGTCCGAACTAAACAACAGTATTTCCTCCCTGTAACCTGGGGGGGAACGGAAGAAAAGAGGCGAAACAAAACGGGTCAGTCAAAAAGTCTGAGTAAGCCCTATCTACTATTAGTATAAAAACTAGTAAAGTTAACTAACATGAGAAACTGAGATGAACATAAGCATGATAACAAGATAGATAAGCTAAATCAAAATAACAGGATGAACTACTGAACTCAGATAAACTAGGGTGTCGTGATAAACTACGATGTCAAGATAAAACAAGGTATCACATTGTCAGGTTCCTATCAAGTATAATATCCCAAGATATCTATCGCGTATAACGTCCCATGGCATCTATCCTGTATATCCGCTCTGCACCTACCGTACTAGTATCCCAACTGTATTACGTGTTATCCGTGAATGACCCTTACTCAAAAGTCGTGTAATGGTCCATGTCAACCTAATATGCCGCATATATAGGTTACTCAACTCATATGTTTCTTTCCATGTATAAGTTCAGTCCTTTGCCGTAGGCTGTACGGGCTTTCCCATGTAAACGGTTTATCCTTGAAGTTGTTTTGGACTGCAACCCTTGATCTAGTTGTGTTTCCTTACCATGAACTATCGCGCGTCCACTTAGGATTTATGCCACCTAGGACCGCTAGGGATTATGCTACCTAATGAACGTTTCCGTGTCTCGGCTTGGGTTTTGGCCACCTAGGACCACTAGGGATTACGCCACCCGTCAACCGCGCCCTTGATCCCACGTATGTATCGTGAATCGTTTTCCATGTCTAGATGCACATGTTCCCCAATGTGCCATCCGAGTTCCGTGCCAGGGCAAATCAAGAAATACGGAACTCGGTCGGGAGCTTTAAATCGTCTGCCGATGCAGATATCAAGGTCTGTTTTTGTACCCGTGGCTATGGTCCCACGTGACCCCTCCCTCAACTACTGAAAGGCAATCCAAGAAAAATCATGTATAAGAACCACTCCACGGCCCCACTATAGCCCACTTTCCTACGGGCCAACCTCACCCATGACTCAATAGCAAGCACATGGTCTGTTGGGGGTTCCCTGCCTTTCCGCACGTACACGATTGACTAAAGATGGTAGGTAGTCGGCGATGCGCTATCCAGGGCAAAAACAAGAATCGTCGACTCCACGCTAATCCATCCCAGTCTTTAGGTTGCTCGCATAGCAACCAAGGCATACTCTTGGTCCTTCTAACGCAGACCTTAACCTCTCATGGGCCTAGTATAATTACCTGGCAGCCCACAGAGGGATCCCAAGAATATCCTCACGTCCCCCGAAGCTTCCACTTCGGCACCCAGTGCGCTGGAGCTTTTATCCAAGTCAGATAACTTGCTCCCCCTCGTATACTAAGTGATGACCTACCGTATCAGGTTACTCATCGTTTTGAGAATTAGTCCTATGTCCTTAGCTAAGAATTATTACTTAGTTACCCTTAACTAAGGTTTACCACTTAGCTTCCTTTCCCGTTATCCTTGATTAACCACGGTTTTCTACCTAGTTCTTCTAGCTAGGGTTTGTCTATTGGGTTAAGTGTTATCATTCAAGTCCATGACTTAACCCGCCCATGAATCACGTCAAAGATTTGCTAAGTATTTAAGTTCAAGACTTAGTCCCACAAGTTGGTTAAGTGTACCCAGAGGCTCATGACTTAACCCTATCAAGTCAAATTGGTCAAGTACTAGCTTACCTTAATCCTATCGGATTATCTTGCTAGATCGATTAAGCATAGATTATCTTAATCCCATCAAATTATCGAGTCGGATTGGTTAAGTATAGGTTGACTTAACCCCATCCTCTAATCGTACTACAATGGTTAAGTATATTCTAAAAAGGTCTTGTGACTTAACCTTATCAGGTCCGCGTATTAGATTGGTTAAGTGTAAGTTACTTAACCCCATCAAATCATCATGTATAATTGGTTAAGTATAAGTTGCTTAACCCCATTAAATTATCACGTTAAGTTGGTTAAGTATTGGTTACTTAACCTCATTGAATTACCGAGTTTAAATTGGTTAAGTGTTTAACTTAACCCCATCGAATTACCGTGTTTAGATTAGTTAAGTGTGGATTACTTAACCCCATCTAATTACCGTGTCGGATTAGTTAGGTGCAAATTACTTAACCCCATCCGCTGATCATCTTGTATGGTTAAGTGTCATTAAGAAAACTTACTTAACCTTGCCAAATTATCATGTTGGATTGATTAAGTGTTGGTTAACTTAATCCCCGTCCACTAGTCGTATAAAAATGGTTAAGCGTCATTAGGCAAATCAAATCACTTAACCTACCCAACCTTGTCATGTTTTGTTAAGTATCATTAGCCTAACCCATTTACCCATGTCATATTTGGTTAAGAGTCATTAATCAAATTAACTTAACCCTATCATGTGGCATTAATTACTTAATGCACCCCAACCTCTCACATTAGACTTTGTTGTGGTTACTAGTTAAGCCGGTCGGTTCCGGGTAGCTTTACACCACAACTTGGTCTAACCTCGGGTTCAAGCACAACATGACCAACTTCTCACATTGGGTCCTATTGTTTGCAACTACTAGTTAGGCCGGTCGGTTCCGGGTAGTTTTACGTTGCAAACTCAACCCAACCTCGAGTTGGCCACTTTCATGTTTAGTCTAGTGTCATGTTCATAGTCAAGTTTTCAAGCAATTGGGTAGACCTAACTTAATAGGTAAATTCCCAATGGGTAGACCTAACTTAATAGGTAAATTCCCAAGCTTATGTTTTTATGCATACTTACATGTCAACTTCCATGTTATACTTCAAGTCATGTTTTCAAGTATAAACACATGTCATATTTAACGTTACATGTTGTCATATTTATACCCATTTACCCAAGTCATATTCATGTCATTATGTTTCCCCATAATGTGACCCCAACGCTTTTTAAACTAGCATATACGTTCGCAACAACGTGATGGATTAAAAGAAGAGACTTGGCAAAGGAATGACAAAAATGGGTATTAAGCCACAAGTTAATCATGGTGGCAAATGAGGCACAAATGTGTTCATTAGCTTGCATGTTACATTCTTAAGCCTCAAAAACATGCATCAACCCAAACTTGGTACATAAGCGAATCATGGTGACAAAAGACATGGAATGATGGCTAGAAACTCGCATATATCATCATATAAGGATTATGACTTCATATGCAAGTTGACATAATGATTATGAAGATTCTCATGTTGCATAATGCAACATTTCAACATAAAGGTTATGGCTTTTAGCTCATAAGATCAAGATAATGACTTCATAAACTTGCATAACATGATAGCATGCATCATTCTAATTAATCAAACCCAAACTTTCAACATGAACATTTAACTTCATAGTTAATATCTAAGAGTAGGGAAGGGCTTACATTGCTATGAAGGCCTAAATCGATTAAACTAAAGCTTGTAAGGAAGCCTATGCATGCCATCACCCAAAAACCCAAAGATGGATGCCCCAAATCAACAAAAACACCATCTTTATGAACAAAGATCAAAGCTTTTGCCTTGAAATCAACTTGAGAGGCTCTCATACTAACATAGAAACTCTCTAACACTCTCATGATCATGAAACCTCTCATAGAAATGAAGTGGAGGCTAGGATTTTGAGTGGAGGCCATGAGAGGAGCAATTTTGCCATAGTTTAGTTGCATGAATGAATAATGAGGATTTAGGATAGGTTAGGGTCTTATTTATAGATTAGGCAAGTGTTTTAGGCCATAGGATTAAACCTAGATTCAATCCAAGCCATCAAAGCATGTCTTGGGGAAGAAGTCAAGTGTAGGAACCATCTAGGGCCTTTAGATTAAAGATGAACCATGAGAACCATCCAAATGCAAAATCTGCATTTGAGCGAATCGGCCCACGGGTTGACAGCCAAACACCCTGGATTAACCCCTAGTCGACCCAGCAAGCTCGGGTCGACCTCAAAAATCGGCCGGTTCGGTTATTCCCCTCTCCCAATTCGCTGTTTTGAACATTTTTGCATATTTATTTATTTAATTTTCAATTATATATATATATATCAATATATATATATATTTCTCTGCGCAACCCATTTCACTTAATTAAGTATACTTTAATTTGGGAATTTTTCGTGAAACTTCGCGAGGCCATATCTTGGTCATACGGACTCCGATTCTCGAAAACTCAGACTCTATTTTGCGTATTTTTCCGAGACGAACGCAATGGCATAGCCCGTTTTACTTGATTCAGAATCTAAAATTAAATTCTGCCTTGATTCTCGCCTTAACACGTTATCGAAAAATACGGGTTGTTACATGTGTCACATTTAATTGTCATTTATTTCGAAATAATGTGTGCCACATTTAATTGTCATTTATTTAGCAATAATGTGTGTCACAATTAATTTTCATTTTTTAGTAATAATGTGTGTCACATTTAATTGTCCTTTATTTAGGAGTAATGTGTGTCACATTCAATTGTTATTTATTTAGGAATAATGCGTGTCACGTTTAATTGTTTTTTTTAGGAATAATGTGTGTCACAATTAACTTTTATTTATTTAGCAATAATGTGTGTCACATTTAATAGTAATTTATTTAGAAATAATGTGTGTCACATTTAATTGTCATTTATTTAGGAATGACGTGTAACAACCCGTAAATTCTGAACCAATTAAAAAAAATTATTTTAGAAAATTTTAATGAATTTTGGGAATATAAAGTGATTTATTATAAATAATAATGGTTAGAATTCATTTCTATTGAAGTTAAAACGAATAAATTTAATTATAATATAAATGGAGTTAGAAATGGCGCAGTAGTTTGAAAAGTCAAACTTGAACTTTGACTGACCGTACAGGATGCAAAATTTAACGGATTTTAGTGAAACCAAAAATATAAGAATCTATTTAAAAATATCTTTCTAACGAATATGAAAAATTGAAATTTCATAGCGGAAGTCAAAAGTTATGGCCAATTCAATATTTAGATAGGTCACTATGAAATTTACAAAGGTCAAAAGGCTACTTTTCACATATGAAGGAATTTCGACTCGAAACCACTTCCATTGAGTCCGGAATGACGTTTCTGCATTGAAAAACAGTAAACACTTATATATTTTGAGTTTGGGGAATTATTTGTTTAAAAATGTATTTTTAATACAGGAAAATAATTACAAGGACAAAATTAAAGGCTTTTTTCTCCATAAGGACATCCCACTTAAATTTTAATCAAAAGGGCAATACACTCCTTTTCTTCTCTCACGTGCCCTATTTCTTCTAATCCATTAAAGATTTAATCCTTAAATCACGCGCGCTATTACCTTGTTTCATTATCCATTTCTCGTCGAACAAAATTTTGGATCTCGCCGTCATTGATCGCGATTTTTATTCCTTCAGTTTTCGAATCAAAATTTTAATCTGATCGCATAAATACAAAGAGATTTGAAATCCTAAATCAACGCATAATTCCAAGACGGAAAATCGATCTCTCATCAATAAAACAGGAAAATCAAAAGACATTAGTGTTGATTTTCTCCATTCATTTTGCGTTTATCATACAATTCTTTCACTGTTTGCGATAGGTTTTTATTGTTTCTATTGGTTGTTCGTGGATTCTACTTGTGCTACAGTCAGGTATTATTTTTTACTTTTTCCAGATTTTTAATTTTTTTTCATTAGTTTTATTCTCGTTTGTTCTTTTTTTCATGTTGTAATTTATAAGGGCTGCATCACTGAATTAAATTTGTTTTAGATTAAAACCTCTTTTGCGTTCATTACTGTAAATGTTACATTGATTGTTTGCATTTTATTCACAAAAAATTAACTAAAGCAGATTTTAGGTATCATTTTAGTATTTTTTATGGTAGCATTTTTTCTCTTTCATTTGAATGTGCAACAGTTTGTAGGTATCATTTCATGATTTTTTTTAGGTATCATTTTTAATGTATTACCCTTGTTTTATTGTTTTCTGGTATCTGTTTGCATCTTTTTAACTGGCTAACTGTTTTTTTGACATTACTTTTTTGTTCCAGTGGTGATGGCACTCTTCTTATCGTGCTTGTCTTCAACGATACCTCTTTCAGTACTCGGTTGTCGATTAAAAGCTCATTGTATGCTTTCAAAAATGAAATATGTGAGTATTGGTCTCAACTTACTCCAAAGTCCATTGAAATTAGCTATGTGCTTGAGGATAGAATTAAAATTGTTGAGACTGACTCTGATCTTCAAAGTATTGTTTTATTTCAATTACATAAGAAGAGTGCTTTTTTCTGTTTTGATGTTAAATTGAAGGAATTTCTGTTGGAAAATGTGATTTATGGTTCTTCTGCACTTTCTACTAATGTTTTAATTCCTTCGTCTTCTGATCAGTGTTTGGATGCGAACATTGTTGTTCATAGGAAGAGTTATTTAATAGATTTGATGAAAAGAGGATCTACATTAAAATTTACTGATTTTACCGGTTTTTGTTTCGGAAGCGCCAAGGAGTTCAGAGAATTCTTAATGGCCTTTCAAATTAAATTAGGTCATAAATACCATTTTCTTAAGAACAGTGCTACTAGGATCACAGCTATTTGCTCATCGTTTTCTACTGGTTGTTTGTTTAAAGTGCATGCTTCTTGTGATGTTGGCCAACTAAATAGGTTTTTCATCAGAAAGCTGGTTGCTGAACATTCTTGCGGGGGTGGTCTAACAAATATGAGTAACCCTTCTCTATCAAGCTCATTTGTTAAATCATTGATAATAGATGAAATTAGAGATCATCCGAGTAAGAAATCAAAAGACATCATTGATGATTTTCGAAGAGAGTTTAATCTGAATTTATCTTATTCTTATGCTTACAAAGGAAAGCAACTTGCTTTAATGGAACTGTATGGCAACGATGCAATGTCGTACAATGATTTATCTTGGTATTTAGGTGCACTACAGACTCACAATCCGGGTTCTTATGTCGCTGTGAATGTTAAATCTTCTACAAATCAGTTTGAGAGAGTTTTTGTTGGTTTTGGTGCTTGTATTCATGGATTCAAACATTGTCGGCCTATGATATTTTTAGACGATACGCATCTGAAAGATAGGCCAGGAGTCTTAATGGGTGCTACTGCTAAGAATGGCAACCAAGGTATTATTTAAAAATAATTTATAGACGATTTACAGTATCATTGTTTAGATATACAGATTTTAGTTATCATTTTTATTGGCATTACGGTATCATTTTCTTCTCTGTCTTTAGTATACAGTTCGTAGTTATCATTTTAATCCTTATATAGGTATCATTTTTTATCCAACATTTTATAACCATCAGTTTTTGTTGTTTGCTGGTATCAGTTTGATTCATACAGTTTTTAATTAGCTTTTTTGTATGTCTGCATTTATCATTTTTTTTAAATAATTATTTCCTACTGAATTTTTATTCATAATTTTTTTGTAGGTTTCTTCCCTCAAGCTATGGCCATAGTTTCAATAGAAAATGTGGATAATTGGAGTTGGTTTTTAAATCATTTGAAGAAAATGCTCAACGAAGATCGTAATTTGGTTTTATGTCTGATCGACATCAAGGTCTTATTTCGGGTGTTCATGAAGTTTTTCCTAATTTATACCATAGTTATTGCTATCTCCATATGGAACAAAATTTGCTATCTGCTGTTAAGTCTAAAAATGCACACATTTCGACTGTGGAATTGTTCCGTACATGTTCTCGAGCATCTAATGTTCATGAATTTCAAGTTGCTTATTCTAAGTTTTTAGAAGTTGGTGGTCCTGCAGCGGTAAATTTTTTGAAAGATAAACCTTTCGATAAATGGGCTGATTTTTTTTTCCGTGGTAAAAGGTATGGCGAGTACAGTTCTAACGTGGCTTAAAGTTTCAATAGCTGGATTTTAGAAGAACGGGCCTTACCAATTACATCTTGATTGGATGGGATATGAATAAAAATCATGAAACAAATGGCTAAACGTCGAGAAGAATCCCGTTTGTGGACTACCTTTTTGTGTTCAAACATGGAAAACCGATTAAAAGACTTAGTTGAAGAAGGTTTTGGTTGGGATGTATTCAAGGCTTCTGAACAACTTTTTGAAGTGAAATCACCAATTTCTCATCGTGTTGATCTAAAAGACTGGACGTGTAGCTGTAACCAGTGGAAAGTGACGGGTTTTCCATGTCCTCATGCGATAAAATGCATTAATAAAATGAAATTAAATGTGTATGATTTCATTGAGAACTGTTTCACTGTGGAAGCTTATCGATCTTCATATAGTCATATAATTAATCCTATACCTACATATGACAAACCGGATGTTGGTTCAATTAATGAAGGAATAATTATGCCACCAAAGGATAAACGTGGTGCCGGTAGACCTTCATCAAAAAGGAAAGGAGGATTTGCTTATTTCCCGAACAGGCAAAACAGATGTAGAGTGTGCAATGAATATGGTCATAATAAGCGCAATTGTCAAGAATCCAAAAATAAAAAATGAAATTCATTACATTTGTTCTAGTTTTCATTTGTATCTCCATATATACTTGTCACTTAAACTTGTATGCGTTTGCAATTCAGTTGTTGATGATCTGCAAATGTACTTAATAATCTATATTTTTAATAAAAAATCTTCTTTGCTTATTTTGTTTATATTTGATTATAACGTTCATGTGTTATTGATGTGATGTTTTTTTTTGGTTGTTCTGATCAATGATATTCGATCTGCATGTTAAATATTAATTCTTATCAATTGCATAAATTTATTCAATTAGTTATTCTTTATGTTTGATTAGCTGGTTATATTTTTTATTTCTTTGTAGTGTTCATTTTAGTTTTGTTATCATGTATATAAATTTTTTCTGGTATCATTGTTATAATTTTGAAGGAGTCATTTTTAATTAGTCTTACTTTCAAAGTCCATGGGTATCATATTTTCTTCACTGTAGTTATCATTATACTTTTGAATTTTAAACTACAGATTCTGGTTATCATTTTTTATTTAAAATAGATATCATTTTTATAATTTATATCCCTAATCAGTTTCTGGGTATCATTTTTTAATTACTGTAGTTATCATTTTCTGAATTTTGTTTATTTAACAACATTTTTGCACAAATACAAATTAATGGGCAAAAATATTGAAGCCAGTTCAGTTTTTTAACATACAACTTAGTGACTACCCTCTTTGATGCAATTTTGCACTTGTTCATTCTTTCCCATTTATTTTTCTGAGTATTTAACATATGATTATTCCATAGGTATCATTTTTTAATCAATTCAGTTATCATTTAATTACTGTCAATGTTTAGTCAGTTTTTGATTATCATTTTCTATATATTGTGTAACACCCCACCTCCGCCAGGGTGTCTCTTGCAAGCACTCTGACTTTGGAGGGGCGTTTGAATCAGGTAAACATGCATAATGATATATCAAGGCAGAACAAGAACATATGTATATATGTAAACAGAGTAAATAACATAGATAAAACAGCGGAAGATTTCATACTATTTCAAAACAAGTCTGGTACAACATAGCTTTCCAAATAAACAAGTCTAGATAAAAACAACATCAACTGAAAAACTGAAATACATAAGTACTATCCCCAATATAAGTGATAACCATAGCTAGCTTCATGTCAAGACCGTACATGAGCTAAAATCCCACAAGCAAGCGATCAGAAATCCAAGCTAAGCTCCAATATTCCCACCCTGAGAACCTGGGAGGGGGGGGAGGGGGAAACGGAAGAAAAGAGGCGAAAGAAAACAGGTCAGTCAAAAAGACTGAGTAAGCCCTACTACAATCAATGTAAACTGATAAAGTTAACTGGCATGAGAAGCAGGGATGAACATAAGGATAACAACATACTAGCATGATGATTAACTAACAAGGTAGATAAAGGTGTCATCGCATAATCAGGTTTAAGGTTTTTGCACCACAGGTGTACTAGTAAACTAACAGGACTTGAATAAACAAGTATTGATACCTTGGCCCAAGCTTTGGCCCAATAACATGAAATGACCCTAATACAAGGTCTAACCAAACGGTCTAGTCGATCGGCTCCCTATAAGCCTAACTCGTCACGTGTTGGTGTCCATACGGCCCAAACGTGATTGTAGTCAGACTGTGCCGGGTCTCCCGTCGGGTGTATCAAGCCCTAGGGTGCCAACCCCTGGACACCATAGACATGCGTGCACAGTCTCGATCTACTGGTACCCTTGCATGTTTTCCCCGGCTTCGGACTATGTGCACGACCATAAGTCCGCCCGGAACTACACCGGCGTACCACTCTGCCGTCACTTTTGGTCGCTTACCTCAAGTTCAGTAATTCGTGCCCCACACCCTAGCCTAGACCTAGGGCCATGATGATACAACTTGGGATTACTGCTGGAGTGGACCCCCATTGCTAGGATTTTCTAGTGGGTTAAGTACGGTTTAACCCTCTTGCTAATCATGGATTAACTTGGTTAAGTGTAACGATGAGTTCACGACTTAACCCTGATTAATCTACCAAGCCCAAATTGGTTAAGTATTAAGTGGACCATGACTTAACCCTAATCATGAGGCATTAATTAATTTAATGCGCCTTAACCTCTCACATTAGACCTTGTTGTGGTTACTAGTTAAGCCGGGCGGGTCCGGGTAGCTTTACACCACAACTTGGTCTAACCTCGGGTTCAAGGTACAACATGGCCAACTTCTCACATTGGGTCCTATTGTTTGTAGCAACTAGTTAAGCCGGTCGGTTCCGGGTAGGTTTACGCTACAAACTCAACCCAACCTCGAGTTGGTCACACTTATCTTTTCTAAGTGTCATGTCCATCATGTTTCCAAAACATGTTACAAATTTTCAAGCAATTGGGTAGACCTAACTTAATAGGTAAATTCCCAATGGGTAGACCTAACTTAATATGTAAATTCCCAATCTTATGTTTTTATGTCTTTTAAGTTTACCCAACCCCAAACGCAATCCCATCGCTTACATATCGCAATAGCGCATAAAGGATAGAAAGAGGGAACTTGGCATAATCATGACATAAAGGTGTTGAAGCCACAAGTTTAACATGGTGGCATATGAAATGTACATATGTTCATATACTTGCATATTACATTTTAGGCCTCAAAAGCATGCATAAAACCAAACTTAGCATATTGGTGTTACATGGTGATAAATGACATGTAGAAATGGCCATAAGTTCGCATTTAGCCTCAGATGCAAGTTATCATAAGAGATATGATAACTTACATGTTGCCAAAATGCAACTTTTAGCATAAAGCTTGAAGCTTTAAGCTCATAAACCCAAGATAAGCTTGCATAACATGATAACATGAACAAAAGGATCAACCCAAACTTGCATAACATAACTTGCATATCATATGACAAACTTGCATATCAAACTTGCATAACATAACTTGCATATCATATGACAAACTTGCATATCAAACTTGCATAACATAACTTGCATATCAAACTTGCATAACATAACTTGATGAACTTGCATAACACATCATAGTAAACTTGCATATCACATCATAGTAAACTTGCATAACACATCATAGTAAACTTGCATATCATGGCAAACTTGCATATCATACATTTAACTTTAGAGTTTAAGTATGAAAGTAGAATAGGGCTTACAATGCTTAGGAAGTCACAAAAATACGACAAAGCCCTTATGAAATCAATTAAACCCAAAATGCAAGCTCTAATAGAAAATCCCTTGAGCCAAAATGATCAAAACCCTTGCTTTATGATGCAAGTATAGAAACTTGACTTGAATGCAAGCTAATGATGCTCATACAAGCTTGAAAAACACTTGTATGCATGGAAAATCTCTCATAGAAATTTATTTAGAATTTTATGAAGAGAGTGGAGGCCATGAGAGGTAAAATTTTGCCATAGTTTAGTTGTATGAATGAATAATGATGATTTAGGGTTAGGTTAGGGCCTTATTTATAGAGATTAGGACTAGTTTCAACCTTAGGATTAAACCCTAGTTCCAATCTCAGCCCTTAAAACCGAATCTGGCCCCCAAACTCAACACAAACCCAAAATGGTGCACCAGGCAGAACTGCCCGGCTGGACCAAGTCGACAGCCAAGTCGACAGGGCTGTCGACTTGGGTCCAACCAAGTCGACTCCCAAGTCGACAGGGCTGTCGACTTGGGTGCTCTGGCGGGAATTTTCCGGCCTGGCCCAAACTGGCCCAAATTTCCAAATTCAAACTTGAATTTGAAATCTGTTTTTACTTTGAAATTTTCTGAAAACTCCGTTGGGCCTTAATCGGGTCATACGGACTCCGATTTTCGAAAACTCGGAATCTATTTTGCGTATTTTTCCGAGATGAACGCAATGGCATAGCCCGTTTCCCTTGATTCAGATTTATAAATTAAATTCTGCCTCGATTTACGTTATAACAGGTTATTGAAATTACGGGTTGTTACATTCTCCCCTCCTTAAAGAATTTCGTCCCCGAAATCTTCAAGTTAGGAAGAACGTATCCTACCATCCAACATCCATCTACTCAAAACATCATCCATGAGCAATCATTGTCCTTACAAGATTCTAAATGTCGTATGAACATATGCAAAGGTGTGTGTATATGTACTTATCTAATGCAAATATCATCAATGCAAATTATGTTAGTGAAATGAATCCATATGTATGCAATTCCTAACATAATGTATAACATCTATATGTGTGCACATAACATACATCCATAAGCGACATCCATGTGATAACACAAAAATTTTCATCCATGAATAAGCATAAACACTCATGCATATGCAATATGAGGAGTGTGTGAGCCGATCTAGTGCCTAACGTGTATAATGCATCCACGAGTAACCACTTGCAAACACTTGCAACCACTTGCAACCATCAAGCATAACATGTTTCAAACACATGTTTCATCCAAAGGGTTTCTACCTAAGGTTCTCATGACAAGATCAACACGATAAACTAGATAGCAAAAGAAAGATATGCTACAAAGAGATCAGGAGGATAAGCAGGATATACTCCTTTCGGATTACAAGAAATCCCTTCCTAACCCAATCCATATTCTATAAAAGCCCAAAAGGTTTAGTCAACCTAACAGACCCCTTCAAACCCTGACATGTATTACTAGCCAATGAGTCATATCTCCTGACAGAAATAGGACCGAGAACGGGACCGAGAGGATATACGTAAAAAGATAACATGCGAATAAGTTCCATAGGAAAATAAGGATCAAGGATATGCTCTTAAAAAGAGATATGATGCGCGTATCTAGCCTTCAGTCTTCTAAGTCACGTTTCCTTGAGTTTAACTCCACTGTGCTTTGACCGTCTTTTACTTCATGATTTCTTAGCTTCTTAACTCTTATTTCCAAATATGAGTTGGAACCCATTTCATTGTCGCCTCTCGTCTTCCTCTTTCACTTACTCTTCTCTCATAATTATGACCTCATGGTTTCATGCAAGCTCTCCAAAATTCACTAGTGAATCCTGGATCTCGTTTACTTACCATAAAGTATTCCACGCAGCAAAACTTTGGAAATATCAATCCACGTTGCCAATTGCTCTTACCAACGTGATTTTCTATAACTCATGCTTGATCGAAATGAACCATCTGCCTGCGAATGATAGGCCGTACTTAGATTCAGTCGTTTGCCCATGACTTCCCGTAGACTATCCCAAAACTGGCTAGTGAAGATTGAGTCATGGTTACTAACTGTACTTGAGGGAACCTCGTGCAACCGCTTTATTTCTTGAAAGTAAACTGTCGCTAGCTATGATGCAGTCCTTTCGCTCTTTACCGGAGTGAAATGAGCGCTCTTCGTGAGTCTACCTACTATGACCCACATGCTCGTATTCTCTTTCCTTGACCTAGGCAGTCCACCCACGGAATCCTTCGTGACGCTTTACTACTTCCATTGCGGGGACCTCCTATGGATATAATAGCCCACCGGGCTTCTATGACTCAGCCTTTAACCTGTTGGCACAACCTGCACCTTGGGACAAACTCGGTCACCTCCTCGAGTGATGTGCCTCTTCAAGAGCCTTCTTTCTCTCATCGCGTCTTAGCCATCCCTTGTCATCTATAGCGAGGTGACTTATCATCTCGCCTCGAGTCAACTTGTCCATGATCTCGACTAACTGCGGGTCTTCCTACTGTGAAGTCCCTACTTGATCCAGAAGGGTAGGTCTAAGCTCAAGGGACGCTTACTAACTAACTAAAACTGAGAGAACTTCTTACTTCAGTTGCATTCCTTGGAGTCTTCCAATCCTGAACTGCAACTACCTTAGCGGGATCCGCCGCTAAGCCTTACTTAGAAACTATGTGCCCAAGAAATCTAACTCCTTTTTCTCCAAAATGACACTTGGAGAACTTGGCCTTCAACTGATGTGCTCTAAGCGTATCCATCACCTCCACGAGATGCCTTGCGTGCTCCTCCTCATCCTTAGAGAAGATCACAATATCATCTACGAAGACCACGACAAACTTTGTTCAAGAACTCGCTGAACACCCTACTCATTAAGTCCACGAAGTAGGCGGGTGCATTAGTCAAACCGAATGGCATGACCAGCCATTCTAAGAATCCATCCGGAGTTCTGAACGCAGTCTTGTCTATACTATCCTCAGCTACTCTGAGCTGATGGAATCCAGTAGCAAGATCAAGAGAAAACAGATGTTCCTACAAGCTGATCAAACAAATCATCGATCCTGGGCAATGGTTGTCTATTCTCTCCGTTTAACTTACGATAATCAACACAAAGTCGAAGAGAACCATCTGCCTTGGTAGTAAATACTACAGGCGCTCCCCATTCAGATATACTTCATCTAATGAAGTTCTTCTCAAGCAACTCCTTGACTTGCTTTCTTAACTCTCATCTTGCGGGGCCATGTGCCTAACCGGCCACGAAACTATTTTGGCATTATCAACCAGATAAATGCGGAAATCTATCTCTCGTTTAGGGGTAACCCCCTTCACTTCACCCAAGATATCAGGATATTCTCGGACCACCCTCACCGATTACAAACTATCGATAGACGAGTCGAGGGGTTCAAGATAACACAACATGACGGGACCCATAGGGTTACTAGAAATTTTTAGTGTATTACCGAGGCGAGTCATGAGCCTCTCAACCCTATGCTCAAAAATCAAGAATGGCTCCAAAACTGGACAACCAATCCATGCCCGAAAATCAACCCATACCCCATGAAACCGAGAATATAAGCATCACGCGAGAATTCAAATCCACCTAGATAATAGACAAATGGGCGGAACCCCCAATTGGATTTGAAACACACACGGGATCATTAACTAGACTAGTACTTAGGTGCAAACTATCAACAAGATCAGATGAGATAAAGCTATGCGATGCACCAGAATCAAACAAGGTACGAACTGAAAAATCAGAAATATATACAAGGCTCTCAACAGAAATACTACCTCGATCGGGAACTGGAGCGACATTGAGAGCATGAACTTGCCCTCCTGAAGGTCCAGCACGCTGAGTCTGACCCTGGCCTTGCCCTTGCTTCCTCCGGCAATCCTTACTGAAATGTCCAGTCTCACCGCAGAAAAAGCATTCACCATTCTTCCTTTTCCTCTCCTTACAATCCTTAATAAGATGCCCAACTGAACCGCAATAATGGCACTTCCTCTTTTTGTTATTGCCCTTGTTGTTCCCTTTGTTGCCTTGACTCTTGTTCTTGTTCTTATTGCCTTGACTGCTCTGACAACTTGGATTACCTTGATTTCCTTTCCATTGGGAATCAGTCTTCTTGGCTTGAGTACCATTCATCTTGATCTCCTTCTTGTCACTCCTATTCTTTTCATTGAGTAGGGCCATATTCACCAAGCTCTCGAAAGTTGCCCCCAAGGGTATATGAGTCATGGCTAAGCCATGTAATGGCTCATTTAATCCTAGAGCAAAGTATAGGGCCTTCTTCTGAGCTGTGTTGACCAAGTCTAAACCGACCCGAGCCAGTTGATTAAACTTATCTATGTATTCCCTAATAGCCATGTCCCCTTGCTTCAGTGATAGGAACCTTAGTCCAAACTTTCCCCGAAAGTCATCCCAAGTCTCAATTGGCCTAGTAGCGGTGGTGACCACCCACCAACGTGCAGCTTCTTCCTTTAGCAACCACACTGCTAATAAAACCTTCCTACGGTCATCTATATCAAAGAAGGCAAAAAGATCTTCGGTTTCCTTCAACCAATTCCTAGCATCTACATAAGTCTCGGTTCCAATGAAATTCTTGCAACCCATCGCCTTAAAGTCTTGGCAAATCTTTGCGAAGTCAACTTGAGGATGCTGAGGGGGAGGAGGAAGAGGAACCTCAACGACAGGAGGAGGAGGAACATTAACTACCGGAGGAGGAGTAACATTTGCGGGGCCGGCTTCGGTCGCCCTAGCCTCCAAAAGTCTCCTATACCAAACAGGTACGTGTACTCCCTCCGGAATGGCAAAGTTATCGGTCATACTGAAAAAGAAGAAAAAAGACAGATTCAGAACGGAGAAAAACGAAGGAATTTTGCTAATGGCTTTTTGGGGAATAGCCTTTAAAATAAACTAGACTTATCCTTTGGAAAATACTTTATACTTGGTTTTGAAAATAGTTTTCCAAAAGTTTTAAAAACCTTTTTGTTCCTTCTCGTAAACCATATGCTCTGATACCAAATGTAACACCCCACCTCCGCCAGGGTGTCTCTTGCAAGCACTCTGACTTTGGAGGGGCGTTTGAATCAGGTAAACATGCATAATGATATATCAAGGCAGAACAAGAACATATGTATATATGTAAACAGGGTAAATAACATAGATAAAACAACGGAAGATTTCATACTATTTCAAAACAAGTCTGGTACAACATAGCTTTCCAAATAAACAAGTCTAGATAAAAACAACATCAACTGAAAAACTGAAATACATAAGTACTATCCCCAATATAAGTGATAACCATAGCTAGCTTCATGTCAAGACCGTACATGAGCTAAAATCCCACAAGCAAGCGATCAGAAATCCAAGCTAAGCTCCAATATTCCCACCCTGAGAACCTTGGGGGGGAAACGAAAGAAAAGAGGCGAAAGAAAACAGGTCAGTCTAAAAGACTGAGTAAGCCCTACTACAATCAATGTAAACTGATAAAGTTAACTGGCACGAGAAGCAGGGATGAACATGAGGATAACAACATACTAGCATGATGATTAACTAACAAGGTAGATAAAGGTGTCATCGCATAATCAGGTTTAAGGTTTTTGCACCACAGGTGTACTAGTAAACTAACATGACTTGAATAAACAAGTATTGATCCCTTAGCCCAAGCTTTGGCCCAATAACATGAAATGACCCTAATACAAGGTCTAACCAAACGGTCTAGTCGATCGGCTCCCTATAAGCCTAACTCGTCACGTGTTGGTGTCCATATGGCCCAAACGTGATTGTAGTCAGACTGTGCCGGGTCTCCCGTCGGGTGTATCAAGCCCTAGGGTGGCAACCCCTGGACATCATAGACATCCGTGCACAGTCTCGATCTACTGGTACCCGTGCATGTTTTCCCCGGCTTCGGACTATGTGCACGACCATAAGTCCGCCCGGAACTACACCGGCGTACCACTCTGCCGTCGCTTTTGGTCGCTTACCTCAAGTTCAGTAATTCGTGCCCCACACCCTAGCCTAGACCCTAGGGCCATGATGATACAACTTGGGATTACTGCTGGAGTGGACCCCCATTGCTAGGATTTTCTAGTGGGTTAAGTACGGTTTAACCCTCTTGCTAATCATGGATTAACTTGGTTAAGTGTAACGATGAGTTCACGACTTAACCCTGATTAATCTACCAAGCCCAAATTGGTTAAGTATTAAGTGGACCATGACTTAACCCTAATCATGAGGCATTAATTAATTTAATGCGCCTTAACCTCTCACATTAGACCTTGTTGTGGTTACTAGTTAAGCCGGGCGGGTCCGGGTAGCTTTACACCACAACTTGGTCTAACCTCGGGTTCAAGGTACAACATGGCCAACTTCTCACATTGGGTCCTATTGTTTGTAGCAACTAGTTAAGCCGGTCGGTTCCGGGTAGGTTTACGCTACAAACTCAACCCAACCTCGAGTTGGTCACACTTATCTTTTCTAAGTGTCATGTCCATCATGTTTCCAAAACATGTTACAAATTTTCAAGCAATTGGGTAGACCTAACTTAATAGGTAAATTCCCAATGGGTAGACCTAACTTAATAGGTAAATTCCCAATCTTATGTTTTTATGTCTTTTAAGTTTACCCAACCCCAAACGCAATCCCATCGCTTACATATCGCAATAGCGCATAAAGGATAGAAAGAGGGAACTTGGCATAATCATGACATAAAGGTGTTGAAGCCACAAGTTTAACATGGTGGCATATGAAATGTACATATGTTCATATACTTGCATATTACATTTTAGGCCTCAAAAGCATGCATAAAACCAAACTTAGCATATTGGTGTTACATGGTGATAAATGACATGTAGAAATGGCCATAAGTTCGCATTTAGCCTCACATGCAAGTTATCATAAGAGATATGATAACTTACATGTTGCCAAAATGCAACTTTTAGCATAAAGCTTGAAGCTTTAAGCTCATAAACCCAAGATAAGCTTGCATAACATGATAACATGAACAAAAGGATCAACCCAAACTTGCATAACATAACTTGCATATCATATGACAAACTTGCATATCAAACTTGCATAACATAACTTGCATATCATATGACAAACTTGCATATCAAACTTGCATAACATAACTTGCATATCAAACTTGCATAACATAACTTGATGAACTTGCATAACACATCATAGTAAACTTGCATATCACATCATAGTAAACTTGCATAACACATCATAGTAAACTTGCATATCATGGAAAACTTGCATATCATACATTTAACTTTAGAGTTTAAGTATGAAAGTAGAATAGGGCTTACAATGCTTAGGAAGTCACAAAAATATGACAAAGCCCTTATGAAATCAATTAAACCCAAAATGCAAGCTCTAATAGAAAATCCCTTGAGCCAAAATGATCAAAACCCTTGCTTTATGATGAAAATATAGAAACTTGACTTGAATGCAAGCTAATGATGCTCATACAAGCTTGAAAACACTTGTATGCATGGAAAATCTCTCATAGAAATTTATTTAGAATTTTATGAAGAGAGTGGAGGCCATGAGAGGTAAAATTTTGCCAAAGTTTAGTTGTATGAATGAATAATGATGATTTAGGGTTAGGTTAAGGCCTTATTTATAGAGATTAGGACTAGTTTCAACCTTAGGATTAAACCCTAGTTCCAATCTCAGCCCTTAAAACCGAATCTGGCCCCCAAACTCAACACAAACCCAAAATGGTGCACCAGGCAGAACTGCCCGGCTGGACCAAGTCGACAGCCAAGTCGACAGGGCTGTCGACTTGGGTCCAACCAAGTCGACTCCCAAGTCGACAGGGCTGTCGACTTGGGTGCACAGGCGGGAATTTTCCCGCCTGGCCCAAACTGGCCCAAATTTCCAAATTCAAACTTGAATTTGAAATCTGTTTTTACTTTGAAATTTTCTGAAAACTTCGTTGGGCCTTAATCGGGTCATACGGACTCCGATTTTCGAAAACTCGGACTCTATTTTGCGTATTTTTCCGAGACGAACGCAATGGCCTAGCCTGTTTCCCTTGATTCAGATTTATAAATTAAATTCTGCCTCGATTTACGTTATAACAGGTTATTGAAAATACGGGTTGTTACATATTGTAGGTATCATTTTTTATTTCTTACTCACTGTACAGTTTTTAGTTATCATTTTCCAGCTGATGTAGTTATCATTTTTTACATTAATTAAGTTCACTTTATTTCTACAAACATACAAAAATTTGAGACTGAATAAAAAATTTGATATGAAATTAATCTTTTCCATTCCAAAACAGCTATGTGGCAAGTGTGCAAAGTTATCGTTATTCATTCATTCATGATTAGTATTTCAAACATTCACCTATTCATTACGGGAATTTAAAACAATATCATCTGCTTAAAATTCACACCAACAGAAAATACACTGTTTTCCAACCTTCTACAACATACAACACTCTTTCACTCATTTTTTCATTGATTTTTTTTTACTATTCTTGGTCAATCCAGTAATAAATCGAACTAAATTCCAGCAGCAAGCATGATTAGATATGACTTCACGAACAATTAGTGCCCTTATTTTATCCATTTTCTCCTTTGAGACCTTCATAGGAATTTCAGCTCTGTTGTCTACAATCAAATTTATGATGACGAATATCCCACAGTCCACTCTGTATAAATGAAAATTAATGAAGTTTAGAAAATACTCATTTATGTCGGTTCCAATCAATTATCGGTACAAACTAGTACTTCTTTTGTATTGACCATATAAATCAAAATTAAAAAAAAAACATCACAACAGGAAAAAAAATTAACCTGTCACCATGTTGCTATGCACATGGTTCTTGAAAAATTTCCCCTTCAACTATCTTCTTATCTACAATTTCATTTTCTACCCAAATTTGTTGCAGAATTTCTTCGACCTTCTTTCGCTGCAATTATAATTTTTTAGTAGTCATTTAATCACAATACATACATTACAATTTTCTTACCACTTTATATGCTTCGTTTAAATGGAGATTATTGAACTTGTTTGATCTTCTTGGTCTCAAAGAATCATAGTGAACCCATTGCATGTTTGCATATGCTAATGTCAACAGCGTCCAATGGTTGTCAAAATGTAATGAGAAGTAAATCTTTTCTGTAAAACTGTTCAAGGCTGCTTCTTTTAAGAAAGGAGTAACCAAACATTTGATAATTGAACTCCTTCCCTCCATAATTGCTTTCTACTCAGTGCAAATTTTAATTTAATATTTATTGAAGACGTGAATACTACAATAAGATTTCTTAAAATCATTGATTCAACTTACTGTCATAAGTGTAGACATTGCGTAATTGTTATCGACTAAATCACATTTACGGGTGCACCAGTCGATTATCTGAAAATACAATGAAAACAATATATTATTTAAAGTAAATAAACATGTTACAATATCTTATAACAGATTTATCTCTTCAAATATATCTGTTTTAGTACGACATAATTTGAATCTATATTTTACATTTTCTAAGTATCATTTTTTTTATTTAATTAGAAATCATTATCTTATTCATTATACTGATCATATAACAAAATTAAAAATTTGGTAATCAATTTTTTTAAAACATTGACAGAAATTAAATGATAACTGAATTAATTAAAAAATGATAGATTTGGAATATTCATATGTTAAATATTACAAAAATAAATGGGTAAGAATAAACCATTGAATAATTGAATCAAATAGTGTAGTCATTAAATTGGATGATGAAAAACTCAAATGTCTACAATATTTTTGGATATTGATTTGTATTTGTGAAGAAATGTTGTTAAATACACAATACTCAGAAAATGATAACTAAAATTATAAAAAAAGTGATACCCAGAACTGTTTAGCGATATGAATTATAAAAATGGTATCTATATTAAATAAAAAATGATAACCAGAATCTGTAGTTAAAAATTCAAACAAATAATGATAATTGCAGTGAAGAAAAAATGATACCCATGGACTTTGAAAGTAAAATTAATTAAAAATGACCCCTAAAAATTTATAAAAATGACCCCTAAAAAAATATAACACTTTTTTTTTTACATTGGTTTACCTGCCCATCTGTGAACAAACCTCTCAGCAATTCTGTCAACATATCCTTTGTAACAATACAACCTCCCCGTGATTGATCATCATCTTCCCAAGGAATCGGACTGTCAATTATTTACAAGTCAAACAGTTAATAAAATTATTTCTATGTTGTAGAAGTACAGATAAAAAATTTATACTTACTTTTCTTCAGCTAATGACAGTGAATAAAATTTTCTTACAATTCTACCTTCCTCATCATCAAGATGTTTTGTCACTTTTTTGCATTTTGACAACTGCAAGTCTTTCCAGGAAGGTTCTTCCACATTAATTGGCTCTTCAAGTTTAACATTTTATTCCTTATCTACGTTATCTTCATTTACCTTGTTTTGCCTGCATTTTTCATCATCAATTGGAATCAAAGAAAGTTGTAACTCATCATTTCTTCCTTCGCTTGAATCTTCAATCTCCTTCTTCTTTGTTACCCTTGCTCTCTTCGTTGCTTTTACATAATATTCAAACTCCTCTTTTCTTTTTTGTGTTCTTCTTCTTGCTCTCATTCTCAATATGTATGACGGTGGTTTTGCACTTCTTGGCTTGGAAGCTGATTTTTTAAGTCTTCTTTTACCTTTTTTCGGGGAATTCCCTTCTTTGACTTTCATCTTTGCAATCTCTACAGTCAAATTAAAACTAAAGTTTGGAGGATCAATGTCATAAATTGACTGTACGTGTAACACCCCACGTCCATTAATGTCACTCACAAAGGGAATGCATTAACTTCCATGGAGGTTTTAAGTGAATATAGAACAGAAAAATTACAACAAGACAGATAATAAGTAGTACATGGAAATCTAAAACTTTATTTCATTGCAGCGGAAATTAAACATGTATGTTACATCAAAAAACCATAAATCAGAGTCAAGTACCATATCCATCTTGATAAAACAAAATACATAAACCCATTACATAAATAGCCATTAAAGAAGATAACAAGATGGACTTTACTTCAGCGGTCCAAGCTTTCCAAAAGAGAGATAAAGCAATCCAATCAAACTCCGCTAGAGCTGGGCCCACCCTGAGGACCTGGAGGGGGGAGAAAGACAGAAATGGAGGGGGTCAGACATAAAGTCTGGCGAGTATGATAATTCTAACAATACTATTATCAAAATAATTAGACTGAGGCACAAGCTGGAAAATAAGGAAATGTCTATGAATTATTGGGTATGGAAGAGCAGATAAAGATAACGTTAAAGGCATACCTAATACTAACGAATAATTACTACACTGCACCACACCAGTTACCCTAAAGGTTGATCCCACTTGCTTCACTTAGAAATTATATATATAGCTTTGTGTACCCCTAGCTGACTACATAGGTGCCGCCTGCCCCTATCTCCGCTAGGTGTACCCCACTACCCACTTGCGATCGGCTCCTTACTCGTAGATACCCGTGCTGTTCCCATAGTGGGGTGTATCACTCCCCTAAAGTGGCAACCCGATACAGCTAGAATGCACGGCTTATACCTACACGATGCAACAACGTCTTACCTACCAGCCCGGGTCCACACACGCATATGAAACCCGTTGGACTTGCATTGCCACCGCTAACCCGTTTGGCCTCTTATAGTCAAGCCCAGTATGCGTGTCCCGTCCTCGACTTGGGTCGAGCCCACAAAGATACGTTTGGGTTACTGGTTGAAATGTGCCCCCAATTACTTACCACAAGCTATCCACCTAAGCTTGTCACCACTAGTATATCCCACTTAACCCTCTTCTTAGTCATGTTCATTTACATGTGTGTTTGGTTAAGTCTTACTAATCGTATTTCAAATGCCACTAAAGGCACCCACTAGATTCCTCATGCCACCCAAGGCACCTACTTAACCCCCATGTCCCACGTCACATGTTTATCTGGTTAAGTATTTCTCAATTCATTAAGGCCATAACCTTATAAAGACCTCTCACATTAGACTGACATTTATGGCAGCTGGATTCGCCGGCCGGGTCCGGACACTCTTACACCATAAAAGAGTCTAACCTCGTGTCTTTACAACTGTTATGCTTTAATTTGGGCCTAGGTCCTCTCACATTGGGCTGACATTTGTGACTACTGGATTTGTCGGGCGGGTCCGGGCAGTTTTACGTCACAAACGAGTCCAACCTCGTGTCCTAAGCATTGATTAACACTTATAATCTTTTGCCATAGTTTTAAATATATCCCTATTCAAATCATTAATTAATTCCAATTTCAATGATGTCCATAATTGACTCAATTATGGCCATCCACTTACGGTATGCAAAATCATATCAATTGCACCCTAATTTCTTAATATTAAATCCTTAATATTACCCCTACCCCACGTTGTACGTTCGCTTATTCAACGCAACATATACGTTAGACTCGAATAGTCTGACTCATAGCACAAAGATGAATTATCACAACATATAGACAAATAAAATAGATCTAATCATAATAGGGGTGAAACTTGCATAAAACTACACATGTCATGGATCTAAAGGTGTCAACTTGTTTGGTTAAATGTCACAACTTACATAATATGATCATAACCCAAGTTCATGTACAAACTTGCATATATGGTTTATGCAACATATTGATGGTGTGAACTAGCATCTAACACATAGAACTCACACGTCATAGCATAATTCTAGATCTAAATAGATGTCATAATTCTAGATCTAAATAGATGTCATACAATATGTGAGATTATACATACTAATAAGTCTAAACTTGCATAGGTACATGTGATTTATCATGCAAATCATCATAGCCCAAATATATATAATCAACATCATGATTCATAAGCTAACTACAACATAGTAACATCATGGCTTTGTAACATCGCAACTTAGCATAGAAACTTGCAACATATATAATATCATCATAGCATGATTTACAACATATAGGATATCATCATCACCACATAACAAAGGATTTACAACATACATGATAGCATAAGGTTTACAACAACATATATGACAATTCACATCAATTTCTTATGATCCATATCACATCTTAATCTAATTAGTTTGCTAATAATCTTATTAAGATCATCATACTCACAATTAGAAAAGAAAGAGAGTCTTGATTTGCTTTAGAGTTGAGTAGAATTAGAGTTTTGATTAGCTTTCTTCCTTCTTAGTTGGCAGCGACTACACTGAGTTCCATGGCGATGGCATGACGGCGACTATTCTATTTTTCATGTGATTTTAGAGTGAGAGACTACCTAGGTATATATAGAGTTTAGGTTACACCGTCAGATCAACTCAGAACTAACCTGAACCGTTAAATTAGCCAACTCAGCCCTAAAGACACATCAGCAGCTCAAGATTGGGCTCTGCCAAAACCTGGCCGACTGGACCAGGTCGACACCCAGGTCGACTGGTCCAGTCGACACCCAAGTCGACTGCACAGTCGACCTGGTCCCGGGGGTGTCGACTACCCAGCCGACTCCCCAGTCGACCTGCGGTGCTAGGCGGGAAATTTCCCGCCTGGCCTGTTTGACTTCGAATTTTGAATTTTGAATTTTCTGAAACTTCTAATGGCCATATCTCCTTCATACGAAGTCCAAATCACGCAAACTCGGACTCTATTTCAACCAAAATTCCAAGATGAACACAACGGCGCAACCCGTTTCCCACAGTTCTCACGTCTGAGATTAGTTATTCTTTAATTTGTGAACATTGTTATTAATAGAAATACGGGGTGTTACATTCTCCCCTCCTTAAAGGATTTCGACCCCGAAATCTTCAAGTCAAGAAGAATGTATATCCTAACATCCAATTGTCCATCTACTCAACCATCAAACACAGGCATCCATTGTCCTTATAGAATTCTAATGCTTTCATGTTTAAATGCACAGTGTGTGTATATGTCCATATCTAATGCAAAATTAGGCGGTCCACTGATTCAGTTAACCTCCTTAATGCAAATCATGATCGTGCCATGTGTCCATTATGTATGCAAAAGTTCCTTAATGCTACATATTATCTCTATATGCATGCACAATCATCATCTGAATGCAACATCCGTATGATAAAAAAATCCTCATACATCCATTTTACTAAATACATCCATATATATGCAATATGCAATATGAAGTGACTGAGCCGATCTAGTGCCTAACAGTGTGTGTATATGCGTCCATGAGCAACCACTAGCAAACACTTGCATCCACTTTGCATCCATCATACATAACATGTCTCAAACACGTGTTTCAACCATAGGATTATCCTAACTAAAGGTCAAAGATACTAGCGAGAGGATATACTAAATAAAAGATAAGTACAAGCTAAGCGATAAAGAGAAATTAAAAGACATACACTCAAAAAGGAAAGGGTACAACGAATGCATCTTCTCTTCTGTCTCCCAAGTAGCGTTGCTCTCATCATCTCCCCAATGCACTTTGACTAGTCTGACCTCTCGATTTCTCAGTGTAACGACCTGAGTTTTCAAATCGGAAAAAAAATTTATTCGACGATAAATTCCAAGAAACAAACAAGTAAATAAAATAAAACTATAAAATTTAGTTATTAGAATGAATATATTCAAAGTTATTGAATATAACATAAAATTTAATATGTGTATGCAAAGAATTTGAAAACAAATTTGTAATCAAAACGTTATGAGTTCTTTCTGTTAAATTCTGATAAATTTAAACTAAATAAATTTAAATGACCGTTCATTAAACTCGGTGCAATTAAAAATAAAAATAGAATTTTTATAAAATGTTCAAATCACTGATAACTGTGTGTCGTTGTGTTCGTCACGACGTCCTGATTCCAATGGTATATTTATACTGGTATTTTGGTGTCCGTAAAGACAAATGGATAGACAATTATTTTCATACAGGTGACCCTGTAAAGAAGTGCAATGTAAACAATCGGACTGAAATAAATATATGTGACCTACAAATGTTTACAGAAAAAAAAAATTTCTTTTTAATCATCACTTATTTTACTGCAAATAGAAAGAGACAACTTCTCTTTTCCATTGCATGAACAAACTAAGACACATTTTTCCATTCATGTAAGCTACAGGGGGTTACTTCTTCCCAGGCGCATGAAGTGAAAAGAGAAAATAATAATAAAAACAACGGCCGCAAATCCAATAAGTGTCCAAGGGAATGGAGCATTAAATGAGGCACATTATTTTTCTTCTATGCAATCAATGAGGCGTGCACGCATCATTTTACCTAACACATCAATTCACCTACCACCTTCGCATTATATCATCCCCCAAACTCTATCCGCTCTCACTCCTTTTCTTAGTCTCTTTTTCATTTTAATCTTTCTTGCTTCAGCACATTTGGTTTCTTATAAAAAAAAGAGAAAAATAAACAAAAGAGAATGACAGAAGGTGCATGCATGAAGTAGCAGCTTCCCTCTTGCGTCCTCTCTGCCTCTAGTCTCTCTGCCTCTTGTCTCTCTGCACTCTCTTGCTCTGCCCTCCCAAGCGCCGACAACCCCGCACCAACATCCGATAGTCCGCACCAATCTCCAACAACCCGCGCTAACTTCTGTAGTCGTCCGTTCTCTCGTCGTGTTCATCGCATCGTCATCATTTAGCTCTCGGAACCCAAAAGTGAGTTATACTCACGTCTAAACTTCTCTAATGTGTTGCTGTATATATTTGTGTATTATGGACTATAATGCTATTATTCATTTTGCCAAAGGACATCACATGGATCATATTGACATCTTTATAAACATCCACTTTGATACCGTATCGGTTATTGTCACTAAATTGACATAGGGAGTATAGAAGGATACGATATAGAAATATTATAAAAATTGAGCGCGATGAAGATTTTGAAAAATAAAATAGATAACACTCAATTCATGACTACATTTATGTTCCATCTCTTAGCATGTTAATACAAGATATGTTGCAAATCTATTAGGAATTGTTTTCGCATGATATTGTGGAAACAATACATTATACATGGTTAATAACTAAATAAAGAATCTAGTAACTAATGATTGTCTGTAACCATGATATCTCACTGGTCATATCTTTAGTGGTAGTTTATAATTGTTTACGGATGAGATGATTAAATTCAGAAAGATTTTAGTGAGCATGACTGATGGCAATAAGGACGCAATGACTGTTTCCTTTAGGTGATCAATATGGACACCAACCAGGCAAGTCAATGAAGTCATCAGGTAGTAGAAAGTAAATTATTTAGCATGACTTATGTCAAGAAGCTAGAAATTAGGATAAATAACAATATGGTAAATTATGCAATCAACAATTATAAGTGGAATTTACAGTTTGATCTGTGCAGGAAGATACAGTATGTAACTGTCATTTTTGCTACTTACTGTGTCCCCTTTTCCTTTCATGCCTTCCAAAGTAAAATGAACAACGAACCCTTTTGTTTTAAGAAGTGAGCCATGCGCCATGTATAAAATATATATATATATATATATATATATATATATATATATATAAAAAACACAAGCATCAGGGAATTGATAAACATGGGAAAAGGGAGGCGTGGCTGGTTTTTGTTTAGCAGCAACATGCATGGATTAAAAGCATAGAAGGCTAGGGTGTAGGATTTGCAAGTGAGTGGAAAAAAATGGGGCATGCAAGTTTGGTACAGGCGCAGCTTATAAAAAAAATAATAATAAAATAAAATAAAATAAAATAAAAGTTAGGCGAAGGGATGGACTTTCACTTTCTTGCTGGCATCACAAAATCCATCAACTTTTGTTCCATTTTCTTCTCTACTCTTCCAACTTTCTTCTTTCTTATGGCCAAATGAAGAGAGGTAGTTGCATGAATATGGGTTTGTACGTGAGGATGTATGAAGTGAAGAGTATAAGTATGCAGTGCATGCATGAGCGTATATATGCATACATATGTGTTAAAAATATTTGCTGATGTGTGTGTTATTTGTGAAGTGTGCGTGCGTATTGTATATACGTGCATGTATAGATTAGTGCAGTATGCACGGTTCATCCGTACATAAGCTTCCGAAGAAAAAAAAAATTTATTTAGGTAGTTTAGTCCAATAAAAAAAACATCTTTTGCAGATCCAAAATAATTAGAAAAATATGTAAGATCGTAAAAGGGACACATCGAACTCAAATGGCTCTGTTTCAAAAATGAACTGTGCAAGCTTTTTCACAGTTTCAGCGCAAACCGAACACCGAAACTGACAAATGAATATATTTCGGTAATCAGCGCGACGAGACGGACACAACGGTATATAATTTGCAGTGTCTGCATGCTCCGTTCAAAAACGCGTTACGGACCCCTTTGACGTAAAAATGCGGACATGAAACGGAGGTCAAAACGTCCGATTTTCGCGAAACAAATTCCACCGTTGGATTACTGTCAACGAATAGAATATTTTTCATGTTTGTCTGAACTTGTTTTGAAGAGATTTTAAAATCGTTAAAATTTGAACTGTTATGCGCAGCTTTACACTGAAAATTGCGCGACCGACGACATTCAAATTTTTCGATGAAATTTTTACAGCTACTACATTTCACGATACGTATTTCAAATATCAAATTCCCGTTATGAAAAAAAAAGAATTGTTTCAAATTTTGAAGATTAAACTTTGGTTTAAATTATATACATGAAAAATTTGATTTAAATTGATAAATGAAATATTAAGTGATTTAAATTTTATTTTAAACTTATTGGAATAACCATTGTTGAACCTTTATTGGGAAAAAAACGTTAGCCTAAATATTTAAGGAAATAAATTTCAAAATGGTAAATTCTGGATACAAATTTAGTTGAGAAAAACAATTTAGTTAAATGAAGTAAAATTATGAAATTTGAAAGTGATCTTAAGTGAAATATTCAATATTTGGAAATTGTAAATTTTACAAAAGAAAAATACAACTTTAGTTTATTGATTTGGAACTTTGGAATTAGACACAAAGTTAAGTGTAAATTGTAAACGACAAAATATTGTTAATATTTCAAAGTGGAATATTTGATAGTTCAAGTTTGAATAAGGAAGTTGAAATACAATTATGGTTTGATCTATTCAAAATAAATCAATGGAAAAAAAAATGACGTTAGTTGTCAAAGAGACCGGAACCAGTTATGGACACATTCTCTGTCGATACTGGAACCACTTTGATAACTATGTTCGTGAAGTGATGATACAAAATGAAGTGGTTGTTTTTGGTGTACGTTTATTGGATTGAAGAAAGTGAACGATTATGGATGACCGACACTTGTGTCAAATTTGAAATGACTAAAACAGGAGCCGTGCCGAGCCATTGAGGCTAGCTACCTCTAGCAAACACACTTCTTCGTGTATTATATTTTTGTTATTTGGTGATCACCCTTGATTTTGGAAGTGTTGTGTTGCGGTGGGCCGTTAGGGGTTACCACCAGTCCGGATCAGGCAAACTGGTAGTATCCTACCTTGGACATTGCCTCACGTGCCTTGTCATATGTTTTATCCTTATGCGCGACCACTACGAGTTTCTATTTAACATGTGCCTATAGGGGACTCACTGGCTACCGACGTTCTACTGGTTGTGTTACAGGACCTGCATAGACCACATTGTTTAAAAAAGTGTTAAGGGGGATCAATGTAAAGCCTTAACGCTATTTTTAATATTTTATATTACCGATAGACATTACATATAATAGCGTATTATACTATATATAGATAGTTTAACGGATCCTTAAGAGATGGAAAATACCGTAACATCTCTTGAGTTATTTGCATTTGAGTTTAGATCTAATCACATTAGAATGTTTAGACCTGACTCGAGTGTTTTGTGTTTTTCTCATTTCGCTCGGGTCAGACTGAGTATTGCAGTGTTCTCGAGGAGCACTTTATCTGGAGCCGAAGACCTAGTCGAAGACTCCATCCTATCCAGTATTAGTTCCTATTTCCGTTTGGCTTGTATTTGCGAACATTATGAGTCGCTATATTGTATAATTAAATTGTAACAGTTTAAGTAGCTTCATGAACTGCTTATGTATATTATTTCATTTCCGTTGCGAGATTCTGTGTTATTCTGTATATGTGATTCTATGATCTGATTCTATTATACACCCTAAATTGATTATCTGTCAGTTTTGAATCGTTCGAGTTGGACATGTGTGGTTATATTTTCAACTTGGATTATTCAGAAAAGGCGGGTTGTCACAGTTGGTATCAGAGCCAGGTTTAGAAACACCTTAGCCTGGGGGTAAAACTCATTATAGATAGGGTTAGAAATACCCTAGAATGAGTAGAATCATTTCTAAGAGAGCGTATTTTGAAAGTATAAAATGTTTAAAAATCAAACCTATATTCAAATCTCTTTTTAAACTTTAGCCTATTTTCTTTAATTAGGATTCTCTTCAGTTTAAACTTCTCAAAAAAAAAATTGTGCTTATCTTATCCTGGACTTTTCAGGATGAATCGAGGAAGAGGTAGAAATGCTAGAGGTAGGGGAAGAGGATTTGGTCCCATACCCGAAGCACCAGTTGTTCCAGTTCCTCCAGATAGATTCACTATTTTGTGCAAGGAATTTTCTCAGCTAGGTGGCACAAAATTTATGGGATCAGAAGGAATTATTGAAGCCCAGCAATGGCTTAAGAGTATTGAAAGGATATTTACTGGCTTGGAGATTACTGAAGCCCAGAAGTGCCAATTAGCTATCTGGCAGTTAGATGAATCCGCTCGAGATTGGTGGGAAATGGTCACAGCTCATACCATTGATGAGAACATCACTTGGGAGTTGTTTAGGTAAAATCTATTGGAATTCATATTCGAAATGTTTATCTTTAGAATCTATCTAATCGTGCCTACAAATCATTAGGGAGGCATTCGCGACTAAGTGGATGCCAGAAGCTGGAAAGTCTCAGTTGTACCGTAGTTTCATGGACCTTAAGCAGGGAACCATGACATTCTCTGATTATGAAAGGAAGTTCAATGAACTGTCCAAGTTCGGCCCTGGTCTGATTGACACTCCTTTGAAGAAAAACGAGAAATTCGTAGCAGGAGCCCGTCCAGAGTATTACAATCTCCTCACTGCTCACATTCATGGCACCTTCACAGCTCTCATTGACATGGCTCTTCGTTATGAGAACCTTGATCCAAAGGAAGCGGTTGTTCATTCTCAGACTACTCAGGGGGAGTCTAGCAATGCAAAAAAGAGGAAACCGAACTTTCAGCAATAGAAAAAGAATTGGCAGAATAGAGGTGGAGTGGGGCATCCACAGAGACAGCCTGTTGACTTGTCCAAGATCACATGCTTCAAGTGCAAACAGCAGGGACACTATGCCAACAGCTGCCCAATTTCAGCAGGAGCTACTGTTCCCCCGGTTCAGATGACTAGGCGAGACCTTTGCTTTATTTGCCTACAGCCAGGCCACCAAAAGAAGGATTTCCCAACCCAGCGAAAGGGTACACCATTGGGAGTTTTTGCTGTTTCCACTCCTAAGGTGGAGGATAACAAAGGTACACTCCAAGGCACATTTTCATTACATAATTTACCTGTTCGCGTCTTAATTGATACCGGTGCATCCCATAGCTTTATATCTGTTGATTTATGTGATAAACTTAATCAAGTCCTAAAACCCGAACACGCGTCTAAATTACTATGTGTATCAAACCCTATTGGTGGACCTGCGAATCTTGAGATGATTTGCAAAGAGGTTAAACTACTTAAAGGCATGCACCGTTTTACTTGGGATTTTTATGTTCTTGGCTTCAAGGCATTTGATATATTATTGGGAGGAGATTGGTTAAGGAAGTTCGATGCCATTATTTCTTGCAAAGCTCGAACTGTTTCGTTACGTTGTGACAAAGGTAAACCCTTGAAGATCGAATGTCAATTGCCTCAAGATATTGCAGGAAGCTTCATTTTCTCTCTCGATTCTCATCTTAGCGATTTTAGCACTACTCCTGTTGTTCAATATTTTCCTGATGTTTTTGGAGAAGTAACTTCCTTACCACCTCATCGTGAAATCGAATTCCGTATTGATCTCATTCAAGGAGCTAGACCCATTGTACTTGCTCCAAGAAGAATGGCACCTAAGGAGAAGATTGAATTAAAGGTGCAAATCGAAGATCTATTCTCTAAAGATCTAATTCGTCGAAGTCATTCAGAATGGGGAGCTGCAGTTGTATTTGTTACTAAGTCAGACGGTTCACTGAGAATGTGCGTAGACTATCGGGAACTGAATAAGCTTACTCACAAGAACCGATATCCAATGCCTCGCATTAATGACCTATTTGATCAACTGCACGGAGCCAAGATATTTTCTCAACTCGACCTTGCTACAGGTTTTCACCAACTTCGAATTTCTGAAGATAGTATTCCTAAAACAGCTTTTCGAACAGAAGACGGTTTCTATGAATGGTTAGTTATGCCATTTGGTTTAACTAATGCCCCAGCTTACTTTGTTGACCTCATGAACAGAGTATTCCGGGATGTTCTTAATAGGTTTGTCCTTGTCTTTATTGATGATATTCTAGTCTTTTCTAAGTCTAAAGAAGAACATGAGGAGCATCTCAAGTTTGTTCATAAAACTTTGAGAGATCATCAACTGAAGGCCAAGTTTTCTAAGTGTCATTTCTGGAGAGATGAAGTTAGGTTTCTTGGACATATTGTTTCGGAGAATGGAATTTCAGTCGATCCAGCTAAGATCGCCGTAATCAAAGATTGGAAAACTCCTGAAACTCCAACCGATATTCGTAGTTTCCTCGGCTTAGCTGGCTATTATAGGAGATTCATCGAAAATTTTGCTCGAATTTCTTCACCCCTCACAACTTTGACTGGAAAGAATGTTAAGTTCGATTGGAGCGATAAGTGTATAAAAGCATTTAATGAACTTAAACGCAAGTTAACTTCTGCTCCTGTTCTTACTGTTCTAGATGGAAGTGAAGGTTTGACTGTTTACACTGATGCTTGCGGAGAAGGTTTGGGAGCTGTTCTTATGCAGCATGGTAAAGTTATTGCTTATGCTGGTAGACAACTCAGAGTCCATGAGGTTAATTATGCAGCGCATGACTTAGAACTACTTGCTGTAGTTTTTGCTCTTAAGTTGTGGAGGCACCATCTTTTGGGAATTAAATTTGAACTCTTCACTGACCACAAATCATTGAAGTATATCTTTTCTCAGAAGGATCTGAATCAGAGGCAAGTCAGATGGCTCGAGTTCTTAGCATCATATGACCTCGACATAAACTATACCCCCGGAAAGGCTAATGTGGTAGCTGACGCTTTGAGTAGAAACAAAGCAATGTTATTCCAAATTACTGCTTCTCCAGCCCTTATGGATCGCATTATTGCTAAGCAAGAAGAAGATGAAATGCTTAGGCGAATAAAGGAAAGCATTCTCAATAGAGAAGTTGTAAATGTGCAGAAGGGATGGGGCGCTGAAATTGGTACCGATGGAATTTTGAGGATCAACAATCGTATTTGTGTTCCGAATGTGGATGGTCTAAGACAGGAGGTGCTTAGGGAGAATCATCAGTCCAAACTTTCTATTCATCCTGGGGTCACCAAGATGTATCAGAATATGAAGAAGCTTTATTGGTGGAGTGGAATGAAGAGAGACATTTCTATTCATATCAGTAGATGCGCCACTTGCCAACAAGTAAAAGCTGACCATCAGAAGACTGCAGGTTTGTTACAGCCTTTAGAGATTCCTAACTGGAAATGGGATCAAATTTCTATGGATTTCATAGATGGATTACCAAGAACCAGGAGGGGAAATGAAAGCATCTGGGTTATTGTTGATAGACTAACCAAATCAGCCCACTTTATTCCTGTGAAGACAACTCGAACTGCTTCAAGTTTAGCCGAGCTCTATATGAAGGATATAGTCCGACTTCATGGTGTTCCGTCTAGCATAGTATGTGATAGAGATCCCATTTTCACTAGCAAATTCTGGAAAGCTTTCCAGATAACTTTGGGAACTCAATTGAATCTGAGCACCGCCTATCATCCTCAGACAGACGGTCAGACCGAAAGAGTAAATCAGATTCTGGAGGATTTGCTTCGTGCTTGTGCTTTAGATTTTGGGGGATCTTGGGAAGATCATCTCCATCTCGTTGAATTCACCTATAATAATAGCTATCAGGTAATTTAATTCAAATTAAAATTCATGTTTAAATAAATGTAAATCTTGAATAAATCTTTGAAATTCAGGCGAGTATTAAAATGGCACCGTTCGACGCTCTATATGGACGACCATGTAAATCTCCATCTTGTTGGATTGAATCTGGGAATCGACTTGTTCTAGGCCCCGAAATGATTTTGGAAGCTTCTGAAAAAGTTGGGGAAATCAGACGGAGGATGAAGATTGCCCAGGATAGGCAAACGAAGTATGCTGATGGAAAGAGAAGACATTTGGAATTTGTCGATGGTGATCTTGTATTTCTGAAAATTTCACCTTTGAAGAACGTGATTCGTTTTGGAAAGAAAGGGAAGCTTGCTCCGAGATTTGTTGGTCCTTTTCCTATCTTAGAAAAGATTGGTGGTTTGGCTTATAGAGTTGATTTACCGGAGAAACTATCGGGTGTGCATAATGTATTCCATGTTTCACATATTCGTAGATATGTACATGACCCGTTAGCTATAGTCCAGCCTGCTTTATTTGAAGATATGCATGTTGAGCCAAATCTTACTATCGAAAGAAGACCACTTCGTATAGTCGATAAAGATACGAAGCAGCTTAGAAGGAAGATAGTTAATCTCGTCAAAGTTCAGTGGAGTAGAGATGACCGAGATTGCACTTGGGAAACTGAGGAGAGTATCCGCGCCTCAAATCCTGAATTGTTTGCATAAGGTACCCAAATTCATCTTAAATCATTCGTACATTTTTGTTTATTTCTTTATTCCCTTGTTCCGTTCTTTTCGAGGACGAAAAGATTTGAGTAGGGGAGAATGTAACGACCTGAGTTTTCAAATCGGAAAAAAAAATTATTCGACAATAAATTCCAAGAAACAAACAAGTAAATAAAATAAAACTATAAAATTTAGTTATTAGAATGAATATATTCAAAGTTATTGAATATAACATAAAATTTAATATGTGTATGCAAAGAATTTGAAAACAAATTTGTAATCAAAACGTTATGAGTTCTTTCTGTTAAATTCTGATAAATTTAAACTAAATAAATTTAAATGACCGTTCATTAAACTCGGTGCAATTAAAAATAAAAATAGAATTTTTATAAAATGTTCAAAACACTGATAACTGTGTGTCGTTGTGTTCGTCACGACGTCCTGATTCCAATGGTATATTTATACTGGTATTTTGGTGTCCGTAAAGACAAATGGATAGACAATTATTTTCATACAGGTGACCCTGTAAAGAAGTGCAATGTAAACAATCGGACTGAAATAAATATATGTGACCTACAAATGTTTACAGATAAAAAAAATCTTTTTAATCATCACTTATTTTACTGCAAATAGAAAGAGACAACTTCTCTTTTCCATTGCATGAACAAACTAAGACACATTTTTCCATTCATGTAAGCTACAGGGGGTTACTTCTTCCCAGGCGCATGAAGTGAAAAGAGAAAATAATAATAAAAACAACGGCCACAAATCCAATAAGTGTCCAAGGGAATGGAGCATTAAATGAGGCACATTATTTTTCTTCTATGCAATCAATGAGGCGTGCACGCATCATTTTACCTAACACATCAATTCACCTACCACCTTCGCATTATATCATCCCCCAAACTCTATCCGCTCTCACTCCATTTCTTAGTCTCTTTTTCATTTTAATCTTTCTTGCTTCAGCACATTTGGTTTCTTATAAAAATAAAAGAGAAAAATAAACAAAAGAGAATGACAGAAGGTGCATGCATGAAGTAGCAGCTTCCCTCTTGCGTCCTCTCTGCCTCTTGTCTCTCTGCACTCTCTTGCTCTGCCCTCCCAAGCGCCGACAACCCCGCACCAACATCCGATAGTCCGCACCAATCTCCAACAGCCCGCGCTAACTTCTGTAGTCGTCCGTTCTCTCGTCGTGTTCATCGCATCGTCATCATTTAGCTCTCGGAACCCAAAAGTGAGTTATACTCACGTCTAAACTTCTCTAATGTGTTGCTGTATATATTTGTGTATTATGGACTATAATGCTATTATTCATTTTGCCAAAGGACATCACATGGATCATATTGACATCTTTATAAACATCCACTTTGATACCGTATCGGTTATTGTCACTAAATTGACATAGGGAGTATAGAAGGATACGATATAGAAATATTATAAAAATTGAGCGCGATGAAGATTTTGAAAAATAAAATAGATAACACTCAATTCATGACTACATTTATGTTCCATCTCTTAGCATGTTAATACAAGATATGTTGCAAATCTATCAGGAATTGTTTTCGCATGATATTGTGGAAACAATACATTATACATGGTTAATAACTAAATAAAGAATCTAGTAACTAATGATTGTCTGTAACCATGATATCTCACTGGTCATATCTTTAGTGGTAGTTTATAATTGTTTACGGATGAGATGATTAAATTCGGAAAGATTTTAGTGAGCATGACTGATGGCAATAAGGACGCAATGACTGCTTCCTTTAGGTGATCAATATGGACACCAACCAGGCAAGTCAATGAAGTCATCAGGTAGTAGAAAGTAAATTATTTAGCATGACTTATGTCAAGAAGCTAGAAATTAGGATAAATAACAATATGGTAAATTATGCAATCAACAATTATAAGTGGAATTTACAGTTTGATCTGTGCAGGAAGATACAGTATGTAACTGTCATTTTTGCTACTTACTGTGTCCCCTTTTCCTTTCATGCTTTCCAAAGTAAAATGAACAACGAACCCTTTTGTTTTAAGAAGTGAGCCATGCGCCATGTATAAAATATATATATATATATATATATATATAAACACAAGCATCAGGGAATTGATAAACATGGGAAAAGGGAGGCGTGGCTGGTTTTTGTTTAGCAGCAACATGCATGGATTAAAAGCATAGAAGGGTAGGGTGTAGGATTTGCAAGTGAGTGGAAAAAAATGGGGCATGCAAGTTTGGTACAGGCGCAGCTTATAAAAAAAATAAAATTAAAAAAAAATAAAAAAATAAAATAAAAGTTAGGCGAAGGGATGGACTTTCACTTTCTTGCTGGCATCACAAAATCCATCAACTTTTGTTCCATTTTCTTCTCTACTCTTCCAACTTTCTTCTTTCTTATGGCCAAATGAAGAGAGGTAGTTGCATGAATATGGGTTTGTACGTGAGGATGTATGAAGTGAAGAGTATAAGTATGCAGTGCATGCATGAGTGTATATATGCATACATATGTGTTAAAAATATTTGTTGGTGTGTGTGTTATTTGTGAAGTGTGCGTGCGTATTGTATATACGTGCATGTATAGATTAATGCAGTATGCACGGTTCATCCGTACATAAGCTTCCGAAGAAAAAAAAATTTATTTAGGTAGTTTAGTCCAATAAAAAAACATCTTTTGCAGATCCAAAATAATTAGAAAAATATGTAAGATCGTAAAAGGTACACATCGAACTCAAATGGCTCTGTTTCAAAAATGAACTGTGCAAGCTTTTTCACAGTTTCAGCGCAAACCGAACACCGAAACTGACAAATGAATATATTTCGGTAATCAGCGCGACGAGACGGACACAACGGTATATAATTTGCAGTGTCTGCATGCTCCGTTCAAAAACGCGTTACGGACCCCTTTGACGTAAAAATGCGGACATGAAACGGAGGTCAAAACGTCCGATTTTCGCGAAACAAATTCCACCGTTGGATTACTGTCAACGAATAGAATATTTTTCATGTTTGTCTGAACTTGTTTTGAAGAGATTTTAAAATCGTTAAAATTTGAACTGTTATGCGCAGCTTTACACTGAAAATTGCGCGACCGACGACATTCAAATTTTTCGATGAAATTTTTACAGCTACTACATTTCATGATACGTATTTCAAATATCAAATTCCCGTTATGAAAAAAAAAAGAATTGTTTCAAATTTTGAAGATTAAACTTTGGTTTAAATTATATACATGAAAAATTTGATTTAAATTGATAAATGAAATATTAAGTGATTTAAATTTTATTTTAAACTTATTGGAATAACCATTGTTGAACGTTTATTGGGAAAAAAAACGTTAGCCTAAATATTTAAGGAAATAAATTTCAAAATGGTAAATTCTGGATACAAATTTAGTTGAGAAAAACAATTTAGTTAAATGAAGTAAAATTATGAAATTTGAAAGTGATCTTAAGTGAAATATTCAATATTTGGAAATTGTAAATTTTACAAAAGAAAAATACAACTTTAGTTTATTGATTTGGAACTTTGGAATTAGACACAAAGTTAAGTGTAAATTGTAAACGACAAAATATTGTTAATATTTCAAAGTGGAATATTTGATAGTTCAAGTTTGAATAAGGAAGTTGAAATACAATTATGGTTTGATCTATTCAAAATAAATCAATGGAAAAAAAATGACGTTAGTTGTCAAAGAGACCGGAACCAGTTATGGACACATTCTCTGTCGATACTGGAACCACTTTGATAACTATGTTCGTGAAGTGATGATACAAAATGAAGTGGTTGTTTTTGGTGTACGTTTATTGGATTGAAGAAAGTGAACGATTATGGATGACCGACACTTGTGTCAAATTTGAAATGACTAAAACAGGAGCCGTGCCGGGCCATTGAGGCTAGCTACCTCTAGCAAACACACTTCTTCGTGTATTATATTTTTGTTATTTGGTGATCACCCTTGATTTTGGAAGTGTTGTGTTGCGGTGGGCCGTTAGGGGTTACCACCAGTCCGGATCAGGCAAACTGGTAGTATCCTACCTTGGGCATTGCCTCACGTGCCTTGTCATATGTTTTATCCTTATGCGCGACCACTACGAGTTTCTATTTAACATGTGCCTATAGGGGACTCACTGGCTACCGACGTTCTACTGGTTGTGTTACAGGACCTACATAGACCACATTGTTTAAAAACGTGTTAAGGGGGATCAATGTAAAGCCTTAACGCTATTTTTAATATTTTATATTACCGATAGACATTACATATAATAGCATATTATACTATATATAGATAGTTTAACGGATCCTTAAGAGATGGAAAATACCGTAACATCTCTTGAGTTATTTGCATTTGAGTTTAGATCTAATCACATTAGAATGTTTAGACCTGACTCGAGTGTTTTGTGTTTTTCTCATTTCGCTCGGGTCAGACTGAGTATTGCAGTGTTCTCGAGGAGCACTTTATCTGGAGCCGAAGACCTAGTCGAAGACTCCATCCTATCCAGTATTAGTTCCTATTTCTGTTTGGCTTGTATTTGCGAACTTTATGAGTCGCTATATTGTATAATTAAATTGTAACAGTTTAAGTAGCTTCATGAACTGCTTATGTATATTATTTCATTTCCGTTGCGAGATTCTGTGTTATTCTGTATATGTGATTCTATGATCTGATTCTATTATACACCCTAAATTGATTATCTGTCAGTTTTGAATCGTTCGAGTTGGACATGTGTGGTTATATTTTCAACTTGGATTATTCAGAAAAGGCAGGTTGTCACACTCAGCTTCTTGATCTCCGACCCAAGAATGCATGTAGGAGCTCGTCGAATCGTCGCATCACGCTCTATCTCCACCTCTCTAAGCAAGTTCGGCTCTACCACTTCCGCGGTCTCGTGCAAGCACTTCCTCAAATGTGACACATGGAATACGTCGTGTACACCACTAAGTCTCTCAGGCAACTCCACTCTATACGTCATCTGTCTTATCTTCTCCTTAATAGGAAATGGCCCTACAAACCTTGGTGCTAATTTCACAAAGGACCCAAAGCGAACAACATTCCGTAATGGAGACACTTTGATAAAGACCATGTCCCCAACATCAAACTCAAGATCTATCCTCCTTTTGTCTGCATAAGATTTCTGCCTATCTTGCGCCGTCTTCATCCTCCTTCGAATCAAGTCAATCTTTTCCGAAGTCTCTCTAATCATATCGGGCCCAAGTAAGATCTTATCCGTAGATTCCCACGAACATGTAGGTGAACGACAAGGTCGTCCATAAAGAGCTCCGAAAGGTGCCATGCCAATGCTGGACTGAAAGCTGTTATTATATGCAAACTCCACCAACGGAAGATGCTCTTCCCATGTACCCCCAATGTCTAGGATACATAGCCTCAAAAGATCCTCTAGAATGCGATTCACCCTCTCGGTCTGGCCGCCCGTCTTAGGATGATACGCGGTGCTCAAACATAACTGAGTCCCTACCGCCTCTTGCAAGCTCTTACAAAATTCGCTAGTGAAGATAGGATCATGGTCGCTTACTATGTGTGACGGCCCGCCCCGCACCAGCCTGCATTTCCTCCGAAAGTGCGCTGTACACATGCCCGACTAGCACAGAACGGTCGTCATAAGAAAGGAAAGAAGGGAACGAACTAATCAAAGAACCTGTAGAATGTCTCACAGCGCATGGAATAAAATATAATAATAATAATGTACTTGACATAAAACAGGCGAGACAGTGCATAAGCTGATAACTAAAATCAACATCAATCATCAGAGCAGCGGAAATCCATATACAGCTTATTACAATTTTCCAAATTTACTGTCTCTAAACAAAAGAAAGCTAAAGTAGAAGATACACCAACAATGCCCAAGCAGTGATCTTCAACAACACAGGGAGAATATTATGTATATAGTACGTGGAAGCCTCCTGCTCGTCTCCGGATCATCTACCCGTGCATCACCAGCTAACCTGTCTCTAGTCTGCTCGTGTGAGCACCCAGAGTAATAAGAGGAGACATAAAACTCTGGGTCAGACATAAAGCCTGGTATGAGCGATAAGCATCTAAATAGAATAATAGCAGGTATACTAAACCATACCTGAACCTGGACCTGCAACCAAAGAGTTAGTACCACATACCGTACAATACTCCAAGGTGCCATAATAAATAGTGTAAGAATACGGGGGTGGGGTGTGCATGTCACAATGATAGCAAACAAATCATCCATATCAACCATCCTCACACCTCTCACTCAGTGCGTAAAGCGTACGACATCTACCACTTTGGAACACTAGACAAACTGAGGTAACGACGAATCCCGACTTGTAGAAACCCTGCTGTGACCAAGCCAAACACTTGGAGTCATGACCAAACATTTCAATGACCCACTTCATTGGTCGTAGCCCTTGGTTCTACCGATGCCATAATGGCCCTGAATCCGCCTTCGTACCTCCCACCATAGTGGTCCAAAGCTATAGACGTCGATAACCCCTTGGCACGCGTCCCGCAGCAAAACCCAACCATGAAGCGAACTCGTTGATTCCCATCTGAATCTTGAGCTCTAACTTCTCATTTGGGCTTCCTTTGCATCTCGGGTTTTGGTCATCATCTTTATCCGGATCGGTCTTCATTCAGTTCGTAGTCATCACCGTCGGATTGTGAATAACCTCCTCCCCAGCTCGGATCGTTGCACACTCTCCAGGTCGGGTCGCCATCATCGGATCGTGCTCCACCTCGGATCGGTTCGCGGATCGTATCGCCTTCATCAGGTCGGATCGAGTCGAGGCACTCCCACTGGTTCGGGTCGTGCTCCATAGCTCGTGGCGCTTCCCTTCGGTCGTGGAGGCACATCGGTTCAGATCGTGAGCTTCTGAAGTGGATCGGTTCGGGTCGGAGTAGCTCATGCTCACGAGAAACGGATCGGGTCGCGCCATCGGATCGTGGTCTTCCCTTCGTGGCTCCGAGCTCTGGCATGTGGCGCGGTTCGAAAAGGCGGGTCGGTTCGTGGGCATGGGGGCGATCCAATCCGGATAAATTCCTGCACTTCGTTCCAGCGACAGTTTCTCGCCATTCGACGGCGTTTTTGACCAAACTAACACTTCTAAGCAATCACAAAACACACCATAGAGTCATAGCAACATGTAATAGCAACCCCAACAGAAAACAATCACTCAAATGAATCAAAATGGATCAAAAGTGGCCAAAACTCCTTATTTTCCCCTAAGCATGTTTAAGTAAAACTGATCATAGGGTTAACAAAACTTAATCAAATCGAACCAAATTTCTAACAGAGGCATAAAATATTATTTCCGAATTTCTAAACATTTTTCCAGAATTTATTAGTGTATAAATTCGCTAATCTTCACTAATTACCCTTAATTAACTGTAATTAGTGTCAAAACGATTCTATCACTCACCTTTGCCACAACTAGAACCCCAAAACTGAAATATTCTCTGAGTTGGCGCTGTTCCCAATCTTATACAGCAGCTCCAACCTTGCTTTGGTGCTTTTTCTTCTTAATTTGATGTTTGCTAAGCCTAATCTTCAATTAGAAAGTTATTTTTGGGTGCTTTAGAGAGATTTAGAGAGTGGAGGCCATGGCTAGGTTAAGAGGAATGAAAGTGGCGGCTCAAAACTGAAATGAAAGTGATAACCTAACCCTAATCAGTCCTCCTATACCTCTAAACCCGAAATTCCCCTTGGGCCTAACTGCTAATCACCCGGTTAAGCCCAATTAAGCTGTTTTTCACCATCTGAAACTTGTTTCAGCCATATCTCCCAAACGGTGAGTCCGTTTGGCTAATGTGACCACTCTACGGAAAGAGAAACCATCATCCGGAGCCAATGGAAGTTGTTTCAGGTCAAAATTCATTTCCGGTCAAAAGTTATGGACAAAACAGTGCCAACTAGGGGTAAAATGGTCATTTAAAAATCGGGAAAAATCATGAACATGGGAAATGACCCCAATAGTCGTCTCCCAAAGTTACATGACCATACGACTTCGTATGTGACAGAAATAAATATTCTATGATCCTATGATGCGTAGAATACGGGTCGTTACACTATGTTAGAAGGAACACCATGCAAACGAACTATCTCTCGAACGTATACAGAAGCTAACCATGGAGCAGTCCTCTTACTCCTCACGGGAATGAAATGGGCGCTCTTAGTAAGTCTCTCTACTATAACCCAAATCCCCGTATTACTCTTCCTTGATCTTGGTAATCCATCCACAAAATCCATCGAGACACTATCCGACTTCCATTGCGGAACCTCCAATGGGTGAAGCAATCTACCGGGTTTCTTTTGCTTCGCTTTTACTTGTTGGCACACCAAGCATCTAGCGACATACTCGGCCACATCCCTCTTCATACCGGCCCAAAAGAAAACTCGCTTCATGTCTTTATACATCTTGTCAACGCCGGGATGAATGGTCATCTTCGAACGATGTGCATCATCAAGAATAGTCCTCCTTAAGTCCTCGTCTCGTGGTACACAAAGTCTACTATCCCTACGTAACCAACCCTTATTATCTAGGGTATACCTACAGAGATGGCTTGATGACTCCCCTCTTTTGAGCTTTTCTACTAACTCAACCAACTGTGGGTCGTCTCGCTGTGCCTCACCATTCCGTCCCAAAAGCGTAGGTCTGACCTCTAAAGATGCTAACAAACCGGGTACAAAGTCAACGGAAGGTCTAAAGTCAAACATAGAGATGAATGCTAAGTTTCGCCGCTCAACAAACAACAGACTCAAGGACAGCCTTTTCCTACTTAAGGCGTCTGCCACCACGTTACCCTTGCCGGGGGTATATGTTATTTCGAAGTCGTAGGACGCTAAGAATTCCATCCACCTTTGTTGTCTTAAATTCAAGTCCTTCTAAGAGAATAAGTATTTTAAAGATTTGTGATCAGTGAATAATTCGAATTTCTCGCCAAGAAGATAATGGCGCCAAGACTTAAGCGCAAAAACAATTGCGGCTAACTCTATGTCATGTGTAGGGTAATTTTTCTCATGCACCCTTAACTGCCTTCCACCATAGGCTATTACCCTTCCCTCTTGCATTAAGACTGCGCCTAGTCCTGTCCCACAAGCATCAGTATAAACAGTAAATGGCTTACTCCCGTCTGGCAGCACTAAGACTGGAGCTGAGGTCAAAGCTCTCTTTAAACGTTGGAACACATCATCACAATCTACGTCCCACGCGAAGACTAGGTTCTTCTTCGTCAGGCGTGTCAATGGAGCTGATATTTTTTCGAAGTCTTTGATAAACTTCCTATAGTAGCCAGCTAACCCCAAGAAACTTCTTACTTCGGTAGCATTTTTAGGGACCTTCCAATCTTGGATGGCCACCACCTTCGCGGGATCCACAGCTATCCCTTATTTGGAAACCACGTGCCCTAAGAATCGCACTTCCTCTCTCCAGAAGTGACACTTAGTAAATTTAGCTTTAAGGTTATGCGCTCGTAGAGTCTCCAACAATTCCCTAAGATGTAGGGCATGCTCTTCTTCATTCTTAGAAAAGATCAAGATGTCGTCTACAAAGACCACCACGAATTTATTAAGGTACTCCCAAAACACCCTACTCATCAAATCAACAAAGTATGCGGGGGCGTTTTTCAAACCGAAGGGCATCACTAGCCATTCATGGAAACCGTCCGGAGTCCTAAAGGCAGTTTTGTCTATGCTATCCTCAGCCACTCTCAACTAATGGAATCCAGTGGCTAAGTCCAACTGCGAAAACATTGAGGCGCCAACTAACTGATCGAAGAGATCGTCAATCCTCGGCAGTGGGTGTCTGTTTTTCTTAGTAAGTTTATTAAGTTCTCTATAATCCACACAAAATCTAAGGGACCCATCCGCCTTCGTGGCAAATACTACTGGAGCACCCCACTCCGATATACTTCGTCTTATGAACCCCTTCTCAAGCAACTCCTTCACTTGCTTATTGAGTTCCCTCCTTTCACGAGGAGCCATGTGGCGTACTGGCAAAGATACTAGTTTTGGATTATCCGCAAGATATATTCGAAAATCTATCTCCTGCTTCGGAGGCAAGCCCTTCACCTCCTCAAACACATCCGAATATTCTTGGACTACTTTAACAGATCGTAGATTTTCCATCGACGCGTCAAGCGATTCTATATAACTAAGCATAACGGAATTTATGGGATTACAAAAGATTTCATGAGTGTTGCCAAGGCGAGTCATGAACCTAACTACTCTCCTTTCACAATCAAGAACGGCCCCATTTCTGGATAACCAATCCATTCCTAAAATTAGCCCATAGCCCGTGAAGCCGAAAACATAAGCATCACATCTAAACTCAACGCTAAGTATAGAAATTTTCAAATCCAAACACATCATGGACAAATAAGCTGAGCCCCCAATTGGATTCGAAACAATTAAGGGATCCTCTATTAAACTGGTGTTTAAGTGCAGTGATTCAACTAATGATGTAGAGATAAACGAATGCGATGCGAGCGAATCGAGTAAGGTACGGACAGGATGATCAAACAAAAAAACTAAGCTTTCAACAGAAATGGTTCTACCTCGTTCTTGCAGCGGTGGGACCGCGAGAGCCTGAACTTGTCCCCTTGCCTGCCCTGGTGCCATAAGAGCCTGCACCTGTCCTCCCGAGGTAGACCCTGCCCTCTGCCCCTTCTTTGGGCAGTCCTTCACTAGATGTCCCGCTTCACCACAGTGAAAACAGCCAGTCTTCTTTTTCTTTCTGCAATCCTTGCTGAGATGGCCTGGTGTCCCACAGTTAAAGCATCTTTTCTTTCCTTTGCCATTATTGTCTTTACCACCCTTCTTGTTTTGCTGTTGTGGTATCTTCTGATCCCCTTTCTTCTCGGGTGCCTTATTAGCATTAGCGCCTTTCTCCTCGTGCATGAGTGCCATGTCTACTAGCTTCTCAAAGGTGGCCCCCATAGGGATGTGGGTCATAGCCAACCCTTGCAACGGCTCATTCAAGCCTTTAACGAACCTCAGAGCCTTCTTCTCCGGCGTGTTCACTAAGTCCAAGCCAAACCTTGCTAGCTGAATAAATTTGTTGACATATTCTTTCACTGATGAGCTTCCTTGCTTTAATGTCAAGAACCTTTCCATATATAGATTCTCTTCTGCCCTTGAGAGAAACTTTGCCTCAAACCTACGTCTGAAATTCGCCCAAGAGTCAACAGGATGCTCCTTATTAGTGACATCCCACCAAAACGAGGCCTCTCCCTTCATTAACCAAGCAGCTAGTTTGACTTTCCTTTCTTCTTCTACTTCAAAGATTTCAAGCAATTCTTCCACCTTCTTAAGCCAATCTCTAGCTTCCACAAATGTTACTGACCCTTGAAAAGGTTTTCCACCCATAGCCTTAAATTCCTTGCATGTCTTTGCAAAAGTATCAGCGCGAGGAGGGGGAGGAGGAGGAGGAGCGGGTGTAACTGGTGGTGGAGGAACATTGGCTGGACCTGCAGCGGCCCTAGCCTCTAATAACCTCCTATACCATCCTGGTATCGTTACACCCTCTGGAAGGTTAAGTTCTTCAGCCATGCTGAAACAAAAAAGGAAAGATTCAAAATGGAGAATTCGAAAGATAAATATATATGGCTATTGGGGATTATTTTTTCATAAAAACTTTCCTCTTTAAATTACTCATCAAGACATGTTTTTGAAAACACTTCTTCCAAAAATACTTTAGAAAAATAGTTTTTCTAAAAAAATTATTTGTTCTAGTAACCTTAAGCTCTGATACCACGTGTAACACCCCACGTCCATTAGTGTCACTCATAAAGAGAATGCATTAACTTCCATGGAGGTTTTAAGTGAATATAGAACAGAAAAATTACAACAAGACAGATAATAAGTAGTACTTGGAAATCTAAAACTTTATTTCATTGCAGCGGAAATTAAACATGTTTGTTACATCATAAAACCATAAATCAGTGTCAAGTACCATATTCATCTTGATAAAACAAAATACATAACCCCATTACATAAATAACCATTAAAGAAGATAACAAGCTGGACTTTACTTCAGCGGTCCAAGCTTTCCAAAAGAGAGATAAAGCAAACCAATCAAACTCCGCTAGAGCTGGGCCCACCCTGAGGACCTGGAGGGGGGAGAAAGATAGAAATGGAGGGGGTCAGACATAAAGTCTGGCGAGTATGATAATTCTAACAATACTATTATCAAAATAATTAGACTGAGGCACAAGCTGGAAAATAAGGAAATGTCTATGAACTATTGGGTATGGAAGAGCAGATAAAGATAACGTTAAAGGCACACCTAATACTAACGAATAATTACTACACTGCACCACACCAGTCACCCTAAAGGTTGATCCCACTTGCTTCACTTAGAAATTATATAGATAGCTTTGTGTACCCCTAGCTGACTACATAGGTGCCGTCTTCCCCTACCTCCGCTAGGTGTACCCCACTACCCACTTGCGATCGGCTCCCTACTCGTAGATACCCGTGCTGGTCCCACAGCGGGGTGTATCACTCCCCTAACGTGGCAACCCGATACGGCTAAAGAATTCACGGCTTATACCTACACGATGCAACAACGTCTTACCTACCATCCCGGGTCCACACACGCATATGAAACCCGTTGGACTTGCGTTGCCACCGCTAACACGTTTGGCCTCTTATAGTCAAGCCCAATATGCGTGTCCCGTCCTCGACTTGGGTCGAGCCCACAAAGATACGTTTGGGTTACTGGTTGAAATGGGCCCCCAGTTACTTACCACAAGCTATCCACCTAGGCTTGTCCCCACTAGTATATCCCACTTAACCCTCTTCTTAGTCATGTTCATTTACATGTGTGTTTGGTTAAGTCTTACTAATCGTATTTCAAATGCCACTAAAGGCACCCACTAGATTCCTCATGCCACCCAAGGCACCTACTTAACCCCCATGTCCCACCTCACATGTTTATCTGGTTAAGTATTTCTTAATTCATTAAAGCCATAACCTTATAAAGACCTCTCACATTAGACTGACATTTATGGCAACTGGATTCGCCGGGCGGGTCCGGGCAGTCTTACACCATAAAAGAGTCTAACCTCGTGCCTTTACAACTATTATGCTTTAATTTGGGCCTAGGTCCTCTCACATTGGGCTGACATTTGTGACTATTGGATTTGTCGGGCGGGTCCGGGCAGTTTTACGTCACAAACGAGTCCAACCTCGTGTCCTAAGCATTGATTAACACTTATAATATTTTGCCCCAGTTTTAAATATATCCCTATTCAAATCATTATTTAATTCCAATTTTTACGATGTCCATAATTGACTCAATTATGGCCATCCACTTACGGTATGCAAAATCATATCAATTGCACCCCAATTTCTTAATATTAAATCCTTAATATTACCCTTACCCCACGTTATACGTTCGCTTATTCAACGCAACATATACGTTAGACTCGAATAGTCTAACTCATAGCACAAAGATGAATTATCACAACATATAGACAAATAAAATAGATCTAATCATAATATGGGTGAAACTTGCATAAAACTACACATGTCATGGATCTAAAGGTGTCAACTTGTTTGGTTAAATGACACAACTTACATAATATGACATAACCCAAGTTCATGTATAAACTTGCATATGTGGTTTATGCAACATAATGATGGTGTGAACTAGCATCTAACACATAGAACTCACACATGTCATAGCATAATTCTAGATCTAAATAGATTTCATAATTCTAGATCTAAATAGATGTCATACAATATGTGAGATTATACATACTAATAAATCTAAACTTGCATAGGTACATGTGATTTATCATGCGAATCATCATAGCCCAAATATATGTAATCAACATCATGATTCATAAGCTAACTACAACATAATAACATCATGGCTTTGTAACATCGCAACTTAGCATAGAAACTTGCAACATATATAATATCATCATAGCATGATTTACAACATATTGGATATCATCATCACATAACATAGTATTTACAACATACATGATAGCATAAGGTTTACAACAACATATATGACAATGCACATCATTTTCTTATGATCCATATCACATCTTAATCTAATTAGTTTGCTAATAATCTTATTAAGATCATCATACTCATAATTAGAAAAGAAAGAGAGTCTTGATTTGCTAGATTTGAGTAGAATTAGAGTTTGGATTAGCTTTCTTCCTTCTTAGTTGGCGGCTGCTACACTGAGTTCCATGGCGATGGCATGACGGCGGCTATTCTATTTTTCATGTGATTTTAGAGTGAGAGACTACCTTGGTATATATAGAGTTTAGGATTTATTTAGACCGTCAGATCAACTCAGAACTAACTTGAACCGTTAAATTAGCCAACTCAGCCCTAAAGACACATCAGCAGCTCAAGATTGGGCTCTGCCAAAACCTGGCCGACTGGACCAGGTCGACACCCAAGTCGACTGCGCAGTCGACCTGGTCCTGGGGGTGTCGACTGCCCAGTCGACTCCCCAGTCGACCTGGGGTGCTGGGCGGGAAATTTCCCGCCTGGCCTGTTTGACTTCGAATTTTGGATTTTGAATTTTCTGAAACTTCTGATGGCCATATCTCCTTCATACGAAGTCCAAATCACGCAAACTCGGACTCTATTTCAACCAGAATTCCAAGATGAACACAATGGCGCAACCCGTTTCCCACAATTCTCACGTCTGAGATTAGTTATTCTTTAATTTGTGAACATTGTTATTAATAGAAATACGGGGTGTTACAGTACACCTCTTTCTTTCCCACTATCATCGACCGAATCATTAACTGTGATTGGCGTTGTTTCATTCACTATTTCAGGTGCCAAGTTTTCTTCTCCATAGACCCTTTCATCATCATTCATCATGCTATCATTCATTTTATCTTGGTCCTGATTCTCAATATTCATCTCATTTTTACTAATTTCACTACTATTCATGTTTTCATCTGTATGCCTATCACCCAGTGTTGTTTCTACATCAACTCTTTCATCTGTTTTGTCGTGTTGCATTTTAGCTTTCCGCTCTTTCATCTGGTCTTTGAGTTTACATAACTCCTCTTCTACATTTTTCTTAAATTTCTTTCTTCCATCCATTTCTTTTTAAATTCTTTGTTTTCCTTCTCCAACTCTGTGATGCGATAGTTAAGTACTCTATTTTCCATGTCCTTATTAACTTTTTCTACTACTTGGACCTGCTGACTACGGGTTCTTTTTTGGTTTGTGCAGCTTTTCCTTTTATTGTAGCTCTTCTAGCCAAACTTTCCTTACACTCTAACAGAAGTGCCTCATGTATCTCAATTTTTCCCATTTCCATTACCTATACAACAAAATACAATATATTAATCAATCTGCATACTTGTCACATTGCTGAGTTGTATTGAAAAAGGACTTATTTCATATCAAAATTTTTATTGAGTCCCAGTATTTTGTATGTGTGCAGAATTGAAGTGAACTAACATCAGCTAGAAAATGATAACTACATCAGCTAGAAAATGATAACTAAAAACTTTGCAGTAGGTAAGAAATCAAAAAATGATATCTACATTTTATAGAAAATGATAATAAAAAACTGACTAAACATTGATAGAAATTAAAAGATAACTGATTTGATTACAAAAATGATAGCTATGGAATATTCAAATGTTAAATATTCAGGAAAAAAAAATTGGAAAGAATAAACCATTGAATAATTAAATCAAATAGTGTAGTCACTAAATTGGATGATGAAAAACTCAATTGCCTAAAATATTTTTGGATATTGATTTGTATTTGTGCAGAAATGTTGCTAAAGACACAACACTCAGGAAATGATATCTAAAATTATAAAAAAATGATACCCAAAAACTGTTTAGTGATATGAATTATAAAAATGATATCTATATTAAATAAAAAATGATAACCAGAATCTGTAGTTAAAAATTCAAAACAAAAATGATAACTGCAGTGAAAAAAAATGATACCCATGGACTTTGAAAGTAAGATTAATTAAAAGTGACCCCTAAAAAAATAAAAAAAGGATACCAGAAAAAATTCTATACATGGTAACAAAACTAAAATGAACCTTACAAAGAAATAGAAAACAAAATCAGCTAACAAATATAAATAATATCTGTTCATTCTTCAGTATTTCTATACATGGTAACAACTATAAAAATAAAATGTGTAAAAAATTAACGTTGAAATTTTGATATTTCTACATGTTCTGCTTTGAAACTGTCCAAAAATTCCTTCTTTACTATTTTATTCAACTTCCTTAGATCCCATCTAGCAAATCGAGGGATTTTTTTCTCAAATTTATTTCTCTGAGCAATTAGATTCACCTTCTCACACAACACATACTGCATACAAATTAAAACCAATGTTAAAGCTGAAATCAATAATACATCTTCGCGTATGTAGAAAAAAAAACAGTAAGAAAAATTTACCAATGGAAGCATTGAACAGCCGGCCATATCCTGTGGATTTTTTATGTAGCTTTTTACAAACTTTTTAAAACTCGAATGAATGGTTTTTGGCCATGACACTGAACTCATCTTCTTCACATCTACAATGTATGGAATAAAACCCCACCTAAACTTTTGTTGGTTATTGGGAAAGAAAAATGTGACAATATTAACATAATCATAAGTAGTGGCAAGTCCTCTTCAAAGTCCTTCTTTTTCTTCGCAACTTCATCTTTAATTCTTTTTTCAATTAAACTCCTTGTAAAGATAGCCGCTTTCCCAAAATTTCTTAACTCAAATTCCTTGCAATCTGTCGGTATCGTTCTACTAGTCGTTTTTGGTGTGTCATCTATATCAGTACCTTCTAAAGGCATATAAAAGAAGAAACTAATATCTTCTGGAGAAATTTCCATTCTACTTTCACCAAACACAAAACATTCTTTCTACACTGAGTAGCATGTATATACTACATCCAAATTTTCTGCTTTCTTTTTGCACTCTGTCGGTGATATGTTTTTCTCATTAAAAACTGAAAAGAAATCATAAAACGGTGTTTGGTTCAAAATTTCTATTTGCTTGCATGTTAATGCCTTCTTATCATCGTCTTATAAGACGATTGCAACCCACATCTATATGGAGTCGCACAATTCGTTTTTTCACCTATGACTAACTTTTCTTTACTCTGCACAGAAATACCTAACTTAATTTCTCAAGGCCTTGGATTCTCAAAATCATCATCCTAGTTATCATAAAAATAAATAAAATTTTTACTGTAGAGAATAAAAAAATTTAACAATGACACATTTGAATCTACTGCATTTAAATAAACAGTTAATCTAATTAACACTAACATTTTAACTTTGCATTATCATTCTTACATTCTACATTATCATTTTTTTTGCACTAAGTTAATACAAGGTTAAATATTACTATTAGAATTTAGGTATCATTTTTAACACATATACAGTGTCATTTTTAACACATATATAGTATCATTTTTAACATATACAAATATTTATCAGTGACATAATTGAATGTAATGCATTTAATTTTTTTTAATATAATTCAAACTTAGATATACAATTTGCATTATCATCTTTACATTCCACATTACAATTTTTTCTTGCACTAAGTTAATATCAAGTTAAATATTACTTTCAGAATTAAGGTATCATTTTTCACACATATACAGTATCATTTTCAATACATAGCTCTATTCAAGTTATCATTTTAATACCACTGAAGTTATCATTTATATACTATTGAAGTTAGCATTTTTTACTTACAGAATTTTCTTCGGTGTTTCAAGCATCCTTATGTTCAATTTTTTTGTATATTCTTCCTTCTTTACCCTGCACAAACTTAGAAATAATGTTAATTAATTCAAACTAATAATATTTCAAATTCAAACTATTAATAATAACACATACCTTTTTTTATCCACTTTTATTTCTTTCCTTAATTTTTCTGCAACATGTTTCGGATCATTAAGCCATTTCGACCGAGTCTCCTTACTTACTACTCTACTGCTTATTCTCACTTTTTTTCACATCATTTTTCCTATCCACAGTATCATTTCCAACTCCAAATTTCAGTTGCTCTACAATTTCAGGGTTGACAGTATCATTTTTTCCCTAACGTAACTTCATCTTTATTTTTATCTTCTATTGCATCACTCCGATTCTCAACGATAATTTGTTCTCCGGCTTCTACATTTCCAGTATCATTTTTCCCTTCAGCTCCTCTTTGGTCTCCAAATTGGCAATCAACGTTATCATTTCTGCTTTCAACTCCATTTTTATCCATTACTGGATTATTAATTTTTTTCTGAACATCAATACCTTGGATTTCGACTACGGTTTGGGACAATTCGGCAGCTTGAATTAGGGTTTCAAAATTCCTTTCTACTTCCTTCTCCAATAACTCGCTCTCAGTACAGTCGCTAGGGTTTTGGTCTAATTTAGGAGATTCCGTAGGCGTAGAATTCGTCGATCGCGAATATGTAGCCATTTCTCAATTTCGGCGGATAGAAGGCAGTTTTCCGATAATTAAGTCAGAAAACGAAATAAGGAGGTTTAATTTGGGCTGGACTATTATTTGTCCCTTTGGATAAAAAATAATTATGTTGTCCTTATGGATAAAATATTATATTACTTTGTCCTTATAAATTTTTTCCCTTTTTAATATTAAATATATTGGCCTTAAAAATAGTCATTTTTCAGACGACCTCTATTTCTGACGAAACCACTTTTGTTGGAACCGGAATGTCAAATTATTGCTAGGTTTCAATTTTCAGAATTTTTCGAATTAATATGTGAGCGTGGCAAAAGAAAATGTGTTTTGACTATTTTAGTTAAATTTAAACGCCTTAAAAATAGCCATTTTCCAAACAGTCTCAGAATTCGACGAAAATAATTTTGTTGGATTCGTATCGTCATAAGAAAGCTAAAAATATTTTTTTTGAATTTTCTAAGGTCATATGTGGCCCCGGCATATTTAAATGTACGGTCAGTATTTAATTAATTAATTATTAATGGGATTTTAAATAAATTTCTACAGATTTCGGAATTGGACCCCGAGACCCCATCCCATTGCGTTTAGAAGGCCTCAAAACGTTAAGATTGACAGTAAGCAAGCCCAATTCGGAGACAGCCCGCATTTTCACCTTTATAACACATTTTTAATAATAAAATAATAAAATAATCCGAAAATAAAACCCTAATTCATGGCAGCCGCCGCCTGCAGTTTTAATGGCTGAAAATGTCCCAAACTTCAATCGTTAATAACTTTTGATCCGCTCAACGAAAATCGACGTATGATGTACCAAATCGAAGAGAATTCAGAGAGCTTCAGATCCATACGGTCAAGATCGGGTTTTGGTTCACGGATTTCACGAATTCTAGACTGAAAGGCCGCGCGTTCGTGGTCGGATTTCGGGGTGGTTGGACCATCGAGTTCGGCGGGCTTCAGAGCGGATGAGGTCTTGGCCAAGGTGGCTCGTGTGGCGGTGTTTGATCGGCGCATGGATGGCCATAGGGGGGGTGCGCACGGAGGATGGGAGGAACGATATTGGGTTCGGCCAAATCGACAGCGTGAGGAGGAAGAAGTTATTTTAATATTATTGATCGTCGCTAGTCTATGAATTAGAAAAGCGCGACATTTGTAATAAATTCTGCAAGCATACAGGTGTGTAGCATACAGGTCGAACACAGGGAGGTTTAATTAAAAATTATTATTTGTTTTTTTCTTGGGCGTGTTAGACGAAGCTGGAGGTTGATTTTGCAAAACAAAATAGAAAGTGAAACTACAATTAAAAGATGCAATTAAATTTACTGTAGATTCGAATCTAATCAGATCTGTAATAAATTCAACGATTAAAGATAAAATAGAACAATGGAAATAAAATTGCAGAACAGAATCAAACGAACAGAAAATAAAAATTAGGATTACCGCTGAATTTAATCAGACGGTTAATCACTAATGAAAAGAAATGCAAAATACAAATAGTGTTCTACCGAATCTAATCGCATAGACAACACTAAGTGCTAAAAAATAGAAAATTGCATAAAAGAAAAATGAATTTTTATTAATGAAGAAGAGAATAGAATGAGATATATGATAGGATAGGTTGGTGGCTACAATGCCATTACAAGGGTAGATAGCCAAATCCTAACCCTAACCCTAATGATAATTGGGCCTGGTCATTACATCACTAATTAGTTTTCAATGAGAAACATAAATGGGCCTTAGATAAATAAAGCAAATTTGGGCCTTTTCTCTTCTCCTCTTGCTTCCTTGACACTTCTTCATTGATTTGTGATGTGCAAAGCCTTTTTATCAATCCTTTTCTTGTCCAACAGCAACTAGATGTGAGATCTTCATCTACAATTCTTCAAAATGCAAATACACGGCAAATTGAACTCTATTTTTTCTACATTTCTGGTTGCATGCGGGCTGGGTTGGAATATCTGTAAAAGTAACAAAACAATACCGAAGTAATATTTATTTATATACAAAAGATAAGAAACAAGAGCATAAAATAAACATATTCCTATGTCAATCAAATACCCCCACACTTATCTTTTACTCGTCCTCGAGTAAAACAAGAAATGAAAAACTAACTAGATAGGTCGCACTTTCGTAGGAAACACGATTGCATTGAGCGCATGCAACAAGCCGTTAAACCTCTAGGTGTCCCTAGAAGGACGAGTGGTGTCTCGTGAGGGTTTTCAGCGGATACTACCCACAAAATCCAAATGCAGTATGCTATGATTCTAATGAAACTACATGAATGCAATGGACATATGCAAATAAAAACGAAAAATGAAAACACGACTTGTTTCAGGAAAGTGGTACAACAAATTAAGTTAATAATTTCTAGTCAGTTGATTGTACTTTAAATACCTCAACTTGTCACAAATTTTCAATATAAATCAAGTTTTCAAATGTTAAATTCCAGTTTGGCCAGTTAGTTCGGTCGATAACATAGTGCAGCCATGAAATAAATTCTTAGTTTGCTTGGCATAGTTTGTAAATTGGTATTCTAATTTTCTCATGTATGGCTAGTCAAATCAATAAGGTCAAGAAGTGTTTGGGCATCATCGCTTATTATTTATTCTATAAAATTTTAAGATTTATGATTAAGTCCATACACCTAACTTAGAAGACCAAGGTTTACCACCCATGCACTGCCTCGCGGACTAACGGAGAGTGGGTAAAGAGCTTGGCGGATTGTGCAGGCCGACTTTGACTTTGTCAACAACGTGTCGGTAATCCTTAGGTGTCCAATCTCATAAAATGAGACCAAGATATTCCAACGCTGACTTTGTCAACAACGTGTCGGATAGAGCTTGGCGGGTTTGCACACCAACGCTCGATATACAAGCAATATTGGATACCCTTGGAATATTATTATTATTATTGAAAATATAAGCACAAAAGAGAGTTACGCGAATTCAACTTAACACAACTTAGTTTTAAAGATTTGACAAGCTAATATAAGTATTTTAAGTCCTCCACTTATTTAAACAATGTCTACAATATAGAATAGATTTCATGGCCATCACCTAAGAATCTCCCTATGTACCGGTTACACTATTATCCCTCAAAATTAAACTTTTCATTATATTTCTTATTTGATCTAAGCTGAGAGAAAAAATACTATCAACTGATGAAAAATCCTTAACTTATTCTGCTGTATCAATCTAAAATGAGTCGTATTTCAAAAAAAAAATGGCATGTTACTACAGTTTAAAATGCATGATGATCCTATTTAAATGGATGAAAATGAAAAAGAAAGAAAAATAAAGAAAAAACGAAAAATGAATGAAATGCAGACTCCCCCACACTAGAACTAAACAGTGTCCACACTGTAAACGTTTCCTAAATTTGAAAGATAAAACCCATAGATGGATTAGATGCAAAATGATTCGCAGAATGAAATGCAGCCTGACTATATGTAAGAATGGATCATATGTACAATGATATATGTGTTTACGATGCATGTGATGCAAAGAATTCCACCATCTTTTTCCCCCACACTTGGCTCTAGCCCTATGAGTCCCATCCCCACTATGTCTAGGCATGTTTTCTAATAAGCAAAGGTTTTTGAAAACCATCTCATCTTTAAACCTAGATTTATAGTCCAGGAGATAAATATCCAGGGTCGTCCTAACATGAAGTTTTTCAACCAAGCCAGCATTCCAAAGATAATTCATGTGTTCAACAAATGTATCAATGTAATTGTTCAAAAATTTGTGATCGTATATAAATTCAGTGAAATTTGAATTCTGAGTGTTGTTCAAGAGTATGTGATCATTAACTGACAACGTATTTTCGACACTGACAATTTCAAGCTTGTTTGAAATTTTCTCAAAGTTAAAATTTTCGAATTCGTGACTTGAATCTACTTGGTCCTCATTTGGCAACTCATCCTCGTACAAATCAAGAATTCATGTTCATTAAAATCCATTTCCACTTCTGAGTTTTTGAAAAATTCAACATTTTCATTTGGTTCAATTTCAATAATTTCAAGTTTCTCACAGCCTGAAAGAGGAAGATCAAAATTTAAGCTTAAATCTTCTTCCTGAAAAGAGTTGAAATCCAATTCGTTTGTTGAATTTTGAAAAACGTCATCAAGATGATTATTCTCAATTTCCAAAGTCGTTATTTGAAAATTTTCAATGTCAGTAGAAATTGGATTATTTTCTGATTCAAGGCTTGTTTGAATTTGATTTTGTTGCTTTTGTTGTTCTTTCAAAGATGTCAATAAACACAGAAGTTCATCGGCCTTTTTATTTAGTCTTTCTTCCCTCTCTCTAAGAATGTTAAGACGATCGTTGATGTGAGAGCTCTTGTCTTGATTCTCAAAATTATAGTCCACATTAATTTCACATTCAAAATTACTTCCAATGTGGTGGTTGTTTGAATTTTTAGAAAAATCATTTTGATTTTGAAAAATTGGTTCATAACCAAAACTGTGAAAATTCGAGGGAAAATTGCAATTTTGGTCATATTCAAAATGTGGATGTGGATTGTAAATTTGAAAATTTTGATTGATTTGAAAATCATTTTCAAAATTATTTTCAAACTGGTTTCCAACTTCATAATGATGTTGATCAAAGGTATGTTGCGATTCAAAACTGTTTTGATGTGGATGTAGCCCATAATCGAAATTATTGAAATTTAAATTGAAATCATCATTTCGATTATATCTATGATTTTGAAAACGTTGGTCAGCTGGAAAATTTTGAAAATTGGCATCGGGCTCACGAAATTTTGGAAAATTCTGCCTCATGAGTTGTATTTCATACTCATACTCTTCAAGAGGACGTCTACTCCGATTATTATCCCACATTTCCCTCAGAGATTTTTTTGAATTAGACATTTGAATGAAATTACGGCAAGATAGAAATTATTCTCAATACAAAATAATATAAAATAATGAGTTGTTCTCTATTAATTAACTGACTCAATTGGAAGGGGGAAGAGGGTCTTATGGCCGTTCACGTATAGTATAAATACTAAGGGATACGACCAATGTTTTACGGGTAGTATGCAACCTCTTTTGCTAATAGTTCAATAAATTGAACTACTATATATCCGCAATCCAATTATACGAGACAGTCAACTTCACAAAACACCACTTTTCATTTATATTATTTTTGCAGCGTCTATTTTTGTTGTTGAAAACAATGAGAGTGATGACAGTAATTATGGAAATTCGTTTCTCACACACAGATTCAAAAATATCAGCCACAGAACAGTCACAGAATAATAACAGAAAATTAAAATATTGTACAAGCAAGCCGCTGCCCCTGTAGAAGATTTTTACAAGCAATTTCTATAATTTTTTTAAACAACTGCATCACTTGTAGAGTTTAGAGAATTTTACAGTGAGTTATGGCAGTCCATCCAGAAAATTCGTGTAGTTTGAACCCTTTCGAACTCCACTATTTGAAAATCGCTAGTTTCTTGTTTGTTTTTGACTGACTGTGTTGCTTTGACCTTGGCTTGTGATATTGATTTATTTATTTATTTTGAAAAGAAAAGAATTGCGAGAAAAAAAACTAACCAAATAAATTAAAAAAAAGGAAAAAAAATTTATTAGTCTATGAATTAGAAAAGCGCGACATTTGTAATAAATTCTGCAAGCATACAGGTGTGTAGCATACAGGTCGAACACAGGGAGGTTTAATTAAAAATTATTATTTATTTTTTTCTTGGGCGTGTTAGACGAAGCTGGAGGTTGATTTTGCAAAAAAAATAGAAAGTGAAACTACAATTAAAAGATGCAATTAAATTTACTGCAGATTCGAATCTAATCAGATCTGTAATAAATTCAACGATTAAAGATAAAATAGAACAATGGAAATAAAATTGCAGAACAGAATCAAACGAACAGAAAATAAAAATTAGGATTACTGCTGAATCTAATCAGACGGTTAATCACTAATGAAAAGAAATGCAAAATACAAATAGTGTTCTACCGAATCTAATCGCATAGACAACACTAAGTGCTAAAAAATAGAAAATTGCATAAAAGAAAAATGAATTTTTATTAATGAAGAAGAGAATAGAATGAGATATATGATAGGATAGGTTGGTGGCTACAATGCCATTACAAGGGTATATATAGGGTAGATAGCCAAAACCAAACCCTAACCCTAATGATAATTGGGCCTGGTCATTACATCACTAATTAGTTTTCAATGAGAAACATAAATGGGCCTTAGATAAGTAAAGCAAATTTGGGCCTTTTCTCTTTTCCTCTTGCTTCCTTGACACTTCTTCATTGATTTGTGATGTGCAAAGCCTTTTTATCAATCCTTTTCTTGTCCAACAGCAACTATATGTGAGATCTTCATCTACAATTCTTCAAAATGCAAATACATGGTAAATTGAACTCTATTTTTTCTACATTTCTGGTTGCATGCGGGCTGGGTTGGAATATCTGTAAAAGTAACAAAACAATACCCAAGTAATATTTATTTATATACAAAAGATAAGAAACAAGAGCATAAAATAAACATATTCCTATGTCAATCAATTATATTATTATTTAGTGAAAATTAGGCCCACATCCCTAAAACATTTCAAAATATAAGCCACGTCCAGTGTAAAGATTTATCCATTTCTGGTCCCTAGAATTGAGGTGCCGCTTTTCTTTTTTTGGTCCAAACCGCCTCCTGCTGCTCCCCTTCGTCTTTTCTCATTTCTGACCAGAAAAAATGCGCCAGCCACTAAAAAAAAAAATCAAAAAACAGGAAATATTCCCAGAAGCATTCGCCAAAAAAAAAAAAGTTGCATACTTCTGTGCAACTATTGCCAATAGTAGCATATATTCATATAGTGTATTTATATTGAAAATATGGACCAATATACGCATATATGTATGAAACTATTACCAATAAACTGCATACATGTATGCATACAAAGTTGAACTGAGATTCAAGTGTTGCGAATATTTGCATACATGAATGCAACTATTCTGTATATATGCATGCATGTGTGCAACAAAGTTAGAAGGGGCGATGGCTTCTGAATTTGCGCATGAATGCATGCATGTATGCATGTATTCTGTATAAGAGCATAAATGTGTGTAACAATGTCTGAAAATGGTGAATAGTTGAAAAACAGGCCAAATTTGAATATATGCATAAAACGATGCATATATTGGTGTTTTGCTGCATGTATGTATGCATTTATACTGCAGTTTGGCGCAACACTGAAATATAAGCATAAATGTATGCAACTATGTACGAATATGTGCATCTTTTGATGCAAAAACCTGCTGTTTCGCCGTTTTGTGTTATTTTGGATTTTGACGTGGTTTTTGATTGTTTTTTCACCTGAATTTTTTGGTGTGAACGTGTTTTATTTAATAATGAATTTACATGATTTTTTTTATTTTTTTTATTTTTTTTATATGTTTTTGAAAAATAAGGACCTAATTTACATGAAAAGTTGGACCGGATGTGAGCCTAATTTTGAAACTTAATAGGGACCTATGACAAACGGACCCTATTATTTATTTATTTAAATATTTAATTTTTGCAATCTTTAAAAATCAATAACTCTCTCATACTAGGTCCGATTGAAGAACCGTGAGTTGCGTTGGACTCGTCTTTCCGAGATCATCGCGATGGCGTAGACTAGAACTGATTCCGAGATAGTCGAATTTTCAGCCATATCTAGGTGAGAATTCTTAATTTATTATTTAATTAATTATAAATTATTTTTCTTGCGTTAAAAATAATTGTATAATGATGTGAATTCAGATCTGAAATGTTCTGTGATTGATGAAATGTTAATGATTGCTTGTGGTATGTTTGTTGGTCATGTTGTGATAGATCCGCATTGAAAATTCATGTATTGTTGAATATTATTTGCAATTAGAAAAGTGAATTTAAATCTAGATTTAAATCATATTTATTCAGGTCTAGTTATCCTAATTTATTTTAAAAATTAAAATATTATTTTTATTATTCTGAGATGAACAATAGAATCCGATCGACAAATAAAAACATATTTTTGTTTGTTGATTTTAAAATAGAAATTGAACGGCGAAGAAAATATTATTTTTATTTGTTTATATAACAGCATAATTTAAACAACAAATAAAACCTTATTTTTTATTTGTTTAACTTGCAATAGAATTTAAATAACAAATAAACCTTGTTGTTTTCTGTTTATTCTAGAACAGGATTTGAAAGACAAATAAAATATTATTTTTATTTGTTTATCTACAGCAGAATATGAACAACAAATAAAATATATTTTTATTTGTTTCCATTACAACAGAATTTGGCGAATGAATAAAATCTTACTTTTATTTGTTTACATTAAGAACAGATTTGTCAATGACAGCAAAAATTCTCTTTTTACTGTCACCTAAAACATGCTTATAAAACAAAACTTTATTTACATTGTATTTGTAAATTAAAAGTAATATTTGGAGAAAAACACATGTGTTTACATTTTATTTGAGAAAAAGAAACCATTCTTTTATTTGTGTTTACGTCACAAATAATAACATAGAAAAAGAACAATTCTTTTATTTGTGTTTTTCAACATAAATATATACATAGAAATGAATTATTATTTTATTTGTGTTTTTCAACATAAATATAACTCAGCAAAAGAATCATCTTTTTATTTGTGTTGACTAACACAAATAAAACTTAGAATATGAATTATTTATTTATTTGCATTTTTCAATGCAAATATTACATAGAAATAAAGTTCATCTTTTTATTTGCATTTTTCAATGCAAATATTACATAGAAATAAAGTTCATCTTTTTATATGCATTTTACAATGCAAATATTACATAGAAATAAAGTTCATCTTTTTATATGCAATTTTCAATACAAATATAACATAGAAATTAAGTTCATCTTTTTATTTGTATTATCCATACGAATATGACATTGAAATAAAGTCCATCTTTTTATATACATGCTACAACACAAATATATACTTAGAATTTGTTACACAAATAAAATCCACTTTTTAGTTGTCATTTGAACTCAGAATTTATTAGACGAATAAAATCTACTCTTTATTTGTCATTTAAAATAAGTATATATTATACAAATAAAGTTCACTTTTATTTGACATTAGAATACATAGGAAAATATTTACATATAAAATATTCTTTAATATGTTAGTAGAATGTATAGAAAAGTATAAACAAATAAAAGGATTCTTTTATTTGTTATTAGAACACATAGGAAAGTGTATAACAATGAAATACCCATTTTATGTTATCCTAGAACGGAAATTTTGAGTTCAATCTTTTATTTGCATTCACTAATGCAAACATACATTGAAATAAAATTTACCGTTTTATTTGCATCCCCAATACAAATATATGTTGAAACCAAAATTTTATTCTTTTTTTTACATTCATCAATGTAAAATTCATTGAAAATGAAATTAGTTCTGTGATTTGCACTCATTAAGGCAAATATATTTTGAAAGGAAAGATTGTTCCTTTATTTGGAATCACTAATGAAAATATAACATGGAAAAATACGTTAACTTTTTATTTGCATTTTTCAATGCAAATATGCATTGAAGATAAAGTTTATTCTTTTATTTGCATTCTCTAATGCGAATATACATTAAAACATAGATTGTTCTTTTATCTGCATTCCCTAATGCAAATATATTTTGAAAATAGAGTTGCCCTTTTATTTGCATTCACAAATGCAAATATATTATAAAGATAAGAGTGTTCTTTTATTTGCATTCTTCAATGCAAATATACAATGGAAATAGAATTACTTCTTTTATTTGCATTTAAAATGTAAATATATATTGAAATTAAAATTTGCTCTTTTTACATTCACAAATGTAAATATACTTTGAAAATAAAGTTTGTTCTTTTATTTGCATTCGACAATGCAATATAACATCAAAAATAAAAGTTACATTTTTATTTGCAAACAAAAAAATGAAATAAACATCCTTGTCAAACTTGATTTAGTTAAAATGAAATAAACATTTTTGCCAAACTTGATTAATTAAAATAATTACTTTTGTCAACTAATACTAGCAGAAATTAAATAATCACTTTTATCAATTTATACTAGTGGAAACAAAATATGCATTTTTGCCAATTTATGTTTAGTTGAGATGAAAATAACATTTTTGTCTATTATATTAGTTGAGAAAAAATGTACATCTTGTCAACTTTAGATGGTTGAAAACGAAAAGGACATTTTTGTTAAATAAAAGAATTAAGCACAAATAGCATTTTTATAATTTATATGCAAATTTAATAATTGTTTTATTTGCATAACATGTAGAAGAAATTATAAGCAAATATTCACTTTTGTCAACTCACCCTAGTTAAGACCAATTATTTACTTATGTCAATTTACATTTGTTGAAACCAAATATTTGTTTGTCACGGCTATACATTGTGTAGTACACTTCCATTCGCAAGTTACCCGACTTGTGTATGTGATTGGGACGATTATTTTCAGACATCGCCCAAGTGCACAGCTTAGTTTATTATTTGTTTGATGGTTGAAACCCCATACGGGTGTTAGGATGAAAATTTACATACACTAATCCCAATTTTCAGTTGTATGTTGATCGTTAGATCGACAGGCTGTGATGAGCGTTATTGTTTCATTTTAACGCTTACACAGGGGAAATTGCACTCTGGATGTAGATGGATGATTATACTGTTCCTGTCATATATATGATGTGTGTGAAATCCATATAATCTAAATTATATGGTAAATGTTTGAGTCGCATTTCGATTCAGGTGTTCTTTTAAATAAGAATATTTTTACATTAGAAATCCATTTTATATAAAGTGTATATATTTTCATAAAATATATTTTTAATCAAGTATATGTTAAAACATAGAATATTTGAAAAGATAAGAATTTGTAATATAACGAATACTTCTCATTTAGAATCTTTTATATAAAGGATATTTTTAACGATTATTTTAAAATATGTGTTTTAAAAAGATCATTTGGATTTGCAATTATATTTTGCGATATGAAATAAGTTGAAATGTGAAGTGGATCTATCGTGGACAGTGTTTTAAATGACATTTGTCCTTTAATCCAATTTACATTGAAATTATTATTTTGAATTCATAAATCTAGTTTATAGATTTAAAATAAAAGATCTTGTAATAATGATTTTTGATATCAAATCAAAACTGGAGTTTTAATAAATCCTTTAAGGGAGATTTAAGATTTATTTTCATAGTTTATCTTTGATAAAATTAATGAGAATCTTCTAATATGAATATCTTATTAAAAGAATACTCTGAGTTGGAATGTGGCGAAATGTGTGATTTTCCCGTATTTTCTTTTTAATCATAAAATACGCGAGTTATTCAGAAAGACCGGGTTTAACCCATTCTGAATAATCATCACGACGATCAAGAGTCGAAGATGAATACGGTGATTGAAGACCGAAGGTTTTCACATCGTTGGGATGATGATGACTGGTATCTTGAATTGGGATTGGCCTTCGAAAGCAAGGTATTTAGTAATGATCGTCCAAACGCATTTGGAGATCGACGGACACGTTGCTTCGCTCAGACCCAGAGCGGACTTGTAAATGGATTGCATGTCTGACATTGCATTCATTTCTACTGTATTTGTTGAACGCTACTGATTATATATTTCTGTTTGGTGGTGAAGAATTTATTCTTTACTTATCACCCTTTGTAACACCCCGTATTTTCTATGAACATATAAGTAGCAAATCAGAGGATAATTAATTTTTTAAAATAAGAATCAAGGGAAACGGGTTGCGCCATTGCGTTCATCTCGGAATTCTGCTTGGAAACGAGTTCGAGTTTGCAGGAATCGGAGTCCATATGAGGGAGATATGACCCTCCGAAGTTTCAGGAATTTTCAGAATCGAAAACAGCTCGAAATTCGAATTCAAAATTCGAATTCAAACCCAGAAGCGGGCTGGGCGGGAAATTTCCCGCCCAGGACCCAGGTCGACTGGGGAGTCGACTGGGCAGTCGACCCCTCCCCTGACCAGGTCGACTGGGCAGTCGACCTAGGTGTCGACCTGGTCCCCGAACCTGGTTTTGGGCCTGGGTGCATCCTTATGTATCTGGTCTCGTTTTCTGCCTAGATTCATCTACCCAAACCTATTTAAACAGCCCCAAACCTAGCCTTCTCTACACACAATTCTATTCTTCTTCTACTCTGCCTTTGTTCTAAATAAAAATAAAAATGGCATCACTACTCTGCTGGAATCAAAACTAGAAGCTAATCAGCATCAACCTAAGCAACTCAATTCAAACTAGAGATTAAAGTTTCTGCAACGATTCTACAACAATTAAAGTTCTTTCTTTAATCCAACCAAGGCAAGTACAGTTATTTTCTGATATAAACGTTAATTCTGATTATGACATAAATTGTAAATCTGAATTTGAGATTATATCTGTTCTGTTCTGTTTAGATCTACCTTATTATGTATTTCTTTCTGCTCTCTGTTCTATAGCCAGGCTACCACGAGCCTGAGCCAATCTCATAAGAGATTAACATACGCTAAAATGTCTGGGACAGTAAAATGAATGATGCATAAATTGGGCATGACCAATAAGTGACTGATTTGAGGAAAGAACATGGACTATAGCTGGAACATAAATCTGAGACATATGACTGGACATGTTATATTTATAACATAAGGGGGTATTGAACATATGATTTGAGGACACATAATTGGACATAAATATAGACTGTATTGAACATATGATTTGAGATAAAGAGAATATGGCTTAGGTATAAAGATTTACATGAAAGTAGGATATCTATTAATGTAAATAAACACCTAAGTAAGGGATCTTTGGGATATATGACATGCATGGTAATCGATGGCTATATTTGGTATAATTTATATATGGATCTTCTGTACTATGCAAGTTTAATAAAAATTGAAACATACGATATATGGTAAATTATGACCATAATCTATGCTATGTAAATTTAATGCAAACATGGGGTATACGATCATATTGTGAATCATGACTATTATTTATGCATGTGAATTTAGGCCAGATTTATAATTAGGCAAGATATGTTTGTGAAACTTTAAGGAATGATTAAATCTGTTATATTTGCCTAATTTGTTAGTTCTGCTATATTTGCCTAATCTGTTAGTTCTGTTATATTGCCTAATCTGCTAGTTCTGTTATATTGCCTAATCTGCTAGTTCTGTTATATTGTTTAATCTACTAGTTCTGCTCTACCGCCTAGTTTGCTAGATCTGTTCATCTGCCAAATATGTCATCTGCTAAGTTTGTTGAAAATGCCAAATCCGCTAAACTAAATCTGTTGAGATGCCTAAACTGCTAAATCTGTTGAGATGCCTAATCTGTTATCTGCTAAATCTGCTAGTTTGCTTAATCTGCTGAATCCGTTAAGTCGCCTAAATCTGTTATCTGCTATGTCTGTTGAGTTGATATATTCAGTCTGTTATTGACATAATCTGAAGTAGCTATGAATAATTGACATGTATATTAGGCGTGGGCAAAATGGTAAACTATTAATTAATTGGCCGCAAAGATAAACATGGCTAACTCGAGGTTAGAATGAGTTTGCGGCGTAATTCTGCCCGGAACCGCCCGGCACATCCAGTGGCCACAAACAATAGCTTCTAATGTGAGAAGTTAGTCATAACATGCATGAAACTCGAGGTTAGACTCAGTTTGAGGCAGAAATTTGCCCGGAACCAACCGGCCTAACCAGTAGCCGCAAACTGTCAGTCTAATGTGAGAGGTCTGGGCATTAATATTTAATTAATGAAAATCTGAGATAAATATGATGTCTAAAACATGTTGGGTGGATAGGATTAAACCCACTAGACTGATGAATTTAATAATTCTGTTCCGTGAATCTGTAGGCCCAATCACAAAGTTAGACAAATCTGTAAGTCTGTTAATCTGTAATTGGTTAATCGGTAAGTCTGTTAAATCTGTATATCTGATCCGTTAGTCTGAAAACTTGTCTGTGAACTGGTTGATCTGAATTCTGCATGTTTGAACTTGTAAACAAGTTAATCTGAAATCTGTTAGTCTGGGGACACAAGGTTAGGAGGGGAATTACTTGTGTCATCTGTTGTTTGGGACCCATATTAGTCAGTAACCCTTTCTGGTATCAAAACTTTGACCCAACAGTAGGTAGGGTCCGGGCACGCTTACTGAACTAACTATAAGTGGTTCATTCTGATAATGGCGAGTGGTGTTGATGGTGCGTTCCAACCGGGTCATGTGCGTGCATGGATCCCGGCCTGCCTCTGTGGATGTAAGACGCCGTGACATCTGTAAATAGGTCTGTGCCAATTGGTTGTCACTTTAGGGAGTGATACACCCTACTGTGGGGCCGACACTGGGTATTTATGTATTAGGGAGCCGATCGCTTGGGATAGGATTTTAGGGTACACTAAGTTCTGTCTGTTTCTGTTGGTACCGTCTGTTTCTGTTGGGTGGCAACACCCATCTGTTTCTGCGTGGTACCGTCTGTTCAGGTGGTAAAGGCCTAATTACTAGTGTACACCTAATTCTACATTCTGTTTCCATAGGGATTAATCTGACTGTTTCTGTTCGGGTGGTAAAGCCCCATTTTTAATATTTTGTTTCTGTCTGTTTCTGTTCGGGTGGTAAAGGCCCATTATCAGCATTCTGCTTCTGTATGTTTCTGTTAGGGTGGTAAAGGCCCATTATTAGCTTTCTTCTTCTGTGGAAATTATTCTATACCTGTTTCTGTTTCAGTTTAGATATTAGGGTGACACCTAATCCTGTTATACTAGTATTAGTGCAGAGAAGTAAGATAAATAAGAAGCATGGCTTAGTCTACATCATTCTGTTTCCGCTGTTTAACCTAAGTATATCTGCTGCTCATGTTACTGCCACCTCTTATCCAGTTTGCTTTCATGTCATTATTGTTATTATCTGTTCATGTAACAACCCGGAATTTTGGAACTAATTTAAAAAAAAAAAAAAATTGATAAACAAAATCACTATTTTTGTTTGAATCAAAAGTTAACAAACAAATTTTCATTTTTGTTTGTGTATTGAAAGTCAACATACAAGATAATCATTTTTATTCATATTAAGAGAATGAAATGAAAGAATATATTTTGTCATTTGAAAATAAAAGACAAGTTTTTAACTTTACTTTGTTTACAAAATAAAACACCAATTTTTACCTTTATTTTGTTTATAAAATAAAAAGCAAGTTTTAATCTTTTATTTTGTTTACAAAATAAAATGCTAATTTTAATCTTTAATTCTGCTTACAAAATAAAATACGAGCTTTACCTTTATTTTTGCGAACATAATAAAATACATATTTGAAATGTCATTTATGACAATTGACCTATTAGAATCACCACTTATGATAAAGCTCAAAGGGTCATTTATGTTGAGTTATAATCACCATTTATGTTAGTATTCAAAATGACATTTATGTTGAGTTAAAAATACCACTTATGCTAGGATTCAAAATGTCAACTTTTATGTTTGTTCATATTCAAAATACCCTTTTTGTTTGAACAAAGTATAAATAAATAAAAAATGTCAAAATCTAAATTAACATTTGTCAATTTAATAAAAAGTTAATCTTTTGTTTACAATTTTTATATAAACAAAAATGTCTAAATCAAAATTTACATTTGTTAATTATATAAAAGTTTATCTTTTGTTTACGTTTTACGATGTAAACATAAATGATTAAATAGATTTTATATTAAATAGGAAGATGTAAAAATAAGATTTTACATTAAAATAGAAAAATGTGAAAATAGGAAGATTGGAAATAACGAAACTATAATAAATGTTGAATTAATACAATAAAACAAACCAGTTAATTTTGAAATTGGAATATAATGTCGGAATTTAGTATAATGAAATTTTCCTAATAGTTTATTTCAAGTATAAAAAGAAATGTGAAATGAGACATTATGTTAACTTTGTCATGTTTGGAAGGAATGATTAATGAATTGATTGTTTTACAAAGATTAATTGCTCGATTAAAAATGTTAGAAAATTGAATTTGAGATGTATGACACAGGTAATTTATTCCTATGTTAGACTAGGATTAGATGGGTAATTAAATTAAGGATAAATGAAATTGAATACTGCATTCATTTAATTAACCTTTGAAATTTGAATAAATAAAAGGGAAAAATTTAAACCATTCATACCTTTAATTTATTTCCTTTTGGTTCTCTATTCATATCCATTCTTTTACCGCTTCATTTATATTTCTTATTCCTATGTATTTATCCTAATTTCCATTCATTCTTAGAACCACTCCCATTCTTTTTCTTCCTCTTCATATTTACCATTCCTCTTCGATTTTATCTCCAATTAATCCTCAAATCTACGCAGTATCTTCATAAATTTATAATAGCCAAATTGTTAAGCGATGTCAGTTCTTCGATTTCAACGAACGGTGACTCCAGAAGCGGGGCGCAGAGAGAGAGACGATCGATGATGGGTTCTGTGAATTGAACGAAGATGGAAGAAAGGATTAGAGAAATAAAGTTGCAATGGACTCGTCATGGCGAACTCTACAACACAGGCCAGATCTGAAACGGACTGATCTACAATTTTTGAAAATTCAAAAACCATCGGTGAGAATTCTAACTCACATCAAAAGGATTTATAAAATTATATTTATTCGATGTAGAAAAATGGGTTATGCGATAAAATTGTTCATGTGATGAAATCAGATATGTGACTGAAATTATTGTTTGTTGTTTGTATTGATTGCGATGCTGATGTTGTTTAAATCATGCTGCGTTAACAATAAAGTATCATTGTCATTGGTTCATGTCATGTTGGCATTAAAATAACCTTTTTTATTAGGATGGTTTTATTAGAATCTTCATGGTAGATAAAGTAAACGTCTTTGCTCGAAATCTTCATGTTAGAAAAATAAACAAATTTGTCATTTATGTTATATTAGAAAATTTTGTTATCTTGTTAGAAGTGTTTTACAATTTTTTTTTTTTAGAAAAAAAATATGTCATTTTGTTATAAAATGTTTTAGGAAAATAAAAATCTCAATTTTATTAGACAACGTCATGTTGAAATAGAACTTGTCATTTTATTTGAATTAGTATTGACTAAATAAAAATGTTCATTTTTATTAAATTAGCATGGTTAAAATCAAACTATCATTTTGGTCAATTAACGTTATGTTAAAATATAAACATCGCTTTGGTCAAAACAAAATAAAATGTAAAGTTAGAATAGAATAAAATTTTGTGTCATAAAATGTAAAGTTAGAATAAAATATCGTTTGCTACAAAAATGTAATGTTAGATTTAAGAACATTTTCTCATTTAAGTTAGAAAATGTTAACATATGAAATCATTTTTTTCTTGACATTAGGATACGTAAAATAAAAAGAATGATTTTAATAGTTGAAAAATCATGTATGTCATATATGTTTAATTGGAATGGATAGATTATATATGTCATGTATGTGTGATTTGAATTGACAAATCATAATCGTCATATGTGTTTAATTATAGTTGAAAAATCATGTATGTCGTAAATGTTTAATTAGAATAAACATGCCATTTTTATTAGGGATATATTATGTAAGATAAATTTGTCATTTATGACTGAATTCGTCATTTATGTGAAAATTTAACTTGTCATTTATGTGAAGATTGAAATTGTCATTTATGTCAACATGAATTTGTCTATTCATGTTGAGAGGAGTTTGTCCTTCAAGTTAAATTACTATAATGTCATTTATAAAAAATGTCATTAAATTAGAATGACATTAACACTGGAATGTCACTAGATTAGAATGTTATTAAGTTAGAATGTCATTAGATAAAAAGGGCCATTAGAATACATAGTATGGTGTATGTAAATAAATATTCATTTATATGATATTTGAAACGTAGAAAAATGTTAACATATAAAATACTCTTTTATATGATATAAGAAAATAAACTTATTTTCATAGTTAATGTCACAATAGGAATGCAACCTTATTTCCAGCGTTTATGTAAAAATATGAGTGTTGTTATATTTTTAGCGCGTTAAGTGAAGGTAGAAAATAAATATATTTTCATTGTTTAAGTTAAAATAAGATTGATAACTTATTTTTAGCGAGTTAGGTAAATTTAGAAAATAATTATAACTTCATTGTTGTTAATAAAATAAGAATGCAAACTTAATTGCATTGTTTATTATAAAATATAAATGCAACATTATTCTCATTGTTTTGATAAAAATATGAATCAAACTTTATTTTTATTTACATAAAAATATGAATGCAACTTTATTTTTATTGTTATGTCAAAAACATGAATGCAAGTTTATTTTAAGCGTTTTTAAGTAAAATATGTAAATAAATATATTCGTAGTGTTTCTGATTAAAAAAATTTATATATGGATATTGCACATGAAAGTTGTACATGAATGTGAATATATAATTAGCGTTAGTGAGGAACTTGAAATATTTTCATTATTTACTCAATTAATGGAATTAATGGACGATTTAATTAAGAAGATTGCACATTTAAAAAGGATGAAATAAAAAGTTTAAATTGGTAAGATTTCATTCCAATTATAATAATGAAGATTTGAATTGAAAAATCTCGTTTTTATGTTAACTTGTAAATTTAGAAGATTTGATTTTAAAATTTAACATAAATGGATTAATTGAGGAAGATTTCATTTAATATTAAAATGGTAAGTTTTGATATTACAATTGAAACATTTTGGGAATAGTTTTATGATATTAATATGGAAAGATTAATGTTTACTGAAATGAAAGGATAAGTAAAAGAATGAAAGATATTTTAGAAATTAGATATTCTAAAATATGAAATGTTTTAAAATAATACTTTTAAGAGATAATTATAATGATAATTATTAATTGTACCTGGACACGAGGTTAGGTCACATTTATGGCGGAAGTCTGCCCGGAACCAACCGGCATATCCAGCAGCCATAAATGTTGGGCCTAATGTGAGAGGTCCAAGTGCGCAAATACGAATTGGGTCAAGACACGAGGTTAAGCCCAACCTGTGGTAGAAGTCTGCCCGGAACCAACCGGCATATCCAGCATCCACAAGTTGTAGGCCTAATGTGAGAGGTCTGGCCCGCTATTAAATAATAAAATGTAAAGATAAACATAATAAATGGATAAGGAAAATGAATTGGGCTATTCAGTCAATTTTAAAATAGTAACTCCATTTTAACCTGTATAAATTATGTTATACATTTTATAAAGGAAATCGAAGATGATTAATATTTTATATAAGATTAAATGAAATACTCTGAAATAAATGATGTCTAATTATATATATTAAATGGGAAATTTATGAAATTTAAATTTGGGTTTATCGTGAATTATGTTTTAAATAACATTTATTCTTTAACCCGAATTTATGATAGAATAAATTCCCTAGAAATTGAATAATCATTTAATAATGACTTTGGAAGATTAAAACTAAATAAAATTTTAATTAAATCTTTAATTAGATTGAAAAGGAATTAAGTAGTTAAGATCACTGAATTAAGAAAGTGATCGAAAATGGAAAATGAACCATATAGCAATGAATATTTTCATGTTATAAATGAATAAATGAATGAAAACATGAAATGGTTATATTATTTATATATTTTATATAAATAAAAGTAATGAAACTTTTTATTTACATTTCATATGTAAATAAAAGAATGAAAATAAGAATGAAACTTTTATTTACATTTCGCATGTAAATAAAAGATAAAAATAAGAATGAAACTTTTATTTACTTTTCACATGTAAATAAAAAGATGAAAATAAGAAGGGAATTTTTATTTACATTTCACATGCGAATAAAAATATAAAAATATGAAATGAAACATGATTTAGAAGCATGAACCGCATATGAAAATTTAACATGTTTTAAAAAGCATGAAGTCGCATATGAAATGCATGAAATGAATGGACGATATATTTATATGCATGAAATGAATGGACAATATTTATACGCATGAAATGAATGGACGATATTTATGAAATGAATGGACGATATATATATACATGAAATGAATGGACGATATTTATATTTATAAAAGAATAAATAACGATATAGAATGGTTTGCAAATTTATATATGCGAGAATTATTTGGAAAGTCCGAGTTTACTCTCATTCCAAATAATGATACGACGTTCGAAGAGTTGAAGACGGTGATTGAAGACTGACGATCTTCACATCGAATGGATGTGTTGCTACTGAGACCCATGAGAGGAGTAGCTACCTTGAAGGGGCGACAGTAGTAGCCGTCCGGACGTAGTGTTGATTGCACGGATTTGACTTTCGCTCAGACCCAGGGCATAAGTTTATAAATGGAATGTATGTCTGACGTTGTAGTCCTTTATACTACATTCGTTGATCTCTCTTAATATATATCTGTTTGGTGGTTAACACCCTTCTCTGAGACGTACGAGCTTAGGGGTTATATATTGGTAGAAATCAATGGTATAGTATGGACTGACAATGTGGCATGCTAAGATGCATTGATCAAGGCTTTTGTTGAAAAGCAGGCCTTGTGGTTGATGATCAAAGCACGGCCTGTTTAGGCGTAGCTTTGTGTATAGCGTGACTTCGCGAGCCTCACACCCCGGTATGAGTCAAAAACGGGATATGGACTGCAGGGAGTGCACACGTTTCTTTCTAGCTAGAGTGGTGTCAGCGACCTACCAGCCCTGACATTTTACTTATGTGGATGATGGATTTTGAGGCGCCTCGTTATTTTTATAGGCCGTTGGTGGTCATACTATAGGTCCAAAGGGACCGGGAAGCGTGTGTTCAGGCATAACTAATCCACTGCCCATAGGCGGGGACCGGCCCTGAAGATCCAAGGGTTCACTGCGGGGGATCCTGAGGCATTTGCTAGAGTGTCTCGAATCGGAGAGGAGCTTGCCCCTAGCCTCGACTCATGATGGAATCCAAATTTCCAATACGCCCTTGCGGTTTTGATTGTAGAACTAGTATTGGCGACATGCTATATGGTAACCATGCCGTCTAGGATTGATACTTATGATTCAAATCTTTTTATTAAAACATATATACACTAATAATAATATCAAATCCATTTTATACGTATCAAGCATCTTTTGACCATTATAAGGTAAAACCATATCCTCTGGTGTGCGTTGCATTGTGTGATGGGACTTGGGTCTTATAATGGTTTCATTTTTCCAAAAAGACATTGCGTTATTTCTCGATTTACTTTGGTTTATGCACTGGCAATCCATAGGAGTAAACCCGTTCCGCGTTAGCGGCGTGGTCCTTGGATTTGTCTTATTAATTAAATTAGTTTAGAATTCTCACACCAGTCCCACGACTGACCTGTAGTTTGTTTCACTTTGCAAACTCGGGTGCCCTCTTTCCTCACGGGCAGCCGAGTAGCTTTTTGCAGATATCTCTCTCTTTAGCAGGATCCTGGATCGAAGCCTAAAGCTGTGTCCAGAGCTTAGAAGTCTTCCGCTGTTTAATGTATTAAATCTGTTGTAATTTATCTTCCACTGTAAATTTATTTAATGTACTCTGGTATATATTCTGTACTCTGATGTAACATTTATTATGATGTTATAAAAGTCTGCTGTTATTTGTTCTGATGTTGTTGTATTCCCAAAGTTAACGTATGCGAGTTTTGAACGGTCTTGGTCGATTTTGTGGTCGATTAAGGTCGGGCAAAATCCGTGTCGTTACAGGTGGTATCAGAGCTCTGGTTAGCTCAAATCTTTGGGGTACAACTCGTTAGAACTGAACAAAAGACTCATCAGAGAATTGGATTAGTAATGTCCAATAAGAATACTCATTAGAGATAGGATCAGCAGTATCCTAGAATGAGAATACTCATTAGAGATGGGGTTAGTAATGCCCTAGAATGAGTTCAGAGTGATAAGCTTATGATTAGCGTATTTTTGATTATATAATCTATTTTTGAAAATATGATTTTTAAATATATAAAAGAGTATGTATATTTGATAAGTTAGCCAACAAATGAAATTAATTAAAGTAAAATTAAAATTTAATTAGTTAATTAAACAACTTTTAGCCTAGTTCCTTTTCGAGGACGAAAAGATTTTAAGTGGGGGAGATTGTAACAACCCGGAATTTTGGAACTAATTTAAAAAAAAAAAAAAATTGATAAACAAAATCACTATTTTTGTTTGAATCAAAAGTTAACAAACAAATTTTCATTTTTGTTTGTGTATTGAAAGTCAACATACAAGATTATCATTTTTATTCATATTAAGAGAATGAAATGAAAGAATATATTTTGTCATTTGAAAATAAAAGACAAGTTTTTAACTTTACTTTGTTTACAAAATAAAACACCAATTTTTACCTTTATTTTGTTTATAAAATAAAAAGCAAGTTTTAATCTTTTATTTTGTTTACAAAATAAAATGCTAATTTTAATCTTTAATTCTGCTTACAAAATAAAATACGAGCTTTACCTTTATTTTTGCGAACATAATAAAATGCATATTTGAAATGTCATTTATGACAATTGACCTATTAGAATCACCACTTATGATAAAGCTCAAAGGGTCATTTATGTTGAGTTATAATCACCATTTATGTTAGTATTCAAAATGACATTTATGTTGAGTTAAAAATACCACTTATGCTAGGATTCAAAATGTCAACTTTTATGTTTGTTCATATTCAAAATACCCTTTTTGTTTGAACAAAGTATAAATAAATAAAAAATGTCAAAATCTAAATTAACATTTGTCAATTTAATAAAAAGTTAATCTTTTGTTTACAATTTTTATATAAACAAAAATGTCTAAATCAAAATTTACATTTGTTAATTATATAAAAGTTTATCTTTTGTTTACGTTTTACGATGTAAACATAAATGATTAAATAGATTTTATATTAAATAGGAAGATGTAAAAATAAGATTTTACATTAAAATAGAAAAATGTGAAAATAGGAAGATTGGAAATAACGAAACTATAATAAATGTTGAATTAATACAATAAAACAAACCAGTTAATTTTGAAATTGGAATATAATGTCGGAATTTAGTATAATGAAATTTTCCTAATAGTTTATTTCAAGTATAAAAAGAAATGTGAAATGAGACATTATGTTAACTTTGTCATGTTTGGAAGGAATGATTAATGAATTGATTGTTTTACAAAGATTAATTGCTCGATTAAAAATGTTAGAAAATTGAATTTGAGATGTATGACACAGGTAATTTATTCCTATGTTAGACTAGGATTAGATGGGTAATTAAATTAAGGATAAATGAAATTGAATACTGCATTCATTTAATTAACCTTTGAAATTTGAATAAATAAAAGGGAAAAATTTAAACCATTCATACCTTTAATTTATTTCCTTTTGGTTCTCTATTCATATCCATTCTTTTACCGCTTCATTTATATTTCTTATTCCTATGTATTTATCCTAATTTCCATTCATTCTTAGAACCACTCCCATTCTTTTTCTTCCTCTTCATATTTACCATTCCTCTTCGATTTTATCTCCAATTAATCCTCAAATCTACGCAGTATCTTCATAAATTTATAATAGCCAAATTGTTAAGCGATGTCAGTTCTTCGATTTCAACGAACGGTGACTCCAGAAGCGGGGCGCAGAGAGAGAGACGATCGATGATGGGTTCTGTGAATTGAACGAAGATGGAAGAAAGGATTAGAGAAATAAAGTTGCAATGGACTCGTCATGGCGAACTCTACAACACAGGCCAGATCTGAAACGGACTGATCTACAATTTTTGAAAATTCAAAAACCATCGGTGAGAATTCTAACTCACATCAAAAGGATTTATAAAATTATATTTATTCGATGTAGAAAAATGGGTTATGCGATAAAATTGTTCATGTGATGAAATCAGATATGTGACTGAAATTATTGTTTGTTGTTTGTATTGATTGCGATGCTGATGTTGTTTAAATCACGATGCGTTAACAATAAAGTATCATTGTCATTGGTTCATGTCATGTTGGCATTAAAATAACCTTTTTTATTAGGATGGTTTTATTAGAATCTTCATGGTAGATAAAGTAAACGTCTTTGTTCGAAATCTTCATGTTAGAAAAATAAACAAATTTGTCATTTATGTTATATTAGAAAATTTTGTTATCTTGTTAGAAGTGTTTTACAATTTTTTTTTTTTAGAAAAAAAATATGTCATTTTGTTATAAAATGTTTTAGGAAAATAAAAATCTCAATTTTATTAGACAACGTCATGTTGAAATAGAACTTGTCATTTTATTTGAATTAGTATTGACTAAATAAAAATGTTCATTTTTATTAAATTAGCATGGTTAAAATCAAACTATCATTTTGGTCAATTAACGTTATGTTAAAATATAAACATCGCTTTGGTCAAAACAAAATAAAATGTAAAGTTAGAATAGAATAAAATTTTGTGTCATAAAATGTAAAGTTAGAATAAAATATCGTTTGCTACAAAAATGTAATGTTAGATTTAAGAACATTTTCTCATTTAAGTTAGAAAATGTAACATATGAAATCATTTTTTTCTTGACATTAGGATACGTAAAATAAAAAGAATGATTTTAATAGTTGAAAAATCATGTATGTCATATATGTTTAATTGGAATGGATAGATTATATATGTCATGTATGTGTGATTTGAATTGACAAATCATAATCGTCATATGTGTTTAATTATAGTTGAAAAATCATGTATGTCGTAAATGTTTAATTAGAATAAACATGCCATTTTTATTAGGGATATATTATGTAAGATAAATTTGTCATTTATGACTGAATTCGTCATTTATGTGAAAATTTAACTTGTCATTTATGTGAAGATTGAAATTGTCATTTATGTCAACATGAATTTGTCTATTCATGTTGAGAGGAGTTTGTCCTTCAAGTTAAATTACTATAATGTCATTTATAAAAAATGTCATTAAATTAGAATGACATTAACACTGGAATGTCACTAGATTAGAATGTTATTAAGTTAGAATGTCATTAGATAAAAAGGGCCATTAGAATACATAGTATGGTGTATGTAAATAAATATTCATTTATATGATATTTGAAACGTAGAAAAATGTTAACATATAAAATACTCTTTTATATGATATAAGAAAATAAACTTATTTTCATAGTTAATGTCACAATAGGAATGCAACCTTATTTCCAGCGTTTATGTAAAAATATGAGTGTTGTTATATTTTTAGCGCGTTAAGTGAAGGTAGAAAATAAATATATTTTCATTGTTTAAGTTAAAATAAGATTGATAACTTATTTTTAGCGAGTTAGGTAAATTTAGAAAATAATTATAACTTCATTGTTGTTAATAAAATAAGAATGCAAACTTAATTGCATTGTTTATTATAAAATATAAATGCAACATTATTCTCATTGTTTTGATAAAAATATGAATCAAACTTTATTTTTATTTACATAAAAATATGAATGCAACTTTATTTTTATTGTTATGTCAAAAACATGAATGCAAGTTTATTTTAAGCGTTTTTAAGTAAAATATGTAAATAAATATATTCGTAGTGTTTCTGATTAAAAAAATTTATATATGGATATTGCACATGAAAGTTGTACATGAATGTGAATATATAATTAGCGTTAGTGAGGAACTTGAAATATTTTCATTATTTACTCAATTAATGGAATTAATGGACGATTTAATTAAGAAGATTGCACATTTAAAAAGGATGAAATAAAAAGTTTAAATTGGTAAGATTTCATTCCAATTATAATAATGAAGATTTGAATTGAAAAATCTCGTTTTTATGTTAACTTGTAAATTTAGAAGATTTGATTTTAAAATTTAACATAAATGGATTAATTGAGGAAGATTTCATTTAATATTAAAATGGTAAGTTTTGATATTACAATTGAAACATTTTGGGAATAGTTTTATGATAATAATATGGAAAGATTAATGTTTACTGAAATGAAAGGATAAGTAAAAGAATGAAAGATATTTTAGAAATTAGATATTCTAAAATATGAAATGTTTTAAAATAATACTTTTAAGAGATAATTATAATGATAATTATTAATTGTACCTGGACACGAGGTTAGGTCACATTTATGGCGGAAGTCTGCCCGGAACCAACCGGCATATCCAGCAGCCATAAATGTTGGGCCTAATGTGAGAGGTCCAAGTGCGCAAATACGAATTGGGTCAAGACACGAGGTTAAGCCCAACCTGTGGTAGAAGTCTGCCCGGAACCAACCGGCATATCCAGCATCCACAAGTTGTAGGCCTAATGTGAGAGGTCTGGCCCGCTATTAAATAATAAAATGTAAAGATAAACATAATAAATGGATAAGGAAAATGAATTGGGCTATTCAGTCCATTTTAAAATAGTAACTCCATTTTAACCTGTATAAATTATGTTATACATTTTATAAAGGAAATCGAAGATGATTAATATTTTATATAAGATTAAATGAAATACTCTGAAATAAATGATGTCTAATTATATATATTAAATGGGAAATTTATGAAATTTAAATTTGGGTTTATCGTGAATTATGTTTTAAATAACATTTATTCTTTAACCCGAATTTATGATAGAATAAATTCCCTAGAAATTGAATAATCATTTAATAATGACTTTGGAAGATTAAAACTAAATAAAATTTTAATTAAATCTTTAATTAGATTGAAAAGGAATTAAGTAGTTAAGATCACTGAATTAAGAAAGTGATCGAAAATGGAAAATGAACCATATAGCAATGAATATTTTCATGTTATAAATGAATAAATGAATGAAAACATGAAATGGTTATATTATTTATATATTTTATATAAATAAAAGTAATGAAACTTTTTATTTACATTTCATATGTAAATAAAAGAATGAAAATAAGAATGAAACTTTTATTTACATTTCGCATGTAAATAAAAGATAAAAATAAGAATGAAACTTTTATTTACTTTTCACATGTAAATAAAAAGATGAAAATAAGAAGGGAATTTTTATTTACATTTCACATGCGAATAAAAATATAAAAATATGAAATGAAACATGATTTAGAAGCATGAACCGCATATGAAAATTTAACATGTTTTAAAAAGCATGAAGTCGCATATGAAATGCATGAAATGAATGGACGATATATTTATATGCATGAAATGAATGGACAATATTTATACGCATGAAATGAATGGACGATATTTATGAAATGAATGGACGATATATATATACATGAAATGAATGGACGATATTTATATTTATAAAAGAATAAATAACGATATAGAATGGTTTGCAAATTTATATATGCGAGAATTATTTGGAAAGTCCGAGTTTACTCTCATTCCAAATAATGATACGACGTTCGAAGAGTTGAAGACGGTGATTGAAGACTGACGATCTTCACATCGAATGGATGTGTTGCTACTGAGACCCATGAGAGGAGTAGCTACCTTGAAGGGGCGACAGTAGTAGCCGTCCGGACGTAGTGTTGATTGCACGGATTTGACTTTCGCTCAGACCCAGGGCATAAGTTTATAAATGGAATGTATGTCTGACGTTGTAGTCCTTTATACTACATTCGTTGATCTCTCTTAATATATATCTGTTTGGTGGTTAACACCCTTCTCTGAGACGTACGAGCTTAGGGGTTATATATTGGTAGAAATCAATGGTATAGTATGGACTGACAATGTGGCATGCTAAGATGCATTGATCAAGGCTTTTGTTGAAAAGCAGGCCTTGTGGTTGATGATCAAAGCACGGCCTGTTTAGGCGTAGCTTTGTGTATAGCGTGACTTCGCGAGCCTCACACCCCGGTATGAGTCAAAAACGGGATATGGACTGCAGGGAGTGCACACGTTTCTTTCTAGCTAGAGTGGTGTCAGCGACCTACCAGCCCTGACATTTTACTTATGTGGATGATGGATTTTGAGGCGCCTCGTTATTTTTATAGGCCGTTGGTGGTCATACTATAGGTCCAAAGGGACCGGGAAGCGTGTGTTCAGGCATAACTAATCCACTGCCCATAGGCGGGGACCGGCCCTGAAGATCCAAGGGTTCACTGCGGGGGATCCTGAGGCATTTGCTAGAGTGTCTCGAATCGGAGAGGAGCTTGCCCCTAGCCTCGACTCATGATGGAATCCAAATTTCCAATACGCCCTTGCGGTTTTGATTGTAGAACTAGTATTGGCGACATGCTATATGGTAACCATGCCGTCTAGGATTGATACTTATGATTCAAATCTTTTTATTAAAACATATATACACTAATAATAATATCAAATCCGTTTTATACGTATCAAGCATCTTTTGACCATTATAAGGTAAAACCCTATCCTCTGGTGTGCGTTGCATTGTGTGATGGGACTTGGGTCTTATAATGGTTTCATTTTTCCAAAAAGACATTGCGTTATTTCTCGATTTACTTTGGTTTATGCACTGGCAATCCATAGGAGTAAACCCGTTCCGCGTTAGCGGCGTGGTCCTTGGATTTGTCTTATTAATTAAATTAGTTTAGAATTCTCACACCAGTCCCACGACTGACCTGTAGTTTGTTTCACTTTGCAAACTCGGGTGCCCTCTTTCCTCACGGGCAGTCGAGTAGCTTTTTGCAGATATCTCTCTCTTTAGCAGGATCCTGGATCGAAGCCTAAAGCTGTGTCCAGAGCTTAGAAGTCTTCCGCTGTTTAATGTATTAAATCTGTTGTAATTTATCTTCCACTGTAAATTTATTTAATGTACTCTGGTATATATTCTGTACTCTGATGTAACATTTATTATGATGTTATAAAAGTCTGCTGTTATTTGTTCTGATGTTGTTGTATTCCCAAAGTTAACGTATGCGAGTTTTGAACGGTCTTGGTCGATTTTGTGGTCGATTAAGGTCGGGCAAAATCCGTGTCGTTACAGTTCATATGCTGAAAGTCACTGGACTTGCCAGACTTTATGTCTGACCTTGCTTGTTTTCGCCCCTTTTCTTCCGTTTCCCCCCCCCAGGTTTTCTAAGGAGGGAATACTCTAGCTCGATCCGGATTCCTTCTGCTTGAAGTGCTTAAAGTATGGCTTGTCTTCTTCTGTGGGGATTATGATTTTAAACTGTGCATTCTGAAGGCTTTTGTACAAGACCGATATTTTGTACTTGAATTCTGATATTATGATTTGAAAGGATGTAACCAAGCTTATTTCGGTTTCTGTTGAAATAAAGTTATAAATTTTTCAAGTACTGTTTTATCTGTCTTGTAAGTTTCTGTTCTGTTTACTAAAATGCTCCACCAAAGTTAAGGCATTCCCTTTGTGAGTGACCTTAACGGAGGGGGGGTGTTACATTTGGTATCAGAGCTAAAGTTTACCAGATTAGATAAAAGTTTTTGAAAACTAATTTCAAAAAAGGCTTTAAAAGAAAGTATTTTCAAAAGGAAATTTTATTTTGAAAAACATAATCCCTAAAGCCATATATCTATCTTTTGATTCTCTGTCTGAATCCTTGTTTCCTTCTTTTTCTGAGTCTCCTGGGCTTCTGGCTTTCTGGGAGATTACCTCATCGCGGCGTGGTTCCGTAGGCTTGATAAGACTATGACACCTGTCAAAGGGAAAATAAGCTCCCGACTTCCATTTGTAGCCGCAGTAGTTTCACCTACGGCTAATTTTCTTTCGAGCTTTGTAGGATTTTTCCATGCGATGGAGGTAGCTTTCGAGGGACTGGTCAACGTGTTACACAAGCATAGTAAAGATGAGAATGAGGGAATTTGGCCAAGGAGCACAACCCAAAGATAAGAAACCCATGGATATGAACTTGGTTCAAAAAGAAGGCAAAAAGGAAACACAAAAAAGGAAAGAAAAGTCTGAAGATAAGGGGGAGAAAAGTGTTTTACTTGGGGAAGCTCGACTTATCTGAACAAGGATTGCAGAAAGAGGAAGGGCGCTTGCTTCAACTGTGGTGAGATGGGACACTTCACTAGGAACTGCCCGAAGAAACGACGGTAAGGGCAGAGGACAGGACCTACTTCTGGAAGGCAGGCGAGCATTCTCGAGGCTAGTGGATTGGGTAAAAATAGGAAAACTATCTGTAGGAAGTTTAATTTCTTTATCTGATTATTGAGTAGAACTCTTTCTGATTCTGACACTCTGATTCTGTAGTTGGGTCTCTGCACTTTAATAATAGTATTGTTTCTGATTCCATTGTAGACTCAAACCCATAAGGGTTATGACTCATCTGTTTGTGATAGATTGGGGTTTGAGGGATATCTGTGTTAGGCATCAAGTATGACGCATACATTCTGAGTTTTTGTGGGGTATGATTTTATCATGCTTAGCTTCCTAAGAATTATTAGGGAACCTGATCTGTACCAGTAGTTTGTAAATATCTGAATACTTCTGATAAGATTTCCAGTTTTGACATTGTCTAAAGAGGGTAATCCTCTGGGTGTCAATTTGATGTTGGTTTCGGTCTTTGGGGCCGATACTTAGGACCCATGTCTAATGGGAACCAACCTTTTGTTTTATCTGTACTCGCTTCCATCATTCGACTGTATCCTATCGATCGAATCTTCGAACTTTAGGTAGAAACTAATGGGTGTAAACATGTGTTTGAGACATGTTATGTTTGATGGTTGCAAGTGGATGCAAGTGGTTGCTAGTGGTTGCTCGTGGATGCATATACACACACTCGGCACTAGATTGGCTCGAAAACACTCTCATACTGCATATGGATGTGTGAGCATTTTCAATTTTTGTGGATGCAAAATGATTGACTCGGCACATGAATGTTGCATATGACTGAATGGATGTGCTCTCATATAGAAATGATATGTATCGAGTAGGAAAATTGCATACATGTTGGACTCATGGCACTGGCATAATTTGCATTAAGGAGGTCAACTGAATCAGTGGACCACCTGATCTTTGCATTAGATAAGGAACATATACACACACTTTTGCATATGTTCATACAACATTAGAAGTTTTATAAGGACAATGGAAGCTTGTGGATGAAGGTTGAGTAGATGGATGATTAGATGGTAGGACACATTCTTCTTAACTTGAAGATTTCGGGGACGAAATCCTTTAAGTATGGGAGAATGTAACACCCCGAATTTTCTGTGAACATATAAGTAGCAAATCAGAGGATAATTAATTTTTAAATTAAGAATCAAGGGAAACGGGTTGCGCCATTGCGTTCGTCTCGGAATTCTGCTTGGAAATGATCCGAGTTTGCAAGAATCGGAGTCCGTATGAGGGAGATATGACCCTCCGAAGTTTCAGGAATTTTCAGAATCGAAAACAGCTTGAAATTCGTATTCAAAATTCGAATTCAAACCCAGAAGCAGGCTGGGCGGGAAATTTCCCGCCCAGGACCCAGGTCGACTAGGGAGTCGACTCGGTAGTCGACCCCCCCGACCAGGTCGACTGGGCAGTCGACCTGGGTGTCGACCTGGTCCCCGAACCTGGATTTGGGCCTGGGTGCATCCTTATGTATCTGGTCTAGTTTTCTGCCTAGATTCATCTGCCCAAACCTATTTAAACAGCCCCAAACCTAGCCTTCTCTACACACAATTCTATTCTGCTTCTACTCTGCCTCTGTTCTAAATAAAAATAAAAATGGCATCACTACTCTGTTGGAATCAAAACTAGAAGCTAATCAACATCAACCTAAGCAACTAAATTCAAACTAGAGATTAAAGCTTCTGCAACGATTCTACAACAATTAAAGTTCTTTCTTTAATCTAACCAAGGAAAGTACAGTTATTTTCCGATATAAACGTTAATTCTGATTATGACATGAATTGTAAATCTGAATCTGAGATTATATCTGTTCTGTTCGATTTAGATCTTCCTTATTCTGTATTTCTTTCTGCTTTCTTTTCTATGGCCAGGATACCACGAGCCTGAGCCAATCTCAGAAGAGATTAACATACGCTAAAATGTTTGGAACAGTAAAATGAATGATGCATAAATTGGGCATGACCAATAGGTGACTGATTTGAGGAAAGAACATGGACTGTAGCTAGAACATAAATCTGAGACATATGACTGGACATGTTATATTTATAACATAAGGGGGTATTGAACATATGATTTGAGGACACATTATTGGACATAAATATAGACTGTATTCAACATATGATTTGAGATAAAGAGAATATGGCTTAGGTATAAAGATTTACATGAAAGTAGGATATCTATTAATGTAAATAAACACTTAAGTAAGGGATCTTTGGGATATATGACATGCATGGTAATCGATGGCTATATTTGGTATAATTTATATATGGATCTTCTGTACTATGCAAGTTTAATAAAAATTGAAACATACGATATATGGTAAATTATGACCATAATCTGTGCTATGTAAATTTAATGCAAACATGGGGTATATGATCATATTGTGAATCATGACTATTATTTATGCTTGTGAATTTAGGCAAGATTTATAATTATGCAAGATATATTTGTGAAACTTTAAGGAATGATTAAATCTGTTATATTTGCCTAATTTGTTAGTTCTGTTGTATTTTCCTAATCTGTTAGTTCTGTTATATTGCCTAATCTGCTAGTTCTGTTATATTGCCTAATCTGCTAGTTCTGTTATATTGTTTAATCTACTGGTTCTGCTCTACCGCCTAGTCTGCTAGATCTGTTCATCTGCCAAATCTATCATCTGCTAAGTCTGTTGAAAATGCCAAATCCGCTAAACTAAATCTGTTGGGATGCCTAAATTGCTAAATCTGTTGAGATGCCTAATCTGTTATCTGCTAAATCTGCTAGTTTGCTTAATCTGCTGAATCCGTTAAGTCGCATAAATCTGTTATCCGCTATGTCTGTTAAGTTGATATATTCAGTCTGTTATTGACATAATCTGAAGTAGCTATGAATAATTGACATGTATATTAGGCGTGGGCATAAATGGTAAACTATTAATTAATTGGCCGCAAAGATAAACATGGCTAACTCGAGGTTAGAATGAGTCTGCGGCGTAATTCTGCCCGGAACCGCCCGGCACATCCAGTGGCCACGAACAATAGGTTCTAATGTGAGAAGTTAGTTATAACGTGCTTGAAACCCAAGGTTAGACTCAGTTTGCGGCAGAAATCTGCCCGGAACCAACCGGCCTAGCCAGTAGCCGCAAACTGTCGGTCTAATGTGAGAGGTCTGGGCATTAATATTTAATTAATGAAAATCTGAGATAAATATGATGTCTAAAACGTGTTGGGTGGATAGGATTAAACCCACTAGACTGATGAATTTAATAAATCTGTTCCGTGAATCTGTAGGCCCAATTACAAAGTTAGACAAATTTGTAAGTTTGTTAATCAGTAACTGGTTAATCGGTAAGTCTGTTAAATCTCTATATCTGATCCGTTAGTTTGAAAACTTGTCTGTGAACTGGTTGATCTGAATTCTGTATGTCTGAACTTGTAAACAAGTTAATCTGAAATCTGTTAGTCTGGGGACACAAGGTTAGGAGGGGAATTACTTGTGTCATCGGTTGTTTGGGACCCATATTAGTCAGTAACCCTTTCTGGTATCAAAACTTTGACCGAACAGTAGGTAGGGTCTGGGCACGCTTACTGAACTAATTATAATGGTTCATTCTGATAATGGCAAGGGGTGTTGATGGTGCTTTCCAACCGGGTCATGTGCGTGCATGGATCCCGGCCTGCCTCTGTGGATGTAAGACGCCGTGACATCTGTAAATATGTCTGTGCCAATTGATTGTCACTTTAGGGAGTGATACACCCTACTGTGGGGCCGACACAGGATATTTATGTATTAGGGAGCCGATCGCTTAGGGTAGGGTTTTAGGGTACACTAAGTTCTGTCTGTTTCTGTTGGTACCGTCTGTTTCTGTTAGGTGGCAACACCCGTCTGTTTCTGCGTGGTACCGTCTGTTCAGGTGGTAAAGGCATAATTACTAGTGTACACCTAATTCTACATTCTATTTCCGTAGGGATTAATCTGACTGTTTCTGTTCGGGTGGTAAAGGCCCATTTTTAATATTCTGTTTCTGTCTGTTTCTGTTCAGGTGGTAAAGGCCCATTATCAGCATTCTGCTTCTGTCTGTTTCTGTTAGGGTGGTAAAGTCCCATTATTAGCTTTCTTCTTCTGTGGAAATTATTCTATACCTATTTCTGTTTCAGTTTAGATATTAGGGTGACACCTAATCCTGTTATACTAGTATTAGTGCAGAGAAGTAAGATAAATAAGAAGCATGGCTTAGTCTACATCATTCTGTTTCCGCTGTTTAACCTAAGTATATCTGCTGCTCATGTTACTGCCACCTCTTATCCAGTTTGCTTTCATGTCATTATTATTATTATCTGTTCATATGCTGAAAGTCACTGGACTTGCCAGACTTTATGTCTGACCTTGCTTGTTTTCGCCCCTTTTCTTCCGTTTCCCCCCCAGGTTTTCTAAGGAGGGAATACTCTAGCTCGATCCGGATTCCTTCTGCTTGAAGTGCTTAAAGTATGGCTTGTCTTCTTCTTTGGGGATTATGATTTTAAACTGTGCATTCTGAAGACTTTTGTACAAGACCGATATTTTGTACTTGAATTCTGATATTATGATTTGAAAGGATGTAACCAAGCTTATTTCGGTTTCTGTTGAAATAAAGTTATAAATTTTTCAAGTACTGTTTTATCTGTCTTGTAAGTTTCTGTTCTGTTTACTAAAATGCTCCACCAAAGTTAAGGCATTCCCTTTGTGAGTAACCTTAACAGAGTTGGGGTGTTACACCCTTCTCTAAGACGTATGAGCTTAGAGATTATATATATATATATATTGGTAGATGATAAATAATATGGTAGGGTCTGATAATGTGACATGCTAAGATGCAAATGATCAAGGCTTTGTTGAAAAGCAGGCCTTGTGGTTGATGATCAAAGCACAGCCTATTTAGGCATAGCTTTGTGTATATCATGACTTCGCGAGCCTCACACACCGGTTGAGTCTAAAACGGGAGAAGGGAACGCAAGGAGTGCACACGTTTCTTTCTGGCTAGAAGTGATGCTGGGCTTTAACACGGCCCGGCATTTGCTTATATGGTTGATGGAATTTTTGCGAGGCCTTGGTTTATTCTTATCAGTCGCCCTCGGCTGATTTGTAGATCCAATAGGATCGGGGAGCGTGTGTTCAGGAATAACTAATCCACTTAAGTATTTATGGACCGGCCCTGCTGTATCCAAGGGTTCGCCAGCGTCCGAATCCTGAGGCATCGCTAGAGTGTCTCGAATCGGTCATGAGCTCCTCCCTAGCCTTGACTCATGATGGAAACCAATTTTTCCAATACGCCCTTGCGGTTTTGATTGTGTAACTAGTATGGCGACATAGTAGATGGTATCTATGCCGTCTAGGATTGATATTATATTTGAAATGTTTTAAATATATATACACACCAATAATATCGTATTTTACGTATCAAGCATCTTTTGACCATTATAAGGTAAAACCCTATCCTTTGGTGTGCGTTGCATTGTGTGATGGGACCTGGGTCTTATAATGGTTTCATTTTTTCTAAAAAGCATTGCGATATTTGACTATTTACTTTATTTATGAAATGGCAATCCAATGGAGTAAACCCCTTCCGCGTTAGCGGCGTGGTCCAGTGATTAGCCTACTTATTACATAAATTAAGTATAGAATTCTCACACCAGTCCCACGACTGACCTGTAGTTTGTTTCATTTTGCAAACTCGGGTGCCCTCTTTTAACACGGGCAGTCAAGTAGCTTTTTGCAGATATAGTTAAGCAGGATCCTAGATTGAAGCCTGAAGCTGGGTCCAGAATATTGATGGCCTTCCGCTGATATTAGTTCCGCTGCAATGTATTTAATGTATTGTAAATGTATCTTCCGCTGTATTATTTATCGATGTACTCTGATATATTATGTACTCTGATGTAACATTTATTATTGATGTTATAAAAGTCTGTGTTGTTGTTCTGATGTTGTTGTACGCCCAAAGTTAACGTACGCGGGTTTTGAACGGTCTTGATTGATCTTGCCATCGATTGGGGTCTGGCGAAATCCGGGTCGTTACAGGTGGTATCAGAGCCAGGTTAGCTCAAATCCTTGGGGTACAACTCATTAGAATTAAACAGTAGACTCATCAGAGGTTGGATTAGTAATATCCAATAAGAATACTCATTAGAGATAGGATCAACAATATCCTAGAATGAGAATACTCATTAGAGATGGGGTTAGCAATGCCCTAGAATGAGTCAGAGTGGAAAATTTATAATTAACGTACTTGTAATTATATATATAATTCGGTTTTAGAAAATATGATTTTGGATATATAAAAGTTATATATTTTTGAAAATTTAATCAACTAATTGGTTGATGATTGTGTTGTGTAATTATGAGTTCAACTAATAAAATTATTAAACAATTAAGGAATGGAAATTAAATTAGTTAAATAAACAACTTTAGCTTCTTTTCCTTTTCGAGGACGAAAAGATTTTAAGTGGGGGAGATTTTAACAACCCGTAAATTTCTGAACCAATTAAAACTTTTTATTTTAGAAAATTTTAATGAATTTCGGGAATATAAAGTGATTTATTATAAATAATAATGGCTAGAATTCATTTTAATTGAAGTTAAAATGAATAAATTTAATTATAATATAAATGGAGTTAGAAATGGCGTAGTAGTTTGAAAAGTCAAACTAGAACTTTGACTGACTATACAGGATGCAAAATTTAACGGATTTTAGTGAAACCAAAAATATTAGAATCTATTTAGAAATATCTTTCTAATGAATCTGAAAAATTGAAATTTCATAGCAGAAATCAAAAGTTATGGCCAATTCAATATTTAGAAAGGTCGCTATGAAATTTACAAAGGTCAAAAGGCTACTTTTCACATATGAAGGAATTTCGACTCGAAACCACTTCCATTGAGTCTGGAATGACGTTTCTGCATTGAAAAACAGTAAACACTTATATATTTTGAGTTTCGGGAATTGTTTGTTTAAAAATGTATTTTTAATATTAAATATATTGGCCTTAAAAATAGTCATTTTTCAAACGACCTCTGTTTCCGACGAAACCACTTTTCTTGGAACCGGAATGTCAAATTATTGCTAGGTTTCAATTTTCAGAATTTTTTGAATTAATATGTGAGCGTGCCAAAAGAAAATGTGTTTTGACTATTTAGTTAAATCTAAACGCCTTTAAAATAGTCATTTTTCAAACAGTCTCAGAATTCGACGAAAATAATTTTGTTGGATTCGTATCGTCATAAGAAAGCTAAAAATATTTTTTTTGAATTTTCTGAGGTCCTATGTGGGCCCGACAAATTTAAATGTACGGTCAGTATTTAATTAATTAACTATTAATGGGATTTTAAATAAATTTCTACAGATTTCAGAACTGGACCCCGAGACCCATCCCATTATGTTCAGAAGGCCTCAAAACGTTAAGATCGACAATAAGCAAGCCCAATTCGGAGGCAGCCCGCATTTTCACCTTTATAACACATTTTAAATAATAAAATAATAAAATAATCCGAAAATAAAACCCTAATTCATGGCAGCCGCCGCCTGCAGTTTTAATGGCTGAAAATGTCCCAAACTTCAATCGTTAATAACTTTTGATCCGCTCAACGAAAATCAACGTATGATATAACAAATCGAAGAGAATTCAGAGAGCTTCAGATCCATACGGTCAAGATCGGGTTTCAGTTCATGGATTTCACGAAATCTGGACTGAAAGGCCGTGCGTTCGTGGTCGGATTTCGGGGTGGTGGGACCACCGAGTTCGGCGGGCTTCAGGGCGGAGGAGGTCTTGGCTGAGGCGGTTTGTGTGGCGGTGTTTGATCGGCGCATGGGTGGCCATAGGGGGTGCGCACGGAGGATGGGAGGAACGATATTTGGTTCGGCCAAATCGACAGCGTGAGGAAGAAGTTATTTTAATATTATATTATTATTTATTTATTTAAATATTTAATTTATGCAATCTTTAAAAATCAATATCTCTCTCATACGAGGTCCGATTGACGAACCGTAAGTTGCGTTGGACTAGTATTTCCGAGATCTTCGTGATGATGCGGACTAGAACTGATTCTGAGACAGTCGAATTTTCAGCCATATCTAGGTGAGAATTCTGAATTTATTATTTAATTAATTATAAATTATTTTTCTTGCGTTAAAAATAATTGTATAATGACGTGAATTCAGATCTGAAATGTTCTTTGATTGATGAATTGTTAATGATTGCTTGTGGTATGTTTGTTGGTCATGTTGTGATAGATCCGCATTGAAAATTCATGTATTGTTGAATATTATTTGCGATTAGAAAAGTGAATCTAAATCTAGATTTAAATCATATTTATTCAGATCTAGTTATCCTAATTTATTTTAAATATTAAAATATTATTTTTATTATTCTGAGATGAACAATAGAATCCGGTCGATAAATAAAAACATATTTTTTTTGTTGATTTTAAAATAGAAATTGAACGGCGAAGAAAATGTTATTTTTATTTGTTTATATAACAGCAGAATTTAAACAACAAATAAAACCTTATTTTTTATTTGTTTAACTTACAATAGAATTTAAACAACAAATAAACCTTATTGTTATCTGTTTATTTTAGAACAGGATTTGAACGACAAATAAAATTTTATTTTTATTTGTTTATCTACAGTAGAATATGAACAACAAATAAAATATATTTTTATCTGTTTCCATTACAACAGAATTTGGCGAATGAATAAAATCTTACTTTTATTTGTTTACATTAAGAACAGATTTGTGAATGACAGCAAAAAATTTCTTTTTACTGTCACCTTAAACATGCTTATAAAACAAAACTTTATATACATTGTATTTGTAAATTAAAAGTAATATTTGGAGAAAAACACAAGTGTTTACATTTTATTTGAGAAAAAGAAACCATTCTTTTATTTGTGTTTTCGTCACAAATAATAACATAGAAAAAGAACAATTCTTTTATTTGTGTTTTTCAACATAAATATATACATAGAAATGAATTATTATTTTATTTGTGTTTTTCAACAAAAATATAACTCAGCAAAAGAGTCATCTTTTTATTTGTGTTGACTAACACAAATAAAACTTAGAATATGAATTATTTATTTATTTGCATTTTTCAATGCAAATATTACATAGAAATAAAGTTCATCTTTTTATATGCATTTTTCAATGCAAATATTACATAGAAATAAAGTTCATCTTTTTATATGCATTTTTCAATGCAAATATTACATAGAAATAAAGTTCATCTTTTTATATGCAATTTTCAATACAAATATAACATAGAAATTAAGTTCATCTTTTTATTTGTATTATCCATACGAATATGACATAGAAATAAAGTCCATCTTTTTATATACATGCTACAACACAAATATATACTTAGAATTTGTTGCACAAATAAAATCCACTTTTTAGTTGTCATTTGAAACTCAAAATTTATTAGACGAATATAATCTACTCTTTATTTGTCATTTAAAATTAGTATTTATTATACAAATAAAGTTCACTTTTATTTGACATTAGAATACATAGGAAAATATTTACATATAAAATATTCTTTTATATGTTAGTAGAATGTATAGAAAAGTATAAACAAATAAAATGATTCTTTTATTTGTTATCAGAACACATAGGAAAGTGTAAAACAATGAAATACCCTTTTTATGTTATCCTAGAACTGAAATTTTGAGTTCAATCTTTTATTTGCATTCACTAATGCAAACATACATTGAAATAAAATTTACCCTTTTATTTGCATCCACCAATACAAATATATGTTGAAACCAAAAATTTATTCTTTTATTTACATTCTTCAATGTAAAATTCATTGAAAATGAAATTAGTTCTGTGATTTGCACTCATTAAGGCAAATATATTTTGAACGGAAAGATTGTTCCTTTATTTGGAATCACTAATGAAAATATAACATTGAAAAATACGTTAACTTTTTATTTGCATTTTTCAATGCAAATATGCACTGAAGATAAAGTTTATTCTTTTATTTGCATTCTCTAATGTAACACCCCGAATTTCGGTTAATGCTAAAATTCACAAATTAAAGAATAACTAGTCCCAGATGTGGGAATTAGGGGAAACGGGTTGCACCATTGCGTTCGTCTCGGAAAAATACGCGAAATAGAGTCTGAGTTTTCAAAAATCGGAGTCCGTATGAAGAAGATATGGACGAACGAAGTTAGGCAGAAAAACCGGAAACTAGCCAGAATGCACTGGCGCACTTGTGAAGTGCGCCAACACAAAAATTGCACTGGCGCACTTGTGAAGTGCGCCAACACATTTTTACACTGGCGCACTTGGGAAGTGCGCCCGTGCCGAGCCAGGAAACCTGCACAGTTTCTAGAGAGTTCTGCGGTTGGGTGCACCAGTTTGGGGTTTGGGCTTGGTCTTAGGGCTGGTTTCTGGAAGGTTCCGAAATCTAAGGGTCCTAATCTAATTTAGGGTTAATCTAAGGGCCTAAAACACTCACCTAATCTATAAATACACCCTAATACTACCCTAATTCATTCTAAAAATAGAAATGATGCCACCATGCCGCCAAAATCAAACTTGAGAGGAACCTCCACTTGTTTATGAAGAAAGTTGCAAGCTAATCAACCTCTAATCATCATCTTCTTCTTGTATAGCAACTAGTTCTACTACATAAGTTTGCTAATCTTGGTTTTGGTGAGTTTCTATAGACTTAACAATCAATTGTTAAATTGATTATGATAGGATATGATAAGATATGGCTATGTTTGTGGAATCAATGTGTTTATGCAAGTTTAGTATAGTGTATGTTGTGTGCTATATGCAAGTTTAATGCTATGTTTTATGATGCAAAACACTATGTTGAACATTGATTCATATGTAACATGTTATGCAAGCTATATGGGAGATTATATGTAAGTCTATATGTAACATGTTATGCAAGTTATGTATTTGATTTTATGCATGCTAAGTATTTGATTTTATGCATGCTAAGTGTTTGGTTTTATGCATGCTAAGTATTTGATTTTATGCATGCTAAGTATTTGATTGTATGCATGCTAAGTATTTGGTTTTATGCATGCTAAGTGTTTGGTTTTATGCAAGTTTGTCTCTTTTTATGATATGCATAATATATGCAAGTTTGTCTCTAAGTATGGCATGTTATGCAAGTTCATATGCAAGTTATGATACATATTCATATGCAAGTTATGATGCAAGTTCATATGCAAGTTATGATGCAAGTTCATATGCAAGTTATGATATAAGTTCATATGCAAGTTATGATATATGTTTATATGCAAGTTATGATGCAAGTTCATATGCAAGTTATGATGCAAGTTCATATGCAAGTTATGATATAAGTTCATATGCAAGTTATGATATATGTTTATATGCAAGTTATGATGCAAGTTATGATGCAAGTTCATATGCAAGTTATGATATAAGTTCATATGCAAGTTATGATATATGTTTATATGCAAGTTATGATGCAAGTTATGATGCAAGTTCATATGCAAGTTATGATGCAAGTTCATATGCAAGTTTATGTGCAAGTACATATGCAAGTTGTCTCTTTTATGATATGCATAATGCAAGTTTGGGTTAGATACTGGTTGGGTTTAATGTATGCTCATATATGCAAGTTGACACCTTTTGAACCCATGATAAAGTTATAAGCTATGTTGGTTAAACCCATGACATTTGTGATGAATCTTCCCTTTTATTATGTCACGTTACGAGAACGAATTACGTGGGGAACGATGGGGTTAATATGCATGTTAATAAAATGATGTGGAATGGGTATGCTTAAGAGTAACATAAATTAAATGGACATAATTGGGAATTTACCTATTGAGTTAGGTCTACCCATATTATGGAGTTGGGAATTTACCTATTGAGTTAGGTCTACCCATACTACGGAGTCGGGAATTTACCTATTGAGTTAGGTCTACCCATATTCTGGAAAACATGATTAATTAATTAGGGATAATTAATATAAATTAGGAGGGTGATTAATTAGGTGTAATTAATCGACTAAGACACGAGGTTGGACTCAGTTGTAGCGTAAAACTGCCCGGACCCAACCGGCTTAACCAGTTGCTACAAATGTTAGCCCAACGTGAGAGGTCTTAGGCACAAATTAAATACATGATTAAAGTAAAGACACGAGGTTAGACCCTTTTTATGACGTAAGGCTGCCCGGACCCAACCGGCATATCCAGCAGTCATAAAAGACGGTCTAATGTGAGAGGTCTTTATGAGGTCATGATCTTAATTAATTAATTAAGAAACACTTAACCATATTAGCATGTAGAGGGACATGAGGGGTTAAGTGGGTGCCTTGGGTGGCATGAGGAATCTAGTGGGTTGCCTTGGGTGGCAATAGAAAATACGATTAGAATACTTAACCAAAGAGGAACATGTAATTAAACATGGGTAAAGGGTTAAGTAAGTGCTTTGGGTGGCATGTGGAAATCTAGTGGGTGCCTTAAGTGGCAATTGATATATGATTAGATGACTTAACCAAACCTTGACATGTAGATGGGCATGATTATAACAGGGGTTAAGTGGGATACACTAGATAAAATAACAACCTTAGGTGGTAGCTTGTGGGGGCCCATTTCAACCAATATCCCAAACGTATCTTAGTGGGCTCGACTCTAGTCGAGTGACGGGACTCGCATATTGGGCTTGACTATAAGAGGCCAAAATGGGTTAGCGGTGGCAACGCATGACCAACGGGTTTCATATGCGTGTGTGGACCCGGGCTGGTAAATAAGACGTTGTTGCATCGTGTAGATATAAGCCGTGCACCGTTAGTTTTATCAGGTTGCCATGTTTGGGGAATGGTACACCCCACGGTGGGGCCAGCACGGGTATCTACGTTAGGGAGCCGATCGAATGGGGAGTAGTGTGTACACCTAGTGGATTGTAGGGCCCCGTGGCGTCTACTTAGTCACCTAGGGGTACGCGAGAACTATTAAGTTAATTTTATAAGTCCATGGGTGGGATCAACCTTTAAGTTAGGAATGACTGGTGTGGTGCAGTGTAGGAATTACCCTTGGGTGGGTAGATCTGGGGTGGTGTAATCTAGTAATTATCCTTGGGTGGATAAATGCGTCTTTTCGGTTATCTTAGTACATCCTGTGTTTAGTTGGCTACTTAGTGTAGTCATTATCCCCAGAGGTACCGTACCTTGTTTATATCATACCCTAATTACTTTAATGATTGTATTGTTAGGGTTATAGGACTCACTCAGACTTATGTCTGACCCCGTTGTTTTTATCTTTTTTTCCAACCCTCAGGTTATCAGAGTGGGCCCAGTACGAGTGGGCTTAGATCAGGCTGCTTTATTCTCTTTTGGAGCTTGGACCATAGATGTAGAGCTCAGCTTACCCTTTCTTTTATGGCTATCAGTTCATGTATTGGGATTATGTACTTTTATCAGGATGGATATTTTGTACTTGACTCTTATTATGGTTTTGTGATGTAACCAAACATGTTTTACTTTCCGCTGCAATGAAATGATGTTTTAAAATTTTCAAGTATTACTTATATCTGTCTTGTTGTAATTTTTCTGTTCTATATTCACTTAAAATACTCCACCGATGTTATGGCATTCCCTTAGCGAGTGACCATAGCGGGTGTGGGGTGTTACACGTGGTATCAGAGCTTAAGGTTACCAGAACAGATAAATTTTTTAAGAAAAACTATTTTCTAAGAATATTTTTGAAAGGAGTATTTTCAAAAGCATGTCTTTTAAGAGAAAAGTTTTTGAAAGAAAAGCATAATCCCCAATAGCCATATCTATATCTTTCGAATTCTCCGTTTTGAATCTCTTCCTCTCTCGTTTTGAGTTTCCCCTCCGCGTATAGATGACCTTTCTAAGATAGATAAGAACGGAAAACCACTTTAAGGGACTTAGACGTTAGTCAGATTAGAAGTTGGTTCAAGAAGGAGGAGGACTGTTAGGTATCTATTGGATAGACGAAGGGAGGAAGGCTCAAATAGTTGTTTGGTTAATGAAGGAAGAAACCTCATTGGTGGGAGTTTACGAGTGGAGAATGGGAAGAAGAAGGCGAGTAGTTATCCTTTTGAGAGGAATAGGACACCTTATTAGGGTTGTCCAAAGAGGCAAGGGCAAGGTATGGAATCTCCTGGAGGGTAATTGTATTCCCTCGCGACTAGTGTACCAGATGGAGATAGGACTGTCTAGGTTGGAATTTGGATTTCTTTATTTTCCGGTTCGAACTTTATTAGATTCTGACGCATCGAGTTCGTTTATCTCATCATTTTTAGTTGAGTCACTGCACTTAGACACCAGTTTAGTAGATGATCCCTTAGTTGTTTCAAACCCAATTGGGGCTCCATGAAGTGTTTGGGTTTGAAAGTTGCTATACTTAGCATTGAGTTTAGATGTGATGCTTTTTGGGCTTCACGGGCTATGGGTTAGTTTTGGGCATGGACTAGTTATCCAGTAGGGGTGCCGTTCTTGATTTTGAAGGGAGAGTTGTTAGGTTTATGACCCGCTTGGGTAAGACTCTCGAGATCTCTTGTAATCCCATGGAATCTGTTATGCTAAGTTATCTAGAATCGCATGACACGTCGGTCGAGAGGTTGCGATCTGTTAGAGTGGTCCGGGAATACTCGGATGTGTTTGAGGGGGTGAAGGGCTTACCTCCGGAGCGGGAGATTGACTTCTGAATATATCTGGTAGACAATGCCAAACCAGTATCTTGGCCAGTGTGCCACATGGCTCCTCATGAGAGGAGGGAACTCCATAATCAAGTAGGCGATTTGCTTGAGAAGGGGTTCATAAGACGAAGTATATCGGAGTGGGGTGCTCCAGTAGTTTTTGCCACGAAGGCGGATGGGTCCCTCAGACTTTGTGTAGGCTAAAGAGAACTAAATAAACTCACAAAGAAGAATAGACACCCATGGCCGAGGATTGATGATCTCTTTGGTCAGTTAGTTGGCGCCTCAGTATTTTCGTAGTTGGACTTAGCCACGGGGTTTCGTCAGTTGAGAGTGGCTGAGGATAGTATAGAGAAGATTGCCTTTAGGACTCCGGATGGTTTTATGAGTGGCTGGTGATGCCATTTGGTTAGACGAACACCTCCACATACTTTGTTGATTTGATGAGAAGGATGTTCAGGGAGTACCTAAATAAGTTCGTGATGATCTTGGTGGATGACATCTTGGTCTTTTCTAGGAGCGAAATAAGTTTTCGTATGTGCTCAATAGGTTGAGCAAAGCCCGTTATGGGATAAACGGTGGTTTTGGAGCGAGACTGGAAAGGACATCCAGAGTTGGACAAGGGATTAATTATTTAGCCGTTTTTACTAGTATCATCTCACGTAGGTCGTCTGAATTCGAAGGAGGTATCCCTTGGGTGTTTGTCTGATATTGGTTTAGGCCTTTGGGGCTTGCATTTGGGGGATGTCGAGCTCGACTAGGGTGGTCTGCGTGAGAGATGGATAGTTGTGACGATTTTGCATGGGAGAATATCCTGATTTTCTCTAGAAGTGGAGAAAAGCATGCCCTACATCTTAGGGAAGTGTTGGAGACTCTTTGAGCGCATTGTCTTAAGACAACAAAGGTGGATGGAATTCTTAGCATCCAATGAGTTTGAGATAGCGTATACCCCTGGCAAGGGTAACGTGGTGGCAGACGCCTTAAGCAGAAAAAGGTTGTCTTTGAGTCCATTGTTCGTGGAATGGCGGAGCTTAGAGTTTGTTTCTAGGTTTGACTTTAGACCTTCCGTTGACTTTGTACCCGGTTTGCTAGCCTCCTTGGAGGTTAGGCCTACTCTTTTGGGACGGATTGGCGAGGCACAGCGAGACGACCCACAGTTGGTTGAGTTAGTAGAGAAGCTCATAAGGGGGGAGTCGTCCAGCCATTTGAGTAGGTACACCCTAGATGGTAAGGGGTGGTTGCGTAGAGACGGTAGACTTTGTGTACCGCAAGATGAGGGTTTGAAGAAGGCTATACTTGATGATGCACATCGGTCGAAGATGACCATTCATCCTGGTAGGGACAAGATGTACCAAGACATGAAGCGAGTTTTCTTTTTGGGCCGGTATGAAGAAAGATGTGACCGAGTATGTGGCTAGATGCTTGGTGTTATAGCAAAGGAAAGCGGAGCAAAGGAAACCCGGTGGGTTGCTACACCCATTGGAAGTTCCGCAATGGAAGTGGGATAGTGTCTCGATGGATTTCATCGATGGGTTACCGAGATCGAGGAAGGGCAATACGGGAATTTGGGTTGTGGTAGACAGACTTACCAAGAGTGCCCATTTTATACCCGTGAAGAGTAAGAGGACCGCTCCATGGCTTGCTTCAGTCTATGTTAGAGAGATTGTTAGATTGCATGGCGTACCATCCAGCATTGTGAGTGATCGAGATCCTATCTTCACTAGTGAGTTTTGGAGAAGTTTGCAAGAGGCGGTAGGGACTCAGTTGTGTTTGAGCACCGCATATCATCCTCAGACGGATGGTCAGACCGAGAGGGTGAATCGTATCTTAGAAGATCTCTTGAGGCTTTGTATCTTGGATTTTGGAGGTACAAGGGAAGAACATCTTCCTTTGGTGGAGTTCGCATACAATAACAGCTTTCAGTCTAGTATTGGCATGGCACCTTTCGAAGCTCTTTATGGAAGGCCTTGTCGATCTCCTACATGTTAGTGGGAATCTACGGATAAGATCTTGCTTGGGCCAGATATGGTTAGAGAGACTTCAGAGAAGATTGATTTGATTCGAAGAAGGATGAAGGCAGCGCAAGATAGACAGAAATCTTATGCGGATCGGAGAAGGACGGATCTTGAGTTTGAGGTTGGGGACATGGTTTTTGTCAAAGTACCTCCGTTGAGAAATGTTGTTCGCTTTGGGTCCGTTGGGAAGTTAGCACCGAGGTTTGTTGGGCCGTTTCCTATTAAGGAAAGGATTGGACGGATGGCATATAGGGTGGAGTTGCCCGACAGACTTAGTGGTGTTCATGATGTATTCCATGTATCACATTTGAGGAAGTGCTTACATGAGACCGCAGAGGTCGTAGAGCCGAGCTTGCTTAGAGATATAGAGGTAGAGCGTGATGCGACGATTCGACGAGCTCCTACTCGCATCCTTGGGTCAGAAACTAGGAAGTTGAGGAACAGAGAAGTTCAGCTAGTTAAAGTGCAATGGGGAGAAGACGAGGGCAATGCTACTTGGGAGACGGAAGCGAAGATGCGTTCTTTGTACCCATTTCTTTTTGAGAGTATGTCTTTTAACTTCTCCTTTATCGTTTGTCTAGTACTTATCTTATCTTTAGTATGTCCTCTCATTAGTACATTTGACCTTTAGATAGGGTAAACCTATGGTTGAAACAGGTGTTTGAGACATGTTATGTTTGATGGATGCATGTGGATGCAAGTGGTTGCTAGTGGTTGCTCGTGGATGCATGTATACACACTCTAGGCACTAGATCGGCTCAATCACTTCATATTGCATATTGCATAAAATTGTGTGTAGGAAGCTATATTTATGGATGTATAATGATTGTGTTATCATATGGATGATGCATTTTGGTGAATGATTGTGCACTCATGTAGATATTGTATGTGTCGATAGGGTTCTCTCGCATACATAATGGATGCATGGCACTATCATGGTTTGCATATGTTCATACATTAGATAGGGAACATATACACACACTTTTTGCATATGCTCATACATCATTAGAAACTGTTTTAAGGATAATGGATGCCCGTATTTGATGGATTGAGTAGATGGTTGTTTGGATGGTAGGATATGCATTCTCCTTAGCTTAGAGATTTCAGGGACGAAATCCTTTAAGGAGGGGAGAATGTAACACCCCGAATTTCGGTTAATGCTAAAATTCACAAATTAAAGAATAACTAATCCCAGATGTGGGAATTAGGGGAAACGGGTTGCACCATTGCGTTCGTCTCGGAAAAATACGCGAAATAGAGTCTAAGTTTTCGAAAATCGGAGTCCGTATGAAGAAGATATGGACGAACGAAGTTAGGCAGAAAAACCGGAAACTAGCCAGAATGCACTGGCGCACTTGTGAAGTGCGCCAACACAAAAATTGCACTAGCGCACTTGTGAAGTGCGCCAACACATTTTTACACTGGCGCACTTGGGAAGTGCGCCCGTCCCGAGCCAGGAAACCTGCACAGTTTCTAGAGAGTTCTGTGGTTGGGTGCACCAGTTTGGGGTTTGGGCTTGGTCTTAGGGCTGGTTTCTGGAAGGTTCCGAAATCTAAGGGTCCTAATCTAATTTAGGGTTAATCTAAGGGCCTAAAACACTCACCTAATCTATAAATACACCCTAATACTACCCTAATTCATACTAAAAATAGAAATGATGCCACCATGCCGCCAAAATCAAACTTGAGAGGAACCTCCACTAGTTTATGAAGAAAGTTGCAAGCTAATCAACCTCTAATCATCATCTTCTTCTTGTATAGCAACTAGTTCTACTACATAAGTTTGCTAATCTTGGTTTTGGTGAGTTTCTATAGACTTAACAATCAATTGTTAAATTGATTATGATAGGATATGATAAGATATGGCTATGTTTGTGGAATCAATGTGTTTATGCAAGTTTAGTATAGTGTATGTTGTGTGATATATGCAAGTTTAATGCTATGTTTTATGATGCAAAACACTATGTTGAACATTGATTCATATGTAACATGTTATGCAAGCTATATGGGAGATTATATGCAAGTCTATATGTAACATGTTATGCAAGTTATGTATTTGATTTTATGCATGCTAGGTATTTGATTTTATGCATGCTAAGTGTTTGGTTTTATGCATGCTAAGTATTTGATTTTATGCATGCTAAGTATTTGATTGTATGCATGCTAAGTATTTGGTTTTATGCATGCTAAGTGTTTGGTTTTATGCAAGTTTGTCTCTTTTTATGATATGCATAATATATGCAAGTTTGTCTCTAAGTATGGCATGTTATGCAAGTTCATATGCAAGTTATGATACATATTCATATGCAAGTTATGATGCAAGTTCATATGCAAGTTATGATGCAAGTTCATATGCAAGTTATGATATAAGTTCATATGCAAGTTATGATATATGTTTATATGCAAGTTATGATGCAAGTTCATATGCAAGTTATGATGCAAGTTCATATGCAAGTTATGATATAAGTTCATATGCAAGTTATGATATAGGTTTATATGCAAGTTATGATGCAAGTTATGATGAAAATTCATATGCAAGTTATGATATAAGTTCATATGCAAGTTATGATATATGTATATATGCAAGTTATGATGCAAGTTATGATGCAAGTTCATATGCAAGTTATGATGCAAGTTCATATGCAAGTTTATGTGCAAGTACATATGCAAGTTGTCTCTTTTATGATATGCATAATGCAAGTTTGGGTTAAATACTAGTTGGGTTTAATGTATGCTCATATATGCAAGTTGACACCTTTTGAACCCATGATAAAGTTATAAGCTATGTTGGTTAAACCCATGACATTTGTGATGAATCTTCCCTTTTATTATGTCACGTTACGAGAACGAATTACGTGGGGAACGATGGGGTTAATATGCATGTTAATAAAATGATGTGGAATGGGTATGCTTAAGAGTAACATAAATTAAATGGACATAATTGGGAATTTACCTATTGAGTTAGGTCTACCCATATTATGGAGTTGGGAATTTACCTATTGAGTTAGGTCTACCCATACTACGGAGTTGGGAATTTACCTATTGAGTTAGGTCTACCCATATTCTGGAAAACATGATTAATTAATTAGGGATAATTAATATAAATTAGGAGGGTGATTAATTAGGTGTAATTAATCGACTAAGACACGAGGTTGGACTCAGTTGTAGCGTAAAACTGCCCGGACCCAACCGGCTTAACCAGTTGCTACAAATGTTAGCCCAACGTGAGAGGTCTTAGGCACAAATTAAATACGTGATTAAAGTAAAGACACGAGGTTAGACCCTTTTTATGACGTAAGGCTGCCCGGACCCAACCGGCATATCCAGCAGTCATAAAAGACGGTCTAATGTGAGAGGTCTTTATGAGGTCATGATCTTAATTAATTAATTAAGGAACACTTAACCATATTAGCATGTAGAGGGACATGAGGGGTTAAGTGGGTGCCTTGGGTGGCATGAGGAATCTAGTGGGTTGCCTTGGGTGGCAATAGAAAATACGATTAGAATACTTAACCAAAGAGGAACATGTAATTAAACATGGGTAAAGGGTTAAGTAAGTGCTTTGGGTGGCATGTGGAAATCTAGTGGGTGCCTTAAGTGGCAATTGATATATGATTAGATGACTTAACCAAACCTTAACATGTAGATGGGCATGATTATAACAGGGGTTAAGTGGGATACACTAGATAAAATAACAACCTTAGGTGGTAGCTTGTGGGGGCCCATTTCAACCAATATCCCAAACGTATCTTAGTGGGCTCGACTCTAGTCGAGTGACGGGACACGCATATTGGGCTTGACTATAAGAGGCCAAAATGGGTTAGCGGTGGCAACGCATGACCAACGGGTTTCATATGCGTGTGTGGACCCGGGCTGGTAAATAAGACGTTGTTGCATCGTGTAGATATAAGCCGTGCACCGTTAGTTTTATCAGGTTGCCACGTTTGGGGAATGGTACACCCCACGGTGGGGCCAGCACGGGTATCTACGTTAGGGACCCGATCGAATGGGGAGTAGTGTGTACACCTAGTGGATTGTAGGGCCCCGTGGCGTCTACTTAGTCACCTAGGGGTACGCGAGAACTATTAAGTTAATTTTATAAGTCCATGGGTGGGATCAACCTTTAAGTTAGGAATGACTGGTGTGGTGCAGTGTAGGAATTACCCTTGGGTGGGTAGATCTGGGGTGGTGTAATCTAGTAATTATCCTTGGGTGGATAAATGCGTCTTTTCGGTTATCTTAGTACATCCTGTGTTTAGTTGGCTACTTAGTGTAGTCATTATCCCCAGAGGTACCGTACCTTGTTTATATCATACCCTAATTACTTTAATGATTGTATTGTTAGGGTTATAGGACTCACTCAGACTTATGTCTGACCCCGTTGTTTTTATCTTTTTTTCCAACCCTCAGGTTATCAGAGTGGGCCCAGTACGAGTGGGCTTAGATCAGGCTGCTTTATTCTCTTTTGGAGCTTGGACTATAGATGTAGAGCTCAGCTTACCCTTTCTTTTATGGCTATCAGTTCATGTATTGGGATTATGTACTTTTATCAGGATGGATATTTTGTACTTGACTCTTATTATGGTTTTGTGATGTAACCAAACATGTTTTACTTTCCGCTGCAATGAAATGATGTTTTAAAATTTTCAAGTATTACTTATATCTGTCTTGTTGTAATTTTTCTGTTCTATATTCACTTAAAATACTCCACCGATGTTATGGCATTCCCTTAGCGAGTGACCATAGCGGGTGTGGGGTGTTACATCTAATGCGAATATACATTAAAATATAGATTGTTCTTTTATCTGCATTCCCTAATGCAAATATATTTTGAAAATAGAGTTGTCCTTTTATTTGCATTCACAAATGCAAATATATTATAAAGATAAGATTGTTCTTTTATTTGCATTCTTCAATGCAAATATACATTGGAAATAGAATTACTTCTTTTATTTGCATTTAAAATGTAAATATATATTGAAATTAAAATTTGCTCTTTTTACATTCACAAATGTAAATATACTTTGAAAATCAAGTTTGTTCTTTTATTTGCATTCCACAATGCAATATACCATCAAAAATAAAAGTTACATTTTTATTTGCAAACATAAAAATAAAATAAACATCCTTGTCAAACTTGATTTAGTTAAAATGAAATAAACATTTTTGCCAAACTTGATTAATTAAAATAATTACTTTTGTCAACTAATACTAGTTGAAATTAAATAATCACTTTTATCAATTTATACTAGTGGAAACAAAATATTTATTTTTGCCAATTTATGATTAGTTGAGATGAAAATAACATTTTTATCAATTATATTAGTTGAGAAAAAATGTACATCTTGTCAACTTTAGATGGTTGAAAACAAAAAGGACATTTTTGTTAAATAAAAGAATTAAGCACAAATAGCATTTTTATAATTTATATGCAAATTTAATAATTGCTTTATTTGCAGAACATGTAGAAGAAATTATAAGCAAATATTCACTTTTGTCAATTCACCCTAGTTAAGACCAATTATTTACTTATGTCAATTTACATTTGTTGAAACCAATTATTTGTTTGTCACGGCTATATATTGTGTATTACACTTCCATTCGCAAGTTACCCGACTTGTGTATGTGATTGGGAAGATTATTTTCACACATCGCCCAAGTGCACAACTTAGTTTATTATTTGTATGATGGTTGAAACCCCCACATGGGTGTTGGGATGAAATTTTACATACACTAATCCCAATTTTCAGTTGTATGTTGATCGTTAGATCGACAGGCTGTGATGAGCGTTATTGTTTCATTTTAACGCTTACAAAGGGGAAATTGCACTCTGGATGTAGATGGATGATTATACTGTTCCTGTCATATATATGATGTGTGTGAAATCCATATAATCTAAATTATATGGTAAATGTTTGAGTCGCATTTCAATTCAGATGTTCTTTTAAATAAGAATATTTTTACATTAGAAATCCATTTTATATAAAGTGTATATATTTTCATAAAATATATTTTTAATCAAGTACATATTAAAACATAGAATATTTGAAAAGATAAGAATTTGTAATATAACGAATACTTCTCATTTAGAATCTTTTATATAAAGGATATTTTTAATGATTATTTTAAAATATGTGTTTTAAAAAGATCACTAGGATTTGTAATTATATTTTGCGATATGAAATAATTTGAAATGTGAAGTGGATCTATCGTGGACAGTGTTTTAAATGACATTTGTCCTTTAATCCAATTTACATTGAAATTATTATTTGGAATTCATAAATCTAGTTTATAGATTTAAAATAAAAGATCTTGTAATAATGATTTTTGATATCAAATCAAAACTGGAGTTTTAATAAATCATTTAAGGGAGATTTAAGATTTATTTTCAGAGTTTATCTTTGATAAAATTAATGAGAATCTTCTAATAAGAATATCTTATTAAAAGAATACTCTGAGTTGGAAGGTGGCGAAATGTGTGATTTTCCAATATTTGCTTTTTAATCACAAAATACGCGACTTATTCAGAAAGACCGGGTTTAACCCATTCTGAATAATCATCACGACGATCAAGACTCGAAGATGAAGACGGTGATTGAAGACCGAAGGTTTTCACATCGTTGGGATGATGATGACTGGTATCTTGAATTGGGATTGGCCTTCCAAGGCAAGGTATTTAGTAATGATCGTCCAAACGCATTTGGAGATCGACGGACACGTTGCTTCGCTCAGACCCAGAGTGGACTTGTAAATGGATTGCATGTCTGACATTGTATTCATTTCTACTGTATTTGTTGAACGCTACTGATTACATATTTCTGTTTGGTGGTGAAGAATTTATTCTTTACTTATCACCCTTCTCTAAGACGTATGAGCTTAGAGGTTATATATATATATATATATATATATATATATATTGGTAGATGATCAATAATATGGTAGGGTCTGACAATGTGACATGCTAAGATGCAAATGATCAAGGCTTTGTTGGAAAGCAGGCCTTGTGGTTGATGATCAAAGCACAGCCTATTTAGGCATAGCTTTGTGTATATCGTGACTTCGCGAGCCTCACACACCGGTTGAGTCTAAAACGGTAGAAGGGAACGCAGGGAGTGCACACATTTCTTTCTAGCTAGAAGTGGTGCTGGGCTTTTACACGGCCCGGCATTTGCTTATGTGGTTGATGGAATTTTTGCGAGGCCTCGGTTTATTCTTATCGGTCGCCCTCGGCTGACTTGTTGATCCAATAGGATCGGGGAGCATGTGTTCAGGCATAACTAATCCACTAAAGTAATTGTGGACCGGCCCTGCAGTATCCAAGGGTTCGACAGCGTCCGAATCCTGAGGCATCGCTAGAGTGTCTCGAATCGGTCATGAGCTCCTCCCTAGCCTTGACTCAGGATGGAAACCCAATTTTCCAATACGCCCTTGCGGTTTTGATTGTGTAACTAGTATGGCGACATAGTAGATGGTATCTATGTCGTCTAGGATTGATATTATATTTGAAATGTTTTAAATATATATATACACATTAATAATATCGTATTTTACGCATCAAGAATCTTTTGACCGTTATAAGGTAAAACCCTATCCTCTGGTGTGTGTTGCATTGTGTGATGGGACCTGGGTCTTATAATGGTTTCATTTTTTCTAAAAAGCATTGCGATATTTGACGATTTACTTTATTTATGCACTGGCAATCCAATGGAGTAAACCCGTTCCGCGTTAGCGGCGTGCTCCTGTGATTAGCCTACTTATTAGATAAGTTAAGTATAGAATTCTCACACCAGTCCCACAACTGACTCATAGTTTGTTTCACTTGCAAACTCGGGTGCCCTCTTTTCACATGGGCAGTCGAGTAGCTTTTTGCAGATATAGTTAAGCAGGATCCTAGATTGAAGCCTGAAGCTGGGTCCAGAATATTGATGGCCTTCCGCTGATATTAGTTCCGCTGCAAAGTATTTAATGTATTGTAAATGTATCTTCCGCTGTATTATTTATCGATGTACTCTGATATATTATGTACTCTGATGTAACATTTATTATTGATGTTATAAAAGCCTGTGTTGTTGTTCTGATGTTGTTGTATGCCCAAAGTTAACGTACACGGGTTTTGAACGGTCTTGATTGATCTTGCGATCGATTGGGGTCGGGCAAAATCCGGGTTGTTACATCACGTGTGTCACATTTAATTATCATTTATTTAGTAATAATGATGTGTCATAATAAATAATCATTTATTTAGAAATAATGATGTGTCACAATGAATTGTCATTTATTTAGAATAACGTTTTGCCACATTTAATTATCATTTATTTAGAAATAATGATGTGTCACATTTAATTGTCATTTATTTAGGAATAATGTGTGTCACACTTAATGGCCATTTATTTAGCGATAATGTGTATCACATTTAATTGTCATTTATCTAGCAATAATGTGTGTCACATTTAATTGTCATTTATTTAATTACAATGTGTGTCACATTTAATTATCGTTTATTTAGGAATAATGTGTGTCACGTTTAATTGTCGTTTATTTGGGAATAATGTGTGTCACATTTAATTATCGTTTATTTAGGAATAATGTGTGTCACATTTAATTGTCATTTATTTAGCAATAATGTGTGTCACCTTTAATTGTCATTTAATTAGGTATAATGTGTGTCACCTTTAATTGTCATTTATTTAGGAATAATGTTGTGTCACATTTAATTGTCATTTATTTAGGAATAATGTGTGTCACATTTAATTGTCATTTATTTAGGAATAATGTGTGTCACATTTAATTGTCATTTATTTAGGAATAATGTGTGTCACATTTAATTGTCCTTTATTTAGGAATAATGTGTGTCACATTTAGTTGTCCTTTATTTAGGAATAATGTGTGTCACATTTAATTGTCTTTTATTTAGGAATAATGTATGTATCACACTTAATTGTCATTTATTTAGCAATAATGTGTGTCACATTTAATTTTCAATTATTTAGGAATAATATGTGTCGCATTTAATTGTCATTTATTTAGGAATAATGTTGAGTCGCATTTAATTGACATTATTTAGAAATAATGACGTGTCATAATAAATAGTCATTTATTTAGAAATAATAATGTGTCACAATAAATTGTCATCTATTTAGAAAAATGCTGTGTCACATTTAATTCTCATTTATTTAGGAATAATGTGTGTCAATATAATTGTCATTTATTTAGCAATAATGTGTGTCGTATTTAATTGTTATTTATTTAGCAATAATGTGTGCCACATTTAATTGTCATTTATTTAGAAATAATGTGTGTCACATTTAATTGTAATTTATTTAGGAATAACGTGTGTCACATTTAATTGTCATTTATTTAATAATAATATTATGTCACATTTAATTGTCATTTATTTAGGAATAATGCGTGTCACATTTAATTGTCATTTATTTAGCAATAATGTGTATCACATTTAATTGCCATTTACTTAGGAATAATGTGTGTCCCATTTCATTGTCATTTATTTAGGAATAATGTGTGTCACATTTAATTGTCATTTATTTAGCAATAATGTGTGTCACATTTAATAGTCATTTATTTAGGAATAATGTGTGCCACATTTAATTTTCATTTATTTAGAAATAATGATGTGTCATAATAAGCTGTCATTTATTTAGAAATAATGATGTGCCACAATAAATTGTCATTTATTTAGAGTAATGTTGTGTCACATTTAATTGTCATTTATTTAGAAATAATGTTGTGTCATAATAAATTGTCATTTATTTAGAAATAATGTTGGTTCACTTTTAATTATCATTTATTTAGGAATATTGTGTGTCATATTTAATTGTCATTTATTTAGCAATAATGTGTGTCGCATTTAATTGTCATTTATTTAGGAATAATGTGTGTCACATTTAATTGTCATTTATTTAGGAATAATGCGTGTCACATTTAATTGTCCTTTATTTCGGAATAATGTGTGTCGCATTTAATTCTCATTTATTTTGGAATAATGCGTGTCACATTCAATTGTCATTTATTTAGGAATAATGCGTGTCACATTTAATTGTCATTTATTTACGAATAATGCGTGTCACATTTAACTGTCATTTATTTAGGAATAACGTGTGTCACATTTAATTGTCCTTTATTTAGGAATAATGTGCGTCATATTTAACTGTCATTTATTTATGAATAACGTGTGTCACATTTAATTGTCATTTGTTTAGCAATAATGTGTGTCACATTTAATTGTCTTTATTTAGAAATAAGGTGTGTCACATTTAATAGTCATTTATTTAGAAATAATGTGTGTCATATTTAATTGTCATATTTTAGGAATAATGTGTGTCACATTTAAGTATTAGTAATAATGTTGTATCATACTTAATTGTCATTTATTTAGGAATATTGTGTGTCACATTTAACTGTCATTTATTTAGGAATAACGTGTGTCACATTTAATTGTCATTTTTTAGGAATTATGTGTGTCACATTTAATTGTCATTTATTAGGAATAATGTTGCATCACGCTTAATTGTCATTTATTTAGGAATAATGTGCATCACACTTAATTGTCATTTATTTAGGAATAATGTGTGTCACATTTAATAGTCATTTATTTAGGAATAATGTGTGTCACTTTTAATTGTCTTTTATTTAGGAATAATGTGTGCCACATTTAATTGTCATTTATTTATCAATAATGTGTGTCACATTTAATTGTCATTTATTTAGAAATAATGTGTGTCACATTTAATTGTCATTTATTTAGGAATAATGTGTGTCACATTTAATTGTCATTTATTTTGGAATAATGTGTGTTACATTTAATTATCATTTATTTAGCAATAATGTGTGTCCCATTTAATTGTCATTTTTTTGGAATAATGTGTGTCACATTTAATTGTCATTTATTTAGCGATAATGTGTGTCACATTTAATTGTCATTTATTTAGGAATAATGTGTGTCACATTTAATTGTCATTTATTTATCTATAATGTGTGTCACATTTAATTGTTATTTATTTAGGAATAATATGTGTCACATTTAATAGTCATTTATTTAGGAATAATGTGTGTCACATTTAATTGTCATTTATTTAGATGTAATGTGTGTCACATTTAATTGTCATTTATTTTGGAATAATGCGTGTCACATTTAATTGTCATTTATTTTGCAATAATGCGTGTCACATTTAATTGTCACTTACTTTGGGATAATGTGTGTCACATTTAATTGTCATTTATTTAGCGATAATGTGTGTTATATTTAATTGTTATTTGTTTAGGAATAATGTGTGCCACATTTAACTGTCATTTATTTAGCAATAATGTGTGTCACATTTAATTGTCACTTATTTGGGAATAATATATGTCGCTTTTAATTGTCATTTAAATAGGAATAATGTGTGTCACATTTAATTGTCATTTATATAGGAATAATGTGTGTAACATTTAATTTTAATTTATTTATGAATAATGTTTATCACATTTAATTGTAATTGAATATTGTTTGTCACATTTAATTGTCATTTATTTAGGAATAATGTGTGTCACATTTAATTGTCATTTATTTAGGAATAATGTGTGTCACATTTAATTGTCATTTTTTTAGGAATAGTGCATGTCACATTTAATTGTCATTTATAAGGAATAAAGTTGTATCACACTTAATTGTCATTTATTTAGGAATAATGTGTGTCATATTTAATTGTCATTTATTTAGCAACAATGTGTGTCACATTTAATTGTCTTTATTTAGAAATAAGGTGTGTCACATTTAATTGTCATTTATTTAGAAATAATGTGTGTCACAATTAATTGCCATTTTTTAGGAATAATGTGTGTCACATTTAAGTGTCGTTTATTAGGAATAATGTTGCATCATACTTAATTGTCATTTATATAGGAGTAATGTGTGTCACGTTTAGTTGTCATTTATTTAGGAATAATGTGTGTCACATTTAATTGTCATTTTTTTAAGGAATAATTTGTGTCACATTTAATTGCCATTTATTAGGAATAATGTTGCATCACACTTATTTGTCATTTATTTAGGAATAATGTGCATCACACTTAATTGTCATTTATTTAGGAATAATGTGTATCACATTTAATTGTCATTTATTTAGGAATAATGTTTGTCACATTTAATTTTCATTTTTTAAGGAATAATGTGTTTCACATTTAATTGTCATTTATTTAAAATAATGTGTGTCACATTTAATTGTCATTTATTTAGGAATAATGTGCGTCACATTTAATAGTCATTTATTTAGGAATATTGTGTATCACATTTAATTGTAATTTATTTAGATATAATGTGTGTCACATTTAATTATCATTTATTTTGGAATAACGTGTGTCACATTTAATTGTCATTTTTTAGGAATAATGTGTGTCACATTTAATTGTCATTTATTAGGAATAATGTTGCGTCACACTTAATTGTCATTTATTTAGGAATAATGTGTGTCACATTTAATTGTCATTTATTTAGGAATAATGTGTGTCACATTTAATTGTCATTTTTTAAGGAATATTGTGTATCACATTTAATTGTCATTTATTAGGAATAATGTGTGTCGCATTTAATTGTCACTTATTTAGGAATAATGTGTGTCACATTTAATTGTCATTTATTTAGGAATAATGTGTGTCGCATTTAATTGTCACTTATTTAGGAATAATGTGTGTCACATTTAATTGTCATTTATATGTGTGTCACATTTAATTGTCATTTATTTTGGAATAATGTGTGTCACATTTAATTGTCATTTATTTAGGAATAATGTGTGTTACATTTAATTGTCATTTTTTTAGGAATAATGTGAGTCACTTTTAATTGTCATTTATTTAGCTATAATGTGTGCCACATTTAATTGTCATTTATTTTGGAATAATGTTTGTCACATTTAATTGTCATATATTTAGGAATAATGTGTGTCTAATTTATTTTTCATTTATTTAGGAATAATGTGTGTCACATTTAATTGTCATTTATTTAGGATTAATGTTATGTCACATTTAATTGTTATTTATTTAGGAATAATGTGTGTCACATTTAATTGTCTCTTATTAGCAATAATGTTGTGTCGCACTTAATTTTCATTTATTTTGGAATAATTTGTGTAACATTTAATTGTCATTTATTTAGCAATAAAGTGTGTCACATTTAATTGTAATTTATTTAGATATAATGTGTGTCACATTTAATTATCATTTATTTTGGAATAATGTGTGTCACATTTAATTTTCATTTCTTAGGAATAATGTGTGTCACATTTAATTGTCATTTATTAGGAATAATGTTGCATCACACATAATTGTCATTTATTTAGGAATAATGTGTGTCACATTTAATTGTCATTTATTTAGCAATAATGTGTGTCACATTTAATTGTCATTTTTTAGGAATAATGTGTATCACATTTAATTGTCATTTATTAGGAATAATGTTGCATCACACTTAATTGTCACTTATTTAGGAATAATGTGTGTCACATTTAATTGTCATTTATTTAGGAATAATGTGTGTCGCATTTAATTGTCACTTATTTAAGAATAATGTGTGTCACATTTAATTGTCATTTATACGTGTGTCACATTTAATTGTCATTTATTTTGGAATAATGTGTGTCACCTTTAATTGTCATTTATTTAGGAATAATGTGTGTTACATTTAATTGTCATTTTTTTAGGAATAATGTGAGTCACATTTAATTGTCATTTATTTAGCTATAATGTGTGCCACATTTAATTGTCATTTATTTTGGAATAAGGTTTGTCACATTTAATTGTCATTTATTTAGGAATAATGTGTGTCTAATTTATTTTTCATTTATTTAGGAATAATGTGTGTCACATTTAATTGTTATTTATTTTGGAATAATGTGTGTTACATTTAATTATCATTTATTTAGTAATAATGTGTGTCACATTTAATTGTCATTTATTTAGGAATAATTTTGAATCACACTTAATAGTTATTTATTTTGGAATAATGTGTGTTACATTTAATTGTCATTTATTTAGGAATAATGTGTGTCACATTTAATTGTCATTTATTTTGGAATAATGCGTGTCACATTTAATTGTCATTTATTTAGCAATAATGTGTGAAACATTTAATTGTCATTCATTTTAGAATAATGTGTGTCACATTTAATTGTCATTTATTTAGCGATAATGTGTGTCACATTTAATTGTCATTTATTTAGCAATAATGTGTGTCACATTTAATTGTCATTTATTTAGGAATAATGTTGCATCACACTTAATTGTCATTTATTTGGGAATAATGTTGCATCACACTTAATTGCCATTTATCTAGGAATAATTTGTGTCACATTTAATTGTCATTTATTTAGGAATAATGTGTGTAACATTTAATTGTCATTTATTTTTGAATAATGTGTGTCACATTTAATTGTCATTTATTTAGCAATAATGTGTGTCACATTTAATTGTCATTTATTTTGGAGTAATGTGTGTCACATTTAATTGTCATTTATTTAGGAATAATGTGTGTCACATTTAATTATCATTTATTTACACATTTAAATGTCATTTATTTTAGGATAATGTGTGTCACATTTAATTGTCATTTAATTAGGAATAATGCGTGTCACATTTAATTTTCATTTTTTTAGGAATAATGTGTGTCACATTTAATTGTCATTTATTTAGGAATAATGTCGCGTCACACTTAATTTTCATTTATTTAAGAATAATGTGTGTCACATTTAATTGTCATTTTTTTTAGAAAAAATGTGTGTCATATTTAATTGTCATACATTAGGAATAATGTCGCGTCACACTTAATTGCCGTTTATTTAGGAATAATGTCGCGTCACATTTAATTGTCATTTATTAGGAATAATATTGCGTCACACTCAATTGTCATTTATTTAGGAATAATGTGGGTCACGTTTAATTGTCATTTATTAGGAATAATGTGTGTCACATTTAATTGTCATTTATTTAGGAATAATGTCGCATCACACTTAATTGTAATTTATTTAGAAATAATGTGTGTCCCATTTAATTATCATTTTTTTAGAAATAATGTGTGTCACATTTAATTGTCATATATTAGGAATAATGTTGCGTCACACTTAATTATCCTTTATTTAGGAATAATGTGTGTCACATTTAATTGTCATTTATTTAGGAATAATGTGTGTCACATTTAATTGTCATTTATTTAGTAATATTGTGTGTCACATTTCATTTCATTTATTTAGGAATAATGTATGTCACATTTAATTGTCATTTATTTAGGAATAATGTTGCATCACACTTAATTGTCATTTATCTAGGAATAATTTGTGTCACATTTAATTGTCATTTATTTAGGAATAATGTGTGTAACATTTAATTGTCATTTATTTTGGAATAATGTGTGTCACATTTAATTGTCATTTATTTAGCAATAATGTGTGTCACATTTAATTGTCATTTATTTAGCAATAATGTTTGTCACATTTATTTGCCATTTATTAAGCAATAATGTGTGTCACACTTAATTGTCATTTATTTAGGAATAATGTGTGTCACATTTAATTGTCATTTATTTAGCAATAATGTGTGTCACATTTAATTGTCATTCATTTTGGAGTAATGTGTGTCACATTTAATTGTCATTTATTTAGGAATAATGTGTGTCACATTTAATTGTCAATTTTTTACACATTTAATTGTCATTTATTTTAGAATATTGTGTGTCACATTTAATTGTCATTTAATTTGGAATAATGTGTGTTACATTTAATTTTCATTTTTTTAGGAATAATGTGTGTCACATTTAATTGTCATTTATTTATGAATAATGTCGCGTCACACTTAATTGTCATTTATTTAGAAATAATGTGTGTCACATTTAATTGTCATTTTTTTAGAAATAATGTGTGTCACATTTAATTGTCATATATTAGGAATAATGTCGCGTCACACTTAATTGTCATTTATTTAGGAATAATGTGTGTCACATTTAATTTTCATTTATTAGGAATAATGTTGCGTCACACTCAATTGTCATTTATTTAGGAATAATGTGTATCACATTCAATTTTCATTTATTTAGGAATAATATGGGTCACGTTTAATTGTCATTTTTTTAGGAATAATGTGTGTCACATTTAATTGTCATTTATTTAGGAATACTGTCGCGTCACACTTAATTGCCATTTATTTAGGAATAATGTGTGTCACATTTAATTGTCATTTATTTTGGAATAATGTGTGTCACATTTAATTGTCATTTATTTAGCAATAATGTGTGAAACATTTAATTGTCATTTATTTTAGAATAATGTGTGTCACATTTAATTGTCATTTATTTAGCGATAATGTGTGTCACATTTAATTGTCATTTATTTAGCAATAATGTTTGTCACATTTAATTGTCATTTATTTAGGAATAATGTGTGTCACATTTAATTGTCATTTATTTAAGAATATTGTGTGTCACATTTCATTTCATTTATTTAGGAATAATGTACGTCATATTTAATTGTCATTTATTAAGGAATAATGTTGCATCACACTTAATTATCATTTATCTAGGAATAATTTGGGTCACATTTAATTGTCATTTATTTAGCAATAATGTGTGTCACGTTTAATTGTCATTTATTTAGGAATAATGTGTATCACATTTAATTGTCATTTATATAGCAATAATGTGTGTCACATTTAATTGTCATTTATTTAGGAATAATGTGTGTCACATTTAATTGTCATTTATTTAGGAATAATGTGTGTCACATTTAATTGTCATTTATTTTGGAATAATGTGTGTTACATTTAATTATCATTTATTTAGCAATAATGTGTGTCCCATTTAATTGTCATTTTTTTGGAATAATGTGTGTCACATTTAATTGTCATTTATTTAGCGATAATGTGTGTCACATTTAATTGTCATTTATTTAGGAATAATGTGTGTCACATTTAATTGTCATTTATTTATCTATAATGTGTGTCACATTTAATTGTTATTTATTTAGGAATAATATGTGTCACATTTAATAGTCATTTATTTAGGAATAATGTGTGTCACATTTAATTGTCATTTATTTAGATGTAATGTGTGTCACATTTAATTGTCATTTATTTTGGAATAATGCGTGTCACATTTAATTGTCATTTATTTTGCAATAATGCGTGTCACATTTAATTGTCACTTACTTTGGGATAATGTGTGTCACATTTAATTGTCATTTATTTAGCGATAATGTGTGTTATATTTAATTGTTATTTGTTTAGGAATAATGTGTGCCACATTTAACTGTCATTTATTTAGCAATAATGTGTGTCACATTTAATTGTCACTTATTTGGGAATAATATATGTCGCTTTTAATTGTCATTTATATAGGAATAATGTGTGTCACATTTAATTGTCATTTATATAGGAATAATGTGTGTAACATTTAATTTTAATTTATTTATGAATAATGTTAATCACATTTAATTGTAATTGAATATTGTTTGTCACATTTAATTGTCATTTATTTAGGAATAATGTGTGTCACATTTAATTGTCATTTATTTAGGAATAATGTGTGTCACATTTAATTGTCATTTTTTTAGGAATAGTGCATGTCACATTTAATTGTCATTTATAAGGAATAAAGTTGTATCACACTTAATTGTCATTTATTTAGGAATAATGTGTGTCATATTTAATTGTCATTTATTTAGCAACAATGTGTGTCACATTTAATTGTCTTTATTTAGAAATAAGGTGTGTCACATTTAATTGTCATTTATTTAGAAATAATGTGTGTCACAATTAATTGCCATTTTTTAGGAATAATGTGTGTCACATTTAAGTGTCGTTTATTAGGGTTGCATCATACTTAATTGTCATTTATATAGGAGTAATGTGTGTCACGTTTAGTTGTTATTTATTTAGGAATAATGTGTGTCACATTTAATTGTCATTTTTTTAAGGAATAATTTGTGTCACATTTAATTGCCATTTATTAGGAATAATGTTGCATCACACTTATTTGTCATTTATTTAGGAATAATGTGCATCACACTTAATTGTCATTTATTTAGGAATAATGTGTATCACATTTAATTGTCATTTATTTAGGAATAATGTTTGTCACATTTAATTTTCATTTTTTAAGGAATAATGTGTTTCACATTTAATTGTCATTTATTTAAAATAATGTGTGTCACATTTAATTGTCATTTATTTAGGAATAATGTGCGTCACATTTAATAGTCATTTATTTAGGAATATTGTGTATCACATTTAATTGTAATTTATTTAGATATAATGTGTGTCACATTTAATTATCATTTATTTTGGAATAACGTGTGTCACATTTAATTGTCATTTTTTAGGAATAATGTGTGTCACATTTAATTGTCATTTATTAGGAATAATGTTGCGTCACACTTAATTGTCATTTATTTAGGAATAATGTGTGTCACATTTAATTGTCATTTATTTAGGAATAATGTGTGTCACATTTAATTGTCATTTTTTAAGGAATATTGTGTATCACATTTAATTGTCATTTATTAGGAATAATGTGTGTCGCATTTAATTGTCACTTATTTAGGAATAATGTGTGTCACATTTAATTGTCATTTATATGTGTGTCACATTTAATTGTCATTTATTTTGGAATAATGTGTGTCACATTTAATTGTCATTTATTTAGGAATAATGTGTGTTACATTTAATTGTCATTTTTTTAGGAATAATGTGAGTCACTTTTAATTGTCATTTATTTAGCTATAATGTGTGCCACATTTAATTGTCATTTATTTTGGAATAATGTTTGTCACATTTAATTGTCATTTATTTAGGAATAATGTGTGTCTAATTTATTTTTCATTTATTTAGGAATAATGTGTGTCACATTTAATTGTCATTTATTTAGGATTAATGTTATGTCACATTTAATTGTTATTTATTTAGGAATAATGTGTGTCACATTTAATTGTCTCTTATTAGCAATAATGTTGTGTCGCACTTAATTTTCATTTATTTTGGAATAATTTGTGTAACATTTAATTGTCATTTATTTAGCAATAAAGTGTGTCACATTTAATTGTAATTTATTTAGATATAATGTGTGTCACATTTAATTATCATTTATTTTGGAATAATGTGTGTCACATTTAATTTTCATTTTTTAGGAATAATGTGTGTCACATTTAATTGTCATTTATTAGGAATAATGTTGCGTCACACTTAATTGTCATTTATTTAGGAATAATGTGTGTCACATTTAATTGTCATTTATTTAGCAATAATGTGTGTCACATTTAATTGTCATTTTTTAGGAATAATGTGTATCACATTTAATTGTCATTTATTAGGAATAATGTTGCATCACACTTAATTGTCACTTATTTAGGAATAATGTGTGTCACATTTAATTGTCATTTATTTAGGAATAATGTGTGTCGCATTTAATTGTCACTTATTTAAGAATAATGTGTGTCACATTTAATTGTCATTTATACGTGTGTCACATTTAATTGTCATTTATTTTGGAATAATGTGTGTCACCTTTAATTGTCATTTATTTAGGAATAATGTGTGTTACATTTAATTGTCATTTTTTTAGGAATAATGTGAGTCACATTTAATTGTCATTTATTTAGCTATAATGTGTGCCACATTTAATTGTCATTTATTTTGGAATAAGGTTTGTCACATTTAATTGTCATTTATTTAGGAATAATGTGTGTCTAATTTATTTTTCATTTATTTAGGAATAATGTGTGTCACATTTAATTGTTATTTATTTTGGAATAATGTGTGTTACATTTAATTATCATTTATTTAGTAATAATGTGTGTCACATTTAATTGTCATTTATTTAGGAATAATTTTGAATCACACTTAATAGTTATTTATTTTGGAATAATGTGTGTTACATTTAATTGTCATTTATTTAGGAATAATGTGTGTCACATTTAATTGTCATTTATTTTGGAATAATGCGTGTCACATTTAATTGTCATTTATTTAGCAATAATGTGTGAAACATTTAATTGTCATTCATTTTAGAATAATGTGTGTCACATTTAATTGTCATTTATTTAGCGATAATGTGTGTCACATTTAATTGTCATTTATTTAGCAATAATGTGTGTCACATTTAATTGTCATTTATTTAGGAATAATGTTGCATCACACTTAATTGTCATTTATTTGGGAATAATGTTGCATCACACTTAATTGCCATTTATCTAGGAATAATTTGTGTCACATTTAATTGTCATTTATTTAGGAATAATGTGTGTAACATTTAATTGTCATTTATTTTTGAATAATGTGTGTCACATTTAATTGTCATTTATTTAGCAATAATGTGTGTCACATTTAATTTTCATTTATTTTGGAGTAATGTGTGTCACATTTAATTGTCATTTATTTAGGAATAATGTGTGTCACATTTAATTATCATTTATTTACACATTTAAATGTCATTTATTTTAGGATAATGTGTGTCACATTTAATTGTCATTTAATTAGGAATAATGCGTGTCACATTTAATTTTCATTTTTTTAGGAATAATGTGTGTCACATTTAATTGTCATTTATTTAGGAATAATGTCGCGTCACACTTAATTTTCATTTATTTAAGAATAATGTGTGTCACATTTAATTGTCATTTTTTTTAGAAAAAATGTGTGTCATATTTAATTGTCATACATTAGGAATAATGTCGCGTCACACTTAATTGCCGTTTATTTAGGAATAATGTCGCGTCACATTTAATTGTCATTTATTAGGAATAATATTGCGTCACACTCAATTGTCATTTATTTAGGAATAATGTGGGTCACGTTTAATTGTCATTTTTTAGGAATAATGTGTGTCACATTTAATTGTCATTTATTTAGGAATAATGTCGCATCACACTTAATTATCATTTATTTAGAAATAATGTGTGTCCCATTTAATTATCATTTTTTTAGAAATAATATGTGTCACATTTAATTGTCATATATTAGGAATAATGTGTGTCACATTTAATTGTCATTTATTTAGGAATAATGTGTGTCACATTTAATTGTCATTTATTTAGTAATATTGTGTGTCACATTTCATTTCATTTATTTAGGAATAATGTATGTCACATTTAATTGTCATTTATTTAGGAATAATGTTGCATCACACTTAATTGTCATTTATCTAGGAATAATTTGTGTCACATTTAATTGTCATTTATTTAGGAATAATGTGTGTAACATTTAATTGTCATTTATTTTGGAATAATGTGTGTCACATTTAATTGTCATTTATTTAGCAATAATGTGTGTCACATTTAATTGTCATTTATTTAGCAATAATGTTTGTCACATTTATTTGCCATTTATTAAGCAATAATGTGTGTCACACTTAATTGTCATTTATTTAGGAATAATGTGTGTCACATTTAATTGTCATTTATTTAGCAATAATGTGTGTCACATTTAATTGTCATTTATTTTGGAGTAATGTGTGTCACATTTAATTGTCATTTATTTAGGAATAATGTGTGTCACATTTAATTGTCAATTTTTTACACATTTAATTGTCATTTATTTTAGAATATTGTGTGTCACATTTAATTGTCATTTAATTTGGAATAATGTGTGTTACATTTAATTTTCATTTTTTTAGGAATAATGTGTGTCACATTTAATTGTCATTTATTTATGAATAATGTCGCGTCACACTTAATTGTCATTTATTTAGAAATAATGTGTGTCACATTTAATTGTCATTTTTTTAGAAATAATGTGTGTCACATTTAATTGTCATATATTAGGAATAATGTCGCGTCACACTTAATTGTCATTTATTTAGAATAATGTGTGTCACATTTAATTTTCATTTATTAGGAATAATGTTGCGTCACACTCAATTGTCATTTATTTAGGAATAATGTGTATCACATTCAATTTTCATTTATTTAGGAATAATATGGGTCACGTTTAATTGTCATTTTTTTAGGAATAATGTGTGTCACATTTAATTGTCATTTATTTAGGAATACTGTCGCGTCACACTTAATTGCCATTTATTTAGGAATAATGTGTGTCACATTTAATTGTCATTTATTTTGGAATAATGTGTGTCACATTTAATTGTCATTTATTTAGCAATAATGTGTGAAACATTTAATTGTCATTTATTTTAGAATAATGTGTGTCACATTTAATTGTCATTTATTTAGCGATAATGTGTGTCACATTTAATTGTCATTTATTTAGCAATAATGTTTGTCACATTTAATTGTCATTTATTTAGGAATAATGTGTGTCACATTTAATTGTCATTTATTTAAGAATATTGTGTGTCACATTTCATTTCATTTATTTAGGAATAATGTACGTCATATTTAATTGTCATTTATTAAGGAATAATGTTGCATCACACTTAATTATCATTTATCTAGGAATAATTTGGGTCACATTTAATTGTCATTTATTTAGCAATAATGTGTGTCACGTTTAATTGTCATTTATTTAGGAATAATGTGTATCACATTTAATTGTCATTTATATAGCAATAATGTGTGTCACATTTAATTGTCAATTATTTTGGAATAATGTGTGTCACATTTAATTGTCATTTATTTAGGAATAATGTTGGTCACATTTAATTGTCATTTATTTACACATTTAGTAGTCATTTATTTTAGGATAATGTGTGTCACATTTAATTGTCATTTAATTAGGAATAATGTGTGTCACATTTAATTTTCATTTTTTTAGGAATAATTTGTGTCACATTTAATTGTCATTTATTTAGGAATAATGTCGCGTCACACTTATTTGTCATTTATTTAGGAATAATGTGTGTCACATTTAATTGTCATTTTTTTAGAAATAATGTGAGTCACATTTAATTGTCATATATTAGGAATAATGTCGCGTGACACTTAATTGTCATTTATTTAGGAATAATGAGTGTCACATTTAATTGTTATTTATTAGGAATAATGTTGCGTCACACTCAATTGTCATTTATTTAGGAATAATGTGTGTCACATTCAATTTTCATTTATTTAGGAATAATGTGGGTCACGTTTAATTGTCATTTTTTTAGGAATAATGTGTGTCACATTTAATTGTCATTTATTTAGGAATAATGTCACGTCACCCTAAATTGTCATTTATTTAGGAATAATGTGTGTCCCATTAAATTGTCATTTTTTTAGAAATAATGTGTGTCACATTTAATTGTCATAAATTAGGAATAATGTCGCGTCACATTTAATTATCATTTATTTAGGAATAATGTGTGTCACATTTAATTGTCATTTATTTAGGAATAATGTGTGTCACATTTAATTGTCATTTATTAGGAATAATGTTGCATCACACTTAATTGTCATTTATTTAGGAATAATGTGTGTCACATTTAATTGTTATTTATTTAGGAATAATGTGTGTCACATTTAATTTTCATTTATTTAGGAATAACGCGTGTCGCATTTAATTGTTATTTGTTTAGGAATATAGTGTGTCGCATTTAATTGTCATTTATTTAGGAATAATGTGTGTCGCATTTAATTGTCATTTATTTAGGAATAATGTGTGTCACATTTAATTGTCATTTATTCAGGAATAATGTGTCACATTTAATTGTTATTTTTTTAGGAATAATGTGTGTCACATTTAATTGTCATTTATTGAGATACAATGTGTGCCACATTTAATTGTCATTTATTTTGGAATAATGTGTGTCACATTTAATTGTCATTTATTTAGGAATAATGTGTATCAAATTTAATTGTCATTTTTTTAGGAATAATGTGTGTCACATTTAATTGTCATTTATTTAGGAATAATGTGTGTCACATTTAATTGCCATTTATTTAAGAATCATGTTGCATCACACTTAATTGTCATTTATCTAGGAATAGTGTGTGTCACATTTAATTGTCATTTATTTAGGAATAATGTGTCACATTTAATTGACATTTATTTTGGAATAATGTGTGTCACATTTAATTGTCATTTATTTAGAAATAATGAGTGTCACATTTAATTGTCATTTATTTAGGAATTATGTTGCATCACACTTAATTGTCATTTATCTAGGAATAATGTGTGCCACATTTAATAGTCATTTATTTAGGAATAATGTGTGTCACATTTAATTGTCATTTATTTTGGAATAATGTGTGTCACATTTAATTGTCCTTTATTTAGGATAAATGTGTGTCACATTTAATTGGCACTTATTTAGGAATAATGTGTGTCACATTTAATTTTCATTTATTTACACATTTAATTGTCATTTATTTTAGAATAATGTGTGTCACATTTAATTGTCATTTATTTAGGAATAATGTGTGTCTAATTTATTTTTCATTTATTTAAGAAAAATGTGTGTCACATTTAATTGTCGTTTATTTAGGAATAATGTTATGTCACATTTAATTGTCATTTATTTAGGAATAATGTGTCTCACATTTAATTGTCTCTTATTAGCAATAATGTTGTGTCACACTTAATTGTCATTTATTTAGGAATAATTTGTGTCACAATTAATTGTCATTTATTTAGCAATAAAGTGTGTCACATTTAATTGTCATTTATTAAGGAATAATGTGTGTCACATTTAATTGTCATTTATTTAGGAATAATGTGTATCACATTTAATTGTCATTTATTTTGGAATAATGCGTGTCACACTTAATTGTCATTTATTTAGGAATATCGTGTGTCACATTTAATTGTCATTTATTTAGGAATAATGTTGCATCATGCTTAATTGTCATTTATTTAGGAATAATGTGTGTCACATTTAATTGTCATTTATTTAGGAATAATGTGTGTCACATTTAATTGTCATTTATTTTGGAATAATGTGTGTCACGTTTAATTGTCATTTATTTAGCAATAATGTGTGTACATTTAATTGTCATTTATTTTAGAATAATGTGTGTCACATTTAATTGTCATTTATTTAGGAATAATGTGTGTCACATTTAATAGTCATTTATTTAGGAATAATGTGTGTCACATTTAATTGTAATTTATTTAGATATAATGTGTGTCACATTTAATTATCATTTATTTTGGAATAATGTGTGTCACATTTAATTGTCATTTATTTTGCAATACTGTGTGTCACCTTTAATTGTCATTTACTTTGGGATAATGTGTCACATTTAATTGTCATTTATTTAGCGATAATGTGTGTTATATTTAATTGTCATTTGTTTAGGAATAATGTGTGCCACATTTAATTGTCATTTATTTAGCAATAATGTGTGTCACATTTAATTGTCACTTATTTGGGAATAATATATGTCGCATTTAATTGTCATTTATATAGGAATAATGTGTGTCACATTTAATTGTCATTTATATAGGAATAATGCGTGTCACATTTAATTGTCATTTATTTACACATTTAATTGTCATTTATTTTAGGATAATGTATGTCACATTTAATTGTCATTTAATTAGGAATAATGTGTCACATTTAATTTTCATCGTTTTAGGAATAATGTGTGTCACATTTAATTGTCATTTATTTAGAAATAATGTCGCGTCACACTTAATTGTCATTTATTTAGGAATAATGTGTGTCACAATTAATTGTCATTTTTTTAGAAATAATGTGTGTCACAATTAATTGTCATTTTTTTAGAAATAATGTGTGTCACATTTAATTGTCATATATTAGGAATAATGTCGCGTCACAATTAATTGTCATTTATTTAGGAATAATATGTGTCACATCTAATTTTCATTTATTAGGATTAATGTTGCGTCACACTCAATTGTCATTTATTTAGGAATAATGTGTGTCACATTCAATTTTCATTTATTTAGGAATAATGTGGGTCACGTTTAATTGTCATTTTTTTTAGGAATAATGTGTGTCACATTTAATTGTCATTTATTTAGCAATAATGTGTGTCACATTTAATTGTCATTTATTTAGGAATAATGTGTGTCACATTTAATTGTCATTTATTTAGGAATATTGTGTGTCACATTTCATTTCATTTATTTAGGAATAATGTATGTCATATTTAATTGTCATTTATTTAGGAATAATTTTGCATCACACTTAATTATCATTTATCTAGGAATAATTTGTGTCACATTTAATTGTCATTTATTTAGCAATAATGTGTGTCACGTTTAATTGTCATTTATTTAGGAATAATGTGTATCACATTTAATTGTCATTTATATAGCAATAATGTGTGTCACATTTAATTGTCATTTATTTTGGAATAATGTGTGTCACATTTAATTATCATTTATTTAGGAATAATGTTTGTCACATTTAATTGTCATTTATTTACACATTTAGTAGTCATTTATTTTAGGATAATGTGTGTCACATTTAATTGTCATTTAATTAGGAATAATGTGTGTCACATTTAATTTTCATTTTTTTAGGAATAATTTGTGTCACATTTAATTGTCATTTATTTAGGAATAATGTCGCGTCACACTTATTTGTCATTTATTTAGGAATAATGTGTGTCACATTTAATTGTCATTTTTTTAGAAATAATGTGTGTCACATTTAATTGTCATATATTAGGAATAATGTCGCGTCACACTTAATTGTCATTTATTTAGGAATAATGAGTGTCACATTTAATTGTCATTTATTAGGAATAATGTTGCGTCACACTCAATTGTCATTTATTTAGGAATAATGTGTGTCACATTCAATTTTCATTTATTTAGGAATAATGTGGGTCACGTTTAATTGTCATTTTTTTAGGAATAATGTGTGTCACATTTAGTTGTCATTTATTTAGGAATAATTTCACGTCACCCTTAATTGTCATTTATTTAGGAATAATGTGTGTCCCATTAAATTGTCATTTTTTTAGAAATAATGTGTGTCACATTTAATTGTCATAAATTAGGAATAATGTCGCGTCACATTTAATTGTCATTTATTTAGGAATAATGTGTGTCACATTTAATTGTCATTTATTTAGGAATAATGTGTGTCACATTTAATTGTCATTTATTTAGGAATAATGTGTGTCACATTTAATTATCATTTATTTACACATTTAAATGTCATTTATTTTAGGATAATGTGTGTCACATTTAATTGTCATTTAATTAGGAATAATGCGTGTCACATTTAATTTTCATTTTTTTAGGAATAATGTGTGTCACATTTAATTGTCATTTATTTACGAATAATGTCGCGTCACACTTAATTTTCATTTATTTAAGAATAATGTGTGTCACATTTAATTGTCATTTTTTTTAGAAAAAATGTGTGTCATATTTAATTGTCATACATTAGGAATAATGTCGCGTCACACTTAATTGCCGTTTATTTAGGAATAATGTCGCGTCACATTTAATTGTCATTTATTAGGAATAATATTGCGTCACACTCAATTGTCATTTATTTAGGAATAATGTGTGTCACATTCAATTTTCATTTATTTAGGAATAATGTGGGTCACGTTTAATTGTCATTTTTTAGGAATAATGTGTGTCACATTTAATTGTCATTTATTTAGGAATAATGTCGCATCACACTTAATTGTCATTTATTTAGAAATAATGTGTGTCCCATTTAATTATCATTTTTTTAGAAATAATGTGTGTCACATTTAATTGTCATATATTAGGAATAATGTTGCGTCACACTTAATTATCCTTTATTTAGGAATAATGTGTGTCACATTTAATTGTCATTTATTTAGGAATAATGTGTGTCACATTTAATTGTCATTTATTTAGTAATATTGTGTGTCACATTTCATTTCATTTATTTAGGAATAATGTATGTCACATTTAATTGTCATTTATTTAGGAATAATGTTGCATCACACTTAATTGTCATTTATCTAGGAATAATTTGTGTCACATTTAATTGTCATTTATTTAGGAATAATGTGTGTAACATTTAATTGTCATTTATTTTGGAATAATGTGTGTCACATTTAATTGTCATTTATTTAGCAATAATGTTTGTCACATTTATTTGACATTTATTAAGCAATAATGTGTGTCACACTTAATTGTCATTTATTTAGGAATAATGTGTGTCACATTTAATTGTCATTTATTTAGCAATAATGTGTGTCACATTTAATTGTCATTTATTTTGGAGTAATGTGTGTCACATTTAATTGTCATTTATTTAGGAATAATGTGTGTCACATTTAATTGTCAATTTTTTACACATTTAATTGTCATTTATTTTAGAATATTGTGTGTCACATTTAATTGTCATTTAATTTGGAATAATGTGTGTTACATTTAATTTTCATTTTTTTAGGAATAATGTGTGTCACATTTAATTGTCATTTATTTATGAATAATGTCGCGTCACACTTAATTGTCATTTATTTAGAAATAATGTGTGTCACATTTAATTGTCATTTTTTTAGAAATAATGTGTGTCACATTTAATTGTCATATATTAGGAATAATGTCGCGTCACACTTAATTGTCATTTATTTAGGAATAATGTGTGTCACATTTAATTTTCATTTATTAGGAATAATGTTGCGTCACACTCAATTGTCATTTATTTAGGAATAATGTGTATCACATTCAATTTTCATTTATTTAGGAATAATATGGGTCACGTTTAATTGTCATTTTTTTAGGAATAATGTGTGTCACATTTAATTGTCATTTATTTAGGAATACTGTCGCGTCACACTTAATTGCCATTTATTTAGGAATAATGTGTGTCACATTTAATTGTCATTTATTTTGGAATAATGTGTGTCACATTTAATTGTCATTTATTTAGCAATAATGTGTGAAACATTTAATTGTCATTTATTTTAGAATAATGTGTGTCACATTTAATTGTCATTTATTTAGCGATAATGTGTGTCACATTTAATTGTCATTTATTTAGCAATAATGTTTGTCACATTTAATTGTCATTTATTTAGGAATAATGTGTGTCACATTTAATTGTCATTTATTTAAGAATATTGTGTGTCACATTTCATTTCATTTATTTAGGAATAATGTATGTCATATTTAATTGTCATTTATTAAGGAATAATGTTGCATCACACTTAATTATCATTTATCTAGGAATAATTTGGGTCACATTTAATTGTCATTTATTTAGCAATAATGTGTGTCACGTTTAATTGTCATTTATTTAGGAATAATGTGTATCACATTTAATTGTCATTTATATAGCAATAATGTGTGTCACATTTAATTGTCAGTTATTTTGGAATAATGTGTGTCACATTTAATTGTCATTTATTTAGGAATAATGTTGGTCACATTTAATTGTCATTTATTTACACATTTAGTAGTCATTTATTTTAGGATAATGTGTGTCACATTTAATTGTCATTTAATTAGGAATAATGTGTGTCACATTTAATTTTCATTTTTTTAGGAATAATTTGTGTCACATTTAATTGTCATTTATTTAGGAATAATGTCGCGTCACACTTATTTGTCATTTGTTTAGGAATAATGTGTGTCACATTTAATTGTCATTTTTTTAGAAATAATGTGTGTCACATTTAATTGTCATATATTAGGAATAATGTCGCGTGACACTTAATTGTCATTTATTTAGGAATAATGAGTGTCACATTTAATTGTTATTTATTAGGAATAATGTTGCGTCACACTCAATTGTCATTTATTTAGGAATAATGTGTGTCACATTCAATTTTCATTTATTTAGGAATAATGTGGGTCACGTTTAATTGTCATTTTTTTAGGAATAATGTGTGTCACATTTAATTGTCATTTATTTAGGAATAATGTCACGTCACCCTAAATTGTCATTTATTTAGGAATAATGTGTGTCCCATTAAATTGTCATTTTTTTAGAAATAATGTGTGTCACATTTAATTGTCATAAATTAGGAATAATGTCGCGTCACATTTAATTGTCATTTATTTAGGAATAATGTGTGTCACATTTAATTGTCATTTATTTAGGAATAATGTGTGTCACATTTAATTGTCATTTATTAGGAATAATGTTGCATCACACTTAATTGTCATTTATTTAGGAATAATGTGTGTCACATTTAATTGTCATTTATTTAGGAATAATGTGTGTCACATTTAATTTTCATTTATTTTGGAATAACGCGTGTCGCATTTAATTGTTATTTGTTTAGGAATATTGTGTGTCGCATTTAATTGTCATGTGTCGCATTTAATTGTCATTTATTTAGGAATAATGTGTGTCGCATTTAATTGTCATTTATTTAGGAATAATGTGTGTCACATTTAATTGTCATTTATGCAGGAATAATGTGTGTCACATTTAATTGTTATTTTTTTAGGAATAATGTGTGTCACATTTAATTGTCATTTATTGAGATACAATGTGTGCCACATTTAATTGTCATTTATTTTGGAATAATGTGTGTCACATTTAATTGTCATTTATTTAGGAATAATGTGTATCAAATTTAATTGTCATTTTTTTAGGAATAATGTGTGTCACATTTAATTGTCATTTATTTAGGAATAATGTGTGTCACATTTAATTGCCATTTATTTAAGAATCATGTTGCATCACACTTAATTGTCATTTATCTAGGAATAATGTGTGTCACATTTAATTGTCATTTATTTAGGAATAATGTGTCACATTTAATTGACATTTATTTTGGAATAATGTGTGTCACATTTAATTGTCATTTATTTAGAAATAATGAGTGTCACATTTAATTGTCATTTATTTAGGAATTATGTTGCATCACACTTAATTGTCATTTATCTAGGAATAATGTGTGCCACATTTAATAGTCATTTATTTAGGAATAATGTGTGTCACATTTAATTGTCATTTATTTTGGAATAATGTGTGTCACATTTAATTGTCCTTTATTTAGGATAAATGTGTGTCACATTTAATTGGCACTTATTTAGGAATAATGTGTGTCACATTTAATTGTCATTTATTTACACATTTAATTGTCATTTATTTTAGAATAATGTGTGTCACATTTAATTGTCATTTATTTAGGAATAATGTGTGTCTAATTTATTTTTCATTTATTTAAGAAAAATGTGTGTCACATTTAATTGTCGTTTATTTAGGAATAATGTTATGTCACATTTAATTGTCATTTATTTAGGAATAATGTGTCTCACATTTAATTGTCTCTTATTAGCAATAATGTTGTGTCACAATTAATTGTCATTTATTTAGGAATAATTTGTGTCACAATTAATTGTCATTTATTTAGCAATAAAGTGTGTCACATTTAATTGTCATTTATTTAGGAATAATGTGTGTCACATTTAATTGTCATTTATTTAGGAATAATGTGTATCACATTTAATTGTCTTTTATTTTGGAATAATGCGTGTCACACTTAATTGTCATTTATTTAGGAATATCGTGTGTCACATTTAATTGTCATTTATTTAGGAATAATGTTGCATCATGCTTAATTGTCATTTATTTAGGAATAATGTGTGTCACATTTAATTGTCATTTATTTAGGAATAATGTGTGTCACATTTAATTGTCATTTATTTTGGAATAATGTGTGTCACGTTTAATTGTCATTTATTTAGCAATAATGTGTGTACATTTAATTGTCATTTATTTTAGAATAATGTGTGTCACATTTAATTGTCATTTATTTAGGAATAATGTGTGTCACATTTAATAGTCATTTATTTAGGAATAATGTGTGTCACATTTAATTGTAATTTATTTAGATATAATGTGTGTCACATTTAATTATCATTTATTTTGGAATAATGTGTGTCACATTTAATTGTCATTTATTTTGCAATACTGTGTGTCACCTTTAATTGTCATTTACTTTGGGATAATGTGTCACATTTAATTATCATTTATTTAGCGATAATGTGTGTTATATTTAATTGTCATTTGTTTAGGAATAATGTGTGCCACATTTAATTGTCATTTATTTAGCAATAATGTGTGTCACATTTAATTGTCACTTATTTGGGAATAATATATGTCGCATTTAATTGTCATTTATATAGGAATAATGTGTGTCACATTTAATTGTCATTTATATAGGAATAATGCGTGTCACATTTAATTGTCATTTATTTACACATTTAATTGTCATTTATTTTAGGATAATGTATGTCACATTTAATTGTCATTTAATTAGGAATAATGTGTCACATTTAATTTTCATCGTTTTAGGAATAATGTGTGTCACATTTAATTGTCATTTATTTAGGAATAATGTCGCGTCACACTTAATTGTCATTTATTTAGGAATAATGTGTGTCACATTTAATTGTCATTTTTTAAGAAATAATGTGTGTCACAATTAATTGTCATTTTTTTAGAAATAATGTGTGTCACATTTAATTGTCATATATTAGGAATAATGTCGCGTCACAATTAATTGTCATTTATTTAGGAATAATATGTGTCACATCTAATTTTCATTTATTAGGATTAATGTTGCGTCACACTCAATTGTCATTTATTTAGGAATAATGTGTGTCACATTCAATTTTCATTTATTTAGGAATAATGTGGGTCACGTTTAATTGTCATTTTTTTTAGGAATAATGTGTGTCACATTTAATTGTCATTTATTTAGCAATAATGTGTGTCACATTTAATTGTCATTTATTTAGGAATAATGTGTGTCACATTTAATTGTCATTTATTTAGGAATATTGTGTGTCACATTTCATTTCATTTATTTAGGAATAATGTATGTCATATTTAATTGTCATTTATTTAGGAATAATGTTGCATCACACTTAATTATCATTTATCTAGGAATAATTTGTGTCACATTTAATTGTCATTTATTTAGCAATAATGTGTGTCACGTTTAATTGTCATTTATTTAGGAATAATGTGTATCACATTTAATTGTCATTTATATAGCAATAATGTGTGTCACATTTAATTGTCATTTATTTTGGAATAATGTGTGTCACATTTAATTATCATTTATTTAGGAATAATGTTTGTCACATTTAATTGTCATTTATTTACACATTTAGTAGTCATTTATTTTAGGATAATGTGTGTCACATTTAATTGTCATTTAATTAGGAATAATGTGTGTCACATTTAATTTTCATTTTTTTAGGAATAATTTGTGTCACATTTAATTGTCATTTATTTAGGAATAATGTCGCGTCACACTTATTTGTCATTTATTTAGGAATAATGTGTGTCACATTTAATTGTCATTTTTTTAGAAATAATGTGTGTCACATTTAATTGTCATATATTAGGAATAATGTCGCGTCACACTTAATTGTCATTTATTTAGGAATAATGAGTGTCACATTTAATTGTCATTTATTAGGAATAATGTTGCGTCACACTCAATTGTCATTTATTTAGGAATAATGTGTGTCACATTCAATTTTCATTTATTTAGGAATAATGTGGGTCACGTTTAATTGTCATTTTTTTAGGAATAATGTGTGTCACATTTAGTTGTCATTTATTTAGGAATAATGTCACGTCACCCTTAATTGTCATTTATTTAGGAATAATGTGTGTCCCATTAAATTGTCATTTTTTTAGAAATAATGTGTGTCACATTTAATTGTCATAAATTAGGAATAATGTCGCGTCACATTTAATTGTCATTTATTTAGGAATAATGTGTGTCACATTTAATTGTCATTTATTTAGGAATAATGTGTGTCACATTTAATTGTCATTTATTAGGAATAATGTTGCATCACACTTAATTGTCATTTATTTAGGAATAATGTGTGTCACATTTAATTGTCATTTATTTAGGAATAATGTGTGTCACATTTAATTTTCATTTATTTAGGAATAACGCGTGTCGCATTTAATTGTTATTTGTTTAGGAATATTGTGTGTCGCATTTAATTGTCATGTGTCGCATTTAATTGTCATTTATTTAGGAATAATGTGTGTCGCATTTAATTGTCATTTATTTAGGAATAATGTGTGTCACATTTAATTGTCATTTATTCAGGAATAATGTGTGTCACATTTAATTGTTATTTTTTTAGGAATAATGTGTGTCACATTTAATTGTCATTTATTGAGATACAATGTGTGCCACATTTAATTGTCATTTATTTTGGAATAATGTGTGTCACATTTAATTGTCATTTATTTAGGAATAATGTGTATCAAATTTAATTGTCATTTTTTTAGGAATAATGTGTGTCACATTTAATTGTCATTTATTTAGGAATAATGTGTGTCACATTTAATTGCCATTTATTTAAGAATCATGTTGCATCACACTTAATTGTCATTTATCTAGGAATAATGTGTGTCACATTTAATTGTCATTTATTTAGGAATAATGTGTCACATTTAATTGACATTTATTTTGGAATAATGTGTGTCACATTTAATTGTCATTTATTTAGCAATAATGAGTGTCACATTTAATTGTCATTTATTTAGGAATTATGTTGCATCACACTTAATTGTCATTTATCTAGGAATAATGTGTGCCACATTTAATAGTCATTTATTTAGGAATAATGTGTGTCACATTTAATTGTCATTTATTTTGGAATAATGTGTGTCACATTTAATTGTCCTTTATTTAGGATAAATGTGTGTCACATTTAATTGGCACTTATTTAGGAATAATGTGTGTCACATTTAATTGTCATTTATTTACACATTTAATTGTCATTTATTTTAGAATAATGTGTGTCACATTTAATTGTCATTTATTTAGGAATAATGTGTGTCTAATTTATTTTTCATTTATTTAAGAAAAATGTGTGTCACATTTAATTGTCGTTTATTTAGGAATAATGTTATGTCACATTTAATTGTCATTTATTTAGGAATAATGTGTCTCACATTTAATTGTCTCTTATTAGCAATAATGTTGTGTCACACTTAATTGTCATTTATTTAGGAATAATTTGTGTCACAATTAATTGTCATTTATTTAGCAATAAAGTGTGTCACATTTAATTGTCATTTATTTAGGAATAATGTGTGTCACATTTAATTGTCATTTATTTAGGAATAATGTGTATCACATTTAATTGTCATTTATTTTGGAATAATGTGTGTCACACTTAATTGTCATTTATTTAGGAATATCGTGTGTCACATTTAATTGTCATTTATTTAGGAATAATGTTGCATCATGCTTAATTGTCATTTATTTAGGAATAATGTGTGTCACATTTAATTGTCATTTATTTAGGAATAATGTGTGTCACATTTAATTGTCATTTATTTTGGAATAATGTGTGTCACGTTTAATTGTCATTTATTTAGCAATAATGTGTGTACATTTAATTGTCATTTATTTTAGAATAATGTGTGTCACATTTAATTGTCATTTATTTAGGAATAATGTGTGTCACATTTAATAGTCATTTATTTAGGAATAATGTGTGTCACATTTAATTGTAATTTATTTAGATATAATGTGTGTCACATTTAATTATCATTTATTTTGGATTAATGTGTGTCACATTTAATTGTCATTTATTTTGCAATACTGTGTGTCACATTTAATTGTCATTTACTTTGGGATAATGTGTGTCACATTTAATTGTCATTTATTTAGCGATAATGTGTGTTATATTTAATTGTCATTTGTTTAGGAATAATGTGTGCCACATTTAATTGTCATTTATTTAGCAATAATATGTGTCACATTTAATTGTCACTTATTTGGGAATAATATATGTCGCATTTAATTGTCATTTATATAGGAATAATGTGTGTCACATTTAATTGTCATTTATATAGGAATAATGCGTGTCACATTTAATTGTCATTTATTTACACATTTAATTGTCATTTATTTTAGGATAATGTATGTCACATTTAATTGTCATTTAATTAGGAATAATGTGTCACATTTAATTTTCATCGTTTTAGGAATAATGTGTGTCACATTTAATTGTCATTTATTTAGGAATAATGTCGCGTCACACTTAATTGTCATTTATTTAGGAATAATGTGTGTCACATTTAATTGTCATTTTTTTAGAAATAATGTGTGTCACAATTAATTGTCATTTTTTTAGAAATAATGTGTGTCACATTTAATTGTCATATATTAGGAATAATGTCGCGTCACAATTAATTGTCATTTATTTAGGAATAATATGTGTCACATCTAATTTTCATTTATTAGGATTAATGTTGCGTCACACTCAATTGTCATTTATTTAGGAATAATGTGTGTCACATTCAATTTTCATTTATTTAGGAATAATGTGGGTCACGTTTAATTGTCATTTTTTTTAGGAATAATGTGTGTCACATTTAATTGTCATTTATTTAGCAATAATGTGTGTCACATTTAATTGTCATTTATTTAGGAATAATGTGTGTCACATTTAATTGTCATTTATTTAGGAATATTGTGTGTCACATTTCATTTCATTTATTTAGGAATAATGTATGTCATATTTAATTGTCATTTATTTAGGAATAATGTTGCATCACACTTAATTATCATTTATCTAGGAATAATTTGTGTCACATTTAATTGTCATTTATTTAGCAATAATGTGTGTCACGTTTAATTGTCATTTATTTAGGAATAATGTGTATCACATTTAATTGTCATTTATATAGCAATAATGTGTGTCACATTTAATTGTCATTTATTTTGGAATAATGTGTGTCACATTTAATTATCATTTATTTAGGAATAATGTTTGTCACATTTAATTGTCATTTATTTACACATTTAGTAGTCATTTATTTTAGGATAATGTGTGTCACATTTAATTGTCATTTAATTAGGAATAATGTGTGTCACATTTAATTTTCATTTTTTTAGGAATAATTTGTGTCACATTTAATTGTCATTTATTTAGGAATAATGTCGCGTCACACTTATTTGTCATTTATTTAGGAATAATGTGTGTCACATTTAATTGTCATTTTTTTAGAAATAATGTGTGTCACATTTAATTGTCATATATTAGGAATAATGTCGCGTCACACTTAATTGTCATTTATTTAGGAATAATGAGTGTCACATTTAATTGTCATTTATTAGGAATAATGTTGCGTCACACTCAATTGTCATTTATTTAGGAATAATGTGTGTCACATTCAATTTTCATATATTAGGAATAATGTCGCGTCACACTTAATTGTCATTTATTTAGGAATAACGTGTGTCACATTTAATTGTTATTTATTTAGGAATAATGTGTGTCACATTTAATTGTCATTTATTAGGAATAATGTTGCATCACACTTAATTGTCATTTATTTAGGAATAATTTGTGTCACATTTAATTGTCATTTATTTAGGAATAATGTGTGTCACATTTAATTTTCATTTATTTAGGAATAACGCGTGTCGCATTTAATTGTTATTTGTTTAGGAATATTGTGTGTCGCATTTAACTGTCATGTGTCGCATTTAATTGTCACTTATTTAGGAATAATGTGTGTCGCATTTAATTGTCATTTATTTAGGAATAATGTGTGTCACATTTAATTGTCATTTATTCAGGAATAATGTGTGTCACATTTAATTGTTATTTTTTTAGGAATAATGTGTGTCACATTTAATTGTCATTTATTGAGCTACAATGTGTGCCACATTTAATTGTCATTTATTTTGGAATAATGTGTGTCACATTTAATTATCATTTATTTAGGAATAATGTGTATCAAATTTAATTGTCATTTTTTTAGGAATAATATGTGTCACATTTAATTGTCATTTATTTAGGAATAATGTGTGTCACATTTAATTGCCATTTATTTAAGAATCATGTTGCATCACACTTAATTGTCATTTATCTAGGAATAATGTGTGTCACATTTAATTGTCATTTATTTAGGAATAATGTGTGTCACATTTAATTGACATTTATTTTGGAATAATGTGTGTCACATTTAATTGTCATTTATTTAGCAATAATGTGTGTCACATTTAATTGTCATTTATTTAGGAATAATGTTGCATCACACTTAATTGTCATTTATCTAGGAATAATGTGTGCCACATTTAATAGTCATTTATTTAGGAATAATGTGTGTCACATTTAATTGTCATTTATTTTGGAATAATGTGTGTCACATTTAATTGTCCTTTATTTAGTATAAATGTGTGTCACATTTAATTGGCACTTATTTAGGAATAATGTGTGTCATATTTAATTGTCATTTATTTACACATTTAATTGTCATTTATTTTAGAATAATGTGTGTCACATTTAATTGTCATTTATATAGGAATAATGTGTGTCTAATTTATTTTACATTTATTTAGGAAAAATGTGTGTCACATTTAATTGTCATTTATTTAGGAATAATGTGTCTCATATTTAATTGTCTCTTATTAGCAATAATGTTGTGTCACACTTAATTGTCATTTATTTAGGAATAATTTGTGTCACATTTAATTGTCATTTATTTAGCAATAAAGTGTGTCACATTTAATTGTCATTTATTTAGGAATAATGTGTGTCACATTTAATTGTCATTTATTTAGGAATAATGTGTATCACATTTAATTGTCATTTATTTTGGAATAATGTGTGTCGCATTTAATTGTCATTTATTTAGGAATATCGTGTGTCACATTTAATTGTCATTTATTTAGGAATAATGTTGCATCACACTTAATTGTCATTTATTTAGGAATAATGTGTGTCACATTTAATTGTCATTTATTTAGGAATAATGTGTGTCACATTTAATTGTCATTTATTTTGGAATAATGTGTGTCACGTTTAATTGTTATTTATTTAGCAATAATGTGTGTACATTTAATTGTCATTTATTTTAGAATAATGTGTGTCACATTTAATTGTCATTTATTAAGGAATAATGTGTGTCACATTTAGTAGTCATTTATTTAGGAATAATGTGTGTCACATTTAATTGTAATTTATTTAGATATAATGTGTATCACATTTAATTATCATTTATTTTGGAATAATGTGTGTTACATTTAATTGTCATTTATTTTGCAATAATGTGTGTCACATTTAATTGTCATTTACTTTGGGATAATGTGTGTCACATTTAATTGTCATTTATTTAGCGATAATGTGTGTTATATTTAATTGTCATTTGTTTAGGAATAATGTGTGCCACATTTAATTGTCATTTATTTAGCAATAATGTGTGTCACATTTAATTGTCACTTATTTGGGAATAATATATGTCGCATTTAATTGTCATTTATATAGGAATAATGTGTGTCACATTTAATTGTCATTTATATAGGAATAATGTGTGTCACATTTAATTGTCATTTATTTACACATTTAATTTTCATTTATTTTAGGATAATGTGTCACATTTAATTGTCATTTAATTAGGAATAATGTGTCACATTTAATTTTCATCGTTTTAGGAATAATGTGTGTCACATTTAATTGTCATTTAATTAGGAATAATGTGTCACATTTAATTTTTATCGTTTTAGGAATAATGTGTGTCACATTTAATTGTCATTTATTTAGGAATAATGTCGCGTCACACTTAATTGTCATTTATTTAGGAATAATGTGTGTCACATTTAATTGTCATTTTTTTTAGAAATAATGTGTGTCACATTTAATTGTCATTTTTTTAGAAATAATGCGTGTCACATTTAATTGTCATATATTAGGAATAATGTCGCGTCACAATTAATTGTCATTTATTTAGGAATAATGTGTGTCACATCTAATTTTCATTTATTAGGAATAATGTTGCGTCACACTCAATTGTCATTTATTTAGGAATAATGTGTGTCACATTCAATTTTCATTTATTGAGGAATAATGTGTGTCACGTTTAATTGTCATTTTTTTAGGAATAATGTGTGCCACATTTAATTGTCATTTATTTAGGAATAATGTCGCGTCACACTTAATTGTCATTTATTTAGGAATAATGTGTGTCCCATTTAATTGTCATTTTTTTAGAAATAATGTGTGTCACATTTAATTGTCATATATTAGGAATAATGTAGCGTCACACTTAATTGTCATTTATTTAGGAATAATGTGTGTCGCATTTAATTGTCATTTATTTAGGAATAATGTGTGTCACATTTAATTGTCATTTATTAGGAATAATGTTGCATCACACTTAATTGTCATTTATTTTGGAATAACGTGTGTCACATTTAATTGTCATTTATTTAGGAATAATGTGTGTCACGTTTAATTGTCATTTATTTATGAATAATGCGAGTCGTATTTAATTGTCATTTATTTAGGAATAATGTGTGTCGCATTTAATTGTCATGTGTCGCATTTACTTATCATTTATTTAGGAATAATGTGTGTTGCATTTAATTGTCATTAATTTAGGAATAATGTGTGTCACATTTAATTGTCATTTATTTAGGAATAATGTGTGTCACATTTAATTTTCATTTATTTAGGAATAATGTATGTCACATTTAATTGTCATTTTTTTTATAAATAATGTGTGTCACATTTAATTGTCATTTATTTAGCTATAATGTGCGCCATATTTAATTGTCATTTATTTTGGAATAATGTGTGTCACATTTAATTGTCATTTATTTAGGAATAATGTGTGTCAAATTTAGTTGTCATTTTTATAGGAATAATGTGTGTCACATTTAATTGTCATTTATTTAGGAATAATGTGTGTTGCATTTAATTGTCATTTATTTAGGAACAATGTTGCATCACACTTAATTGTCACTTATCTAGGAATAATGTGTGTCACATTTAATTGTCATTTATTTAGGAATAATGTGTGTCACATTTAATTGTCATTTATTTCGGAATAATGTGTGTCACATTTAATTGTCATTTATTTAGCAATAATGTGTTTCACATTTAATTGACATTTATTTAGGAATAATGTTGCATCACGCTTAATTGTCATTTATCTAGGAATAATGTGTCACATTCAATTGTCATTTATTTAGGAATAATGTGTGTCACATTTAATTGTCATTTATTTTGGAATAATGTGTGTCACATTTAATTGTCCTTTATTTAGGATTAACGTGTGTCACATTTAATGGTCATTTATTTAGGAATAATGTGTGTCACATTTAATTGTCATTTATTTACACATTTAATTGTCATTTATTTTAGAATAATGTGTGTCACATTTAATTTTCATTTATTTAGGAATAATATGTGTCACATTTAATTGTCATTTATTTAGCTATAATGTGTGTCACATTTAATTGACATTTATTTAGGAACAATGTGTGTCACATTTTGTAATGACCCGGAAAATCTGAACCAATTTATAAATATAGGAACTGGAAAGCCCTAATACACTATTCATCATCTTCTGCCGCCGCCCCCCAAATCAATGGCCTACGACCTCCAAACTTCCTCCACTAATCTCTCCTCCATCTCTTCGAATTAGAACCCCTCACATATACCAAATCGAAGCCCTTTCCTTCCCCTTTAATTCCATATGGATAGATCATCCTCTCATCGCCTGAAGCCCGAGCAGCAGCCCCCCGAAGTTCGCCGTTTTCCACCGCGTCGGCCCTCCCTAGGCTCGACCGAGCTCGGCAAAACCACCCCCCCCCCCTCCATGTGCGCCGCCCTGAGCCGAACCACCCTACACCCTCTGATCATCCCGAAGCCCCACGGTTTGTTCGATAATTTTAGATCTAGGATCGAACAATAGGAAGAAGCATACGGCCGTGTTACTGAGGGATGAAGAAAGGGTAATTGCATAACTAATTTATTAGTTAATTAATTTAAATTGTTTTTAAAACATCATTTAACCATAACTTATTCATTTCAACTCATAATTTGACGATTTCGGAAGCGTTGGATTCGTACCAGCAAATAGAACGCGTTGTGACTGAAATGGGGCCATTCTGAACAGTCTGAATTTTGGCCAAAATCTTTAACGACTGTGAGATTTCTGAATTTGAATAATTAAATAATTTAATTATATTCGATCAGTTGAATCATTGTATGTTATTTCTGATCTCTTATGTGGTAATTGTTGTATAGTTGAATTATATTCGTTGGGATATCATGTTATAGTATGACAGTTTGGATCTGTAAAATTTTGATGTAATCATAATAAAGTTCTCACTTTTATTTTTATTTTTATTTTTATTTTCATTCCTTTCTATTAAAGTTCAATTTTTATTTTGGAACAAAAAGAAAAGTTAAAATTTTAATTTGAAACAAAATAAAATAATGTTTTGATCTTTTGTTTTTGAAAAAAAATATAATAAAGTTTTGATCTTTTGTTTTTGAAACAAAATATTATAAAGTTTTGATCTTTTGTTCTAGAAGATTTGATCTTTTCTTTTGAGATATAATAAATAAAGATTTGATCTTTTATTTTGATTTATAAAGTAAAAGAAAGTTTGATTTATATAATAAATAAAGATTTGATCATTTATTCTAATTTATAAAATAAATATAGTTCAGATATTTTGTTTGATGTTACAAAATAAAGGTGGGACCTTTTATTTTGATTCATGAAAATTATACACCCGATCATATGTTGTCATTGTTGTGATGACACAAAAATTTCATCGTTATGTTAATTGTAATGACACAAAATTCATCGTTATGTTGTTGTTGTTGTGATGACACAAAAATTTCATAGTTATGCTACTTTAGTTGAAATGCATCAAAATTCCATCGTTATGTCTATTTAGTTGAAATGAACATACTTTGGTGCTGGGTTAAAAATTTGAAACTTAGAAAAATAATAGAACATTTACATTTTTCTATGCAAAGAAAAATAATAGAAAACATTTACATTTTTTTTCTATGTAAAGGAAAATAAAAGAAGGGGTTACATTTTCAATGTAAGGGAAAAAGACAAGAAAAGAAAATATTTGCATTTTTCAATGTAAAAAAGAGAAGAAATAAGAGAATTTACATATGCAAATAAAAACAATAAAAAGAGAATTTACATTTCAATGTAAAGAATAAGAAGGCATTTACATCTTTCTATTGTAATAAAGAGTATTAGAAAATTTACATTTTTCTATTATAATAAAGAGTAAATTTACATCTTTTTATTGTAATGAAGAGAGATAGGAAATTTACATTTTTCTATGTTAAAATATAAGATTTACATTTTCCTATGTGAAGATATCAGATTCACATTTTTCTTTATAACTATGTAAGGTTTACATTTTCCAAGGTAAAGATATAAGAATTTACATTTTTCATTGTAAAAGAAAAGGAAATAAAATATATACATTTAAAAAAAAACATAAAAAGTTCATTTTTATGTTGTAAAAATCAAATAGAATAAAAAGTTCATTTTTATGTCTTTGAAAACAAATAGTATAAAAGAACATTTTTATAACTAAAGAAAAGAGTACATTTTAAAACATCATTTTTGTCGCATTAGAATTGGCGAACAAAAATGTCATTTTTGTTTAATGTAAAATTATACATCGTTGTAAACATCATTTTTGTCACATTAGAATTGGCGAACAAAAATGTCATTTTTGTTTAATATAAAATTATACATCGCTGTAAACATCATTTTTATCGCATTAGAATTGGCGAACAAAAATGGCATTTTTGTTTAATATAAAATTATACATCACTGTAAACATTTTTTTCCGCATTAGAATTGGCGAACAAAACTGTCATTTTTGTTTAATATAAAATTATACATCGTTGTAAACATCATTTTTGTCGCATTAGAATTGGCAAACAAAAATGTCATTTTTGTTTAATATAAAATTATACATCATTGTAAACATCATTTTTGTCGCATTAGAATTGGCGAACAAAAATGTCATTTTTGTTTAATATAAAATTATACATCGTTGTTAACATCATTTTTGTCGCATTAGAATTGGCGGACAAAAATGTTATTTCCATAGAGTAATAGGAATGGATTTTAACAAAGGGAAATCGCCAAATAGTTTTTATAAATATAAAATATAAAATTAAACGAAACGAGCGTGGTAGTTCGCGTATCGACAATCGTAACTTCAAATGATTATTCCGAAAGATCCGACCGTTGGATTTTCCCAAAATTGGAACCATTAGAACCGCTTTGGGAAGAGCTTTCCAACGATATAAATTTCATCAAAATCCGACGGTTAGATTTTAAGATATGTGTAAATCAAATTTTGGTAAAAGCAGCGGCAGGGCCGCCCATTGACCCGAAACGTCGTTTATTTATTTCGAGTGTAATAAATAAAAATAGCGATAAATAGTTATAGATATATATGAAATGTTTTAAACTATAATTATGCGACAATTTTTGAAAAGGTTGAGTTTAACTCATTTCAAATAATTGAACGGAGATTAAATCAAAGATGTAAGAAGACGATGATTGAAGACCGGCGATCTTCACATCGAATGGACGATGACTTCTGATACCTTAGACTGATTTGCTCCCAGGACAGGGTTGCAGCAGTAATTTTCCGGACGTGTGTGTTGGTCGTGCGGATAAGCGAGCGCCTTTTTGGTGTCTCTGGTTTCGTTCAGACCCAGAACGGACTTGTAAACGGATGCGGGTCTGACGTCGAAATTCATTTCGTGTAATTAAATCGATTTCTATTAATATATGTCTGTTTGTTGGTAGAGGATTTATTCTCTACTTAACACCCGGATACGTAGTAATAGTTATCGATCGCATGGCGTTGAATTGTCAATGTGGCACGCCAAGATGCAATGATCAAGGCTTTGTTGAAAAGCAGGCCTTGTGGCTGATGATCAAAGCATAGCCTGTTTAGGCATAGCTTTGTGTATAACGTGACTTTGCGAGCCTCACACCCCGGTATGAGTCAAAAACGGGATTAGGACTGCAGGGAGTGCACACGTTTCTTTCTAGCTAGTGGTGTTTGGACTTTGACATGGCCTAGCATTTACTTATGTGGATTTTGGATTGAGGTACCTCGGGGTTTTTATAGGCCGGAAGTGGTCATACTATAGGTTCATAGGAACCGGGAAACGTGTGTTCAGGCATATTTAATCCACTACCGTTAGGTAGAGACCGGCCCTGAAGATCCAAGGGTTCACTGCGGGGGATCCTGAGGCATTTGCTAGAGTGTCTCGAATCGAAAGAGGACGATCCCTAGCCTCGACTTCATGACAGAAAACCAATTCCCAATACGACATCACGGTTTTGATTGTAAACTTACATACGGCGACATAGTATATGGTACCTATGCCGTCTAGGATTGATATACGTATTTTGAAATATCTTAATACTGCTTAAACACTAATGATAATATTAAAATATTACTTTTCACATATTAAGCATGTTTGATCATCATAGGGGAAAACTCTATCCTCCTGTGTGCGTTACATTGTGTGATAGGACTTGAGTCTTATGATGATTTCATTTTTCAAAAGTCATTTCGCTGTTTTGTCCAAACTTTATAAAATTATGCACTGGCAATCCAATGGAGTAAACCCATTCCGCGTTAGCGGCGTGGTCCAGAGATTCGCCATATTGATAGTTAATTTAGCTAAGAATTCTCACACCAGTCCCATGACTGACTCGTAGTTTGTTTCACTTTTGCGAACTCGGGTGCCCTCTTTCCACTTGGGCAGCCAATTGACAGGTTCAGGTGATACATTCTGTTTGGAGCTTGCTTGGACGGAAGGAGAAGAAGGCCTTTTCTCTAGTTTTATTTTGCTTTGAGACATTTTTCCATCTTTTGCTTTTGATGTATGTAATGGAATTTGGAATTTATTTCCTTATCTTTTGAGACTTACTGCATTGCTAAGTGGATCCTGTAAAACTGCATACTCTGATGTTTTGTTGTGATACTGATGACATTTTATTTCCGCTGAAATGTTTATGTGCTATGTTCTTTCCCTGAGATCTGTTTATTGTTGTAATCATGTTGTATTCCAAAATGATTATCCTTGCTTTCGGTCAACGGAAGTTTGGGGTCATCACAGTTGGTATCAGAGCCTAAGGTTAACCTTAGCTTCGGAATATAACATATTTAGAACAATTCGTCTAGATAGAATCCACATAATTCTAAGACAAGTAGCTCATTAGAGATAGGACTAGTAGTCCTAGAGTGAGCACAGCAGAATAACACATATTTACCAGTCATTACATCATCATCTTTTCATCTCGTCCTTATCTTATCTTTTCTTGAAAATTCTCATTTTTTTGTTGGTCTGACTCTTTCCTTGATGGTACAGACTGATTTAAATGGATACTAGAGCAAGAACAGCCCGAGGCGGAGCCCGAGGTGGAGCTCGAGGCGGGGCTAGAGGAGGAGCCCGAGTAGCAGCTGGAGGGCAAGCTAGAGACGAGACACCCATCACTCAGGAACAGCATAATTCAGAGGTCGTAGTCGAACCACCTCTACCTCCACAGCCTTTCGATTTGGAGAGAATGTCAAAGAAATTCAAAAACCTTGGAGGTGTACCTTTCACGGGGCGAGAATCTGCGATTCAGGCAGAAGCATGGCTTAAAGATTGCGAAAAGATCCTAGAAGACTTGGAACTGGAAGATTAGCGAAAGCGTTACCTGGTAGTTTGGCAACTAAAAGAGGAAGCAGGGCATTGGTGGGATACGATCAAAATCTGCAATGACGTGGCCAATATGTCTTGGGCCAGATTCAAGGAACTTTTCAATGAGAAATATATACCCCCACAGGCTAGAGAGCGTCTGCGCGAGCAGTTCGCTAACCTTCAGCAAGGGAATATAACCGTTTCTGAGTATGTGAGGAAGTTTGATGAGCTCTCACGATATGCTCCTAGTTTGATTCAAGATCCAGTAGAGAAGAATAAGAAATTTATCAAGGGGCTGTCCAAGAAATATTTGAACCGAGTCACTGCCCATATTAAGCTTCCTTTCAATGAAGTAGTAGAGATGGTGTGCCGCTATGAGGAGAATGACGATTCTGGACCGCAGGATAGAGGGAAAAGTCATGGCAACAACCAGAAGGAACAGGCTAACAAGAAACAGGAGGCGAGCAATTCTTGTACAGCTAAACCCCAAGGGAAGAAGAGGGATAATAGCAAGGTGACCTGCTATAACTGTGGCAAGATTGGACATTTCAATTACGAGTGTAGAGCTCCTAAAAAGGTCAAGAGAAATGATTCAGGCCCTAGTCAGAACCGTGGTCAGAGTTCCCAGAACCGTGGTCAAAATCCTAAGAATCGTGGCCATAATTCGCAGGACAAAAGGGAATGCTAGAATTGTCATCAAAAGGGGCACATTAAGGCGAACTGCCCACTGCTAAGGAATGCTCAGGTGGCACATGTTTATGAGGGAGCAGCTACACCAGCTTCGACTGAGGGGCCTAATAAACCCGATGTCTTAGGAGGTACGCTTAATATTAAGAGCATCCCTATTACTGTCTTATTTGATACTGGTGCTGCTCGAAGTTTTATTTCTAATGATGCCATTCAAAAGTTGAAATTGAAACCAAGAAAACTTAAAGAGTTGATTAGAGCAAATAGTCCGATAGGAGGTTCTCTTATACTCGATAACTACTGTAGAGTGCCAATCTCCTATTCTTGCTACCAATTCCCTATAAATCTAATAGTTATGAATTTCTCTGGGTATGATGTAACCCTTGGGATTGATTGGTTATCGAGGCATGGGGCTGAAGTCAAGTGTGCCGAGAGGATTGTCAAAGTTAAAACTAATCTCGGAAATGTATGTATCCCCTGCCATGGCTTAGCCACCGACAGGAAAACATTCTGGTCTTCTCTAGAAGTTACCCCTACTTCTATTGAGGATATCCCTGTCGTCAAAGATTACGCTGATATATTCATAGAAGTTGAGAGCCTACCTCCGCATTGAGAAATCAGCTTCCGAATTGATTTTGCTCTGAATGCAAGGCCTGTTGTACATTCCATTTGGAGAATGTCGCCAAAAGAAAGAGTGGAGCTGAAAAATCAAACCAAGCAGCTTTTGTGGAAGGGTCTGATCAGGCCTAGCTTCTTAGAATGGGGAGCTGCAGTGGTGTTCGTCCCAAAATCAGATGGTACTCTCAGGTTATGTGTAGGCTACCGTGATCTCAACAAACAAACTCTGAAGAACAAATACCCACTGCCTCGTATTGATGACTCACTTGACCGTTTGCATGGGGCACGAGTATTCTCTAGGATGGACCTAGCTACAGGCTTCCATCAACTTCGCATTGCATAGGAGTGTGTGCCGTTAACTTCTTTCAAAGGACCAGACATCTTTTATGAATGGCTAGTAATGCATTTTGGTCTATGTAATGCTCCAGCATATTTTGTTGATTTGATGAATAGATTATTCAGAGATGTTTTAAATAAATTTGTGCTCGTGTTCATCGATGACATCCTCATCTTCTCTAAATCCACTGCTGAGCATGAACAACAACTGAGAGAAGTCTTAGAGATTTTGCGAAGAAATGTGCTGAAAGAAAAATTTTCTAAATGCATATTCTGGCAAGAAGAGGTGAAATTCCTTGGTCATGTTGTATCAAAGGAAGGCATCTTAGTAGATCCAGGAAAGATCTCAGCCATCCAAGAATGGAAGCAGCCTAGAACTCCCACGTAGGTCAGAAGTTTCTTGGGACTGGCCGGCTATTATCGGAAATTTGTCAAAGATTTTTCGAAGGTAGCTTGCCCATTGACAAACCTGACCAAGAAGCATACAAAATTCAAATGGACACCGGAATGCGAGACAGCTTTCCAAGAGGTAAAGAAGAGGTTGACCAATGCTCCTATGTTGACCATCATAGATGGCAATCAGGATTTGAAGGTATGGACCGACGCCTCTAAGCAAGGTTATTTCTTTTATAAATTAACATGTCAGAGAACATTTTTCCTTTAATGACGAATCTCATTTTAACATGTTATCCCTTCTTTATTTAAGGGATTGGTGCGGTGCTGATGCAAAGAGGCAGAGTAGTCGCATATGCTAGCCGCCAATTGAAACCGCATGAGAAGAATTATGTCATGCATGACCTTGAACTAATGGCCATTGTGTTTGCTCTTAAAATATGGAGGCATTATCTCTTGGGTGAAAAGTTTGAAATTTACACGGATCACAAATCCTTGAAACACCTTTTTACCCAAAAATATTTGAATATGAGGCAGCAAAGCTGGGTCGAATTTCTTGCATCATATGACCTGGATATCTTATATACTCCGGGGAAAGCCAACGTTGTAGCCGATGCACTCAGTAGAAAGAATGTAGAATGCAAGAATCTGATTATCGCCAGTCTCATTATCACTCCTACTCTAATTGATAAAGTCTCTGCTCTTCAGAAGAATGATAAATTTATTCAGAGGATTATTAAAAGAATTCAGGATGGCGAAACCACAAGTTTCCAAATTGACAACAAAGGGGTTCTGAGGCTATTAGGTCGAATCTGTGTCCCATACGACTCTAAGCTCAAAAGGGAGGTTATGGATGAATGTCATAAATCTAAGCTTAGTGTTCACCCTAGAGTGAGCAAGATGTATCACGACCTCAAGCGCACATTTTGGTGGAGGTCGATGAAGAGAGATATTTCTATTTATGTTGCTAGATGTCCCACTTGTCAGCAAGTTTAAAGTGATCAACAGAAACTGGCAGGTTTGTTGCAACCGCTAGGAGTGCCTGGTTGGAAGTGGGAGGAAATTTCTATGGACTTTATAGATGGCTTGCCCCAAAGCAGAAAAGGCAAAGATAGCATATGGGTGATTGTCGATCTCTTAACAAAATCTGCCCATTTCATTCCTGTTCGGTCCAACAGAACAGCTCGAAGTTTAGCACAGCTCTATCTTAAAGAGATAGTCAGACTGCATGGGGTTCCCAAAAGCATTGTCAGTGATCGGGATCCATTATTTACTAACAAATTCTGGGAAGCTTTTCAAGAAGAGCTTGGGACCAAGTTGAATCTGAGATCTGCCTATCACCCTCAGACAGATGGCCAGACTGAGAGGGTGAATCGTGTTTTGGAAAACTTACTGCGTGCCTGCATCCTTGATTATGGCGGTTCATGGGAGGACCACTTGCACTTGGTGGAATTATCCTATAATAATAGCTACCAAGCAAGCTTGGGGATGTCACCATTTGAATTACATTATGGCAAGCCGTGCAGATCTCCGGCATGTTGGGTAGAGTCAGGCAATCGACTGGTCTTGAGCCCCGACATGGTTCGTGAAGCATCGGATAAGGTTGATTTGATTAAGAAGCGCTTGTTGATTGCTCAGACCCGACAAAAGAGCTATACAGACCATCGTAGAAGAAATCTAGAATTCTCTGTGGGTGATCGAGTATACTTGAAGGTTTCTCCTTTGAGAGGCGTGATTCGTTTTGGGAAGACAGGAAAGTTGGCACCGAGATTCATTGGTCCATTTCGTATTCTCGAAAGGATTGGTACTCTCGCTTATAGAGTGCAGCTGCCTGACTGGTTGCCAGGAGTGCATGATGTATTTCATGTGTCGCAACTCCGTAAGCATGTGCACGATCCAGATCTGATAGAGGATGAATTAAATCAACATGTCCTAGACATTGCTCCAAATCTGACAGTGAGGAAGGACCCGATTAAGATCATTGGCAAAGAAACCAAAATCTTGAGGAACTAGAAGATCAACCTAGTCAAGGTTCAATGGAGTGGGGATCCTAGAGACTGTACTTGGGAGACAGAGGATAGCATCAAAAAGGCTTACCCCAAGTGCAGAGTGGATATCTCTGAGTAACTCTTGTATTGAGGTACGTTTATACCAATTTACATTTTCAATCTTGGTTCCTACTTTTCTTTGTTTCCTTTTCAAGGACGAAAATTCTTAAGTAGGGGAGATTGTAACGACCCGGAAAATCCGAACCAATTTAAAAAATTTATTTTAAATTATTTAGTGGAAAAATGTGACAGAAATTAAAAATTTCATTTTTAAATACCATTAAAGCCAGTGAAAATAGTCAATTTTCGAACGATCTCTGTTTTCAATGAAACTACTTTCATTGGAACCGAAATGTCATATTATTGCTAGGTTTCAATTTTGAGAATTTTTCGATTTAATATGTGAGCGTGGCGAAGGAAAATGTGTTTGGTCGATTATAATCAAATTTAATCGACTGAAAAATAGCCATTTTTCAAACAGTGTCAGAATTCGACGAAATTAGTTTTGTTAGGACCGTATCGTCATAACATAGACAATTATATTTTTCTGGATTTTTCTGAGTCCGTTTGTGGCCTCGGTGAATTTATTTATGCAGACGAATTAAATTAATAAAGGAATTAAATATTAAATTAAATAATACAGGCCACAGACAGCCGTTTGGGCTGACGGGACCTGTCCCATTGGATCCGGAATATGGGCTATTGGCTGGGTCACTTTCTACTGGACTGAAAGTGAACCGGTTTGAAAGATATGGTTTTTTTGCAAAAATACATTAAAATATTATAAATATAGGAACTGGAAAACCCTAATACACTATTCATCATCTTTTGCCGCCGCCCCCCAAATCAATGGCCTACGACCTCCAAACTTCCTCCACTAATCTCTCCTCCATCTCTTCGAATTAGAACCCCTCACATATACCAAATCGAAGCCCTTTCCTCCCCCTTTAATTCCATATGGATAGATCATCCTCTCATCGCCTGAAGCCCGAGCAGTAACCCCCCAAAGTTCGTCGTTTTCCACCGCGTCGGCCCTCCCTAGGCTTGACCGAGCTCGGCCAAACCCCCCCCCCCCCCCACGTGCGCCGCCCTGAGTCGAACCACCCTGCACCCTCTGATCATCCCGAAGCCCCAGGGTTTGTTCGGTAATTTCAGACCTAGGATCGAACAATAGGAAGAAGCATACGGCCGTATTACTGAGGGAGGAAGAAAGGGTAATTGCATAACTAATTTATTAATTAATTAATTTAAATTGTTTTTAAAACTTCATTTAACCACAACTGATTCATTTCAACTCAGAATTTGACGATTTCGGAAGCGCTGGAATCGTAACAGCGAATAGAACGCGTTGAGACTAAAACGGGGCCATTCTGAACAGTTTGAATTTTGGCCAAAATCTTCAACGACTGTGAGATTTCTGAATTTGAATAATTAAATTATTTAATTATATTCGATCAGTTGAATCATTGTATGTTATTTCTGATCTCTTATGTGGTGATTGTTGTATAGTTGAATTATATTCGTTGGAATATCATGTTATAGTATGACAGTTTGGATCTGTAAAATTTTGATGTAATCATAATAAAGTTCTCACTTTTATTTTTATTTTTATTTTTATTTCATTCCTTTCTATTAAAGTTGAATTTTTATTTTGAAACAAAAAGAAAAGTTAGAATTTTAATTTGAAACAAAATAAAATAAAGTTTTGATCTTTTGTTTTTGAAACAAAATATAATAAAGTTTTGATCTTTTGTTTTTGAAACAAAATATAATAAAGTTTTGATCTTTTGTTTTAGAAGAATTGATCTTTTATTTTGAGATATAATAAATAAATATTTGATCTTTTATTTTGATTTATAAAGTAAAAGAAAGTTGGATTTTTATAATAAATAAAGATTTGATCTTTTATTCTAATTTATAAAATAAATATAGTTCAGATATTTTGTTTGATTTCACAAAATAAAGGTGGGACCTTTTATTTTGATTCATGGAAATTATACACCCGATCATATGTTGTAATTTTTGTGATGACACAAAAATTTCATCGTTATGTTAATTGTAATGACACAAAATTCATCGTTATGTTGTAGTTGTTGTTGTGATGACACAAAAATTTCATAGTTATGCTAATTTAGTTGAAATGTATCAAAATTCCATCGTTATGTCTATTTAGTTGAAATGAACATACTTTGGTGTTGGGTTAAAAATTTGAAACTTAGAAAAATAATAGAACATTTACATTTTTCTATGCAAAGAAAAATAATAGAAAACATTTACATTTTTTTTCTATGTAAAGGAAAATGAAAGAAGGGGGTTACATTTTCAATGTAAGGGAAAAAGAAAAGAAAAGAAAATATTTGCATTTTTCAATGTAAAAAAGAGAAGAAATAAGAGAATTTACATATGCTAATAAAAACAATAAAAAGAGAACTTACATTTCAATGTAAAGAATAAGAAGGCATTTACATCTTTTTATTGTAATAAGAGTAATAGAAAATTTACATTTTTCTATTATAATAAACAGTAAATTTACATCTTTTAATTGTAATGAAGAGAGATAGGAAATTTACATTTTTCTATGTAAAAATATAAGATTTACATTTTCCTATGTGAAGATATCAGATTCACATTTTTCTTTATAACTATGTAAGGTTTACATTTTCCAAGGAAAAGATATAAGAATTTACATTTTTCATTGTAAAAGAAAAGGAAATAAAATATATACATTTTAAAAAAAACATAAAAAGTTCATTTTTATGTTGTAAAAATCAAATAGAATAAAAAGTTCATTTTTATGTCTTTGAAAACAAATAGTATAAAAGAACATTTTTATAACTGTAGAAAAGTGTACATTTTAAAACATCATTTTTGTCGCATTAGAATTGGCGAACATAAATGTCATTTTTGTTTAATATAAAATTATACATCGTTGTAAACATCATTTTTGTCGCATTAGAATTGGCGAACAAAAATGTCATTTTTGTTTCATATAAAATTATACATCGCTGTAAACATCATTTTTGTCGCATTAGAATTGGCAAACAAAAATGTCATTTTTGTTTAATATAAAATTATACATCGCTGTAAACATCATTTTTATCGCATTAGAATTGGCGAACAAAAATGTCATTTTTGTTTAATATAAAATTATACATCGTTGTAAACATCATTTTTGTCGCATTAGAATTGGCGAACAAAAATGTCATTTTTGTTTAATATAAAATTATACATCGTTGTAAACATCATTTTTGTCGCATTAGAATTGGAGAACAAAAATGTCATTTTTGTTTAATATAAAATTATACATCATTGTAACATTATTTTTGTCGCATTAGAATTGGCGAACAAAAATGTCATTTTTGTTTAATATAAAATTATACATCGTTGTAAACATCATTTTTGTCGCATTAGAATTGACAGACAAAAATGTTATTTCCATAGAGTAATAGGAATGGATTTTAACAAGGGGAAATCGCCAAATAGTTTATATAAATATAAAATATAAAATTAAACGAAACGAGCGCGGTAGTTCGCGTATCAACAATCATAACTTCAAACGATTATTCCAAAAGATCCGACCGTTGGATTTTCCCAAAACTGGAACCGTTAGAACCGCTTTGGGTAGAGCTTTCCAACGATATAAATTTCATCAAAATCCGACGGTTAGATTTTAAGAATGTGTAAATCAAATTTTGGTAAAAGCAGCGCCAGGGCCGCCCATTGACCCGAAACGTCGTTTATTTATTTCGAGCTATTTGTAATAAATAAAAATAGCGATAAATAATTAAAGATATATATGAAATGTTTTAAACTATAATTATGCAAAAATTATTTGAAAAGGCCGAGTTTAACTCATTTCAAATAATTGAACGGCAATTAAATCAAAGATGTAAGAAGACGATGGTTGAAGGCCGGCGATCTTCACATCGAATGGACGATGACTTCTGATACCTTAGACTGATTTGCTCCCAGGATAGGGTTGAAGCAGTAATTGTCCGGACGTGTGTGTTGGTCATGCGGATAAGCGAGCGCCTTTTTGGTGTCTCCGGTTTCGTTCAGACCCAGAACGGACTTGTAAATGGATGCGGGTCTGACGTTGAAATTCACTTCATGTAATTAAATCGATTTCTATTAATATATGTCTGTTTGGTGGTAGAGGATTTATTCTCTACTTAACAACCGGATACGTAGTAATAGCTATCGATCGCATGGCGTTGAATTGTCAATGTGGCACGCCAAGATGCAATGATCAAGGCTTTGTTGAAAAGCAGGCCTTGTGGCTGACGATCAAAGCATACCCTGTTTAGGCATAGCTTTGTGTATAACGTGACTTCGCGAGCCTCACACCCCGGTATGAGTCAAAAACGGGATTAGGACTGCAGGGAGTGCACACGTTTCTTTCTAGCTAGTGGGGTTTGGACTTTGACACGGCCCGACATTTACTTAATTGGATTTTGGATTGAGGTACCTCGGGGTTTTTATAGGTCGGAAGTGGTCATACTATAGGTTCATAGGAACTGGGAAACGTGTGTTCAGGCATAATTAATCCACTACCGTTAGGTGGGGACCGGCCCTGAAGATCCAAGGGATCACTGCGGGGCATCCTGAGGCATTTGCTAGAGTGTCTCGAATCAGAAGAGGACGATCCCTAGCCTCGACTTCATGACAGAAAACCAATTCCCAATTTGACATCACAGTTTTGTTTGTAAACTTACATACGGCGACATAGTATATGGTACCTATGCCGTCTAGGATTGATATACATATTTTGAAGTATCTTAATACTGCTTAAACACTAATGATAATATTAAAATATTACTTTTCACGTATTAAGCATGTTTGATCATCATAAGGGAAAACTCTATCCTCCTGTGTGCGTTGCATTGTGTGATAGGACTTGTGTCTTATGATGATTTCATTTTTCAAAAGTCATTTTGCTATTTTATCCAAACTTTATAAAATTATGCACTGGAAATCCAATGGAGTAAACCCGTTCTGCGTTAGCGGCGTGGTCCAGAGATTCGCCATATTGATAGTTAATTTAGTTAAGAATTCTCACACCAGTCCCATGACTGACTCGTAGTTTGTTTCACTTGTGCAAACTCGGATGACCTCTTTCCACACGGGCAGCCAATTGACAGGTTCAGGTGATACATTCTGTTTGGAGCTTGCTTGGACGGAAGGAGAAGAAGGCCTTTTCTCTAATTTTATTTTGCTTTGAGACATTTTTCCATCTTTTGCTTTTGATGTATGTAATGGAATTTGGAATTTATTTCCATATCTTTTGAGACTTACTGCATTGCTCAGTGGATGCTGTAAGACTGCATACTCTGATGTTTTGTTGTGATGCTGATGACATTTTATTTCCGCTGAAATGTATATGTGCTATGCTCTTTCCCTGAGATTTGTTTATTGTTGTAATCATGTTGTATTCCAAAATGATTATCTTTGCTTTCGGTCAACGGAAGTTTGGGGTCATCACACATTTAATTGTCATTTATTTAGGAACAATGTGTGTCACATTTAATTGTCATTTTTTAGGAATAATGTGTGTCACATTTAATTTTCATTTATTAGGAATAATGTTGCGTCACACTCAATTGTCATTTATTTAAGAAAAATGTGTGTCACATTTAATTGTCATTTTTTTAGGAATAATATGTGTCACATTTAATTGTCATTTATTAGGAATAATGTTGCGTCACACTTAATTGTTATTTATTTAGGAATAATGTGTGTCACATTTAATTATCATTTATTTAGAAATAATGTGTGTCACATTTAATTGTCATTTTTTTAGGAATAATTTGTGTCACATTTAATTGTCATATATTAGGAATATTGTCGCGTCACACTTAATTGTCATTTATTTAGGAATAATGTATGTCACATTTAATTGTCATTTATTTAGGAACAATGTGTGTCACATTTAATTGTCATTTTTTTAGGAATAATGTGTATCACATTTAATTGTCATTTATTAGGAATAATGTTGCATTACACTTATTTGTCATTTATTTAGGAATAATGTGTGTCACATTTAATTGTCATTTATTTAGGAATAATGCGTGTCACATTTAATTGTCACTTATTTAGGAATAATGTGTGTCACATTTAATTGTCATTTATATGTGTGTCACATTTAATAGTCATTTATTTAGGAATAATGTGTGTCACATTTAATTGTCATTTATTTAGGAATAATGTGTGTCACATTTAATTGTCATTTTTTTAGGAATAATATGTGTCAAATTTAATTGTCATATATTCGGAATATTGTCGCGTCACACTTAATTGTCATTTATTTAGGAATAATGTGTGTCACATTTAATTGTCATTTATTTAGGAATAATATGAGTCACATTTAATTGTCATTTATTTAGGAATAATGTTGCATCACACTTAGTTGTCATTTATCTAGGAATAATGTGTGTCACATTTAATTGTCATTTATTTGGGAATAATGTGTGTCACATTTAATTATCATTTATTTTGGAATAATGTGTGTCACATTTAATTGTCATTTATTTAGCAATAATGTGTGTCACATTTAATTGTCATTTATTTTGGAATAATGTGTGTCACATTTAGTTGTCATTTATTTAGGATTAATGTGTGTCACATTTAATTGTCATTTATTTAGGAATAATGTGTGTCACATTTAATTTTCATTTATTTACACATTTAATTGTCATTTACTTTAGAATAATGTGTGTCACATTTAATTGTCATTTATTTAGGAATAATGTGTGTCACATTTAATTATCATTTATTTAGCTATAATGTGTGTCACATTTAATTGTCATTTATTTAAGAACAATGTGTGTCACATTTAATTGTCATTTATTTAGGAACAATGCGTGTCACATTTAATTGTCATTTTTTAGGAATAATGTGTGTCACATTTAATTGTCATTTATTAGGAATAATGTTGCGTCACACTCAATTGTCATTTATTTAGGAATAATATGTGTCACATTTAATTGTCATTTTTTAGGAATAATGTGTGTCACATTTAATTGTCATTTATTAGGAATAATGTTGCGTCTCACTTAATTGTCATTTATTTAGGAATAATGTGTGTCTCATTTAATTGTCATTTATTTAGAAATAATGTTTGTCACATTTAATTGTCATTTTTTAAGGGATAATGTGTGTCACATTTAATTGTCATATATTAGGAATATTGTCGCGTCACACTTAATTGTCATTTATTTAGGAATAATGTGTGTCACATTTAATTTTCATTTATTTTGGAATAATGTATGTCACATTTAATTGTCATTTTTTTAAGAATAATGTGTATCACATTTAATTGTCATTTATTAGCAATAATGTTGCTTCACACTTAATTGTCATTTATTTAGGAATAATGTGTGTCACATTTAATTGTCATTTATTTAGGAATAATGTGTGTCGCATTTAGTTGTTACTTATTTTGGAATAATGTGTGTCACATTTAATTGTCATTTATATGTGTGTCACATTTAATTGTCATTTATTTAGGAATAATGCGTGTCACATTTAATTGTCATTTACTTAGGAATAACGTGTGTCACATTTAATTGTCACTTTTTTAGGAATAATGTGTGTCACATTTAATTGTCATTTATTTAGCTATAATGTGTGTCACATTTAATTGTCATTTATTTTCGAATAATGTGTGTCACATTTAATTGTCATTTATTTAGGAATAATGTGTGTCTAATTTATTTTTCATTTATTTAGGAATAATGTGTGTAACATTTAATTGTCATTTATTTAGGAATAATGTTATGTCACATTTAATTTTCATTTATTTAGGAATAATGTGTGTCACATTTAATTGTCTCTTATTAGCAATAATGTTGTGTCACACTTGATTGTCATTTATTTAGGAATAATTTGTGCCACGTTTAATTGTCATTTATTTAGAAATAAAGTGTGTCACATTTAATTGTCATTTATTTAGGAATAATGTGTGCCACATTTAATTGTCATTTATTTAGGAATAATGTGTGTCACATTTAATTGTCATTTATTTTGGAATAATGTGTGTCACATTTAATTGTCATTTATTTAGGAATAATGTGTGTCACATTTAATTGTCATTTATTTAGGAATAATGTTGCATCACACTTAATTGTCATTTATTTAGGAATAATGTGTGTCACATTTAATTTTCATTTATTTAGTAATAATTGTGTCACATTTAATTGTCATTTATTTTGTAATAATGTATGTCACATTTAATTGTCATTTATTTAGCAATAATGTGTGTAACATTTAATTGTCATTTATTTTAGATTAATGTGTGTCACATTTAATTGTCATTTATTTAGCGATAATGTGTGTCACATTTAATTGTCATTTATTTAGCAATAATGTGTGTCACATTTAATTGTCATTTATTTAGGAATAATGTGTGTCACATTTAATTGTCATTTATTTAGGAATAATGTGTGTCACATTTAATTGTCATTTATTTTGGAAAAAATGTGTGTCACATTTAGTTGTCATTTGTTTAGCAATAATGTGTGTCACATTTAATAGTCATTTGTTTATCAATAATGTGTATCACATTAAATTGTCATTTATTTTGGAATAATGTGTGTCACATTTAATTGTCATTTATTTAGGAATAATGTGTGTCACATTTAATTGTCATTTATTAAGGAATATTGTGTGTCACATTTAATTGTCATTTATTTACACATATAATTTTCATTTATTTTAGAATAATGTGTATCACATTTAATTTTCATTTATTTAGGAATAATGTGTGTCACATTTAATTGTCATTTATTTAGGAATAATGTATGTCACATTTAGTTTTCATTTATTTAGGAACAATGGGTGTCACATTTAATTTTCATTTATTTAGGAATAATGTGTGTTACATTTAATTGTCATTTTTAGGAATAATGTGTGTCACATTTAATTGTCATTTATTTTGGAATAATGTGTGTCACATTTAATTGTCATTTATTTAGGAACAATGTGTGTCACATTTAATTGTCATTTATTTAGGAATAATGTGTGTCACATTTAATTGTCATTTATTTAGGAATAATGTGTGTCACATTTAATTGTCGTTTGTTTAGGAACAATGTGTGTCACATTTAATTGTCCTTTATTTAGGAATAATGTGTGTCACATTTAATTGTCATTTTTTAGGTATAATGTATGTCACATTTAATTTTCATTTATTAGGAATAATGTTGTGTCACACTCAATTGTCATTTATTTGGGAATAATGTGTGTCACATTCAATTGTCATTTATTTAGGAATAACGTGTGTCAAATTTAATTGTCATTTTTTTAGGAATAATGTGTGTCACAATTAATTGTCATTTTTTAGGAATAATGTCACGTCACACTTAATTGTCAATTATTTAGGAATAATGTCGCGTCACATTTAATTGTCATTTATTTAGGAATAATGTGTGTCACATTTAATTGTCATTTTTTTAGAAATAATGTGTGTCACATTTAATTGTCATATATTACGAATAATGTCGCGTCACACTTAATTGTCATTTATTTGGGAATAATGTGTGTCACATTTAATTGTCATTTATTTAGGAATAATGTTATATCACATTTAATTGTCATTTATTTTGGAATAATGTGTGTCACATTTAATTGTCTCTTATTAGCAATAATGTTGTGTCACATTTGAATTGTGTCACATTTAATTGTCATTTATTTAGCAATAAAGTGTGTCACATTTAATTGTCATTTATTTAGAAATAAAGTGTGTCACATTTAATCGTCATTTATTTTAGAATAATGTGTGTCACATTTAATTGTAGTTTATTTAGGAATAATGTGTGTCACATTTAATTATCATTTATTTAGCAATAATGTTGCATCACACTTAATTGTCATTTATCTAGGAATAATGTGTGTCACATTTAATTGTCATTTATTTAGGAATAATGTGTGTCACATTTAATTGTCATTTATTTTGGAAAAATGTGTGTCACATTTAATTGTCATTTGTTTAGCAATAATGTGTATCACATTTAATTGTCATTTATTTTGGAATAATGTGTGTCACATTTAATTGTCATTTATTTAGGAATATTGTGTGTCACATTTAATTGTCATTTATTTAGGAATAATGTGTGTCACATTCAATTGTCATTTATTTACACATATAATTTTCATTTATTTTAGAATAATGTGTATCACATTTAATTGCCATTTATTTAGGAATAATGTGTGTCACATTTAATTGTCATTTATTTACGAATAATGTATGTCACATTTAATTGTCATTTATTTAGGAACAATGGGTGTCACATTTAATTGTCATTTATTTAGGAATAATGTGTGTTACATTTAATTGTCATTTTTTAGGAATAATGTGTGTCACGTTTAATTGTCATTTATTAGGAATAATGTTGTGTCACACTCAATTGTCATTTATTTAGGAATAATGTGTGTCACATTTAATTGTCATTTATTTAGGAATAATGTGTGTCACATTTAATTGTCCTTTTTTTAGGCATAATGTGTGTCACATTTAGTTGTCATTTATTTAGGAATAATGTGTGTCACATTTAATTGTGATTTATTTAGGAATAATGTGTGTCACATTTAATTGTCATTTATTTAGCAATAAAGTGTGTCACATTTAGTTGTCATTTATTTAGAAATAATTTGTGTCACATTTAATCGTCATTTATTTTAGAATAATGTGTGTCACATTTAATTGTCGTTTATTTAGGAATAATGTGTGTCACATTTAATTATCATTTATTTAGCAATAATGTTGCATCACACTTAATTGTCATTTATCTAGAAATAATTTGTGTCACATTTAATTGTCATTTATTTAGAAATAATGTGTGTCACATTTAATTGTCATTTTTTTAGGAGTAATTTGTGTCACATTTAATTGTCATATATTAGGAATATTGTCGCGTCACACTTAATTGTCATTTATTTAGGAATAATGTATGTCACATTTAATTGTCATTTATTTAGGAACAATGTGTGTCACATTTAATTGTCATTTTTTTAGGAATAATGTGTATCACATTTAATTGTCATTTATTAGGAATAATGTTGCATTACACTTAATTGTCATTTATTTAGGAATAATGTGTGTCACATTTAATTGTCATTTATTTAGGAATAATGCGTGTCACATTTAATTGTCACTTATTTAGGAATAATGTGTGTCACATTTAATTGTCATTTATATGTGTGTCACATTTAATTGTCATTTATTTAGGAATAATGTGTGTCACATTTAATTGTCATTTATTTAGGAATAATGTGTGTCACATTTAATTGTCATTTTTTTAGGAATAATGTGTGTCACATTTAATTGTCATTTATTTAGGAATAATGTGTGTCACATTTAATTGTCATATTTTTAGGAATAATGTGTGTCACATTTAATTGTCATATATTAGGAATATTGTCGCGTCACACTTAATTGTCATTTATTTAGGAATAATGTGTGTCACATTTAATTGTCATTTATTTAGGAATAATATGAGTCACATTTAATTGTCATTTATTTAGGAATAATGTTGCATCACACTTAGTTGTCATTTATCTAGGAATAATGTGTGTCACATTTAATTGTCATTTATTTGGGAATAATGTGTGTCACATTTAATTATCATTTATTTTGGAATAATGTGTGTCACATTTAATTGTCATTTATTTAGCAATAATGTGTGTCACATTTAATTGTCATTTATTTTGGAATAATGTGTGTCACATTTAGTTGTCATTTATTTAGGATTAATGTGTGTCACATTTAATTGTCATTTATTTAGGAATAATGTGTGTCACATTTAATTTTCATTTATTTACACATTTAATTGTCATTTACTTTAGAATAATGTGTGTCACATTTAATTGTCATTTATTTAGGAATAATGTGTGTCACATTTAATTATCATTTATTTAGCTATAATGTGTGTCACATTTAATTGTCATTTATTTAAGAACAATGTGTGTCACATTTAATTATCATTTATTTAGGAACAATGCGTGTCACATTTAATTGTCATTTTTTAGGAATAATATGTGTCACATTTAATTGTCATTTATTAGGAATAATGTTGCGTCACACTCAATTGTCATTTATTTAGGAATAATATGTGTCACATTTAATTGTAATTTTTTAGGAATAATGTGTGTCACATTTAATTGTCATTTACTAGGAATAATGTTGCGTCACACTTAATTGTCATTTATTTAGGAATAATGTGTGTCACATTTAATTGTCATTTATTTAGAAATAATGTTTGTCACATTTAATTGTCATTTTTTAAGGGATAATGTGTGTCACATTTAATTGTCATATATTAGGAATATTGTCGCGTCACACTTAATTGTCATTTATTTAGGAATAATGTGTGTCACATTTAATTTTCATTTATTTTGGAATAATCTATGTCACATTTAATTGTCATTTTTTTAAGAATAATGTGTATCACATTCAATTGTCATTTATTAGGAATAATGTTGCTTCACACTTAATTGTCATTTATTTAGGAATAATGTGTGTCACATTTAATTGTCATTTATTTAGGAATAATGTGTGTCGCATTTAATTGTTACTTATTTTGGAATAATGTGTGTCACATTTAATTGTCATTTATATGTGTGTCACATTTAATTGTCATTTATTTAGGAATAATGCGTGTCACATTTAATTGTCATTTACTTAGGAATAACGTGTGTCACATTTAATTGTCACTTTTTTAGGAATAATGTGTGTCACATTTAATTGTCATTTATTTAGCTATAATGAGTGCCACATTTAATTGTCATTTATTTTCGAATAATGTGTGTCATATTTAATTGTCATTTATTTAGGAATAATGTGTGTCTAAATTATTTTTCATTTATTTAGGAATAATGTGTGTCAAATTTAATTTTCATTTATTTAGGAATAATGTGTGTCACATTTAATTGTCTCTTATTAGCAATAATGTTGTGTCACACTTGATTGTCATTTATTTAGGAATAAATTGTGTCTCGTTTAATTGTCATTTATTTAGAAATAAAGTGTGTCACATTTAATTGTCATTTATTTAGCAATAATGTGTGCCACATTTAATTGTCATTTATTTAGGAATAATGTGTGTCACATTTAATTGTCATTTATTTGGGAATAATGTGTGTCACATTTAATTGTCATTTATTTAGGAATAATGTGTGTCACATTTAATTGTCATTTATTTAGGAATAATGTTGCATCACACTTAATTGTCATTTATTTAGGAATAATGTGTGTCACATTTAATTGTCATTTATTTAGTAATAATTGTGTCACATTTAATTGTCATTTATTTTGTAATAATGTATGTCACATTTAATTGTCATTTATTTAGCAATAATGTGTTTAACATTTAATTGTCATTTATTTTAGATTAATGTGTGTCACATTTAATTGTCATTTATTTAGCGATAATGTGTGTCACATTTAATTGTCATTTATTTAGCAATAATGTGTGTCACATTTAATTGTCATTTATTTAGGAATAATGTGTGTCACATTTAATTGTCATTTATTTAGGAATAATGTGTGTCACATTTAATTGTCATTTATTTTGGAAAAAATGTGTGTCACATTTAGTTGTCATTTGTTTAGCAATAATGTGTGTCACATTTAATAGTCATTTGTTTAGCAATAATGTGTATCACATTAAATTGTCATTTATTTTGGAATAATGTGTGTCACATTTTATTGTCATTTATTTAGGAATAATGTGTGTCACATTTAATTGTCATTTATTAAGGAATAATGTGTGTCACATTTAATTGTCATTTATTTACACATATAATTTTCATTTATTTTAGAATAATGTGTATCACATTTAATTTCCATTTATTTAGGAATAATGTGTGTCACATTTAATTGTCATTTATTTAGGAATAATGTATGTCACATTTAGTTTTCATTTATTTAGGAACAATGGGTGTCACATTTAATTTTCATTTATTTAGGAATAATGTGTGTTACATTTAATTGTCATTTTTAGGAATAATGTGTGTCACATTTAATTGTCATTTATTTTGGAATAATGTGTGTCACATTTAATTGTCATTTATTTAGGAACAATGTGTGTCACATTTAATTGTCATTTATTAAGGAATAATGTGTGTCACATTTAATTGTCATTTATTTAGGAATAATGTGTGTCACATTTAATTGTCATTTGTTTAGGAACAATGTGTGTCACATTTAATTGTCCTTTATTTAGGAATAATGTGTGTCACATTTAATTGTCATTTTTTAGGTATAATGTATGTTACATTTAATTGTCATTTATTAGGAATAATGTTGTGTCACACTCAATTGTCATTTATTTAGGAATAATGTGTGTCACATTCAATTGTCATTTATTTAGGAATAACGTGTGTCACATTTAATTGTCATTTTTTTAGGAATAATGTGTGTCACAATTAATTGTCATTTTTTAGGAATAATGTCACGTCACACTTAATTGTCAATTATTTAGGAATAATGTCGCGTCACATTTAATTGTCATTTATTTAGGAATAATGTGTGTCACATTTAATTGTCATTTTTTTAGAAATAATGTGTGTCACATTTAATTGTCATATATTAGGAATAATGTCGCGTCACACTTAATTGTCATTTATTTGGGAATAATGTGTGTCACATTTAATTGTCATTTATTTAGGAATAATGTTATGTCACATTTAATTGTCATTTATTTTGGAATAATGTGTGTCACATTTAATTGTCTCTTATTAGCAATAATGTTGTGTCACACTTGAATTGTGTCACATTTAATTGTCATTTATTTAGCAATAAAGTGTGTCACATTTAATTGTCATTTATTTAGAAATAATGTGTGTCACATTTAATCGTCATTTATTTTAGAATAATGTGTGTCACATTTAATTGTCGTTTATTTAGGAATAATGTATGTCACATTTAATTATCATTTATTTAGCAATAATGTTGCATCACACTTAATTGTCATTTATCTAGGAATAATGTGTGTCACATTTAATTGTCATTTATTTAGGAATAATGTGTGTCACATTTAATTGTCATTTATTTTGGAAAAATGTGTGTCACATTTAATTGTCATTTGTTTAGCAATAATGTGTATCACATTTAATTGTCATTTATTTTGGAATAATGTGTGTCACATTTAATTGTCATTTATTTAGGAATATTGTGTGTCACATTTAATTGTCATTTATTTAGGAATAATGTGTGCCACATTCAATTGTCATTTATTTACACATATAATTTTCATTTATTTTAGAATAATGTGTATCACATTTAATTGCCATTAATTTAGGAATAATGTGTGTCACATTTAATTGTCATTTATTTAGGAATAATGTATGTCACATTTAATTGTCATTTATTTAGGAACAATGGGTGTCACATTTAATTGTCATTTATTTAGAAATAATGTGTGTTACATTTAATTGTCATTTTTTAGGAATAATGTATGTCACATTTAATTGTCATTTATTAGGAATAATGTTGCGTCACACTCAATTGTCATTTATTTCGGAATAATGTGTGTCACATTTAATTGTCATTTATTTAGGAATAATGTGTGTCACATTTAATTTCCATTTTTTTAGGCATAATGTGTGTCACATTTAGTTGTCATTTATTTAGGAATAATGTGTGTCACATTTAGTTGTCATTTATTTAGGAATAATGTGTGTCACATTTAATTGTCATTTATTTAGGAATAATGTTGCATCACACTTAATTGTCATTTATCTAGGAATAATGTGTATCACATTTAATTGTCATTTATTTAGGAATAATGTGGGTCACATTTAATTGTCATTTATTTTGGAATAATGTGTGTCACATTTAATGGTCATTTATTTAGGAACAATGTGTGTCACATTTAATTTTCATTTATTTAGGAATAATATGTGTCACATTTAATTGTCATTTATTTAGGAATAATGTGTGTCACATTTAATTGTCGTTTGTTTAGGAACAACGTGTGTCACATTTATTTGTCCTTTATTTAGGAATAATGTGTGTCACATTTAATTGTCATTTTTTAGGTATAATGTATGTCACATTTAATTGTCATTTATTAGGAATAATGTGTGTCACATTTAATTGTCATTTATTTAGTAATAATTGTGTCACATTTAATTGTCATTTATTTTGGAATAATGTGTGTCACATTTAATTGTCATTTATTTAGCGATAATGTGTGTCACATTTAATTGTCATTTATTTAGCGATAATGTGTGTCACATTTAATTGTCATTTATTTAGGAATAATGTGTGTCACATTTAATTGTCATTTATTTAGGAATAATGTTGCATCAAACTTAATTGTCATTTATCTTGGAATAATGTGTGTCACATTTAATTGTCATTTATTTAGGAATAATGTGTGTCACGTTTAATTTTCATTTATTTTGGAAAAATGTGTGTCACATTTAATTGTCATTTGTTCAGCAATAATTTGTGCCGCGTTAAATTGTCATTTTTTTAGGAATAATGTGTATCACATTTAATTGTCATTTATTAGGAATAATGTTGCGTCATACATAATTGTCATTTATTTAGGAATAATGTGTGTCACATTTAATTGTCATTTATTTAGAAATAATGTTTGTCACATTTAATTGTCATTTTTTTTAGGAATAATGTGTGTCACACTCAATTGTCATATATTTGGAATATTGTCGCGTCACACTTGATTGTCATTTATTTAGGAATAATGTGTGTCACATTTAATTGTCATTAATTTTGGAATAATGTGTGTCACATTTAATGGTCATTTTTTTAGGAATAATGTGTATCACATTTAATTGTCATTTATTAGGAATAATGTTGCATCACACTTAATTGTCATTTATTTAGGAATAATGTGTGTCACATTTAATTGTCATTTATTTAGGAATAGTGTGTGTCGCATTTAATTGTCACTTATTTTGGAATAATGTGTGTCACATTTAATTGTCATTTAAATGTGTGTCACATTTAATTGTCATTTATTTAGGAATAATGTGTGTAACAATTAATTGTCATTTATTTAGGAATAACGTGTGTCACATTTAATTGTCACTTTTTAGGAATAATGTGTTTCACATTTAATTGTCATTTATTTAGCTATAATGTGTGCCACATTTAATTGTCATTTATTTTCGAATAATGTGTGTCACATTTAATTGTCATTTATTTAGGAATAATGTGTGTCTAATTTATTTTTCATTTATTTAGGAATAATGTGTGTAACATTTAATTGTCATTTATTTAGGAATAATGTTATGTCACATTTAATTGTCATTTATTAAGGAATAATGTGTGTCACATTTAATATTTTCTTATTAGCAATAATGTTGTGTCACACTTGATTGTCATTTATTTAGGAATAATTTGTGTCACATTTAATTGTCATTTATTTAGCAATAAAGTGTGTCACATTTAATTGTCATTTATTTAGGAATAATGTGTGTCACATTTAATTGTCATTTATTTTGGAAAAATGTGTGTCACATTTAATTGTCATTTATTTAGGAATAATGTGTGTCACATTTAATTGTCATTTATTTAGGAATAATGTTGCATCATACTTAATTGTCATTTATTTAGGAATAATGTGTGTCACATTTAATTGTCATTTATTTAGTAATAATTGTGTCACATTTAATTGTCATTTATTTAGCAATAAAGTGTGTCACATTTAATTGTCATTTATTTAGGAACAATGTGTGTCACATTTAATTGTCATTTATTTTAGAATAATGTGTGTCACATTTAATTGTCATTTATTTAGCGATAATGTGTGTCACATTAAATTGTCATTTATTTAGCAATAATGTGTGTCACATTTAATTGTCATTTATTTAGGAATAATGTGTGTCACATTTAATTGTCATTTATTTAGCGATAATGTGTATCACAATTTATGTTGCATCACACTTAATTGTCATTTATCTAGGAATAATGTGTGTCACATTTAATTGTCATTTGTTTAGGAATAATGTGTGTCACATTTAATTGTCATTTATTTTGGAAAAATGTGTGTCACATTTATTTGTCATGTGTTTAGCAATAATGTGTGTCACATTTAATTGTCATTTATTTTGGAATAATGTGTGTCACATTTAATTGTCATTTATTTAGGAATATTGTGTGTCACATTTAATTGTCATTTATTTAGGAATAATGTGTGTCACATTTAATTGTCATTTATTTACACATATAATTTTCATTTATTTTAGAATAATGTGTATCACATTTAATTGCCATTTATTTAGGAATAATGTATGTAACATTTAATTGTCATTTATTTAGGAATAATGTATGTCACATTTAATTGTCATTTATTTAGGAACAATGGGTGTCACAATTAATTGTCATTTATTTAGGAATAATGTGTGTTACATTTAATTGTCATTTTTTTAGGAATAATGTGTGTCACATTTAATTGTCATTTATTAGGAATAATGTTGCGTCACACTCAATTGTCATTTCCTTAGAAATAATGTGTGTCACATTCAATTGTCATTTACTTAGGAATAATGTGTGACACATTTAATTGTCATTTATTTAGGAATAATGTGCGTCACATTTAATTGTCATTTCTTTTGGAAAAATGTGTGTCACATTTAATTGTCATTTGTTTAGCAATAATGTGTGTCACATTTAATTGTCATTTATTTTGGTATAATGTGTGTCACATTTAACTGTCATTTATTTAGGAATAATGTGTGTCACATTTAATTGTCATTTATTTAGGAATAATGTGTGTCACATTTAATTGTCATTTATTTACACATATAATTTTCATTTATTTTAGAATAATGTGTATCACATTTAATTGCCATTTATTTAGGAATAATGTGTGTCACATTTAATTGTCATTTATTTAGGAATAATGTATGTCACATTTAGTTGTCATTTATTTAGCGATAATGTGTATCACAATTTATGTTGCATCACACTTAATTGTCATTTATCTAGGAATAATGTGTGTCACATTTAATTGTCATTTGTTTAGGAATAATGTGTGTCACATTTAATTGTCATTTATTTTGGAAAAATGTGTGTCACATTTATTTGTCATGTGTTTAGCAATAATGTGTGTCACATTTAATTGTCATTTATTTTGGAATAATGTGTGTCACATTTAATTGTCATTTATTTAGGAATATTGTGTGTCACATTTAATTGTCATTTATTTAGGAATAATGTGTGTCACATTTAATTGTCATTTATTTAGGAATAATGTGTGTCACATTTAATTGTCATTTATTTACACATATAATTTTCATTTATTTTAGAATAATGTGTATCACATTTAATTGCCATTTATTTAGGAATAATGTATGTAACATTTAATTGTCATTTATTTAGGAATAATGTATGTCACATTTAATTGTCATTTATTTAGGAACAATGGGTGTCACATTTAATTGTCATTTATTTAGGAATAATGTGTGTTACATTTAATTGTCATTTTTTTAGGAATAATGTGTGTCACATTTAATTGTCATTTATTAGGAATAACGTTGCGTCACACTCAATTGTCATTTACTTAGAAATAATGTGTGTCACATTCAATTGTCATTTACTTAGGAATAATGTGTGACACATTTAATTGTCATTTATTTAGGAATAATGTGCGTCACATTTAATTGTCATTTCTTTTGGAAAAATGTGTGTCACATTTAATTGTCATTTGTTTAGCAATAATGTGTGTCACATTTAATTGTCATTTATTTTGGTATAATGTGTGTCACATTTAACTGTCATTTATTTAGGAATAATGTGTGTCACATTTAATTGTCATTTATTTAGGAATAATGTGTGTCACATTTAATTGTCATTTATTTACACATATAATTTTCATTTATTTTAGAATAATGTGTATCACATTTAATTGCCATTTATTTAGGAACAATGGGTGTCTCATTTAATTGTCATTTATTTAGGAATAATGTGTGTTACATTTAATTGTCATTTTTTAGGAATAATGTGTGTCACATTTAATTGTCATTTATTAGGAATAATGTTGCGTCACACTCAATTGTCATTTATTTAGGAATAATGTGTGTCACTTTTAATTGTCATTTATTTAGGAATAATGTGTGTCACATTTAATTGTCATTTTTTTAGGAATAATGTGTGTCACACTTAATCGTCATTTTTTTAGGAATAAGGTGTGTCACATTTAATTGTCGTTCATTTAGGAATAATGTGTGTCACATTTAATTGTCATTTATTTAGGAATAATGTTGCATCACACATAATTGTCATTTATCTAGGAATAATGTGTGTCACATTTAATTGTCATTTATTTAGGAATAATGTGTGTCACATTTAATTGTCATTTATTTTGGAATAATGTGTGTCACATTTAATTGTCATTTATTTAGGAACAATGTGTGTCACATTTAATTGTCATTTATTTAGGAATAATGTGTGTCACATTTAATTGTCATTTATTTAGGAATAATTGGTGTCACATTTAATTGTCGTTTGTTTAGGAACAATGTGTGTCACATTTAATTGTCCTTTATTTAGGAATAATGTGTGTCACATTTAATTGTCATTTTTTAGGTATAATGTATGTCACATTTAATTGTCTTTTATTAGGAATAATGTTGTGTCACACTCAATTATCAATTATTTAGGAATAATGTGTGTCACATTCAATTGTCATTTATTTAGGCATAACGTGTGTCATATTTAATTGTCATTTTTTTAGGAATAATGTGTGTTACAATTAATTTTCATTTTTTAGGAATAATGTCGCGTCACACTTAATTGTCATTTATTTAGGAATAATGTCGCGTCACATTTAATTATCATTTATTTAGGAGTAATGTGTGTCACATTTAATTGTCATTTTTTTAGAAATAATGTGTGTCACATTTAATTGTCATATATTAGGAATAATGTCGCGTCACACTGAATTGTCATTTATTTGGGAATAATGTGTGTCACATTTAATTGTCATTTATTTAGAAATAATGTTATGTTACATTTAATTGTCATTTATTTAGGAATAATGTGTGTCACATTTAATTGTCTCTTATTAGCAATAATGTTGTGTCACGCTTGATTGTCATTTTTTTAGGAATAATTTGTGTTAAATTTAATTGTCATTTATTTAGCAATAAAGTGTGTCACAATTAATTGTCATTTATTTAGGAATAATGTGTTTCACATTTAATTGTCATTTATTTAGGAATAATGTGTGTCACATTTAATTGTCATTTATTTTGGAAAAATGTGTCACATTTAATTGTCATTTATTTAGGAATAATGTGTGTCACATTTAATTGTCATTTATTTAGGAATAATGTTGCATCACACTTAATTGTCATTTATTTAGGAATAATGTGTGTCACATTTAATTGTCATTTATTTAGTAATAATTGTGTCACATTTAATTGTCATTTATTTAGCAATAAAGTGTGTCACATTTAATTGTCATTTATTTAGGAATAATGTGTGTCACATTTAATTGTCATTTATTTTAGAATAATGTGTGTCACATTTAATTGTCATTTATTTAGCGATAATGTGTGTCACATTAAATTGTCATTTATTTAGCAATAATGTGTGTCACATTTAATTGTCATTTATTTAGGAATAATGTGTGTCACATTTAATTGTCATTTATTTAGGAATAATGTTGCATCACGCTTAATTGTCATTTATCTAGGAATAATGTGTGTCACATTTAATTGTCATTTGTTTAGGAATAATGTGTGTCACATTTAATTTTCATTTATTTTGGAAAAATGTGTGTCACATTTAATTGTCATTTATTTAGCAATTATGTGTGTCACAATTAATTGTCATTTATTTTGGAATAATGTGTGTCACATTTAATTGTCATTTGTTTAGGAATATTGTGTGTCACATTTAATTGTCATTTATTTAGGAATAATGTGTGTCACATTTAATTGTCATTTATTTACACATATAATTTTCATTTATTTTAGAATAATGTGTATCACATTTAATTGCCATTTATTTAGGAATAATGTATGTCACGTTTAATTGTCATTTATTTAGGAATAATGTATTTCACATTTAATTGTCATTTATTTAGGAACAATGGGTGTCACATTTAATTGTCATTTATTTAGGAACAATGTGTGTCACATTTAATTGTCATTTATTTAGGAATAATGTGTGTCACATTTAATTGTCGTTTGTTTAGGAACAATGTGTGTCACATTTAATTGTCCTTTATTTAGGAATAATGTGTGTCACATTTAATTGTCATTTTATAGGTATAATGTATGTCACATTTAATTTTCATTTATTAGGAATAATGTGTGTCACATTTAATTGTCATTTATTTAGTAATAATTGTGTCACATTTAATTGTCATTTATTTTCGAATAATCTGTGTCACATTTAATTGTCATTTATTTAGCAATAATGTGTAACATTTAATTGTCATTTATTTTAGAATAATGTGTGTCACATTTAATTGTCATTTATTTAGCGATAATGTGTGTCACATTTAATTGTCATTTATTTAGCAATAATGTGTGTCACATTTAATTGTCATTTATTTAGGAATAATGTTGCATCACACTTAATTGTCATTTATCTAGGAATAATGTGTGTCACATTTGATTGTCATTTCTTTAGGAATAATGTATGTCACATTTAATTGTCATTTATTTTGGAAAAATGTGTGTCACATCTAATTGTCATTTGTTTAGCAATAATTTGTGTCACATTTAATTGTCATTTATTTTGGAATAATGTGTGTCACATTTAATTGCCATTTATTTAGGAATAATGTGTGTCACATTTAATTGTCATTTATTTACACATATAATTTTTATTTATTTTAGAATAATGTGTATCACATTTAATTGCCATTTATTTAGGAATAATGTGTATCACATTTAATTGTCATTTATTTAGGAAAAATGTATGTCACATTTAATTGTCATTTATTTAGGAACAATGGGTGTCACATTTAATTGTCATTTATTTAGGAATAATGTGTGTTACATTTAATTGTCATTTTTTAGGAATAATGTGTGTCACATTTAATTGTCATTTATTAGGAATAATGTTGCGTCACACTCAATTGTCATTTATTTAGGAATAATGTGTGTCACTTTTAATTGTCATTTATTTAGGAATAATGTGTGTCACATTTAATTGTCATTTTTTTGGAATAATGTGTGTCACATTTAATTGTCATTTATTTAGCAATAATGTGTGTCACATTTAATTGTCATTCATTTAGGAATAATGTGTTTCCCATTCAATTGTCATTTATTTAGGAATAATGTTGCATCACACTTAATTGTCATTTATTTTGGAATAATGTGTGTCACATTTAATTGTCATTTATTTAGGAATAATGTGTGTCACATTTAATTGTCATTTATTTTGGAATAACTTGTGTCACATTTAATTGTCATTTATTTAGGAACAATGTATGTCACATTTAATTGTCATTTATTTAGGAATAATGTGTGTCACATTTCATTGTCATTTATTTAGGAATAATGTGTGTCACATTTAATTGTCGTTTGTTTAGGAACAATGTGTGTCACATTTAATTGTCTTTTATTTAGGAATATTGTGTGTCACATTTAATTGTCATTTTTTAGGTATAATGTATGACACATTTAATTGTCATTTATTAGGAATAATGTTGTGTCACACTCAATTGTCGTTTATTTAGGAATAATGTGTGTTACATTCAATTGTCATTTATTTAGGAATAACGTGTGTCACATTTAATTGTCATTTTTTTAGGAATAAGGTGTGTCACAATTAATTGTCATTTTTTAGGAATAATGTCGCGTCACACTTAATTGTCATTTATTTAGGAATTATGTCGCGTCACATTTAATTGTCATTTATTTAGGAATAACGTGTGTCACATTTAATTGTCATATATTAGGAATAATGTCGCGTCACATTTAATTGTCATTTATTTAGGAATAATGTTATGTCACATTTAATTGTCATTTATTTGGGAATAATGTTATGTCACATTTAATTGTCTCTTATTTGCAATAATGTTGTGTCACACCTGATTGTCATTTATTTAGGAATAATTTGTGTCACGTTTAATTTTCATTTATTTAGGAATAATGTGTGTCACATTTAATTGCCATTTATTTTGGAATAATGTGTGTCACATTTAATTGTCATTTATTTAGGAATAATGTGTGTCACATTTAATTGTCATTTATTTTGGAATAATGTGTGTCACATTTAATTGTCATTTATTTAGGAATAATGTGTGTCACATTTAATTGTCATTTATTTAGGAATAATGTTGCATCACACTTAATTGTCATTTATTTAGGAATAATGTGTGTTACATTTAATTGTCATTTATTTAGTAATAATTGTGTCACATTTAATTGTCATTTATTTAGCAATAAAGTGTGTCACATTTAATTGTCATTTATTTAGGAATAATGTGTGTCACATTTAATTGTCATTTATTTAGCAATAATGTTTGTCACATTTAATTGTCATTTATTTAGGAATAATGTGTGTCACATTTAATTGTCATTTATTTAGGAATAATGTTGCATCACACTTAATTGTCATTTATCTAGGAATAATGTGTGTCACTTTTAATTTTCATTTATTTAGGAATAATGTGTGTCACATTTAATTGTCATTTATTTTGGAAAAATGTGTGTCACATTTAATTGTCATTTGTTTAGCAATAATGTGTGTCACATTTAATTGTCATTTATTTTGGAATAATGTGTGTCACAATTAATTATCGTTTGTTTAGGAATAATGTGTGTCACATTTAATTTTCATTTATTTAGGAATAATGTGTGTTACATTTAATTGTCATTTATTTACACATATAATTTTCATTTATTTTAGAATAATGTGTATCACATTTAATTTCCAGTTATTTAGGAATAATGTGTGTCACATTTAATTGTCATTTATTTAGGAATAATGTATATCACATTTAATTGTCATTTATTTAGGAATAATGGGTGTCACATTTAATTGTAATTTATTTAGGAATAATGTGTGTTACATTTAATTGTCATTTTTTAGGAATAATGTGTGTCACATTTAATTGTCATTTATTAGGAATAATGTTGCGTAACACTCAATTGTCATTTATTTAGGAATAATGTGTGTCACATTTAATTGTCATTTAATTAGGAATAATGTGTGTTACATTTAATTGTCATTTTTTTAGGAATAATGTGTCTCACATTTAATTGTCATTTATTTAGGAATAATGTGTGTCACATTTAATTTTCATTTATTCAGGAATAATTTGTGTCACATTTAATTGTCATTTATTCAGGAATAATGTTGCATCACACTTAATTGTCATTTATCTAGGAATAATGTGTGTCATATTTAATTGTCATTTATTTAGGAATAATGTGTGTCACATTTAATTGTCATTTATTTTGGAATAATGTGTGTCACATTTAATTGTCATTTATTTAAGAACAATGTGTGTCACATTTAATTGTCATTTATTTAGGAATAATGTGGGTCACATTTAATTGTCGTTTGTTTAGGAACAATGTGTGTCACATTTAATTGTCCTTTATTTAGGAATAATGTGTGTCACATTTAATTGTCCTTTATTTAGGAATAATGTGTGTCACATTTAATTGTCATTTTTTATGTATAATGCATGTCACATTTAATTGTCATTTATTAGGAATAATGTTGTGTCACACTCAATTGTCATTTATTTAGGAATAATGTGTGTCACATTCAATTGTCATTTATTTAGGAATAACGTGTGTCACATTTAATTGTCATTTTTTTAGGAATAATGTGTGTCACATTTAATTGTCATTTATTTAGGAATAATGTGTGTCACATTTAATTGTCATTTATTTAAGAATAATGTTTGTCACATTTAATTGTCATTAATTCTGGAATAATGTTGCATCACACTTAATTGTCATTTATCTAGGAATAATGTGTGTCACATTTAATTGTCATTTATTTAGGAATAATGTGTGTCACATTTAATTGTCATCTATTTTGGAATAATGTGTGTCACATTTAATTGTCATTTATTTAGGAACAATGTGTGTCACATTTAATTGTCATTTATTTAGGAATAATGTATGTCACATTTAATTGTCATTTATTTAGGAATAATGTGTGTCGCATTTAATTGTCGTTTGTTTAGGAACAATGTGTGTCACATTTAATTGTCCTTTATTTAGGAGTAATGTGTGTCACATTTAATTGTCATTTTTTAGGTATAATGTATGTCACATTTAATTGTCATTTATTAGGAATAATGTTGTGTCACACTCAATTGTCATTTATTTAGGAATAATGTGTGTCACATTCAATTGTCATTTATTTAGGAATAACGTGTGTCACATTTATTTGTCATTTTTTTAGGAATAATGTGTGTCACAATTAATTGTCATTTTTAGGAATAATGTCGCGTCACACTTAATTGTCATTTGTTTAGGAATAATGTCGCGTCACATTTAATTGTCATTTATTTAGGAATAATGTGTGTCACATTTAATTGTCATTTTTTTAGCAATAATGTTTGTCACATTTAATTGTCATTTATTTAGGAATAATGTGTGTCACATTTAATTGTCATTTATTTAGGAATAATGTTGCATCACACTAAATTGTCATTTATCTAGGAATAATGTGTGTCACTTTTAATTTTCATTTATTTAGGAATAATGTGTGTCACATTTAATTGTCATTTATTTTGGAAAAATGTGTGTCACATTTAATTGTCATTTGTTTAGCAATAATGTGTGTCACATTTAATTGTCATTTATTTTGGAATAATGTGTGTCACAATTAATTATCGTTTGTTTAGGAATAATGTGTGTCACATTTAATTTTCATTTATTTAGGAATAATGTGTGTTACATTTAATTGTCATTTATTTACACATATAATTTTCATTTATTTTAGAATAATGTGTATCACATTTAATTTCCAGTTATTTAGGAATAATGTGTGTCACATTTAATTGTCATTTATTTAGGAATAATGTATATCACATTTAATTGTCATTTATTTAGGAATAATGGGTGTCACATTTAATTGTAATTTATTTAGGAATAATGTGTGTTACATTTAATTGTCATTTTTTAGGAATAATGTGTGTCACATTTAATTGTCATTTATTAGGAATAATGTTGCGTAACACTCAATTGTCATTTATTTAGGAATAATGTGTGTCACATTTAATTGTCATTTAATTAGGAATAATGTGTGTTACATTTAATTGTCATTTTTTTAGGAATAATGTGTCTCACATTTAATTGTCATTTATTTAGGAATAATGTGTGTCACATTTAATTTTCATTTATTCAGGAATAATTTGTGTCACATTTAATTGTCATTTATTCAGGAATAATGTTGCATCACACTTAATTGTCATTTATCTAGGAATAATGTGTGTCATATTTAATTGTCATTTATTTAGGAATAATGTGTGTCACATTTAATTGTCATTTATTTTGGAATAATGTGTGTCACATTTAATTGTCATTTATTTAAGAACAATGTGTGTCAGATTTAATTGTCATTTATTTAGGAATAATGTGTGTCACATTTAATTGTCGTTTGTTTAGGAACAATGTGTGTCACATTTAATTGTCCTTTATTTAGGAATAATGTGTGTCACGTTTAATTGTCCTTTATTTAGGAATAATGTGTGTCACATTTAATTGTCATTTTTTATGTATAATGCATGTCACATTTAATTGTCATTTATTAGGAATAATGTTGTGTCACACTCAATTGTCATTTATTTAGGAATAATGTGTGTCACATTCAATTGTCATTTATTTAGGAATAACGTGTGTCACATTTAATTGTCATTTTTTTAGGAATAATGTGTGTCACATTTAATTGTCATTTATTTAGGAATAATGTGTGTCACATTTAATTGTCATTTATTTAAGAATAATGTTTGTCACATTTAATTGTCATTAATTCAGGAATAATGTTGCATCACACTTAATTGTCATTTATCTAGGAATAATGTGTGTCACATTTAATTGTCATTTATTTAGGAATAATGTGTGTCACATTTAATTGTCATTTATTTTGGAATAATGTGTGTCACATTTAATTGTCATTTATTTAGGAACAATGTGTGTCACATTTAATTGTCATTTATTTAGGAATAATGTATGTCACATTTAATTGTCATTTATTTAGGAATAATGTGTGTCGCATTTAATTGTCGTTTGTTTAGGAATAATGTGTGTCACATTTAATTGTCCTTTATTTAGGAGTAATGTGTGTCACATTTAATTGTCATTTTTTAGGTATAATGTATGTCACATTTAATTGTCATTTATTAGGAATAATGTTGTGTCACACTCAATTGTCATTTATTTAGGAATAATGTGTGTCACATTCAATTGTCATTTATTTAGGAATAACGTGTGTCACATTTATTTGTCATTTTTTTAGGAATAATGTGTGTCACAATTAATTGTCATTTTTAGGAATAATGTCGCGTCACACTTAATTGTCATTTGTTTAGGAATAATGTCGCGTCACATTTAATTGTCATTTATTTAGGAATAATGTGTGTCACATTTAATTGTCATTTTTTTAGAAATAATGTGTGTCACATTTAATTGTCATGTATTAGGAATAATGTCGCGTCACACTTAATTGTCATTTATTTAGGAATAATGTGTGTCACATTTAATTGTCATTTATTTAGGAATAATGTGTGTCGCATTTAATTGTCATTTTTTAAGGAATAATGTGCATCACATTTAATTGTCATTTATTAGGAATAATGTTGCATCACACTTAATTGTCATTTATTTAGGAATAATATGTGTCACATTTAATTGTCATTTATTTAGGAATAATGTGTGTCTCATTTAATTGTCATTTATTTGGGAATAATGTAATAACCCGGAAAATCCGTACCAATTTAAAAAATTTATTTTTAATAAATTGGTTAGAAAATGTGCCCAAATTAAAATTTTCTATTTTTAAATAATATTAAAGCCTGTGAAAATAGTTAAATTTCAAACGACCTCTGTTTTTGACGAAACCACTTTTGTTGGAACCGGAATGTCAAATTATTGCTAGGTTTCAATTTTTAGAATTTTCCAATTTAGTATGTGAGCGTAGCAAAAGAAACAGTGTTTGGTCAAATATGGTCAAAATTGAACGACTGGAAAATAGCCATTTTTCGAACAGTCTCAGAATTCGACAAAATTAATTTTGCTGAATTCTTATCGTAAAGACATAGCCAAAAATATTTTTTTGGGATTTTTCGGGGTTCATATGTGGCTCCGGTGGATTTTTGAATATGTCAGAATTTAATAATAAAAGAGAATTAATTTTAAATTTGAAAAACGGGGGCTGAGTTGACCTCTTGGGCCTACGAGACATGGTAAGATGGATCCGGAATAGGGGTTAATGGGTAAGGTAGCTTCTTGTTGGACTGAATTTTGAATTCCTTACGAGATTTGGTTTTTTTTATAAAACATTTTAATATTATAAAAGAGATTGTAAAAACCCTAAAATAAAATCCCCTATTCATCTTCTCTACAGCCGCCGCCTCCCCGCCTTTCAATGGCCGCAAGTTCCCCCTTTAATTTCTTCCAATCCACAGCGAATTAAAATCCAAACCTTATACCACTTCGAAGAGATTCTCCTTCTCTTCATTTTCATACAATTAGATCTTCTCTGGTGCCACCATTTCCTCGAACCCGACACCCAAAGCCGCCCCTATCACCCACGTCGCATCCCCTTAGGCTCAGCCGAGTTCCACCATTCTGGGTCCCACGTGTGCGCCTCTCCGTCCTCTCCGCTGCAGCATCCTCTGATCGATCACTGGTGGCTTGAATTGGGAGAAAAGTTCAACCCTAGTTCTGAACAAAGGAATAAGGTGTCGGCCGTGATACTGTAAGGAGGAAGATGAACTAAAATAATTATTTTGACTTAATTTAATAATTAAATTAATCCCTAATCTTATTTTACCCATAACTTTGTCAAATAAACTCAGAATTAAACAATTTTTGAAGCGTTGGACTCGTACGATCTTGAACTACAATTATAGACTGAAGCGGGGAATTTCTGAGCAGTTGGAATTTTGGCTAAAATCACAAACGACTGTGAGATATCTCTTGTTCAAATTAATTTATTTATTTCTTTTTATTTATAGTTATTCATCTTCAGATCTGTTTGTGTAGATGTTGTATAATGTTTGTTTGTTGTATGATGGATTATTATGATTGGTTGTCATATGTTGTTCAAACATTATTTTTTATCACTTATTCTATTTAATTGAATTGAGTTAGATAAACAATTCAATATTTATTCTCATATTGAATAAACATAGATCTATATAAAAAATTTATTTTTATAATAATATTATTGAATTGATTTAGATCATCGATTCAATATCAATCATACAATTTGCTTCATAGAGTGATTGATCTAATTTATCAAATCCTTTTAAAGAAAATAAATATTGCTTTTATTTGAATTGATCTAATTAATCAATTCAATATAGGGAAAATAAAATTTCCTTTCTATTTGAATTGTTTTGGTCGAACCAAAAATAGAAAAATGATTTGTTCTTTTTATTTGTGTTTCAACACAAATATAAACATAGAAAAATGATTTGTTTTTTTATTTGTGTTTCAACACAAATATAACATGGAAAAATGATTTGTTCTTTTTATTTGTGTTTCAACACAAATATAAACATAGAAAAATGATTTTTTCTTTTAATTCTTGTTTCAACACAAATATAAACATAGAAAAATGATTTTTTCTTTTTATTCGTGTTTCAACACAAATATAAACATAGAAAAATGATTTGTTCTTTTTATTTGTGTTTCAACACAAATATAAACATAGAAAAATGATTTGTTCTTTTTAGTTGTGTTTCAACACAAATATAAACATAGAAATATGATTTGTTCCTTTTATTTATGTTTCAACACAAATATACACATAGAAAATGATTTTTTTCCTTTTATTTGTGTTTGAACACAGATATACACATAGAAAAATGGTTTATTCTTTTTATTTGGGTTTCAACACAAATATATACATAGAAAAGTAAGTTACCCATTTCATTTGTGTTTCAACACAAATATACACATCTTATATTGAATAACATTTTATTTGTGTCCCTAAAAACAAATATTACGTAGTACATTGGATTACATTTTTATTTGAAACACAAATATTACATAGAACATTTAATTTGTGATGACCCCAAACTTCCGTGGTTCGAAAGTAAGGATAATCATTTTGGAATACAACAGAAACAGATCTCAGGTAATTATCATAACATATAAACCATTGCAGCGGAAATAGATGTCATCAGCATCATAATATCCAATACATCAGAGTACGCAGTTCAGGATACAACTTAGCCAAATAAAGAGTCTCAACAAAAAGGGAAATAAGTTTCAATGGAAAGGAAACAAGTCTCAAACTCCATCACATACATCAAAGCTACAGAAGATAAATTGTCTCAAAGCAGAAGTAAAAATTAGAGAAAAGTTCTTCTTCTTCTTTCCAAGCAAGCTCCAATCAGAGTGTATCACCTGAACCTGTCAATTGGCTGCCCGTGTGGAAGGAGGGCACCGGAGTTTGCAAAATTGAAACAAACTACGAGTCAGTCATGGGACTGGTATGAGAATTCTTAACTAAATTATCTAACAACGTGGCAAATCTTAGGACCACGTCGCTAACGCGGAACGGGTTTACTCCATTGGATTGCCAGTGCATAATTTTATAAAGTTTATATAAAACAGTGAAATGACTTTTGGAAAAATGAAATCATCATAAGACTCAAGTCCTATCACAATGCAACGCACACAGGAGGATAGAGTTTTCCCTTATGATGATCAAACATGCTTAATACATGAAAAGTAATATTTTAATGTTATTATTAGTGTCTAAGCGGTATTAAAATACTTCAATATAAATATATCAATCCTAGACGGCATAGTACCCCATCCTACTATGTCGCCGTATATAAGTTTACAATCAAAACCGTGATGTCGTATTGGGATTGGTTTTCTGTCATGAAATCGAGGCTAGGGATCGTCCTCTTCCGATTCGAGACACTCTAGCAAATACCTCAGGATCACACCTATGGGCAACTCTTGGAGCGGTAGGGTCGGTCCCCACCTAACGGTAGTGGATTGGCAATTCCTGAACATATGTTTCCCGGCCCCTTTGGACCTATAATATGACCACTTCCGGCCTATAAAAAAATGAGGTACCTCAATCCATAATCCACATAGTAAAATGCCGGGCTGTGTCAAAGCCCAAACACCACTTCTAGCTCAAAAGAAACGTATGCACTCCCTACGGTCCATATCCCATTTTTGACTCATACCGGGGTGTGAGGCTCGCGAAATCACGCTATACACAAAGCTATGCCTAAACAGGATATGCTTTGATCATCAGCCACAAGGCCTGCTTTTCAACAAAACCTTGATCATTGCATCTTGGCGTGCCACATTGACAACTCAACGCCAGGCGATCGATAACTATTACTATATACCAGGGTGTTAAGTAGAGAATAAATTCCCCACCACCAAACAGACATATATTAATACAAATCGATTTAATTACATGGGATGAACTCCAAAGTCAGACACGCATCCATTTATAAGTCCGTTTTGGGTCTGAACTGAACCGAAGACACCAAAGAGGTGCTCGCTTATCCGCATGACCAACACATACATCCGGATAATTACTGCTTCAACTCCATCCTGGGAGCAAGTCAGTCCAAGGCATCAGTAGTTGTCGTCCATTCGATGTGAAGATCGTCGGTCTTCTACACCGTCTTTTTACATCTTTGATTTAATCGTTGTGCAATTATTTGAAATGAGTTAAACTCGGTCTTTTCAAATAATTGTCGCATAATTATCATTTAAAACATTTCATATATATTTATAACTATTTATCGTTATTTTTATTTTTTTGAAAATAGCTCAAAATAAATAAACGACGCTTCGGTTCAGTTGGCGGCCCTGGCGCTGTTTTTACCAAATTTTGATTTACACATATCTTAAAATCTAACCGTCGGATTTTGATGAAATTTATATCGTTGGAAAGCTCTTTCAAAAGCGGTCCTAACGGTTCTAGATTTGGGAAAATCCAATGGTCGGATCTTTCAGAATAATCGTTTGAAGTTACGATTGTCGATACGCGAACTGCCGCTCTCGTTTCGTTAAAATTTTATATTTATATATATAAACCATTTGGCGATTCCCATTGTTAACATTCATTCTTTTATTCCAAAAAATAATATTTTTGTTCGCCAATTCTAATGCGACAAAAATGACGGTTTCAACAATGCATATTTTTATATTCAATAAAATTACATTTTTATTCGCCAATTCTAATGCGACAAAAATGACGGTTTCAACAATGTATTTTTTTTATATTCAATAAAATTACATTTTTGTTCGCCAATTCTAATGCGACAAAAATGACGGTTTCAACAATGCATATTTTTATATTCAATAAAATTACATTTTTGTTCGCCAATTCTAGTGCGACAAAAATGACGGTTTCAACAATGCATATTTTTATATTCAATAAAATTACATTTTTGTTCGCCAATTCTAATGCGACAAAAATGACGGTTTCAAAAATGTATATTTTTATATTCAATAAAATTACATTTTTGTTTGCTAATTCTAATGCGACAAAAATGACGGTTTCAACAATGTATATTTTTATATTCATAAATTTGTACTTTTTCCTCCAATTCATTTTTATAACATAAAAATGTACTTTTCTCTAATTCATTTTAAATACACAAAAATGTACTTTTTATCCTATTCGTTCTAAATACACAAAAAACATACTTTTTATCCTATTCGTTCTAAATACACAAAAAATGTACTTTTTATCCCATTCGTTTTAAATACACAAAAAATGTACTTTTTATCCTATTCGTTTTAAATACACAAAAAACGTACTTTTTATCCTAATCGTTCTAAATACACAAAAAATGTACTATTTATCACTTTTTCTTTTACATTGAAAAATGTAAATCTTTTGTCTTTACATAGAAAAATGTAAATCCTCTAATTATCTTTATTACATTAGAAAAATGTAAATTTTCTAATTATCTTTATTACATTAGAAAAATGTAAATTTTCTAATTATCTTCTTAATGCACATTTTTCCTTATAGGGGGTATTTTCCTATCTAACTCACATGTCAATTTGGTGTCAAAATATGATAACCAAAAATAATGGTTTTTGTCTAACCATTTCTATTTACCCAACATCGTAGTTTCAATATCCACCAATATAATAATATGGTTTTTGGTCTAACCATTTCTATTTACCTGTGCAAACCCGCAACTTCCCCGGTGAGGAAAGCGCGGATAGTTCGAGAATAAGCCACAACAGAACGTAGACGGAAGAACATTTCATTGTATATTACAACAATGCATCAAAATACCAGAATATACAGAGTATAAATGAATAAATATTACACAGAAATATCAAAGATTTAAATTACATTTAAATACATAGCAGCGGAAAACAATACAATACACAACTAGAAGGAGATATACGGATACAAAGCTTTCCGGATATCGTTCCAGCTGTAAACCAGGATCTTGTGAATATAAATCTGCAAAACCAAAACTACTAGCTGCCCGTGTCAAAATAGGGGCACCCAGAGTTTAGGTTAAAACAATAAACTCCAGGTCAGTCATGGGACTGGTATGAGAACTAAAACAGTTATTAATCTTTATTTTAAAGTTAGGTAAATCAAGGGACCACGTCGTTTGTTCCCCGAACGGGTTTCCTCCCAAGAATACTAGTGCATAAAACCAACAGGCAATGCTAAATAAAGAAAAATGAAGCTGTTATAAGACCCAGGTCCTATCACACAATGCAACGCAAGCCGGGGGATAGGGTTTTCCCTTATAACAGCCAAAGAATGCTTGATACGTTTTAAAACAAATCATTTGATACTATTATAGTGCATAGTGTATAAAACAACTTCAAATCATAAGTATCAATCATAGACGGCATGGGTACCATATATCATGTCGCCATACTAGTTCTACAATTAAAACCGCAAATGCCGCGTATTTGGAAATTTGATTTCCATCTATGAACCGAGGCTAGGGATCGTCCTCACCATCTTCGAGACTCTCTAGCCCGAGCCTCAGGGTCAGAGCGCATCGACCCTTGGAGCGACAGGGTCGGTCCACCGATGTGGATTAAAATTCCTGAACACTACGTTTCCCCGCCCTTTGGGGCGTAAATGAGCCAACGAATGACTCCATCGGACCCGGATCGTCCGATCAAACCGAGGCGCCTCGCAACAGCAACAACCACACAGGTGAAAATTATATAAATGTCAGGGCTGGTAGGTCACTGACACCACCCTAGCTAGAAAGAAACGCATGCCCTCCCTGAGGTCCTCTCCCGTTTTTGGTCCACAACCGGGGTGCGAGGCTCGCGAATTCACGTTACACAAAGCTGTGCCACACAGGCTGTGCTTTGATCATCACCACAAGACTTTGCTTTTCAACAGAAGCCTTGATCATTTGCCACTTAGGCATGCCACACAGGCAATTCACTCCATGCGTTTGATATCCATCCGTATATAACCCCTGAGCTCGTACGTCTCAGAGAAGGGCGTTAAGCAAGAGAATAAATTCTCCGCCGCCAAACAGATATATATTTAATAGAAATCAATCACACAGACTAAAATCCAATGTCAGACACACAGTCCATTTACAAGTCCGTTCTGGGTCTGAACGAAACCGGAGGCACTTAGTACCCCGCATATCCATCGATCTCCATGTACGTTTGGACGATCACCAACTGATTCCCTCATCTTGGGTGTACAGCCCAATCAAGATCATCAGTAATCACCCAAACGATGTGAAGACTTCCGGTCTTCGACCACCGTCTTCATCTTCGACATATCGTCGAATCGGTTATTCAGAATGGATATAAACCCGGCCTTTCCGAACAACCCGCGTATATTAAAAACGAATATTACACAAACACAACATACGCCTCATTCCAATTCAGTAGCTACTAACCGTAAATCAACAAGAGAACGATTCCCCAAATATTAACCCCGAAGGCCAAAACCAACATCAGATCAATACCCAGGAAACCATTCTTCTTAGCTAACCTACAGCTAGTTTCTAAATTTCAATTCTTAGGGAAAGGTTCCCATTAATTTTATCCAAGATAAATTCTTTAAAATTTATCCTTTAATCTTCCTTTGGATGTCAGTTCAAACCAAATTATGGTTTTCCAAACTAGTCGAGATTAGCGAACCACACCGAAGTAATTATTTATTTTATTTCCCAATCCCAACATATTCATCCCATGAAGCAAAACTGGTAATACTCCATATCTAACACCACAGTGTTATCGGGAATTTCAATTACCATTTCACGTTCAAATCTAATTAAAGATTTAACTATCGCTTTGGAGCAAAACTGGTGATACTCCATTCTCGATCTTCTCAATCTAACTAAAGATTCATTAAAACTCCACTTAGTTTTAATCTTTAACTGGGTTAAAGAATCAGTGTCATTTCAAAACACGGTTCACTATAAACCCAAAATCACATTACATTTCAATCAGATACTAACCATAAATTAGCAAGTGAGCAATTCCCTAAGTATTAACCCCGAAGGCCGAAACCAACATCAGATCAATACCCCAGAAACCAATCAACTCAACTAATCTCCAGTTAGTTTCTGATTTTCTTAACTCCTTTGGATCTAAGAACAGTATTGTAACACCCCGTATTTTCTATAAACATAAGAGTTAAAAATCAAGGTATAATTAATTTTTAGGAGAAGAAATAAGGGAAACGGGTTGCGCCATTGTGTTCGTCTCGGAAAAATACGCGAAATAGAGTCCGAATTTGCGTAAATTGGAGTCCGTATGAAGAAGATATGGACGAACGAAGTTAGGCAGAAAAACCGGAAACAGGCCAGAATACACTGGCGCACTTGTGAAGTGCGCCAGTACAAAAATACACTGGCGCACCTGCCAAGTGCGCCCATACAAATCTAGCACCGCCGAATTCTGGAGTGTTCTGAGGTGACGTGTCTTCTTTTGAGTGGCTGGATGATGTGTATTCGAGCTGTGCGATTCTGATGACTTCTGGACTGATCTGAAGGCTCTAAATCACCCTATCCTCCTATAAATACATCCCTAACCTAAACCTAGGTTTCTTACACAATTCTCTAGCCTCCATTGCTCTCTTCTTCTGATTAAAAATAAAAATGGCGTCGCTACTCTGCTGGAATCAAAACTAGAAGGTAATCAACATCAACCTAAGCAACTCAATTCAAATTAGAGATTAAAGCTTCTGCAACAATTCTGCAATAACTAAAGTTCTTTCCTTAATCCAACCAAGGCAGGTACAGTTATTCTCCGCTATAAACGTTAATTATAATTTTGATATGCTTTTAAATCTGGGTTTGAGGTTGTATATATATTCTCTTCTGTTAGATCTGTTTTCTGTGACTGTTCTGTATTCCTTTCTTCTTTTCTATTTCTATAGCCAGGCTACCACGAGCCTGTGCCCAATCTCATAAAGAGATTAACGTATGAACGCAAAATTTGGGACAATTAATGAATGATGCGAAATGTGACAAGACTGAATTGAACGTATGACTTTAGATCTGAAGCATAAAATATATTGGACATGTGACTTGGGATTGGATGCATAAATTTGACTATGAACATGTAATTTATATATTGCATGCATAGAGTATGTTGTAATTTAGATCTGTAACTAATTAGAGAAATGAACATATGATATTTAGATCTGTAATTAATTAGAAAAAAAATGAGCATATGTTGTAAACTAGATTTAGATCTATGCATATTCTGTGATAAAAGAAAAGAGGAACCATTGTATGTTTACATATGATTGGAGACTTTGGACAAAATGCATATAAAAGTCAAGATCTGAGTTTTAGAAGATATAATTTAAAGATTTAGATTGTTGGGTATATTTTGCATTATGATTCATGACTTGAAAAGAAGAAGGATATGGAAAGTTAGGTGTAAAGATTTACATTAATTAGGATATCTATTATTGTGATTACACCTAAATAGGAATTTTTGGATATATGGCATGCATTGTAATTAATGATTATATTTGGTATAATTTACATGTGAATCTGCTGTAAAATGCTAGTTTAACAAAAATTGGAACATATGTTATATGGTAAATTGTGTCCATATTATGCGATATGTAAATTTATGCAAACATGGAATATATGTTCATATTGTGAATCATGACAATTATGTAGGCATATGAATTTAGACCTAATTTATGATTAGGCAAGGCATGTAAATAGAACCTTTAGAAATATTAAATCTGCTAAATCTGCTAATTTGCTAAGTTGCCTAAACTGCTAGTTCTGTTATATGGCCTAGACTGCTATTAAGATTGAAATGCCTAATCTGTTAAATTTGTCTGTTGAGATGCCTAATCTGTTATGTGCTAAAATCTGCTAAGTTGCTTAATCTGCTAAATCCGTTAAGTCGCCTAATCTGAAAAATCTGTTATATGTTAAATCTGTTACCTGCTATATCTGTTGTTTTGATATAATTAGTCTGTTATTGGCGTAATTTGAATTGACTATAGTTATGAATAATTGACATATTAGGCATAGGCATAAATGCTAAACTATTAATTAATTGGCCGCAAAGATAAATATGGCTAACTCGAGGTTAGAATGAGTTTGCGGCGTAAACCTGCCCGGAATCGCCCGGCACATCCAGTGGACGCAAACAATAGGTTCTAATGTGAGAAGTTAGTCATAACATGCGCAAGACACGAGGTTAGGTCTGGCTTGTTGCAGAAGTCTGCCCGGAACCGCCCGGCATATCCAGCGGCTACAAGCTACCGACCTAATGTGAGAGGTCTGTGCATTAATATTTAATTAATGCAAATCTGAGATAAAATATGAGATAAAATCTGAGATAAATATGATCTCTAAAATGTGTTGGGTGGATAGGGTTAAACCAACTGGACTAATGAATTTAATGAACCCGTTTCGTGAATCCGTTGGCCCAATACAAAGTTAGATAATCTGGAACCAGTTAATCTGTAAGCCTGTCAATCCGAACATCTGATTCGTTAGTCTAAAAACCTGTTAACTTGATTGTCTGATCTGTGAACTAGTTAACCTAAGTTTTGTATGTCTGAAACTTATAGACAAGTTAAGCGGAAATCTGTTAGTCTGGGGACACAAGGTTAGGAGGGGAATTACTTGTGTCATCTGTTGTTTGGGACCCATATTAGTCAGTAACCCTTTCTGGTATCAAAACTTTGACCCAACAGTAGGTAGGGTCCGGGCACGCTTACTGAACTAATTATAAGCGGTTCATTCTGATAATGGCGAGGGGTGTTGATGGTGCGTTCCAACCGGGTCATGTGCGTGCATGGATCCCGGTCTGCCTCTGACGATGTAAAACGCCGTGACATCTGTAAATAGGTCTGTGTCATTCAAAGGTTGCCACTTTAGGGAATGATACACCCTTTGGTGGGGCTGGCACAAGGTATTTATGTATTAGGGAGCCGATCGCTTGGGGTAGGGTTTTAGGGTACACTTAGTTCTGTCTGTTTCTGTTGGTACCGTCTGTTTCTGTTGGGTGGCAACACCTGTCTGTTTCTGCGTGGTACCGTCTGATCGGGTGGTAAAGGCCCAATTACTAGTGTACACCTTATGCTACATTCTGCTTCTGTCTGTTTCTTATCGGGTGGTAAAGGCCCATTACTAGCGTGGAAATTATTCTGTACCTGTTTCTGTTTCAGTTTAGACATTAGGGTGACACCTAATTCTGTTATACTAGTATTAGTGCAGAGAAGTGTAAAGCAATAGTCTATGTCATTCTGTTCTTCTGTTATATCTGCTACACCTGTTACAGTTATCTCTCATCCAGTTTTATGTTCATGTCATATTATTATTATCTGTTCATATGCTGAAAGTCACTGGACTTGCCAGACTTTTTGTCTGGCCCTTGTTGTTTCGCCTCCTTTCTTCCGTTCCCCCCCCAGGTTATCCAAGGAGGGAATACTTTAGCTTGATCCGGATTTCTCTCTGCTTGAAGTGCTTAAAGTATGGCTTGGCTCTGTATAGCTCCCGTTTTATGGGGATTATGATTTTAAAACATGCATTTTGAAGGCTTTTGTACAAGACTGATATTTGTACTTGAATTCTGAGATTTGAAAGGATGTAACCATATTGATTTCTGCTTCTACTGTAATAAAGTTAAAAATTTTCAAGTACTGTTTTATCTGTCTTGTAAGTTTCTGTTCTGTTTACTAAAATGCTCCACCAAAGTTAAGGCATTCCCTTTGTGAGTGACCTTAACGGAGGTGGGGTGTTACACTTGGTATCAGAGCTGAAGGTTACCAAATTGGGTAAAGTTTTTGAGAACTATTTTCAAAAAGGTTTTGGAAGGAAGTATTTTCAAAAATAAAGCTTATTTTGAAAAACATGATCCCCAAGAGCCATATATCTTTCCTTCAGTCCTTTTTGTATTGAACCTTTCCTTTTTCGTTCCAGCATGTCTGAAGCATCTGAGATACCAGAGGGTGTTCATGTACCCGGTTGGTTTCGTCAATATCTTGAGGCTAGGACCGCCGCTGCAGGTCCAGCAAATGATCCCCCTCCTCCACCCCCTCCTCGTGCAATTGCTTTCTCAAAGATCTGTAGAGATTTTAGGGCCATGGGTGGGAAGGATTTCAAAGGAACTGAATCATTCGTAGAAGCAAGGAATTGGCTCAAAGAAACTGAGGATCTATTCGTTATCTTCGAGGTGGACGATAGGCAGAAGGTACAGTTGGCAGTATGGCTGCTCAAAGACGAAGCTTCCTACTGGTGGGAAGTCACTAACGCCGAGAGGCCGGTTGAGACATGGATGGATTTCAGACCAAGGTTTGAGACAAAATTCCTCTCGCAAGCTGAACGAAGTTTACAATTGGAAAAGTTCTTATCTCTTAAGCAAGGACGGTCAAGGAATACGTCAACCAGTTCAACCAACTGGCTAGGTTCGGATTGGATTTAGTCAACACTCAGCATAAAAAGGCTCTCCGCTTTGTTAAAGGATTGAACGAGCCACTGCACAGCCTAGCCATGACCCATGTACCCATGGGAGCAACTTACGAGAAACTGGTGGATATGGCACTACTGCACGAGGAAGACAAGGGCCCGAAAGAGACAAAGAAGGAAGAACCACAGAATAAGAAAGCGGGGCCCAAAAAGGAAACACAAAAGAAGGATGAAAAGACTGAAGAAAAGAAGGGGAAAAAGTGCTTTACTTGTGGGAGCTCGACTCATCAGAACAAGGATTGCAGAAAAAGGAAAGGCACTTGCTTCAACTGTGGAGAGATGGGACACTTCACTAGGGACTGCCCAAAGAGACGAGGGCAAGGAGGGCTGGCAAACACTCTCGAGGCTAGTGGCTAGGATAGGAATAGGAAAATTTCTATAGTAGGTTTAATTCCTTTATCTGATTATGGAGTTAAGACTTTTTCTGATTCTGGTATTTGGATTTTGTAATCGATACTCTGCACTTTAATACTAGTATTATTTCTGAATTCCGCTGTAGACTCAGACCCATAAGGGTTATGGCTCATCTGTTTGAGATTGGGGTTTGAGGGATATCTGTGTTAGGCGTCAAGTATGACGCATACATTCTGAGTTTTCGTGGGGTATGATTTTATCATGCTTAGCTTCCTAAGAATCATTAGGGAACCTGATCTGTACCAGTAGTCTGTAAATATCTAAATACTTTTGATAGGATTTACAGTTTTGACATTGTCTAAAGAAGGTAATCCTCTGGGTGTCAATTTGATGTTGGTTTCGGTCTTTGGGGCTGATACTTAGGACCCATGTCTAATGGGAACCAAATTTTCGTTCTATATGTACTCGCTTCCATCACTCAACTATATCCTATCGATCGAGTCTTCGACCTTTAGGTAGAAACTAATGGGTGTAAACATGTGTTTGAGACATGTTATGTTTGATGGTTGCAAGTGTATGCAAGTGGTTGCTAGTGGTTTCTCGTGGATGCATATACACACACTAGGCACTAGATCGGCTCAAAAACACTCTCATACTGCATATGGATGGGTGAGCATTTTTCAATTCTTGTGGATGCAAAATGGTTGATTCAGCACATGGATGTTGCATTTGAGTGAATGATTGTGCACTCATATAGAAATAATATATATCATTAGAATTCTATTGCATACATGTTGGACTCATGGCACTGACATAATTCGCATTAAGAAGGTCAACTGAATCAGTAGACCGCCTGATCTTTGCATTAGATAAGGAACATATACACACACTTTTGCATATGTTCATACAACATTAGAAGTTTTCTAAGGACAATGGATGCTTGTGGATGATGGTTGAGTAGATGGGTGATTGGATGGTAGGACACATTCTTCTTGAAGATTTCGGGGACGAAATCCTCTAAGGAGGGGAGAATGTAACACTCCGTATTTTCTGTAAACATAAGAGTTAAAAATCAAGGTATAATTAATTTTTAGGAGAAGAAATAAGGAAAATGGGTTGCGCCATTGTGTTCGTCTCGGAAAAATACACGAAATAGAGTCCGAATTTGCGTAAATCGGAGTCCGTATGAAGAAGATATGGACGAACGAAGTTAGGCAGAAAAACCGGAAACAGGCCAGAATACACTGGCGCACTTGTGAAGTGCGCCAGTACAAAAATACATTGGCGCACCTGCCAAGTGCACCCATACAAATCCAGCACCGAATTCTGGAGTGTTCTGAGGTGACGTGTCTTCTTTTGAGTGGCTGGATGATGTGTATTCGAGCTGTGCGATTCTGATGACTTCTGGACTGATCTGAAGGCTCTAAATCACCCTATCCTCCTATAAATACATCCCTAACCTAAACCTAGGTTTCTTACACAATTCTCTAGCCTCCATTGCTCTCTTCTTCTGATTAAAAATAAAAATGGCGTCGCTACTCTGCTGGAATCCAAACTAGAAGGTAATCAACATCAACCTAAGCAACTCAATTCAAATTAGAGATTAAAGCTTCTGCAACAATTCTGCAATAACTAAAGTTCTTTCCTTAATCCAACCAAGGCAAGTACAGTTATTCTCCGCTATAAACGTTAATTATAATTTTGATATGCTTTTAAATCTGGGTTTGAGGTTGTATATATATTCTCTTCTGTTAGATCTGTTTTCTGTGACTGTTCTGTATTCCTTTCTTCTTTTCTATTTCTATAGCCAGGCTACCACGAGCCTGTGCCCAATCTCATAAAGAGATTAACGTATGAACGCAAAATTTGGGACAATTAATAAATGATGCGAAATGTGACAAGACTGAATTGAACGTATGACTTTAGATCTGAAGCATAAAATATATTGGACATGTGACTTGGGATTGGATGCATAAATTTGACTATGAACATGTAATTTATATATTGCATGCATAGAGTATGTTGTAATTTAGATTTGTAACTAATTAGAGAAATGAACATATGATATTTAGATCTGTAATTAATTAGAAAAAAAATGAGCATATGTTGTAAACTAGATTTAGATCTATGCATATTCTGTGATAAAAGAAAAGAGGAACCATTGTATGTTTACATATGATTGGAGACTTTGGACAAAATGCATATAAAAGTCAAGATCTGATTTTTAGAAGATATAATTTAAAGATTTAGATTGTTGGGTATATTTTGCATTATGATTCATGACTTGAAAAGAAGAAGGATATGGAAAGTTAGGTGTAAAGATTTACATTAATTAGGATATCTATTATTGTGATTACACCTAAATAGGAATTTTTGGATATATGGCATGCATTGTAATTAATGATTATATTTGGTATAATTTACATGTGAATCTGCTGTAAAATGCTAGTTTAACAAAAATTGGAACATATGTTATATGGTAAATTGTGTCCATATTATGCGATATGTAAATTTATGCAAACATGGAATATATGTTCATATTGTGAATCATGACAATTATGTAGGCATATGAATTTAGACCTAATTTATGATTAGGCAAGGCATGTAAATAGAACCTTTAGAAATATTAAATCTGCTAAATCTGCTAATTTGCTAAGTTGCCTAAACTGCTAGTTCTGTTATATGGCCTAGACTGCTATTAAGATTGAAATGCCTAATCTGTTAAATTTGTCTGTTGAGATGCCTAATCTGTTATGTGCTAAAATCTGCTAAGTTGCTTAATCTGCTAAATCCGTTAAGTCGCCGAATCTGAAAAATATGTTATATGTTAAATCTGTTACCTGCTATATCTGTTGTTTTGATATAATTAGTCTGTTATTGGCGTAATTTGAATTGACTATAGTTATGAATAATTGACATATTAGGCATAGGCATAAATGCTAAACTATTAATTAATTGGCCGCAAAGATAAATATGGCTAACTCGAGGTTAGAATGAGTTTGTGGCGTAAACCTGCCCGGAACCGCCCGGCACATCCAGTAGCCGCAAACAATAGGTTCTAATGTGAGAAGTTAGTCATAACATGCGCAAGACACGAGGTTAGTCTGGCTTGTTGCAGAAGTCTGCCCGGAACCGCCCGGCATATCCAGCGGCCACAAGCTACCGACCTAATGTGAGAGGTCTGTGCATTAATATTTAATTAATGCAAATCTGAGATAAAATATGAGATAAAATCTGAGATAAATATGATGTCTAAAATGTGTTGGGTGGATAGGGTTAAACCAACTGGACTAATGAATTTAATGAACCCGTTTCGTGAATCCGTTGGCCCAATACAAAGTTAGATAATCTGGAACCAGTTAATCTGTAAGCCTGTCAATCCGAACATCTGATCTGTTAGTCTGAAAACCTGTTAACTTGATTGTCTGATCTGTGAACTAGTTAACCTAAGTTTTGTATGTCTGAAACTTGTAGACAAGTTAAGCGGAAATCTGTTAGTCTGGGGACACAAGGTTAGGAGGGGAATTACTTGTGTCATCTGTTGTTTGGGACCCATATTAGTCAGTAACCCTTTCTGGTATCAAAACTTTGACCCAATAGTAGGTAGGGTCCGGGCACGCTTACTGAACTAATTATAAGCGGTTCATTCTGATAATGGCGAGGGGTGTTGATGGTGCGTTCCAACCGGGTCATGTGCGTGCATGGATCCCGGTCTGCCTCTGAGGATGTAAGACGCCGTGACACCTGTAAATAGGTCTGTGTCATTCAAAGTTTGCCACTTTAGGGAATGATACACCCTTTGGTGGGGCTGGCACAGGGAATTTATGTATTAGGGAGCCGATCGCTTGGGGTAGGGTTTTAGGGTACACTTAGTTCTGTCTGTTTCTGTTGGTACCGTCTGTTTCTGTTGGGTGGCAACACCTGTCTGTTTCTGCGTGGTACCATCTGATCGGGTGGTAAAGGCCCAATTACTAGTGTACACCTTATGCTACATTCTGCTTCTGTCTGTTTCTGATCGGGTGGTAAAGGCCCATTACTAGCGTGGAAATTATTCTGTACCTGTTTCTGTTTCAGTTTAGACATTAGGGTGACACCTAATTCTGTTATACTAGTATTAGTGCAGAGAAGTGTAAAGCAATAGTCTATGTCATTCTGTTCTTCTGTTATATCTGCTACACCTGTTACAGTTATCTCTCATCCAGTTTTATGTTCATGTCATATTATTATTATCTGTTCATATGCTGAAAGTCACTGGACTTGCCAGACTTTTTGTCTGACCCTTGTTGTTTCGCCTCCTTTCTTCCGTTCCCCCCCCCCCAGGTTATCCAAGGAGGGAATACTTTAGCTTGATCCCGATTTCTCTCTGCTTGAAGTGCTTAAAGTATGGCTTGGCTCTGTATAGCTCCCGTTCTATGGGGATTATGATTTTAAAACATGCATTTTGAAGGCTTTTGTACAAGACTGATATTTGTACTTGAATTCTGAGATTTGAAAGGATGTAACCATATTGATTTCTGCTTCTACTGTAATAAAGTTAAAAATTTTCAAGTACTGTTTTATCTGTCTTGTAAGTTTCTTTTCTGTTTACTAAAATGCTCCACCAAAGTTAAGGCATTCCCTTTGTGAGTGACCTTAACGGAGGTGGGGTGTTACAAGTATTATTGAAGATACCGTTCACGACAACCCAAAACCACATTCTATTAATTATCGGGTTAAAGAACAAGTGTTATTTAAAACACTGTTCACGATAAATCCAAAAATCAATATCAGTTCAATTCCAATCAAATATTATTTAATTGGTACACTTCGTTAAATCCAAATAAAAAGATTTAATCTTTTCTCAACTGGGTTCAAGAACAGTGTTAATGAAGACACCATTCACGACAAACCCAAATCACATTTGATATTAAATACAAGGCTCTGAATAGAAAATATATCGGCTTATATTCAATATCAAATTCTATGACTAACAAATGTCGTATTGGAAATAACGATATATATATATATATCTATATCTTTCAAATTTCCATAACAACATGTGTATAATCACGAAATCCAACTTCGAAATATTCCGAAGACAATTTCGATTCAAATCCATTCCAATGAAATCATTGGAAATTCTGGTTATTTTCGAAACCATTTCAAATCAAATTTATTTATTTAAAAATAAATAGAATTTTAATTCTAGTTCAAAACTAGTTCATTTCGTAAAAATCTATTTTTATCTTTTCAAATATGGAGTTTTTCATCCTAATTTTTCCCAAATCATTTCTTATGATTTTACACAAATTATTACTATTTTTAATAATTTTATCAAGGCCCGTATAGTCGATTTCCATCAACGGCCATCGAACTGCACTTACAGCGACCTTTTTCGAATTTGATTTGGACGTATCTCCAAATCCAACCGTTAGATTTCAAATTTCTAATATTCGTTAGAAATCTCTTTTCGATACGAACCCAACGGTTCCAGTTTTAGGAGAATCCGACGGTCGAATCTCCCGTAATGTCCAGTCGAAGTCAATGGTCGAAATTTACGAACTGCCGTGGCGCAGCGCGTTCTATTCAGGCCATTATATTATTTATATAATATATATATAATATATATTTCGTTGATTTCTATTTAAAACGAATTATATGAATAGTTTTGAATTCGTTTCAAAAACAATTTCAACTTCTATTTCAATTCAAATCAAAATTGAATTTTCTATTATAAATCTTTCTTACTTGCATTTCTATTTGATTTCAATTCAAATCGATTTTGAATTCGATTCGAATTCATTTTCTTTTTAATTCAATTCAATTCGCTTTCTATTCAATTCGAATTCAATTCGTTTTCTATTCAATTCAATTCGAAATCGTTTTATATTCAATTCATTTCGAAATCGTTTTATATTCAATTCATTTCGAAATCGTTTTCAATATTCATTTCATTTCGAAATCGTTTTCAATATTCATTTCAAATGAATAAAATCGATATAAATATCGTTCACGTCAAAATGGCGTCAATCTAATCAACACGGCTTCATATAGTTCTATTTTCAATTATTCTATTTCAAATATTTCCTATTTAAATATTTCTATTTCAAATATTTCTATTTCAAATATTTCTATTTTTATAATATTTCGTTCAACACATGACTAATCTCAACGGATAAGTACTGTCAACACATGAACCTTTATTTTATAATATTCTTTATTTTCCTGATTGGAATGAGGCCCAATCAATTACCATATAGCATTAACTATATGGATTCCATACCATACATGCATATAATAGCAATGATAAATAATCAACCATCATCTAAAGTGCACTACACTGTATCAGCATCAAATATGGATATCTAACGCTTACAACAACCTGTCAATCAATCGATCGACATATTTAATCAATCAGGATGAGTGAACTTCAAATTTCATCCCAACACCCATGTGGGGTTTCAAACAATCAAACACAGAATTTAGTTGTGCAGTTGGGCGATGTGTAAAATTTATCGACCCAATCAATGTCAGTCAAATCAGTGTATATAAACAAATCGGTAGATTTGTTTATAAATATTTATTTATTCACTTTCACGTTAAAAATTATATTTTTAACGATAAAACATTTTATTTCAACATATGAATTTCTATTCAGTTCGTTTATTAAATAAAATGATTTCTCTATATTTCTAACTTATTTTAGAAAATTTCGGCGGCATAACGGCACGATACTAGAAACGGGACGAGGCCTAGCCTTATCCCCGGTCTAGTGAAGGCCCACGCCATTCACACATCAATCAAATCCATTCATTTCACCAAACAATTCAAATTTCAATCAAATAATCTAACTAATTTTTGCAATCAAACAAACAAGTCCATGGTCTGTGGACGATTGTGTCGGGTGCTACTAAGCACCGTCTGCATCCTAGTATATATATATATCTGACTAGAAAAAGAAATTGAAGAGTGAGAAGTTCTCACCGAAAGCTATCCCAACTTCACGACATTCCTATTGTAGAGATCTTCGTCGTTCTCGCCTTTTCGTCCTCTTCGTTGCCCGTAGCCACTACATATGTAAAAATCGAATTTTTACTATGCTATTCAATATATAAAAATCAAATTTTTACTTTGCTATTCAATATATAAAAATCCTATTTATCTATTATAAAGATTTCGCCTTTTCAAATATATCATTATAAAAATCGCATCTTTATTTTGCTACACATATAAAGATGCTATTTTTAATATTCCTATCATGTAAAAATTATATTTTTAATTCTCTACATAAACAAAAATCATATTTTTACATCTTCTATATAGTAAAGATTATATTTTTAATACTTTAAAAATATAAAAATCATATTTTTAATTCTTTAAAAATATAAAAATCATATTTTTAACTGAATAAAATCTTTTCTTCACCAACATCGTAGGTAAAAACTGATTTTAACAATTCTTTTTAAATTAAACTAAACGAATTTTATAAAACAAATTAAATAATATATATAGAAAAACTTACAGCTGGAATTATGTGGAGAGGGGGCTGCTGCGCACCGAGGTGGCGACGCTGGTGGAGGGGGTCGGAGGCGCGCTGAGGTGGCTCTGAAGAAAGGGAGGCGGAGCTGTGGCAGGCGGTGGATCGGAGGGCGCAGGGGCTTGGGGTGCGGCGGCCTTCAAATCGAAGAGGAGAGGGGCAGTCGCGAGGGGAAGAGGGAGATCGGAAGTGGGAGGGCGGTGCAGCTCCGCCACCTACGTCGGCGCGTGGTCATCGGGGAGGGGCGGCGGCTCCTCTCCGCTTCGTCGTCTCCTTTTTTTTTTTATTAATCATTCGATTGAAAAAGAACGAAAGCAGGGGGGCCAGAGAGAAGTTAAGGGGAGAGGAAAGAGGTTTTTAATTTTTAATTTATTTAATTATTTTATTTTCACCAAAAAGCAACTTTTATTTTCGACCTCAAAACGAGGCCTACCGCCTGTCGTCCATTGCGTTTTACCCCCATTCCGAACCCAATGGGATATGTATCGTAGGTTGATTCGATCGTTTCGATCAGTTTCCGTCAAAATCAACATATAACTCTATATAATGAATTTAAACGCGCATTTCAATTTACTAGGGTCACATACGAACTCTAAAAATTCCATAAAAATATTTTCTAGCTTCGTATTGACGATACGGTCCTAACAAAACTAGTTTCGTCGAATTCTGAAGGCGTTGGAAAAATGGCCAATTTCCAGTCGATTAAAATCAACTAAAACTGGTCAAACGAGTTTTCCTTTTCCACGCTCACATATTGATTCGAAAAATTATGAAATTTGAAACTTAGCAATAATTTGACACTGTGGATCCCACAAAAGTGGTTTCATCGAAATCCGAGGTCGTTTGCAAAATGGCTATTTTTAAGGGCCTGAATTCCATAGCGACTATTCAGAATTTTCAACTGGGCATATGCTTTGATTCCCGGTATGAAATTTTGATTTTTCGGATTCGTTGGAAAGATATTCACAATTAGTTTCCATTATTTTTTGTTTCATTAAAATCTGGTTTATTTTGCACCCGGTACATTCAATTGAAGTTTGAAATCGAATTATCGAACTACCGCGCCATTTTCAATTCCTTTTACATATATAAATAAATATTTATATTCTAAAGACGATTCGAATAAATATATACGTTCGAATTATATTCAAAATAAATTTCTTGTCGTTGTTATTTAAAATAATTCATTTTAAATAATCAAAATTCGCTAAAATTGCCAAAATAAAAATTTTAAACTGGCCCAGATTTCCGGGTTGTTACATTACCCAACGTCGTAATTTCAATGTCCACACATACAACACAATATATGATTTGGTGTATAAATTTGATGAATCACAATAAAAGGTCTCATCTTTTTTTCATTTGTAATCAAATAAAATATCTAATCTTTATTTGTAAATCAAATAAAATATCTAATCTTTATTTTATATTGTAGATCAAAACAAAATATCTAATCTTAATTTATCTTTTAGTTAAAATTTAAAAGATTTGAACTTTCTTTATTTTATAAATCATAAACAAAATAAAGATTTAATCTTTTGTTCTTAATATGAAAATAAAAATAAAAGATTCAACTTTTGTTATTATTTTGTAAATCAAAAAATAAAGATTCAACTTTGGTTTTTTGTTGTGAATCAAAAATAAAGATTCAACTTTTATTTTATTTTGCAAATCAAAAATAAATATTCAACTTTTGTTTTATGTTGTGAATCAAAAATAAAGATTCAACTTTTGTTTTATGTTGTGAATCAAAAATAAAGATTTAAACTTTCTTTGATAAATCAGAATAAAGATTCAATTTTTCATTTTATTTTGTAAAAACAAAATAAAGATTCAAAATTTCATTTTTGTTTGTAAAACAAACAAGATTCAATTTTTCATTCCTATAAAGGAATAAAAATAGAAATAAAATAGAAATAAAACTAATAAAGATGAGAACTTTATAGAGATTACATCGGAATTTATAGATCTAAACTGACATGTTATATCATGATATAACCACGAATATTAACAACCATACAACAATCACAACATCGTAGATCAGAAATAATAACATACAATGATTCACATAACAAATATAATTAAATTATTTAATTATTCAAAATTTAGAAATCTCACAGTCTTTGCAGATTTTGTCAAAATTTCAAACTGTTCATAATTAGCTCCAGTCAGTTCAGAATTGTAGATCTCAGTCTTACGAGTCCAACGCTTCCTGTTTCGTCGAATTTCATCAACGTATGAACAAGATACGATCATTTAAAGATTTAATTATATTTAAATTAATTAATTAATTAAATACTACCTTCTTCCACTATCTGTTCAAACTTTGGACGATGGGTTTCGGTATACAGTCGATCCTAGGGTTCGAAATCGCTCGAGAACCGGGACACCTGCTGATGATCGGACCAGACCACGACAGAGGGCTAAGGGCGGCGCACGAGGGGGGTGGTGGCCGCTGGCTCGGTGCACCCAGGTGGGGCCGATGGCTGTGCGAAACAGCGTGCTTTGGGGCGTTGGTGCTCGGATTTCAGGCGACGAGAGGACGATCAATCCGTATGAGATTAAAGACGGAGGAAAGGGCTTCGATTTGGTATATGTGAGGAGGTTTAATTCATCAAGATGAAGGAGAAATTGGTGGAGAAAGTTTGGAGGTTGGTGGCCATGGATTTGGGTGGGTGGCGGCTTCAACGAAAGGGAATAGTAATTAGGGTTTAATTTCCTCTATTATTTATAATATTTAATTGCTATTTTAAAAATAAATCCGTAACTTTTAAACCGATCCATTTCCAGTCCAGCAGAAAGTGACCGTAGCCAATAACCCATATTCCGGATCCAATGGGACAGGTCCCGTGAGCCCAAACGGCTATCTGTGGCCTGAATTATTTAATTTAATAATTAAATCCCTTATTAATTTAATTTGTCTACATAAATAAATTCACAGAGGCTACATACGGACTCAGAAAAATCCAGAAAATATATATTTGTTTTTGTTATGACGATACGGTCCTTACAAAACTAATTTCGTCGAATTCTGAGACTGTTTGAAAAATGGCTATTTTTCAGTCGACCAAATTTGACTGAAATCAACAAAACACATTTTCCTTCGCCACGCTAACATACTAATTCGAAAAATTCTAAAAATTGAAACCTAGCAATAATATGACATTCCGGTTCCAACAAAAGTGGTTTCTAGAAAACAGAGATCGTTTTAAAATTGACTATTTTCATTGGCTTTAATATTATTTAAAAATGAAAATATTAATTTCTGCCACATTTTTCCACCAAATTATTTAAAATAATTTTTTTAAATTGGTTTGGATTTTCCGGGTCGTTACATAATTGCATTTTATTTGTGTCCATAAACACAAATATTGACAACATAAAAATGTACAGATATCATAGTTACCCTTTTCAATGTAAAAAGATGTTGAAAAATAAATTATCATTTTTGTTGCATTCCCTAATGCAAATAAGATGTAGAAAAATAAATTATTATTTTTGTTGCATTCCCTAATGCAAACAAGATGTAGAAAAATAAATTATCATTTTTGTTGCACTCCCTAATGCAAACAAGATGTAGAAAATAAAATATCATTTTTGTTGCATTCCTTAATGCGAACAAACTGTAGAAAGATAAGATATCATCTTTTGCATTTCTTAATGTAACGAGATAGAAAATAAAATATAAAATTTCATTATATGTTTGCATTTCCAAAATGCAAACGCTACAAAAAGAGAAAAGAGATTTTATTTTATGTTTGCATTTTACAATGCAAACAATGCATGTAAGTTAAAAATTCACATTTTTCAATCGCCTTCTACTATACAAACAAAACATAGAAAATAGAAAATATATTTTATTTGTATTTTTCCATGCAAATAAAACATTAAGATAAAAAGATACATTTTTGTTTGCAATTTTAGATGCAAACAAATTATAGATAAAAAGATATATTTTTGTTTGCAATTTTAGATGCAAACAAATTATAGATAAAAAGATACATTTTTGTTTGCAATTTTAGATGCAAACAAATTATAGATAAAAAGATACATTTTTGTTTGCAATTTTAGATGCAAACAAATTATAGATAAAGAGATACATTTTTGTTTGCAATTTTAGAAGCAAACAAATTATGGATAAAAAGATACATTTTTTGTTTGCAATTTTAGATGCAAACAAATTAGTAGAAGAATCTAGATGCGAACAAATAATAAAAGAAAGATTATATTTTTCTTTCATTTATTCACCCCCCTTAATGTAAATAAACATGAAATAAAGAGTTGTAATTTATTTTACATTCCTTGTTGTAATAAAATTACAAATTTAAGGATACATTTTTATTTGCATTCCTCAACGCAAATAAATCCTGAATAGGATAATATACATTTTTATTTGCAGTCCCGAATGCAAATAAAATATGAAAATTAAAGGTTGCATTTTAATGTAATTTTAAAAAGGAAGAGAATAAGAATCATATTTCATGTAGAAATATGTTTTGTATTAAATACAATTTTAATGTAGTGTTAGAAGCATAGGAAGGAATTCACATTTTGTTCATAGAAGGGATTGAACAAAAATATTCATTTTTGTTCATCGGATGGAAATCAACTATTTCACTCCTTAAAATATAATGAGTACGGAAGTTGAAACATGAATTGACATTAAAAATCATGAATGAACGAGCAATACAATTTATAGTCAATATACTATCAAATTGGTGTATGAAATAAAAACACGTTTTAGCTAACGTAATAAGCATGGATATATATATATATATATATATATATATATAATTCACGCTTTCATTTGGTGTGATATTCACGTGAATGTAATCGCTTAAGGAATTATATATATATATATATATTATTTATATATATATATATTGAAATAGAAATTAAACGAATCGCGCACGGTAGTTCGCGTTTCGGCAATCGTGACTTTAAACGATTGTACCGACAGATCCAACCGTCGGATTTTCCCAAAACCGGAACCGTTGGAACCACTTTGGGAAGATCTTTCCTATAAGACCAATTTTTTCAAAATCCAACGGTTAGATTTCAAGATATATGTAAATCAAATGTAGAGAAAAACAGCGCCAAAGCCACACTTAACCCGAAGCGCCGTTTGATTTTATTGAGCTATTTTTTTTAAATAAATAAAGAAAGCGATAAATCATTATAAACTAATGTTAAGAATATGAAATGATTTAAATAATAATTATTCGATAATTATTTGAAAAGTCCGAGTTATACTCATTTCAAATAATTATACATCGATGAACAGACGAAGACGGTGTTGAAGACCGGCGATCTTCGCATCGAACGGAGGTATTACTACTGAGGTCCTCGATAGGAGTAGCTACCCTGAAGGGATTTCGGCGGTAGTCGTCCGTACATATGTGATGACTGTCCGGATAAACGAGAGCCTCTAAGGTGTCTCCGGTTCCGTTCAGACCCAGAACAGACATGTAAATGGATGCATGTCTGACGTTGAGCTTCGTACCATGTAAACTGATTTCTGTTTAATATACAACCGTTGGTGGCAAGAGAATTTATTCTTTCGCTCAACACCCTTAGAGGTTGTGTACTGATAGTTGTTAATTTCATGGCATGGATTGTCAACGGGACATGCTAAGATGCAAATTATCAAGGCTTTGTTGAAAAGCAGGCCTTGTGGTTGATGATCAAAGCATAGCCTATTTAGGCATAACTTTGTATATATCGTTACTTCGTGAGCCTCACACACCGGTTGAGTCTAAAACGGGAGAAGGGAACGCAGGGAGTGCACACGTTTCTTTCTAGTTAGAAGTGGTGTCAGTGCTTAAACTGGATGACATTTGCTTTTGTGGTTGTTGGAATATTTTTGTGAGGCCTCGGTTTATTCTTATCGGTCGCCCTCGGCCGATTTTTAGGTCCAATAGGATCGGGGAACGTGTGTTCAGGCATAACTAATCCACTAAAGTATCTGTGGACTGGCCCTACTGTATCCAAGGGTTCGCCAGCGTCCAAATCCTGAGACATTGCTAGATTGTCTCGAATCGGTCAGGAGCTCCTCCCTAGCCTTGACTCATGATGGAAACCCAACTTTCAATACGTACCATGCAGTTTTGATTGCATAACTTGTATGGCGACATAGTAGATGGTAGCTATGCCGTCTAGGATTAATATTATAATTGAAATATTTTCTTTAAACATATACACACTAATAATAATATCGTATTTTGCGTATTTATCATCTTTTGACCATTATACGGTAAAACCCTATCCTCCGGTTTGCGTTGCATTGTGTGATGGGACTTGGGTCTTATAATGGTTTCATTTTTTCTAAAAAGCATTTCATTATTTAACGTTATACTTTATTTATTGCACTGATAATCCCATGGAGCAAACCCGTTCCGCAATAGCAGCGTGGTCCTCGTGATTGTCAAACCCGTTAGTTAATTAAGATATCTCATACCGGTCTCATGACTGACTCGTAGTTTGTTTCACCTTTTGCAAACTCGAGTGCCCTCTTTTACACGGACAGCCAAGTGACAGGTTAGGCTTGGATATTCGCTGGATGGAAGCTTGCAGATGGAGATGCTGAAGAAACTTTCTTTTTATCTTTTACTTTCTACTTAAGACTTTGAGACAGTACTTAGTATTGATGTAATTTGAGAGATTGAGACTCTATTACTTTTCTTTGAGACATCTATTTTGTTCAGTGTAATTCTGTGCTGCATACTCTGATGTTTCAGGGATGATGTTTGTGATGACATTTCTTTCCGCTGCAATGATTTATATGTTCTTCTATACTCTGAGATCTGTTATTGTTCTAGTTATGTTATATTCCATACGATTGTCCTTACTTTCGTTACATGGAAGTTTGGGGTCATCACATTTGGTATCAGAGCCTTGGTTAACCTTAGCTTTGGAATACAACATTTTTAGAACAATTCGTCTAGATAGAATCAGTAGTGTTCTAAGATGAGAGGTTCATTGGAGATAGGATTAACAATATCCTAGAATGAGCTTAAACATAATAGCACATATTTATCAGTCATTACTACATTATCACCTGGACATGTCTCTACTTTTAACCTTCTCTTTGAATTTATCATTTCCTTTGGTGTGACTCTCTCCTTAATGGTACAGACTAATTGATAGATGAGTACAAGAGCTAGGACAAGAGGAAGAGGCCGTGGCGGAGTAGCTGGTAGGGGTAGAGGGAGAGATACACCCCCAACTGAGCAAGACCAACCCAATTCTGAGGTCGAGGAGCCACCACCACCACCACCTCCGGTTGCTTTTGACCTGGATAAAGTGGCGAAGAAAATCAGGAATCTTGGAGGAGTGCATTTCACTGGTAGGGAGATGGTGGTAGAAGCGCAAGAATGGCTTAAGACGATGGAAAAGATCTTGGGAGGTTTGGAGCTTGAGGATCACAGGAAGCATTTTATGGCAGTATGGTTCATGCAAGGACAGGCTCAAACTTGGTGGGAAACAGCCATGATAGGGAGAGACGTTGCCGAGATAACTTGGACAAGATTTAAAGAGCTTTTTAATGAAAAGTTTATCCCGCCTCATGAAGTAGAACGTCTACACGATGAATTTGCTAACCTGCAGCAAGGCACCATGACCATTGCAGAGTACGTGAAGAAATTTGAGGAGTGTATCAACCCGTATTTTTATAACATGTTAAAACAAGAAATCAAGGCAGAATTAAATTTTAAATTCAGAATCAGGGGAAATGGGTTATGGCATTGCGTTCATCCCGAAATTTTACATGAAATAGAGTCTGAGTTTTCGAAAATCGGAGTCCGGATGAAGAAGTTATGGCGTGTACAAGTTTCAGCAGTTTTCAGGAAGACTGGACCAGGGGGTCGACCACAGGGTCGATCAACCCCCCCCCCCCCCCCAGGTCGACCATAGAGTCGACCTACACCCCAGGTCGACCATAGTGTTGACCCCCCACCTTACAGGTCGACCTGGTTTGACTAAGAACTGATTTTTGAAGCCTAAGACGTGTTTTGATGGTCCGGATTGATTCTAGGGTTAATCTAAGGGCCTAAACTAGTTGCTACACGTATAAAAACACCCTTAGACCTAACCTAATTCATATCAAATCATTCTTACACCATTATGCTGCTAAAATACCTCTTGAACCATGGTCGTCGCCCCCAAATTAAAGAACAAGCATTCAAAATCAATCCAATTCGAAGATTAAAGCTTATACAATGATTCAGGACAATAAATCAACACTACTACAACGTTCTATGACAATTTTAGTTCCTAATTCACTAGCCATGCTCTGTAAGTTCTAGTTGTTTTTAGATTTAAATATTTAATTATAATATGGACATGAAATAAAGTGGAATTGGATCTAAGTATGTTTATCAGTTCTGATCTATTTCTGTTGCTCCTTGAATCTTCAGTTTTGGGACTTGTCTATCTTTATGTTCATGACAAGTTTATGATCTATTCAGCAGTTTTCTTGATTTGTGATGAAGTTATCATCAAGTTGTAATATTTATGCCTATGATGATGTTTTCCTCTGATCTCATTTTTATTCAATTTCTGTCTCCCCCAATTTATTTTCTTTTCATGAACCTTGGTCAATTTCGGACCTTGGCCTAAAATCGCGATTTGCGTACGATATGTATACAGGGGAATTATGGGGTTATTGCCTTTATGAACATGATGTAATAATTGGCAACATGAAATTGGATATTATCATTGTATTTGCAAGTTTGGGCTTGATCTGTAAATTTTGGTATAATCTTGTTATGAACAAATTTGCATAAATATTATATACATGGATTTTGGCACAAATAGGATCTATGTAATGTAACATGAGATTTGGTATATATAACATGTATGTAATTTGGCATGTAAATTAAGCCACGAGTTCGGGCCTATGTAAATTAAATCAAAAGATTTGGCTTACGATTGGGCATATGTAGAATTGGGGATTTGAATATAAAAGCGATTGTAAATTTGATAACTGGCATAAATATGTATTATGAACTTGGGTAGTTGGCGTGTGTTGTAATAAAAAGAATACAATTTGGGATAACTACATCATGAATCATGATTTGGGTTTATTTGGGCATGATACATGCAATTTTGGCTAGAACTCGATATGGGTGAAATAGCATAAACTTGGCATACATGTAAATAGGCAAGAATTGGACATATGTAAACTGACTAGAATTGGGTATATATATCCATATATATATATAAATTGGCATGTAATTTTGGAACTTGGGCATATGTTTATTAATATGTAAAGTTGGGAATTTGAAAATGAAAATGACTGTGTATTGGATAATTGAATTGAACACGAACATGAACATTTCTATATGTTAAACACATGAACTGATATTGGGATTTTGGGGGAAATACGACCATTAATGAACCTTTGACACGAGGTTAGACTCAGTTTGTGGTGTAAATCTGCCCGGAACCGCCGGCAAATCCAGTAGCCACAAAGTGTCAGTCTAATGTGAGAGGTCGAAGGCCAAATTGTAGGCGTAATGATTTATGACACGAGGTTAGACCCAATTTGTGGTGTAAATCTGCCCGGAACCGCCCGGTAAATCCAGTGGCCACAAAGTGCACGGTCTAATGTGAGAGGTCATGATTCGTTCGTCATAATGAATGAATTAAGGAATACTAACCATAATAAGACGTGGGTATGGTTAGAGGGTTAGGTGGGATAACATGGAAATTTGACATGTAAATGTGGACCTAACCGGTATGAGTTAAGAACATGTAAAACTTACAAGTGTAGGCTTAACCAACGTAACAGTTAATCAGACCAATGGGTGGGTTAAGTAATATGACTAGACTAATGACACTTAACCAATATAACATGACACATGGCAGGGTTAAGTCAACTAGAACATATAGATAATACTTAACCAACTTTGCATGATACGTGGGCGGGTTAAGCCATGAATTAATTGAAATACTTAACCAATTGGACACGATGATTTGATAGGGTTAAGTTCATGAACCATTTGAATATACTTAACCAATTTGACACGATGATTTGATAGGGTTAAGTCATGAATTATTTGAATATACTTAACCAATTTGACACGATGATTTGATAGGGTTAAGTCATGAACCATTTGAATATACTTAACCAATTTGACACGATGTTTTGATAGGGATAAGTCATGAACCGCTTGAATATACTTAACCAATTTGACACGATGATTTGATAGGGTTAAGTCATGAACCGCTTGAATATACTTAACCAATTTGACATGATGATTTGATAGGGTTAAGTCATGAACCGCTTGAATATACTTAACCAATTTGACACGATGATTTGATAGGGTTAAGTCATGAATCGCTTGAATATACTTAACCGATTTGACATGATGACTTGATAGGGTTAAGTCATGAACCGCTTGAATATGCTTAACCAACTTGACACATGATTCGTAGGGCTAAGTCATGAACTTGAACGACAACACTTAGCCAATTTGACATGACATGTAGGCGGGTTAAGTCACGAATTTAAATGACAACACTTAACCTACTAGACGGAAACCCTAGTTACGCGGTCCGTTTCAGCATTAACCCACTAGATGTATCATGGTACCCTGGAACTAGGCAGGGTGGGGCACGATTACTGGGCTGATTGTAAGCGACCAGAACGACGGCTGTGTGGGTGCGCCAGTGTAAGTGCTAACGGAGTGCGGGCGTGCAAACACTCCGGAGCAGAAAAAGCAAGCATTGGGCATTAGTATGTTTACCTGTGTGTGCTTGATTCGTGTCGATGGTTGGCACCATAGGGCTTGATACACCCTATGGTGGACCTAGCATAGGTAACTACATTCGTGATTGGGTCGTATGACACAGACACATGAATGAGCTAGGACTTGTAGGAAGCCGATCGATTAATAAATCGTTACGTGGAATTCGTTAGGTAGAATAATCCCTAGTGGTCCTAGGTGGCATAAACCCTAAACGAATCTAGAAAACGTTCAATAGGTAGCATAATCCCTAGTGGTCCTAGGTGGCATAAATCCTAGTTGAACATGCGATACTTAATGATAAGGAAACCTAGACAGAACAAGGGTGGCAGTCCTAACGATTTCAAGAATGGTGGCACTACGTTGAAGTAGTATAGAAATACGTGATGAAACCCATACGATATACGGCAAGGGACTGTACATATACATGGAAAGGATGGTACAGGTTGGGATACTAGTACAGTTGGTGCAGAGAATATAGGAAATCAAAGAAAATAGTGGAACAGTGATGCTTAGAAATCTGGCGATGTTATACTTAGTAGAAACCTTGCAATGTGGTACTTGGTAGGAACCTTGATACTCTTGATAGGAAGCATGGGATGTTATACTTGATTCATCGTGCATGTTGCTTACCTTATCATCATGCTTATGTTTACTTTCAGTTTATTCATGCCATATTATCTTCACCTGTTTTTATTCTGAAACCCACTAGGACTTACTTGGTCTTTATGACTGACCCAGTTTGTTTCGCCTCTTTTTCTTTCGTTCCCCCCAGGTTCGCAGGGTAGGAATACAGCTTAGTTCGGATCTTACCAAGCTCCAAGGCTCTTTCATGTACTGCTTGGATTTCTCTTGGCTATGGCTTGCTTTGCTTCTTTATTAGGGAATGATTTATGACTATAGTTTTATGCTTCCTTACTATTGCAAGACAGATTTTGATGTAATGGATTTAATAGCATTTTAATGTAAAAGGCTTTAGACCTTTCTAGATTTTAAAGCAATGAAATTTGGTTCTTCTTCCGCTGTTTAACCTGTTCTGTCTTGTAATATTTCTGTATATGTTTACCTAGATAATGCTCCATCAAAGCTAGTGCATTCCCTTTGTGAGTGACCCTAGCGGAGGTGGGGTGTTACATTTGGTATCAGAGCAGAAGGTTACCAGACTAGGCAAAAAAATTTAAAACCTTTTGAAATTATTTTCAAAAACCATTTACAAAGAAGCATTTTTCAAGAAAAGTTTTATTTTTAAAGGCTATTCCCCAAAGGCCATTAGCATTATCCTTTGTTTCCTTGTTTGAATCCCTTTTCCTTTCTTTCCTCCATCCATAGTCACATTAGTTCCATCTGCGACTAATCTTATTTCAAGCTGTGTTGGTTTTCCATGCGATGGAGGTAGTTCTCGAGAGACCTGTTAACACGTTATATAAGAGGGGATAAGAGTGGTTAAGGCGAATGAGGCTCAGAACAAGAAGGTAGAAATGTTTCTATAGGAAAGTCTAGTTTATATTTATATCCTGTTCGTACCCTTTTTTATTATGGTACATCGCATCCTTTTTATTTCTGCTTCGATAGTTGAGTCTCTGCACCTTAGTACTAGCGTGGTAGAGGATCCCGTTTTTGACTCAAATCCTGTGGGGAATCGGCTCAGTTATTCATGACTTGTTTGGATTTGATAATGTCTATGCTAAGTGTTGAGTTTAGAAGTAATGCTTATGTTTTTGGGAAATGGTTTGATTCTAGAGATGGAGTGGTTTTCCAAAAATGATACCATTCTCGAGTATGAAAAGAGGGTAGTTAGACTCTTGACTTGCCCCGGTAATGTCCTCGAAGTCTAGGGTAACCCTTAGGGTTCTGCCATGTTTAGCTACCTAGAATCTCTTGATACATTTATCGATCCATTCTTGATACATTTATCGATCCGCTCGAGTAATGTTCGCCACTAAGGCGGATGGTTCATTTCTCTTATGCATGAGTTATAGAAAATCACCTTAGTAAGTACATTTGGCAACATGGTTGACATCTGTTTATTTGCAAGAGATAATCCTTCTGCATGGAATACCCTATAAACGAGATCCATGATTCACTAGTGAATTTTGGAGAGCTTGCATGAAACCACGAGTACGCAGTTATGTTTAAGCCGAGTATACTAGAAAAAGAATAAGGAGAATAAGTGAAACAAGAGGCAATAGTGGAATGAGTTCCAACTCATATTTTGGAAACAAGAATTAAGAAATTATGAAGTTAAAGACGGACAAAGCACAATGGAGTTAAGCTCAAGGAAATACGACTTAGAAGATTGAAGACTAGACACGTGCATCATATCTCTTTTTAAGAGTATATCCTTGATCCCCCTTTTCCTGTAGAGCTTACTTGTATGCTATCTTTTATGTATATCCTCTCGGTCCTATTCTCAATCTTATTTCTGCTGCAAACCCCATAAGGAGTATGACTCATTTGGTTGTGATATATGTTAGGGTTTGAGGGTGTCCGTTGGGTTGTCTAAACTTTTTGGGTTTTTATATGATATTGCTTAGTCTTAGGAAGAGATTTCTTGTGACCAAAAGGAGTCCATCATGCTTAGTTTCCTAGAAACATATATATTGGTTGGTTAATTCTTTGGGTGTCAGCCTGATGTTGATTTGGGTCTTCGGCGCTGGTGCTTAGGGAGTTCTTCTCCAAATCAGTATATATGTGACATAGATCTCCAATTTTGACATTGCCTAATGGGCACAAGGTTTTTACTTGCTTCTATCGTTCGACTATACCTTTAGGTAGGAACAATTGGGTGTAAACATGTGTTTGAGACATGTTATGATTGATGGTTGCAAGTGGCTGCTAGTGATTGCTCGTGGATGCATGAACACACATTAGGCACTAGATCGGCTCAGTCACATTTTCATATTGCATATGCATGAGTGTTTATACTTGTTTATGGATGAATTTGAATATATTATCATGTGGATGTTGCATATGGATGATTGTTTTTGCACACATATAGTGTTTATATGGCTAGGACTTTTTGCATACATGTTGGACTCATGGCACTAAACATATTTTGCATTAAGAAGATCAATCAGGCCTGATCATTTGCATTAGATAAGGAACATATACACACATTTTCTGCATATGTTCGTACAGCATTAGAAATCTCTTAAGGAAAATGGATGCCTGTGATTGATGATTGAGTAGATGGATGATTGGATGGTAGGACACATTCTTCTTAACTTGAAGATTTCGGGGACGAAATCCTTTAAGGAGGGGAGAATGTAACAACCCGTATTTTTATAACATGTTAAAACAAGAAATCAAGACAGAATTAAATTTTAAATTCAGAATCAGGGGAAACGGGTTATGCCATTGCGTTCGTCTCGAAATTTTACATGAAATAGAGTCCGAGTTTTCGAAAATCGGAGTCCAGATGAAGAAGTTATGGCCTGTACAAATTTCAGCAGTTTTCAGGCAGATTGGACCAAGGGGTCAACCATAGGGTCGACCTACCCCCCAGGTCGACCATAGTATCGACCCCCCCACCTTACAGGTCGACCTGGTCGGCCTGGTTTGACCCAGAACTCATTTTTGAAGACTGAGACGTGTTTTGATGGTCCGGATTGATTCTAGGGTTAATCTAAGGGCCTAAACTAGTTGCTACACCTATAAAGACACCCTTAGACCTAACCTAATTCATATCAATTCATTCTTACACCATTATGCTGCTAAAATACCTCTTGAACCATGGCCGCCGCCCCAAAATTAAAGAACAAGCATTCAAACTCAATCCAATTCGAAGACTAAAGCTTGTACAATGATTCAAGACAATAAATCAACGCTACTACAACGTTCTATGACAATATCAGTTCCTAATTCACTAGCCATGCTCTGTAAGTTCTAGTTGTTTTTAGATTTAAACATTCAACTATAATATGGACATGAAATAAAGTGGAATTGGATCTAAGTATGTTTATCAATTCTGATCTATTTCTATTGCTCCTTGAATCTTCTGTTTTGGGACTTGTCTATCTTTATGTTCATGACAAGTTTATGATCTATTCAGCAGTTTTCCTTATTTGTGATGACGTTATCATCAAGTTGTAATATTTAAGCCTATGATGATGTTTACCTCTGATCTCATTTTTATTCAATTTCTATCTCCCCCAATTTATTTTCTTTTCATGAACCTTGGTCAATTTCAGACCTTGGCCTAAAATTGCGATTTGCGTACGATATGTATATGGGGGAATAATGGGATTATTTCCTTTATGAACATGATGTAATGATTGGCAACATGAAATTGGATATTATCATTGTATTTGCAAGTTTGGGCTTGATCTGTAAATTTTGGTATAATCTTGTTATGAACAAATTTGCATAAATATTATATACATGGAATTTGGCACAAATAGGATCTATGTAATGTAACATGACATTTGGTATATATAACATGTATGTAATTTGGCATGTAAATTAAACCACGAGTTCGGGCCTATGTAAATTAAATCAAAAGATTTGGCTTACGATTGGGCATATGTAGAATTGGGATTTGAATATAAAAGCGATTGTAAATTTGATAATTGGCATAAATATGTATTATGAACTTGGGTAGTTGGCGTGTGTTGTAATAAAAAGATTACAATTTGGGATAACTACATCATGAATCCTGATTTGGGTTTATTTGGGCATGATACATGCAATTTTGGCTAGAACTCGATATGGGTGAAATAGCATAAACATGGCATACATGTAAATAGGCAAGAATTGGACATATGTAAACTGACTAGAATTGGGTATATATATCCATATATATATATATAAATTGGCATGTAATTTTGGAACTTGGGCATATGTTTATTAATATGTAAAGTTGGGAATTTGAAACATGAAAATGACTGTGTATTGGATAATTGACTTGAACACGAACATGAACATTTCTATATGTTAAACACATGAACTGATATTGGGATTTTGGGGGAAATACGACCATTAATGAACCTTTGACACGAGGTTAGACTCGGTTTGTGGTGTAAATCTGCCCAGAACCGCCCGACAAATCCAGTAGCCACAAAGTGTCAGTCTAATGTGAGAGGTCGAAGGCCAAATTGTAGGCGTAATGATTTATGACACGAGGTTAGACCCAGTTTGTGGTGTAAATCTGCCCGGAACCACCCGGCAAATCCAGTGGCCACAAAGTGCACGTTCTAATGTGAGAGGTCATGATTCGTTCGTCATAATGAATGAATTAAGGAATACTAACCAAAATAATATGTGGGTATGGTTAGAGGGTTAGGTGGGATAACATGGAAATTTGACATGTAAATGTGGACCTAACCGGCATGAGTTAAGAAAATGTAAAACTTACAAGTGTAGGCTTAACCAACGTAACGGTTAATCAGACCAATGGGTGGGTTAAGTAATATGACTAGACTAATGACACTTAAACAATATAACATGACACGTGGAAGGGTTAAGTCAACTGGAACATATAGGTAATAATTAACCAATTTTGCATGATACGTGGGCGGGTTAAGCCATGATTTACTTGAAATACTTAACCAATTGGACACGATGATTTAATAGGGTTAAGTCATGAACCATTTGAATATACTTAACCAATTTGACACGATGATTTGATAGGGTTAAGTCATGAACCATTTGAATATACTTAACCAATTTGACACGATGATTTGATAAGGTTAAGTCATGAACCATTTGAATATACTTAACCAATTTGACACGATGTTTTGATAAGGTTAAGTCATGAACGACTTGAATATACTTAACCAATTTGACACGATGATTTGATAGGTTTAAGTCATGAACCGCTTGAATATACTTAACCAATTTGACACGATGATTTGATAGGTTAAGTCATGAACCGTTTGAATATACTTAACCGATTTGACACGATGACTTGATAGGGTTAAGTCATGAACCGCTTGAATATGCTTAACCAACTTGACACATGATTCATAGGGCTAAGTCATGAACTTGAACGACAACACTTAGCCAATTTGACATGACATGTAGGCGGGTTAAGTCACGAATTTAAATGACAACACTTAACCTACTAGACGGAAACCCTAGTTACGTGGTCCGTTTCAGCAGTAACCCACTAGATGTATCATGGTACCCTAGAATTAGGCAGGGTCGGGCACGATTACTGGGCTGATTGTAAGCGACCAGAACGATAGCTGTGTGGGTGCGCCAGTGTAGGTTCTAACGGAGTGCGGGCGTGCACACACTCCGTAGCAGAAAAAGCAGGCATTGGGCATCAGTAGGTTTATATGTGCGTGCTTGATTCGTGTCGATGGTTGGCACCATAGGGCTTGATACACCCTATGGTGGACCTAGCACAGGTAATTACATTCGTGATTGGGCTGTATGACACAGACACATGAATGAGCTAGGACTTGTAGGGAGCCGATCGATTAATAAATCATTACGTGGAATTCGTTAGGTAGCATAATCCCTAGTGGTCCTAGGTGGCATAAACCCTAAACGAATCTAGAAAATGTTCAATAGGTAGCATAATCCCTAGTGGTCCTAGGTGGCATAAATCCTAGTTGAACACGCGATAGTTCATGATAAGGAAACCTAGACAGAACAAGGGTGGCAGTCCTAACGATTTCAAGAATGGTGGCACTACGTTGAAGTAGTTTAGAAATACGTGATGAAACCCGTACGATATATGGAAAGGGACTGTACATATACATGGAAAGGATGATACGGGTTGGGATATTAGTACAGTTGGTGCAGAGAATATAGGAAATCAAAGAAAATAGTGGAACGGTGAAGCTTAGAAATCCGGCGATGTTATACTTAGTAGAAACCTTGCAATGTGGTACTTGGTAGGAACCTTGATACTCTTAATAGGAAGCATGGGATGTTATACTTGATTCATCGTGCCTGTAGCTTGCCTTGTCATCATGCTTATGTTTACTTTCAGTTTATTCATGCCATATTATCTTCACCTGTTTTTATGCTGAAAGCCACTAGGACTTACTCAGTCTTTATGACTGACCCAGTTTGTTTTGCCTCTCTTTCTTTCATCCCCCCCCCCCCGGTTCGCATGGTAGGAATACAATTTATTTCGGATCTTACCAAGCTCCAAGGCTCTTTCCTGTACTGGTTGGATTTCTCTTGGCTATGGCTTGCTTTGCTGCTTTATTGGGGAATGATCTATGACTATAGTTTATGCTTCCTTACTATTGCAAGACAGATTTTGATGTAATGGATTTAATAGCATTTTAATGAAAAAGGCTTTAGACCTTTCTAGATTTTAAAGAAATGAAATTTGGTTCTTCTTCCGCTGTTTAACATGTTCTGTCTTGTAATATTTCTTTGTATGTTTACCTAGATAATGCTCCACCAAAGCTAGTGCATTCCCTTTGTGAGTGACCCTAGCGGAGGTGGGGTGTTACAAGGAGCTTTCTAGGTATGCCCCTGAGCTAGTGCAAGACGCCTTACAGAAAAATAAGAGGTTCATAAATGGGCTTGCAAGACGATACCATAACTGATTGACAGCCCATATTGAGAGCCCATTTCCAATGTGATAGAGATGGCATTGATCAGAAGGGTGCTCAGCTAGAAAAGGCCAAGAATCAAGCTAATAAGAAGAAGGAGGCGGACAAGAAACTAGGGGAAGGCAGTTCTTCGACTACAAAACCTCAGGGAAACAAGAAGAGAGACAAGTCTAAAGTCAGATGCTTTAACTGCTAGAAGATGGGACATTACGACTACGAGTGCAGGGCCCCGAAGAAGCCAAAGAGGAACGAGTCTGGGCCGAGCTAAAGCAGTAGACAGAATCTGCGTGGTCCAAAAGAGTGCTACAACTGCCACAAGCCTGGACACCTTATCAAGAATTGCCATTTGCTCAAAAATCTGAAGTAGCCCACATCTACGAAGATACGGCTGCACCGGCTTCTTCTGAAGGTGCAGGTAAGCCTGATGTTTTAGGCGGTACTCTTAACCTTAAGGATGTTCCCATTACTGTCTTGTTTTATACTGGTGCATCTAGAAGTTTCATATCAAGTGATACTATTATAAAGCTTAAATTGAAACCAAGAAAACTTAAAGAACCGATTAAAGCCATAGCCCGATAGGAGGTTCACTTATTCTTGATCAGTACTGTAGAGTGCCCGTTTCTTACTCTCACTTCCTATTTCCTTTCAATTTAATCATCATGAACTTTTCTGGATATGATGTCACACTCGGGCTAGATTGGCTAACGAAATATGGGGCTGAGTTGGTGTGTGCTGAAAGGGTAGTTAAAATTAAAACGAAATTTGGGAATATAATGACTATACCATGCCACGGCTCAGCCACAGATAGAAAAGAATTCTGGTCTTCTTTAGAAGACACCCCTCCTTCTATTGAAACTATTCCCATTGTCAAAGACTATTCTGATGTATTTGAAGAAGTAAACAGCTTACCTCCCTACAGAGAAATCGATTTCAGAATTGACTTGGTTCCTAATGCAAGGCCTGTAGTGCATCCTATTAGGAGAATGTCGCCAAAAGAAAGAGAAGAGCTGAGCAATCAAACTAAGCAGCTTTTAGCCAAGGGTCTGATTAGACCTAGCTTTTCAGAATGGGGTGCAACGGTGGTATTTGTCCCAAAGTCAGATGGCACACTCCGTCTGTGTGTAGACTACCGCGATCTAAACAAGCAAACGATGTATCCATTGCCTCGGATTGATGATCTATTAGACCATCTGTATGGAGCACAGGTATTCTCTAAAATGGACCTAGCCACAGGATTCCATCAATTGCACATTGTAGAAGAGAGTATCCCCTTAACTGCTTTCAGAGGGCCTGATCAATTTTACGAATGGCTAGTAATCCCTTTCGGTCTATGCAATGCCCCAGCATACTTTGTAGATTTGATGAATAGAGTATTTCGTGGGGCTCTAAATAAATTCGTGCTTATACTCATTGATGATATCCTTATCTTTTCCAAAAGCATTGCTGAACATGAGAAACATTTGAAAGAAGTCTTGGAGATTTTGCAGAGGAATGTGTTGAAAGCTATTTCCAAATGCATATTTTGGCAAGAAGAGGTGAAATTTCTCGGCCACGTGGTATCAAAAGAAGGCATCTCAGTAGATCCAGGAAAGATCTCGGCCATCCAAGACTGGAAGCAGCCTACCACACCCACAGAAGTCTGAAGTTTCATAGGACTAGCTGGTTATTATCGAAAGTTCGTTAAGGACTTTTCGAAATTATCTTGCCCACTGATGAAAATAACTAAGAAGCATTCAAAGTTCGTTTGGACACCTGAATGTGAGGCTGCATTCCAAGAGCTGAAACAGAGACTGATCACTGCTCCTGTGTTGACCATCATAGATGGCAATGAGGATCTAAAGGTCTGGACAGACGCTTCCAAAGAAGGTCATTCTCCTTATCTGAATAAAACATGTCTGAGATAACATTTTCTTTTGATGTCAAATCTCATTTTAACATGTTACCTTTCTGTCTATTTAAAGTATTGGTGCGGTGCTTATGCAAAAAGGTAGAGTGGTAGCATACGCTAGCAGACAATTAAAACCACATGAAAAGAATTATGCCACTCGTGATCTTGAGCTAATGGCCATTGTATTCGCTCTAAAGATATGGAGGCATTATCCCTTGGGGGAAAGTTCGAGCTGTATACAGACCACCAATCCTTGAAGCATCTATTTACCCAAAAAGTTTTGAACCTGAGACAACAGCGTTGGATTGAATTTCTTGCACCCTACGACCTGGATATCCTATATACTCCGGGAAAAGCAAATGTAGTGGCAGATGCTCTCAGCAGAAAGAACATGGCCAACACCAATCTTATCCTTGCCCATCTCATTATTACTCCTTCTTTGATCGACAAGATCTCTGTCCTTCAAAAAGATGATGAGTTTATCCAAAAGATTAGCAAAAGAATTTGAGAAGGCGAACCTACGAGCTTTCAAATTGATGACAAAGGAGTTTTGAGGCTACGAGGCCGGATTTGTGTCCCAAACACTCCTGAACTAAGAAGGGAAGTTATGGATGAATGTCACATATCCAAGCTCAGTATTCATCCTGGAGTAAGCAAGATGTACCACGATCTTAAGCGTACCTTTTGGTGGAGAGCAATGAAGAGGGACATCTGTAACACCCCACGTCCATTAATGTAACTCACAAAGGGAATGCATTAACTTCCATGGAGGTTATAAGTGAATATAGAACAAAAAAATTACAACAAGACAGATAATAAATAGTACTGGGAAATCTAAAACTTCATTTTATTGCAGCGGAAATTAAACATGTTTGTTACATCATAAAACCATAGATCAAAAGCAAGTACAATATCCATCTTCATAAAAACAAAATACATAATCCCATTACATAAATAGCAATTAAAAAGATAACAAGCTGGACTTTACTTCAACGGTCCAAGCTTTCCAAAGAGAGATGAAGCAATTCAATCAAACTCCCCTAGAACTGGGCCCAACCTAGGGACCTGAAGGGAAAAAGGATAGAAATGGAGAGGGTCAGACATAAAGTCTGGCGAGTATGATAATTCTAACAATACTATTATCAAGATAACTAGACTAAGGCATAAGCTGGAAGACAAGTAAATGTCTATGAACTCTTAGGAAGATAAAGATAGCGTTTAAGATAACGTTAAAGATAACGGTAAAGGCACACGTAATTACTAACGAATGATTACTACACTGCACCGCACATTACTGCACTGCACCACACCAGTCACCCTATTGTTTGATCCCACTTGCTTCACACAGAAACTTTATAAACAGCCTTACGTACCCCTAGCTGACTACATAGGTGCCGTCTGCCCCTATCTCCACTAGGTGTACCCCACTACCCACTTTCGATCGTCTCCCTACTCGTAGATACCCGTGCTGGCCCCATAATGGGGTGTATCACTCCCCTAAAGTGGCAACCCGATACAACTTGAGAATGCACGACTTATACCTACACGATGCAACAACGTCTTACCTACCAGCCTGGGTCCACACATGCATATGAAACCCGTTGGACTTGCGTTGCCACCGCTACCCGTTTTGGCCTCTTACAGTCGAACCCATCATGCGTGTCCCATCCTCAACTTGGGTCGAGCCTACAAAGATACGTTTGGGATACTTGTCGAAATGGGCCCCCACAAGCTACCCACCTAAGCTTGTCACTAGTATATCCACACTTAACCCTCTTAGTCATGTTCATTTACATGTGTGTTTGGTTAAGTCTTACTAATCGTATTTAACATGCCACTAAGGGCACCCCCAAGATTCCTCATGCCACCCAAGGCACCTACTTAACCCCCATGTCCCATCTTACATGTTTATCTGGTTAAGTATTTCTTAATTCATTCAGGCCATAACCTCATAAAGACCTCTCACATTAGACTGGCATTTATGGCAGCTGGATTTGCCGGGCGGGTCCGGGCAGTCTTACACCATAAAAGAGTCTAACCTCGTGTCTTTATAACCGTTATGCTTTAGTTTAGGCCTAGGACCTCTCACATTGGGCTGACATTTGTGACCACTGGATTTGCCGGGCGGGTCCGGGAAGGTTTACGTCACAAACGAGTCCAACCTCATGTCTTAAGCATTGATTAACACTTAAAATCTTTTACCCCAGTTTTAATAATTCCCTATTCAAATTATTAATTAAGTCAACTTTTAATGATGTCCATAATTGACTCAATTATGGCCATCCACTTATGTCATGCAAAATCATATCAATTGCACCCCAACTTTTTAATATTAAATCCTTAATATTACCCCTACCCCACGTTTATACTTTCGCTTATTCAACGCATAATATAGGCTAGACTTGTATAGTCTAACACCTAGCACAAAGATAAATTATCACAACATATAGACAATTAAAATAAATCTAATCATAATAGGGATGAAACTTGCATAAACTACACATGTTAAGGATCAAAAGGTGTCAACTTGTTAAATATCTCAATTTACATGATATGATCATAGCCCAAATCTATACATAAACTTGCATATGGGGTTTTTAGGCAACATAATGATGGTGTGAACTAGCATAGGATATCACATATGTCATAGCATAATTCTGAATGTCACAATAGATGTCTTGGCATATGTTCATAACTTTTCTAATCAATCTAACTTGCATATGTGAATTGTCATATAGATCAACATAATCCAAACATGATGATTTAATTAATATGAACTAACTAGCATAGATGGTAACATCATGGCCTTTTTAACATGTATGATTCATCACAACTTAGCATAGAAACTTTCAACATACATAACATCATCATAGCATGATTTACAACTTATAAGATATCATTATCACATAACATTGGATTTACAATATACATGATAGCAAAAGGGGTTCACAACAACATATACGATAATTCACATCATGTACTCATAATCCATTCATAACTCAACCTAATTAAAATGATAATAATCTTGTTAAGATCATCATACTCACAATTCAGAGAAGAAAAGAGAGAGTTTTGCTTTGCTTTAGGGTTGAGAGAATTAGAATTGAATTTGCTTTTCTTTTTTCTTAGTTGGCGGCGACTCCATTGATTTCCATGGTGATGGTATGACGGTAACTATTCTATTTTAATTAGGTTTAGGGTTAGCATTATGATGTATTTATAGGTGTAGGAAGTTATTTAGGACCATTAGATTAACCCTGAACCATGAGAACCAATCTAATGCAAAATCTGCATTTGAGCGAATCGGCCCACGGGTTGACAGCCAAACACCCTGGATTAACCCCTAGTCGACCCAGCTAGGCTCGGGTCGACCTCAAAAATGGGCCAGTTCGGTTATTCCCCCTCCCAATTCGCTGTTTTGAACTTTTTCGCATATTTATTTATTTAATTTTTAATTTATATATATATATATATCAATATATATATATTTCTTTGCGCAACCCATTTCACTTAATTCTTTTCTAAAAATTAAGTATACTTTAATTTGTGAATTTTAATGTTATAAAATTACGGGGTGTTACATTCTTCCCTCCTTAAAGGATTTCGTCCCCGAAATCTCCAAGTCAAGAAGAATGTATATCCTACCATCTAATCGTCCATCTACTCAACCATCAAACACCAGCATCCATTGCAACAACCCGTATTTCGATAACATGTTAAGACGAGAATAAAGGCAGAATTTAATTTTAAATTCTGAATCAAGTAAAACGGGCTATGCCATTGCGTTCGTCTCGGAAAAATATGTGAAATAGAGTCTGAGTTTTCGAGAATCGGAGTCCGTATGACCAAGTTATGGTCCGACGAAGTTTTCAGAAAATTCAAGTTCAAAAACGAGTTCTAATTACGAAAATTTGGCTAGAAGGCTAGGCGGGAAAATTCCCGCCAGCCACCCCAAGTCGACAGCCCTGTCGACTTGGGAGTCGACATGGCATGACCCAAGTCGACAGCCCTGTCGACTTGGGTGTCGACTTATGGTGGCCGGGCAGTTTTGCCTGGTGCACCTGTTTTCTGTTTTGGCTAGGTTTTTGGGCCTGGTTCGAAATCTGATGGTTCAGGTTGATCCTAGGGTTAATTCTAAGGTCCTAATCACTCCTAATCTCTATAAATAAGCCCTAACCTACCCCTAAATCCTCATTATTCATTCAAGTAACTAAACTATGGCAAAATCATTCCTCTCATGGCCTCCACTCTCTTCATAAAATTCCTAAGTTATTTCTATGAGAGATTTTCAATGCATACAAGTGTTTTCAAGCTTGTATGGGCATCATTAGCTTGCATTCAAGTCATGTTTCCATATTTGCATCATAAAGCAAGGGTTTTATTGATTTGGAGCTTTCATATTGCGTTTATTTGATTGCATAAGAGCTTCGTCTCAATCTTTGTTTTGCATTTCGATTTGTGCCTTCATAGCAATGTAAGCCCTTTCCCTACTCTTAGATATTAACTATGAAGTTAAATGTTCATGTTGCAAGTTTGGGTTTGATCATTAAGTATGATACATGCTATCATGTCATGCAAGTTTATGAAGTCATTATCTTGATCTTGTGGGCTAAAAGCTACAACCTTTATGTTGAAATGTTGCATTATGCAACATGAGAACCCTCATAACCTTTATATCAACTTGCATATGAAGTCATAACTCTTATGTGATGATATATGCGAGTTACTAGTCATCATTCCATGTCTTTTGTCACCATGATTCGCTTATGTGCCAAGTTTGGGTTTATGCATGTTTTTGAGGCTTAAAAATGTAACATGCAAGTTAATGAACACATTTGTGCCTCATTTGCCACCATGATTAACTTGTGGCTTAATATCCATTTTTGTCATGCCTTTGCCAAGTCTCTTCTTTTAATCCATTACGTTGTTGCGAACGCATATGCGAGTTTAAAAGCGTTGGGTTATGTTATGGGAAATTTCTAATGATATGAAAATATAACTTAAAAACATGACTTGAAATATAACATGGAAGTTGACATGTAAGTATGCTTGAAAATATGAAATTGGGAATTTACCTATTAAGTTAGGTCTACCCATACTATGGAATTGGGAATTTACCTATTGAGTTAGGTCTACCCATATTCTTAAGAAAACTTGAATATGAACATGACACTAGACTAAACATGAAAGTGACCAACACGAGGTTGGGTTGAGTTTGCAACATAAAGCTACCCGGAACCGACCGACCTAACTAGTAGTTGCAAACAATAGGACCCAATGTGAGAAGTTGGTCATGTTGTGCTTAAACCCGAGGTTAGACCAAGTTGTGGTGTAAAGCTACCCGGAACCGACCGGCTTAACTAGTAACCACAACAAAGTCTAATGTGAGAGGTTGAGGTGCATTAAGTAATTAATGCCACATGATAAGGTTAAGTAAGTTTCCTTAATGACACTTAACCGTATAATACAGTTAATGGATGGGGTTAAGTTAACTTAGACTTAACTAATCTAAACATGGAAATCGGATGGGGTTAAGTTAGCCTAGACTTAATTAATCCAACTTGGTAGTTTAAGGGGGTTAAGTTAAATACTTAACTAATCTAACACGATGATTTGATGTGGTTAAGTGACCTATACTTAACCAATCTAACTCGTTAATTTATGTGGTTAGGTTAACCAATACTTAACCAATATAACGTGAAAACATGATAAGGCTAAGTCACGAATCGTTTGAATACACTTGACCAATTTGACTCAGTAAATTGATAGGGTCAAGTTAATATATACTTAACCAATCTAGAATGATAATTGGACGAGGTTAAGTCGCGAATTGCTTAATATACTTAACCAACTTGACACATGGTTTGTAGGGTTAAGTCTTGAACTTGGATACTTAGCCAATTTTGACATGATTTGTAGACGGATTAAGTCATGAACTTAAGTGACACTTAATCCATTATATAAACCCTAGTTCAGAGAATTAGGTGGATAACCGTAATTAACAAGAATAACGGGAATAAGCTAAGTGGTAAACCTTAGTTGGAGAATAGCTATGTAATAATTCTTAGTCAAGGAATTTTGGACCAGTTCATAGATTGGATGAGTAACCCGATACGGTAGGTCATCATTTAAGCACACGAGTAGGAGCAAGTTATCTGATTTAGATAAAGGCTCCAGCGAACTGGGTAACGAAGCAGCGGCTTCGGGGAACGTGAGGATATTCTTGGTATCCCTCTGTGAGCTGCCAGGTGATCACACTAGGCTCATGAGAGGTTAAGGTCTGCGTTAGAAGAACCAAGAGTATGCCTTGGTTGCTATACGAGCGACCTAAAGACGGGGATGGATAGGGGATAGTCGACGATACACGGTCGTGCCCTAGATAGCATTTCGTCAGGCTACCTACCATCTTTGGTCAAGCGTGTACGTACGGAAAGGCAGAGAACACCCAAAATACCATAATTGCTATCTAATTATGGTTGCGGTAAGGCTAGGATGTGGGTTGGCCAGTAGTGTGTTCTCATACAGGATTTATCCTGTCTTGTCTTTCACTAGTTGAGGGAGTGGTCTCGTGGGACCATAGCCACGTATAGAAAAAAACAGACCTTAGCATCTGCATCGGCAGATAAATCGAAAGCTCCCGACCGAGTCCTGTATTTCTTGATCTGCCCTGTGACAGGACTCGGATGGCACGATGTGATACATGTGCATACAGTCATGGAAAAACGATTCACGATGAATGCATGGGAAAAAGGGCGCGGTTGACGGTTAGCGTAATTCCTAGTGGCCCTGGGTGGTTGAACCCAAACCGAAATACGAAAACGTGCAATAGGTAAGCATAATCACTAGTGGTCCTAGGTGGCATAAGTCCTAGTTGCACAAACGATGATTCATGTGGGGAAAGCCTAGCTAGGTCTAGGGTAACAGTCCAAACGAGCTTAAGGATCATGGAATTACATTGGAGTAGTATAGAACCTCATGGGAAAGCCCGTACGGTCTACGGCAAGGAACTGAACATTTGCATGGAAAGAAACATACGAGTTGAGTAACCTATAAATGCGATATATTAGGTTGACATGAACCATTACACGACTTTTTGAGTATGGTTCATTCATGGTTAACACATGATACGGTGGGAATACTAGTATGGTAGGTGCAGAGCTAAAATACAGGATAGATACCATGGGACGTTATACATGATAGATATCTTGGGGATATTATACTTGATAGGAACCTGACGATGGGATACCTTGTTTTATCTTGACATCGTAATTTATCATGACACCTTAGTTTATCTGAGTTCAGTAGTTCATCCTGTTATTTTGATTTAGCTTATCTATCTTGTCATCATGCTTATGTTCATCTCAGTTTCTCATGTCAGTTAACTTTACTAGTTTTTATGCTGATAGTAGATAGGGCTTACTCAGTCTTTTTGACTGACCCGTTTTGTTTCGCTTCTTGTCTTCCGTTTCCACCCCCCCCCAGGTTACAGGGAGGAAATACTGTTGTTTAATTCGGACTTCTTCTGCTTGAAGGTCATCATGGATGGCTTGGACTTTTCTTGGCTATGGCTACTTTATTGTTTTACTTGGGGAATAATTTTTGAAATGTCTTTATGCTTCTTTACTATTGCAAGACAGGTTTTGATGTACTCTGATGTAAAAGGCTTTAGACCTTATTTATTCATGTTATGAAAGTTTGATTTTACTTCCGCTATTTTATATGTTCTGTCTTGTGATATTTCTGTGCATGTTTACCAATAATGCCCCTCTAAAGCTAGTGCATTCCCTTACGAGTGACCCTAGCGGAGGCGGGGTGTTACACGTGGTATCAGAGCATAAGGTTACCAGACTGGGCAAAAGTTTTTAAAGACCTTCTGAAAACTATTTGAAAATCGTTTACAAAGAAGCATTTTTCAAGAAAATTTTCTTTTAAAAGAAAAAGGCTATTCCCCAAAGGCCATTAGCACTATCCTTGTTTCCTTAATTGAATCTCTTTTCCTTTCTTTCCTCCATCTGTAGTCACAGTGGTTTTAACTGCGACTAGTCTTTTCTATCTACGAAAGTGCTTTCCATACGATGGAGGTGGTTCTCGAGAGACCAGTGGCCGCGTTATAAGAAAGGATAGTGAGAAAGAGGATAAAGGATACGAGCTTAAGGATGAGCAACTTTTTGGTATGGCTTAGTCCTCAAAGGAGGGAGAAAGATGAACAATGAAACCCATGACGAGAGAGTACCTTTGGCATGGTAAAACGGGGCGGATAGTTAAGTATTATGGGACAAGGACAAGATCATCGGGAGGGCAATAGTATGCTCTCATTTCTATGGTACCTCGGAAGGAGGGTAACGATCTTGTTAAAGGTTTAGCTTTTCTTCTCTATCATCCCGTTAGGACTTCGTTTTTCGTATCATTTAAGTCTGCTTCGATAGTTGAGTCTCTGCACCTTAAGTACTAGCGTAATAGGGAATCCCATTTTTGTCTCAAAAGTCCTATTGGAGAATCAGTCCATTTATACATGACTTGTTTGGATTTGAGAATGTCTATGCCAAGTGTTGAGTTTGGAAATAATGCTTATGTTTATAAGCTATGGATGGATTCTAGGGATGAAGTGGTTATCCAGTAGGGGGTGCCACTCTCGGTTTTGATAGGAGGGTAGTTAGACATTTTGACTAGCCTTGGTAATACCCTCAAAGTATCGTGTAACCTTTTTGAGGTTCTGTCATGACTAGTTACTTAGAATCCCTTGATGCCTTTATTGGAAATTTGAAGCCCGATCGAGTGGTGTTCACCGATAAGACGGATGGTTTACTTCATTTATGCATGGGTTATAGAGATCAACCTAGTAAGTGCGCTTGATAACCTGGTTGACATCTGTTTACTTTCAAGAGAAAGTTCTTCTACATGGAATACCTTATAGCATATAAACGAGATCCAAGATTCACTAGTGAATTTTGGAAAGCTTGCATGAGATCATGAGTACGCAGTCATGTTTGCGCCAAGTATTCTAGAAAAAGGATAAGTGCAAGTGGAACGAGAGGCGACGAAGAAATGAGTTCCAGCTCATGTTATGGAAACAGGAAATAAGAAGCTATGAAATCGCGAAGTTAAAAGACGGTCAAGGCACAATGGAATTAAGCTCAAGGAAATACGACTTTGATGGTCAAAGACTAGATACGCGCATGATATCTCTTTTTGGGAGTATATCCTTGATCCCTGTTTTCTGTAGAGCTTACTTGTAGGCTATCTTTTGTGGACATCCTCTCGGTCCTATTTTCTGTTACAAACCCCGTAAGGAGTTTGTCTTGTTTATCTTCTCGACCCTGTTTCAGGGAATCCTAGGTAGAACCCTATGGATGTAAACATGTATTTGAAACATGTTATGATTGATATGGTTGCAAGTGGTTGCTCGTGGATGCGCGAATACACATTAGATACTAGCTCGACTCGGTCACATTTCATATTGCATATGCACGAGTATTTATACTTGTTTATGGATGAAATCGAATTTATTATCATGCGGTTATTGCATATGAATGAATGATTGTGCACACATATAGTATCTATATGATTAGGACTATTTGCATACATGTTGGATTCATGGCACTATACATATTTTGCATTAGAAAGATTATTCAGGCCTGATCAGTAGCATTAGCTAAGGAACATGTACACACACGTTTTGCATATATTCATACAGCATTAGAAATCATCTAAGGACAATGGTTGCTTGTGGATGATGTTTTGAGTAGATGAATGATGGATGGTAGGATATGTTCTTCCTAACTTGGAGATTTCGGGGACGAAATCCTAAAAGGTGGGGAGAATGTAACAACCCGTATTTCGATAACATGTTAAGACGAGAATCAAGACAGAATTTAATTTTAAATTCTGAATCAAGTAAAACGGGCTATGCCATTGCGTTCGTCTCGGAAAAATACGCGAAATAGAGTCTGAGTTTTCGAGAATCGGAGTCCGTATGACCAAGTTATGGTCCGACGAAGTTTTCAGAAAATTCAAGTTCAAAAACAAGTTCTAATTTCGAAAATTTGGCTAGAAGGCTAGGCGGGAAAATTCCCGCCAGCCACCCCAAGTCGACAGCCCTGTCGACTTGGGAGTCGACATGGCATGACCCAAGTCGACAGCCCTGTCGACTTGGGTGTCAACTTATGGTGGCCGGGCAGTTTTGCCTGGTGCACCTGTTTTCTGTTTTGGCTAGGTTTTTGGGCCTGGTTCGAAATCTGATGGTTCAGGTTGATCCTAGGGTTAATCCTAAGGTCCTAATCACTCCTAATCTCTATAAATAAGCCCCTAACCTACCCCTAAATCCTCATTATTCATTCAAGTAACTAAACTATGGCAAAACCATTCCTCTCATGGCCTCCACTCTCTTCATGAAATTCCTAAGTTATTTCTATGAGAGATTTTCAATGCATACAAGTGCTTTCAAGCTTGTATGAGCATCATTAGCTTGCATTCAAGTCAAGTTTCCATATTTGCATCATAAAGCAAGGGTTTTATTGATTTGGAGCTTTCATATTGGGTTTATTTGATTGCATAAGAGCTTCGTCTCAATCTTTGTTTTGCATTTCGATTTGTGCCTTCATAGCAATGTAAGCCCTTTCCCTACTCTTAGATATTAACTATGAAGTTAAATGTTCATGTTGCAAGTTTGGGTTTGATCATTAAGTATGATACATGCTATCATGTCATGCAAGTTTATGAAGTCATTATCTTGATCTTGTGGGCTAAAAGCTACAACCTTTATGTTGAAATGTTGCATTATGCAACATGAGAACCCTCATAACCTTTATGTCAACTTGCATATGAAGTCATAACCCTTATATGATGATATATGCGAGTTACTAGTCATCATTCCATGTCTTTTGTCACCATGATTCGCTTATGTGCCAAGTTTGGGGTTATGCATATTTTTGAGGCTTGAGAATGTAACATGCAAGTTAATGAACACATTTGTGCCTCATTTGCCACCATGATTGACTTGTGGCTTAATATCCATTTTTGTCATGCCTTTGCCAAGTCTCTTCTTTTAATCCATTACGTTGTTGCGAACGTATATGCGAGTTTAAAAGCGTTGGGTTATGTTATTGGAAATTTCTAATGATATGAAAATATAACTTAAAAACATGACTTGAAATATAACATGGAAGTTGACATGTAAGTATGCTTGAAAATATGAAATTGGGAATTTACCTATTAAGTTAGGTCTACCCATACTATGGAATTGGGAATTTACCTATTGAGTTAGGTCTACCCATATTCTTAAGAAAACTTGAATATGAACATGACACTAGACTAAACATGAAAGTGACCAACTCGAGGTTGGGTTGAGTTTGCAACATAAAGCTACCCGGAACCGACCGGCCTAACTAGTAGTTGCAAACAATAGGACCCAATGTGAGAAGTTGGTCATGTTGTGCTTGAACCCGAGGTTAGACCAAGTTGTGGTGTAAAGCTACCCGGAACCGACCGGCTTAACTAGTAACCACAACAAAGTCTAATGTGAGAGGTTGAGGTGCATTAAGTAATTAATGCCACATGATAAGGTTAAGTAAGTTCCCTTAATGACACTTAACCGTATAATACAGTTAATGGATGGGGTTAAGTTAACTTAGACTTAACTAATCTAAACATGGAAATCGGATGGGGTTAAGTTAGCCTAGACTTAATTAATTCAACTTGGTAGTTTAAGGGGGTTAAGTTAAATACTTAACTAATCTAACACGATGATTTGATGTGGTTAAGTGACCTATACTTAACCAATCTAACTCGTTAATTTAGTGTGGTTAGGTTAACCAATACTTAACCAATATAACGTGAAAACATGATAAGGCTAAGTCACGAATCGTTTGAATACACTTGACCAATTTGACTCAGTAAATTGATAGGGTCAAGTTAATATATACTTAACCAATCTAGAATGATAATTGGACGAGGTTAAGTCGCGAATTGCTTAATATACTTAACCAACTTGACACATGGTTTGTAGGGTTAAGTCTTGAACTTGGATACTTAGCCAATTTTGACATGATTTGTAGACGGATTAAGTCATGAACTTAAGTGACACTTAATCCATTATATAAACCATAGTTCAGAGAATTAGGTGGATAACCGTAATTAACAAGAATAACGGGAATAAGCTAAGTGGTAAACCTTAGTTGGAGAATAGCTAAGTAATAATTCTTAGTCAAGGAATTTTGGACCAGTTCATAGATTGGATGAGAAACCCGATACGGTAGGTCATCGTTTAAGCACACGAGTAGGAGCAAGTAATCTGATTTAGATAAAGGCTCCAGCGAACTGGGTAACGAAGCAGCGGCTTCGGGGAACATGAGGATATTCTTGGTATCCCTCTGTGAGCTGCCAGGTGATCGCACTAGGCTCATGAGAGGTTAAGGTCTGCGTTTGAAGAACCAAGAGTATGCCTTGGTTGCTATACGAGCGACCTAAAGACGGGGATGGATAGGGGATAGTCGACGATACACGGTCGTGCCCTAGATAGCATTTCGTCAGGCTACCTACCATCTTTGGTCAAGCGTGTATGTACGGAAAGGCAGAGAACACCCAAAATACCATAATTGCTATCTAATTATGGTTGCGGTAAGGCTAGGATGTGGGTTGGCCAGTAGTGTGTTCTCATAAAGGATTTATCCTGTCTTGTCTTTCACTAGTTGAGGTAGTGGTCTCGTGGGACCATAGCCACGTATTGAAAAAAACAGACCTTAGCATCTGCATCGGCAGATAAATCGAAAGCTCCCGACCAAGTCCTGTATTTCTTGATCTGCCCTGTGACAGGACTCGGATGGCACGATGTGATACATGTGCATACAGTCATGGAAAAACGATTCACGATGAATGCGTGGGAAAAAGGGCGCGGTTGACGGTTAGCGTAATTCCTAGTGGCCCTGGGTGGTTGAACCCAAACCGAGATACGAAAACGTGCAATAGGTAAGCATAATCACTAGTGGTCCTAGGTGGCATAAGTCCTAGTTGCACAAACGATGATTCATATGGGGAAAGCCTAGCTAGGTCTAGGGTAACAGTCCAAACGAGCTTAAGGATCTTGGAATTACATTGCAGTAGTATAGAACCTCATGGGAAAGCCCGTACGGTCTAAGGCAAGGAACTGAACATTTGCATGGAAAGAAACATACGAGTTGAGTAACCTATAAATGCGATATATTAGGTTGACATGAACCATTACACGACTTTTTGAGTATGGTTCATTCATGGTTAACACATGATACGGTGGGAATACTAGTATGGTAGGTGCAGAGCTAAAATACAGGATAGATACCATGGGACGTTATACGTGATAGATATCTTGGGGATATTATACTTGATAGGAACCTGACGATGGGATACCTTGTTTTATCTTGACATCGTAATTTATCATGACACCTTAGTTTATCTGAGTTCAGTAGTTCATCCTGTTATTTTGATTTAGCTTATCTATCTTGTCATCATGCTTATGTTCATCTCAGTTTCTCATGTCAGTTAACTTTACTAGTTTTTATGCTGATAGTAGATAGGGCTTACTCAGTCTTTATGACTGACCCGTTTTGTTTCGCTTCTTGTCTTCCGTTTCCCCCCCAGGTTACAGGGAGGAAATACTGTTGTTTAATTCGGACTTCTTCTGCTTGAAGGTCATCATGGATGGCTTGGACTTTTCTTGGCTATGGCTACTTTACTGTTTTACTTGGGGAATCATTTTTGAAATGTCTTTATGCTTCTTTACTATTACAAGACAGGTTTTGATGTACTCTGATGTAAAAGGCTTTAGACCTTATTTATTCATGTTATGAAAGTTTGATTTTACTTCCGCTATTTTATATGTTCTGTCTTGTGATATTTCTGTGCATGTTTACCAATAATGCCACTCTAAAGCTAGTGCATTCCCTTGCGAGTGACCCCAGCGGAGGCGGGGTGTTACATCCATTGTCCTTAAAAGACTTCTAATGCTTTAATGTTTATATGCACAGTGTGTGTATATGTCCATATCTAATGCAAAATTAGGCGGTCTACTGATTCAGTCGACCTCCTTAGTGCAATTCATGATAGTGCCATGCGTCCAATATGTATGCAAAAGATTCCTAATGATACATATTAATTCTATATGCGTGCACAACCATCCACCCAAATGCAGCAACCATATGATAATTCAACCATTATACATCCATTTTACTAAATACATCCATATATATGCAACATGCAATATGAAGTGACTGAGCCGATCTAGTGCCTAATAGTGTGTGTATATGCATCCACGAGCAACCACTAGCAAACACTTGCATCCACTTTGCATCCACCATACATAACATGTCTCAAACACATGTTTCAACCATATGATTATCCTAATTAAAGGTCAAAGATACTAGCGAGATTATATACTAAAGATAAGATAAGTACAAGCTAAGCGATAAAGGAGAAATTAAAATACATACCCTAAAAATGAAAAGGGTATCGTGAACGCATCTTCTCTTCTGTCTCCCAAGTAGCATTGCTCTCATCATCTCCCCATTGCACTTTGACTAGTCTGACCTCTCGATTCCTCAACCTCTTGATCTCTGACCTAAGAATGCGTGTAGGAGCTCGTCGAATTGTCACATCACGCTCTATCTCCACCTCTCTAAGAAAGCTCGGCTCTACCACTTCCGCGGTCTCGTGCAAGCACTTCCTCAAATGTGATACATGGAATACGTCGTGTACACCACTAAGTCTCTCTGGCAACTCCACTCTATACGCCATCCGTCCAATCCTCTCCTTAATAGGAAACGGCCCTACAAACCTTGGTGCTAATTTCCCAACGGACCCAAAGCGAACAACATTCCGTAATGGAGACACTTTGACAAAGATCATGTCCCCACTACAAGAAAATATGATATACATTGCATTGTGTCATAGCATTATATTAAAGAGCTATAGCAAAAAAATCAAAGAAATAAAAATAACAAATAAATTGTGCTATATTAATAAAATAAAAGATATAACATATAAATTATGCTATCCATAAATATGTTCTCTATATTAGTGCTGCCTATCAAGAAGGCGGGAGCGAAAACAAAGTGAAAACAGAAGGCCGCAAAAATAAAGTGTATTGCTAAAAGCACCCAGATTTTTTCTTCCTAATACCATGAGTGGCATTAGGAAGTGTAAAACTGGGTGCTTTTAGCATTGCACCACCATGTAAAACTAAAGGCACCCTGTTTTACACTTCCTAATACCACTCATGGTATTAGGAAGAACAAATCTAGGTGCTTTTAGCAGCACCCAAAATAAAAATTGGCAAATTCTATTTCAACTCACATAATTAGTTAGTAGCCCCCCATTTTATCAAAAAAATACGATGTCCAAACTGCCGTTTTACTGTTATATTTTTTTCTAGTTTTTTGAACACCTCGTAGTTGCATTACGTGGTTTTTTGGTGTACCTCGTAGTATGTCTACGTGGTCCATGAATGAACCACGGAGATCATCTACGTGGTACTTTGATGAACCACGTAGAGCAACTACGAGGTACAGTGAAAAATCACGTAGTCCACCTACGTGGAAGGGAATTTTTGGTTTTTTTTTAAAAAAAACGCGGGGCTACTAACTAAATTTGTGGGTTTACTGGTTATTTCATGATTTGGGAGCTGCTGACTAAAATAAATAGAATTTGCCGTAAAAATTTACACCACTTCCACTGGACCAAACACCTCCTCTAATCCCTAAAACTTTCAATTCACTTTTACAAACTCCGGGAACACCAGTAAATCGAACATCTCTGATAGAGTAATGACAACGTGGAATTCTCCAGCATCCTCTAACGATCGTCAATTCGGTACACTGGTGAATTGTTCGTCTCACTTCAGCATCCTGTAACTCGACCATCGTTTATTCAGTCTCAACCGTAAATCTCTGTTGCCTTCCTGAATCAGTTAAATCTCTGATAGAAGTGTGATTCCTTTTCTTTTCTTTCATTTTCTAACAGTTCTTCCCCACTTTTTGGGCGTATATAAAGACCACTCTTTCCTTGCATTTCATCATCTCTTCCCTCGTCGCTTTAAGAAAATTCCACGTCTGTTGCATCATTTTCCGCAGGGTTTTCTATTTGGAGTGGATTGAGTGAGGTATTAGTTCTTATTTTTATCCTTGTGCGTTGTTTTTTATGTTAAATATATAGAATTTGATGTTAAATTCTTAGCTTAAAGCACGGTGGTTGCTTATGTTTACATTCACGTTTAACAAGTATAATCTCATGAATTCCTTCTTTCCAGAATCCTACTTTGCAGAATCGTCAAAATTCAGCCTTTGTAAGAAGTATACTTGTGGAAAGTATACTTTTTAGAACCATTTTTTGTTTAATTGCGGTTACTGTTTGATAAAGAAAACCTTTTTTGAAACACCCCACCTCCGTTAGGGTCACTCTCAAAGGGAATGTCCTAATTTTGGTGGAGGTTTATAAGTACAAGTCACAGATATACAAGACAGATATAAGAACACATATTTGAAAACAGCGGAAGAACAACAACAAACTTTTATTTCATAAAGTCAAATACGTGTTACAACAACATCCTTTCCAATAACATAACACTTTCATAATCTGTCTTGAGTACATTATTTAAAGAAGCATAAATAAAGCATAGATAAACTGCAAAAGCCCCATAGTGGATTGTCCCAAAGCCATAGTTCAAAACAGGAAAGTCCAAGCAATACATTTCTCTTCTTCAAGCTGGATGTTGAGGTAGGTCAAGCTGCTGTGTTCCCTCCCTGAGGACCTGGGGGGGGGGGGAAACGGAAGAAAGAAGACGAAAGAAAAGTAGAGTCAGACATAAAGCCTGAGTAAGTCTAGTACTATTTTGTCTATGAATAAAGAACTGGGTATGATAAGCATAAACAAGAAGTGGGCATGCACTATAAACTTGGTTAAGTTGTCTAGGGTCGAATATACTATCGTACCTCATGTTGATCTCTGAACCCGTATAAACTAATTTTCCAATTGGCACCCCATAACCAGGGTGATGTGATCCATTCTATGATGATCGGCTCCTATTCGCATAGTTACATGTGTCTTACGGCCCCCGATGTCTGTAGTTACCTATGCTGGTCCCACCATGGGGTGTATCAAGTCCCATAGTGGCAACCCGACACAACCTTAGAGTGCACAGGTATGCTACTGGTGTCCAGTGCCTTATTTTTCTGCGCCGGAGTGTGTGCACGCCCGCACTCCGTTAGAACCTACACTGCTACACCACCGCCGTCGATTTGACCTCTTACAATCAGCCCAGTAATCGTGCCCCACCCTGCCTAGTTTCAGGGTATCCTGATACACCTTTTAGGGTTACTGCTGAAAAGGGTCCCCCGTTACTAGGTTTTCTATCTCTAGCCAACATGCTAAGTTGGTTAAGTGTTTCCTAACCTAACCCCACCAGTCCGTTTAGTTTAGCATGTTCCATTTTGATTAAGTCTTTAGTTCACTTAATCCTAACAATCCTGACTCAGCCTTAATTGTCTTATTAAGGCCCGGACCTCTCACATTAGACAGGTATTGTTGTGGCTGCCTGTTGCCGATTGGTTCCGGGCAGTCTTACGCCACAACTCAGTCTAACCTCGGGTCCTTGCTGGGATCCATGTTTAACCTCCCACATTGGATAGGTATTGTTGTGACTACTGGACAGCCGGGCGGTTCCGGGCAGGTTTACATCACAACTCAATCCAACCTCGGGTTAAACACATCGTATGTTCTACATTTACATATTTTATCATTCTTCTTTATTTCTTATATGTAAATATTTGCGGCCCATTATTAAGTTAATGGTGTAAAGGTTACACCAACCATGGGCCCAACCCATTCTTGAATTTGGGCCCTTTTACTTTAGTTTTCATTCATTAAATTAATTTAGCCCAACGTTATTTACCCCCGTTTTTACACGTCCGTTTATATATATCGGGCTTAGCCTTTTAAAGCCCTATTTAGCCATGCGAAAAGGGGAGGCTTAAAGCGTGATTACATACACAAAGAGGGGAAGGTGAGCGCATGAACTTGCATATGACGTTGGAAATACATAATAGAAACTGGTGTACTTGCATAGTGGTAACATAGGTGACATGAATCAAAGCATGTGAACTTGTAATTGAGATATCATTGTTGACCAATGAACCTATATTTTTACTTAGGCATAATGTCAAACATAAGCATGGCATAAATACTTCTAGCATAAACATGGCATAATGTCAAACATAAGCATGGCATAAATACTTCTAGCATAAACATGGCATAATGTCAAACATAAGCATGGCATAAATACTTCTAGCATAAACATGGCATAATGTCAAACATAAGCATGGCATAAATACTTCTAGCATAAACATGGCATAATGTCAAACATAAGCATGGCATAAATACTTCTAGCATAAACATGGCATAATGTCAAACATAAGCATGGCATAAATATTTCTAGCATAAACATGGCATAGTATCAAACATAAGCATGGCATAAATATTTCTAGCATAAACATGGCATAATATCAAACATAAGCATGGCATAAGTATAGTTAAATTTGTTCATGGCATAAACATAAACAAGTCATGTTCATAAGGTTTCTACATGTTTACAAAGGGGATACTTTGTTGCTGACACAAAAGCATAGTTCAACTTAATCATGATTTAAGTCTAATCACATAGTGAGGGTATAAATATACTTATGCATAAATATTCCTAATTATGGTGTTTGCTTTAAACTGGCAAAAAGGGATTTTTGAGTCTAACCTAGCCATGTCTCACATATGTCATCATATAGTTCTTTTAAACAAGATAGACTTAATCATGGATTTCAATTATGCCAAATATCATTCATATCCCAGCCATATTCACAAGTTTTGCAAAAGCATGACTTAATGCATGGATTATGGTGTCAAAATTCCAACATAGTTTCGTATGAACTATAACAACCAAACTTGTCTCAATTACTTGCAAAATGATTTATGCACAAAAATAGACATCATGATGGCATAATAACAAAGCCCCAAACTTGCATGAAATTTCAATCAACTACATACATGTAGCTTCAACATAGGTCACATGATTTGCGAATATTCCAAACGTATATTTGCATAGAACTACCGCATGTAGTTCTTTATAATTGAATGACATAATTCAGAATATCCAAACGTATATAAATTGATAAGAACGCACAATTATGAATTTTATTGCCACAATTCAAGCATACATATCTACACAATCATTTGTTCATACCAAAGTAATACTCTACTTACAATGGTTGCGGCGAATTCTCTAATTAAGAAATATGATTCCTTTGTTGAATTGATTGGCCTTAGGTTGCTTTAGGCTTTAGAACTTCCTCCCTAATCCTCTCTCTAGTTGGCGGCTACTCTTAGTCGTTCCTCAGCAACATGGCGGCTATGTTCTTAATTTGAATGAATAGATTAGGGTTTAGTCTAGGGTTGTTTATATAGAGGTTAGGAACTGATTAGGACCATTGATGTTGCTTGGATTGATCATAGCCATTCATTCGATAGAGAGACCAATTAGAGCCTGCCACCTAGCCCTAATGACAAAGCAAGCTTCTGAAAATCGGCCAAACACAGACCTGGCCAGCCAGGGCTTGACCAGACCTGACCAACAGGTCATTTTTGACCTGGGCGCACTTGGCAAGTGCGGCAGGTCAAAAATGTACTGGCGCACTTCACAGGTGCGCCAGTGCATTTTTGTTCTGGCGCACTTCCCAAGTGCGCCAGTGCATTCTGACCCGTTTTCCGGTTTTTCGCCCAACTTCGTTCGTCCATAACTTCTTCATACGATATCCGTTTTTCGAAAACTCGGACTCTATTTCGCGTATTTTTCCGAGACGAACGCAATGGCGTATCCCGTTTCCCTTAGTTCTTTGATTTGAAATTAATTATTCTTTAATTTGTGAGTTTCACAGTTATAGAATTCACGGGGTGTTACATTCTCCCCCACTTAAAAGGATTTCGTCCCCGAAATCTTCAAGTTAGGAGGAATGTATATCCTAACATCCAATCATCCATCTACTCATCCATCAAACACGAGTATCCATTGTCCTTAAAAGACTTCTAATGCTTCATGATCATATGCGAAGTGTGTGTGTATGTACTTATCTAATGCAAAATCAGGCGGTCTACTGATTCAGTTGACCTCCTTAATGCGAATTATGTAAGTGCCATGAATCCATTATGTATGCAAATTTTCCTATTCTTGGTTCTACATGAGTGCACAATCATTCAATACAAATGCAGCATCCACATGACAACACATTAATGTTCAACCATAGACGAAAGCAAACATATATGCATATGCAATATGAAGTGACTGAGCCGATCTAAAACCTAGATTGTGTGTGTATATGCAACTACGAGCAACCACTAGCAATCACTTGCAACCACTTGCAACCATCATCCATAACATGTTTCAATTACATGTTTCCATCCAAAAGGTTTCTACCTAAAAGATACGGTCGAGGAAATATACCTAAAAAGATAGATAAAAGCGCAACTTAAGGAAAAAGAACGATCAAGGATATACCCTCGAACAGAAAAGGGTAGGCAGTACGTATTCTAGCTTCAGTTTCCCAAGTCGCGTCTCCCTCGGCGTCGCTCCACTGGACTTTGACGAGCTTGACTTCACGGTTGCGTAGCTTCTTCACTTCCGTTCCTAAGATGCGGGTTGGAACTTTTCTTATGGTTGCTTCGCGTTCCACTTCGGCCTCTTCGAGGATATTTGGCTCTACCACTTCAGCTGACTCATGTAGACATTTTCGGAGATGTGAAACATGAAAAACGTTGTGAACTCCGGCCAATTTTTCGGGTGGCTCTAATCTATAGGTCATTTTCCAAATTTTTCTCAATGATAGGAAATGGTCCTACCTAAAGGTATAGTCGAATGATAGAAGCAAGTAAAGACTTTGTGCCCATTAGGCAATGTCAAAACTGGAAATCTATGCCACATATATATTGATTAGGAGAAGAACTTCTCTAAGCATCAGCCCCGAAGACCGAAATCAACATCAGACTGACACCCAAAGAATTACTCAACCCAACCACCATATATGATTCTAGGAAACTAAGCATGATGGACTCCTTTTAGGTCACAAGGGAGTCCCTTCCTAAGACCAATCCGTATCCTATAAAACCCAAAAACTTTAGTCAATCCAACGAACACCCTCAAGCCCCAACATGTGTTAACAGATGAGTCATACTCCCTATGGGGTTTACAACAGAAATTGGATTAAGAATAGGACCGAGAGGATATACACAAAAGATAGCATGCAAGTGAACTTTACAGGAAGAGAGGGATCAAGGATATACTCTTAAGAAGAGATATGATGCCCGAATCTAGTCTTCAATCTTCTAAGCCGCATTTCTTGAGTTTAACTCCATTATGCTTTGTCCGTCTTTAACTTCACAATTTCGTAGCTTCTTAATTCTTGTTTCCAAAATATGAGTTGGAACCTATTTCTCGTTCCTCTTTCCCTTATTCTCCTTCTAGTATACTTGGCTCAAGTCTAACTGCGTACTCATGGTTCCATGCAAGCTCTCCAAAATTCATTAGTGAATCTTGGATCTTGTTCACTTACTAGAAGGTATTCCACATAGATGAATTATCTCTTGAAAATAAACAAATGTCAACTATGTTGCCAAATGTACTTACTAAGGTGATTCTTTACAACTCATGCATCAGCGAAATGAACCTTCAGCCTTAGTGGCGAACACTACTGGAGCGCCCTATTCTGAAATGCTCCTCCTAATGAACCCCTTCTCTAGAAGCTCTTTAATCTGTTTACTGAGCTCTTTCCTTTCTCGTGGAGCCATATGTCTAACGGGCAACGCAACGGGCTTTGCATTATCTGCAAGATATATGCGGAAGTCTATTTCCCGCTTCGGAGGCAAGCCCTTCACCTCTTCGAAGACATCCGGATATTCCCGGACTACTCTAACTGATTGCAAATTTTCAACAGAGGCATCTAGCGATTCAAGATAACTAAGCATAACCGCATACGAGGGATTACAAGAAATTTCCAAAGTATTACCGAGCTGGGTTAGGAGCCTAACAACCTTTTTCTCAAAATCAAGGATGGCCCCATTACTGGATAGCCAATCCATACCCAAAATCAAACCATACCCCGAAAAGCCCAAAACAAAGGCACTACATTGAAATTCTACACTTAGAATAGAAATTTTCAAATCCAAACAGATCATAGACAGATGAGCTGGGCCCCCAATTGGGTTTGAAACAATTAAGGGGTCCTCTACCATACTAGTTTTTAGGTGCAGAGATTCTACTAAAGCAGACGAGATAAAGGAGTGTGATGCGCCAGAATCAAATAAAGTGCGAACGGGGTGATCATAAAGATAAACTACACTTTCTACAGAAGTATTTGTACCTCGTTGTTGCAAAGGTGGTGCTTCTAGCACATGAACCTGTGCCCCTGGGGTGGATCCAGACCCCTGCCCCTGTCCTCGTTTCTTTGGGCAGTCCTTAGCCCTGTGGCCTGTCTCACCGCAAGAAAAGCACCCACCATTCATCTTGGCCTTCTTTTTCCGGCAATCTTTCACTAAGTGCCCCACTTTGCCACAGAATTTACACTCCCTCTTCTCTCGGGACTTGTTGTCTTTCCCGCCCTTCTCAAAGTCTGTCTTCTCAGGGCAGTCTTTGCTGATGTGTCCAGTCTCCCCACAATGAAAACATTCTCCTTGCTTTCTTTTCCGCTTTCTACAATCCTTGGCTATGTGCCCTTTCGTACCACAAAAATTACATTTCCTTTTTTCTCGTTTCTTATTATTACTTTTACGATCCTTTCTTGTTTGACTATTATTCGTCTTCCTACTCTGGGACTTTTCCGCTTGCTGGTTCATGTGGAGGAGGAGGAGTGAAAGCGTCAGCAGCTGGGGAGTAAGGTCTCCAGACATGCTGAAACAGAAAGGATAGATTCAAAACGAAGGATAGAAGATAGTACCTATGGCTTTGGGGAGTGGACTTTGCCTTTTTAAAATAAAATAATATTTTTATCCTTTAAAAATGCTTCTTTAAAATTTCCTTTTTGAAAATAAATTTTCAAAACTTTTTATCTTATCTGGTAAACCTGTGCTCTGATACCAAGTGAAACACCCCACCTCCGTTAGGGTCACTCTCAAAGGGAATGCCCTAATTTTGGTGGAGGTTTATAAGTACAAGTCACAGATATACAAGACAGATATAAGAACACATATTTGAAAACAGCGGAAGAACAACAACAAACTTTTATTTCATAAAGTCAAATACGTGTTACAACAACATCCTTTCCAATAACATAACACTTTCATAATCTGTCTTGAGTACATTATTTAAAGAAGCATAAATAAAGCATAGATAAACTGCAAAAGCCCCATAGTGGATTGTCCCAAAGCCATAGTTCAAAACAGGAAAGTCCAAGCAATACATTTCTCTTCTTCAAGCTGGATGTTGAGGTAGGTCAAGCTGCTGTGTTCCCTCCCTGAGGACCTAGGGGGGAAACGGAAGAAAGAAGACGAAAGAAAAGTAGAGTCAGACATAAAGCCTGAGTAAGTCTAGTACTATTTTGTCTATGAATAAAGAACTGGGTATGATAAGCATAAACAAGAAGTGGGCATGCACTATAAACTTGGTTAAGTTGTCTAGGGTCGAATATACTATCGTACCTCATGTTGATCTCTGAACCCGTATAAACTAATTTTCCAATTGGCACCCCATAACCAGGGTGATGTGATCCATTCTATGATGATCGGCTCCTATTCGCATAGTTACATGTGTCTTACGGCCCCCGATGTCTGTAGTTACCTATGTTGGTCCCACCATGGGGTGTATCAAGTCCCATAGTGGCAACCCGACACAACCTTAGAGTGCACAGGTATGCTACTGGTGTCCAGTGCCTTATTTTTCTGCGCCGGAGTGTGTGCACGCCCGCACTCCGTTAGAACCTACACTGCTACACCACCGCCGTCGATTTGACCTCTTACAATCAGCCCAGTAATCGTGCCCCACCCTGCCTAGTTTCAGGGTATCCTGATACACCTTTTAGGGTTACTGCTGAAAAGGGTCCCCCGTTACTAGGTTTTCTATCTCTAGCCAACATGCTAAGTTGGTTAAGTGTTTCCTAACCTAACCCCACCAGTCCGTTTAGTTTAGCATGTTCCATTTTGATTAAGTCTTTAGTTCACTTAATCCTAACAATCCTGACTCAGCCTTAATTGTCTTATTAAGGCCCGGACCTCTCACATTAGACAGGTATTGTTGTGGCTGCCTGTTGCCGGTTGGTTCCGGGCAGTCTTACGCAACAACTCAGTCTAACCTCGGGTCCTTGCTGGGCTCCATGTTTAACCTCCCACATTGGATAGGTATTGTTGTGACTACTGGACAGCCGGGCGGTTCCGGGCAGGTTTACATCACAACTCAATCCAACCTCGGGTTAAACACATCGTATGTTCTACATTTACATATTTTGTCATTCTTCTTTATTTCTTATATGTAAATATTTGCGGCCCATTATTAAGTTAATGGTGTAAAGGTTACACCAACCATGGGCCCAACCCATTCTTGAATTTGGGCCCTTTTACTTTAGTTTTCATTCATTAAATTAATTTAGCCCAACGTTATTTACCCCCGTTTTTACACGTCCGTTTATATATATCGGGCTTAGCCTTTTAAAGCCCTATTTAGCCATGCGAAAAGGGGAGGCTTAAAGCGTGATTACATACACAAAGAGGGGAAGGTGAGCGCATGAACTTGCATATGACGTTGGAAATACATAATAGAAACTGGTGTACTTGCATAGTGGTAACATAGGTGACATGAATCAAAGCATGTGAACTTGTAATTGAGATATCATTGTTGACCCATGAACCTATATTTTTACTTAGGCATAATGTCAAACATAAGCATGGCATAAATACTTCTAGCATAAACATGGCATAATGTCAAACATAAGCATGGCATAAATACTTCTAGCATAAACATGGCATAATGTCAAACATAAGCATGGCATAAATACTTCTAGCATAAACATGGCATAATGTCAAACATAAGCATGGCATAAATACTTCTAGCATAAACATGGCATAATGTCAAACATAAGCATGGCATAAATACTTCTAGCATAAACATGGCATAGTATCAAACATAAGCATGGCATAAATATTTCTAGCATAAACATGGCATAATATCAAACATAAGCATGGCATAAGTATAGTTAAATTTGTTCATGGCATAAACATAAACAAGTCATGTTCATAAGGTTTCTACATGTTTACAAAGGGGATACTTTGTTGCTGACACAAAAGCATAGTTCAACTTAATCATGATTTAAGTCTAATCACATAGTGAGGGTATAAATATACTTATGCATAAATATTCCTAATTATGGTGTTTGCTTTAAACTGGCAAAAAGGGATTTTTGAGTCTAACCTAGCCATGTCTCACATATGTCATCATATAGTTCTTTTAAACAAGATAGACTTAATCATGGATTTCAATTATGCCAAATATCATTCATATCCTAGCCATATTCACAAGTTTTGCAAAAGCATGACTTAATACATGGATTATGGTGTCAAAATTCCAACATAGTTTCATATGAACTATAACAACCAAACTTGTCTCAATTACTTGCAAAATGATTTATGCACAAAAATAGACATCATGATGGCATAATAACAAAGCCCCAAACTTGCATGAAATTTCAATCAACTACATACATGTAGCTTCAACATAGGTCACATGATTTGCGAATATTCCAAACGTATATTTGCATAGAACTACCGCATGTAGTTCTTTATAATTGAATGACATAATTCAGAATATCCAAACGTATATAAATTGATAAGAACGCACAATTATGAATTTTATTGCCACAATTCAAGCATACATATCTACACAATCATTTGTTCATACCAAAGTAATACTCTACTTACAATGGTTGCGGCGAATTCTCTAATTAAGAAATATGATTCCTTTGTTGAATTGATTGGCCTTAGGTTGCTTTAGGCTTTAGAACTTCCTCCCTAATCCTCTCTCTAGTTGGCGGCTACTCTTAGTCGTTCCTCAGCAACATGGCGGCTATGTTCTTAATTTGAATGAATAGATTAGGGTTTAGTCTAGGGTTGTTTATATAGAGGTTAGGAACTGATTAGGACCATTGATGTTGCTTGGATTGATCATAGCCATTCATTCGATAGAGAGACCAATTAGAGCCTGCCACCTAGCCCTAATGACAAAGCAAGCTTCTGAAAATCGGCCAAACACAGACCTGGCCAGCCAGGGCTTGACCAGACCTGACCAATAGGTCATTTTTGACCTGGGCGCACTTGGCAGGTGCGCCAGGTCAAAAATGTACTGGCGCACTTCACAGGTGCGCCAGTGCATTTTTGTTCTGGCGCACTTCCCAAGTGCGCCAGTGCATTCTGACCCGTTTTCCGGTTTTTCGCCCAACTTCGTTCGTCCATAACTTCTTCATACGATATCCGTTTTTCGAAAACTCGGACTCTATTTCGCGTATTTTTCCGAGACGAACGCAATGGCGTATCCCGTTTCCCTTAGTTCTTTGATTTGAAATTAATTATTCTTTAATTTGTGAGTTTCACAGTTATAGAATTCACGGGGTGTTACATTTTTGTACTACTGATTTGTGCTATCGCAATTTTGGCTAGTATTTGTTAATTTTGGTTAGTATTTGTTGCTAACTGTAGCAATTAACTAATAGTCTGAAACTTTATCATGAATTTGACAGGTGAGTTTAGGAATTGATAAACTCATTAATAGTTTACTTATTTGTTATTAATTCTTTAATTTGCGTTTTTTGTTTAAACCTTCATAATTACATCATTTGCAAATTTTACAAACAAACCTCAATGTATTATTATTCTACTATATTTCATACTGCTTAAAAATTACCTTGCTTATCTACATGCTTAATGATTGTATTTTGTTGCTTTATTTAATTTTCTTCCTGGCAGTATGAAAAGTTGTAGGAGTTAAGTTCTTATTTATCCCTGTAAATTTGTTAGTCTATAATGACACTTGCTTGCTTACCTTTTAGAAGCAACACTTCACTTGAAACTCGCTTGCTTGCATTTTGTACATAATGCTACTGGAGGAAGTAAACTTTGGCAGTTGTAGATTCTTATCTAAATGTGCAGGTAGTCTAATGTTGTTACTTTTTGAATCTTCCCCTATTATATAGATGCTTAGGATTTTATTTTTGGTTTTTGATTTAATAATAATACTAGGAATTACATTGTTCCTTGTATTTCCTTTTTAAGGCTGTTGATTTCTTATTGGACTTAGTTGCTTACATTTTAGGTTTAACTTTTTACATGGAGAGACTTTATGAAGTTCCTAATACTTTTAAAGATATACATTATAAAAACACCATCCTTTGTACAATTATTTTGTGGCCTACTTATATTTTAACTTTCAAACCCCAAAATTTAAAGTATCAACATCTCTAGCATGACACAGTCAAGTTGTCAAATTGCTTTGTCCAATTATTTCACAAACTCCTTTATGTTTTTATTTGTTTGCAGGTTCACATACATATATCAATTAAAATAGTATAATATATGTTTCAAGTAATGCCAACGGGTGTTAGAGTTAAAGCAGGGTAGGAAAAAATGTTAGTGCTGGAAGTAGTACCCAAGGCAACTTATGAATAAGAAGGCTACAACATGAAACGAAACTAAGGAATTACTAAGAGATCAAGCATAAGGCAGAGATTGATTTACAGCGCACATGCGATGGTGTAAACGAAGTAGCACACATAGGTGCACAGGACATGTGAAGCTCCATGCAATGAAGCATAAGCTTTGGGGAAGATATGGGCAATGTTAGAACCGAGTTGAACCCACGGGGCAATAGAGCCACAACGAAGCACCGCCGAGTTCGGTTGCGAGAAGTTATCTGGATAGAATTGGCACTGAAGTTGTAAACCTATAGAGCTATGGAAGGAAGGATGGAAATAAGATATGCATGTGAAGGTTGCAAGACGAAGCAATGAAGCTGCTATAGGACGAGGATGTCTTTACGTCATCATGACACAAACCAAGGTGAAGTGAGTTGCTGCTGAATTTCAAGCAAGGAGGAATACGAGCTGCACTGCTCATGAATGAACTAATATTTAGTTGTTGTGATGTTAAATAAGCAAAAAAGGAGAAGCGTTGGGCAAGACATCAATGAGCGTAAGGGGGTATTATGTGTTTCTTTAACAAACTATGATCGTCTACAGTAATGGAGTGAATGTTTCATGCAATATCTTTTATTGTAGATCTTACTTCATCATTTTTGAGAGCCGATATTGGTGATATTGTAATTTTACTAATTATATTTTATATTTTTAGTTCTTTTGGAAGCTCTTTTGCTAGAGAGAGGGCGAACCCACTTGCAAAATAAGAAGCTTGAGAAAAACATCTAATCGGTATAATATTTTTCTTAATTTGATGATTTTTCTGATACTTATGGTGTACTATTTTTTGAATACTCAGTTTAATTTTGGTCTGAATGTAGGGAAGGCCATTGTGAAGTTTGTGTAGAACAATGGGAAGGAGGAATCTGATTCGTTTTCAGTAAGCATTTGATGCTTGGTTTACTAACTCTTGATCAATTCTGAAGTTTGAGTCATATTTTTATTACACAGAATCAAGTCACAGTGAGCATAATGCTCCATCAACACATTGGCAAGCTTAAAGCCCTATCAAATGCAATGTCCGTGTTAAATTTGTGAATGCTGATTTTGTATTTGATTAAATGAAAACTGAATATTATTTTGTAGTAATGATTTGATAGTACATGTGTTAACTGCTGAACCATAAACATAGCAGTTTGTAATATGAGGAATATGCTTTTGGGCTTATAATACCACAACCCACTCATATCAAGTACAAAATATATTTTTACTTCACATATCGTTTACTTCATTACTCTAATACTCCATCACAAAGTCAGCTAGGTTTTTCTCTTTTCTTTCTTTAGTCTTCAAGAATTGCTCAAATCTTTGATCTATGTCTTCCAGTGGTTCTCTTTTTATTTGCTATTTACATTTCAGCATGCCCATTCAAAGATTTTGAATGTAAGTATATTCTACTTTGACTCTCCGTGCTAGCTAAGTTGTATATATTTGTATCTGTAATTTGTTTCATTGATATTATTTGCATATAGCATTTGTTTAATTATCTTATTTTCTTTTCAGCAATGATCAATATATGCAGATGTCAAGTTTGTTGCATGCTAATGAGTAAGCATTCCTTATATTTTCTTCTATGCTAATCTTAGCTTCAATGCTAATCTTAGAATCTGATTGCCAGACTTAATTCCATAAATTCTTCTCATTTATAAGTGCAAAATGTAATTTGCCTATTTCACGAAAGGGTACGTGGGAATGTTAAATATGCATAAAATACCACGATATACATACATTTGTGTAATTTCCTCTCGTAGTACTAAGTTTCCATTATCTCTTATATTTAGGGAGAAAGTAAGTCAAAATTAGTGGAAAACTGTTATGTGGGTTGCAAGAACTGCAATTATAATCCATTTAAAAAACATGATGAGATTTACAAGTAAGAAAACATTTTTTTTAGAACTGGTACAATATTCACACTTTTTCTATATTTTGTGCGCGCGCACACACACACACATACACACACACATACACACACATACATACATACATACATACATATACATACATACATATACATATATATATATATGCTCATATCAACAGTATATAGACCAACGCATCAAAACGAGGCAAAACTAATATGATTTAACGCCTGTCACAGTTACCACCATAACGAACGAGAATATATGATGACACAAGGGGGGTTAAAGATTTCAAATTTCCTGTCCAGGAGCCAGTCACCATGCTTCCATTAAAATTACCAGCATATTCTACTTTTTCAGGTCAGTGTGTACTTGAACTATATGCATTGTGAACATCTATTTCTGCTCTTTATTTATCTGCAGCTAATGTAAAACTATTGTTACTGTCTTCATTTACCTGTTCAGTGTTTACTGTGTGTTGTACTAGCTTGTGCTTTGTTTACCTTTTTTGTCTTTTCATTCCCTGTTCTACATATTATGTGCTGGAACAAAATCCTTTTTGTTTCCCTTTCATGCCTGTTTCCTGCAAATGTAATCATTTTTTTATTGCAAATAAAAGTCCACGTATGCCAAATTTAACATCGTCCATTTCCACATTTACTGTGTTACTACAAACTAGACTACAAGTACATCAGCAGACTCCTACCTGCAAATTGCTTAGGATATTTTTTTTTTTTCATTTTGGCCTTGTTTTGACATTTTATAACGTAAATAATCCGATTTCAAAACTAATTACAAATATAGCCCGGTTTTGGCCAACTCAGCGCTGAATGATCGTTAATTGTTCAATGGTTCTTTCAATTTAACTTTACCGCTAATCGGACACGGATGCTGTGCGAATTTTATTTTGTTCATTGTTCATAGAGGCGACTATATGAGCGTGCTTTGCCTATTTGTTTACTCAACCGATCTTTATTATAACCATCGATAAATATGAATTTATACAAACAATATTTTTCCAATGTTCGGTGTTCTATTTCCCTTCCTCGGTGATTCATTTCAAAACAAAAGGAGTAACCGAACAAGGAAGATATGATAACACACACTTACACACGCATACATATATTTACATACACACATATACATATATTTACATACATACACATACATACGTCTATATATATTCTTTCTTATTTTGCTAAATTTGTACTTAGTAAAATTCTTAAATATTAATTAAATATGGAGTATTTAACATAAACAGTTGCTTATTAATTTGTTATTGCGCTTACTATCTACATAATCAAGTTACATAATTTTTCTTATTACTTGAAACATAAAGCTTTTGAGTTATTCCGGGCATTTTTTGGAATCACATGAGAAAGATCCAAATATTAGCCAGGAGAACTTTTGACTCTATTTCTCATTCACAACAAATTTTTAACAGGAGTGAGTTTAAGGATTGAATCTAAGTTGCCATTTTAATTTTTTTCCGCTTAGTGTCTTGTTCTTCACCGTTCATTCTATTTGTCCTTATACAAGTACACTGAACTAAACTCTATGTTCTTCATGTATATAAGAAACTGTAGGAATATAATCTCGTTATTCCCTAATTCCAGTCTTGTTATTGCTAGATCTTAATGTTTTCCTGGTACATCTCATTAAAATTTCCTAATTTTTCATGCAACGTAGTATTGTAATATTAACAATAGCTTTCTTCTTCCAGTGTTTGAGCTATGGGTTCTCTAAATCTGACTCACAGTTTTTGTGACCATCTTAGCGACACTTTGTCAGTGCACACCAATGAATTGCTTGCTTTGTTTTCTAGGTCTAAGTTTTTCCTATTTTTTGCTTGATAGTTTACTCTGATGTATGTGATCTTTACTTATTGTACTTGATTTTTCCAGGTTTACTAAGCAAGGAAAAGGAATGCTGCAACCACATCAACTGTTGACAGAGTACAAATATGTCATTCCTAAAATAGACCGTGTTAGCCTGAAAGATGGAGTCATTGAGGATGTCCTAAAAGCTGCTCAAGTGATATTCTTCTTCCTTTTTTCCTATATTAAAAACAAAATAGTAACAATACTGTATAAGTTTACAGAAAGAGAGAGGTACACAAATTTACCATTGTCACCCGTGTTTCATTTATGACATGTGTTCTCAAAATAGACATGCATGTTAGTTAGAGGATGAAACTAGTTTTGTGGTCTTTAATCAGAAGTACAGATTCATCAGTATATTTACAAAACTACAATGCTCATAATATAATAAACAAGATTTTCCCTTGATTTCAAAAAAATATAGTGAGGGTGTATACAAAAAAGATGTCTTGTGTTTGGAATTTGAATGTAAAACATAAACGTGATGCATATGTATCAGTCTACTGCTTGGTGTGAAACTTACAAATAAATTAAATTTGTGTGCTACTTTAAATTAATCATTTTAAAAACGAAACAGGAGGCAATAGTTACCTCCATGGTTCTCTTGCAATTCGCCCCAGACCAGGAGTATGGAATATGTTCGAGTTAATGTGAGTGAATGAGCAATCCAAGAATCAAGTGTTTATGAGTACTTGCAGTTCATAGAAGAGCTTGTAGATGGAAGGTAAGGTCATATTATTATTACTATATCTTTATTATTATTATTATCTATATAATAAAATTCCTTGGATTTAGGGGGAAAGACAAAGAAAGGACTGGATTTATTTAGATAAAAGATATCAAACGCTCTTAAATTGTCCACCAAATCAAAGTTTTAACTTCCATTAATGTTAACCAATAACGCCATTATCTTATATTCCACTAACTTTGTGATTTAATTCGTCCTTCCATTTCAACAGCCAGCTCCACATTCATCCACTTACTGCGTCATCACTGCCAATATGCTTCAACTACAAGCAGTTACTCACGAGTCACCCATTCTCTATTTCTGGATTATTTCCATTGTAACCAGTTGCTTGTCCAATCCAACCTCTTCTCTTTAAATTCAATGGGTATCATTTATCTTTTTCTTTAGGCATTCAGTTGTAACCAACAGTTTGAATAAAATCTTCTTCTAGATGTTGGATGCTCCATATTGCATTAGACAAGAGAACTCCATACTGAATTTACCTTTTCTTTTGAATTTGCACGTCAAAATAGTTGCTTCATTAGCACTTTTGATTTTTTATTCTTGAATTCAACTTACAACGTTAGATCAGGTTTTCATCTATTTTGTTCTTGACAAAAAAAAAAAAAAAAATTGATGTGATTATGACATTTGTGCAATTCTCCTATTCTTAATAATACAGATAAAATGATAAAGACAGCCTTGCATACTGATCGCATAAGCATCAATCCTTTTATATTTTGTCTCTATTTATATGTGTATATATATTATCAATAAAACTAGAGCAAATCGTCTAGATACAAATATTTATGTTCCAGTGTGCCAGCATTGCAGTCACCATCAACAATCGCGTATTGACTTGAAAGAAAAAATGACTGAGCAAAAGTGAATTACGTTTATAGCAGACATTCTGATTAGTTTGTGATGAATATGACTAGAAATGTCATATATTAACTGCTTTGTCAGTATGCATTACTCGTGATTTTACCAGCCAAAAGATTTTGCCATTATTATCATTATAAATGTTTACTTCTTTTTTTTTGACTTTTTCATTCTTAAATTTCATCTTTTTGATGCTAATATGGTATCATATTTGTTGTTTTAGGAATTCAATTGGTTTATTGGTAGGATGGGAAGGTACAGATATCTAATCACCACTAAATATATTTAGACAAAAGAGAGTTTATTTTCTAGAACTCCAAACAAATAGTGTATAGTGAAGAACTCTGCATATTTGTGTCTCCTATATCTAGGTACAAACAAGGGAATCTACTGCTGAAGCATATTTGCACTGAATTGTGTGTATCTCTAAAGGACTACTGATAATCAAAACAAAGTAAATCTCTTCTTGAAGCATTAACTGAGCATGTTAAGTTTAACTATGAACATACACTTTTATCAGCTGTAAATGAAAGTGATAACAAATACATGCAGACCATAATGCTGAACGATAGAATTCAAACCCTCACTACTCTTCGGTCTGGATTGAGGAAAGCTGATAAACACATTTCGTGCCTTCCAGAAGACACCCTATACTCTGAATTCCACTACAAGGTAACCTCAGTTTACAAAATTTTACTTTGATATATCATGATCAAAGGTTCTTTTTTTTTAAAACAGTATACATGTATATGCTTAGGTTCCAAGAGCTTGGACTTGAAAGGGGATGGGGATTGGGGTGACACAGTTCAGCGCATGTATGAAGCGATTCACCTACTCCCCGATCTTCTAGAAGCTCCCGATCCATGAACTCTTGAAACTTTCCTTGGTAGAATCCCTACTGTGTTCAATCTTCAATGTTGTCGTCCTTTCTCTATATGGATATTTTGCTCAAGCTAATGTGACTGTCTAGGGTCATGCATGAGTTGGTTTGCAGTATTTATATACATTGCTTTGCTTCCGACCAAGTTACATTAACTATTGTTCTGTTCTTAAATTTTTGTATATGCTTTGTAATTTTTGTTATTGATAGAAGGATTTTTTTTTTTCTAGAATGGAAGCGAAGATAGTAAATGCAAGATATATGATTGAACGGGAAGCGAAGAAATAGTTGCGGAAGGATGAATCTGCGATAGTGATCCAAAACATTAATTCATCTATTATCGATAACATAAATTCATCTGTTATCGCTAATAGATTGGTTACCTTTTATGTTAACATATTTGGTCGATAAAGTTATTGTCTACGAGGGGAAACCATCTACTGAACGTATAGCGAATGCTCCTCAATCGTTGGTGCCCGGGATGAACCTTTTCTTATCAGTAAGTTCTACTTTATTATATGCCCAATCCATTTATTTTTCTCTGGCTATTAAGTTATGTTATTTGATAGCTTTCACAAGTCCTAGTATATGTATATTGGCTCCACAAGACAAATTCCTGCTTAACAAGCACCTAACAAGCATTCAGTTAAACCTTCCATTGGTTTATCATTATATTTTTACTATTTTCTTGTGCACTGATTGAAACATGCGATTTCAAATTGTATTAGGGATCCAATTGCAAAGCTTTTGAATTGTAGCCTTTCACTGATATATTTTCTCAGATGTCAATCAAGCATGTTTTTAATTAGCCTTTCACTAACATTTTCTCAAAATTAAGATGTCAATCAAGTTTTAAATTATTCTGACACCTGGGTTATTGAATTTCCTTCTGCAAGATTATTTCAGTTGTGGATCCAAACAGAAGCTAGGTTGCTCGATGGTTGATGATAGGTGTTAACAGTTATAACATGGACTAAACGTGACGTGAAAGTGATATGTTTTATCAACTTGGTTAAGTTTATATGAAATACCTGTGGCTACCATTGCGAGTCATGTAGGTTAAGTTTATATGAAAGCATTTCTATTTTTTGGTTTATTGGGCATACAATGGCTGGTCACGTTTAAATATACAAATTGAATTGTAGGTAGTTTATTTGATTGGTAGGCAGTTAAATATACAAAATTTTGAAACTTGACTTGATTTGTGAGTTTAGGAGACAGATGAATGAGTTTAAATTGTGTTTTTTGTATTTTCCTTTGTTATAAGATTGTAACTTGTGCTTGTGAATTGCAGGTTCTAGAAGTTGGACGAGCTTACAAGCCGAAGACTAAGTGATTTTTCATGTAACCTTGTTTTGAAATAATGTTTGAACATGAATGTTGACTTATTTCTATATTAGTAGATTTATTAACTACGACTTTGTAATGAAATCAAATATGCTTTTGGTATTAGTTTTTTTGCTATTGACAGTTTTATGTTGTGAATTTACTGCTTTATTGTTTGGAATGTGCACAAATTAAATATGAGATTTGCTATATAATGATCATAGCTGAAATATGTGCTATAATATTAGAAATATCAATAGTGGGAAAGTACACTTATAGGAACAAAAGGTGAAATGCTATATAAAAAATTAAATAGTGTGGAAAACCTTTTCATATCATTGAATGTGTGCTATGAAAACATTGAAACCGTTATATATACTACAAATTTTCATAGCGGAAAACCACTTTTATGGAATCAAAATGTGGAGTGCTATTAAATCATGTGGAGAACTTTTCATATCACTAAATATGAGCTATGAAAAGATGAGTATTTAACATAGTAATGCCTAAATGCTATATATCAATGGGGAATTCAATAATAGCAGAGTTTTCCAAAAAAAAAAAATGGAAAACATTTTTCATAACAATGGGTATGTGCTATGAAATTATTGATAACGCTATAAGAAAATAAGCTGAGATTTTAGTAAGCAAATATAACTGCAAAGTATGAACGCTATGTAAAACATTTCATGGTGGTGAACGTGCGCTATAAAATGTATAATAGTATAGCGTTTAGATTTGAGCTATAAAATATAACAGGGCTATTATTACATGTTGTTATATAGCGTCGTCACTAATGCTATGATAGCCTATTATAGCGTTTTTCACGTGCTATTGAAAGGTAAATCTGTTATAGTGCCCCAACTTCAAATTCAAGATCCGTCCTCCTCTTATCTGCATATGATTTCTGCCTATCTTGCGCTGCTTTTATCCTCCTTCGAATCAAGTCGATCTTCTCCGAAGTCTCTCTAATCATATCGGGCCCAAGTAAGTTCTTATCCGTAGATTCCCACCAACATGTAGGTGAACGACAAGGTCGTCCATATAGAGCTTCGAATGGTGCCATACCAATGCTGGACTGAAAGCTGTTATTATATGCGAACTCCACCAATGGAAGATGCTCTTCCCACGTACCCCCAAAGTCTAGGATACATAGCCTCAACAGATCCTCTAGAATGCGATTCACCCTCTCGGTCTGGCCGTCCGTCTGAGGATGATATGCGGTGCCCAAACATAACTGAGTCCCTATCGCCTCTTGTAAGCTTCTCCAAAATTCGCTAGTGAAAATAGGATCGCGGTCGCTCACTATGCTAGAAGGAACACCGTGCAAACGAACTATTTCTCGAACGTATACGGAGGCTAACCATGGAGCAGTCCTCTTACTCTTTACGGGAATAAAATGGGCGCTCTTAGTAAGTCTATCCACTATAACCCAAATTCCCGTATTACCCTTCCTCGATCGCGGTAATCCATCCATAAAATCCATCGAGATGCTTTCCCATTTCCATAGTGGAACCTCCAATGGGTGAAGCAACCCACCGGGTTTCTTTTGCTCCGCTTTTACTTGTTGTCACACCAAGCATCTAGCGACATACTCGGCCACGTCTTTCTTCATGCCGGCCCAAAAGTAAACTCTCTTCATGTCTTTGTACATCTTGTCCCCGCCGAGATGAATGGTCATCTTCGAATGATGTGCTTCGTCAAGAATATTCTTCCTTAGGTCATCGTCTTTTGGTACACAAAGCCTACCGTCCCTACGTAACCAACTCTTATCATCTAGGGTATACCTACGGAGATGGCTTGATGACTCCCCTCCTTTGAGCTTTTCTACTAACTCAACTAACTGTGGGTCGTCTTGCTGTGCCTCACCAATCCGTCCCAATAGTGTAGGTCTGACATACAAGGATGCTAGCAAACCGGGTACGAAGTCAACGGAAGGTCTAAAATCAAACATAGAGATGAACTCTAAGCTTCGCCGCTCAACAAACAAAGGACTTAAGGATAACCTTTTTCTACTTAAGGCATCCGCCACCACATTACCCTTGCCAGGGGTATATGCTATCTCGAAGTCGTAGGATGCTAAGAACTCCATCCACCTTAACATATCTCCCTTCCCTAGAGACCACATGCCCTAAATTCCTCACTTCCTTCCTCCAAAAATGGTATCTTAGAGAACTTAGCTTTAAGCTAGTGCACTTGTAGGGTCCCTAAGCTTTCCCTAAGACATAGGGCATGCTCATCTCTGCTTCTAGAGAAAACCAGGATATTATCCCATGTAAAATCGTCACAACTATCCATCTCTCACGCAGACCATCCTAGTCGAATTCGACATCCCCCAAGTGCAAGCCCCAAAGGCCTAAACCAATATCAGACAAACACCCAAGGGATACTTCCTCCGAATTCAGACGATCTACGTGAGATGATACTAGTAAGATGGTCAATCAATTGAGCACTTCACCGACTCTGGCCGTCCTTGCCAGTCTTGCTCCAAAACTACCGCTGATTACATAACGGGCTTTGCTTAATCTATTAAGCACATACGAAAACTTATTCCACGCCTATGGGTAAACCCCGCGCTTTATCAACGACGTCTCCGTACTCACGGACCACACAAACAGGTTCCTAATCATCGTTAGATGCGTCAGAAGATTCTAGGCAGCTAAGCATCACTGAACCCCTAGGGTCGCAAGAAATATAAGGGTTTTTCTACAGCGAATCAATAGTCTGACTACCCTCCTTTCACAGTCTAGGATGGCACCCCGCTTGGCTAGCCAATCCACCCCTAGAATCAAACTACAGCCCGTGAAACCAAGGACAAAGGCGTTGCATTCAAACTCAACGCCCAAGATAAACACTCTCAAATCCCGACAAATCATAGAAAGATGAGACGAACCACCAATAGGACTTGAGACTACTAAGGTATCAGTGTAACATCCCACCTCCGCCAGGGTGGCTCTTGCAAGCACTCTAACTTTGGAGGGGCGTTTGAATCGGGTAAACATGCATAATGATATATCAAGGCAGAACAAGAACATATGTATATATGTAAACAGAGTAAATAACATAGATAAAACAGCGGAAGATTTCAAACCATTTCAAAACAAGTCTGGTACAACATAATGTCAATTTTCCAAATAAACAAGTCTAGATAAAAACAACATCACTGAAAAACTGAAATACATAAGTACTATCCCCAAAATAAGTGATAACCATAGCTAGCTTCATGTCAAGACCGTACATGAGCTAAAATCCCACAAGCAAGCGATCAGAAATCCAAGCTAAGCTCCAATATTCCCACCCTGAGAACCTGGGGGGGGGAAACGGAAGAAAAGAGGCGAAAGAAAAACAGGTCAGTCAAAAAGACTGAGTAAGCCCTACTACAATCAATGTAAACTGATAAAGTTAACTGGCATGAGAAGCAGGGATGAACATAAGGATAACAACATACTAGCATGATGATTAACTAACAAGGTAGATAAAGGTGTCATCGCATAATCAGGTTTAAGGTTTTTGCACCACAGGTGTACTAGCAAACTAACATGACTTGAATAAACAAGTATTGATCCCTTGGCCCAAGCTTTGGCCCAATAACATGAAGTGACCCTAATACGTGGTCCAACCAAACGGTCTAGTCGATCGGCTCCCTATAAGCCTAACTCATCACGTGTTGGTGTCAATACGGCCCAAACATAATTGTAGTCAGACTGTGCAGGGTCTCCCGTCGGGTGTATCAAGCCCTAGGGTGTCAACCCCTGGACACCATAAACATAAGTGCACAGTCTCGATCTACTGGTACCCGTGCATGTTTTCCCCGGCTTCGGACTATGTGCACGACCATAGTCCGCCCGGAACTACACCGGCGTACCACTCTGCCGTCGTTTTTGGTCACTTACCTCAAGTCCAGTAATTGTGCCCCCACCCTAGCCTAGTCCCTAGGGTCTTAATGATACGAACTTGGGATTACTGCTGGAGTGGACCCCCATTGCTAGGATTTTCTAGTGGGTTAAGTACGGTTTAACCCTTTTACTAATCATGGATTAACTTGGTTAAGTGTAACGATGAGTTCACGACTTAACCCTGATTAATCTACCAATCCCAAATTGGTTAAGTATTAAGTGGACCATGACTTAACCCTAATCATGAGGCATTAATTAATTTAATGTGCCTTAACCTCTCACATTAGACCTTGTTGTGGTTACTAGTTAAGCCGGGCGGGTCCGGGTAGCTTTACACCCCAACTTGGTCTAACCTCGGGTTCAAGGTACAACATGACCAACTTCTCACATTGGGTCCTATTGTTTGTAGCAACTAGTTAAGCCGGTCGGTTCCGGGTAGGTTTACGCTACAAACTCAACCCAACCTCGAGTTGGTCACACTTATATTCTCTAAGTGTCATGTCCATTATGTTTCCAAAACATATTACAAGTTTTCAAGCATTTGGGTAGACCTAACTTAATAGGTAAATTCCCAATGGGTAGACCTAACTTAATAGGTAAATTCCCAATCTTATGTTTTTATGTCTTTTAAGTTTACCCAACCCCAAACGCAATCCCATCGCTTACATATCGAAATAGCGCATAAAGGATAGAAAGAGGGAACTTGGCATAATCATGACATAAAGATGTTGAAGCCACAAGTTTAACATGGTGGCAAATGAAATGTACATATGTTCATATACTTGCATATTACATTTTTAGGCCCCAAAAGCATGCATAAAACCAAACTTAGCATATAAGTGATACATGGTGATAAATGACATGTAGAAGTTGCCATAAGTTCGCATTTAGCCTCACATGCAAGTTATCATAAGGGATATGATAACTTACATGTTGCCAAAATTCAACCTTTAGCATAAAGCTTGAATCTTTAAGCTCATAAACCCAAGATAAGCTTGCATAACATGATAACATGAGCAAAATGATCAACCCAAACTTGCATAACATAACTTGCATATCATATGGCAAACCTGCATATCATAACATAGCAAACTTGCATAACATAGCATGATAAACTTGCATATCATAACATGGCAAACTTGCATAACATAACATGATAAACTTGCATATCATAACATGACAAACTTGCATAGCATAACATGGTAAACTTGCATATCATAACATGGCATACTTGCATAACATAACATGATAAACTTGCATATCATAATGATCAAACACAACTTGCATCATTCAATAACTTTAGAGTTTAAATATGAAAGTAGAAAAGGGCTTACAATGCTTATGAAGACACAAAAATATGACAAAGCCCTTATGCAATCAAATAGACCCAAAATGCAAGCTCTAATAGAAAATCCCTTGAGCCAAAATGATCAAAACCCTTGCTTTATGATGTAAATATGGAAACTTGACTTGAATGCAAGCTAATGATGCTCATACAAGCTTGAAAACACTTGTATGCATGGAAAATCTCTCATAGAAATAACTTAGAATTTTATGAAGAGAGTGGAGGCCATGAGAGGAATGATTTTGCCATAGTTTAGTTGTAGGGTTGATTAATGATGATTTAGGGTTAGGTTAGGGTCTTATTTATAGAGATTAGGATTAGTTCTAGCCTTAGGATTAAACCCTAATTCCAATCTCAGCCCTTAAAACCGAATCTGGTGCCAAAACCTAACCAAAACCCCAAAATGGTGCACCAGGCAAAACTGCCCGGCTGAACCAAGTCGACAGCCAAGTCGATAGGGCTGTCGACTTGGGTCCCACCAAGTCGACTCCCAAGTCGACAGGGCTGTCGACTTGGGTGCTCTGGCGGGAATTTTTCCGCCTGGCCCAATCTGACCTAATTTCCAAATTCAAACTTGAATTTGAAATCTGTTTTTACTTTGAATTTTTCTGAAAACTTCGTTGGGCCTTAATCGGGTCATACGGACTCCGATTTTTGAAAACTCGGACTCTATTTCGCGTATTTTTCCGAGACGAACGCAATGGCATAGCCCGTTTCCCTTGATTAATATTTATAAATTAAATTCTGCCTCGATTTACGTTATAACAGGTTATTGAAAATACGGGTTGTTACATTCTCCCCTCCTTAAAGGATTTCGTCCCCGAAATCTTCAAGTAAGGAAGAACGTATCCTACCATCCAACATCCATCTACTCAAAACATCATCCACGAGCAATCATTGTCCTTACAAGATTCTAAATGTTGTATGAACATATGCAAAGGTGTGTGTATATGTACTTATCTAATGCAAATATCATCAATGCAAATTATGTTAGTGAAATGAATCCATATGTATGCAATTCCTAACATAATGTATAACATCTATATGTGTGCACATAACATACATCCATATGCAACATCCATGTGATAACACAAAAATTTTCATCCATGAATAAGCATAAACACTCATGCATATGCAATATGAGGAGTGTGTGAGCCGATCTAGTGCCTAACGTGTATAATGCATCCACGAGTAACCACTTGCAAACAATTGCAACCACTTGCAACCATCAAGCATAACATGTTTCAAACACATGTTTCATCCAAAGGGTTTCTACCTAAGGTTCTCATGACAAGATTAACACGATATAGATAGCAAAAGAAAGATATGCTACAAAGAGATCGGGAAGATAAGCAGGATATACTCCTTTCGGATTACAAGAAATCCCTTCCTAACCCAACCCATATTCTATAAAAGCCCAAAAGGTTTAGTCAACCTAACGGACCCCTTCAAACCCTGACATGTATTACTAGCCAATAAGTCATACCTCCCGATAGAAATAGGACCGAGAATGGGACCGAGAGGATATGCGAGTAAGTTCCACAGGAAAACAAGGATCAAGGATATGCTCTTAAAAAGAGATATGATGCGCGTATCTAGCCTTCAGTCTTCTAAGCCACATTTCCTTGAGCTTAACTCCACTGTGCTTTGACCGTCTTTTACTTCATGATTCCTTGGCTTCTTAACTCTTATTTCCAAATATGAGTTGGAACCCATTTCATTGTCGCCTCTCGTCTTCCTCTTTCACTTACTCTTCTATCATTCTTGGATTAAACATAACTATGACCTCATGGTTTCATGCAAGCTCTCCAAATTTCACCAGTGAATCCTGGATCTCGTTTATAAAGTATTCCACGCAGCAGAACTTTTCTTGAAAATACCAATCCACGTTGCCAATTGCTCTTACTAACGTGATTTTCTATAACTCATGGTTGAACGAAATGAACCATCCGCCTGTGAATGATAGGCCGTACTTAGATTCAGTTGCTTGCCCATGACTTCCCGTAGACTATCCCAAGACTGGCTGAGTCATGGTTACTAACTATCCTTTAGGGAACCCCGTGCAACCACTTTATTTCTTGAAAGTAAACTGTCGCTAGTTATGATGCAGTCCTTTCGCTCTTTACCGGAGTGAAATGAGCACTCTTCGTGAGTCTACCTACTATGACCCACATGCTCTTATTCCCTTTCTTGATCTAGGCAGTCCATCCACGAAATCCTTCGTGACGTTTTTCCTACTTCCATTGCGGGGACCTCCAATGGATGTAATAGCCCACCGGGCTTCTATGACTCGGCCTTTAACCTGTTGGCACAATATGCGCCTTGGGACAAACTCGGCCACCTCCTCGAGTGATGTGCATCTTCAAGAGCTTTCTTCCTCTCATTGCGTCTTAGCCATCCCTTGCCATCTACAGCGAGGTGTCTTAACATCTCGCCTCGAATCAACTTGTCCATGATCTCGACTAACTGCGGGTCTTCTTTCTGCGAAGTCCCTACTTGATCCAGAAGGGTAGGTCTAAACTCAAGGGACGCTAACTAACTAATTAAACTGAGAGAACTTCTTATTTCAATTGTCCTCGTCGGAGCTTTTCGGTTTTGAACCGCGACCACTTTAGCGGGATCCACCACTAAGCCTTGCTTAGAAACTATGTGCCCAAGAAATCTAACTTCTTTTTCTCCAAAATGACATTTGGAGGACTTGGCTTTCAACTGATGCGCTCTAAGCGTATCCATCACCTCCTTGAGATGTCTAGGATGTTCTTCTTCGTTCTTTAAGAAAGTCAGGATATCGTCTACAAAGACTACCACAAACTCGTTCAGGAACTCCCTAGACACCCTACTCATCAAGTCCACGAAGTAGGCGGGTGCATTAGTCAAACCGAATAGCATGACCAGCCATTCTAAGAATCCATCCGGAGTTCTGAACGCAGTCTTGCCTATACTATCTTCAGCTACTCTGAGCTGATGGAATCCAGTAGCAAGATCAAGAGGGAACAGATGTTCCTACAAGCTGAACAAATCATCGATCCTTGGTAATGGTTGTCTATTCTTCTTGTTCAACTCACGATAATCAACACACGGGCGAAGCGAACTATCCACATTAGTAGAGCATACTACTAGAGCACCCTCCTCGGAAATGCTTCATCGTATGAAGTTCTTCTCAAGCAACTCCTTGACTTGCTTTCTTAACTCTCATCTCGCGGGACCATGTGCCTAACCGGCCACGTAACTGGCTTGGCATTATCAACCAGATAAATGCGGAAATCAATCTCTCGCTTAGGGGTAACCCCCCCTTCACTTCACCCAAGATATCAGGATATTCTCGGACCACCCTTACCGATTGCAAACTATCGATAGACGAGTTGAGGGATTCAAGATAACACAACATGACGGGACTCATAGGGTTACTAGAAATTTTTAGGGTATTACCGAGGCGAGTCATGAGTCTCTCAACCCTATGCTCAAAAATCAAGGATGGCTCCAAAACTGGACAACCCATCCATGCCCAAAATCAACCCATACTCCATGAAACCGAGAATATAAGCATCACACGAGAACTCTACACTAAAGATAGAGATTTTCAAATCCACGTAGATAATAGACAAATGGGCGGAAACCCCAATAGGATTTGATACACAGACGGGATCATCTACCAAGCTAGTACTAAGGTGCAAACTATCAACAAGATCAGATGAGATAAAGCTATGCGATGCACCAGAATCAAACAAGGTACGAACTGGAAAATCAGAAATATATACAAGGCTCTCAACAGAAATACTACCTCGATCGGGAACGGGAGCGGCATTGAGAGCATGAACTTGCCCTCCTGAAGGTCCAGCACGCTGAGTCTGACCCTGGCCTTGCCCTTGCTTCTTCGGGCAATCCTTACTGAAATGTCCAGTCTCACCGCAGAAAAAGCATTCACCATTCTTCCTTTTCCTCTTCTTACAATCCTTAATAAGATGCCCAACTGAACCGCAATAATGGCACTTCCCCTTGTTGTTCTTGCCCTTGTTGTTGTTCCCCTTGTTGCCTTGACTCTTGTTCTTGTTCTTGTTCTGATTGCCTTGACTGCTCTGACCACTTGGATTACCCTGATTTCCTTTCCACTGGGAATCAGTCTTCTTGGCTTGAGTATCATTCATCTTGATCTCTTTCTTGACATCTCCCTAAAGTAACGCCATATCAACCAAGCTCTCAAACGTGGCCCCATGGGGAATATGTGACATAGCCAATCCCTGCAACGGCTCATTCAATCCTCTAGCAAAACGAAGAGCCTTCTTCTGAGGAGTATTCACCATATCCAAGCCAAAACGAGCTAACTGATTGAACTTGTTCACATATTATTTGACAGACATATCTCCTTGTTTCAAAGTTATGAACCTCTCCATTTGCAGATTCTCCTCAGCAGAAGATAGAAACTTAAGCACGAACCTTGCCCTGAAATCGGCCCAAGTCTCAACAGGCCTAGTACCATTGGTGACTTCCCACCAATAAGTGGCTTCGTCCTTCATAAGCCAAACCGCCAACAAGATCTTCCTCTGATCGTCTAACCCAAAGATAGCAAATAAATCCTCGGTCTCTTTCAACCAATTTCTGGCCTCTACAAAAGTCTCAGTGCCTTGAAAGTTCTTGCCACCCATTGCTTTGAAATCTTTACAAGTCTTTGCGAAGTCAGCTTGAGGATGCTGAGGGGGAGGAGGAAGAGGAACCTCAGCGACAGGAGGAGGAGGAACATTAACTACCGGAGGAGGAGGAACATTAACTACCGGACGAGGAGGAGGAACATCTGCGGGGCCGGCTTCGGTCGCCCTAGCCTCCAAAAGTCTCCTATACCAAACAGGTACGTGTACTCCCTCCGGAATAGCAAAGTTATCGGCCATACTGAAAACGAAGAAAAAGACAGATTCAGAATGGAGAAAAACGAAGGAATTTTGCTAATGGCTTTTTTTTGGGGAATAGCCTTTAAAATAAACTAGACTTTTCTTTGGAAAATACTTTATACTTGGTTTTGAAAATAGTTTTCCAAAAGTTTTAAAAACCTTTTTGTTCCTTCTCGTAAACCATATGCTCTGATACCAAATGTAACACCCCACCTCCGCCAGGGTGGCTTTTGCAAGCACTCTAACTTTGGAGGGGCGTTTGAATCGGGTAAACATGCATAATGATATATCAAGGCAGAACAAGAACATATGTATATATGTAAACAGAGTAAATAACATAGATAAAACAGCGGAAGATTTCAAACCATTTCAAAACAAGTCTGGTACAACATAATGTCAATTTTCCAAATAAACAAGTCTAGATAAAAACAACATCACTGAAAAACTAAAATACATAAGTACTATCCCCAAAATAAGTGATAACCATAGCTAGCTTCATGTCAAGACTGTACATGAGCTAAAATCCCACAAGCAAGCGATCAGAAATCCAAGTTAAGCTCCAATATTCCCACCCTGAGAACTTGGGGGGGGGGGGGGGGGACGGAAGAAAAGAGGCGAAAGAAGAACAGGTCAGTCAAAAAGACTGAGTAAGCCCTACTACAATCAATGTAAACTGATAAAGTTAACTGGCATGAGAAGCAGGGATGAACATAAGGATAACAACATACTAGCATGATGATTAACTAACAAGGTAGATAAAGGTGTCATCGCATAATCAGGTTTAAGGTTTTTGCACCACAGGTGTACTAGCAAACTAACATGACTTGAATAAACAAGTATTGATCCCTTGGCCCAAGCTTTGGCCCAATAACATGAAGTGACCCTAATACGCGGTCCAACCAAACGGTCTAGTCGATCGGCTCCCTATAAGCCTAACTCGTCACGTGTTGGTGTCAATACAGCCCAAACATAATTGTAGTCAGACTGTGCAGGGTCTCCCGTCGGGTGTATCAAGCCCTAGGGTGTCAACCCCTAGACACCATAAACATAAGTGCACAGTCTCGATCTACTGGTACCCGTGCATGTTTTCCCCGGCTTCGGACTATGTGCACGACCAAAAGTCCGCCCGGAACTACACCGGCGTACCCATCTGCCGTCGATTTTGGTCTCTTACCTCAAGTCCAGTAATTGTGCCCTCCACCCTAGCCTAGACCCTAGGGTCATGATGATACGAACTTGGGATTACTGCTGGAGTGGACCCCCATTGCTAGGTTTTTCTAGTGGGTTAAGTACGGTTTAACCCTCTTGCTAATCATGGATTAACTTGGTTAAGTGTAACGATGAGTTCACGACTTAACCCTGATTAATCTACCAAGCCCAAATTGGTTAAGTATTAAGGGGACCATGACTTAACCCTAATCACGAGGCATTAATTAACGTGCCTTAACCTCTCACATTAGACTTCGTTGCGGTTACTAGTTAAGCCGGTCGGTTCCGGGTAGCTTTATACCACAACTTGGTCTAACCTCGGGTTCAAGGTACAACATGACCAACTTCTCACATTGGGTCCTATTGTTTGTAGCAACTAGTTAAGCCGGTCGGTTCCGGGTAGGTTTACGCTACAAACTCAACCCAACCTCGAGTTGGTCACACTTATATTCTCTATGTGTCATGTCCATTATGTTTCCAAAACATATTACAAGTTTTCAAGCATTTGGGTAGACCTAACTTAATAGGTAAATTCCCAATGGGTAGACCTAACTTAATAGGTAAATTCCCAATCTTACGTTTTTATGTCTTTTAAGTTTACCCAACCCCAAACGCAATCCCATCGCTTACATATCGCAATAGCGCATAAAGGATAGAAAGAGGGAACTTGGCATAATCATGACATAAAGATGTTGAAGCCACAAGTTTAACATGGTGGCAAATGAAATGTACATATGTTCATATACTTGCATATTACATTTTTAGGCCCCAAAAGCATGCATAAAACCAAACTTAGCATATAAGTGATACATGGTGATAAATGACATGTAGAAGTTGCCATAAGTTCGCATTTAGCCTCACATGCAAGTTATCATAAGGGATATGATAACTTACATGTTGCCAAAATACAACCTTTAGCATAAAGCTTAAGCTTTAAGCTCACAAACCCAAGATAAGCTTGCATAACATGATAACATGAGAAAAATGATCAACCCAAACTTGCATAACATAACTTGCATATCATATGGCAAACTTGCATATCATAACATAGCAAACTTGCATAACATAGCATGATAAACTTGCATATCATAACATGGCAAACTTGCATAACATAACATGATAAACTTGCATATCATAACATGACAAACTTGCATAGCATAACATGGTAAACTTGCATATCATAACATGGCATACTTGCATAACATAACATGATAAACTTGCATATCATAATGATCAAACAAAACTTGCATCATTCATTAACTTTAGAGTTTAAATATGAAAGTAGAAAAGGGCTTACAATGCTTATGAAGACACAAAAATATGACAAAGCCCTTATGCAATCAAATAGACCCAAAATGCAAGCTATAATAGAAAATCCCTTGAGCCAAAATGATCAAAACCCTTGCTTTATGATGTAAATATGGAAACTTGACTTGAATGCAAGCTAATGATGCTCATACAAGCTTGAAAACACTTGTATGCATGGAAAATCTCTCATAGAAATAACTTAGAATTTTATGAAGAGAGTGGAGGCCATGAGAGGAATGATTTTGCCATAATTTAGTTGTAGGGTTGATTAATGATGATTTAGGGTTAGGTTAGGGTCTTATTTATAGAGATTAGGATTAGTTCTAGCCTTAGGATTAAACCCTAATTCAAATCTCAGCCCTTAAAACCGAACCTGGCCCCAAAACCTAACCAAAACCCCAAAATGGTGCACCAGGCAAAACTGCCCGGCTGAACCAAGTCGACAGCCAAGTCGACAGGGCTGTCGACTTGGGTCCCACCAAGTCGACTCCCAAGTCGACAGGGCTGTCGACTTGGGTGCTCTGGCGGGAATTTTCCCGCCTGGCCCAATCTGACCTAATTTCCAAATTCAAACTTGAATTTGAAATCTGTTTTTACTTTGAATTTTTCTGAAAACTTCGTTGGGCCTTAATCGGGTCATGCAGACTCCGATTTTCGAAAAATCGGACTCTATTTCGCGTATTTTTCCGAGACGAACGCAATGGCATAGCCCGTTTCCCATGATTCAGATTTATAGATTAAATTATGCCTCGATTTACGTTATAACAGGTTATTGAAAATACGGGTTGTTACAATCAGTAACAATAATAGTATCTAGGTGCAGTGTTTCAACGAATGATGTAGAGATAAACGAATGCGATGCGCCCGAATCGAATAAGGTACGGACAGGATGATCAAACATAAAAACTAAGCTTTCAACAGAAATGGTTCTACCTCGTTCTTGCAGCAGTGGGACCGCGAGAGCCTGAACTTGTCCCCTTGCCTGCCCTGGTGCCAGAAGAGCCTGCACCTGTCCTCCCGAGGTAGTCCCTGCCCTCTGCCCCTTCCTTGGGAAGTCCTTTACTAGATGTCCCACATCGCCACAATGAAAACAGTCAGTCTTCTTTTTCTTTTGGCAGTCCTTGCTGAGATGGCCTGGGGTCCCACAGTTAAAACATTTCTTCTTTCCCTTGCCATTATTGTCTTTTCCACCCTTCTTGTTTTGCTGTTGTGGTTTCTTCTGATCCCCCTTCTTCTCGGGTGCCTTATCAGCTTTAGCGCTTTTCTCCTCATGCATGAGTGCCATTTCTACTAACTTCTCAAAGGTGGCCCCCATCGGGATGTGGGTCATAGCAAACCCTTGCAATGGTTCATTCAAGCCATTCACGAACCTTAGAGCCTTCTTCTCCGGCGTGTTTACTAAGTCCAAGCCAAACCTTGCTAATTGATTAAATTTATTGACATATTCTTTCACTGATGAGCTTCCTTGCTTCAATGTCAAGAACCTTTCAATATATAGATTTTCTTCCGCCCTTGAGAGAAACTTCGCCTCGAACCTACGTCTGAAATCCGCCCAAGAGTGAACCGGACGCTCCTCATTAGTGACCTCCCACCAAAACGAGGCCTCTCCCTTCATCTACCAAGCTGCTAAACGAACTCTACTCCCTTCTTCTACTTCAAAGATTTCAAGCAATTCTTCCACCTCCTTAAGCCAATCTCTAGCTTCCACAAACGTTTCTGACCCTTGAAATGGTTTTCCACCCATAGCCTTGAATTCCTTGCACGTATTTGCAAAAGTATCTACGCGAGGAGGAGGAGGAGGAACGGGTGCAACTGGTGGTGGAGGAACATTGGCTGGACCTGCAGCGGCCCTAGCCTCCAATAGCCTCCTATACCATCCTGGTATCGTTACACCGTCGGGTAGATTAAGATCTTCAGCCATGCTGAAACAAAAAAGGAAAGATTCAGAATGGAGAATTCGAAAGATAAAGATATGGGCTATTGGGGATTATGTTTTTTTTCTTAAAAACTTTTCTCTTTAAATTTCTCATTAAAACATGTTTTTGAAAGCACTTCTTTCAGAAATAACTATTTTTCTAAAGTATTTTTATCTATTCTGGTAACCTTAAGCTCTGATACCACGTGTAACACCCCACGTCCATTAATGTCACTCACAAAGGGAATGCACTAACTTCCATGGAGGTTATAAGTGAATATAGAATAGAAAAATTACAACAAGACAGATAATAAATAGTACTTGGAAATCTAAAACTTCATTTTATTGCAGCGGAAATTAAACATGTTTGTTACATCATAAAACCATAGATCATAACCAAGTACAATATCCATCTTCATAAAAACAAAATACATAATCCCATTACATAAATAGCCATTATAAAGATAACAAGTTGGACTTTACTTCAACGGTCCAAGCTTTCCAATGAGAGATGAAGCAATTCAATCAAACTCCACTAGAACTGGGCCCAACCTGGGGACCTGGAGGGAAAAAGGATAGAAATGGAGGGGGTCAGACATAAAGTCTGGCGAGTATGATAATTCTAACAATACTTTTATCAAAATAACTAGACTAAGGCATAAGCTGGAAGACAAGTAAATGTCTATGAACTCTTAGGAAGATAAAGATAGCATTTAAGATAACGTTAAAGATAACGGTAAAGGCACACGTAATTACTAACGAATGATTACTACATTGCACCGCACATTACTACACTGCACCACACCAGTCACCCTATTGTTTGATCCCACTTGCTTCACACAGAAACTTTATAAATAGCCTTACGTACCCCTAACTGACTACATAGGTGTCGTCTTCCCCTATCTCCACTAGGTGTACCCCACTACCCACTTTCGATCGGCTCCCTACTCGTAGATACCCGTGCTAGCCCCACAGTGAGGTGTATCACTCCCCTAAAGTGGCAACCCGATACAACTTGAGAATGCACAGCTTATACCTACACGATGCAACAACGTCTTACCTACCAGCCCGGGTCCACACACGCATATGAAATCCGTTGGACTTGCGTTGCCAACGCTCCCCGTTTTGGCCTCTTATAGTCGAACCCAGCATGCGTGTCCCGTCCTCGACTTGGGTCGAGCCCACAAAGATACGTTTGGGATACTGGTCGAAATGGGCCCCCACAAGCTATCTACCTAAGCTTGTCACTAGTATATCCCACTTAACCCTCTTAGTCATGTTCATTTACATGTGTGTTTGGTTAAGTCTTACTAATCGTATTTCACATGCCACTAAGGGCACCCCCTAGATTTCTCATGCCACCCAAGGCACCTACTTAACCCCCATGTACCACCTTACATGTTTATCTGGTTAAGTATTTCTTAATTCATTCAGGAAATAACCTCATAAAGACCTCTCACATTAGACTGGCATTTATGGCAGCTGGATTTGCCGGGCGGGTCCGGGCAGTCTTACACCATAAAAGAGTCTAACCTCGTGTCTTTACAACCGTTATGCTTTAGTTTAGGCCAAGAACTCTCACATTGGGCTTACATTTGTGACCACTGGGTTTGTCGGGCGGGTCCGGGCAGGTTTACGTCACAAACGAGTCCAACCTCGTGTCCTAAGCATTGATTAACACTTAAAATCTTTTACCCCAGTTTTAATACTTCCCTATTCAAATTATTAATTAAGTCAACTTTTAATGATGTCCATAATTGTCTCAATTATGGCCATCCACTTATGGCATGCAAAATCATATCAATTGCACCCCAACTTTTTAATATTAAATCCTTAATATTACCCCTTCCCCACGTTTATACGTTCGCTTATTCAACACATAATATAGGCTAGACTTGTATAGTCTAACACCTAGCACAAAGATAAATTATCACAACATATAGACAATTAAAATAAATCTAATCATAATAGGGGTGAAATTTGCATAAACTACACATGTTAAGGATCAAAAGGTGTCAACTTGTTAAATGTCTCAATTTACATGATATGATCATAGCCCAAATCTATACATAAACTTGCATATGGGGTTTTTAGGCAATATAATGATGGTGTGAACTAGCATAGGATATCACATATGTCTTAGCATAATTCTAGATGTCATAATAGATGTCTTGGCATATGTTCATAACTTTTCTAATCAATCTAACTTACATATATGACTTGTCATATAGATCAACATAACCCAAACATGATGATTTAACTAATATGAACTAACTAGCATAGATGGTAACATCATGGCCTTTTTAACATGTATGATTCATCACAACTTAGCATAGAAACTTTCAACATACATAACATCACCATAGCATGATTTACAACATATAAGATATCATCATCACATAACATTGGATTTACAATATACATGATAGCAAAAGGGGTTTACAACAACATATATGATAATTCACATCATCTACTCATAATCCATTCATAACTCAACCTAATTAAAATGATAATAATCTTGTTAAGATCGTCATACTCACAATTTAGAGAAGAAAAGAGAGAGTTTTGCTTTACTTTAGGGTTGAGAGAATTAGAATTGAATTTGCTTTTCTTCTTTCTTAGTTGGCGGCGACTCCATTGATTTCCATGGCGATGGTATGACGGTAACTATTCTATTTTAATTAGGTTTAGGGTTAGCATTAGGATGTATTTATAGGTGTAGGAAGTTATTTAGGACCATTAGATTAACCCTGAACCATGAGAACCAATCAAACGCAAAATCTGCATTTGAGCGAATCGGCCCATGGGTTGACAGTCATACACCCTGGATTAACCCCTAGTCGACCCAGCGGGGCTTGGGTCGACCTCAAAAATGGGCTGGTTCAGTTATTCCCCCTCCCAATTCGTTGTTTTGAACTTTTTCGCATATTTATTTATTTACTTTTTAATTTATATATATATATATATATATATCAATATATATATTTCTTTGCGCAACCCATTTCACTTAATTCTTTTCTAAAAATTAAGTATACTTTAATTTGTGAATTTTAATGTTATAAAATTACGGGGTGTTACAACATCTCCATATATGTGGCCAAATGCCCCACCTGCCAGCTGGTCAAGAGTGATTAGCAAATGCTAGCAGACCTATTGCAGCCATTAGGAGTTCCTAATTGGAAGTGGGATGAAGTTTCTATGGACTTTATTGATGGTTTGCCTCGGACTAGGAGAGGGAATGATAGCATATGGGTGATTGTAGATCACTTGATGAAAGCTGCTCATTTCATCCCCGTCAAATCCAATAGAACGGCTCAAAGTTTGGCACAACTTTATTTAAGAGAGATTGTCAGACTTCATGGAGTTCCTAGCAGCATTGTCAATGACCGCGATCTAATATTTACTAGCAAGTTTTGGGAAGCTTTCCAAGAAGAGCTAGGAACCAAGTTGAATATGAGTACAGCCTATCACCTTCAGACAGATGGCCAGACTGAGAGGGTAAACCGCATCTTAGAAGATTTGTTGCGAGCATGCATCCTTGACTTTGGCGGTTCATGGGAGTATCATCTACACTTAGTGGAATTCTCTTATAATAATAGCTATCAAGCAAGCCTGCAAATGTCGCCATTCGAAGCTTTATATGGCAGGCCATGCAAATCTCCGGCATGTTGGGTGGAGCCAGCAATAGAATAGTCTTGGGCCCCGATACGATTCGGGAAGCATCGGATAAAGTTGATTTTATTAAGAAGCGTTTGTTGGCTGCTCAAAGCCGACAGAAGAGTTATGCAGACACTCGAAGAAGAGATCTAGAATTCTCTGTTGGTGATCTTGTGTACTTGAAGGTTTCTCCATTAAGAGGCGTAATTCTGTTTGGAAAGACTGGAAAGTTGGCACCGAGGTTCATTCCCTATTCATGAAAAGATTGGGACTCTAGCTTATCAAGTACAGTTGCCCAACTGGCTACCAGGGTTGCACGATGTATTTCACGTGTCCCAACTCAGGAAGCATGTTCATGATCCAGATTTAGTTGTGGAGGAAGAAGCACAACGAGATTTGGAAATTACGCCGAGCTTAGCCGTAAAGAGAGAGCCAGTAAAAATTGTGGGCAAGGAAATCAGAGCTTTGAGGAATAAGTCCAATGGAGCAGGGATCCTAGAGACTGCACTTGGGAGACCGAGGATAGCTTCAAGCAGGCCTATCCCAAGTGTAGAGTGGATATCTCCGAACAGCTTTTTGTTGAGGTACATTTATAACTTGCATTTTCCGTTTTGTTCCTACTTTACTTTTATTTCCCTTTTCGAGGACGAAAAGTTTTTAAGTGTGGGAGACTGTAACAACCCAGAAAATCCGAACCAATTTAAAATTTTTATTTTTAATAAATTGATTAGAAAATGTGCCCAAATTTAAAATTTCTATTTTTAAATAATATTAAAGCCTGTGAAAATAGTCAAATTTCAAACGACCTCTGTTTTCGACGAAACCACTTTTGTTGGAACCAGAATGTCAAATTATTGCTAGGTTTCAATTTTTAGAATTTTTCGATTTAGTATGTGAGCGTAGCAAAAGAAACCGTGTTTGGTCAAATACGGTCAAAATTGAACGACTGGAAAATAGCCATTTTTCGAACAGTCTCAGAATTCGACGAAATTATTTTTGTTGAATTCATATCGTAAAGACATAGCCAAAAATATTTTTTTGGGATTTTTCGGGGTTCATATGTGGCTCCGGTGGATTTTTGAATATGTCAGAATTTAATAATAAAAGAGAATTAATTTTAAATTTGAAAAACGGAGGCTGAGTTGACCTCTTGGGCCTGCGATCCATGGTTAGATGGATCCGGAATTTGGGTTAATGGGTAGGGTAGCTTCTTGTTGGATTGAATTCTGAATTCCTTAAGAAATTTGGTTTTTTTTGTAAAATTAACATTTTAATATTATAAAAGAGATTGTAAAAACCCTAAAATAAAATCCACTATTCATCTTCTCTATAGCCGCCGCCCCGCCTTTCAATGGCCGCAACTTCCCCCTTTAATTTCGTCCAATCCACAGTGAATTAAAATCAAACCCTATACCACTTCGAAGAGATTCTCCTTCTCTTCATTTTCATACGGTTAGATTTTCTCTGGTGCCACCATTTCCTCGAACCCGACACCCAAAGCCGCCGCCTATCACCCACGTAGCACCCCCCTAGGCTCAGCCGAGTTCCACCATTCGGGGTCCCACGTGTGCGCCTCTCCATCCTCTCCACTGCAGCATCCTCTAATCGATCACTGGTGGCTTGAATTGGGAGAAAAGTTCAACCCTAGTTCTGAACAAAGGAATAAGGTGTCGGCCGTGATACTGTAAGGAGGAAGATGAACTAAACTAATTATTTTGACTTAATTTAATAATTAAATTAGTCCCTAATCTTATTTTACCCATAACTTTGTCAAATAAACTCAGAATTACACAATTTTTGAAGCGTTGGACTCGTACGATCCTGAACTATAATTCTAGACTGAAGCGGGGAATTTCTGAGCAGTTGGAATTTTGGCTAAAATCACAAACGACTGTGAGATATCTCTTGTTCAAATTAATTTATTTATTTCTTTTTATTTATAGTTATTCATCTTCAGATCTGTTTGTGTAGATGTTGTATAATGTTTGTTTGTTGTATGATGGATTATTATGATTGGTTGTTATGTGTTATTCAAATATATTTTTTTCGCTTATTCTATTTAATTGAATTGAGTTAGATAATCAATTCAATATTTATTCTCATATTGAATAAACATAGATCTATATAAAAAAAAATTATTTTTATAATAATATTATTGAATTCATTTAGATCATTGATTCAATATCAATCATACAATTTGCTTCGTAGAGTGATTGATCTAATTTATCAAATCCATTTAGAGAAAATAAATATTGCTTTTATTTGAATTGATCTAATTAATCAATTCAATATAGGGAAAATAAAATTTCCTTTCTATTTGAATTGATTTGGTTGAACCAAACATAGAAAAATGATTTGTTCTTTTTATTTGTGTTTCAACACAAATATAAACGTAGAAAAATGATTTGTTTTTTTATTTGTGTTTCAACACAAATATAAACACGGAAAATTGATTTTTCTTTTTATTTGTGTTTCAACACAAATGTAAACATAGAAAAATGGTTTGTTCTTTTTATTTGTGTTTCAACACAAATATAAATATAGAAAAATGATTTGTTCTTTTTATTTGTGTTTCAACACAAATATAAACATAGAAAAATGATTTGTTTTTTTATTTGTGTTTCAACACAAATATAAAATTAGAAAAATGATTTGTTCTTTTTATTTGTGTTTCAACACAAATATAAACATAGAAATATGATTTGTTCCTTTTATTTGTGTTTCAACACAAATATACACATAGAAAATGATTTGTTCCTTTTATTTGTGTTTCAACACAAATATACACATAGAAAAATGGTTTGTTCTTTTTATTTGGATTTCAACACAAATATATACATAGAAAAGTAAGTTACCCTTTTCATTTGTGTTTCAACACAAATATATACATCTTATATTGAATAACATTTTATTTGTGTCCCTAAACACAAATATTACGTAGTACATTGGATTACATTTTTATTTGAAACACAAATATTACATAGAACATTTAATTGCATTTTATTTGTGTCCATAAACACAAATATTGACAACATAAAAGTGTACAAATATCATAGTAACGCTTTTCAATGTATAAAGTTGTAGAAAAATAAACTATCATTTTTGTTGCATTCCCTAATGCAAACAAGATGTAGCAAGATGTAGAAAAATAAATTATCATTTTTGCATTCCCTAATGCAAACAAGATGTAGAAAGTAAAATATCATTCTTGTTGCATTCCTTAATGCGAACAAACTGTAGGAAGATAAGATATCATCTTTTGCATTTCTTAATGTAATGAGATAGAAAATAAAAATATACAATTTCATTATGTGTTTGCATTTCCAAAATGCAAACGCTACAAAAAGAGAAAAGAGACTTTATTTTATGTTTTCATTTTACGATGCAAACAATGCATGTAAGTTAAAAATTCACATTTTTCAATCGCCTTCTATTATACAAACAAAACATAGAAAATATATTTTATTTGTATTTTTCCATGCAAATAAAACATTAAGATAAAAAGATACATTTTTGTTTGCAATTTTAGATGCAAACAAATTATAGATAAAAAGATACATTTTTGTTTGCAATTTTAGATGCAAACAAATTATAGATAAAAAGATATATTTTTGTTTGCAATTTTAGATGCAAACAAATTATAGATAAAAAGATACATTTTTGTTTGCAATTTTAGATGCAAACAAATTATTGATAAAAAGATACATTTTTTGTTTGCAATTTTAGATGCAAACAAATTAGTAGAAGAGTCTAGATGCGAACAAATAATAAAAGAAAGATTACATTTTTCTTTCATTTATTTACACCCTTTAATGTAAATAAACATGAAATAAAGAGTTGTACTTTATTTTACATTCCTTGTTGTAATAAAATTACAAATTTAAGGATACATTTTTATTTGCGTTCCTCAACGCAAATAAATCCTGAATAGGGTAATATACATTTTTATTTGCAGTCCCGAATGCAAATAAAATATGAAAATTAAAGGTTGCATTTTAATGTAATTTTAAGAAGGAAGAGAATAAGAATCATATTTCATTTAGAAATATGTTTTGTATTAAATACTATTTTAATGTAGTGTTAGAAGCATAGGAAGGAATTCACATTTTGTTCATAGAAGGGATTGAACAAAAATATTCATTTTTGTTCGTCGGATGGAAATCAACTATTTCACTCCTTAAAATATAATGAGTACGGAAGTTGAAACATGAATTGACATTAAAAATCATGAATGAACGGGCAATACAATTTATAGTCAATATACTATCAAATTGGTGTATGAAATAAAACACGTTTTAGCTAACTTAATAAGCATGGATATAGGATATATATATATATATATATTTATATATATATAAAATTCACACCTTCATTTGGTGCGATATTCACGTGAATGTAATCGCTTAAGGAATTATATATATATATATAAATATAAATAGAAATTAAACGAATCGCGCACGGTAGTTCGCGTTTCGGCAATCGTGACTTTAAACGATTGTACCGAAAGATCCAACTATCGGATTTTCCCAAAACCGGAACCATTGGAACCGCTTTGGGAAGATATTTCCTATAAGACCAATTTTGTCAAAATCCAACGGTTTGATTTCAAGATATATGTAAATCAGATGTAGAGAAAAACAGCGCCAAAGCCACACTTAACCCGAAGCGCCGTTTGATTTTATTGAGCTATTTTTTTTAAATAAATAAAGATAACGATAAATAGTTATAAATTAATGTTAACGGTATGAAATGATTTAAATAATAATTATTCGATAATTATTTGAAAAGTCCGAGTTCTACTCATTTCAAATAATTATATGTCAATGAAGAGACGAAGACGGTGTTGAAGACCGGCGATCTTCGCATCGAACAGAGGTATTGCTACTGAGGTCCTCGATAGGAGTAGCTACCCTGAAGGGATTTCGGCGGTAGTCGTCCGTACATATGTGATGACTGTCCGGGTAAACGAGAGCCTCTAAGGTGTCTCCGGTTCCGTTCAGACCAAGAACGGACTTGTAAATGGATGCATGTCTGACGTTGAACTTCGTACCATGTAAACTGATTTCTGTTTAATATACAACCGCTGGTGGTAAGAGAATTTATTCTTTCGCTCAACACCCTTAGAGGTTGTGTATTGATAGTTGTTAATTTCATGGCATGGATTGTCAGCGGGAAATGCTAAGATGCAAATGATCAAGGCTTTGTTGAAAAGCAGGCCTTGTGGTTGATGATCAAAGCATAGCCTATTTAGGCATAGCTTTGTGTATATCGTTACTTCGCGAGCCTCACACACCGGTTGAGTCTAAAACGGGAGAAGGGAACGCAGGGAGTGCACACGTTTCTTTCTAGTTAGAAGTGGTGTCAGCGCTTAAACTGGCTGACATTTGCTTATGTGGTTGTTGGAATATTTTTGCGAGGCCTCGGTTTATTCTTATCGGTCGCCCTCGGCCGATTTGTAGGTCCAATAAGATCGGGGAACGTGTGTTCAGGCATAACTAATCCACTAAAGAATCTGTGGACTGGCAGTGCTGTATCCAAGGGTTCGCCAGCGTCCGAATCCTGAGACATTGCTAGAGTGTCTCGAATCGGTCAGGAGCCCCTCCCTAGCCTTGACTAATGATGAAAACCCAACTTTCAATACGTACCATGCGGTTTTGATTGCATAACTAGTATGGCGACATAGTAGATGGTAGCTATGCCGTCTAGGATTAATATTATAATTGAAATATTTTCTTTAAACATATACACACTAATAATAATATCGTATTTTGCGTATTTATCATCTTTTGACCTTTATAAGGTAAAACCCTATCCTCCGGTTTGCGTTGCATTGTGTGATGGGACCTGGGTAAAAAGCATTGCGTTATTTAACCTTATACTTTATTTATTGCACTGATAATCCCATGGAGTAAACCTGTTCCGCGATAGCAGCGTGGTCCTCGTGATTGTCAAACCCGTTAGTTAATTAAGATATCTCATACCAGTCCTATGACTGACTCGTAGTTTGTTTCACCTTTTGGAAACTCGGGTGCCCTCTTTTACACGGGCAGCCAAGTGACAGGTTAGGGTTGGATATTCGTTGGATGGAAGCTTGCTAATGGAGATGCGGAAGAAACTTTCCTTTTATCTTTTACTTTCTTCTTAAGACGTTGAGACAGTACTTAGTATTGATGTAATTTGAGAGATTGAGACTCTATTTCTTTTCTTTAAGACATCTATTTTGTTTAGTGTAATTCTGTGCTGCATACTCTGATGTTTCAGGGATGATGTTTGTGATGACATTTCTTTCTACTGCAATGATTTATATGTTCTGCTATTACTCTGAGATCTGTTATTGTTCTAGTTATGTTATATTCCATACGATTTTCCTTACTTTCGTTACATGGAAGTTTGGGGTCATCACAAATAATGTGTGTCACATTTAATTGTCATTTATTTAGGAATAATGTGTGTCACATTTAGTTGTCACTTATTTAGGAATAATGTGTGTCATATTTAATTGTCATTTATTTAGGAATAATGTGTGTCACATTTAATTGTCATTTATTTAGGAATAATGTTGCAACACACTTAATTGTCATTTATCTAGGAATAATGTGTTTCACATTTAATTGTCATTTATTTAGGAATAATGTGTGTCACATTTAATTGTCATTTATTTTGGAATAATGTGTGTCACATTTAATTGTTATTTATTTTGGAATAATGTGTGTCACATTTAATTGTCATTTATTTAGGATTAATGTGCATCACATTTAATTGTCATTTATTTAGGAATAATGTGTGTCACATTTAATTGTCATTTATTTACACATTTAATTGTCGTTTATTTTAGAATAATGTGTGTCACATTGAATTGTCATTTATTTAGGAATAATGTGTGTCACATTTAATTGTCATTTATTTAGCTATAATGTGTGTCACATTTAATTGTCATTTATTTAGGAACAATGTGTGTCACATTTAATTGTCATTTATTTAGGAATAATGTGTGTCGCATTTAATTGACATTTTTTAGGAATAATGTGTGTCACATTTAATTGTCATTTATTTAGGAATAATGTGTGTCACATTTAATTGTCATTTATTTACACATTTAATTGTCATTTATTTTAGAATAATGTGTGTCACATTTAATTGTCATTTATTTAGGAATAATGTGTGCCACATTTAATTGTCATTTATTTAGCTATAATGTGTGTCACATTTAATTGTCATTTATTTAGGAACAATGTGTGTCACATTTAATTGTCATTTATTTAGGAATAATGTGTATCACATTTAATTGTCATTTTTTAGGAATAATGTGTGTCACATTTAATTGTCATTTATTAGGAATAATGTTGCGTCACACTCAATTGTCATTTATTTAGGAATAATGTGTGTCACATTTAATTGTCATTTATTTATGAATAATGTGTGTCACCTTTAATTGTCATTTTTTTTTAGGAATAATGTGTGTCACATTTAATTGTCATTTATTAGGAATAATGTTGCGTCACACGTAACAACCCGGAATTTTGGAACCAATTTAAAAATTTTATTTCAGGAAATTTTAATAGAAAATGCGTCAAAAAAAAAAGTTAAACAATAAAAAGCTTACATTTTTATTGTAAAGGAAAAAAAAATAAAAAATAAAATTTTTTTGAACATTGGTTTGAATAGGAAAGTTGTTGTAACATAAAAAACTCACATTTTCATGTAATAATATGATTCATTAAAAATTACACTTTAATGTAAAAAGAATCGTTACTAAATGATCACTATTGAAAGAAAATTGGTTAACCTTAAAAACACATTTTTATTGTAAGATGAAACATATAAAAAGTTGCACAACTTAATAATCAGAGAAAATGAATCAAACATTAATATAAAAATTTGAATGAAATATGTGTGGTCCCATCATGCCTAGTCAACTAATTAGATTTCATTTGTCACCTACTACATATGTAGGGACAAGTAAAAGATAAAATTTAAAATATATATAACCAAGTGAAGAAAAAAAAAGGGAAAGTCGCCTCCTTCATAAATAAATAAAATTTGAAATTATAACCAATGAAAATTAGAGGGGTGTCATTTATTGCAAGAAGAAAATAGATTACATTTTTGTTAACATTAAAAGGAGTTGATAAGAATTAACATTTTTTTTAACATTAAAAGGATTTGATGAGAATCAGCATCTTTGTTAACATTAGAACTAGAATTTACATTTATGTAAAGGATGTCATTAGAATGAGAATCTCATTTTTAGTGAAAAATGAACATTAGAATTAAATTAACATTGTTGGCTTACATTTAAAAATGGATTAGAAAAAAAAAGGGACATTTTTGGTATACTAAGAATGAATTAGCAAAATGATCATTAATAAGAATCAAAACAAAAATACATTTTGATTTCATAAGAAGGAAAAAGAATAATGAAAGGATTATTTCAGTCAGTAACATGGGTAGTAATAACTAAAATGATAAATTGGTAAATACATAATTCTACATATATATATATATATATATATATATATATTATCCATCCCAAAAATATATGTAAACAGCGTAAACATAATTATGAATTAGAAACAATGTTAGGTAAGCTTTGATTGAATTTTTCAATTAAAGGCAGGAATATTGAAATGTCTCTCATAATAAATGGGAAATAAATAATTTGTAATCTTGAGGTTTTGGCAATAAATATGGAATTGTTTGCAGAATTGTAAAGGTCACAAAATTTTGAGTAAGGGGATTAGAATTGTAAATAAGTAATTTAAGGAAAATTAAATAAATAAAATACTCTACCTATGCGCGTATAAATACACTCAGACAATACATAACCCTAATCCTCACTTGTACAGCCTCCGGTTACCAAACGTATGGCAGAAAAGCTCCAACCCGTTTTCAATCCTTTCTCTCAATTCTCTAAATAAAATTCGAAACTAATTATATGAAAATGAAGAGGAGATCGAGGTCTCCATTATCAACGGCTATGATCTGAAATGGTGCTGCAGACCTCTCGAATTCCGTGCGTGAAGACCGGCGGTTTGACCTCATTTCTGGCGCCAGGCGGAGCACTGAGTTGGCGGGGCTTTAGGGTGAAGGCGGAGTCGATGATGGCCAACGGTGTGGAGATGTTGGATCTCGGTCTGGAAGTCCGGTGGGTGGCGCACCAGTGAAGTTGAACAACGAAGATGGGTTCCGTGAGTTTGCTGAAGGAAGAGAGAAAGGTTTAAGAACCTTAATGACAAATTAGTGTTATTTATATTTAATTAATAATTATTATGATCAAAAGTTTAAACCCTTGTAATTTATTTATTTATTTCTAAACAGAATTTGACGATTATCGTTGCGTTGGATTCGTATTTCAGAGACCTACAACATAGGACAGTCTAGATCTGAAAACAAGGACTTTGAAAATTCAGAAAATATAGTGGTGAGATTTCTTTGTTTTAAATTAATTAATTAATTTAATTTATTTGTTTTGCGATGTGATAAGCATATGTTAAGCTTCAGATCTATTTTGTTTTGACAAGTTGTGATGATGGTTGTTCTGTGCTTGCGATGGATAGTTATAAATCCATGTGTGCTAGTCCTTTTGGTTATCACTTTTGTTATATTGGATTGATCTTTTTTTATTTTTTATTTTTTTTTATTTAAAAAAAAATAGAAGGAATATAATAGTCACCTTTTTGTTATCACTTTGGTTATATTGAATTGATTTATTGCATCAATTCAAAGATAAAAGAAATGTAACGGTCACTTCTTTTTGTTATCACTCTTGCTATATTGAATTGATTTATTTCATCAATTCAAAAATAAAGAAACATGATTTGTCATCTTATCACTTTGGTTTATTTGGAATTGATTTATTTTATCAATTCAAAAATAAAAGGAATATGATTGTCATTTAACGTTATCACATGAAATCTAGCCTTATATCTAGCGTGGTGTTAATGTCATGAAAATGAACTTATGTTTAGCGTTATGTTAATAACATGAATTGTGGTTAAAAATTTTATTTACAATTTTCATATGTAAATAAAAAGAGAACAAAACTTGATTTTTAAAGAAATCATTTTTATTTACATTTCATTGGTGAATAATAAAAGAAGAACTTTTTGTCAAAACTTGTTTAAATGAAAAAGAACAACGTTTGTGATTAAAACTTGATTAGTGATAAATAATCACATTTAAGGTCAAAACCTGATTTATGAAAAGGGTGATATTTATTTACATTAGATTACATTTGTAAATAAGGAAAAAAAAATCAAAACTTGATTAGAGGAAAAAGGTGATTTTATTTACATTTCATTTGTAAATATATAAAGGTCAAAACTTGGATTTAAACAAAATCATACATGGTTAAGCGAACTTGGATTTGAAACAAATCATATTTTGTTAAGCGAACATTGAAATGAAACAAAAGTTCATATTTTTGTTATTGAATAAAAGTGAAACAAAAGAAAAAAATTCACATTTTTGTTAGAGAATGAAATTGAAACAAAAGTTACATTGTTTGGTTTAAATGTAATAAAAGAACAAAATTTACATTTTTTGGTTAAAATGTAAATAAAGAACAAAAGTTACATTTTTGTTAATGAGACAAGATTAACATTTTTGTTAATGAAACAAGATTTACATTTTTGTTAATAAGAAAAGATTTACATTTTTTTTAGTAAGAATAAAATTTACATTTTTGTTAATTAGATTATTAAGAACAAAACTCACATTTTGTTTACATTGAAAAGTTATTAAACAAAATCCTCATTTTGTTTGCATTGAAAAGTTGATAACAAAAATCCTCATCTTTGTTTGCATTAAAAGTTGATAAAGAAAAAAATCATCATTTTTGTTTGCATCAAAAGTTAACAAACCAAATTATCATTTTGTTGTATGAAAAGCTGTCAACAAAGATTAGTCATTTGGTCGAATTGAAATTTATAAAATAAATTTGCTCAATTTAAAGAAATGAATTGGGAACATTCATTTTTCTCAATTTAAAGAAATGAATTATAAACATTCCTTTTTGGTCATTTTATAGGAATGAAGTATAAACATTCAGTTTTGCCATTTAAAATGATTAAACCAAAAACATATATTTTTGTTTATTTAAAAGAATTAGAATAAAAGGGACATCTTGTCACTTTAAAAGAATTAGAATAAAAAGAGACATTTTTGTTATTTAAAAAAAAAATGAAGTAAAATATTCATTTTGTTGTTAAAAATGAATGAGACCAAAAATATACTTTTTGGTCAATAATTAAGAGTTAAGATTTTATTGTCATTTGTTAACAATAAAAAGAATTGAAATAAAAGTTAAGATTTTTATTGTCATTTGTACACAATAAAAAGAATTGAAATATGTGTATGTGATGTGAAATGTTTGATGTGTTAAATATATTGTTAGAATATTCAAACTGAATATTACACTTCCATTTACAAGTCATCCGACTTGTCTATGTGATTGGGACGATAAATTTTTACACAATCGCCCAAGTGCACAAATAATTTATTTAATTATTTGTTATGTGTATGTGTTGGTTGAAACCCCACACGGGTCTTGGGTTGATATCCACACATCGCCCTTGTGATTAGTTATAAGCGTTATTTATTTGATGCTTATACAGTATTAATATTCACTTTGGATGTTATTAATGATCTTATCATTAGTGTAGAATACATTGCGATGTTTGAAATCCATATAATTAAATTATATGGTAATTGTTTTAGGTCTCATTCCAATTTTGAATTAAAAGAATATTTAATTTAATATTTAGTTAAAGAAAACAAATAATGACTTTGATGTTTTGAATTCAAAAGATTTTGTTTTGTTTGTTAAAAAGTTACAATGAAAAAGGTTGAATTAAAATATGAATTGGGCCATGACACGAGGTTAAGCCCAACTTATGGGATAAGTCTGCCCGGAACCAACCGGCATATCCAGCATCCATAAGTCGCAGGCTTAATGTGGGAGGTCTGGCCCAGTATAAAATATAATTGAATAAGAAGTAATTGGGCTATTTAATCTATTTTATATAACAACGCCATTTTAACCCGAACGGGTTATCGATCAATTTAATTCACTTTAAATGAATATAAGAAGTGATTTTCAAAATAGACTATTTTGAGAATGTTAATATTTTAATATGAAAAGAAAATAAAATATTCAATTTAGACTTTAAATTGCAATGAAGTTAAAATCGTTTTAAATGGATTTATAACTATTTTATAAAGTGTGTTAAAATGGAAATCGCCAATATAATATATATAATATATATAATGATTTAATGGTTAACTAGAATAAATCTTATAATTAAGATTTAAGAAGTTTTCCAATAAATTAATATTTGGAATTAAATAGAATAAATTGGATTTTTAGGTTGTCGTGAATGGTGTCTTAAATAACACTGTTCTTAACCCCAGTTAAGATAAGAATAAATCTTTTAATTAAGATTATTAGAGTTTCAATTATATTTAATAATTTGAATAAAATGATTTGTGAATTGAGTTTATCGTGAACAATGTTTTTAAACGACATCTGTTCTTTAACTCAATTTATAGTGAGAATATAACTTGGAATTTATAAATCTTTTATTATGATTTAATAGAAAATTTTCCAAAGTAAAGTTTTCCAATTTAATATATTAAATTGGGATTGAATGGAATTTGATTTAATAATATTCGAGATGAGCTTCTGTAAAAGAAGGCCGTTAATATATATGGAATTTAAAAGGCTTTGCCGTTATTCCATTTATATTAATAGTCCGATACAGAAATTTATATCGATTATACATTGGTCCGATTTCTATAAAAAATCTATATTTAATGGAAGATGAATTTGAGTTTATCGTGAACAATGTTTTCAATGATATTAGTTCTTTAACTCAAATAAGATAAGATTAATTTCTTAAAATTAAAAATTAAAAAAAAAATCATTAAATAATGATTTTGATATTTAAAACCAAATTGGAGTTTTTAATAAATCTTTAAAAGAAAGATTTAAGAATAAATTTGAAGAATTTATCTTTGATAAGATAATGCGAATAATTCATTAGAAGAATAATTCTGAATTGGAATGTGGCGTTGGATGTGTTTTTATAGTATTTGATTTTTAATTATAAAAATACGAGAGTTATTCGGAAAGACCAGGTTTAACCCATTCCGAATAATTTCTACGACGATGAAGAGTCGAAGATGAAGACGGTGATTGAAGACCGACGATCTTCACATCAGATGGATGTGTTGCTACTGAGACCCTTGATGGGAGTAGCTACCTTGAAGGGGCTTCAGTGGTGGCCGTCCGGACTAGTGTTGATTGTTCGGATTTGGTTTTCGCTCAGACCCAGAGCATAAGCTAGGAATGGATGTGTGTCTGACATTGGATTTCGTTCCATGTGAATTAAATTGATCTTTATTAATGTATATCTGATTGGTGGTGGAGAATTTATTCTCTGCTTAACACCCTGGTATATATTAATAGTGATTGATCGCATGGCGTGAATTGTCAATGTGGCACGCCAAGATGCAATTGATCAAGGCTTTTGTTGAAAAGCAGGGCCTTGTGGGATGATCAAAGTATAGCCTATCACGGCATAGCTTTGTGTATATCGTGACTTCGCGAGCCTCACACCCCGGTATGAGTCAAAAACGGGATATGGACCGTAGGGAGTGCACACGTTTCTTTCTAGCTAGAGTGATGTCAGCGACCTACCAGCCCTGACATTTTACTTATGTGGATGATGGATTTTGAGGCGCCTCGGATTTTTATAGGCCGATAGTGGTCATACTATAGGTCCAAAGGGACCGGGAAGCGTGTGTTCAGGCATAACTAATCCACTGCCCATAGGCGGGGACCGGCCCTACCGCATCCAAGGGTTCACTACGGGGGATCCTGAGGCATTTGCTAGAGTGTCTCGAATCGGAGAGGAGCTTGCCCCTAGCCTCGACTCATGATGGAAACCCAATTCCCAATACGCCCTTGCGGTTTTGATTGTAGAACTAGTACGGCGACATAGTATATGGTACCTATGCCGTCTAGGATTGATATTATATTTGAATGTTTTATATACATATACACACTAACAATAATATCGTTTTTACGTATCAAGCATCTTTTGACCATTATAAGGTAAAACCCTATCCTCTGGTGTGCGTTGCATTGTGTGATGGGACCTGGGTCTTATAATGGTTTCATTTTTCTAAAAAGCATTGCGTTGTTTAACGATTTACCTTATTTTATGCACTGGCAATCCAATGGAGTAAACCCGTTCCGCGTTAGCGGCGTGGTCCTGTGATTCGCCTTATTATTAGATAAGTCTAGTTAAGATTTCTCATACCAGTCCCATGACTGACCTGTAGTTTGTTTCACTGGCAAACTCGGGTGCCCATATTTTTCACACGGGCAGTCGAGTAGCTTTTGCAGATTTATTTACAGGATCCTGGTCTACAGCTGAAGCGGTATTCGGGAAGCTCTGTACCCGTTTATTTCTTTTCAGTTGTACATTTGTGTTATTTTTCCGCCGCTATTTAAATGTAATTTAAACTCTGATATTGTATTTCAAATGTATATTATTTATACTCTGGAATATTCTTGTACTCTGATGTATTGTTGTAATCAGCAATAAAAATGTTCTTCAGTTTGTGTTCTGATGTGAGTTGTTCTCAAAGCAGTCCATGCTTTCCTCTACTGGGAAGTTTGGGGCATCACAGGTGGTATCAGAGCTTTGGTTTACAGAGCTCGAGAACAAGACACATTAGAACCAAACGAAAGAATTCATCAGAGATTGGATTAGTAATATCCAATGAGAATAACTCGTTAGAGATAGGATCAATAGTATCCTAGAACGAGCGTAAAGAGTATTATTTTCTTTAAAATAAAAACAAAATTTAGTTTTGAAAATTTTATCTTAAAATGCGTATTTGAGTATATTATATTTTAATGTGGACAATCGAGTATATAAAGATTTCGAATATACGAGTAATTAACGGATATTCGAAGTTTTAATATACTGGGTAGATATAGAATCACACTCTAGTCGCCCGGAGATAATTCTGGTGATATGTCGACCATCACCAGTATTTATGTTCGAGTCTCGAAAGTGCGATTTCTATATATTTCCATTGACTGGTATGAGAAACAAAACTTAGTAAGGACACATTGCTGTGATTTGCACAAAAATATGATTTTTGACTATATATAAAAGTTATATACATTTGAAAAGTTAATCACCTAATTGATTGATGGTTGTGATGTTTGATTATTAGTTTCACTAATTAAAATATTAGAATGATAATTAATTAAACCGATAAATAAAAATTTAAAGTTGAGTTAGTTAATTAAACAACTTTTAGCTTCATTCCTTTTCGAGGACGAAAAGATTTTAAGTGGGGGCGACTGTAACAACCCGGAATTTTGGAACCAATTTAAAAATTTTATTTCAGGAAATTTTAATAGAAAATGCGTCAAAAAAAAAAGTTAAACAATAAAAAGCTTACATTTTTATTGTAAAGGAAAAAAAAATAAAAAAAAATTTTTTTTTGAACATTGGTTTGAATAGGAAAGTTGTTGTAACATAAAAAAACTCACATTTTCATGTAATAATATGATTCATTAAAAATTACACTTTAATGTAAAAAGAATCGTTACTAAATGATCACTATTGAAAGAAAATTGGTTAACCTTAAAAACACATTTTTATTGTAAGATGAAACATATAAAAAGTTGCACAACTTAATAATCAGAGAAAATGAATCAAACATTAATATAAAATTTTGAATGAAATATGTGTGGTCCCATCATGCCTAGTCAACTAATTAGATTTCATTTGTCACCTACTACATATGTAGGGACAAGTAAAAGATAAAATTTAAAATATATATAACCAAGTGAAGAAAAAAAAAGGGAAAGTCGCCTCCTTCATAAATAAATAAAATTTGAAATTATAACCAATGAAAATTAGAGGGGTGTCATTTATTGCAAGAAGAAAATAGATTACATTTTTGTTAACATTAAAAGGAGTTGATACATCTTTGTTAACATTAGAACTAGAATTTACATTTATGTAAAGGATGTCATTAGAATGAGAATCTCATTTTTAGTGAAAAATGAACATTAGAATTAAATTAACATTGTTGGCTTACATTTAAAAATGGATTAGAAAAAAAAGGGACATTTTTGGTATACTAAGAATGAATTAGCAAAATGATCATTAATAAGAATCAAAACAAAAATACATTTTGATTTCATAAGAAGGAAAAAGAATAATGAAAGGATTATTTCAGTCAGTAACATGGGTAGTAATAACTAAAATGATAAATTGGTAAATACATAATTCTACATATATATATATATATATATATATATTATCCATCCCAAAAATATATGTAAACAGCGTAAACATAATTATGAATTAGAAACAATGTTAGGTAAGCTTTGATTGAATTTTTCAATTAAAGGCAGGAATATTGAAATGTCTCTCATAATAAATGGGAAATAAATAATTTGTAATCTTGAGGTTTTGGCAATAAATATGGAATTGTTTGCAGAATTGTAAAGGTCACAAAATTTTGAGTAAGGGGATTAGAATTGTAAATAAGTAATTTAAGGAAAATTAAATAAATAAAATACTCTACCTATGCGCGTATAAATACACTCAGACAATACATAACCCTAATCCTCACTTGTACAGCCTCCGGTTACCAAACGTATGGCAGAAAAGCTCCAACCCGTTTTCAATCCTTTCTCTCAATTCTCTAAATAAAATTCGAAACTAATTATATGAAAATGAAGAGGAGATCGAGGTCTCCATTATCAACGGCTATGATCTGAAATGGTGCTGCAGACCTCTCGAATTCCGTGCGTGAAGACCGGCGGTTTGACCTCATTTCTGGCGCCAGGCGGAGCACTGAGTTGGCGGGGCTTTAGGGTGAAGGCGGAGTCGATGATGGCCAACGGTGTGGAGATGTTGGATCTCGGTCTGGAAGTCCGGTGGGTGGCGCACCAGTGAAGTTGAACAACGAAGATGGGTTCCGTGAGTTTGCTGAAGGAAGAGAGAAAGGTTTAAGAACCTTAATGACAAATTAGTGTTATTTATATTTAATTAATAATTATTATGATCAAAAGTTTAAACCCTTGTAATTTATTTATTTATTTCTAAACAGAATTTGACGATTATCGTTGCGTTGGATTCGTATTTCAGAGACCTACAACATAGGACAGTCTAGATCTGAAAACAAGGACTTTGAAAATTCAGAAAATATAGTGGTGAGATTTCTTTGTTTTAAATTAATTAATTAATTAATTTAATTTATTTGTTTTGCGATGTGATAAGCATATGTTAAGCTTCAGATCTATTTTGTTTTGACAAGTTGTGATGATGGTTGTTCTGTGCTTGCGATGGATAGTTATAAATCCATGTGTGCTAGTCCTTTTGGTTATCACTTTTGTTATATTGGATTGATCTTTTTTTATTTTTTATTTGTTTTTATTTAAAAAAAAATAGAAGGAATATAATAGTCACCTTTTTGTTATCACTTTGGTTATATTGAATTGATTTATTGCATCAATTCAAAGATAAAAGAAATGTAACGGTCACTTCTTTTTGTTATCACTCTTGCTATATTGAATTGATTTATTTCATCAATTCAAAAATAAAGAAACATGATTTGTCATCTTATCACTTTGGTTTATTTGGAATTGATTTATTTTATCAATTCAAAAATAAAAGGAATATGATTGTCATTTAACGTTATCACATGAAATCTAGCCTTATATCTAGCGTGGTGTTAATGTCATGAAAATGAACTTATGTTTAGCGTTATGTTAATAACATGAATTGTGGTTAAAAATTTTATTTACAATTTTCATATGTAAATAAAAAGAGAACAAAACTTGATTTTTAAAGAAATCATTTTTATTTACATTTCATTGGTGAATAATAAAAGAAGAACTTTTTGTCAAAACTTGTTTAAATGAAAAAGAACAACGTTTGTGATTAAAACTTGATTAGTGATAAATAATCACATTTAAGGTCAAAACCTGATTTATGAAAAGGGTGATATTTATTTACATTAGATTACATTTGTAAATAAGGAAAAAAAATCAAAACTTGATTAGAGGAAAAAGGTGATTTTATTTACATTTCATTTGTAAATATATAAAGGTCAAAACTTGGATTTAAACAAAATCATACATGGTTAAGCGAACTTGGATTTGAAACAAATCATATTTTGTTAAGCGAACATTGAAATGAAACAAAAGTTCATATTTTTGTTATTGAATAAAAGTGAAACAAAAGAAAAAAATTCACATTTTTGTTAGAGAATGAAATTGAAACAAAAGTTACATTGTTTGGTTTAAATGTAATAAAAGAACAAAATTTACATTTTTTGGTTAAAATGTAAATAAAGAACAAAAGTTACATTTTTGTTAATGAGACAAGATTAACATTTTTGTTAATGAAACAAGATTTACATTTTTGTTAATAAGAAAAGATTTACATTTTTTTTAGTAAGAATAAAATTTACATTTTTGTTAATTAGATTATTAAGAACAAAACTCACATTTTGTTTACATTGAAAAGTTATTAAACAAAATCCTCATTTTGTTTGCATTGAAAAGTTGATAACAAAAATCCTCATCTTTGTTTGCATTAAAAGTTGATAAAGAAAAAAATCATCATTTTTGTTTGCATCAAAAGTTAACAAACCAAATTATCATTTTGTTGTATGAAAAGCTGTCAACAAAGATTAGTCATTTGGTCGAATTGAAATTTATAAAATAAATTTGCTCAATTTAAAGAAATGAATTGGGAACATTCATTTTTCTCAATTTAAAGAAATGAATTATAAACATTCCTTTTTGGTCATTTTATAGGAATGAAGTATAAACATTCAGTTTTGCCATTTAAAATGATTAAACCAAAAACATATATTTTTGTTTATTTAAAAGAATTAGAATAAAAGGGACATCTTGTCACTTTAAAAGAATTAGAATAAAAAGAGACATTTTTGTTATTTAAAAAAAAAATGAAGTAAAATATTCATTTTGTTGTTAAAAATGAATGAGACCAAAAATATACTTTTTGGTCAATAATTAAGAGTTAAGATTTTATTGTCATTTGTTAACAATAAAAAGAATTGAAATAAAAGTTAAGATTTTTATTGTCATTTGTACACAATAAAAAGAATTGAAATATGTGTATGTGATGTGAAATGTTTGATGTGTTAAATATATTGTTAGAATATTCAAACTGAATATTACACTTCCATTTACAAGTCATCCGACTTGTCTATGTGATTGGGACGATAAATTTTTACACAATCGCCCAAGTGCACAAATAATTTATTTAATTATTTGTTATGTGTATGTGTTGGTTGAAACCCCACACGGGTCTTGGGTTGATATCCACACATCGCCCTTGTGATTAGTTATAAGCGTTATTTATTTGATGCTTATACAGTATTAATATTCACTTTGGATGTTATTAATGATCTTATCATTAGTGTAGAATACATTGCGATGTTTGAAATCCATATAATTAAATTATATGGTAATTGTTTTAGGTCTCATTCCAATTTTGAATTAAAAGAATATTTAATTTAATATTTAGTTAAAGAAAACAAATAATGACTTTGATGTTTTGAATTCAAAAGATTTTGTTTTGTTTGTTAAAAAGTTACAATGAAAAAGGTTGAATTAAAATATGAATTGGGCCATGACACGAGGTTAAGCCCAACTTATGGGATAAGTCTGCCCGGAACCAACCGGCATATCCAGCATCCATAAGTCGCAGGCTTAATGTGGGAGGTCTGGCCCAGTATAAAATATAATTGAATAAGAAGTAATTGGGCTATTTAATCTATTTTATATAACAACGCCATTTTAACCCGAACGGGTTATCGATCAATTTAATTCACTTTAAATGAATATAAGAAGTGATTTTCAAAATAGACTATTTTGAGAATGTTAATATTTTAATATGAAAAGAAAATAAAATATTCAATTTAGACTTTAAATTGCAATGAAGTTAAAATCGTTTTAAATGGATTTATAACTATTTTATAAAGTGTGTTAAAATGGAAATCGCCAATATAATATATATAATATATATAATGATTTAATGGTTAACTAGAATAAATCTTATAATTAAGATTTAAGAAGTTTTCCAATAAATTAATATTTGGAATTAAATAGAATAAATTGGATTTTTAGGTTGTCGTGAATGGTGTCTTAAATAACACTGTTCTTAACCCCAGTTAAGATAAGAATAAATCTTTTAATTAAGATTATTAGAGTTTCAATTATATTTAATAATTTGAATAAAATGATTTGTGAATTGAGTTTATCGTGAACAATGTTTTTAAACGACATCTGTTCTTTAACTCAATTTATAGTGAGAATATAACTTGGAATTTATAAATCTTTTATTATGATTTAATAGAAAATTTTCCAAAGTAAAGTTTTCCAATTTAATATATTAAATTGGGATTGAATGGAATTTGATTTAATAATATTCGAGATGAGCTTCTGTAAAAGAAGGCCGTTAATATATATGGAATTTAAAAGGCTTTGCCGTTATTCCATTTATATTAATAGTCCGATACAGAAATTTATATCGATTATACATTGGTCCGATTTCTATAAAAAATCTATATTTAATGGAAGATGAATTTGAGTTTATCGTGAACAATGTTTTCAATGATATTAGTTCTTTAACTCAAATAAGATAAGATTAATTTCTTAAAATTAAAAATTAAAAAAAAAATCATTAAATAATGATTTTGATATTTAAAACCAAATTGGAGTTTTTAATAAATCTTTAAAAGAAAGATTTAAGAATAAATTTGAAGAATTTATCTTTGATAAGATAATGCGAATAATTCATTAGAAGAATAATTCTGAATTGGAATGTGGCGTTGGATGTGTTTTTATAGTATTTGATTTTTAATTATAAAAATACGAGAGTTATTCGGAAAGACCAGGTTTAACCCATTCCGAATAATTTCTACGACGATGAAGAGTCGAAGATGAAGACGGTGATTGAAGACCGACGATCTTCACATCAGATGGATGTGTTGCTACTGAGACCCTTGATGGGAGTAGCTACCTTGAAGGGGCTTCAGTGGTGGCCGTCCGGACTAGTGTTGATTGTTCGGATTTGGTTTTCGCTCAGACCCAGAGCATAAGCTAGGAATGGATGTGTGTCTGACATTGGATTTCGTTCCATGTGAATTAAATTGATCTTTATTAATGTATATCTGATTGGTGGTGGAGAATTTATTCTCTGCTTAACACCCTGGTATATATTAATAGTGATTGATCGCATGGCGTGAATTGTCAATGTGGCACGCCAAGATGCAATTGATCAAGGCTTTTGTTGAAAAGCAGGGCCTTGTGGGATGATCAAAGTATAGCCTATCACGGCATAGCTTTGTGTATATCGTGACTTCGCGAGCCTCACACCCCGGTATGAGTCAAAAACGGGATATGGACCGTAGGGAGTGCACACGTTTCTTTCTAGCTAGAGTGATGTCAGCGACCTACCAGCCCTGACATTTTACTTATGTGGATGATGGATTTTGAGGCGCCTCGGATTTTTATAGGCCGATAGTGGTCATACTATAGGTCCAAAGGGACCGGGAAGCGTGTGTTCAGGCATAACTAATCCACTGCCCATAGGCGGGGACCGGCCCTACCGCATCCAAGGGTTCACTACGGGGGATCCTGAGGCATTTGCTAGAGTGTCTCGAATCGGAGAGGAGCTTGCCCCTAGCCTCGACTCATGATGGAAACCCAATTCCCAATACGCCCTTGCGGTTTTGATTGTAGAACTAGTACGGCGACATAGTATATGGTACCTATGCCGTCTAGGATTGATATTATATTTGAATGTTTTATATACATATACACACTAACAATAATATCGTTTTTACGTATCAAGCATCTTTTGACCATTATAAGGTAAAACCCTATCCTCTGGTGTGCGTTGCATTGTGTGATGGGACCTGGGTCTTATAATGGTTTCATTTTTCTAAAAAGCATTGCGTTGTTTAACGATTTACCTTATTTTATGCACTGGCAATCCAATGGAGTAAACCCGTTCCGCGTTAGCGGCGTGGTCCTGTGATTCGCCTTATTATTAGATAAGTCTAGTTAAGATTTCTCATACCAGTCCCATGACTGACCTGTAGTTTGTTTCACTGGCAAACTCGGGTGCCCATATTTTTCACACGGGCAGTCGAGTAGCTTTTGCAGATTTATTTACAGGATCCTGGTCTACAGCTGAAGCGGTATTCGGGAAGCTCTGTACCCGTTTATTTCTTTTCAGTTGTACATTTGTGTTATTTTTCCGCCGCTATTTAAATGTAATTTAAACTCTGATATTGTATTTCAAATGTATATTATTTATACTCTGGAATATTCTTGTACTCTGATGTATTGTTGTAATCAGCAATAAAAATGTTCTTCAGTTTGTGTTCTGATGTGAGTTGTTCTCAAAGCAGTCCATGCTTTCCTCTACTGGGAAGTTTGGGGCATCACAGGTGGTATCAGAGCTTTGGTTTACAGAGCTCGAGAACAAGACACATTAGAACCAAACGAAAGAATTCATCAGAGATTGGATTAGTAATATCCAATGAGAATAACTCGTTAGAGATAGGATCAATAGTATCCTAGAACGAGCGTAAAGAGTATTATTTTCTTTAAAATAAAAACAAAATTTAGTTTTGAAAATTTTATCTTAAAATGCGTATTTGAGTATATTATATTTTAATGTGGACAATCGAGTATATAAAGATTTCGAATATACGAGTAATTAACGGATATTCGAAGTTTTAATATACTGGGTAGATATAGAATCACACTCTAGTCGCCCGGAGATAATTCTGGTGATATGTCGACCATCACCAGTATTTATGTTCGAGTCTCGAAAGTGCGATTTCTATATATTTCCATTGACTGGTATGAGAAACAAAACTTAGTAAGGACACATTGCTGTGATTTGCACAAAAATATGATTTTTGACTATATATAAAAGTTATATACATTTGAAAAGTTAATCACCTAATTGATTGATGGTTGTGATGTTTGATTATTAGTTTCACTAATTAAAATATTAGAATGATAATTAATTAAACCGATAAATAAAAATTTAAAGTTGAGTTAGTTAATTAAACAACTTTTAGCTTCATTCCTTTTCGAGGACGAAAAGATTTTAAGTGGGGGCGACTGTAACAACCCGGAATTTTGGAACCAATTTAAAAATTTTATTTCAGGAAATTTTAATAGAAAATGCGTCAAAAAAAAAAGTTAAACAATAAAAAGCTTACATTTTTATTGTAAAGGAAAAAAAAATAAAAAAAATTTTTTTTTTGAACATTGGTTTGAATAGGAAAGTTGTTGTAACATAAAAAAACTCACATTTTCATGTAATAATATGATTCATTAAAAATTACACTTTAATGTAAAAAGAATCGTTACTAAATGATCACTATTGAAAGAAAATTGGTTAACCTTAAAAACACATTTTTATTGTAAGATGAAACATATAAAAAGTTGCACAACTTAATAATCAGAGAAAATGAATCAAACATTAATATAAAATTTTGAATGAAATATGTGTGGTCCCATCATGCCTAGTCAACTAATTAGATTTCATTTGTCACCTACTACATATGTAGGGACAAGTAAAAGATAAAATTTAAAATATATATAACCAAGTGAAGAAAAAAAAAGGGAAAGTCGCCTCCTTCATAAATAAATAAAATTTGAAATTATAACCAATGAAAATTAGAGGGGTGTCATTTATTGCAAGAAGAAAATAGATTACATTTTTGTTAACATTAAAAGGAGTTGATACATCTTTGTTAACATTAGAACTAGAATTTACATTTATGTAAAGGATGTCATTAGAATGAGAATCTCATTTTTAGTGAAAAATGAACATTAGAATTAAATTAACATTGTTGGCTTACATTTAAAAATGGATTAGAAAAAAAAGGGACATTTTTGGTATACTAAGAATGAATTAGCAAAATGACCATTAATAAGAATCAAAACAAAAATACATTTTGATTTCATAAGAAGGAAAAAGAATAATGAAAGGATTATTTCAGTCAGTAACATGGGTAGTAATAACTAAAATGATAAATTGGTAAATACATAATTCTACATATATATATATATATATATATATTATCCATCCCAAAAATATATGTAAACAGCGTAAACATAATTATGAATTAGAAACAATGTTAGGTAAGCTTTGATTGAATTTTTCAATTAAAGGCAGGAATATTGAAATGTCTCTCATAATAAATGGGAAATAAATAATTTGTAATCTTGAGGTTTTGGCAATAAATATGGAATTGTTTGCAGAATTGTAAAGGTCACAAAATTTTGAGTAAGGGGATTAGAATTGTAAATAAGTAATTTAAGGAAAATTAAATAAATAAAATACTCTACCTATGCGCGTATAAATACACTCAGACAATACATAACCCTAATCCTCACTTGTACAGCCTCCGGTTACCAAACGTATGGCAGAAAAGCTCCAACCCGTTTTCAATCCTTTCTCTCAATTCTCTAAATAAAATTCGAAACTAATTATATGAAAATGAAGAGGAGATCGAGGTCTCCATTATCAACGGCTATGATCTGAAATGGTGCTGCAGACCTCTCGAATTCCGTGCGTGAAGACCGGCGGTTTGACCTCATTTCTGGCGCCAGGCGGAGCACTGAGTTGGCGGGGCTTTAGGGTGAAGGCGGAGTCGATGATGGCCAACGGTGTGGAGATGTTGGATCTCGGTCTGGAAGTCCGGTGGGTGGCGCACCAGTGAAGTTGAACAACGAAGATGGGTTCCGTGAGTTTGCTGAAGGAAGAGAGAAAGGTTTAAGAACCTTAATGACAAATTAGTGTTATTTATATTTAATTAATAATTATTATGATCAAAAGTTTAAACCCTTGTAATTTATTTATTTATTTCTAAACAGAATTTGACGATTATCGTTGCGTTGGATTCGTATTTCAGAGACCTACAACATAGGACAGTCTAGATCTGAAAACAAGGACTTTGAAAATTCAGAAAATATAGTGGTGAGATTTCTTTGTTTTAAATTAATTAATTAATTAATTTAATTTATTTGTTTTGCGATGTGATAAGCATATGTTAAGCTTCAGATCTATTTTGTTTTGACAAGTTGTGATGATGGTTGTTCTGTGCTTGCGATGGATAGTTATAAATCCATGTGTGCTAGTCCTTTTGGTTATCACTTTTGTTATATTGGATTGATCTTTTTTTATTTTTTATTTGTTTTTATTTAAAAAAAAATAGAAGGAATATAATAGTCACCTTTTTGTTATCACTTTGGTTATATTGAATTGATTTATTGCATCAATTCAAAGATAAAAGAAATGTAACGGTCACTTCTTTTTGTTATCACTCTTGCTATATTGAATTGATTTATTTCATCAATTCAAAAATAAAGAAACATGATTTGTCATCTTATCACTTTGGTTTATTTGGAATTGATTTATTTTATCAATTCAAAAATAAAAGGAATATGATTGTCATTTAACGTTATCACATGAAATCTAGCCTTATATCTAGCGTGGTGTTAATGTCATGAAAATGAACTTATGTTTAGCGTTATGTTAATAACATGAATTGTGGTTAAAAATTTTATTTACAATTTTCATATGTAAATAAAAAGAGAACAAAACTTGATTTTTAAAGAAATCATTTTTATTTACATTTCATTGGTGAATAATAAAAGAAGAACTTTTTGTCAAAACTTGTTTAAATGAAAAAGAACAACGTTTGTGATTAAAACTTGATTAGTGATAAATAATCACATTTAAGGTCAAAACCTGATTTATGAAAAGGGTGATATTTATTTACATTAGATTACATTTGTAAATAAGGAAAAAAAATCAAAACTTGATTAGAGGAAAAAGGTGATTTTATTTACATTTCATTTGTAAATATATAAAGGTCAAAACTTGGATTTAAACAAAATCATACATGGTTAAGCGAACTTGGATTTGAAACAAATCATATTTTGTTAAGCGAACATTGAAATGAAACAAAAGTTCATATTTTTGTTATTGAATAAAAGTGAAACAAAAGAAAAAAATTCACATTTTTGTTAGAGAATGAAATTGAAACAAAAGTTACATTGTTTGGTTTAAATGTAATAAAAGAACAAAATTTACATTTTTTGGTTAAAATGTAAATAAAGAACAAAAGTTACATTTTTGTTAATGAGACAAGATTAACATTTTTGTTAATGAAACAAGATTTACATTTTTGTTAATAAGAAAAGATTTACATTTTTTTTAGTAAGAATAAAATTTACATTTTTGTTAATTAGATTATTAAGAACAAAACTCACATTTTGTTTACATTGAAAAGTTATTAAACAAAATCCTCATTTTGTTTGCATTGAAAAGTTGATAACAAAAATCCTCATCTTTGTTTGCATTAAAAGTTGATAAAGAAAAAAATCATCATTTTTGTTTGCATCAAAAGTTAACAAACCAAATTATCATTTTGTTGTATGAAAAGCTGTCAACAAAGATTAGTCATTTGGTCGAATTGAAATTTATAAAATAAATTTGCTCAATTTAAAGAAATGAATTGGGAACATTCATTTTTCTCAATTTAAAGAAATGAATTATAAACATTCCTTTTTGGTCATTTTATAGGAATGAAGTATAAACATTCAGTTTTGCCATTTAAAATGATTAAACCAAAAACATATATTTTTGTTTATTTAAAAGAATTAGAATAAAAGGGACATCTTGTCACTTTAAAAGAATTAGAATAAAAAGAGACATTTTTGTTATTTAAAAAAAAAATGAAGTAAAATATTCATTTTGTTGTTAAAAATGAATGAGACCAAAAATATACTTTTTGGTCAATAATTAAGAGTTAAGATTTTATTGTCATTTGTTAACAATAAAAAGAATTGAAATAAAAGTTAAGATTTTTATTGTCATTTGTACACAATAAAAAGAATTGAAATATGTGTATGTGATGTGAAATGTTTGATGTGTTAAATATATTGTTAGAATATTCAAACTGAATATTACACTTCCATTTACAAGTCATCCGACTTGTCTATGTGATTGGGACGATAAATTTTTACACAATCGCCCAAGTGCACAAATAATTTATTTAATTATTTGTTATGTGTATGTGTTGGTTGAAACCCCACACGGGTCTTGGGTTGATATCCACACATCGCCCTTGTGATTAGTTATAAGCGTTATTTATTTGATGCTTATACAGTATTAATATTCACTTTGGATGTTATTAATGATCTTATCATTAGTGTAGAATACATTGCGATGTTTGAAATCCATATAATTAAATTATATGGTAATTGTTTTAGGTCTCATTCCAATTTTGAATTAAAAGAATATTTAATTTAATATTTAGTTAAAGAAAACAAATAATGACTTTGATGTTTTGAATTCAAAAGATTTTGTTTTGTTTGTTAAAAAGTTACAATGAAAAAGGTTGAATTAAAATATGAATTGGGCCATGACACGAGGTTAAGCCCAACTTATGGGATAAGTCTGCCCGGAACCAACCGGCATATCCAGCATCCATAAGTCGCAGGCTTAATGTGGGAGGTCTGGCCCAGTATAAAATATAATTGAATAAGAAGTAATTGGGCTATTTAATCTATTTTATATAACAACGCCATTTTAACCCGAACGGGTTATCGATCAATTTAATTCACTTTAAATGAATATAAGAAGTGATTTTCAAAATAGACTATTTTGAGAATGTTAATATTTTAATATGAAAAGAAAATAAAATATTCAATTTAGACTTTAAATTGCAATGAAGTTAAAATCGTTTTAAATGGATTTATAACTATTTTATAAAGTGTGTTAAAATGGAAATCGCCAATATAATATATATAATATATATAATGATTTAATGGTTAACTAGAATAAATCTTATAATTAAGATTTAAGAAGTTTTCCAATAAATTAATATTTGGAATTAAATAGAATAAATTGGATTTTTAGGTTGTCGTGAATGGTGTCTTAAATAACACTGTTCTTAACCCCAGTTAAGATAAGAATAAATCTTTTAATTAAGATTATTAGAGTTTCAATTATATTTAATAATTTGAATAAAATGATTTGTGAATTGAGTTTATCGTGAACAATGTTTTTAAACGACATCTGTTCTTTAACTCAATTTATAGTGAGAATATAACTTGGAATTTATAAATCTTTTATTATGATTTAATAGAAAATTTTCCAAAGTAAAGTTTTCCAATTTAATATATTAAATTGGGATTGAATGGAATTTGATTTAATAATATTCGAGATGAGCTTCTGTAAAAGAAGGCCGTTAATATATATGGAATTTAAAAGGCTTTGCCGTTATTCCATTTATATTAATAGTCCGATACAGAAATTTATATCGATTATACATTGGTCCGATTTCTATAAAAAATCTATATTTAATGGAAGATGAATTTGAGTTTATCGTGAACAATGTTTTCAATGATATTAGTTCTTTAACTCAAATAAGATAAGATTAATTTCTTAAAATTAAAAATTAAAAAAAAAATCATTAAATAATGATTTTGATATTTAAAACCAAATTGGAGTTTTTAATAAATCTTTAAAAGAAAGATTTAAGAATAAATTTGAAGAATTTATCTTTGATAAGATAATGCGAATAATTCATTAGAAGAATAATTCTGAATTGGAATGTGGCGTTGGATGTGTTTTTATAGTATTTGATTTTTAATTATAAAAATACGAGAGTTATTCGGAAAGACCAGGTTTAACCCATTCCGAATAATTTCTACGACGATGAAGAGTCGAAGATGAAGACGGTGATTGAAGACCGACGATCTTCACATCAGATGGATGTGTTGCTACTGAGACCCTTGATGGGAGTAGCTACCTTGAAGGGGCTTCAGTGGTGGCCGTCCGGACTAGTGTTGATTGTTCGGATTTGGTTTTCGCTCAGACCCAGAGCATAAGCTAGGAATGGATGTGTGTCTGACATTGGATTTCGTTCCATGTGAATTAAATTGATCTTTATTAATGTATATCTGATTGGTGGTGGAGAATTTATTCTCTGCTTAACACCCTGGTATATATTAATAGTGATTGATCGCATGGCGTGAATTGTCAATGTGGCACGCCAAGATGCAATTGATCAAGGCTTTTGTTGAAAAGCAGGGCCTTGTGGGATGATCAAAGTATAGCCTATCACGACATAGCTTTGTGTATATCGTGACTTCGCGAGCCTCACACCCCGGTATGAGTCAAAAACGGGATATGGACCGTAGGGAGTGCACACGTTTCTTTCTAGCTAGAGTGATGTCAGCGACCTACCAGCCCTGACATTTTACTTATGTGGATGATGGATTTTGAGGCGCCTCGGATTTTTATAGGCCGATAGTGGTCATACTATAGGTCCAAAGGGACCGGGAAGCGTGTGTTCAGGCATAACTAATCCACTGCCCATAGGCGGGGACCGGCCCTACCGCATCCAAGGGTTCACTGCGGGGGATCCTGAGGCATTTGCTAGAGTGTCTCGAATCGGAGAGGAGCTTGCCCCTAGCCTCGACTCATGATGGAAACCCAATTCCCAATACGCCCTTGCGGTTTTGATTGTAGAACTAGTACGGCGACATAGTATATGGTACCTATGCCGTCTAGGATTGATATTATATTTGAATGTTTTATATACATATACACACTAACAATAATATCGTTTTTACGTATCAAGCATCTTTTGACCATTATAAGGTAAAACCCTATCCTCTGGTGTGCGTTGCATTGTGTGATGGGACCTGGGTCTTATAATGGTTTCATTTTTCTAAAAAGCATTGCGTTGTTTAACGATTTACCTTATTTTATGCACTGGCAATCCAATGGAGTAAACCCGTTCCGCGTTAGCGGCGTGGTCCTGTGATTCGCCTTATTATTAGATAAGTCTAGTTAAGATTTCTCATACCAGTCCCATGACTGACCTGTAGTTTGTTTCACTGGCAAACTCGGGTGCCCATATTTTTCACACGGGCAGTCGAGTAGCTTTTGCAGATTTATTTACAGGATCCTGGTCTACAGCTGAAGCGGTATTCGGGAAGCTCTGTACCCGTTTATTTCTTTTCAGTTGTACATTTGTGTTATTTTTCCGCCGCTATTTAAATGTAATTTAAACTCTGATATTGTATTTCAAATGTATATTATTTATACTCTGGAATATTCTTGTACTCTGATGTATTGTTGTAATCAGCAATAAAAATGTTCTTCAGTTTGTGTTCTGATGTGAGTTGTTCTCAAAGCAGTCCATGCTTTCCTCTACTGGGAAGTTTGGGGCATCACAATTGTCATTTATTTAGGAAAAATGTGTGTCACATTTAATTGTCATTTACTTAGGAATAATGTGTGTCACATTTAATTGTCATTTTTTTAGGAATAATGTGTGTCACATTTAATTGTCATATATTAGGAATATTGCCGCGTCACACTTAATTGTTATTTATTTAGGAATAATGTGTGCGTAACGACCCGGAAAATCTGAACCAATTTAAAATTTTATTTTAAATAATTTGGTGAAAAAATGTGGCAGAAATTAAAATTTTCATTTTTTAATAATATTAAAGCCAGTGAAAATAGTCAATTTTCAAACGATCTCTGTTTTCAACGAAACCACTATTGTTGGAACCGGGATGTCAAATTATTGCTAGGTTTCAATTTTTTAGAATTTTCCGAATTAATATGTGAGCGTGGCGAAGGAAAATGTGTTTTATTGGTTTCAGTCAAATTTAAACGACTGAAAAATAGCCATTTTTCAAACAGTCTAAGAATTCGACGAAACTAGTTTTGTTAGGACCGTATCTTCATAACAAAGACAAATATATTTTTTCTGGATTTTTCTGAGTCCGTATGTGGCCTCTGTGAATTTATTTATGCAGACAAAATAAAGGATTTAATTATTAAATTAAATAATACAAGCCACAGAAAGACGTTTGGGCTGACGAGACCTGTCCCATTGGATCCGGAATATGGGCTATTGGCTAGGGGCACCTTCTGTTGGACTGGAATTGGACCGGTTGAAAAAATATGGGTTTTATTAGAAAATTACCATTTAAATTATATAAATAATAGGAGAATTAAACCCTAAATCACTATTCACGTATCTTCTTCCAGCCACCACACCCCAAATTCATGGCCACCGTCCTCCGAACTTCCTCCACCAATTTCTCCTCCATCAATATACCAAATTAAAGCCCTTTCCTCCCTCTTTAATCTCATACGGATAGATCGTCCTTTCGTCGCCTGAAATCCGAGCACCAACGCCCCAAAGGTGCCGCTTTTGCACCGCCGTCAGCCCCTCCTGGGCGCATCGAGCCAGCCGCCACCACCCCCCCCCCTCGAGCGCCGTACCTAGCCCGACACCGTGCCACCGTCCGATCCCCCTCCCGTGTCCTATGTCGATTGCAAAAGTCAACCCTAGTTTCTAGCGAGATAGAAAACTCACGGCCTGTAAACTAAAGGAAGAAGAAAGGTCTATTTTTCTAACTAATTAATTTATTAATTAATTAAAATTGTTTTAAAGATTGGGTTAACCATAATTGATTCGATTGAACTCAGAATTTGACGATTTCGGAAGCATTGGAATCGTAACAGCGAATAGAACGTGTTGAGACTGAAACGGGACCATTCTGAACAGTTTGAATTTTGGCCAAAATCTGCAATGACTGTGAGATTTCTAAATTTGAATAATTAAATAATTTAATTCTATTTGTTATGTGAATCATTGTATGTTATTGTTTCTGATCTACGATGTTGTGATTATTGTATGGTTGTTAATATTCGTTGTGATATCATGATATAGCATGTTAGTTTAGATCTATAAATTCTGATGTAATCTCTATAAAATTCTCATCTTTATCATTTTTATTTTTATTTTTATCCCTCTATAGAAATGAAAAATTGAATCTTTATTCTGATTTACCAAAGAAGGTTCAAATCTATATTATTGATTTGTAAATAAAACAAAAGTTGAATCTTTATTTTTGATTTGCAAATAAAACAAAAGTTGAATCTTTATTTTCGATTTACAAATAAAACAAAAGTTGAATCTTTATTTTGATTCGCAAACTAAACAAAAGATTGAATCTTTATTTTGTTTATGATTTATAAAATAAAGAAAGTTTAAATCTTTTAAATTTTAATTAAAAGATAAATTAAGATTAGATATTTTATTTTGATTTACAATATGAAATAAAGATTAGATATTTTATTTGATTTACAAATAAAGATTAGATATTTTATTTGATTTACAAATAAAACAAAGATGGGACCTTTTATTGTGATTCATCAAATTTATACACCAAATCATATATTGTGTTGTATGTGTGGACGTTGAAATTACATCGTTGGGTAAATAGAAATGGTTAGACCAAAAACCATATTATTATATTTGTGGATATTAAGACTACGATTTTGGGTAATAGAAATGGTTAGACAAAAACTATTATTTTTGGTTATCATATTTTGACACCAAATTGACATGTGAGTTAGATAGGAAAATACCCCCTATAAGGAAAAATGTGCATTAAGGAAAGATAATTAGAAAATTTACATTTTTCTAATGTAATAAAGATAATTAGAAAATTTACATTTTTCTAATGTAATAAAGATAATTAGAAAATTTACATTTTTCTAATGTAATAAAGATAATTAGAAAATTTACATCTTTCTAGTGTAATCAAGATAATTAGAGGATTTACATTTTTCTATGTAAAAATATAAGATTTGCATTCTTCTATGTGAAGATGAAAGATTTACATTTTTCTATGTAACAATGAAAGGTTCACATTTTTTCAATGTAAAGGTAAAGAATTTACATTTTTTTTTCAATGTAAAGGAAAAAGAGATAAAATATTTACATTTTATAGAAACATAAAAAGTACATCTTTATGTTATAAAAATGAATAACATGAAAAGTACATCTTTATGTTATAAAAATGAATTACATAAGAAGTACATTTTTATGTATTTAAATGAATAGGATAAAAAGTTCATTTTTATGTATTTAAACGAATAGGATTAAAAGTTCATTTTTATGTATTTAAAACGAATAATATAAAAAGAACATTTTTTTATGTAATTAAAGAAAGAGTACATTTTTACCGTTATTTTTGTCTCATTAGAATTGGCGAACAAAAATATTATTTTATTGAATATTAAAATGTACATGGTTGAAACCGTCATTTTTGTCGCATTAGAATTGGCGAACAAAAGTGTAATTTTATTGAATATAAAAATATACATTGTTGAAATCGTCGTTTTTGTCGCATTAGAATTGGCGAACAAAAATGTTATTTCATTGAATATAAAAATATACATTGTTGAAACCGTCATTTTTGTCGCATTAGAATTGGCGAACAAAAATATTATTTTATTGAATAAACATATACAATGTTGAAACCGTCATTTTTGTTGCATTAGAATTGGCGAACAAAAATATTGTTTTCATAGAAATAAAAGAATGGATTCTAATAGTGGAAATCGCCAAGCGGTTTATATATATAAATAAATATAAATAAAAAATCAAACGAAACGAGCACGGCAGTTCATGTATCGACAATCGTAATTTTAAACGATTATACCGAAAGATCCGCCATTGGATTTTCCCAAAACTGGAACCATTAGGACCGCTTTGGGAAGAGCTTTCCAAAGATATAAATTTCATCAAAATCGGACGGTTAGATTTTAAGATACGTGTAAATCAAAATTGGGAAAAAACAGCGCCAGGGCCGCCCATTGACCTGAAACGTTGTTTATTTATTTCGAGCTATTTTTAATAATTAAAAAAAGCGATAAATAGTTATAAATATATGTGAAATATTTTAAACTATAATTATGCGACAATTATTTGAAAAGACCGCGTTTAACTCATTTCAAATAATTGCATGGCGATTAAATCAAAGATGTAAGAAGACGATGGTTGAAGACCGACGATCTTCACATCGAATGGATGACGACTACTGATGCCTTGGACTGACTTGCTCCCAGGACGGGGTTGAAGCAGTAGTTGTCCGGACGTATGCGTTGGTTGTGTGGATAAGCGAGCGCCTCTTTAGTGTCTCCGGTTCCGTTCAGACCCAGAACGGACTTGTAAATGGATGCGTGTCTGACGTTGGAGTTCATCCCATGTAATTAAATCGATTTGTATTAATATATGTCTGTTTCGTGGTGGAGAATTTATTCTCTGCTTAACACCCTGGTATATAGTAATAGTTATCGATCGCATGGCGTTGAATTGTCAATGTGGCATGCCAAGATGCAATGATCAAGGCTTTGTTGAAAAGCAGGCCTTGTGGTTGATGATCAAAGCATAGTCTGTTTTAGGCATAGCTTTGTGTATAGCGTAACCTTACGAGCCTCACACCCCGGTATGAGTCTAAAACGGGAGAAGGGAACGCAGGGAGTGCACACGTTATTTTTCTAGCTAGAGTAATGTCAAGGACCTACCAGCGCTGACATTTTACTTATGTGGATGATGGATTATGAGGTACCTCGTGTTTTTATAGGTTTTTAGTGGCCATATTATAGGTCCAAAAGGACCGGGAAACGTGTGTTCAGGTATAATTAATCCACGACCTTTCGGAGTGGACCGACCCTGCATCTATCCAAGGGTTTCCCATAGGTGTGATCCTGAGATATTTGCTAGAGTGCCTCGAATTGGTATGGAGCTCCTCCCTATCCTTGACTCATGATGGAAAAACAAATCTCCAATACGACATCTCGTTTTCGATTGTATAACTAGTATGGCGACATAGTAGGATGGGGTACTATGCCGTCTAAGATTAATACATTTATATTGAAATGATTTATGAAAACATATACACAATAGTATTGATACGTTGTAACGAGTTGGATTTTTCCCGGCCTTAATCGATCGCAAAATCGACCAAGACCGTTCAAATCCCGCCTACGTTAACTTTGGGAATACAACACATTATTACAAAAACAGAATACTTTTATAACATCATAACAGAGTTACATCAGAATACAGAATATCAGAGTATATTGAATAAAATTACAGTGGAAGATAAATTTACATGAAATTAATACGATACAGTGCAGCGGAAATAAAATAACTAAGCTCTGGACACAACTTTAAGCTTCAATCCAGAATCCTGCTCGACATAAGAACCTGTAGACAAACTACTCGACTGCCCGTGTGGAAAAGAGGGCACCCGAGTTTGCAAAGGTGGAAACAAACAACGGGTCAGTCGTGGGACTGGTGTGAGAATTATTAACTAATCTATTTAATAATAAGGCAAATCTAAGGACCATGCCGCTAACGCGGAACGGGTTTACTCCAATGGATTGCCGGTGCATAAATGAAGTAAATCGTTAAACAATGCAATGCTTTTTAGAAAAATAAAACCATCATAAGACCCAAGTCCCATCACACAATGCAACGCAAACCGGAGGATAGGGTTTTACCTTATAATGGTCAAAAATGCTTGATACGATAAAACGGATTTGATATTATTATTAGTGTGTATATGTTTCAAAAACATTTCAAAGTAAATGTATCAATTCTAGGACACATAGATACCATAATACTATGCTTCCATACTAGTAATATAATCAAAACCGCATGAGGTCGTATTGGAAATTGGGTTTCCAACATGAGTCAAGGCTAGGGAGGAGCTACTTACCGATTCGAGACACTCTAGCTAATGTCTCAGGGTTCCCCACAGTTAACCCTTGGATCCTGCAGGGCCGGTCCACACATACAGCTTCGTGGATTGGCAATTCCTGAACACACGTTTCCCGGTCCTATAGGACCTATCATCTGAGGCGCCTCATTCCATCATCCACATAAGTAAAATGCCGGGCCGTGTTAAAGCCCAAACACAACTTCTAGCTAGAAAGAAACGTGTTGCTCTCCCTGCGTTCCCTTCTCCCATTTTAGACTCCATTGGGGTGTGAGGCTCGCGAAGTCACACTATACACAAAGCTATGCCTAAGCAGACTATGCTTTGATCATCCCACAAGGCCTGCTTTTCAACAAAGCCTTGATCATATGCATCTTAGCATGCCACATCGTCACTCCATATCACACTACCAATCCTTTGCTGAAATATATGAAAGGGTGTTAAGCAAGAGAATAAATTCTCCGCCACCAAACATTCATACATTCGACAGAAAATCAATAAATACAATATAAAGGAGTACAATGTCAGACATACAATCCATTTACAAGTCCGCTTTGTGTCTGAATGAAAATACGTGTCCGTCGATCTCCAAATGCGTTTGGACGATCATTACCAAATACCTTGCCTTGGGAGGCCAGTCCAAATTCAAGATACCAGTCATCATCATCCCAACGACGTGAAAACCTTCGGTCTTCAACTGCCGCCTTCATCTTCGACTTTTGATCGTCGTGATGACTATTCAGAATTGGTTAAACTTGGTCTTTCTGAATAATTCGCATATTTTGTGATTAAAAAGCAAATATTGGAAAATCACACATTACGCCACATTCCAACTCCGAGTATTCTTTTAATAAGATATTCGTTTTAAAAGATTCTCATTAATTTTATCAAAGATAGACACTGAAAAATAAAATCTATAAATCAATTTCCGAAATATGGAATTCCACAGAAATCAAATCAATACATAATCGATATAGATTTCTGTATCAGACTAATAATATAAATGGAATAACGGAAATGCCTTTTAAATTCCACATATAATATCGGTCTTCTTTTATAGAAGTCCATTCCGATTATTACCAATCGAATTTCCACTTAATTCCTATTATGTATATTAAATTGGAAAAACTTGATTTTAGAAAATGCCTTTTTAAAATCTATAAAATAGATTCATAAGTTCCAAATAATAATTTCAATGTTAACTGGATTAAAGGACAAATGTCATTTAAAACATCGTCCACAATGAATCCACTTCACATCTCAATTTATTTCGTATCACAAAATATAATTGCAAATGCTAGTAATCTTTTTAAAACATATTTTAAAATAATCATAAAAATATTCTTTATATAAAGACTCTAAATGAAAAGTATGTTTTATATTACAAATTCTTTATCTTTTACAAGTATTCTTTGTCTTAACATATACTTAATTAAAAATATTTTTATATAAAAAGAATTTCTAAGGTAAAAATATTCTTATTTAAGAGAACACCTGAATCGAAATGCGACCCAATCATTTACCATATAATTTGGATTATATGGATTTCACACATATCATGTATATAACAATAATAGTATAATCATCAAGTCATCCATTTACATCCAGAGTGTAAATTCCATTGTGTAAGCGTTAAAATTAAATAATAACGCTCATCGCAGCCTGTTGATCTAACGATCAACATACAACTAAATATTGGAATTAATGTATGTTAACTTTCATCCCAACACCCGTGTGGGGTTTCATCCAACAAACAAATAACAAATTTATTTGTGTACTTGGGCGACGTGTAAAAATTATCGACCCAATCACATAAACAAGTCGGGTAACTTGTCTATGGCAGTGTAATACAAAATATATCACACGACGATAAATAATGCCTCTTTTATTTCTATTCTTTTTATCGCATGTAAAATGAAAATAAAAATGTAATCTTTATTTCTATTCTTTTATCGCATCTAAAATGGCGATAAAAATATAATCTTTATTTCAATTCCTTTCATTGTAAATAAGTGGGAAGAAGAATATAATCTTTAATTCCATTTGTAATAGGGAATAAAAATAATAAAAAATATAACTTTCCATTTCACTCTTTATTTGCAATAAAGAATGCAAACATAGATTCAACTTTTTAATTTGATTTTCATTTACATAGAGGAATGTAAATAAAAATTATAACTTTTCATTTCATAATTTATTTACATTGAGGACTGCAAATGAAAATGTATCTTTTATTCTCATGTTTTGTTTGCATTGAGTAATGCAAATAAAAATGTAATATTTAATTTCTAGTTTTAATTACATCAAGAAATGTAAATAAAAGAACGACTCTTTATGTTTATTTACATCAAGTGAAGTAAATAAATAAATAAAAATGTAACCTTTATTTTAATGTTTTGTTCGCATTTTAAAATCATGCGACAAAAAAATGTAACTATTGTTTTTAAATAAATTTGTTTGCATCTGAATTTGCAAACAAAAATGTTATTTTTATTTTCTTGTTTGTAGCTAAAGTTGCAAACAAAAAATGTAATATTTATCTACTTGTTTTATTTGCATGATAGAATACAAATAAAAATGTATTTTCTATTTTCTATGTTTCGTTTGCATTGTAGAATGCAAACAAAAATATAATTTTTTTCTATTTTCATGTATTATTTGCATTCGTGAATGCAAATAAAAGAACAACTTTTCTTTTCAAGATATATTTGCATTAATGAGTGCAAATAAAAGAACAAATTTTAATTTCAATGCATTTATACATTGGTGAATGTAAATAAAAGGATAAACTCGGATTTCAACATATATTTACATTTGTGAATATAAATAAAAGGATAAATATTTCAATGTATATTTACATTTGTGAATGTAAATAAAGGAATAAATTTTATTTTTAAAATATATTTGCATTGGTGAATGCAAATAAAAGAACAAATTTTATATATCTTTGTATCAGTAAATACAAATAAAAGAACAAGTTTATTTTTAATGTATATTTGCATTGGTAAATGCAAATAAAAGAACAAGTTTATTTTTAATGTATATTTACATTGGTAAATGAAAATAAAAGAACAAGTTTATTTTTAATGTATATTTACATTGGTAAATGCAAATAAAAGAACAAGTTTATTTTTAATGTATATTTACATTTGTGAGATTTTTAAATGTTACAACTTTTATTGAAATCAAAGTGACAAATAAAATATGACCTTTATTTCAATCCCTGTTATTGAAAACAGTAGACAATAAAAATCTAATCTTTAATTTCAATTCTAAGATTACATAAAAATGTAATCTTTTAATTTTATTCTTTTTAATGAAACTATTCCATATTAAAAATATACGCTTTTTAATCCACTCTTCTTAATGTAACAAACTCACATTAAGAATATGTTCTTTTAATCCTTCTTTTTAATGTAAACAAATTCTCATTAAAAATACATTCTTTTTTATTCATTCTTTTTAATGTAAACAAATTCACATTAAAAATGTAATCTTTTTTTTCGTTGTTCAAATTCTATTGTAAATAAACAACAAAAATAATATTTTATTCGACATCCAAATTCTGTTGAAAAGTAAACAAATAAAATAAGATTTTATTTGTTAAATAGTCTCCGTTTTAATATAAACAAATAAAAATAATGTTTTATTTGTCGTTCAATTTCTTTTGTTATATCAACAAATAAAAATGAGTTTTTATTTGTTGTTTCAATTCTATTGTTCATTTCAGAAAAATAAGAATTATGTTTTAATAACATAAAATAAATTTTTACAAGTGGATCTGAAATAATATGATTTAAATATGAATATAATATGATTTAGGTCCAATTCTAGATCTAATCTCTAACTACAAATAAATTCAACAATATGTAAAATTCCAATGCGGATTTAGCATATTATGAACAACAAAACATACAACAAGCAACAATTAACAATTCAAACAACACAGACATTTCAGATTTGAATTAGCATGACAATACAATCATTTTTAACACGAGGAAATAATTAATAATTAATTAAATAAATAAAATTAGAATTATCACATTGATTTTTGCTGAAAAATTGACTGTCTCAGAATCAGCTCTGGTCTGCGCCATCGTGAAGATCTTGGAAAGACGAATCCAATGCAACTTGCGGTTCGTCAATCGACCCTCATATGAAAGAGATATTGATTTTTAAAGATCAGATAAATTAAATATTAAAATAAATAAAATAATAATACAATAATACTTCTCTTCTTCGTTACGCTCCGTTCTGCCGAACCCAAAATCACGTCCGCACCCTTCACATCGCACCCCCTCCGAGCCACCGACCGCCGATCAGACCCTGCCACTCCGATGCTCCTCCCGCGAGCCACCACCACCTAGAAGGCCACCCAACTCGACCTCCTCCTTGCCTCGAAAATCGAACCCGAACCCGCCACGTTTCAGCCCAAAATTCATGAAATCCGTGAACCAAAACCGGATCTTGACCATATGGATTGAAAGATCTCTCCGAGATCTTCGATTTGGTACCAAGTTTGTCGATTTTCGTTGAGCGGGTCAAAAGTTATGGGCGTTTGAAATTGGACAAATTATGGCCTTCGGTTTAGGTGGCGGCTGCCATGGAAATTAGGGTTTCGGCCTGAATATTTTTAATAATATTTTAATATTAAATCTCGAAAATCGTGCTTAAAAGGTGGATTTTCGGACTTTCTCTGATTTGGTCCTGCTTACGGTCGTTCTTAAGGTTTTGACACCTTCTGAACGTAATGGGATAGGTCCCGTGGCCCAATTCCGAAATCTATACGATTTTTATTTAAAATTGCATTAAAAATTAATTAATTAAATATTGATCGTTCATTAAAATATGCCGGGGCCACATACGACCTCTAAAAATTACAAAAAAAATATTTTTGGATTTCTTATGACGATACGGTTCTAAAGAGACTAATTTCGTCGAATTCTGAGACTGTTTGAAAAATGGCTATTTTTAAGGTGTTTAAATTTAACTGAAATAGTCAAAACACATTTTCTTTTGCCACGCTCACATATTAATTTGAAAAATTCTAAAAATTGAAACTTAGCTATAATTTGACATTCCGGTTCCACCAAAAGTGGTTTCGTCGAAAACAGAGGTCGTTTGAAAAATGACTATTTTTAAGGCCAATATATTTAATATTAAAAATACATTTTTAAACAAATAAATTTCGAAACTCAAAATATATAAGTGTTTACTGTTTTTCAATGCAGAAACGTCATTCCGAACTCAATGGGAGTGCTTTCGAGTCGAAATTCCTTCATATGTGAAAAGTAGCCTTTCGGGCCCAATATATTATATATATATAAATTCTACAACGACCTTTCTAAAGATTGAATTGGACACAACTTTTGATTTCCGCTATGAAATTTCAATTTTTCAGATTCGTTAGAAAGATATGGTTAAACAATTTAGATATTTCTGGTTTCACTCAATTCTGATTTATTTTGAGTCCTGTACATCCCATTAAAGTTTAAAATCAAATTTTAAAACTATCGCGCCATTTCTAATTCCATTTATATATAAATTTAATTTATTCATTTTAACTTCGATTAAAATAAATTCTAGCCATTATTATTTATATTAAATCCTCAAAATTCATTGAAATTTTCAAAAATAAAATTTTTAAATTGGTTCAGAACTTGCGGGTTGTTACTATGTTTTACGTATTTATCATCTTTTGATCATTAAAAGGTAAAACCCTATCCTATGGTTTGTGTTGCATTGTGTGATGGGACTTGGGTCTTATAATGATCTCATTTTTCTAAAAAGCATAGCGTTATTTGAACGATTTACTTTACTTATGCACTGGCAATCCAATGGAGTAAACCCGTTCCGCATTTGCGGTGTGGTCCTGTGATTCGCCATATTGATAGTTAGTATAGGAAGATTTCTCATACCAGTCCCATGACTGACTCGATGTTTGTTTCACTTTGCAAACTCGGGTGCCCTCTTTCCACACGGGCAACCAATTGACAGGTTCAGGTGATACATTCTGATTGGAGCTTGCTTGTAGGGAAGAAGAAGACCTTTTCTCTAGTTTTTACTTTTGCTTTGAGACATTTTATCTTCTGTAGCTTTGGTGTATGTAATGGAGTTTGAGACTTGTTTCTTTTCCATTGAAACTTATTTCCCTTTTGTTGAGACTCTTTATTTGGCTAAGTTGTATCATGTACTGCGTACTCTGATGTATTGGATATTATGATGCTGATGACATCTTTTTCCGCTACAATGGTTTATGTGTTATGATAATTATCTGAGATCTGTTTTTGTTGTAAATATGTTATATTCCAAAATGATTATCCTTACTTTCGAACCATGGAAGTTGGTGTTATCACAGTTGGTATCAGAGCTTAAGTTTAACCTTAGCTTCGGAATATAACACATTTAGAACAATTCATCTAGATAGAATCCACATTATTCTAAGGCGAGTAGCTCATTTGAGATAGGACTAGTAATGTCCTAGGATGAGCACAGCAGAATAGCACATATTTAACATTCATTACATCATCATCTTTTCACCTTGTCCTTATCTTATCTTTTCTTGAAAATTCTCATTTTTGTTGGTCTGACTCTTTCCTTGATGGTACAAACTGATTTAAATGGATACTAGAGCAAGAACAGCCCGGGGCGGAGCCCGAGGTGGAGCTCGAGGCGGAGCCAGAGGAGGAGCCCGTGTAGGAGTTGGAGGGCAAGCTAGAGACAAGACCCTCATCACTCAGGAACAACATACTTCAGAGGTCGTAGCCGAACCACCTCCACCTCCACAGCCCTTCGATTTGGAGTGAGTGTCAAAGAAATTCAAAAACCTTGGAGGTGTACATTTCACGGGGCGAGAGTTTGCGATTCAGGCGGAAGCATGGCTTAAAGATTGTGAAAAGATCCTAGAGGGCTTAGAACTAGAAGATCAACGAAAGCATTACCTAGCAGTATGGCAATTAAAAGAGGAAGCAGGCATTGGTGGGATACAATCAAGATCTGCAATGACGTGGCCAATATATCTTGGGCAAAATTTAAGGAACTTTTCAATGAGAAGTATGTACCCCCACAAGCTAGAGAGCGCTTGCGCGAGAAGTTCGTTAACCTACAGTAAGGGAATATGGCCGTTTCTGAGTATGTGAGGAAGTTTGATGAGCTTTCACGTTATGCTCCTGGTTTGATTCAAGATCCGGTAGAGAAGAATAAGAAATTTATCAAGGGTCTGTCAAAGAAATATTTGAACCGAGTCACTGCCCATATCAAGCTGCCCTTCAATGAAGTAGTAGAGATGGCGTGCCGCTACGAGGAAAATGACGAGTCTGGACCGCAGGATAGAGGGAAAGGTCAAGGCAACGATCAGAAGGAACAGGCTAACAAGAAACCGGAGGCGAGCAATTCTTCTACCGCTAAGCCCCAAGGGAAGAAGAGGGACAGGAGCAAGATGACCTGGTATAACTGCGGCAAGATTGGACATTTTGATTACGAGTGTAGAGCACCTAAAAAAGTCAAGAGAAATGATTTAGGCCCTAGTCAGAACCGTGGTCAGAGTTCCCAGAACCATGGTCAAAATTCTCAGAAACGTGGTCAGAACCCCAGAAACACCCAGGATTGCTATAACTGCCATAAGCCGGGGCACATTGCCAGAAATTGTCCGCTGTTGAAGAAAACTGAAGTGGCACATGTTTATGAGGGAGCAGATGCACCAGCTTCTGCCGAGGGGCCAGGTAAACCCGATGTCTTAGGAGGTACGCTTAATATTAAGAACATCCCTATTACTGTCTTATTTGATACTGGTGCTGCATGAAGCTTTATTTCTAATGATGCAATTAAAAAGTTAAACCTAAAACCAAAGAAACTTAAAGAGTTGATTAGAGCCCATAGCCCGATAGGAGGTTCTCTTGTTCTCGAACAGTATTGTAGAGTACCTGTTTCTTATTCTTATTTCTCGTTCCCTTTTAATTTTATCGTCATGAATTTCTCCGGATATATATCATATTGGGAATGGACTGGTTTATGGAATATGAGGCCGAGGTATTATGCGCTGAAAGAATAGTCAAAATTAAAACTTAATTGGTAAAGACTATTTCTATACCATGCCACGGCTCAGCCACTGACAGAAAAGAATTCTGGTCTTCTCTAGAAGTTACCCCTACTTCTATTGAGGATATCGCGGTCGTCAAAGATTACGTTGATGTATTCAAAGAAGTTGAGGGCTTACCTCCGCATAGAGAAATCAGCTTCTGAATTGATTTAGCTCCGAATGCGAGGCCTGTCGTACATCCCATTCGGAGAATGTCACCAAAAGAAAGAGAGGAGCTGAGAAATCAAAGCTAGTAGCTTTTGTGGAAGGGTCTGGTCAGGCCCAGCTTCTCAGAATGGGGTGCAGCAGTGGTGCTCATCCCAAAATCTGACGGCACACTCAAACTATGTGTGGATTACCGCGAGCTCAACAAACAAACTCTGAAAAACAAATACCCACTGCCTCGTATTGATGACTTACTTGATTGCTTGCATGGAGCACGAGTATTCTCTAGGATGGACCTAGCTATAGACTTCCATCAACTTCACATTGCAGAAGAGTGTGTGCCTTTAACTGCTTTCAGAGGACCGAATATATTTTACGAATGGCTAGTAATGCCCTTCGGTCTATGTAATGCTCCAGCATATTTTGTTGATCTGATGAATAGAGTGTTCAGAGATGTTTTAAATAAATTTGTGCTCGTGTTCATCGATGACATCCTCATCTTTTCTAAATCCACTGCTGAGCACGAACAACATCTAAGAGAAGTCTTAGAGATTTTGCGAAGAAATGTGCTGAAAGCCGAATTTTCTAAATGCATATTCTGGCAAGAAGAGGTGAAATTCCTCGGCCATGTTGTATCAAAGGAAGGCATCTCAGTAGATCTAGGAAAGATCTCATCCATCCAAGAGTGGAAGCAGCCTAAAACTCCCACAGAGGTCAGAAGTTTCTTAGGACTGGCTGGTTATTATCGGAAATTTGTCAGAGATTTTTCGAAGGTAGCTTGCCCATTGACAAACCTTACCAAGAAACATACAAAGTTCAATTGGACACCTGAATGCGAGACAGCTTTCCAAGAGCTAAAGAAGAGGTTGACCAATGCTCCTGTGTTGACCATCGTTGAGGGCAATCAGGATTTGAAGGTCTGGACCGACTCTTCTAAACCAGGTTGTTTCTTTTATAAATTAACATGTCAGAGATAACATTTTCTTTTAATGTCAAATCTCATTTTAACATGTTATCCCTTATTTATTTAAGGTATTAGGGCGGTGCTGATGCAAAGAGGCAGAGTTGTCGCATATGCTAGCCGCCAGCTGAATCCGCGTGAGAAGAATTACGTCACGCATGATCTTAAGCTAATGGCTATTGTGTTTACTCTTAAAATATGGAGGCATTATCTCTTGGGTGAAAAGTTCGAAATTTATACAGATCACAAATCCTTGAAACACCTTTTTACCCAAAGAGATTTGAATATGAGGCAGCAACGCTAGGTCGAATTTCTTGCATCCTATGACCTGGATATCCTATATATTCCGGGAAAAGCCAATGTTGTAGTCGATGCGCTCAGTAGAAAGAATGCAGAATGCAACAATCTCATTATCGCCAATCTTATTATCACTCCTACTTTGATTGATAAAATTTCTGCTCTTCAGAAGAATGATAAATTTATTCAGAAGCTTTGTGAGCGAGTTCGTAAGGGCGAGGCCTCAAGTTTCCCGATTGACAATAATGGGACCCTTAGATTGCAAGGGTAAATTTGTGTGCCTGACATTGCTGAGCTAAAAAGAGAAGTTATGGATGAGTGCCACAAATCTAAAATCAGCGTCCATCCAGGTGTAAACTAGATGTACCATGATCTTAAGCGCACATTTTGGTGGAGGTCGATGAAGAGAGATATTTCTATTTACGTTGCTAGATGTCCCACCTGTGAGCAAGTTAAAACTGATCAACAGAAGTTGGCCGGTTTGTTAGAACCACTGGGAGTTTCAGGTTGGAAGTGGGAGGAAATTTCTATGGACTTTATAGATGGCTTTCCCCGAAGCAGAAAAGGGAATGATAGCATATGGGTGATTGTGGATCGCTTAACAAAATCTGCCCATTTCATCCCTGTCAGGTCCAATAGAATAGCTCGTAGTTTGGCACAGCTTTATCTTAAAGAGATAGTCAGACTACATGGGGTTCCCAAAAGCATTGTCAGTGATCGGGATCCATTATTTACCAGCAAATTCTGGGATGCTTTTCAATAAGAGCTTGGGACCAAGTTGAATCTGAGCTCTGCCTATCACCCTTAGACAGATGGCCAGACTGAGAGGGTGAATCGTGTTTTGGAAGACTTGTTGCGAGCTTGCATTCTTGATTATGGCGGTTCACGGGAGGACCACTTGCACCTGGTGGAATTCTCCTATAATAATAGCTACCAAGCAAGCTTGAAGATGTCACCGTTTGAATTACTATATGGCAGGCCATGCAGATCTCCGGCATGTTGGGTGGAGACAGGAAATCGACTAGTCTTGGGTCCCGACATGGTTCGAGAAGCATCGGATAAGGTTGACTTGATTAAGAAGCGCTTGTTGACTGCTCAGAGCCGACAGAAGAGCTATGTAGACCAGCGAAGAAGAAATCAAGAATTCTCTGTAGGCGATCAGTATACTTGAAGGTTTCTCCTTTGAGAGGCGTGATTCGTTTTGGGAAGACGGGAAAGTTGGCACCGAGATTCATTGGTTCATTCCCTATCCTAGAAAGGATTGGTACTCTCGCTTATAGAGTGCAGCTGCCTGACTGGTTGCCAGGGGTGCATGATGTATTTCATGTGTCTCAACTCCGCAAGCATGTGCATGATCCAGATCTGATAGAGGATGAACTAAATCAACAGGTCCTAGATATTGCTCCAAATCTAAGAGTAAGAAAAGACCCGATTAAGATCATTGGCAAAGAAACCAAAATTTTGCGGAACAAGAGGATCAACCTAGTCAAGGTTCAATGGAGTGGGGATCCTAGAGACTGTACTTGGGAGACAGAGGATAGCATCAAAAAGGCTTACCCCAAGTGCAGAGTGGATATCTCCGAATAACTCTTGTGTAAGGTACGTTTACCCCAATTTACATTTTCCATCTTCTTTCCTACTTTACTTTGTTTCCTTTTCGAGGACGAAAAACTCTTAAGTGGGGGAGATTGTAACGACCCGGAAAATCCGAACCAATTTAAAATTTTATTTTAAATAATTTGGTGGAAAAATGTGGAAGAAATTAAAATTTTCATTTTTAAATAATATTAAAGCCAGTGAATATAGTCAATTTTCAAACGATCTCTGTTTTCGACGAAACCACTTTTGTTGGAACCGGAATGTCATATTACTGCTAGGTTTCAATTTTTAGAATTTTTAGAATTAGTATGTGAGCGTGGCGAAGGAAAATGTGTTTTGTCGATTTCAGTCAAATTTGGTCGACTGAAAAATAGCCATTTTTCAAACAGTCTCAAAATTCGACGAAATTAGTTTTGTTAGGACCATATCGTCATAACAAAGACAAATATGTTTTTTCTGGATTTTTCTGAGTCTGTATGTGACCTCTGTGAATTTATTTATGCAGACAAATTAAATTAATAAAGGATTTAATTTTTAAATTAAATAATTCAGCCTACAGATAGCCGTTTGGGCTCACGGGACCTGTCCCATTGGATCCGGAATATGGGTTATTGGCTAGGATCACTTTCTGCTGGACTGGAAATGGATCGGTTTAAAAGTTAGGGATTTATTTGTAGAATAGCAATTAAATATTATAAATAATAGAGGAAATTAAACCCTAATTACTATTCCCTTTCGTTGTAGCCGCCACCCACCCAAATCCATGGCCACCCAACCAATCCACTACCGTTAGGTGGGGACCGACCCTACCGCTCTAAGGGTTGCCCATAGGTGTGATCCTGAGATATTTGCTAGAGTGTCTCGAATCGGAAGAGGACGATCCCTAGCCTCGATTTCATGACAGAAAACCAATCCCAATACGACATCACGGTTTTGATTGTAAACTTATATACGGCGACATAGTAGGATGGATTACTATGCCGTCTAGGATTGATATATTTATACTGAAGTATTTTAATAGTGCTTGGACACTAATAATAACATTAAAATATTACTTTTCACGTATTTAGCATGTTTGATCATCATAAGAGAAAACTCTATCCTCCTGTGTGCGTTGCATTGTGATAGGACTTGAGTCTTATGATGATTTCATTTTTCCAAAAGTCATTTCACTGTTTTATATAAACTTTATAAAATTATGCACTGGCAATCCAATGGAGTAAACCCGTTCCGCGTTAGCGACGTGCTCCTAAGATTTGCCACGTTGTTAGATAATTTAGTTAAGAATTCTCATACCAGTCCCATGACTGACTCGTAGTTTGTTTCACTTTTGCAAACTCGGGTGCCCTCCTTCCACACGGGAAGCCAATTGACAGGTTCAGGTGATACATTCGGATTGGAGCTTGCTTGGAAAGAAGAAGAAGACCTTTTCTCTAATTTTTACATCTGCTTTGAGACATTTTATCTTCTGTAGCTTTGATGTATGTGATGGAGTTTGAAACTTGTTTCTTTTCCATTGAAACTTATTTCCCTTTTTGTTGAGACTCTTTATTTTGCTAAGTTGTATCATGAACTGCGTACTCTGATGTATTGGATATTTTGATGCTGATGACATCTATTTCCGCTGTAATGGTTTACGTGTTATGATAATTACCTGAGATCTGTTTTTGTTGTAAATATGTTGTATTCCAAAATGATTATCCTTACTTTCGAACCACGGAAGTTTGGGGTCATCACAGTTGGTATCAGAGCCTAAGGTTAACCTTAGCTTCGGAATATAACATATTTTGAACAATTCGTCTAGATATAATCCACAATATTCTAAGACGAGTAGCTCATTAGAGATAGGACTAGTAATGTCCTAGGATGAGCACATCAGAATAGCACATATTATCAGTCATTACATCCTCATCTTTTCATCTTGTCCTTATCTTATCTTTTCTTGAAAATTCTCATTTTTGTTGGTCTGACTCTTTCCTTGATGGTACAGACTGATTTAAATGGATACTAGAGCAAGAACAGCCCGGTGCGGAGCCCGAGGTGGAGCTCGAGGCGGGGCCAGAGGAGGAGCCCGAGTGGGAGTTGGAGGACAAACCAGAGACGAGACCCCCATCACTCAGGAACAACATACTTCAGAGGTCGTAGCACAACCACCTCCACCTCCACAGCCCTTCGATTTGGAGAGAATATCAAAGAAATTCAAATACCTAGGAGATGTACCTTTCACGGGGCGAGAGTCTGCGATTCAGGCAGAAGCATGGCTTGAAGATTGCGAAAAGATCCTAGAGGGCTTAGAACTGGAAGATCAGCGAAAGCGTTACCTGGCAGTATGGCAATTAAAAGAGGAAGCCGGACATTGGTGGGATACGATCAAGATCTGCAATGACGTGGCCAATATGTCTTAGGCCAAATTTAAGGAACTTTTCAATGAGAAGTATATACCCCCACAAGCTAGAGAGCGCCTGCGCGAGCAGTTCGTTAACCTACATCAAGGGAATATGACCATTTTCAAGTATGTGAGGAAGTTTGATGAGCTTTCACGATATGCTCCTGGTTTGATTCAAGATCCGGTAGAGAAGAATAAAAAGTTTATCAAGGGCCTGTCAAAGAAATATTTGAACCGAGTCACTGCTCATATCAAGCTTCCTTTCAATGAAGTAGTAGAGATGGCGTGCCGCTACGAGGAAAATGACGAGTCTGGACTGCAGGATAAAGCGAAAAGCCAAGGCAACAACCAGAAGGAACAGGCTAACAAGAAACAGGAGGCGAGCAATTCTTCTACCACTAAGCCCCAAGGGAAGAAGAGGGACAGGAGAAAGGTGACCTGCTATAACTGCGGCAAGATTGGACATTTTGATTACGAGTGTAGAGCACCTAAAATGGTCAAGAGAAATGATTCGGGCCCTAGTCAGAGTTCCCAGAATCATGGCCAGAATTCTCAGGATCGTGGTCAGAACCCCAAGAACACCCAGGATTGCAATAACTGCCATAAGCCGGGGCACTTTGCGACAAACCATCCCCTGTTGAAGAAAACAGAAGTGGCACATGTTCATGAGGGGGCAGATGCACCAGCTTCTGTCGAGGGGCCAAGTAAACCCGATGTCTTAGGAGGTACGCTTAATATTAAGAACATCCCTATTACTGTCTTATTTGATACTGGTGCTGCACGAAGCTTTATTTCTAATGATGCAATTAATAAGTTGAAACTGAAACCAAGGAAACTCAAAAAAATTGATTAAAGCTAATAGCCCGATAGGAGGTTCTCTTATTCTTGATCAGTATTGTAGAGTACCTGTTTCTTATTCTCGCTACCAGTTTCCCTTTGACTTGATCGTTATAAGTTTCTCCAGTTATGACGTTATTCTTGGGATAGATTGGCTGACAAAATATGAGGCCGAAGTCAAATGTGCCAAAAGAATTGTCAAAGTTAAAACTAATCTTGGGAATGTATGTATCTCGTGCCATGGCTCAGCCACCGACAGAAAAACATTTTGGTCTTCTCTAGAAGTTACCCCTACTTCTATTGAGGATATCCTTGCCGTCAAAGATTTCGCTGATGTATTCAAAGAAGTCGAGGGCTTACCTCCGCATAGAGAAATCAGCTTCCGAATTGATTTAGCTCCGAATGCAAGGCCTGTCGTACATCCCATTCAGAAAATGTCACCAAAAGAAAGAGAGGAGCTGAGAAATCAAACCAAGCAACTTTTGTGGAAGGGTCTGATCAGGCCCAGCTTCTCAGAATGGGGAGCAGTAGTGGTGTTCGTCCCAAAATCAGACGGTACTCTCAGACTATGTGTGGACTACCGTGATCTCAACAAACAAACTCTGAAGAACAAATACCCACTGCCTCGTATTGATGACTTACTAGACCGCTTGCATGGAGCACGAGTATTCTCTAGGATGGACCTAGCTACAGGCTTCCATCAACTTCGCATTTCAGAAGAGTGTGTGCCTTTAACTGCTTTCAGAGGACCGGATATTATTTATGAATGGCTAGTAATGCCCTTCGGTCTATGTAATGCTCCAGCATATTTTGTTGATCTGATGAATAGAGTGTTTAGAGATGTTTTAAATAAATTTGTGCTCGTGTTCATCGACGACATCCTCATCTTTTCCAAATCGACTACTGAGCACGAACAACATCTGAGAGAAGTCTTAGAGATTTTGCGAAGAAATGTGCTGAAAGCAAAATTTTCTAAATGCATATTCTGGCAAGAAGAGGTGAAATTCCTCGGCCATGTTGTATCAAAGGAAGGCATCTCAGTAGATCCAGGAAAGATCTCAGCCATCCAAGAGTGGAAGCAGCCTAGAACTCCCATAGAGGTCAGAAGCTTCTTAGGACTGGCTAGCTATTATCGAAAATTTGTCAAAGATTTTTCGAAGGTAGCTTGTCCATTGACAAACCTGACCAAGAAACATACAAAATTCAAGTGGACACCAGAATGCGAGACAACTTTCCAAGAGCTAAAGAAGAGATTGACCAATGATCCTGTGTTGACCATCATAGATGGAAATTAAGATTTGAAGGTCTAGACCGACGCTTCTAAGCAAGGTTGTTTCTTTTATAAATTAACATGTCAGAGATAACATTTTTCTTTAATGTCAAATCTCATTTTAACTTGTTATCCCTTATTTATTTAAAGTATTGGTGCGGTGCTGATGCAAAGAGGCAGAGTAGTCGCATATGCTAGCCGCCAGCCGAAACCGCATGAGAAGAATTACGTCACGCATGATCTTGAGCTAATGGCCATTGTGTTTTCTCTTAAAATATGGAGCCATTATCTCTTGGGTGAGAAGTTTGAAATTTACACGGATCACAAATCCTTGAAACATCTTTTTACCCAAAAAGATTTGAATATGAGGCAGCAACGCTGGATCGAATTTCTTGCATCATATGATTTGGATATCCTATATACTCCAGGGAAAGCCAACGTTGTGGCCGATGCGCTCAGTAGAAAGAATGCAGATGATTACAAGCTAATTCTCACCAATGTCATTATCACTCCTACTCTGATTGATAATGTCTCTGCTCTTCAGAAGGATGATAAATTTATTCAGAAGCTTTGTGAGAGAGTTCGAAAGGGCGAGGCCTCAAGTTTCCAGATTGACAATAATGGGACCCTTAGATTGCAAGGGCGAATTTGTGTGCCAGACATTGCTGAGCTGAAAAGAGAAGTTATGGATGAGTGCCACAAATCTAAAATCAGCGTCCATCCAGGTGTAAACAAAATGTACAATGATGTTAACCGCATCTTTTGGTGGAAAGCGATGAAGAGAGATATTTCTATTTACGTTGCTAGATGTCCCACTTGTCAGCAAGTTAAAAGTGATCAACAGAAACTGGTAGGTTTGTTGCAACCGCTAGGAGTTCCTGGTTGGAAGTGGGAGGAAATTTCTATGGACTTTATAGATGGCTTGCCCCGAAGCAGAAAAGGGAATGATAGCATATGGGTGATTGTGGATCGCTTAACAAAGTCTGCCCATTTCATCCTTGTTCGGTCCAATAGAACAGCTCGTAGTTTGGCACATCTTTATCTTAAAGATATAGTCAGGCTACATGGGGTTCCCAAAAGCATCGTCAGTGATCGGGATCCATTATTTACCAGCAAATTCTGGGAAGGTTTCCAAGAAGAGCTTGGGATCAAGTTTAATCTGAGCTCTGCCTATCACCCTCAGACAGATGGCCAGACTGAGAGGGTGAACCATGTTTTGGAAGACTTGTTGCGAGCTTGCATTCTTGATTATTGCGGTTCATGGGAGGACCACTTGCACCTGGTGGAATTCTCCTATAATAATAGCTACCAAGCAAGCTTGAAGATGCCACTGTTTGAATTACTATATGGCAGGCCATGCAGATCTCCGGCATGTTGGGTGGAGACAAGCAATCGACTAGTCTTGGGCCCCGACATGGTTCGAGAAGCATCGGATAAGGTTGACTTGATTAAGAAACGCTTGTTGACTGCTCAGAGCCGGCAGAAGAGCTATGCAGACCAGCGGAGAAGAAATCTAGAATTGTCTATGGGTGATCGAGTATACTTGAAGGTTTCTCCTTTGAGAGGCGTGATTCGTTTTGGGAAGACGGGAAAGTTGGCATCGAGATTCATTGGTCCATTCCCTATCCTAGAAAGGATTGGTACTCTCGCTTATAGAGTACAACTGCCTGACTGGTTGCCAGGGGTGCATGATGTATTTCATGTGTCTCAACTCCGCAAGCATGTGCATGATCCAGATCTGATAGAGGATGAACTAAATCAACAGGTCCTAGATATTGCTCCAAATCTAACAGTGAGAAAAGATCCGATTAAGATCGTTGGCAAAGAAACCAAAATTTTGAGGAACAAGAGGATCAACCTAGTCAAGGTTCAATGGAGTGGGGATCCTAGAGACTGTACTTGGGAGACAGAGGATAGCATCAAAAAGCTTACCCCAAGTGCAGAGAGGACATCTCCGAATAACTTTTGTATTAAGGTATGTTTACCCCAGTTTACATTTTCCATCTTGTTTCCTACTTTACTTTGTTTCCTTTTCGAGGACGAAAAATTCTTAAGTAGGGGAGATTGTAACGACCTAGAAAATCCGAACCAATTTAAAAATTTTATTTTAAATAATTTGGTTGAAAAATGTGGCAGAAATTAAAATTTCATTTTTTTAATAATATTAAAGCCAGTGAAAATAGTCAATTTTCAAATGATCTCTGTTTTCAACGAAACCTCTTTTTTTGGAACCGGGATGTCAAATTATTGCTAGGTTTCAATTTTTAGAATTTTCCGAATTAATATGTGAGCGTGGCGAAGGAAAATGTGTTTTGTCGGTTTCAGTCAAATTTAAACGACTGAAACATAGCCATTTTTCAAACAGTCTCAGAATTCGATGAAATTAGTTTTGTTAGGACCGTATCGTCATAACAAAGACAAATATATTTTTTCTAGATTTTTCTAAGTCCGTATGTGGCCTCTGTGAATTTATTTATGTAGACAAATTAAATTAATAAAGGATTTAATTATTAAATTAAATAATACAGGCCACAGAAAGCCGTTTGGGCTGACGAGACCTGTCCCAATGGATCCAGAATATGGGTTATTGGCTAGGGGCACTTTCTGTTGGACTGGAATTGGACCGGTTGAAAAGATATGGATTTAATTAGAATATTAACATTTAAATTATATAAATAATAGGAGAATTAAACCCTAAATCACTATTCACATATCTTCTTCGAGCCGCCACCCCCCAAATCCATGGCCACCGTCCTCCGAACTTACATATACCAAATTGAAGCCCTTTCCTCCCTCTTTAATATCATATGGATAGATCGTCCTCTCGTCGCCTGAAATCCGAGCACCAATGCCCAAAAAGCGCCGCCTTTGCACCGGTGTCGGCCCCTCCTGGGTGCACCGAGCCAGTCGCCACCACCCCCTCTCGAGCGCCGCCCCTAGCCCGACACCGTGCCACCGTCCGATCCCCCTCCCGTGTCCTGTGTCGATCGCAAAAGTCAACCCTAGTTTCGAGCGAGATAGAAAACTCACGGCCTGTAAAATGAAGGAAGAAGAAAGGTCTATTTTTCTAACTAATTAATTTATTAATTAATTCAAATTGTTTTAAAGCTTGGTTTAACCATAATTGACTCGTTTCAACTCAGAATTTGACGATTTCGGAAGCATTGGAATCGTAACAGCGAATAGAACGTGTTAAGACTGAAACGGGACCATTCTGAACAGTTTGAATTTTGGCCAAAATCTGCAACGACTGTGAGATTTCTAAATTTGAATAATTAAATAATTTAATTTTATTTTTTATGCAGATCATTGTATGTTATTGTTTCTGATCTATGATGTTGTGATTGTTGTATGGTTGTTAATATTCGTTGTGATATCATGATATAGCATGTCAGTTTAGATCTATAAATTCTGATGTAATCTCTATAAAGTTCTCATCTTTATCATTTTTATTTTTATTGTTATCCCTCTATAGAAATGAAAAATTGAATCTTTATTCTGATTTACCAAAGAAGGTTCAAATCTTTATTTTTGATTTGCAAATAAAACAAAATTTGAATCTTTATTTTTGATTTGCAAATAAAACAAAAGTTGAATCTTTATTTTTGATTTGCAAATAAAACAAAAGTTGAATCTTTATTTTTGATTTGCAAATAAAACAAAAGTTGAATCATTATTTTGATTTGCAAAATAAACAAAAGATTGAATCTTTATTTTGTTTATGATTTATAAAATAAAGAAAGTTTAAATCTTTTAAATTTTAATTAAAAGTTAAATTAAGATTAGATATTTTATTTTGATTTACAATATGAAATAAAGATTAGATATTTTATTTTATTTACAAATAAAGATTAGATATTTTATTTGATTTACAAATAAAACAATAATGAGACATTTTATTGTGATTCATCAAATTTATACACCAAATCATATATTGTGTTCTATGTGTGGACATTGAAATTACGACGTTGGGTAAATAGAAATGGTTAGACCAAAAACCATAATATTATATTTGTGGATATTGAAACTACGTTGTTGGGTAATAGAAATGGTTAGACAAAAACCATTATTTTTGGTTATCATATTTTGACACCAAATTGACATATGAGTTAGACAGGAAAATACCCCCTATAAGGAAAAATGTGCATTAAGGAAAGATAATTAGAAAATTTACATTTTTCTAATGTAATAAAGATAATTAGAAAATTTACATTTTTCTAATGTAATAAAGATAATTAGAAAATTTACATTTTTCTAATGTAGTAAAGATAATTAGAAAATTTACATTTTTCTAATGTAATAAAGATAATTAGAAAATTTACATCTTTCTAGTGTAATCAAGATAATCAGAGGATTTACATTTTTCTATGTAAAAATATAAGATTTACATTCTTCTATGTGAAGATGAAAGATTTACATTTTTCTATGTAACAATGAAAGGTTCAAATTTTTTCAATGTAAAGGTAAAGAATTTACATTTTTTTTCAATGTAAAGGAAAAAGAGATAAAATATTTACATTTTATAGAAACATAAAAAGTACATCTTTATGTTACAAAAATGAATAACATGAAAAGTTCATCTTTATGTTATAAAAATGAATTACATAAAAAGTACATTTTTATGTATTTAAATGAATAGGATAAAAAGTTTATTTTTATGTATTTAAACGAATAGGATAAAAAGTTCATTTTTATGTATTTAAAACGAATAGGATAAAAAGAACATTTTTTTTATGTAATTAAAGAAAGAGTACATTTTTACCGTCATTTTTGTCGCATAAGAATTGGCGAACAAAAATATTATTCTATTGAATATAAAAATGTACATGGTTGAAACCGTCATTTTTGTCGCATTAGAATTGGCAAACAAAAGTGTAATTTTATTGAATATAAAAATATACATTGTTGAAATCACCATTTTTGTGGCATTAGAATTGGCGAACAAAAATGTTATTTTATTGAATATAAAAATATACATTGTTGAAACCGTCATTTTGTCGCATTAGAATTGGCGAACAAAAATATTATTTTATTGAACAAAAATATACAATGTTGAAACCGTCATTTTTGTCGTATTAGAATTGGCGAACAAAAATATTGTTTTCATAGAAATAAAAGAACGGATTCTAATAGTGGAAATCGCCAAGGAGTTTATATATATAAATAAAAATAAATATAAAATTAAACGAAACGAGCGCGGCAGTTCGCGTATCGACAATCGTAATTTTAAACGATTATACCGAAAGATCCGACAGTTGGATTTTCCCAAAACTCGAACCGTTAGGACCGCTTTGGGAAGAGCTTTCCAAGATATAAATTTCATCAAAATCCGACGGTTAGATTATAAGATACGTGTAAATCAAAATTGGGTAAAAACAGCGCCAGGGCCGCCCATTGACCCGAAACGTCGTTTATTTATTTCGAGCTATTTTTAATAAATAAAAATAGCGATAAATAGTTATAAATATATGTGAAATGTTTTAAACGATAATTATGCGACAATTATTTGAAAAGACCGAGTTTAACTCATTTCAAATAATTGCACGGCGATTAAATCAAAGATGTAAGAAGACGATGGTTGAAGACCGGCGATCTTCACATCGAATGGACGACGACTACTGATGCCTTGGACTGACTTGCTCCCAGGACGGGGTTGAAGCAGTTGTTGTCCGGATGTATGCGTTGGTCGTGTGGATAAGCGAGCGCCTCTTTGGTGTCTCCGGTTCCGTTCAGATCCAGAACGGACTTGTAAATGGATGCATGTCTGACGTTGGAGTTCATCCCATGTAATTAAATCGATTTGTATCAATATATGTCTGTTTGGTGGTGGAGAATTTATTCTCCGCTTAACACCCTGGTATATAGTAATAGTTATCGATCGCATGGCGTTGAATTGTCAATGTGGCACGCCAAGATGCAATGATCAAGGCTTTGTTGAAAAGCAGGCCATGTGGTTGATGATCAAAGCATAGTCTGTTTTTGGCATAGCTTTGTGTATAGCGTAACCTCACGAGCCTCACACCCCGGTATGAGTCTAAAACGGGAGAAGGGAAAGCAGGGAGTGCACACATTATCTTTCTAGCTAGAGTAATGTCAGGGACCTACCAGCGCTGACATTTTACTTATGTGGATGATGGATTATGAGGTACCTCGTGTTTTTATAGGTGTTAGTGGCCATATTATAGGTCCAAAAGGACCGAGAAACGTGTGTTCATGTATAACTAATCCACGACCCTTCGGAGTGGACTGACCCTGCAGCTATCCAAGGGTTGCCCATAGGTGTGATCCTGAGGTATTTGCAAGAGTGCCTAGAATCGGTAAGGATCTCCTCCCTAGCCTTGACTCATGATGGAAAAACAAATCTCCAATACGACATCTCATTTTCAATTATATAACTAGTATGGCAACATAGTAGGATGGGGTACTATGTCGTCTAAGATTAATACATTTATATTGAAATGATTTACGAAAACATATTGTAACAACCCGGAATTTTTGGGGCCAATTTAAAATTTTTATTTTGGGAATTTAAAAGAAAATTGGATATTTAAAACAATTTATTTTAAATAATAATGGCTAAAAATTTAATTTTTAATCAAAAATAAAACAAATAAATTTATTTAATTATATAGGGAGTTTAAAATAGCACTACAGTTTGAAATTTTAAAGGTGTGGAATGATGAATGTTATATTTAATGATGATTGTTTTATTGAAAGCCAATATCTCATGTTAATTTAAATTTGATAAATCGTCATGTTAGTATACATTATACATTAGAAATCAATTTTGTTCTATATGTTAAGAAATCAATTCTGGTCATTACTATTAGCAATCAATTCTGTCATCTATGATAAATAAATATGTCATTGATTAGTATAAATGTTGTAATAAATGAATATGTCATTGATTAGCATAACAAAAATTAACATTTTGTTAAGAGAATTTGTGTAATAACAAAAGTCACATTTTTGTTAAGAGAATTTGTGTTAAAACAAAATGACGTTTTTGATTGGAAATTTAGAAAGAATAATCAACTATAAATATACATGAGAATAAAAGATGAATGGAAACGTTAGGTAAATTAAATAGATTGTTATAAATGGATACAAGGCAAAATAAATAAAGAGTATTCTATGGAAAGCACTAATGGCTTAAAAGAATAAAAATCATGTATACTTATAACCATTCTCTCTCCTTTTCATTGTTATATACTTTTGAAATTCAAATAATAAAAAAAAATGTGTAATTGTAGCATGTAATAAAAGAGAATGTAAGGAAATTAATGTGTCATAATAGTTGAAGTAAAAATAAACAATTTTGATAAGAAATGTTTACATATAAAATGTTATTTTATATTTTATAGGATATTTGAATTCACAGAAAATGTTTTACCTATAAAACATTATTTTATATGATATTTGAATTCACAAGAATGTTTACATATAAAATGTTATTTTATATGATATTAGAATTCACACAAATCGGCTAAGACAAAAATAAGCAATTTATATAAGAATGAAGTTATTAATATAAATCATAATGGGCAGGTTATAAATATAAATTGTAATGGACCCACGTGTATATTTTTATTCTTTTTATTCCTGTCTATCCAATTGAATACCTTCTTTTTTTTCCCTTTTCTTATTCTATTTTGAAATTTGAATAGGAGAAGCGGGACCTAAAGGCTCAATTAATAATATAAGATTATTATAAATATTAGAATAAAAAAACCTAATCCCCTAAAAAAGTATACAGCAGCCACCTTCTATTTCAATGGCCGCCGATGCTCAAACCTTCTTCCTCCTTGTTCTTCTAATTTATTCAATAAATTCCAACACCTCAAAAGAAAAATTTAAAGAGAGGATCGAGCTCGATCAATTGAACGGTGGTGATCAACTTTCGAGAAGGTGGTGATCGATCATTGGTCATCGGCCTGTATGGATGGGTGACAGCGACGTTTCAAGTGGAGGAGTGGGTTCACGAGATACAGAAAATCGCGATGGAAGAAGCAGAACCATGACCCTTGTTTGATTAGCCAATAATTCAGTGAAACGAGTTGCGTTGTACTCATATCGTCAAACACTTCGCAATGGAACGGACAAGGACAAAAACGGAGACTGTTGGAAATTCAGATAAATACCACTGTGAGAATTCTCTTTATTCATTTAAATTAAAAATAATCAATTGTGATTGTGATTGTAAATTTAATATATGCGTCGTATGAAATTTGGACTGTATGATTTGATAGTTTGATGTTGTTTGTTGTTGAGGTTGATTTGTGATGATCATATTAGTGACACGAAAATATGTGTTGTGGTAATTTGAGATTATATTATTGATCCTATTAGTGACACGAAAATATGCGTTGTGGTAATTAGAGATTATATTATTGAACATATTAGTGACGCCAAAATTATACGCGTGGTAAATAAAAAAAAGGGTTAAACAAAAAAAAAACATTATCGTATATGATATTAGAATTCATAGAACTTGTTAACATATAAAAATCATCTTTTTATATGATATCAAAATTTACTTTTTGTTAATTAAAGTATAAAGACAAAATTAACATTTTTGTTAATTAAACTATATTGGACGAAATTAACACTTTTTGTTAATTTGATTAGACCAAAATCAACATTTTGTTAGAAAATTTTACATTAGAATAAAAAGATCATTTAAGATAGAAATGTTTATTTAAATTAAAAATAACATTTTAGTTAAAATGTTTATTTAAATTAAACATGGCATATTAGAATTTATGTAGAATAATGCCACGTTAGAATAAATGTCATTTATGTAGAGTGATGTCATATTAGAATGAATGTCATTTATGTAGAATAATGTCATATGTTTAGAAAAATGTCATTATATCGAAAAATGTCAATGTATTGAAAAATGTCATCATATTGGAGTTGTCATTATTTAGAAATGTCATAAAATTTTCATTATTCGAAATGTCATTAAATTGTCATTCTATGGAAATTGATATTTTGTTGAATTGGAATGGACATTATAAAAATGTCATTTATGAGTAATTATTTTATGTTAATTATTAAAATGTGATTTAGATTAATTATTAAAATGTTATTTATGTTCATAATAAAACTATCATTTATGTTCATTTGAAAATATCAAAAATAAAGGTAATCATATAAACGTCATTATATTAGGAAGGTCAATAGTATAAAAATACCATTTTTTCATAAAATGTCATATTAATAGAAAAATGTCCTTTTGTTATGAAGTGTATATTGGCATAAATTGTCATTGTAGTTATGAATATCATTTTAGTTATAAAATGCCATTTTTGTCAAAAATGTCACCTTAGAATAAGAATACCATTTTGTAGAAATGTCATCTTAAAAATAAGAAATGTCCCATTTTATTAGAATTGGCAATAGAAAAGAAAAGATGGCATATTTCAATTTATTAAAATTATCAAGAATATTTATATCATTTATGTTCATATAAAATTGCCAAAAATGAAATATCATTTAGATTAGAACATATTTGGCAAATAAAATTGTCATTTAGATTGAATCATATTTTATAAATAAAATATGTCTTTTATATAAAATATGTTATTTATATAGAATATGTCATGTTAAGATTAAAACACCATTTTTGGGTTAAAAATGTACATTGGAATAGAAACATCACTTTTGATTAGGAATGTACATTAAAATAAAAATATAATTTTTGTTAGAAATGTCCCATTAGATTAAAAGTGTCATTTTATGTTAGTATTTAAAATGTGAATCATGTTATGCTACATTGAAGATGCCACCTATTTAGATTATGTCTTGTTACATTAAAAATGTCTTATATTTAGATTATGACATGGTCTATTAAATTATATGTTTAGTGAAATCATTTATTTACATTAGGTAAATAAATAAGAAAAAGATAAAAAAAAACATTTATTCCATTTCCAGTATGAATTAGTATGCTTAACCCGAGGTTGGATTGAGTTGTGATGTAAACCTGCCCGGACCCGCCCGGCTGTCCAGTAATCACAACAATACCTATCCAATGTGGGAGGTTAAAGCATATTCTAATTGTCTAAATTTACATTTAATATTACTTCAAAATATTTAGTATAAATAAAATAAAACATAGAGCAAGAAAAACATATATTTACATAAGATAAATGAGAGATTAAATAAAATTACATTTTTATTAAGTAATTAAAGTATACGTTTTACATTGTAAATATAAATTTTTTTCATGTAATTAGGATTATAAACAATAAAATTACATTTTTATGTAATTAAGGTTATAAAGTAAAAACTACATTTTTATGTAAATAGGATTTATTTACATTTTCTTATGTAAATAAAATAATAACAGAAAATGTTAGAAAAGAATTAACATAAGATATTCTTTTTTTTATGTTAAAAAGAAATATTAGAAAAAGGATTAAAGATCTACATTTTTCAATGAAATTAGAAAAGAATTTAAGAATTACACTTTTCAATGTAAAGAAAAGAAATAAAGACATTTACATTTGTTCAATGTAAATAAAGGATTTAATAAAAGTACATTTTCAATGTAAGTAAATATATATATATATATATATATATATATATATATATATGTGTTTTACATTGTAAATGAAATCACATTTCTATGTGATTAAGATTATAAGAACAAATATGTGAATAAGGATTATTTACATTTTCTTATGTAAATAAAAAGGGATTAAAAGAATATTATGTGAATAATATTTATTTACATTTTCTTATGTAAATAAATAAGATAAAAGGAAAAGGTACATTTATTTATAATTAGTGTAAATAAATATAGTAAAAGTAAAGGTAAACATTTATTTACAAATACTGTAAATAAATAAGAATAAGAAATTAAAAACATTTATTTACAAATAGTGTAAATAAATAAGAAAAAGAAATTAAGTACATTTATTTACAAATAGTGTAAATAAATAAGAAAAGGAATTAGAAACATTTATTTATAAATAATGTAAATAAATAAGATAAAAGAAGTAGAGAAATATTTATTTACATTTAGGTAAATAAATAAGGAAAAGAATAGAAAAACATTAATTTAAATTTAGGTAAATAAATAGAAAATAAATTAAAAGGATATATAAAGCATAATTTATTTACAATTAGAATAAATAAAATAAGAAAGGTAGTAAAATAAAACAAGAAATATTTTATCGTCATTTTAGATGCGATAAAAAGAATAGACTTTTATAATTGAAATAGTAAAACGATTTATATTTATATATATATATATTAAATTTAAACGAAACACGCGCGGTAGTTCGCGTATCGACAATCGTAACTTTAAACGGTTATACCGAAAGATCCGACCGTCGGATTTTCCCAAAACAGGAACCGTTAGGACCGCTTTGGGAAAATCTTTCCAATGATATAAATTTCATCAAAATCCAACGGTTAGATATGCATAAGTCAAATTTGGCTGAAAACAGCGCCAGGGTCGCCCATTGACCCGAAGCGTCGTTAAATTTATTCGAGCTATTTTTATATAAATAAAAATAGCAATAGGTCGTTATCAAATATTAATAACGATATGAAATGTTTTCAAATTATATATATATATATGCGAGAATCATTTGAGAAGACCGAGTTCAATCTCATTTCAAATGATTATACGACGTTTTAAATCTAAGAGTTGAAGACGGCGATTGAAGACCGACGATCTTCACATCGAATGGGTAACTAGCGTTGAGGTCCTTGATTGATTTGCTCCCAAGACGGGGCTAAGATGGTAGTTATCCGGACGTAGTGTTGATTTGTACGGATTTGACTTTCGCTCAGACCCGGAGCATAAGTTTATAAATGGAATGTATGTTTGACGTTGTAGTCCTTTATACTACATTCGTTGATCTCTGTTAATATATATCTGCTTGGTGGTTAACACCCTTCTCTGAGACATATGTGCTTAGAGGTTATATATTGGCAGAAATCAATGGTATAGTATGGACTGACAATGTGGCATACTAAGATGCATTGATCAAGGCTTTTGTTGAAAAGCAGGGCCTTGTGGTTGATGATCAAAGCATAGCCTATTACGGAATAGCTTTGTGTATATCGTGACTTCGCGAGCCTCACACCCCAGTATGAGTCAAAAACGGGATACGGACCGTAGGGAGTGCACACGTTTCTTTCTAGCTAGAGTGATGTCAGGGACATACCAGCGCTGACATTTTACTTATGTGGATGATGGATTTTGAGGCGCCTCGTTATTTTTATAGGCCGCTGGTGGTCATACTATAAGTCCAAAGGGACCGGGAAACGTGTGTTCAGGCATAACTAATCCACTGCCCGTAGGCGGGGACCGGCCCTACCGCTTCCAAGGGTTCACTGCGGGGAATCCTGAGGCATTTGCTAGAGTGTCTCAAATCGGAGAGGATCTTGCCCCTAGCCTCGACTCATGATGGAATCCAAATTTCCAATACGCCCTTGCGGTTTTGATTGTAGAACCAGTATTGGCGACATGCTATATGGTAACCATGCCGTCTAGGATTGATACTTATGACTCAAATCTTTTTATTAAAACATATATACACTAATAATAATATCAAATCCGTTTTATACGTATCAAGCATCTTTTGACCATTATAAGGTAAAACCCTATCCTCTGGTGTGCGCTGCATTGTGTGATGGGACCTGGGTCTTATAATGGTTTCATTTTTCCAAAAAGACATTGCGTTATTTCTCGAAAGTGACAATCCATAGGAGTAAACCCGTTCCGCGAAAGTGGCGTGGTCCTTGGATTTGTCTTATTAGTTATATTAGTTTAGAATTCTCACACCAGTCCCATGACTGACTCGTAGTTTGTTTCACTTTGCAAACTCGGGTGCCCTCTTTTCTACACGGGCAGTCGAGTAGCTTTTTGCAGATAAGTATCTCTTTAGCGGGATCCTTGATCGAAGCCTAAAGCTGTGTCCAGAGCTTGGTAGTCTTCCGCTGTTTGTTTGTATTATCATTTATGTATCTTCCGCTGTAATTTAATTTCTTTGTACTCTGATATATTCGGTACTCTGATGTAACATTATTGTAATGAAATAAAAGTCTGCTGTTATTGTTCTGATGTTTTGTATTCCCAAAGTTAAAGTATTCGAAGATTTCCAACCTTTGGGTCAGACCTGTGTGGTTTATGGTCGATTCAAAGAGCGGGGATTTCCGGGTCTTTACACATATACACACTAGTAGTGATACGTTTTACGTATTTATCATCTTTTGATCATTATAAGGTAAAAACCTATCTTTCGGTTTGTGTTGCATTGTGTGATGGGACTTGGGTCTTATAATGATCTCATTTTTCTAAAAAGCATAGCGTTATTTGAACGATTTACTTTACTTATGCACTAGCAATCCAATGGAGTAAACCCGTTCCGCGTTAGCGGCGTGGTCCTGTGATTCGCCATATTGATAGTTAGTATAGGAAGATTTCTCATACCAGTCCCATGACTGACTCGATGTTTGTTTCACTTTGCAAACTCGGGTACACTCTTTCCACACGGGCAGCAAATTGACAGGTTCAGGTGATATATTCTGATTGGAGCTTGCTTGGAGGGAAGAAGAAGAAGACCTTTTCTCTAGTTTTTACTTCTGCTTTGAGACATTTTATCTTCTGTAGCTTTGGTGTATGTAATGGAGTTTGAGACTTGTTTCTTTTCCATTGAAACATATTTTCCTTTTGTTGAGACTCTTTATTTGGCTAAGTTGTATCCAGTACTGCGTACTTTGATGTATTGGATATTATGATGTTGATGACATCTTTTTCCGCTGCAATGGTTTATGTGTTATGATAATTATCTGAGATCTGTTTTTGTTGTAAATATGTTATATTCCAAAATGATTATCCTCACTTTCGAACCATGGAAGTTGGGGTTATCACAGTGTGTCACATTTAATTGTCATTTATTTAGGAATAATGTGTGTCGCATTTAATTGTCATTTTTTAGGAATAATGTGTATCACATTTAATTGTCATTTATTAGGAATAATGTTGCATCACACTTAATTGTAATTTATTTAGGAATAATGTGTGTCACATTTAATTGTCATTTATTTAGGAATAATGTGTGTCGCATTTAATTGTCATTTATTTAGGAATAATGTGTGTCGCATTTAATTGTCATTTATTTGGGAATAATGTGTGTCACATTTAATTGTCATTTATTTAGGAATAATGTGTGTCCCATTTAATTGTCATTTATTTAGGAATAATGTGTATCACATTTAATTGTCATTTATTTAGGAATAATGTGTGTCACATTTAATTGTCATTTATTTACGAATAATGTTATGTCACATTTATTGTCATTTATTTAGGAATAATGTGTGTCACATTTAATTGTCTCTTATTAGCAATAATGTTATGTCACTCTTAATTATCATTTATTTAGGAATAATTTCTGTCACATTTAATTGTCATTTATTTAGCAATAAAGTGTGTCACATTTAATTGTCATTTATTTAGGAATAATTTGTGTCACATTTAATTGTCATTTATTTTGGATAATATGTGTCACATTTAATTGTCCTTTATTTTGGAATATTGTGTGTCACATTTATTTGTCATTTATTTAGGAATAATGTGTGTCACATTTAATTGTCATTTATTTTGGAATAATGTGTGTCACATTTAATTGCCATTTATTTAGCAATAATGTGTGTCACATTTAATTGTCATTTATTTTGGAATAATGTGTGTCACATTTAATTGTCATTTATTTAGCGATAATGTGTGTCACATTTAATTGTCATTTATTTAGCAATAATGTGTGTCACATTTAATTGTCATTTATTTAGGAATAATGTGTGTCACATTTAACTGTCATTTATTTAGGAATAATGTGTGTCACATTTAATTGTCATTTATTTAGGAATAATGTGTGTCACATTTAATTGTCATTTATTTAGGAATAATGTGTGTCATATATAATTTTCATTTATTTAGGAATAATGTTGCATCACACTTAATTGTCATTTATCTAGGAATAATGTGTGTCACATTTAATTGTCATTTATTTAGGAATAATGTGTGTCACATTTAATTGTCATTTATTTTGGAAGAATGTGTGTCACATTTAATTGTCATTTATTTAGCAATAATGTGTAACGACCCGGAATTTGGGGCCAATTTAAAATTTTTATTTTAGAAATTTCAAGGGAATTTTTAATATTTAAAGTAATTTACTTTAAATAAGAATGACTAAAAATTTGCTTTAAAATGAATAAATTTAGTTTAATTATAAAAAGGAGTTTAAAACAGCGCTGCAGTTCGAAAATTTGAATTTGAACTTTGACTGACCGTACAAGATTCATTTTAAATCAGAATTGAACGAAACCAGAAATATTTAAATCTGTTTAATCATATCTTTCCAACGAATCTAAAAAACAGAAATTCCGTTTTAAAAATCAAAAGTTCTGGCCAATTCAATTTTTAGAAAAGTCGCTGTAGAATATATATATATATATATATATATATATATATATATATATATATATATATATATTATATAGGGTCCGAAAGGATACTTCTCACATATGAAGGAATTTCGACTCGAAACCACTTCCATTGAGTTCGGAATGACGTTCCTGCATTGAAAAACAGTAAACACTTACATATTTTGAGTTTTGGAGTTTATTTGATTAAAAATGTATTTTTAATATTAAATATATTGGCCTTAAAAATAGTCATTTTTCGAACGACCTCGGTTTTCGATGAAACCACTTTTGTTGGTACCGGAATGTCGAATTATTGCTAAGTTTCAATTTTCATAAATTGTCGAATTAATATGTGAGCGTGGAAAATGAAAACGTGTTTTGTCAGTTTCCGTCAAATTTAATCAACTGGAAAATGGCCATTTTTCAAACAGTCTCAGAATTCGACGAAATTAGTTTCGTTAGAACCGTATTGTTAAAACATAACTAGAAATATTTTTTCTATAATTTTTAGAGTCAGTATGTGACCCCGGTAATTTAAAATGTAAGTTTGAATTTAATAATTTAATGATTTATAATTAAATTTAAAGAAAAACATATTGTAACAGCCGAACTGGGTTACGAAACATATTCCATTATGTCCGGGATGGGGGTTACTAGCTAGGGGCGACACTCGTTGGGTTTGATTTGGTGTTCGTATTGATAAACATGAATTTTTGAATTAATTAAATAAATTAAATAGGAAAATACGCTTATAAATACCATACCAATACGTTAATCCTAATCCATTCACTGTATAGCCGCCGTATGTTCTTTTTAATGGCCATAATCATCCCGATTTCAAATGCTAAATTCTTCCAATCCAGACAACGAAAATCCACAAACCATATACCAAATCGAAGAGTTTTCTGAGGGCTATCAATCGGTACGGGTATGATTGGGGTTCAATCATCAGATAGGCCAATTTCTTTCTCCAAAGCGCCGACGTTTGGAGCCGTTGCTGGTGCGGTGGGGGCCACCGAGTTGGGTGGCGATGCGAAGGGGGGATGGCGGCGGTCGGCGCTTCGACGAGGTGACGTTGGATCCGGGTACGGCGCGGTGTATGGACGGGAATTTCTAACCCTAAGTTTGAGTGATGGGTTCGGTTCAATTCGATGGTAGCAGGAAGAAGAAGAACGTGGACAAAGGGTATAATTATTATTTTTAATTATTTAATTAAAATAATTTATAATGTTCCTAACTAAATTTAATTGTAACTAATTCATTCGAAATCAGAATCAAACGAAACTGAAAGCATTGGAATCGCAATGAAAAATACTACGTCATGGAGCAGAATAGGACCATTTCTAAGCAAATCAAATTTTGGCCAAATTTCAGTCTGAATTGAAAGCTATTGGTGAGAATTCTATTTTTAAAAATAATTAAAATATTAATTATTTCTCGCTATTTAAATTCCATGTTTGTATGTTGAACTATTCAGATCTGTGATGTATGAAATTGTTGTGTATTGATTTTGATGATTGTGATGCAATGATTTAATTGATTTGTTCTGCGTTGTAATAACATAGCTTAGTTCGCTAAAATTATAGATCGATGTGTTTTAATTTAAATTAGATCATATTGGAAATGTTTGTTGAATAATTGTAAAATTATTGTTTTGTCTATTTTATTGAATTGAAATAAAAGCGTCAATTCAATATAAAATTATCATTTTGCCTATTCTATTGAATTGAGATAAATTATCAATTTAATAAAAAGAAATATTTTGTTGCCATTTTTTCCTTTTAGATAAAAAGAAACATTTTGTTGTTATTTCTTTTAATATTAAAAATATCATTTTGTGTCATTCCTTATAGAATTAAAAAGGTTTGCTTTTTATTTTTCTTTTTAAAAATAAAAAAATTATGAAGTTGAAAGTTGCACTATTTATATTTACATTTTAGATAGAAGTATGAATTAAAAAAAAGGATCACTTTTGTCGCCATTTCCTTTCAACATCAATAAGAATATTTTTTTGCTAGCTCTTCTTTTTAGAATTAAGGGTATCATTTTTGTTAACATCCTTTTTCCCTTTAGGGATTAAAAAGAAACATGTTTGTGTCATTTTCCCTTTTTGATAAAAAGAAACATTTTTATGTCAATTCCTTTTTAGATTTAAAGGTTATATTTGTAGCGTCAAAATTGTTCATATTTAAAAGTTACATTTTTGTTCACATTTTAGATGTGAATAAAAACACGAACCTGATAGCTGCATTTTTCTTTTTTATCTGCATTTTAGATGTAAATACAAACTTGAATTGTTAATGTTGTAATTTTTATCGTCGTTTTAAGATGCGGTAAAAATAGAAATGTTGATGTTACTATTTTATTGTCATTTTTGATGCGATAAAAATAGAAATGTTAATGTTATATTTTTATCGTTATTTTAGATGCGATAAAAAGAATATATTTTTGGTGTTATATTTTTATTGTTATTTTAGAGAGAAAAGAAAAAGATTGGAATGGAGAACTTTACTTTTATTGTCTTTCTAGAGACAATCAAAGGGATGTGTAAAAATATCACTTATGTATTATCATTTTTTTAATGAATAGAAATGGTAAGATTAAAAACATTAAAAATGTTAACATTAGATAAAAACATTAAAAATGTTAACATTAGATTAAATAGAACATTTTGATTAGAAAATGTCCATTTAGTTAAAAAGTACATTTTGGTAGATAATGTGCATTAGAAATAAAAAGGAACATTTTGATTTAAATATGTCCTTTGGTTAGAAATATTCTATTAGACTAAATCAGTCATTCTTGTTAAGATTTGAATTGACATATAAATTTTGTCATTTTTGTTAAGGTTAGATTGACATATAAATTTGTCACTTTTGTTAAATTTAGAATTAAAAGAACATTTATGCTAGAAATAAACACTTATGTTAGAACCCAAGAATAAACATTTATGTTAGAATCCAAGAATAAACATTTATGATTTGAATCCCAGAATGTCATTTATATGGGAATTTAAGAACGTCATTTATGTTAAAAATTCAAAACCATGTCTACACAGCCATTAACAAGTTTCCTGACTTGTTTATGTTGATTGGGACGATAATTTTTACACATCGCCTAAGTGCACAGATAATTTATTTGATTAATTGTTATGTGTTATGTGTTGGTTGAAAACCCCTGTAACACCCCACGTCCATTAATGTCACTCACAAAGGGAATGCATTAACTTCCATGGAGGTTATAAGTGAGTATAGAACAGAAAAATTACAACAAGACAGATAATAAGTAGTACTTGAAAACTAAAACTTCGTTTTATTGCACGGAAACATGTTTATTACATCACAAAACCATTAATCAGAGTCAAGTACATTATCCATCTTCATAAAACAAAATACATTATCCCATTACTCAAATAGCCATTAAAAAAAGGATAACAAGCTGGACTTTACTTCAACGGTCCAAGCTTTCCAAGTGAGATAAAGCAATCCAATCAAACTCCACTAGAGCTGGGCCCAACCTGAGGACCTGGAGGGGTAGAAGGATAGAAATGGAGGGGGTCAGACATAAGGTCTGGCGAGTATGATAATTCTAACAATACTATTATCAAAATAACTAGACTAAGGCATAAGCTGGAAGACAAGTAAATGTCTATGAACTATTTGGAAGATAAAGATAGCGTTTAAGATAACGTTAAAGATAACGGTAAAGGCATACCTAATTACTAACGAATAATTACTATACTGCACCGCACATTACTACACTGCACCACACTAGTCACCCTAAAGGTTGATCCCACTTGCTTCACACAGAAACAATATAAATAGCCTTACGTACCCCTAGCTGACTACATAGGTGCCATCGGCCCCTATCTCCACTGGGTGTACCCCACTACCCACTTCCGATCGGCTCCCTACTCGTAGATACCCGTGCTGGCCCCACAGTGGGGTGTATCACTCCCCTAAAGTGGCAACCCGGTACAACTTGAGAATGCACGGCTTATACTTACACGATGCAACAACGTCTTACCTACCAGCCCGGGTCCACACACGCATATGAAACCCGTTGGACTTGCGTTGCCACCGCTCCCCGTTTTGGCCTCTTATAGTCCAACTCAGTATGCGTGTCCCGTCCTCGACTTGGGTCGAGCCCACAAAGATACGTTTGGGATACTGGTTGAAATGGGCCCCCACAAGCTACCCACCTAAGCTTGTCCACTAGTACAACCCACTTAACCCTCTTAGTCATGTTCATTTACATGTGTGTTTGGTTAAGTCTTACTAATCGTATTTCACATGCCACTAAGGGCACCCACTATATTCCTCATGCCACCCAAGGCACCTACTTAACCCCTCATGTCCCACTTTACATGTTTATCTGGTTAAGTATTTCTTAATTCATTCAGGCCATAACCTCATAAAGACCTCTCACATTAGACTGGCATTTATGGCAGCTGGATTTGCCGGGCGGGTCCGGGCAGTCTTACACCATAAAAGAGTCTAACCTCGTGTCTTTACAACTGTTATGCTTTAGTTTAGGCCTAGGACCCCTCACATTGGACTAACATTTGTGACCACTGGATTTGCCGGGCGGTTCCGGGCAGGTTTACGTCACAAATGAGTCCAACCTCGTGTCCTAAGCATTGATTGACAACTTTCAATCTTTGACCCCAGTTTTAATAATTCCCTATCCAAATTATTAATTAAGTCTACTTTTATTGATGCCCATAATTGACTCAGTTATGGTCATCCACTTATGGTATGCAAAATCATATCAATTGCACCACGACATCTTGTTAAATCCATAATATTACCCCTACCCCACGTTTATACGTTCGCTTATTCAACGCATAATATAGGCTAGACTTGAATAGTCTAACGCATAGCACAAGGAAAAATTACCACAACATATAGATAAAAAAATAAATCTAATCATAATAGGGGTGAAACTTGAATAAACTACGCATGTTAAGGATCAAAAGGTGTCAACTTGTTAAATGTCACAATTTACATGATATGATCATAGCCCAAATTTATACATAAACTTGCATATGGGGTTTTTAAGCAACATAATGATGGTGTGAACTAGCATAGGATATCACATATGTCGTAGCATATTTCTAGATGTCATAATAGATGTCATGGCATATGTTCATAACTTTTCTAATCAATTTAACTTGCATATGTAACTTGTCATATAGATCAACATAGCCCAAACATGATGATTTAATTATATGAACTAACTAGCATAGATAGTAACATCATGGCTTTTTACATGTATTCATCGCCACTTAGCATAGAAACTTTCAACATACATAACATCATCATAGCGTGATTTACAGCATATAGTATATCATCACCACATAGCATAGGATTAATGACATACATGATAGCATATGACAATTCACATCATCTACTCACAATCCATTCATGACTTAACCTAATTAAAATGATAATAATCTTGTTAAGACTATCATACTCACAATTATAGAAGAAAGAGAATCGAATTAGCACTCTTTTGATGAAGAATCGCTGTTAGTGTTGGGTAGTTCTGATTTGGTTGTTGTTCTTTATCTTTAATTTGATGGCGGCTGCTCTAGGTCTCAAAATATCAGCATGACGGCCATGGTCTTTGTTTATTTTCTGATTTAGGGTTTGTGTATAGGGGTCTTTTTATAGAGTTATAAATTAATTCAAGCCGTCGGATGTTCTTAGGGTTAATCAAAACCATTTAATTATGATAGGGTGATGAGTCAGCCCTAATGACTCAGCAAGGAGTCAGAATGGACTCAACAACACGGGTCAGCCTGAACCAGAAAGCTGTGCAGGCTCCAGCCTCGGCCTGGGCGCACTTGGCAGGTGCGCCAGTGTAAATATGTACTGGCGCACTTCCCAAAAGCGCCAATGCATTTTTTTCTTTGCCGCCAACTTCGTTCGTCCATAACTTTTCTTCCGGTACTCTTTTCCCGCAAACTCGGACTCTATCTCCACTAGAATTCCGAGACGAACACAATGGCACAACCCGTTTCCCACAATTCTCACGTCTGAGATTAGTTATTCTTTAATATGTAAATGTTAATATTAACAGAATTACGGGGTGTTACATTCTCCCCTCCTTAAAGGATTTCGTCCCCGAAATCTTCAAGTTAAGAAGAATGTATATCCTACATCCAAACAACCATCTACTCAACCATCAAACACAGGCATCCATTGTCCTTATAGACTTCTAATGCTTTCATGTTTAAATGCACAGTGTGTGTATATGTCCATACCTAATGCAAAATCAGGCGGTCCACTGATCCAGTTGACCTCTTTAATGCAAATCATGATAGTGCCATGCATCCATTATGTATGCAAAAGTTCCCTATCGATACATATTATTTCTACATGCGTGCACAACCATTCACCAAAATGAGGTATCCATATGATAGCACAATCATTATACATCCATTTTACTAAATATGGCCATTTATATACAATATGCAGTATGAAGTGACTGAGCCGATCTAGTGCCTAATAGTGTGTGTATATGCGTCCACGAGCAACCACTAGCAAACACTTGCATCCACTTTGCATCCATCATACATAACATGTCTCAAACACATGTTTCAACCATAGGATTATCCTATCTAAAGGTCAAGAATACTAATGAGAGGGTACTCTAAAGGTACGATAAGTACAAGATAAGCGATAAAGGAGAAATTAAAGGACATACCCTCAATAAGGAAAGGGTATCGTGAATGCATCTTCTCTTCTATCTCCCAAGTAGCGTTGCTCTCATCATCTCTCCGTTGTACTTTGACCAGTCTGACCTCTCGATTTCTCAGCTTCTTAATCTCTGACCCAAGAATGCACGTAGGAGCTCATCGAATCGTCGCATCACGCTCTATCTCCACTTCTCTAAGCAAGCTCGGCTCTACCACTTCCGCGGTCTCGTGCAAGCACTTCCTCAAATGTGATACATGGAAAACGTCGTGTACACCACTAAGTTTCTCAGGCATCTCCACTCTATACGCCATCTGTCCAATCTTCTCCTTAATAGGAAACGGTGTTACAAACCTTGGTGCTAACTTCCCAACAGACCCAAAGCGAACAACGTTCCGTAATGGATATACTTTGATAAAGACCATGTCCCTAACCTCAAATTCAAGATCCGTCCTTCTCTTATCTGCATAAGATTTCTGCCTATCTTGCGCAGCTTTCATCCTTCTTCGAATCAAGTCGATCTTCTCCGCAGTAGCTGTTATTATATGCGAACTCCACCAGTGGAAGATGTTCTTCCCATGTACCCCCAAAGTCTAGGATACATAGCCTCAAAAGATCCTCTAAAATGCGATTCACCCTCTCGGTCTGGCCGTCCGTCTAAGGATGATATGCAGTGCTCAAATATAACTGAGTCCCTACCGCCTCTTGCAAGTTTCTCCAAAATCCGCTAGTGAAAATAGGATCGCGGTCGCTCACTACGCTAGAAGGAACACCATGCCAACGAACTATTTCTCGGACGTATACTAAAGCTAACCATGGAGCAGTCCTCTTACTCTTCACGGGAATGAAATGGGCGCTCTTAGTAAGTCTATCTACTATAACCCAAATCCCCGTATTACCCTTTCTCGATCTCGGTAATCCGTCAGTAAAGTCCATCGAGACGCTTTCCCACTTCCATATTGGAACCTCCAATGGGTGGAGTAACCCACCGGGTTTCTTTTGCTCCGCTTTTACTTGTTGGCACACCAAGCATCTAGCGACATACTCGGCCACGTCCCTCTTCATACCGGCCCAAAAGAAAACTCGCTTCATGTCTTTATACATCTTGTCCCCGCCGGGATGAATGGTCATTTTCGAGCGATGTGCATCATCAAGAATAGTCTTCCTTAGGTCATCGTCTTTTGGTACACAAAGTCTACCGTCCCTACGTAACCAACCCTTATCATCTAGGGTATACCTACAGAGATGGCTTGATGACTCCCCTCCTTTGATCTTTTCTACTAACTCAACCAACTGCGGGTCGTCTCGCTGTGCCTCGCCAATCCGTCCCAAAAGCGTAGGTCTGACCTCCAAGGATGCTAGCAAATCGGGTACGAAGTCAACGGAAGGTCTAAAGTCAAACATCAAAATGAATTCTAAGCTTCGCCGCTCAACAAACAATGGACATAAGGATAATCTTTTTCTACTTAAGGCGTCCGCCACCACGTTACCCTTGCCAGGGGTATATGTTATCTCGAAGTCGTAGGATGCTAAGAACTCCATCCACCTTTGCTGCCTTAAGTTCAAGTCCTTTTGAGAAAATAAGTATTTTAGCGATTTGTGGTCAGTGAATAATTCGAATTTCTCGCCAAGAAGATAATGACGCCAAGACTTAAGCGCGAAAATAATAGCGGCCAACTCTAGGTCATGCGTGGGGTAATTCTTCTCATTCGCTCTCAACTGCCTTCCACCATAGGCTATTACCCTACCCTCTTGCATTAAGACTGCGCCTAGTCCTGTCCCACAAGCGTCAGTATATACGGTAAATGGCTTACTCCCGTCTAGCAGTACTAAGACTGGGGCTGAGGTCAAAGCTCTCTTCAACCGTTGGAACGCATCATCACAATCTACGTCCCATGTGAAAACTAGGTTCTTCTTCGTCAAGCGTGTCAATGGAGATGATATCTTTGCGAAGTCTTTTATAAACTTCCTATAGTAGCCAGCCAACCCTAAGAAACTTCTCACTTCAGTAGCATTTTTAGGAACCTTCCAATCTTGGATGGCCACCACCTTCGCGGGATCCACTGCTATCCCCTCTTTGGAAACCACGTGCCCCAAGAACCGTACTTCCTTCCTCCAGAAGTGACACTTAGAAAATTTAGCCTTAAGGCTATGCGCTCTAAGAGTCTCCAACACTTCCCTAAGATGTAGGGCATGCTCTTCCTCATCCTTAGAAAAGATCAAGATGTCGTCTATAAAGACTACCACGAATATATTAAGGTACTCCCTTAACACCCTACTCATCAAATCAACAAAGTATGCGGGGGTGTTTGTCAAACCGAAGGGCATCACTAGCCATTCATAGAAACCGTCTGGAGTCCTAAAGGCAGTCTTGTCAATGCTATCCTCAGCCACTCTCAACTGATGGAAACCAGTGGCTAAGTCCAACTGCGAAAACACTGAGGCGCCAACTAGCTGATCGAAGAGATCGTCAATCCTCGGCAGTGGGTGTCTGTTCTTCTTAGTGATCTTATTAAGTTCTCTATAGTCCACACAAAGTCTAAGGGACCCATCCGCCTTCGTGGCAAATACTACTGGAGCACCCCACTCCGATATACTCCGTCTTATGAACCCCTTCTCAAGTAACTCCTTCACTTGCTTATCGAGTTCCTTCCTTTCACGTGGAGCCATGTGGCATACTGGCAAAGATACTGATTTTGCATTATCCACAAGATATATTCGAAAATCTATCTCCCGCTTCGGAGGCAAGCCCTTCACCTCCTCAAACATATCCGAATATTCTCGGACCACTCTAACAGATCTTAGATTTTCCTCAGACGCGTCAAGCGACTCTAGATAACTTAGCATAACTGAATTTATGGGATTACAAAAGATTTCAAGAGTGTTGCCAAGGCAAGTCATGAGCCTAACTATTCTCCTTTCACAATCAAGAACGGCCACATTTCTGGATAGCCAATCCATTCCTAAAATTAGCCCATAGCCCGTGAAGCCCAAAACATAAGAATCACATCTAAACTCAACGCTAAGTATAGAAATTTTCAAATCCAAACACATCATGGACAAATAAGCTGAGCACCCAATTGGATTCGAAACAACCAAGGGATCCTCTACTAAACTGGTGTTCAAATGCAGTGATTCAACTAATGATGTAGAAATAAACGAATGCGATGCACCCGAATCGAATAAAGTACAGACAGGATGATCAAACAGAAAAACTAAGCTTTCAACAGAAATGGTTCTACCTCGTTCTTGCAGCGGTGGGACCGCGAGAGCCTGAACTTGTCCCCTTGCCTGCCCTGGTGCTATAAGAGCCTGCACCTATCCTCCCGAGGTAGCCCCTGCCCTCTGCCCCTTCCTTCGGCAGTCCTTCACTAAATGTCCCACATCGCCACAATGAAAACAGCTAGTCTTCTTTTTCTTTCGGCAGTCCTTGCTGAGATGGCCTTGGGTCCCACAGTTAAAACATTTCTTCTTTCCCTTACCATTATTGTCTTTACCACCCTTCTTGTTTTGCTGTTGTGGTTTCTTCTGATCCCCTTTCTTCTCGGGTGACTTAACAGCTTTAACACTTTTCTCCTCGTGCATGAGCGCCATTTCTACTAGCTTCTCAAAGGTGGCCCTCATAGGGATGTGGGTCATGGTCAATCCTTGCAACAGTTCATTCAAGCCATTCACGAACCTTAGAGCCTTCTTCTCCGGCGTGTTTACTAAGTCCAAACCAAACCTTGCTAGCTGATTAAATTTGTTGACATATTATTTCACAGACGAGCTTCCTTGCTTCAATGTCAAGAACCCTTCCATATATAGATTTTCTTCCGCCCTAGAGAGAAACTTCGCCTCGAACCTACGTCTGAAATCCGCCCAAGAGTCAACAGGACGCTCCCCATTGGTGACCTCCCACCAAAGCGAGGCCTCTCCCTTCATTAACCAAGCTGCTAATCTGACTCTCCTCCCTTCTTCCACTTCAAAGATTTCTAGCAATTCTTCCACCTCCTTAAGCCAATCTCTAGCTTCCACAAATGTTTCTGACCCTTGAAAATGTTTTCCACCCATAGCCTTAAATTCCTTGCACGTCTTTTGATTGACATAGAAATGTGTTTATTTTATGCTCTTATATCTTATTTTTTTATATAAATAAATATTACTTGGGTATTGTTTTGTTACCTTTACAGATATTCCAACCCAGCCCGCATGCAACCAGAAAAGTAGAGAAATAGAGATGAAATTGATATATATTTACATTTTGAAGAATTGTAGATGAAGATCTCACACCTAGTTGCTGTTGGACAAGAAAAGGATTGATAAAAAGGCTTTGCACATCACAAATCAATGAAGAAGTGTCAAGGAAGCAAGAGGAAAAGAGAAAAGGCCCAAATTTGCTTTATTTATCTAAGGCCCATTTATGTTCCTTATTGTAAACTCCTTTGTGAATTCCCTAGGGCCCATCTATCATTGTATTAGGGTTAGGGTTTGGTTATCTATCCTATATATACCCTTGTAATATCCTTGTAGCCACCATCCTATCCATTATTCTGTATTCTCTTCTCCATTAATAAAAGTTCTTCCTTTTTACTATTTTTGCATTTTTCTTTCTTAGCAATAGGTGTTGTCTTCACAATTAGTTTTGGAAGAGCACCAATTCTATTTTACATTTGTTTCATTAGTGATTAGTCGTTTGATTAGTTTCAACGACAATCCTAATTTTATTTTTGTTGTTCTTCTTATTCTGCACTTTTATTTTCTACATTGTTGTTCTTGTTTTGCAATTTACTTTCTTTAGTGATTAATCGTTGATTAGATTCAACGATAATCCTAAGTTCGCAATTTCAGTTTGTTTTTATTTCAACTAAATCTCCAGGCTTCGTCTAACTCGCCCAAGAGATTAGATAAATTATTTGATTTTAATTTACCTTCCTGTGTTCGACCTGTATGCTACACACCTGTTCACTTGCAGAATTTTATTACAAATATCGCGCTTTTCTAATTCATAGATTAGCGACGATCAAGTTTTTGGCGCTCTATGAATCATCTTTGCAAAAGTATCTACGCGAGGAGGAGGAGGAATGGGTGCAACTGGTGGTGGAGGAACATTGGCCGGACCTGCGGCGGCCCTAGCCTCTAACAGCCTCCTATACCATTCTGGTATCGTTACACCGTCAGGTAGGTTAAGATCCTCAGCCATGCGGAAACGGAAAAGGAAAGATTCAAAATGGAGAATTCGAAAGATAAAGATATATGGCTATTTGGGGATTATGTTTTTCATAAAAACTTCCTCTTTAAATTTCTCATTAAAACATGTTTTTGAAAACATTTCTTCCAAAAACAACTATTTTTCTAAAGTATTTTTATCTGCTCTGGTAACCTTAAGCTCTGATACCACGTGTAACACCCCACGTCCATTAATGCCACTCACAAAGGGAATGCATTAACTTCCATGGAGGTTATAAGTGAATATAGAACAGAAAAATTAGAACAAGACAGATAATAAGTAGTACTTGAAAACTAAAACTTCATTTTATTGCAGCGGAAACATGTTTATTACATCACAAAACCATTAATCAGAGTCAAGTACGTTATCCATCTTCATAAAACAAAATACATAATCCCATTACTCAAATAGCCATTAAAAAAACGATAACAAGCTGGACTTTACTTCAACGGTCCAAGCTTTCCAAGTGAGATAAAGCAATCCAATCAAACTCCACTAGAGCTGGGCCCAACCTGAGGACCTGGAGGGGGAGAAGGACAGAAATGGAGGGGGTCAGACATAAAGTCTGGCAAGTATGATAATTCTAACAATACTATTATCAAAATAACTAGACTAAGGCATAAGCTAGAAGACAAGTAAATGTCTATGAACTATTTGGAAGATAAAGATAGCGTTTAAGATAACGTTAAAGATAACGGTAAAGGCATACCTAATTACTAACGAATAATTACTATACTGCACCGCACATTACTACACTGCACCGCACCAGTCGCCCTAAAGGTTGATCCCACTTGCTTCACACAGAAATAATATAAATAACCTTACGTACCCCTAGCTAACTACATAGGTGCCGTCTGCCCCTATCTCCACTAGGTGTACCCCACTACCCACTTCCGATCGGCTCCCTACTCGTAGATACCAGTGCTGGCCCCACAGTGGGTTGTATCACTCCCCTAAAGTGGCAACCCGATACAACTTGAGAATGCACGGCTTATACCTACACGATGCAACAACGTATTACCTACCAGCCCGGGTCCACACACGCATATGAAACCCGTTGGACTTGTGTTGCCCCCGCTCCCCGTTTTGGCCTCTTATAGTCAAACTCAGTATGCGTGTCCCGTCCTCGACTTGGGTCGAGCCCACAAAGATACGTTTGGGATACTAGTTGAAATGGGCCCCCACAAGCTACCTACCTAAGCTTGTCCACTAGTACATCCCACTTAACCCTCTTAGTCATGTTCATTTACATGTGTGTTTGGTTAAGTCTTACTAATCGTATTTTACATGCCACTAAGGGCACCCACTATATTCCTCATGCCACCCAAGGCACCTACTTAACCCCCCATGTCCCACTTTACATGTTTATCTGGTTAAGTATTTCTTAATTCATTCAGGCCATAACCTCATAAAGACCTCTCACATTAGACAGGCATTTATGGCAGTTGGATTTGCCGGGCGGGTCCGGGCAGTCTAACACCATAAAAGAGTCTAACATCGTGTCTTTACAACTGTTATGCTTTAGTTTAGGCCTAGGACCCCTCACATTGGGCTGACATTTGTGACCACTGGATTTGCCGGGCGGTTCCGGGCAGGTTTACGTCACAAATGAGTCCAACCTCGTGTCCTAAACATTGATTGACAACTTTCAATCTTTGACCCCAGTTTTAATAATTCCCTATCCAAATTATTAATTAAGTCCACTTTTATTGATGCCCATAATTGACTCAATTATGGTCATCCACTTATGGTATGCAAAATCATATCAATTGCACCCCAACATCTTGTTAAATCCTTAATATTACCCCTACCCCACGTTTATACGTTCGCTTATTCAACACATAATATAGGCTAGACTTGAATAGTCTAACACATAGTACAAGGACAAATTACCACAACATATAGACAATAAAAATAAATCTAATCATAATAGGGGTGAAACTTGCATAAACTACGCATGTTAAGGATCAAAAGGTGTCAACTTGTTAAATGTCACAATTTACATGATATGATCATAGCCCAAATACATACATAAACTTGCATATGGGGTTTTTAAGCAACACAATGATGGTGTGATCTAGCATAGGATATCACATATGTCATAGCATATTTCTAGATGTCATAATAGATGTCATGGCATATGTTCATAACTTTTCTAATCAATTTAACTTGCATATGTAACTTGTCATATAGATCAACATAGCCCAAACATGATGATTTAATTAATATGAACTAACTAGCATAGATAGTAACATTGTAACACCCCGTGTATTCTATAACTGTGAAATTAACAAATTAAAGTATAATTAATTTGAAATCAAAGAACTAAGGGAAACGGGATACGCCATTGCGTTCGTCTCGGAAAAATACGCGAAATAGAGTCCGAGTTTTCGAAAAACGGAGTCCGTATGAAGAAGATATAGCCTCCGGAAGTTTCTAAATTAAGTTTAAAATTCGAACAGCTCAGAAAAACAAGTTTAAAATTAAAAATCGGGCCCAATTGGCCAGGGCGGGAAAATTCCCGCCTAAGGCACCCAGGTCGACTGGGCTGTCGACCTGGTCTAGCCAGGTCGACAGGGCTGTCGACCTGGTCCAGGCCCAGGTCGAACCCAGTCCACCCTGGCTGGCCTAGTCTATGTTGGTCGATTTTCAGAAGCATGCTTTGTCATTAGGGCTAGGTGGCAGGCTCTAATTGGTCTCTCTTTCGAATGAATGGCTACGATCAATCCAAGCAACATCGATGGTCCTAATCAGTTCATAAACTCTATAAAAATGACCCTAGACTGAACCTAATCTATTCATTCAAAAATAAGAACAAAGCCATCATGCTGTTGAGGAACGACTAGGAGTAGCCACCAATTTGGGAGAAGACTAGGAGGAAAATTCTAAAGCATAAAGCAACTTAAACAAATCAAATCAACAAGGAATCGCATCTCCAAATCCCTAAATTGGATAATTCGCCACACAATTGTAAGTAGAGTATTATTTTGGTATGAACAAATAATTGTGTTGGTTTGTATACTTGATTTGTGGTGATAAAGTAATTCATATTTGTGCGTTACTATGATTCTTATCGATTTGGAATATTGTATACGTTTGGATATTCTCAAATTATGTTATTCATTATAAAAACTACATGTTTGCGGTAGTTTTATGCAAGTATACGTTTGGATATTCGCAAAGCATGTTATTCATTATAAAAAACTTCATGTTTGCGGTAGTTTTATGCAAGTATACGTTTGGAATATTCGCAAATTATGTAATTCATGTTGAAGCTACATGTATGTAGTTGTTTAATTGAAATTCATGCAAGTTTGGGGTTTTGTTACTATGTCATCATAATGTGTATTTTTGTACAAAAATCATTTTTGTGAGTAATTGGAACAAATTTGGGTTATTATAATTCATATGAAATTTTGTTGAAAATTTGGCATCATGGTCTATGTATTAAGCCATACTTTTGTACTAGAAAACCTCTTTGCGAACTTATGAATATGACTAGGCTATGATTGATATTTTGCATAATTGAAAACCATGTTAGGTCTATATTGTTAACAAGAATTATATGATGACATATGTGGTACATAGCTAGGTTAGATTCAAAATCCCATTTGCAAGTTTGCATGACTAAAGTAAAAATCATGATTTCATGTTTAGAAATATTTATGCCATAAATATATGTGCGCCATGGTTAGGTGAATAGATTTAAAATCATGATTAAGTTGGAATAATTCAAGTTGAACTATGCTTTTGTATTAGTAACAAAAGTAAACCCCTTTGTAAACATGTAGAAATCTTATGAACATGATTTGCTTATGTTTGACATTATGCCTAAATAAAAACATAGGTTTATGTTGTAGTTAAGACTATGTGTCAATAATGATATCCAATTTAGATTCTTATCTCAACTACAAGTTTACATGCTTTGATTCATGTCACTTATGCTTTATGACCAAAGTATACATTACTACTATGCAAGTACACCAGTTTCTATTTTGTAGTTCCAACGTTATGTTGCAAGTTCATGCGTTCACATTCCCCTTCTTGTGTATGTAATCATGCTTTAAGCCTCCCCTTTTTCACGTTGCTAAGTTGGGCTTAAAAAGGCTAAGCCCAACATATATATAATAAACGAGCGAATTAAACGGGGGTAAATAGCGTTGGGCCAAATTAATTAATAAATGAAAATATAAAGTATAGGAGCCCAACATATATGTGTTTAACCCGAGGTTGGATTGAGTTGTGATGTAAACCTGCCCGGAACCGCCCGGCTGTCCAGTAGTCACAACAATACTTATCCAATGTGGGTGGTTAAACATGGAGCCCAATAAGGACCCGAGGTTAGACTGAGTTGTGGCGTAAGACTGCCCGGAACCAACCGGCAACAGGCAGCCACAACAATACCTGTCTAATGTGAGAGGTCAAGGCTTTAATAAGACAATTAAGGCTGAGTCAGGATTGTTAGGATTAAGTGAACTAAAGACTTAATCAAAATGGAACATGCTAAACTAAACAGACTGATTGGGGGGTTAGGTTATAAAACACTTAACCAACTTAGCATGTTGGCTAGAAATAGAAAACCTAGTAGCGGGGGACCCTTTTCAGCAGTAACCCTATAAGGTGTATCCTGATACCCTGAAACTAGGCAGGGTGGGGCACGATTACTGGGCTGACTGTAAGAGGTCAAATCGACGGCGGTGGTGTAGCAGTGTAGGTTCTAACGGGGTGCGGGCGTGCACACACTCCGACGCAGAAAAATAAAGCACTGGGCACCAGTAGCATACCTGTGCATTCTAAGGTTGTGTCGGGCCGCTGCCATGGGACTTGATACACCCCATGGTGGGACCAGCATAGGTAACTACAACATCGGGGGCCGTAAGACACATGTAACTATGCGAGTAGGAGCCGATCATCATAGAATGGATCACTTCACCCTGATTATGGGGTGCCAGTTGGGAACTAGTTTATATGGGTTCAGAGATTAATATGGGGTACGATAGTATATTCGACCCTAGACAACTTAACCAAGTTTATAGTGCTTTCCCCATTTCTTGTTTATACTTATCATACCCAGTTATTTATTCATAGACAGAATATTCCTAGACTTACTCAGGCTTTATGTCTGACTCTACTTTTCTTTCGTCTTCTTTTCTTCCGTTCCCCCCCCCCCCCCAGGTCCACAGGGAGGGAACACTGCAGCTTGACCAGCCTTCATATCCAGCTTGAAGAGGAAAAATGTATTGCTTGGACCCTTTCGTTTTGAACTATGGCTTTGGACAACCACTATGGGGCTTTTGCAGTTTATTTATGTTTTTTTATGCTTCTTTAAATAATGTAATCAAGACAGATTATGAAAGTGTCATGTTATGTTTTTGGAAAGGATGTAAGACAATCATGGTAATGTTGTTGTAACACGTATTTGCTTTTTTTTTTGAAATAAAAGTTGCTGTTTTTCTGCTGTTTACAAATATGTGTTCTTATATCTGTCTTGTATATCTGTGACTTATACTTATAAACCTCCACCAAAATTAGGGCATTCCCTTTGAGAGTGACCCTAACGGAGGTGGGGTGTTTCAAACATCATGGCTTTTTACATGTATGATTCATCGCCACTTAGCATAGATACTTTCAACATACATAACATCATCATAGCATGATTTACAACATATAGTGTATCATCACCACATAGCATAGGATTAATAACATACATGATAGCATATGACAATTCACATCATCTACTCACAATCCATTCATGACTTAACCTAATTAAAATGATAATAATCTTGTTAAGACTATCATACTCACAATTATAGAAGAAAGATAGTCGAATTAGCGCTTTTTTGATGAAGAATCGCTGTTATGGTTGGGTAGTTCTGATTTGGTTGTTGTTCTTTATCTTTAATTTGATAGCGGCTGCTCTAGGTCTCAAAATATCAGCATGACGGCCATGGTCTTTGTTTATTTTTTGATTTAGGATTTGTGTATAGGGGTATTTTTATAGAGTTATAAATTAATTCAAGCCGTCGGATGTTCTTAGGGTTAATCAAAACCATTTAATTATGATAGGGTGATGAGTCAGCCCTAATGACTCAGCAAGGAGTCAGAATGGACTCAACAACACGGGTCAGCCTGAACCAGAAAGATGTGCAGGCTCCAGCCCCAGTCTGGGCGCACTTGGCAGGTGCGCCAGTGTAAATACGTACTGGCGCACTTCCCAAGTGCGCCAGTGAATTTTTTTCCTTTGCTGCCCACTTCGTTCGTCCATAACTTTTTCATCCGGTATTCGTTTCCCGCAAACTCGGACTCTATCTCCACTAGAATTCCGAGACGAACACAATGACGCAACCCGTTTCCCACAATTCTCATGTCTGAGATTAGTTATTCTTTAATTTGTAAATATTAATATTAACAGAATTACGGGGCGTTACAACCCCACACGGGTCTTGGGATTATATTCACACATCTCCCTTGTGATTAGGATTAAAGCATTATTTATTTGACGCTTATACAGTATTAATGTTCACTTTGGATGTTTGGATGTTATTAATGATTTTTATCATTAGGGTAGAATACATTGCGGTGTTTGAAACCCATATAGTTAAATTATATGGTCATTGTTTGGGCCTCATTCCAATTTTGAATTAAAATAATATTTTAATATAATATTCAGTTAAAGGAAATGAAATAATGGTGTTGATGTTTTTAACTAAAAAGATTTTATTTTACGTGTTAAAAGGTCACCATGAAAAGGGTTGAGTTAAAAATACGAACGGTCCATGACCCGAGGTTAAGCCCAACTTATGGGATAAGTCTGCCCGGAACCAACCGGCATATCCAGCATCCATAAGTCGCAGGCTTAATGTGGGAGGTCTGGCCCAGTATAAATGAATAATATAATGAATTGGGCTATTTAACTTGTTTGAAATAACAACGCCATTTTAAACCGAACATGTCTAGCGATTTACTTTATTCATTTAAGAATGAATATTAAAAATAAATGAATATAAAAAAGAAATGATTTATAAATTAATATTTTGGGAATATTAATATTTTTATTATGATAAGGAAATAGAATATTCAATTTTGACTTTAAATTGAAAATAAAGTTAAAGCCGTTTTAAAGCGAATTTATAAATATTTTATAAAGTACGTTTTAAATAGAAATCGAAGATATAATATATTAAATATATATATATATAATGGCCTGAATAGAACGCGCCGTGCAGCGACCATTCGCGAATTTCGACCATTAACTTTAAATGGACGTAACGGGAGATCCGACCGTTGGATTCTCCTAAAACCAGAACCGTTGGGTTCGTATCGAAAAGAGATTTTCAATGAATATAAGAGTTTTAAAATCCAACGGTTAGATTTAGAATTATGTCCAAATCAAATTTAGGAATGGTCGCTATGGATGCAGTTCGGTCGCCGTTATTGGAAAACGACTGTACGAGCAAAAATAAAAATTATTAAAAATATGGAAATATTATGTAAAATCATAATAAATGATTTAAAAGGAATTTAGATGAAATTTTCCAATAGAGAAGAGATAAAAATATATTTTATCGATATGAACTAGTTATTAACTAGAACAAATCTTATAATTAAGATTTAATAAAGTTTTCCAATAGGTTAATATTTACTTGGAATTAAATAGGATAAATTGGATTTTTGGGTTGTCATGAATGGTGTCTTAAATAACACTATTCTTAACCCCAGTTGAGAAAAGAATAAATCTTTTAATTAAGATTTTTTTTAGTTTCAATCATATTTGATAATTGGAATGAAATGAAATGTAAATTGGATTTATCGTGAACAGTGTTTTAAACGACACTTGTTCTTTAACCCAGCTTGCAGTGAAATAAAATTTGGGATTTATGAATCTTTTACTTAGATTTAAAACGGAATATTTTCCAAGACTAAAGTTTTCCAGTTGAATGTATTAAATTGGGATTGAATGGAATTTGATTTAATAATATTCGAGATGAGCTTCTGTAAAAGAAAGCCATTTATTTTAATAAGCCGATACAGAAATTCATATCGATTATACATTGGACTGATTCCTATGAAAATCCCCTATTTAATGGAGATGAATTTGAGTTTATCGTGAACAATGTTTTAGATGACATTAGTTCTTTAACTCAAATAAGGATAAGATTTTTTTTTAAATTAAATAATGATTTTGATATTTAAAACCAAATTGGAGTTTTTAATAAATCTTTAAAAGAAAAGATTTAAGAATAAACTTAAAGGGTTTATCTTTGATAGAATAATACGAATATTTTATTAGAAGAATATTCTGAATTGGAATATGGCGTTGGATGTGTTTTTATTGTACTTGATTTTTAATTATAAAATACGTGAGTTATTCGGGAAGACCGGGTTTAACCCATTCCGAATAATTACTACGACGATGAAGAGTCGAAGCTGAAAACGGTGGTTGAAGACCGACGATCTTCACATCGGATGGATGTGTTGCTACAGAGACCCTGATGGGAGTAGCTACCTTGAAGGGATTTCAGTGGTGGCCGTCCGGACTATTGTTGATTGTTCGGATTTGGTTTTCGCTCAGACCCAGAGCATAAGCTAGTAAATGGATGCGTATCTGACATTGGATTTCATTCCATGTGAATTAAATTGATTTCTGTTAATGTATGTCTGTTTGGTGGTGGAGGATTTATTCTCTACTTAACACCCTGGTATATATTAATAGTGATTGATCGCATGGCGTGAATTGTCAATGTGGCACACCAAGGTGCAAATGATCAAGGCTTTTGTTGAAAAGCAGGGCCTTGTGGGATGATCAAAGCATAGCCTATTACAGCATAGCTTTGTGTATATCGTGACTTCGCGAGCTTCACACCCCGGTATGAGCCAAAAACGGGATATGGACCGTAGGGAGTGCACACGTTTCTTTCTAGCTACTGGTAGTGTCAGTGCTTTAACACGGCCTGACATTTTACTTATGTGGATGATGGATTTTGAGGCGCTTCGGATTTTTATAGGACGATAGTGGTCATATTATAGGTTCAAAGGAACCGGGAAACGTGTGTTCATGCATAACCAATCCAATGCCGATAGGCGGGGACCGGCGCTACCGCATCCAAGGGTTCACTGCGGGGGATCCTGAGTCATTTGCTAGAGTGTCTCGAATCGGAGAGGAGCTTGCCCCTAGCCTCGACTCATGATGGAAATCCAATTTCCAATACGACCTTGCGGTTTTGATTGTAGAACTAGTATGGCGACATGATATATGGTACCCATGCCGTCTATGATTGATATTTATGATTGAAATGTTTTATTAAAACATATACACACTAATATTAAATCCGTTTTATCGTATCAAGCATCTTTTGACCATTATATGGTAAAACCCTATCCTCCGGTTTGCGTTGCATTGTGTGATGGGACTTGGGTCTTATAATGGTTTCATTTTTCTAAAAGGCATTGCGTTGTTTAACGTTTTACTTTAATTTATGCACTGGTAATCCAATGGAGTAAACCCGTTCCGCGTTAGCGGCGTGGTCCCATGATTAGCCTTATTAGATAGTTAAGTTAAGATTTCTCATACCAGTCCCATGACTGACCTGTAGTTTGTTTCACTGGCAAACTCGGGTGCCCATACTTTCCACACGGGCAGTCGAGTAGCTTTTTGCAGATATATTTAAAGGATCTTGGTTTACAGCTGAAGCGGTATTCGGAAAGCTCTGTATCCGTGTATTCCTTTTAGTTGTATATTTGTATTATTTTTCCGCTGCTATTTAAATGTAATTTAAATCTCCGATATCATTGTATTTCTATTGTGTAATAAATTCATACTCAGTTATATTCTTGTACTCTGATGTAAATGTTGGAATCAGCAATAAAATGTTCTTCGGTTTGTGTTCTGATGTGTGTTGTTCTCAAAGCAATCCAGCCTTTCCTCTACTGGGAAGTTTGGGTCATCACATGTGGTATCAGAGCCAGGTTTACAGAGCTTGAGAACAAGACACATTAGAACTGAACGAAATAACTCATCAAAGATTGGATTAGTAATATCCAATGAGAATAACTCGTTAGAGATGGGATCAGTAGTATCCTAGAACGAGCGTGAAGAGTATTATTTTCTTTAAAATAAAAATGAAAACAAATTTAGTTTTGAAAATTTTATCCTAATATACATATTTGAGTATATTATATTTTAATGTGGACAATCGAGTATATAAGGATTTTGAATATACGAGTAATTAACGGATATTCAAAGTTTTAATATATTGGATAGATATAGAATCATACTCTAGTCGCCCGGAGGTAATTCTGGTGATAGGTCGACCATCACCAGTATTTATGTTCGAGTCTCGAAGGTGGGATTTCTATATATTTCCATTGACTGGTATGAGGACCAACACTTAGTTAGTACACATTGCTGTGATTTGCACTAAAAATATGATTTTTGTCTATATATAAAAGTTACATATATTTGAAAAGTTAATCACCCAATGGATTGCTGGTTGTGATGTTTGATTATTAGTTTAACTAATAAAAGTGTTGAAATGATAATTAATTTAACTAAAAAAATTATGTAAACCAATAAAGTTGAGTTGGTTAATTTAACAACTTTTCGCTCCATTCCTTTTCGAGGACGAAAAGATTTTAAGTGGAGGCGATTGTAACGACCCGGAATTTGGGGCCAATTTAAAATTTTTATTTTAGAAATTTTAAGGGAATTTTTAATATTTAAAGTAATTTACTTTAAATAAGAACGACTAAAAATTTGCTTTAAAATGAGTAAATTTAGTTTAATTATAAAAAGGAGTTTAAAACAGCGCTGCAGTTTGAAAATTTGAATTTGAACTTTGACTGACTGTACAGGATTCATTTTAAATCAGAATTGAGCAAAACCAAAAATATTTAAATCTGTTTAATCGTGTCTTTCCAACGAATCTGAAAAACTGAAATTTCGTTTTAAAAATCAAAAGTTATGGCCAATTCAATTTTTAGAAAAGTCGTGGTAGAATTTATATATATATATATATATATATATATATATATATATATATATAATATAGGGTCCAAAAGGCTACTTTTCACATATGAAGGAATTTCGACTCGAAACCACTTCCATTGAGTTCGGAATGACGTTCCTGCATTGAAAAATAGTAAACACTTATATATTTTGAGTTTCAGAGTTTATTTGTTTAAAAATGTATTTTTAATATTAAATATATTGGCCTTAAAAATAGTCATTTTTCAAACGACCTTGGGTTTCGACAAAACCAATTTTGTTGGAACCGGAATGTCGAATTATTGCTAAGTTTCAATTTTCATAAATTTTCGAATTAATATGTGAGCGTGGAAAATGAAAACGTGTTTTGTCAGTTTCGGTCAAATTTAATCGACTGGAAAATGGCCATTTTTCAAACAGTCTCAGAATTCAACTAAATTAGTCTCGTTAGAACCGTATCGTTAAAACATAACTAGAAATATTTTTTCTATAATTTTTAGAGTCAGTATGTGGCCCTGGTAATTTTTCTATAACTAGAAATAATTTTTTCTATAATTTTTAGAGTCAGTACGTTTGAATTTAATAATTTAATGATTTATAATTAAATTTAAAGAAAAACATATCATAACAGCCGAACTGGGTTACGAAACATATTCCATTATGTCCGGGATGGGGGTTATTAGCTAAAGGCGACACTCGTTGGGTTTGATTTGGTGTTCGTATTGATAAACAAGAATTTTTGAATTAATTAAATAAATTAAATAGGAAAATACGCTTATAAATACCATACCAATACGCTAACCGTAATCCATTCACTGTATAGCCACCGTATGTTCTTTCTAATGACCAGAATCATCCCGATTTCAAATGCTAAATTCTTCCAATCCATACAACGAAAATCAACAAACCATATATCAAATCAAAGAGTTTTCTGAGGGCTATCAATCGGTACGGGTATGATTGGGGGTTCAATCATCAGATAGGCCAATTTCTTGCTCCAAAGCGCCGGCGTTTGGAGCCGCTGCTGGCGCGGTAGGGACCACCGAGTTGGGTGGCGACGCGAAGGGAGGATGGCGGTGGTCGGCGCTTCGACAAGGTGACGTTGGATCCGGGTACGGCATGGTGTATGGATGGGAATTTCTAACACTAAGTCTGAGTGATGGGTTCGGTTCAATTCGATGGTAGGAGGAAGAAGAAGAACGTGGACAAAGGGTATAATTCTTATTTTTAATTATATAATTAAAATAATTTATAATGTTACTAACTAAATTTAATCGTAACTAATTCATTCGAAATCAGAATCAAACGAAACTGAAAGCGTTGGAATCGCAATGAAAAATACTACGTCATGGAGTAGACTAGGACCATTTCTAAGCAAATAAAATTTTGGCAAATTTCAGATCTGAATGGAAAGCTATTGGAAAGAATTCTATTTTTAAAAATAATTAAAATATTAATTATTTCTCGCTATTTAAATTACATGTTTGTATGTTGAACTATTCAGATCTGTGATGTATGAAATTGTTGTGTATTGATTTTGATGATTATGATGCAATGAATTAATTGATTTGTTCTGTGTTGTAATAACATAGCTTAGTTCGCTAAAATTATAGATCGATGTGTTTTAATTTAAATTAGATCATGTTGGAAATGTTTGTTGAATAATTGTAAAATTATTGTTTTGTCTATTTTATTGAATTGAAATAAAAGCGTCAATTCAATATAAAATTATCATTTTGCCTATTTTATTGAATTGAGATAAATTGTCAATTTAATAAAAAGAAATATTTTGTTGCCATTTTTTCCTTTTAGATAAAAAGAAACATTTTGTTGTTATATCTTTTAATATTAAAAAGATCATTTTGTGTCATTCCTTTTAGAATTAAAAAGGTTTGCTTTTTATTTTTATTTTTAAAAATAAAAAAATTAAGAAGTTGAAAGTTGCATTATTTTTATTTACATTTTAGATAGAAGTATGAATTAAAAAAAAAGGATCATTTTTGTCGCCATTTCCTTTCAACATCAATAAGAACATTTTTTTGCTAGCTCTTCTTTTTAGAATTAAGCGTATAATTTTTGTTAACATCATTTTTCCCTTTAGGGATTAAAAAGAAACATGTTTGTGTCATTTTCCCTTTTTGATAAAAAGAAACATTTTTATGTCAATTCCTTTTTAGATTTAAAGGTTATATTTGTAGCGTCAAAATTGTTCATATTTAAAAGTTACATTCTTATTCACATTTTAGATGTGAATAAGAACACAAACCTAATAGCTGCATTTTTCTTTTTTATCTGCATTTTAGATGTAAATACAAAATTGAATTGTTAATGTTGTAATTTTTATCATCGTTTTAAGATGCGGTAAAAATAGAAATGTTGATGTTACTATTTTATTGTCAATTTTGATGCGATAAAAATAGGAATGTTAATGTTATATTTTTATCCTCATTTTAGATGCGATAAAAAGAATATATTTTTGGTGTTATATTTTTATTGTTATTTTAGAGAGAAAAGAAAAAGATTGGAATTGAGAACATTACTTTTATTGTCTTTCTAGAGACAATCAAAGGGTTGGGTAAAAATGTCACTTTTGTATTATCATTTTTTTTTATGAATAGAAATGGTAAGATTAGAAACATTAAAAATGTTAACATTAGATTAAAACAATAAAAATGTTAACATTAGATTAAAACATTAAAAATGTTAACATTAGATTAAATAGAACATTTTGATTAGAAAATGTCCATTTAGTTAAAAAGTACATTTTGGTAGAAAATGTGCATTAGAAATAAAAAGGAACATTTTGATTTAAATATGACCTTTGGTTAGAAATATTCTATTAGACTAAATCAGTCATTCTTGTTAAGATTTGAATTGACATATAAATTTTGTCATTTTTGTTAAGGTTAGATTGACATATAAATTTGTCGCTTTCATTAAATTTAGAATCAAAAGAACATTTATGCCAGAAATAAACACTTATGTTAGAACCCAAGAATAAACATTTATGTTAGAATCCAAGAATAAACATTTATGATTTGAATCCCAGAATGTCATTTATATGAGAATTTAATAACGTCATTTATGCTAAAAATTCAAAACCATGTCTACACAGCCATTAACAAGTTTCCTGACTTGTTTATGTTGATTGGGACGATAATTTTTACACATCGCCCAAGTGCGCAGATAATTTATTTGATTAATTGTTATGTGTTATGTGTTGGTTGAAAACCCCACACGGGACTTGGGATGATATTCACACATCTCCCTTGTGATTAGTTTTAAAGCGTTATTTATTTGACGCTTATACAGTATTAATGTTCACTTTGGATGTTTGGATGTTATTAATGATTTTTGTCATTAGTGTAGAATACATTGCGGTGTTTGAAACCCATAAAGCTAAATTATATGGTCATTGTTTGGGCCCCGTTCCAATTTTGAATTAAAATAATATTTTAATATAATATTCAGTTAAAGGAAATGAAATAATAGTGTTGATGTTTTTAACTCAAAAGATTTTATTTTACGTGTTAAAAGGTCACCATGAAAAGGGTTGAGTTAAAAATACGAACGGTCCATGACCGGAGGTTAAGCTCCACTTATGGGATAAGTCTGCCCGGAAACAACCGGCATATCCAGCATCCATAAGTCGCAGGCATAATCTGGGAGGTCTGGCCCAGTATAAATGAATAATATAATGAATTGGGTTATTTAACTTGTTTGAAATAACAACGCCATTTTAAACCGAACATGTCTAGCGATTTACTTTATTCATTTAAGAATGAATATTAAAAAGAAATGAATATTGAAAAGAAATGACTTATAAATTAATATTTTGGGAATACTAATATTTTTAATATGATAAGGAAATAGAATATTCAATTTTGACTTTAAATTGAAAATAAAGTTAATGTCGTTTTAAAGCGAATTTATAAATATTTTATAAAGTACGTTTTAGAAAGAAATCGACGATATAATATACTATATATATATATATTTAATGGCCTGAATAGAACGCGCCGTGCAGCGACCATTCGCGAATTTTGATCATTAACTTTAAATGGACGTAACGGGAGATCCGACCGTCGGATTCTCCTAAAACCGGAACCGTTGGGTTCATATCGAAAAGGGCTTTTCAATGAATATAAGAGTTTTAAAATCTAACGGTTGGATTTAGAATTATGTCCAAATCAAATTTAGGAAGGGTCGCTATGGATGCAGTTCGGTGGCCGTTATTGGAAACCGACTGTACGAGCGAAAATAAAAATTATTAAAAATATGGAAATATTATGTAAAATCATAATAAATGATTTAAAAGGAATTTCGATGAAATTTTCCAATAGAGAAGAGATAAAAATATATTTTATCGATATGAACTAGTTATTAACTAGAACAAATCTTATAATAAAGATTTAATAAAGTTTTCCAATAAGTTAATATTTACTTGGAATTAAATAAGATAAATTGGATTTTTGGGTTGTCGTGAATGGTGTCTTAAATAACACTATTCTTAACCCCAGTTGAGAAAAGAATAAATCTTTTAATTAAGATTTTTTTTAGTTTCAATCATATTTGATAATTAGAATGAAATGAAATGTAAATTGGATTTATCGTGAATAGTTTTTTAAACGACACTTGTTCTTTAACCCAGTTTGCAGTGAAATAAAATTTGGGATTTATGAATCTTTTATTTAGATTTAAAACGGAATATTTTCCAAGAGTAAAGTTTTCCAATTGAATGTATTAAATTGGGATTGAATGGAATTTGATTTAATAATATTCGAGATGAGCTTCTGTAAAAGAAAGCCATTTATATTAATAACCCGATACAGAAATTCATATCGATTATACATTGGTCTGATTCCTTCGAAAATCCCCTATTTAATGGAGATGAATTTGAGTTTATCGCGAACAATGTTTTAGATGACATTAGTTGTTTAACTCAAATAAGTATAAGATTATTTTTTTTAAAATTAAATAATGATTTTGATATTTAAAACCAAATTGGAGTTTTTAATAAATCTTTAAAAGAAAAGATTTAAGAATAAACTTAAAGGCTTTATCTTTGATAGAATAATACGAATATTTTATTAGAAGAATATTTTGAATTGGAATTTGGCGTTGGATGTGTTTTTATAGTACTTGATTTTTAATTATAAAATACGTGAGTTATTCTGGAAGACCGGGTTTAACCCATTCCGAATAATTATTACGACAATGAAGAGTCGAAGATGAAAACAGTGGTTGAAGACCGACGATCTTCACATCGGATGGATTTGTTGCTACAGAGACCCTGATGGGAGTAGCTACCTTGAAGGGATTTCAGTGGTGGCCGTCCGGACTATTGTTGATTGTTCGGATTTGGTTTTCGCTCAGACCCAGAGCATAAGCTAGTAAATGGATACGTATCTGACATTGGATTTCATTCCATGTGAATTAAATCGATTTCTGTTAATGTATGTCTGTTGGGTGGTGGAGGATTTATTCTCTACTTAACACCCTGGTATATATTAATAGTGATTGATCGCATGCCGTGAATTGTCAAGGTGGCACGCCAAGGTGCAAATGATCAAGGCTTTTGTTGAAAAGCAGGGCCTTGTGGGATGATCAAAGCATAGCCTATTACGGCATAGCTTTGTGTATATCGTGACTTCGCAAGCTTCACACCCCGGTATGAGTCAAAAAGGGATATGGACCGTAGGGAGTGCACACGTTTCTTTCTAGCTAGTGGTAGTGTCAGTGCTTTAACACGGCCTGACATTTTACTTATGTGGATGATGGATTTTGAGTTGCATCGGATTTTTATACGCCGATAGAGGTCATATTATAGGTTCAAAGGAACCGGGAAACGTGTGTTCAGGCATAACCAATCCACTGCCGATAGGAGGGGACCGACCCTACCGCATCCAATGGTTCACTACGGGGGATTCTGAGGCATTTGCTAGAGTGACTCGAATCGGAGAGGAGCTTGCCCCTAGCCTCGACTCATGATGGAAATCCAATTTCCAATACGACCTTGCGGTTTTGATTGTAGAACTAGTATGGCGACATGATATATGGTACCCATGCCGTCTATGATTGATATTTATGATTGAAATGTTTTATTAAAACATATACACACTAATGTTTAACGTTTTACTTTAATTTATGCACTGGAAATCCAATGGAGTAAACCCGTTCCGCGTTAGCGGCGTGGTCCTGTGATTATCCTTATTAGATAGTTAAGTTAAGATTTCTCATACCAGTCCCATGACTGACCTGTAGTTTGTTTCACTGGCAAACTCGGGTGCCCATACTTTCCACATGGGCAGTCGAGTAGCTTTTTGCAGATACATTTACAGGATCCTGGTTTACAGCTGAAGCGGTATTCGGAAAGCTCTGTATCCGTGTATTCATTTCAGTTGTATATTTGTATTATTTTTCCGCTGCTATTTAAATGTAATTTAAATCTCTGATATCATTGTATTTCTATTGTGTAATAAATCCATACTCAGTTATATTCTTGTACTCTGATGTAAATGTTGGAATAAGCAATAAAATATTCTTCAGTTTGTGTTCCGATGTGTGTTGTTCTCAAAGCTATCCAGCCTTTCCTTTACTGGGAAGTTTGGGTCGTCACATAATATGTGTCACATTTAATTGTCCTTTATTTTGGAATAATGTGTGTCACATTTAATTGTCATTTATTTAGGAATAATGTGTGTCACATTTAATTGTCATTTATTTAGGAATAATGTGTGTCACATTTATTGTCATTTATTTACCCATATAATTGTCATTTATTTTAGAATAATGTATGTCACATTTAATTGTCATTTATTTAGGAATAATGTGTGTCACATTTAATTGTCATTTATTTAGGAACAATGTGTGTCACATTTAATTCTCATTTATTTAGGAATAATGTGTATCACATTTAATTGTCATCTATTAAGGAACAATGTGCGTCACATTTAATTGTCATTTATTTAGGAATAATGTGTGTCACATTTAATTGTCATTTATTAGGAATAATATTGCGTCACACTCAAATGTCATTTATTTAGGAATAATGTGTGTCACATTTAATTGTCGTTTATTTAGGAATAATGTGGGTCACATTTAATTGTCATTTTTTTAGGAATAACGTGTGTCACATTTAATTGTCATGTATTAGGAATAATGTCGCCTCACACTTAATTGTCATTTATTTAGGAACAATGTGTGTCACATTTAATTGTCATTTATTTAGGAATAATGTGCGTCACATTTAATTGTCATTTTTTAGGAATAATGCATGTCACATTTAATTGAAATTTATTAGGAGTAATGTTGCATCACACTTAATTGTCATTTATTTAGGAATAATGTGTGTCACATTTAATTGTCATTTATTTAGGAATAATGCGTGTCACATTTAATTGTAATTTTTTAGGAATAATGTGTGTCACATTTAATTGTCATTTATTTATCAATAATGTGTGTCACATTTAATTGTCATTTATTTAGGAATAATGTGTGTCCCATTTAATTGTCATTTATTTAGGAATAATGTGTGTCACATTTAATTGTCATTTATTTTGGAATAATGTGTGCCAAATTTAATTGTCATTTATTTAGCTATAATGTGTGTCACATTTAATTGTCATTTATTTTGGAATAATGTATGTCACATTTAATTGTCATTTATTAGGAATATTGTTGCATCACACTTAATTGTCATTTATTTTGGAATATTGTGTTTCACATTTAATTGTCGTATATTTAGGAATAATGTGTGTCATATTTACTTGTCATTTATTTAGGAATAATGCGTGTCACATTTAATTGTCATTTATTTATCGATAATGTGTGTCACATTTAATTGTCGCTTATTTAGGAATAATGTGTGTCCCATTTAATAGTCATTTATTTTGGAATAATGTGTGTCACATTTAATTGTCATTTATTTTGGAATAATGTGTCTCAAATTTAATTGTAATTAATTTAGCTATAATGTGTGTCACATTTAATTGTCATTTATTTTGGAATAATGTGTGTCACATTTAATTGTCATTTATTAGGAATAATATTGTGTCACACTCAATTGTCATTTATTTAGGAATAATGTGTGTCACATTTAATTGTCGTTTACTTAGGAATAATGTGTGTCACATTTAATTGCCATTTTTTTTTAGGAATAATGTGTTACACATTTAATTGTTATTTATTAGGAATAATGTCGCGTTACACTTAATTGTCATTTATTTAGGAACAATGTGTGTCACATTTAATTGTCACTTATTTAGGAATAACGTGTGTCACATTTAATTGCAATTTTTTTAGGAATAATGCATGTCACATTTAATTGTCATTTATTACGAATAATGTTGCAACACAATTAATTGTCATTTATTTAGGGATAATGGTTTCACAATTAATTTTCATTTATTTAGGAATAATGTGCCTCACATTTAATTGTCATTTATTTTGGAATAATGTGTGCCACATTTAATTGTCATTTATTTATCAATAATGTGTGTCACATTTAATTGTCATTTATTTAGGAATAATGTGTGTCACATTTAATTGTTATCTATTTAGGAACAATGTGTGTCACATTTAATTGTCATTTATTTAGGAATAATGTGTGTCACATTTAATTGTCATTTATTTTGGAATAATGTGTATCCCATTTAATTGTCATTCATATAGGAATAATGTGTGTCCCATTTAATTGTCATTTATTTAGGAATATTGTGTATCACATTTAATTGTCATTTATTTTAGAATAATGTGTGCCAAATTTAATTGTCATTTATTTAGCTATAATGTGTATCACAATTAATTGTCGTTTATTTTGGAATAATGTGTGTCACATTTAATTGTCATTTGTGTGTCACATTTAATTGTCATTTTTTTAGGAACAATGTATGTCACATTTAATTGTCATTTGTTAGGAATATTGTTGCATCACACTTAATTGTCATTTATTTAGAATAATGTGTATCACATTTAATTTTCATTTATTTAGGAATATTGCGTGTCACATTTAATTGTCATTTATTTAGGAATAATGCGTGTCACATTTAATTGTCATTTATTTATCAATAATGTGTGTCACATTTAATTGTCATTTACTTAGGAATAATGTGTGCCCCATTTAATTGTCATTTATTTTGGAATAATGTGTGTCACATTTAATTGTCATTTATTTTGGAATAATGTGTGTCAAATTTAATTGTCATTAATTTAGCTATAATGTGTGTCACAATTAATTGTCATTTATTTTGGAATAATGTGTGTCACATTTAATTTTCATTTATTTAGGAATATTGTGTGTCAAATTTATTTGTCATTTATTTAGGAATAATCTGTTTCACATTTAATTGCCATTTACTTAGCAATAATGTGTGTCACATTTAATTGTCATTTATTTTGGAATAATGTGTGTCACATTTAATTGTCATTTATTTAGCTATAATGTGTGTAACATTTAATTGTCATTTATTTAAGAATAATGTGAGTCAAATTTATTTGTCATTTATTTAAGAATAATGCGTGTCACATTTAATTGTCATTTATTAAGGAATAATGTGTGTCACATTTAATTGTTGCTTATTAGAAGTAATGTTGTGTCACACTTAATAGTCATTTATTTAGAAATAAATTGTGTCACATTTAATTGTCATTTATTTAGCATTAAAGTGTGTCATATTTAATTTTCATTTATTTAGGAATAATGTGTGTCACATTTAATTGCCATTTATTTAGGAATAATGTGTGTCACATTTAATTGTCATTTATTTAGCAATAATGTTGCATCGCACTTAATTGTCATTTATTTAGGAATAAAGTGTGTCACATTTAATTGTCATTTATTTTGGAATAATGTGTGTCACATTTAATTGTCATTTATTTAGCAATAATGTATGTCACATTTAATGGTCATTTATTTTGGAATAATGTGTATCACATTTAATTGTCATTTATTTAGCGATAATGTGTGTCACATTTAATTATCATTTATTTAGGAATAATGTATGTCACATTTAATTGCCATTTTTTTTTGGAATAATGAGTGTCGCATTTAATTGTCATTTTTTTAGGAATAATGTGTGTCGCATTTAATTGTCATTTATTTAGGAATAATGTGTGTCACATTTAATTGTCATAAATTTAGGAATAATGTGTGTCCCATTTATTTGTCATTTTTTTTAGGAATAATGTGTGTCACATTTAATTGTCATTTATTAGGAATAATGTTGCGTCACACTTAATTGTCATTTATTTAGGAATAATGTGTGTCACGGTTAATTGTCATTTACTTAGGAATAATGTGTGTCACATTTAATTGTTATTTTTTAGGAGTAATTTGTGTCACGTTTAATTGTCATATATTAGGAATAATGTCGCGTCACACTTAATTGTCATTTATTTAGGAATAATGTGTGTCACATTTAATTGTCATTTATTTAGGAATAATGTGTGTCACATTTAATTGTCATTTATTTAGCTATAATGTGTGCCACATTTAATTGTCATTTATTTTGAAATAATGTTGTATCACACTTAATTGTCTTTTATTTAGGAATAATGTGTGTCACATTTAATTGTCATTTATTTTGGAATAATGTGTGCCAAATTTAATTATCATTTATTTAGCTATAATGTGTGTCACATTTAATTGTCATTTATTTAGGAATATTGTTGCATCACACTTAATTGTCATTTATTTTGGAATAATGTGTGTCACATTTAATTGTCGTTTATTTAGGAATAATGTGTGTCACATTTAATTGTCATTTATTTAGGAATAATGCGTGTCACATTTAATTGTCATTTATTTATCAATAATGTGTGTCACATTTAATTGTCACTTATTTAGGAATAATGTGTGTCCCATTTAATTGTTATTTATTTTGGAATCATGTGTGTCACACTTAATTGTCATTTATTTTGGAATAATGTGTGTCAAATTTAATTGTCAGCTATAATGTGTGTCACATTTAATTGCCATTTATTTTCGAATAATGTGTGTCATATTTATTTGTCATTTATTAGGAATAATATTGCATCACACTCAATTGTCATTTATTTAGGAATAATGTGTGTCACATTTAATTGTCGTTTACTTAGGAATAACGTGTGTCACATTTAATTGCCATTTTTTTAGGAATAATGTGTTTCACATTTAATTGTAATTTATTAGGAATCATGTCGCGTCACACTTAATTGTCATTTATTTAGGAATAATGTGTGTCACATTTAATTGTCATTTATTAAGGAATAATGTGTGTCACATTTAATTGCAATTTTTTTAGGAATAATGTATGTCACATTTAACTGTCATTTATTAGAAATAATGTTGCATCACAATTAATTGTCATTTATTTAGCAATAATCTGTGTCACATTTAATTTTCATTTATTTAGGAATAATGTGTCTCACATTTAATTGTCATTTGTTTAGGAATAATGTGTGTCACATTTAATTGTCATTTATTTATCAATAATGTGTGTCACGTTTAATTGTCATTTATTTTGGAATAATGTGTGTCCCATTTAATTGTCATTTATTTAGGAATAATGTGTGTCACATTTAATTGTCATTTATTTTGGAATAATGTGCACCAAATTTAATTGTCTTTTATTTAGCTATAATATGTGTCACATTTAATTGTCATTTATTTTTGAATAATGTGTGTCACATTTAATTGTCATTTGTGTTTCACATTTAATTGTCATTTTTTTAGGAATAATGTATGTCACATTTAATTGTCATTTATTAGGAATATTGTTGCATCACACATAATTTTCATTTATTTAGAATAATGTGTGTCACATTTAATTTTCATTTATTTAGGAATATTGTGTGTCACATTTAATTGTCATTTATTTAGGAATAATGCGTGTCAAATTTAATTATCATTTATTTATCAATAATGTGTGTCACAATTAATTGTCATTTACTTAGGAATAATGTGTGTCCCATTTAATTGTCATTTATTTTGGAATAATGTGTAACACATTTAATTGTCATTTATTTTGGAATAATGTGTGTCAAATTTAATTGTCATTAATTTAGCTATAATGTGTGTCACATTTAATTGTCATTTATTTTGGAATAATGTGTGCCACATTTAATTGTCATTTTTTTAGGAATAATGTGCGACAAATTTATTTGTCATTTATTTAGGAATAATCTGTTTCATATTTAATTGCCATTTATTTAGCAATAATGGGTGTCACATTTAATTGTCATTTATTTGGGAATAATGTGTGTCATATTTAATTGTCATTTATTTAGTTATAATGTGTGTCACATTTAATTGTCATTTATTTAGGAATAATGTGTGTCAAATTTATTTGTCATTTTGTTAAGAATAATGCGTGTCACATTTAATAGTCATTTATTTAGGAGTAATGTGTGTCACATTTAATTGTTGCTTATCAGCAATAATGTTGTGTCACACTTAATTGTCATTTATATAGAAATTAATTGTGTCACATTTAATTGTCATTTATTTAGCAATAAAGTGTGTCATATTTAATTTTCATTTATTTAGGAATAATGTGTGTTACATTTAATGGAAATTTATTTAGGAATAATGTGTGTCACATTTAATTGTCATTTATTTAGCAATAATGTTGCATCACACTTAATTGTCATTTATTTAGGCATAAAGTGTGTCACATTTAATTGTCATTTATTTTGGAATAATGTGTATCACATTTAATTGTCATTTATTTAGCAATAATGTGCGTCACATTTAATGGTCATTTATTTTGGAATAATGTGTGTCACATTTAATTGTCATTTATTTAGCGATAATGTGTGTCATTTATTTAGCGATAATGTGTGTCACATTTAATTGCCATTTATTTTGGAATAATGTGTGTCGCATTTAATTGTGATTTTTTTAGGAATAATGTGTGTCGCATTTAATTGTCATTTATTTAGGAATTATGTGTGTCACATTTAATTGTCATTTATTTAGGACTAATGTGTGTCCCATTTAATTGTCATTTTTTTACGAATAATGTGTGTCACATTTAATTGTCATTTATTAGGAATAATGTTGTGTCACACTTATTTGTCATTTATTTAGGAATAATGTGTGTCACATTTAATTGTCATTTATTTAGGAATAATGTGTGTCACATTTAATTGTTATTTTTTAGGAGTAATGTGTGTCACATTTAATTGTCATTTATTTAGGAATAATGTGTGTCACATTTAATTGTCATTTATTCAGGAATAATGTGTGTCACATTTAATTGTCATTTATTTAGCTATAATGTGTGCCACATTTAATTGTCATTTATTTTGGAAAAATGTTGTATCACACTTAATGGTCTTTAATTTAGGAATAAAGTGTGTCACATTTAATTGTCATTTATTTAGGAATAATGTGTGTCGCATTTAATTGTCATTTATTTAGGAATAATGTGTGTCCCATTTATTTGACATTTATTCAGGAATAATGTGTGTCACATTTAATTGTCATTTATTTAGGAATAATGTGTGTCACATTTAATTGCCATTTATTTAGGAATACTGTTGCATCACACTTAACTGTCATTTATTTAGGAATAATGTGTGTCACATTTAATTGTCATTTATTTAGCAATAATATGTGTCACAATTAATTTTCATTTATTTTGTAATAACGTGTGTCACATTTAATTGTCATTTATTTAGGAATAATGCGTGTCACATTTAATTGTCATTTATTCAGGAATAATATTGCATCACACTTAATTGTCAATTATTTAGGAATAATGTGTGTCACATTTAATTGTCATTTATTTAGGTATAATGTGTGTCACATTTAATTGTCATTTATTTAGGAATAATGTGTGTCACATTTAATTATCATTTATTTAGCAATAATGTGTGTCACATTTATTTGTCATTTATTTAGCGATAATGTGTGTCACATTTAATTGTCATTTATTTAGCGATAATGTGTGTCACATTTAATTGTCATTTATTTAGCGATAATATGGGTCACATTTATTTGTCATTTATTTAGGAATATTGTGTATCCCATTTAATTGTCATTTATTTAGGAATAATGGGAATAATGTTGCATCACATTTAATTGTCATTTATCTAGGAATAATGTGTGTCACATTTAATTGTCATTTATTTTGGAATAATGTGTGTCACATTTAATTGTCATTTATTTAGCAATAATGTGTGTCACATTTAATTGTCAATTATTTAGCGATAATGTGTGTCACATATAGTTGTCATTTATCTAGGAATAATGTGTGCCACATTGAATTGTCATTTATTTAGTAATATTGTGTGTCACATTTAATTGTCATTTATTTAGGAATAATGTGTGTCACATTTAATTGTCATTTATTTACACATATAATTGTCATTTATTTTAGAATAATGTGTGTCACATTTAATTGTCATTTATTTAGCAATAATGTGTGTCACATTTAATTGTCCTTTATTTAGGAATAATGTGTGTCATATTTAATTGTCATTTATTTAGGAATAATGTATGTCACATTTAATTGCCATTTATTTTGGAATAATGTGTGTCGCATTTAATTGTGATTTTTTTAAGAATAATGTGTGTCGCATTTAATTGTCATTTATTTAGGAATTATGTATGTCACATTTAATTGCCATTTATTTTGGAATAATGTGTGTCACAATTAATTGTCATTTTTTTAGGAATAATGTGTGTCACATTTAATTGTCATTTATTAGGAATAATGTTGCGTCACACTTATTTGTCGTTTATTTAGGAATAATGTGTGTCACATTTAATTGTGATTTATTTAGGAATAATGTGTGTCACATTTAATTGTTATTTTTTAGGAGTAATGTATGTCACATTTAACTGTCATTTATTTAGGAATAATGTGTGTCACATTTAATTGTCATTTATTCAGGAATAATGTGTGTCACATTTAATTGTCATTTATTTAGCTATAATGTGTGCCACATTTAATTGTCATTTATTTTGGAATAATGTTGTATCACACTTAATTGTCTTTTATTTAGGAATAAAGTGTGTCACATTTAATTGTCATTTATTTAGGAATAATGTATGTCGCATTTAATTGTCATTTATTTAGGAATAATGTGTGTCCCATTTATTTGACATTTATTTAGGAATAATGTGTGTCACATTTAATTGTCATTTATTTAGGAATAATGTGTGTTACATTTAATTGTCATTTATTTAGGAATAATGTTGCATCACACTTAACTGTCATTTATTTAGGAATAATGTGTGTCACATTTAATTGTCATTTATTTAGCAATAATATGTGTCATAATTAACTGTCATTTATTTTGTAATAACGTGTGTCCCAATTAATTGTCATTTATTTTGGAATAATGTGTGTCACATTTAATTGTCATTTATTTAGGAATAATATTACATCACACTTAATTGTCAATTATTTAGGAATAATGTGTGTCACATTTAATTGTCATTTATTTAGGTACAATGTGTGTCACATTTAATTGTCATTTATTTTGGAATAATGTGTGTCACATTTAATTATCATTTATTTAGCAATAATGTGTGTCACATTTATTTGTCATTTATATTGCGATAATGTGTGTCACATTTAATTGTCATTTATTTTGCAATAATGTGTGTCACATTTAATTGTCATTTATTTAGCGATAATATGGGTCACATTTATTTGTCATTTATTTAGGAATAATGTGTGTCCCATTTAATTGTCATTTATTTAGGAATAATGGGAATAATGTTGCATCACATTTAATTGTCATTTATCTGGGAATAATGTGTGTCACATTTAATTGTCATTTATTTTGGAATAATGTGTGTCACATTTAATTGTCGTTTATTTAGCAATAATGTGTGTCACATTTAATTGTCATTAATTTTGGAATAATGTGTGTCACATTTAATTGTCATTTATTTAGCGATAATGTGTGTCACATTTAATTGTCATTTATCTAAGAATAATGTGTGTCACGTTGAATTATTATTTATTTAGAAATAATGTGTGTCACATTTAATTATCATTTATTTAGGAATAATATGTGTCACATTTAATTGTCATTTATTTAGCGATATGTGTGTCACATTTAATTCTCATTTATTTAGCAATAATGGGTGTCACATTTCATTGTCATTTATTTAGGAATAATGTGTGTCACATTTAATTGTCATTTTTTAGGAATAATGTTGCGTCACACTTAATTTTCATTTATTTAGGAATAACGTGTGTCACATTTAATTGTCATTTATTTTGGAAAAATGTGTGTCACATTTAATTTTCATTTATTTATCAATAATGTGTGTCACAGTTAATTGTCATTTATTTTGGAATAATGTGTGTGACATTTAATTGTCATTTATTTAGGAATAATGTGTGTCACATTTAATTGTCATTTATTTAGGAATAATGTGTGTCACATTTAATTGTCATTTATTTACACATATAATTGTCATTTATTTTAGAATAATGTGTGTCACAATTGATTGTCATTTATTTATGAACAATGTGTGTCACATTTAATTATCATTTATTTAGGAATAATGTGTGTCACATTTAATTGTCATTTATTTAGGAATAATGTTGCATCGCACTTAAATGTCATTTATTTGGGAATAATGTGTGTCACATTTAATTGTCATTTATTTAGCAATAATGTGTGTCACAATTAATTGTCATTTATTTTGGAATAACGTGTGTCACATTTAATTGTCATTTATTTATGAATAATATGTGTCACATTTAATTGTCATTTATTCAGGAATAATGTTGCATCACGCTTAATTGTCATTTATTTAGGAATAATGTGTGTCACATTTAATTGTCATTTATTCAGGAATAATGTGTGACACATTTAATTCTCATTTATTTTGGAATAATGTGTGTCACATTTAATTATCATTTATTTAGCAATAATGTGTGTCACATTTATTTGTCATTTATTTTGCGATAATGTGTGTCACATTTAATTGTCATTTATTTAGCGATAATGTGTGTCACATTTAATTGTCATTTACTTAGCGACAATATGGGTCACATTTATTTGTCATTTATTTAGGAATAATGTGTGTCCCATTTAATTGTCATTTATTTAGGAATAATGGGAATAATGTTGCATCTCATTTAATTGTCATTTATCTAGGAATAATGTGTGTCACATTTAATTTTCATTTATTTTGGAATAATGTGTGTCACATTTAATTGTCATTTATTTAGCAATAATGTGTGTCACATTTAATTGTCATTTATTTTGGAATAATGTGTGTCACATTTAATTGTCAATTATTTAGCGATAATGTGTGTCACATTTAATAGTCATTTATCTAAGAATAATGTGTGCCACATTGAATTGTCATTTATTTAGTAATAATGTGTGTCACATTTAATTATCATTTATTTAGGAATAATGTGTGTCACATTTAATTTTCATTTATTTAGCGATAATGTGTGTCACATTTAATTGTCATTTATTTTGGAATAATGTGTGTCACATTTAACTGTCAATTATTTTGGAATAATGTGTGTCACATTTAACTGTCATTTATTTAGGAATAATGTGTGTCACATTTAATTGTCATTTTTTAGGAATAATGTTGTGTTACACTTAATTGTCATTTATTTAGGAATAATGTGTGTCACGTTTAATTGTCATTTATTTTGGAAAAATGTGTGTCACATTTAATTGTCATTTATTCAGCAATAATGTGTGTAACATTTAATTGTCATTTATTTAGGAATAATGTGTGCCACATTGAATTGTCATTTATTTAGCAATAATGTGTGTCACATTTAATTGTCATTTATTTACACATATAATATTCATTTATTTTCGAATAATGTGTGTCACATTTAATTGTCATTTATTTAGGAATAATGTGTGTCACATTTAATTGTCATTTATTTTGGAATAATGTTGTATCACACTTAATTGTCTTTTATTTAGGAATAATGTGTGTCACATTTAATTGTCATTTATTTAGGAATAAAGTGTGTCGCATTTAATTGTCATTTATTTAGGAATAATGTGTGTCCCATTTAATTGACATTTATTTAGGAATAATGCGTGTCATATTTAATTGTCATTTATTTAAGAATAATGTGTGTCACATTTAATTGTCATTTATTTAGGAACAATGTAGCATCACACTTAACTGTCATTTATTTAGGAATAATGTGTGTCACATTTAATTATCATTTATTTAGCAATAATGTGTGTCAATATTATTTGTCATTTATTTTGGAATAACGTGTGTCACATTTAATTGTCATTTATTTAGGAATAATGTGTGTCACATTTAATTGTCATTTATTCAGGAATAATGTTGCATCACTGTAATAACCCGGAAATTCTGAGCCAGTTTAAAATTTTTATTTTGGCAATTTTAGTGAATTTTGAACATTTAAAATGGATTATTTTAAATAATAACAAGGAGAAATTTATTTTGAATAGAATTCGACGTATATATTTATACGCGTCGTCGTTAGAATATAAATAATTATATATAATTATAAAAGGAATTGAAAATGGCGCGGTAGTTCGATAATTCGATTTCAAACTTCAATTGAATGTGCCGGGTGCAAAACAATCCGGATTTTAGCGAAACCAAAAATATTATAATCTAGTTGAGAATATCTTTCCAACGAATCTGAAAAATCGAAATTTCATAGCGGGAATCAAAAGTTATGCCCAGTTGAAAATTCGGAATAGTCGCTATGTAAATTATACATGGCCCAAAAAGGTCATATTTTGCATACGGATGAATTTGGACTCGAAACCACTTCCATTGAGTTCAAAATGTCGTTTAGAACTCCGAAAAGTATAACCTTCGATATATTCCGATATCCGGAATAGTGGCTATGGGCAGGAGTTGTTCGGTTAACAATACATAGCCCTTAAAAAGTGAAATTTTGCATACGAGCTCAGAATTCGACGAGATAAATTTTTATGGATTCATAATGACAAATCATTGTTGAGTTCCAAATGGCGCGCCGAACGGAGTCAGTATGTGGCCGTGCGAGCTGAAACAGTTCAGGGTAAAGCGAGCAGTCATTTTACAAAGGAACATTATTGATACGACCTTGGAATTCAATTCTACTTTTTTTTCTAGGTTCGTATCATCTAATAATGGTTAAATCCAAGAGGGCTTGATTTTTTGAGTTAGCATGTGAGCGTGCGAGAAGAAAATGTGCGCCAAAATCGCATTTTTAGAGCTTGTCTGAGCATTTTTGTGATTTTTGTTGAATGGTCAAACGAACTCGGAATTCGACGAAACTTGTTTCGTTGGACTCGTCTTCACGTCTACTATCTCATGTCCGAAATCCGCGGCCATCGGAGATCGCTAGCGTTCAGGCGATACGCGAGAAACAGGCATATAAGCCACTTTACTTCCTTTTCTCTTCATTATTTTCTTCCTCCTTCTTCCTCCAAAAAAATCAAAAATGGAGACCACCCTTCCTCCTTGCCGCTGCCACCGCCCCTCCACCACCTCCACCGACCGCCGTCGGCCTCCTCCACCCCCCTCCGGCAACCTCCTCCTCCTCTTCCTCCTCCTCTCTCCATTTGCAAACCCTAAGCCCCAAATCACCAACCACCACCACCGCGGCCACCACGGGCCCCACCACCGCCACCCACACCCTCCCCCACGTCCATCAGGCCCGCGCCCCCCCTCCAGCCCCCTCAATTCCGGCCGTGGGCCTCGCTACACCCAAAAACCCATTTTCACCAAAATCGCCATTTTTGCAAATAAGTCCCTGACCGTATTTCGCGAATAACTCCCAAACTGTGCGTTTTTAGCCAAAGTTCCTCAAGACCAAAGTTGTAGAGCACGAAATTCTCTTCGATTTGGTATATGATAAGTCCTATTTTGCATTGCGGAATTGTCGGGAAAACGCGTCCGAAGTCTGCTGATCAAACACTGTCAAAATGCTGTCTTTTCGCGATTTCCGGCGAAATGGCACATTTTTGGCAAGAAGACCACTAGGCAAAGGTTGTTCAGAATGGCGTGCTTGTGCTAAAAAAAAATGGTGTGAAGATTGAAGCTCGTTTGCAAATTCTAGGACCCAAACAGCGAATCCGGGCGTTAGAAAAAAAAAAGTGAGTTTTCTCCGTTCTAAAGCTTCTACAGTTTTGACATATGAAATAAATAAAAATATGATCTTTATATTATAGAGAGGATAAAAATCCAATTTTTAGCTTATAGAAGATATAAAGATGAGATTTTTATATAATGTAGATAATAAAAATGTGATTTTTATACATGTAGCGGTTACGGGCAACGAAAGTGACAAAAGGCGAGAACGACAAGATTTTCTACATAAGAAGAGTCGAGATGATTGGATTAGCTAGTTGGTGAGAACTTCTCACTCAAAATCTCTTTTTCTAGTTATATATATATATATACTAGGATGTAGACGGTGTTTAGTAGCACCCGACACCCGTCATCCACAGACCATGGATGGCTTGTTTGTTTAATTGTTTGGTTGTGTAGTTGGTTAGATTATTTGGTTTGAATTGAATTGTTTGGCGAATTGAATGGACTTGATTGATGTGTGAATGGCGTGGGCCTTCACTAGACCGGGGATAAGGCTAGGCCTCGTCCCGTTTCTAGTATCGTGCCGTTATGCCGCCGAAATTTTGAAAAATAAAAAGTGTTAGTTAAAAATAGTAAAGTGTTGAAATAAATATTTTTGACGTTAAAAATATAATTTTTAACGTGTTAAGAAACGGCATAAAACTCTTCTGAAAAGAAATAAATATTTATAAACAAATCGACCGATTTGTTTATATACACTGATTTGACTGATATTGATTGGGTCGATAAATTTTACACATCGCCCAACTGCACAAATAAAATCTGTGTTTGATTGTTTGAAACCCCACACGGGTGTCGGGATGAAATTTGGAAGTTCACTCATCCTGATTTATTAAATATGTCGATCGATTGATTGACAGGCTGTTATAAGCGTAAGATATCTATATTTGATGCTTATACAGTGTAGTGCACTTTGGTTGATGGTTGATTATTTTTCAATGCTGTTATATACATGTGTTGTATGGAATCCATATAATTAACGTTATATGGTGATTGATTGGGCCTCATTCCAATCGGGATAATAAGGAATATTATAAAAGAAAATTCATGTGTTGAATATAAAAATAGTCATGTGTTGACGATGTTCATGTGTTGAGCGAAATATTTTATACAATGAAATTTACATCTTTATCATATTTAAAATTAGAACTACTTCCCAGTAGAAGTCTAATTAAAAATCAAACGATAGATACCATAGTTTTATAAAATATTTTACATAACAAAAATAGTGATGTGTTGACAGTACTCATGTGTTGAGATTAGTCAGGTGTTGGAAGAAATATAGATTCATGTGTTGAATGGAATAAATATTCATTTGTTGAATAGAATAACGGATTTATTGCAATATATAAAGCCGTGTTGATTAGAGTTGCGCTATTTTGACGTGAACGATATTTATATCGATTATATTCGTTTTTATAATGAATATAGAAAAGAAGTAATTTCAAAATATAACATTTAGAAATATTATCATTTATATAGTAATGATATGAAATATTCAATTTTGATTAGAAATTGAATATAGAATTGAAATGGTTTTGAAAACGAATTTAAAACGATTTATAAAATACGTTTTAAAAGGAAATTGACGAAATATATATAATATATATATTATATATATAATGGCTTGAATAGAACGCGCCGCTCCGCGGCAGTTCGTGAATTTCGACCATTGACTTCGAATTGACGTTGCGGGAGATCCGACCGTCGGATTCTCCTAAAACCGGAACCGTTGGGTTCGTATCGAAAAGAGCTTTCCAATGAATATTAGAAATTTGAAATCTAACGGTTGAATTTGGAATTATGTCCAAATCAAATTTGAAAAAGGTCGCTGTAAGTGCAGTTCGATAGCCGTTGATGGAAATCGACTGTACGGGCCTTGATAAAATTATTAAAAATATTAATAATTTGTGTAAAACCATAATATGTGAATTGGAAAGAACTGGGGTGAAAAACTCCACATTTGAAAAGATAAAAATAGATTTTTATCGAAATGAACTAGTTTTGAACTAGAATTAAAATCAATTTATTTTTGAAATAAATGAATTGAATTTGAAAGTGATGTTAAAAATAATAATCAATATTCCCAATACGTGGATTGGACTGGAGTTGAATCGAAATTATCTTCGGAATATTTCGATATTGGATTTCGTGACTGTACAGATATTGTTATGGGAATTTGAAAGATATATTTTATATCGTTATTTCCAATACGATATTTGTTGGTTTCAGAATTTGATATTGAATATAAGCCGGTATATTTTCTATTCAGAGCCTTGTATTTAATATCAAATGTGATTTGGGTTTGTCGTGAATCGTGTTTTGTATGACATTGGTTCTTTAACCCAGTTAAAGACAGGATATTGATTTTTGAAAGAGATTAAAGCTAAGTGGAGTTTTAATGAATCTTTAATTAGATTGAAAAGTGAATTGATAATTTAAATTATCAAATCTGAAAGGTGATCGAGAATGGAGCACCACCAGTTTTGCTCCAAAGCGATAGTAAAATCTTTAATTAGATTTGAACGTGAAATGGTAATTAATTTTACCGATAACACCGTGGTGTTAGAAGTGGAGTATTACCAGTTTTCTCCATGGGATATATAGGTTGGGATTGGGAAATAAAATAAATAATTACTTCGGTGTGGTTCGTTAATCCCGACTAGTTTGAAATGATATCCAAAGGAAGATTAAAGAATAAATTTAGAAGAATTTATTTTGGATAAAATTAATGGGAACCTTTCCCTAAAAATGTGATTTTGTGAATAAAAGAATATTCTGAATTGGAATGAGGCGTTTGTTGTGTTTGTGTAACATTTGTTTATCATATACGTGGGTTATTCAGAAAGGCCGGGTTTATACCCATTCTGAATAACCGATTCGACGAGATGTCGAAGACGAAGACGGTGGTTGAAGACCGGAAGTCTTCACATCGTTTGGGTGATTACTGATGATCTTGATTGGGCTGTACACCCAGGATGAGGGAATCAGTTGGTGATCGTCCAGACGTACCTGGAGATCGATGGATATGCGAGGAAAGTGCCTCCGGTTTCGTTCAGACCCAGAACGAACTTGTAAATGGATTGTGTGTCTGACATTGGATTTTATTCTGTGTTGATTGATCTCTATTAAATATACATCTGTTTGGCGGCGGAGAATTTATTCTCTTGCTTAACGCCCTTCTCTGAGACGTACGAGCTCGGAGGTTGTATATCGATGGACATCAGTCGCATGGAGTGAATTGCTAATGTGGCACGCGTTAGTGGCAATTGATCAAGGCTTCTGTTGAAAAGCAAAGTCTTGTGGTTGATGATCAAAGCACGGCCTGTGTGGCGTAGCTTTGTGTGTAACGTGAATTCGCGAGCCTCACACCTCGGTATGAGTCAAAAACGGGATACGGACCCAAGGAGTGCACGACGTTTCTTTCTAGCTATGGTGGTGTCAGTGACCTACCAGCCCTGACATTTATATACTTTTCACCTGTGTGGTTGTTGGATACGAGGCGCCTCGGATATAGGTCTGTAAGGACCGGGAAACGTGTGTTCAGGAATAACTAATCCTCAAAAGTAAGAGAGGACCGGCCTTGGAGGTTCCAAAGGATCATAGTGGGGTCCTGAGGCATTTGCTAGAGTGTCTCGAACGCGGAGAGGAGCTTGCCCCTTGCCTCGGCTCATGACGGAAATCCAATTTCCAATACGTGATGGTGCGGTTTTATTTGTAGAACCTAGTATGGCGACATAGTGGTATGGGTCATTAATGCCGCCTATGATTGATATTTATGATTGAAATTGTTTTGACACTATACACCTATAATAGTATCAAATAATGTGTTTTAAACGTATCAAGCATGCTTTGGCTGTTATAAGGTAAAAACTCTATCCTCCGGCTTGCGTTGCATTGTGTGATGGGACCTGGGTCTTATAACAGCTTCATTTTTCTTTATTTAGCATTGCGCTGTTTGTTTTATGCACTGGTATTCTTGGGAGGAAACCCGTTCCGTGTTATACGGCGTGGTCCCTTGATTTACCGAACTTTAAAATAAAGAATTATAACTGTTTTAGTTCTCACACCAGTCACATGACTGACCTGGAGTTTATTGTTTTAACCTAAACTCTGGGTGCCCCTATTTTCCGCACGGGCAGCTAGTAGTTTTGGTTTTGCAGATTTATATCCACAGGGTCCTGATTTACAGCTGGAACGATGCTCGGAAAGCTCTGTATCCGTGTATCACTTCTAGTTGTGCTTTTGTATTATTTTCCGCTGCTATGTAATTTATTGTAATCTCTGATATTTATCGAATGTAATTTATTCATTTATACTCTGTATATTCTTGTATCTGATGGAATTGTTGTAATAACAATGAAATGTTCTTCCGTATGCGTTCTATTTTGTTGTGTTCTCAAAGTATCCGCGCTTTCCTTCACGGGGAAGTTACGGGTCCTTACAGTTGGTATCAGAGCTTTGGTTTACAGAGCTCGAGAACAAGACACATTAGAACCATACGAAAGAATTCATCAGATATTGGATTAGCAATATCCAATTAGAATGACTCGTTAGAGATAGGATCAGTAGTATCCTAGAACGAGTGTGAAGAGTATATTTTTCAAATGAAAACAATTTTGTTTTGAAGATTTAAATCGTTTTATACGTATTTGATTATTTATTTATTTTGAATACGGACAATCTAGTATATAAAGGTTTTGCATATACGCGGCATGAACGTATATTCGAAGTTTTAATATATTAGATAGATATAGAATCACATTCTAGTTGCCCGGGAATGATTCTGATAATGCTGCAGCGTTACCAGTATTTATTTTCGAGTGACGAAGGTATGATTTTCTATATATTTCCATTAGACTGGTGTGAGAACCAAAACTAATATAGCTAGAACATATTGTGTGATTTGGCATCAAAAACATGATTTTTTGTATATATATCAAAGATTATGAATTTGAAACTCTAATTCACTAATTGATTGATGTTTGTGTTGTTTGTTTATATGTTGGATAATTTTGAACCATTTAGCCTAAATTGAATCACATATTGAATTATATTGAAAATTGGTCACATTTGCTTGCATATACATATACTTACATTGAACAGGTCATAGCAAGGAGGCTAGAGCAGAGAATAAAATTTGTTTGCCCGACAAATAGGTACATGTTTACTACATAATTTACTGTTTTGTTGGGTGATGATGATTTTATGAGCCTATTGGCTAGCCGCTTGGCTTTTTTTTTTTCTTTTTGAGATTCGAAGGACCGGGGAAGCTATTTGAAATTCCCCGATGCTCCCATTGCAGAGGAGGTTATGGCGAAATTTTTCGAAAATTTAGGGTGTTAGCCAAATTTTTGAAGAATTTGGAAATTCTCAGAAACTGAAAAGTTAGAGAATGGAAGCCAGATCGAACGTAGAGTTGGTTGATCAAACCACTTTCGACTTTGTTCCTTTTCGGGGACGAAAAGTTTTAAGTGGGGGAGATTGTAATAACCCGGAAATTCTGAGCCAGTTTAAAATTTTTATTTTGGCAATTTTAGTGAATTTTGAACATTTAAAATGGATTATTTTAAATAATAACAAGGAGAAATTTATTTTGAATAGAATTCGACGTATATATTTATACGCGTCGTCGTTAGAATATAAATAATTATATATAATTATAAAAGGAATTGAAAATGGCGCGGTATTTCGATAATTCGATTTCAAACTTCAATTGAATGTGCCGGGTGCAAAACAATCCGGATTTTAGCGAAACCAAAAATATTATAATCTAGTTGAGAATATCTTTCCAACGAATCTGAAAAATCGAAATTTCATAGCGGGAATCAAAAGTTATGCCCAGTTGAAAATTCGGAATAGTCGCTATGTAAATTATACATGGCCCAAAAAGGTCATATTTTGCATACGGATGAATTTGGACTCGAAACCACTTCCATTGAGTTCAAAATGTCGTTTAGAACTCCGAAAAGTATAAGCTTCGATATATTCCGATATCCGGAATAGTGGCTATGGGCAGGAGTTGTTCGGTTAACAATACATAGCCCTTAAAAAGTGAAATTTTGCATACGAGCTCAGAATTCGACGAGATAAATTTTTATGGATTCATAATGACAAATCATTGTTGAGTTCCAAATGGCGCGCCGAACGGAGTCAGTATGTGGCCGTGCGAGCTGAAACAGTTCAGGGTAAAGCGAGCAGTCATTTTACAAAGGAACATTATTGATACGACCTTGGAATTCAATTCTACTTTTTTTCTAGGTTCGTATCATCTAATAATGGTTAAATCCAAGAGGGCTTGATTTTTTGAGTTAGCATGTGAGCGTGCGAGAAGAAAAGGTGCGCCAAAATCGCATTTTTAGAGCTTGTCTGAGCATTTTTGTGATTTTTGTTGAATGGTCAAACGAACTCGGAATTCGACGAAACTTGTTTCGTTGGACTCGTCTTCACGTCTACTATCTCATGTCCGAAATCCGCGGCCATCGGAGATCGCTAGCGTTCATGCGATACGCGAGAAACAGGCATATAAGCCACTTTACTTCCTTTTCTCTTCATTATTTTCTTCCTCCTTCCTCCAAAAAAATCAAAAATGGAGACCACCCTTCCTCCTTGCCGCTGCCACCGCCCCTCCACCACCTCCACCGACCGCCGTCGGCCTCCTCCACTCCCCTCCGGCCACCTCCTCCTCCTCCTCTTCCTCCTTCTCTCTCCATTTGCAAACCCTAAGCCCCAAATCACCAACCACCACCACCGCGGCCACCACGGGCCCCACCACCGCCACCCACACCCTCCCCCACGTCCATCAGGCCCGCGCCCCCCCTCCAGCCCCCTCAATTCCAGCCGTGGGCCCCGCTACACCCAAAAACACATTTTCACCAAAATCGCCATTTTTGCAAATAAGTCCCTGACCGTATTTCGCGAATAACTCCCAAACCGTGCGTTTTTAGCCAAAGTTCCTCAAGACCAAAGTTGTAGAGCACGAAATTCTCTTCGATTTGGTATATGATAAGTCCTATTTTGCATTGCGGAATTGTCGGGAAAATACGTCCGAAGTCTGCTGATCAAACACTGTCAAAATGCTGTCTTTTCGCGATTTCCGGCGAAATGGCACATTTTCGGCAAGAAGACCACTAGGCAAAAGTTGTTCAGAATGGCGTGCTTGTGCTAAAACAAAAGATGGTGTGAAGATTGAAGCTCGTTTGCAAATTTTAGGACCCAAACAGCGAATCCGGGCGTTAGAAAAAAAAAAGTGAGTTTTCTCCGTTCTAAAGCTTCTACAGTTTTGACATATGAAATAAATAAAAATATGATCTTTATATTATAGAGAGGATAAAAATCCAATTTTTAGCTTATAGAAGATATAAAGATGAGATTTTTATATAATGTAGATAATAAAAATGTGATTTTTATACATGTAGCGGTTACGGGCAACGAAAGTGACAAAAGGCGAGAACGACAAGATTTTCTACATAAGAAGAGTCGAGATGATTGGATTAGCTAGTTGGTGAGAACTTCTCACTCAAAATCTCTTTTTCTAGTTATATATATATATATACTAGGATGTAGACGGTGTTTAGTAGCACCCGACACCCGTCATCCACAGACCATGGATGGCTTGTTTGTTTAATTGTTTGGTTGTGTAGTTGGTTAGATTATTTGGTTTGAATTGAATTGTTTGGCGAATTGAATGGACTTGATTGATGTGTGAATGGCGTGGGCCTTCACTAGACCGGGGATAAGGCTAGGCCTCGTCCCGTTTCTAGTATCGTGTCGTTATGCCGCCGAAATTTTGAAAAATAAAAAGTGTTAGTTAAAAATAGTAAAGTGTTGAAATAAATATTTTTGACGTTAAAAATATAATTTTTAACGTGTTAAGAAACGGCATAAAACTCTTCTGAAAAGAAATAAATATTTATAAACAAATCGACCGATTTGTTTATATACACTGATTTGACTGATATTGATTGGGTCGATAAATTTTACACATCGCCCAACTGCACAAATAAAATCTGTGTTTGATTGTTTGAAACCCCACACGGGTGTCGGGATGAAATTTGGAAGTTCACTCATCCTGATTGATTAAATATGTCGATCGATTGATTGACAGGCTGTTATAAGCGTAAGATATCTATATTTGATGCTTATACAGTGTAGTGCACTTTGGTTGATGGTTGATTATTTTTCAATGCTGTTATATACATGTGTTGTATGGAATCCATATAATTAACGTTATATGGTGATTGATTGGGCCTCATTCCAATCGGGATAATAAGGAATATTATAAAAGAAAATTCATGTGTTGAATATAAAAATAGTCATGTGTTGACGATGTTCATGTGTTGAGCGAAATATTTTATACAATGAAATTTACATCTTTATCATATTTAAAATTAGAACTACTTCCCAGTAGAAGTCTAATTAAAAATCAAACGATAGATACCATAGTTTTATAAAATATTTTACATAACAAAAATAGTGATGTGTTGACAGTACTCATGTGTTGAGATTAGTCAGGTGTTGGAAGAAATATAGATTCATGTGTTGAATGGAATAAATATTCATTTGTTGAATAGAATAACGGATTTATTGCAATATATAAAGCCGTGTTGATTAGAGTTGCGCTATTTTGACGTGAACGATATTTATATCGATTATATTCGTTTTTATAATGAATATAGAAAAGAAGTAATTTCAAAATATAACATTTAGAAATATTATCATTTATATAGTAATGATATGAAATATTCAATTTTGATTAGAAATTGAATATAGAATTGAAATGGTTTTGAAAACGAATTTAAAACGATTTATAAAATACGTTTTAAAAGGAAATTGACGAAATATATATAATATATATTATATATATAATGGCTTGAATAGAACGCGCCGCTCCGCGGCAGTTCGTGAATTTCGACCATTGACTTCGAATTGACGTTGCGGGAGATCCGACCGTCGGATTCTCCTAAACCCGGAACCGTTGGGTTCGTATCGAAAAGAGCTTTCCAATGAATATTAGAAATTTGAAATCTAACGGTTGAATTTGGAATTATGTCCAAATCAAATTTGAAAAAGGTCGTTGTAAGTGCAGTTCGATAGCCGTTGATGGAAATCGACTGTACGGGCCTTGATAAAATTATTAAAAATATTAATAATTTGTGTAAAACCATAATATGTGAATTGGAAAGAACTGGGGTGAAAAACTCCACATTTGAAAAGATAAAAATAGATTTTTATCGAAATGAACTAGTTTTGAACTAGAATTAAAATCAAATTATTTTTGAAATAAATGAATTGAATTTGAAAGTGATGTTAAAAATAATAATCAATATTCCCAATACGTGGATTGGACTGGAGTTGAATCGAAATTATCTTCGGAATATTTCGATGTTGGATTTCGTGACTGTACAGATATTGTTATGGGAATTTGAAAGATATATTTTATATCGTTATTTCCAATACGATATTTGTTGGTTTCAGAATTTGATATTGAATATAAGCCGGTATATTTTCTATTCAGAGCCTTGTATTTAATATCAAATGTGATTTGGGTTTGTCGTGAATCGTGTTTTGTATGACATTGGTTCTTTAACCCAGTTAAAGACAGGATATTGATTTTTGAAAGAGATTAAAGCTAAGTGGAGTTTTAATGAATCTTTAATTAGATTGAAAAGTGAATTGATAATTTAAATTATCAAATCTGAAAGGTGATCGAGAATGGAGCACCACCAGTTTTGCTCCAAAGCGATAGTAAAATCTTTAATTAGATTTGAACGTGAAATGGTAATTAATTTTACCGATAACACCGTGGTGTTAGAAGTGGAGTATTACCAGTTTTCTCCATGGGATATATAGGTTGGGATTGGGAAATAAAATAAATAATTACTTCGGTGTGGTTCGTTAATCCCGACTAGTTTGAAATGATATCCAAAGGAAGATTAAAGAATAAATTTAGAAGAATTTATTTTGGATAAAATTAATGGGAACCTTTCCCTAAAAATGTGATTTTGTGAATAAAAGAATATTCTGAATTGGAATGAGGCGTTTGTTGTGTTTGTGTAACATTTGTTTATCATATACGTGGGTTATTCAGAAAGGCCGGGTTTATACCCATTCTGAATAACCGATTCGACGAGATGTCGAAGACGAAGACGGTGGTTGAAGACCGGAAGTCTTCACATCGTTTGGGTGATTACTGATGATCTTGATTGGGCTGTACACCCAGGATGAGGGAATCAGTTGGTGATCGTCCAGACGTACCTGGAGATCGATGGATATGCGAGGAAAGTGCCTCCGGTTTCGTTCAGACCCAGAACGAACTTGTAAATGGATTGTGTGTCTGACATTGGATTTTATTCTGTGTTGATTGATCTCTATTAAATATACATCTGTTTGGCGGCGGAGAATTTATTCTCTTGCTTAACGCCCTTCTCTGAGACATACGAGCTCAGAGGTTGTATATCGATGGACATCAGTCGCATGGAGTGAATTGCTAATGTGGCACGCGTTAGTGGCAATTGATCAAGGCTTCTGTTGAAAAGCAAAGTCTTGTGGTTGATGATCAAAGCACGGCCTGTGTGGCGTAGCTTTGTGTGTAACGTGAATTCGCGAGCCTCACACCTCGGTATGAGTCAAAAACGGGATACGGACCCAAGGAGTGCACGACGTTTCTTTCTAGCTATGGTGGTGTCAGTGACCTACCAGCCCTGACATTTATATACTTTTCACCTGTGTGGTTGTTGGATACGAGGCGCCTCGGATATAGGTCTGTAAGGACCGGGAAACGTGTGTTCAGGAATAACTAATCCTCAAAAGTAAGAGAGGACCGGCCTTGGAGGTTCCAAAGGATCATAGTGGGGTCCTGAGGCATTTGCTAGAGTGTCTCGAACGCGGAGAGGAGCTTGCCCCTTGCCTCGGCTCATGACGGAAATCCAATTTCCAATACGTGATGGTGCGGTTTTATTTGTAGAACCTAGTATGGCGACATAGTTGTAACGACCCAGGATTTTGGGGCCAAGTTAAAATTTATTTTAAGTGATTTTAAATGAGTTTTGATATTTAAAATAATCTATTTTTAATAATAAGGATCACAAATTTGGTTCAAATCGAAGTTAGAATGAATAAATTAATTTTAAATATAAAAAGAGCTAGAAATGGCGCGGTAGTTTGGAAAGTCAAACTTGAACTTTGACTAACCATACAGGATGCAAAATTTAACGGATTTTAGTAAAACCAAAAATATTAGAATCTATTTAAAAATATCTTTCCAACGAATCCGAAAAATCGAAATTTCATAGCGGAAATCAAAAGTTATGGCTAATTCAATTTTTAGAAAGGTCGGTGGGTAATTTGCATAAGACAAAAATGCTACTTTTCACATATTTAGGAATTTGAACTCGAAACCACTTCCATTGGTTTCAGAATGACGTTTCTGCATTGAAAAACAGTAAACACTTATATGTTTCGAGTTTCAGAAAATATTTGTTTAAAAATGTATTTTTAATATTAAAAATATTCGCCTAGAAAATAGCCATTTTTCAAAAAGTCTCAGAATCGAACGAAATAAATTTTGTTGGGTTCGTATCATCAAAACAAAGCTAAAAATGATTTTTTGGTAATTTTTAGAATTAATATATAATTATAATTGATTTTTCAGCATAAACGGACAATTTTTGACTTTAAAATTCATTAAAAATTCAAACGGTCTCAGAATTGAACGAAACGAATTTTGTTGTGATCGTATCGGCATAAGAAAGCCAAAAATAATTTTTCCGGATTTTTCTGACTTCGTATGTGGCCCCGGCAAAATTATATTTACGTTCGAATTTAAAATAAAGGATTTATTTGAAAATAAAAGAAAACCATACTGTAACTTCAGAATTGGACCATGGGAATAGCGCCATCGCGTTCAGAAGACGTCAAAACATTAAGTTCGACAGTCGTTGAGCGCGAATCGGAGGTCGTATGTGAAAACGGTATTTTCTTGAATTAAATAATTAATTAAATAATTAAAATAAAACCCTAAATACTAGTATATATACCCGTATACAGTACGTATACTCCTTCTTCTTCCTCTCGTTATGAAGCCGCCGAACCCATAGAGCATCAAAATTTCAAACTCACTTTTCTCCCTCATCTCTCGACGGAATTCAGCATACCATATACCGTTTCGAAGCTCTTCGCGAGCCCTTCGATTTGGTACCCACTATCGCCTCCCCCGTGCCCTGTAGCGCCGCCACCATCGCCGCAAAGATCCGCCGGTCGCAGCCACGCCGGGCCCACCACGCTCGACCGAACTCCACCCCCTTCTGGCCGTACAAAGATCTCTCCAAGGCGGTCATTCTCCAAAAAACCGCACTCAAAACCGTTCAGTAAATCAAAAGTTATCGCGATTTGAAGTTTTGAACAAATTCTGAAATTGAGGTATGCTTCAGATTTTGTAACGCTTTTAAGCGTGACAGAAGCAGTTGTTAAAAGTCTGTTTGATTTAAAACATCAATAACTTATGCATATGAACACCGATTCTGAAAATTTCAGATCCGGTGGAACCGTGACTTCGAATACAACTTTAATGCAGAGCAATTGGGAACAAACTCCAATCTAATTGAGGTGAGAATCCTATTTATTTTATTTAAGTAATTATGTTTTAATTATAGATGTTCGCATTCATAATCATATATGTATGTGAATCTGCTAAGATATAAACTGTATGTGAATCTGCTATGACTTAATCTGTATGCGTATGCTAGGACAAAACCCACTGTATGTTGAGATGTTACAATATAAAATTAAATATATTAAAATCGTTCATGTATGTTGTGTGACATGTTGATATGTAAAAATTAAATATATTGAAATCGTTCATGTATGTTGTGTGACATGTTGAAATGTAAAAATTAAATATATTGAAATCGTTCATGTATGTTGTGTGACATGTTGATATGTAAAAATTAGATATATTAAAATCGTTCATGTATGTTGTAAAGTGACATTTTTGTCAATATTAAAATAAGAAATTGTTCATGTATGTTGTAAAGTGACATTTTTGTCAATATCAAAATAAGAAAATGAACACCGTATGTAAATTGACACTTTTGTCAATATCAAAATAAGAAAATGAACACCGTATGTAAATTGACACTTTTGTCAATATCAAAATAAGAAAAATTAGCACCGTATGTTGAATGAACAAATTTGTGTTATAATAGAATACAAGCACCGTATGTTGAATGAACAAATTTGTGTATTTATAAAATAGAATTGGTCGTTATATGTGAATGATTATATTTTGTTCATTTATAAAATAAGAAAGCACTATATGTTAAAGAATTTTATTTTGTGTCATTAACAAAATAGGATTTGTCGCTATGGTAAAGAATTATATTTTGTGTCATTATTCAAAATAAAATTTGTCGCTATGTGAAACGAACCATTTTTTGTTCGTTAATAAAAATAGAATTGGTCGCTATATGTAATGAACTAATATTTTGTTCATTAGTAACAATAAGCAAGCACCGTATGTGGAATGAATATATTTTGTTCATTATCAAAATAAGAAAACATCGTATGTAAGTGAATATATTTTGTTCATTATCAAAAGAAGAAAGCATCGTATGTTAATGAACTATATTTTGTTCATTATTAAAAATAAAAATAGCATAGCATGTTAATGAACTATATTTTGTCCATTATATAAAATAGAAGATGGCACTATATAAAAATAGCATATTTGTCAAGTTAGAAAAAATAGAAAAAAAAGCATTGTATGCATATTATTCTGTCAAGTTAGAAAAATAGAAAATACATTGTATGCATATTATTTTCGTCAAGTTAGAAAAATAGAAAATACATTGTATGCATATTATTTTTGTCAAGTTAGAAAAATAGAAAACACATTGTATGCAAATAATATTTTGTCAAGTTAGAACGTTATATAGAAGTGCATTGTATGAAAATATTATTCTGTCATGTTAGAAAAATAGATAAATGCATTGTATGAACATATTATTCTGTCATGTTAGAAAAATAGAAGTGCATTGTATGAATATATTATTCTGTCATGTTAGAAAAATAGAGAATACATTGTATGCATATTATTTTTGTCAAGTTAGAAAAATAGAAAATACATTGTATGCATATTATTTTTGTCAAGTTAGAAAAATAGAAAATACATTGTATGCATATTATTTTCGTCAAGTTAGAAAAATAGAAAATACATTGTATGCATATTATTTTTGTCAAGTTAGAAAAATAGAAAACACATCGTATGCAAATAATATTTTGTCAAGTTAGAACGTTATATAGAAGTGCATTGTATGAAAATATTATTCTGTCATGTTAGAAAAATAGATAAATGCATTGTATGAACATATTATTCTGTCATGTTAGAAAAATAGAAGTGCATTGTATGAATATATTATTCTGTCATGTTAGAAAAATAGAAATGCATTGTATGAATATTATTTTGTCATGTTAGAGAAATAGAAATGCATTGCATAAAATATTATTTTGTCATGTTAGAGAAATAGAAATGCATTGTATGAAACTATTATTTTGTTACGTTAGAAAATAATAAATGCATTGTAGGTAAAAGAATATTTTTGTTATGTTAAAATAAGACATGCATTGTATGAAAAATAATATTTTGTCATGTCAACAATATAGAAAATGCATGTCATGTAAATATACATTATTTATAATGTTTATTAAAAGAGAATTTGCATTGTAAGATAATAAACATTATTTATAATGTATATAAAAAGAGAATTCACCCCGTAGGAAGAATTAACATTTATTTTATGTTAAATAGGAGAAATGAAACTACATGCAAGAATTAACATTATTTTTAACGTTAAGCAAAAGAAATGAAACTGTATGAAAAGAATTAACATTATTTTTTTTAATGTAAAAGATAAAGAAATAATATTGGGAAATCTATATTTTCTAATAATATATTTTCAATGTTATAAAAAGGAAAATGAAGTGTATGTAAATTTAACATCATTCACAATGTTAAATAAAAGGAAAATTTCACCGTATGATAGTTACACTATTTTATAACGTTAAGATTAAAAAAACTTGACCGTAGGAAGAATATACATTATTTATAATGTATATAAAAAGAGAATTCACCCCGTAGGAAGAATTAACATTAATTATAATGTTAAATAAAAGGAATGATACGGTATGTAAGATTAACATTATTTATAATGTTGAATAAAAGAATATATAAAGGAATTAATGGAATGGTATGTTAAAATTTACATTTGTAAATGTAAATTATAAAGTATAAATAAATTAGAAGAGAAGAGTTCATCGTCTATTCCTAGGCCAAATTGTCATATAAGTAGGAAAGTAAAAGATAAGAGAAACGACAGTTATATATAGGAGCGACGTGTTAAACGAACTATTTATGTATATATATATCTATATTTATATTATATATAATTAAAATAACGATATGAAATATGTTTTTCTCAAAATATATGAATGCGAGATTATTTGGAAAGACCGGGTTAATCCCATTCCAAATGATCGTATGATTTCAAGAATTCAAGTATGAAGACGGCGTATGAAGACCGTAAATCTCCCCTCGAATGGACAACGATCAAGACTCTGAGTTGGTTTGATCCCAATTCAAGGGTCAGGGTAATTGCCCAAACGTACGTGTTGATTTCACGGGTTTGACCCTAGTTCAGACCTAGAGCATGGGTATAAATGGATGGTGTGTCTGACATCGTACCCCACAAAATATTATATTGTTGATATTCAGTTAATATATAAACGATTGGTGGTAGAGAATTTATTCTCTACTTAACACCCGTTTATATAGTGACGGACGATCAATAGTACGGTATGGAGTGACGGTGTGGCATACTAAGATGCAATGATCAGGGTTACTTGTTGAAAAGCAGAGCCTTGTGGTTGATGATCAAAGCATAGCCTGTTTAGGCATAGCTTTGTGTATGACGTGACCTCACGAGCCTCACAGCCCGGTAGAGTCTAAAACGGGAGAAGGGAACGCAGGGAGTACACACGTTTCTTTCTAGCTAGAGTGGTGCCAGGGACCTACCAGCGCTGGCATTTATTCATTGTGGTTGTTGGATTGTTCGAGGCCTCGGTTTATGCGGTCGCCACTGGCCGTAGTATAGGTCCAAAAGGACCGGGAAGCGTGTGTTCAGGAATTGCCAATCCACAAAAGTAAGTGTGGACCGGCCCTGCAGGATCCAAGGGTTGGACAGAGTACCAATCCTGGGGCATTGCTAGAGTGTCTCGAATCGGTAAGGATCTCCTCCCTAGCCTTGACTCAGATGGAAACCCAAATTTCCAATACGACATCACGCGGTTTTGATTGTATACCTATATATGGCGACATAGTGGGATGGGGCACTCATGCCGTCTAGGATTAATACATTTACTTTGATGTATTTCAAATTGGTTGCACACTATTATTATATAATACCGTGTTTATCGTATCAAGCATCTTTTGACCATTATAAGGTAAAACCCTATCCTCCGGTTTGCGTTGCATTGTGTGATGGGACTTGGGTCTTATAATGGTTTCATTTTTCTAAAAAGCATTGCGTTATTTTGACGATTTACTTTAGTCATGCACGGCAGTCCCTTAGAGTAAACCCGTTCCGCGTTAGCGGCGTGGTCTTTTGGATTTGCCTTATTTTTATTAGTATAAGTTATTTAAGGATTCTCACACCAGTCCCACGACTGACCCATAGTTTGTTTCACCTTTTTGCAAACTTGGGTGCCCTCTCTTCTACACGGGCAGCCAAGTAGACAGGTTCATTCTTTGCTTAGAGCTTTTCTTTGAAGCTGCTTATTTTCTCTCTCTTGGATTCTGCCTGGGAGAAGAGGTGATGACTCGGAGCTTGAAGACTTTTTGTTTCTATTGGCATCTTTTCTTTTCTTTTTAGACATCAAACTTATTTCTTTTCTGCAAACTTGTTGTAATAATCTTAGTTTTCTGTGACTATGGAATTTCTGTGATTGATGACATTATATTTTTCCGCTGCTATAATGTTATTACTCTATGAATCTCCTTTGCTATATTGTATCTGTGTTCTGTTTTATTGTATTTATGTTGTATTCCAAAAATGATTTCTCCTGCTTTCACTTGTGGAAGTTTGGGGGTTATCACAGTTGGTATCAGAGCTTTGGTTTACAAAGCGGAGTACAACATATCTATAATAATTCGTTTACATAGAATCACTATATTCTATGGCGAACAGTTCATGAGATACATAATAGCCAGTCACTTTATCGTCATCTTTTCATTCATCCTTCGATCTTTTAGAATCACCTTTTCTGTTGTTTTGACTCTTTCCTTGATCGAGCATTCGAAGAAGACTAAGAGAAGTGGCGATGCTCAATTGGCACATGTTTACGAAGGAGCGAAAGGACCAACTTCTTCGGTAGAAAGCCTGATGTTATAGACGGTACCATCTCTGTTAAAAACATTCTCTGTGTTTATTCTTCCTCTTCTCCTCTTTTATTTTCTTTTTCCTTTTCGGGGACGAAAAGTTCTTAAGTGGGGGAGATTGTAACGACCCAGGATTTTGGGGCCAAGTTAAAATTTATTTTAAGTGATTTTAAATGAGTTTTGATATTTAAAATAATCTATTTTTAATAATAAGGATCACAAATTTGGTTCAAATCGAAGTTAGAATGAATAAATTAATTTTAAATATAAAAAGAGCTAGAAATGGCGCGGTAGTTTGGAAAGTCAAACTTGAACTTTGACTAACCATACAGGATGCAAAATTTAACGGATTTTAGTAAAACCAAAAATATTAGAATCTATTTAAAAATATCTTTCCAACGAATCCGAAAAATCGAAATTTCATAGCAGATATCAAAAGTTATGGCTAATTCAATTTTTAGAAAGGTCGGTGGGTAATTTGCATAAGACAAAAATGCTACTTTTCACATATTTAGGAATTTGAACTCGAAACCACTTCCATTAGTTTCAGAATGACGTTTCTGCATTGAAAAACAGTAAACACTTATATGTTTCGAGTTTCAGAAAATATTTGTTTAAAAATGTATTTTTAATATTAAAAATATTCGCCTAGAAAATAGCCACTTTTCAAAAAGTCTCAGAATCGAACGAAATAAATTTTGTTGGGTTCGTATCATCAAAACAAAGCTAAAAATGATTTTTTGGTAATTTTTAGAATTAATATATAATTATAATTGATTTTTCAGCATAAACGGACAATTTTTGACTTTAAAATTCATTAAAAAATTCAAACGGTCTCAGAATTGAACGAAACGAATTTTGTTGTGATCGTATCGGCATAAGAAAGCCAAAAATAATTTTTCCGTATTTTTCTGACTTCGTATGTGGCCCCGGCAAAATTATATTTACGTTCGAATTTAAAATAAAGGATTTATTTGAAAATAAAAGAAAACCATACTGTAACTTCAGAATTGGACCATGGGAATAGCGCCATCGCGTTCAGAAGACGTCAAAACATTAAGTTCGACAGTCGTTGAGCGCGAATCGGAGGTCGTATGTGAAAACGGTATTTTCTTGAATTAAATAATTAATTAAATAATTAAAATAAAACCCTAAATACTAGTATATATACCCGTATACAGTACGTATACTCCTTCTTCTTCCTCTCGTTATGAAGCCGCCGAACCCATAGAGCATCAAAATTTCAAACTCACTTTTCTCCCTCATCTCTCGACGGAATTCAGCATACCATATACCGTTTCGAAGCTCTTCGCGAGCCCTTCGATTTGGTACCCACTATCGCCTCCCCCGTGCCCTGTAGCGCCGCCACCATCGCCGCAAAGATCCGCCGGTCGCAGCCACGCCGGGCCCACCACGCTCGACCGAACTCCACCCCCTTCTGGCCGTACAAAGATCTCTCCAAGGCGGTCATTCTCCAAAAAACCGCACTCAAAACCGTTCAGTAAATCAAAAGTTATCGCGATTTGAAGTTTTGAACAAATTCTGAAATTGAGGTATGCTTCAGATTTTGTAACGCTTTTAAGCGTGACAGAAGCAGTTGTTAAAAGTCTGTTTGATTTAAAACATCAATAACTTATGCATATGAACACCGATTCTGAAAATTTCAGATCCGGTGGAACCGTGACTTCGAATACAACTTTAATGCAGAGCAATTGGGAACAAACTCCAATCTAATTGAGGTGAGAATCCTATTTATTTTATTTAAGTAATTATGTTTTAATTATAGATGTTCGCATTCATAATCATATATGTATGTGAATCTGCTAAGATATAAACTGTATGTGAATCTGCTATGACTTAATCTGTATGCGTATGCTAGGACAAAACCCACTGTATGTTGAGATGTTACAATATAAAATTAAATATATTAAAATCGTTCATGTATGTTGTGTGACATGTTGATATGTAAAAATTAAATATATTGAAATCGTTCATGTATGTTGTGTGACATGTTGAAATGTAAAAATTAAATATATTGAAATCGTTCATGTATGTTGTGTGACATGTTGATATGTAAAAATTAGATATATTAAAATCGTTCATGTATGTTGTAAAGTGACATTTTTGTCAATATTAAAATAAGAAATTGTTCATGTATGTTGTAAAGTGACATTTTTGTCAATATCAAAATAAGAAAATGAACACCGTATGTAAATTGACACTTTTGTCAATATCAAAATAAGAAAATGAACACCGTATGTAAATTGACACTTTTGTCAATATCAAAATAAGAAAAATTAGCACCGTATGTTGAATGAACAAATTTGTGTTATAATAGAATACAAGCACCGTATGTTGAATGAACAAATTTGTGTATTTATAAAATAGAATTGGTCGTTATATGTGAATGATTATATTTTGTTCATTTATAAAATAAGAAAGCACTATATGTTAAAGAATTTTATTTTGTGTCATTAACAAAATAGGATTTGTCGCTATGGTAAAGAATTATATTTTGTGTCATTATTCAAAATAAAATTTGTTGCTATGTGAAACGAACCATTTTTTGTTCGTTAATAAAAATAGAATTGGTCGCTATATGTAATGAACTAATATTTTGTTCATTAGTAACAATAAGCAAGCACCGTATGTGGAATGAATATATTTTGTTCATTATCAAAATAAGAAAACATCGTATGTAAGTGAATATATTTTGTTCATTATCAAAAGAAGAAAGCATCGTATGTTAATGAACTATATTTTGTTCATTATTAAAAATAAAAATAGCATAGCATGTTAATGAACTATATTTTGTCCATTATATAAAATAGAAGATGGCACTATATAAAAATAGCATATTTGTCAAGTTAGAAAAAATAGAAAAAAAAGCATTGTATGCATATTATTCTGTCAAGTTAGAAAAATAGAAAATACATTGTATGCATATTATTTTTGTCAAGTTAGAAAAATAGAAAATACATTGTATGCATATTATTTTCGTCAAGTTAGAAAAATAGAAAATACATTGTATGCATATTATTTTTGTCAAGTTAGAAAAATAGAAAACACATTGTATGCAAATAATATTTTGTCAAGTTAGAACGTTATATAGAAGTGCATTGTATGAAAATATTATTCTGTCATGTTAGAAAAATAGATAAATGCATTGTATGAACATATTATTCTGTCATGTTAGAAAAATAGAAGTGCATTGTATGAATATATTATTCTGTCATGTTAGAAAAATAGAGAATACATTGTATGCATATTATTTTTGTCAAGTTAGAAAAATAGAAAATACATTGTATGCATATTATTTTTGTCAAGTTAGAAAAATAGAAAATACATTGTATGCATATTATTTTCGTCAAGTTAGAAAAATAGAAAATACATTGTATGCATATTATTTTTGTCAAGTTAGAAAAATAGAAAACACATCGTATGCAAATAATATTTTGTCAAGTTAGAACGTTATATAGAAGTGCATTGTATGAAAATATTATTCTGTCATGTTAGAAAAATAGATAAATGCATTGTATGAACATATTATTCTGTCATGTTAGAAAAATAGAAGTGCATTGTATGAATATATTATTCTGTCATGTTAGAAAAATAGAAATGCATTGTATGAATATTATTTTGTCATGTTAGAGAAATAGAAATGCATTGCATAAAATATTATTTTGTCATGTTAGAGAAATAGAAATGCATTGTATGAAACTATTATTTTGTTACGTTAGAAAATAATAAATGCATTGTAGGTAAAAGAATATTTTTGTTATGTTAAAATAAGACATGCATTGTATGAAAAATAATATTTTGTCATGTCAACAATATAGAAAATGCATGTCATGTAAATATACATTATTTATAATGTTTATTAAAAGAGAATTTGCATTGTAAGATAATAAACATTATTTATAATGTATATAAAAAGAGAATTCACCCCGTAGGAAGAATTAACATTTATTTTATGTTAAATAGGAGAAATGAAACTACATGCAAGAATTAACATTATTTTTAACGTTAAGCAAAAGAAATGAAACTGTATGAAAAGAATTAACATTATTTTTTTTTAATGTAAAAGATAAAGAAATAATATTGGGAAATCTATATTTTCTAATAATATATTTTCAATGTTATAAAAAGGAAAATGAAGTGTATGTAAATTTAACATCATTCACAATGTTAAATAAAAGGAAAATTTCACCGTATGATAGTTACACTATTTTATAACGTTAAGATTAAAAAAACTTGACCGTAGGAAGAATATACATTATTTATAATGTATATAAAAAGAGAATTCACCCCGTTGGAAGAATTAACATTAATTATAATGTTAAATAAAAGGAATGATACGGTATGTAAGATTAACATTATTTATAATGTTGAATAAAAGAATATATAAAGGAATTAATGGAATGGTATGTTAAAATTTACATTTGTAAATGTAAATTATAAAGTATAAATAAATTAGAAGAGAAGAGTTCATCGTCTATTCCTAGGCCAAATTGTCATATAAGTAGGAAAGTAAAAGATAAGAGAAACGACAGTTATATATAGGAGCGACGTGTTAAACGAACTATTTATGTATATATATATCTATATTTATATTATATATAATTAAAATAACGATATGAAATATGTTTTTCTCAAAATATATGAATGCGAGATTATTTGGAAAGACCGGGTTAATCCCATTCCAAATGATCGTACGATTTCAAGAATTCAAGTATGAAGACGGCGTATGAAGACCGTAAATCTCCCCTCGAATGGACAACGATCAAGACTCTGAGTTGGTTTGATCCCAATTCAAGGGTCAGGGTAATTGCCCAAACGTACGTGTTGATTTCACGGGTTTGACCCTAGTTCAGACCTAGAGCATGGGTATAAATGGATGGTGTGTCTGACATCGTACCCCACAAAATATTATATTGTTGATATTCAGTTAATATATAAACGATTGGTGGTAGAGAATTTATTCTCTACTTAACACCCGTTTATATAGTGACGGACGATCAATAGTACGGTATGGAGTGACGGTGTGGTATACTAAGATGCAATGATCAGGGTTACTTGTTGAAAAGCAGAGCCTTGTGGTTGATGATCAAAGCATAGCCTGTTTAGGCATAGCTTTGTGTATGACGTGACCTCACGAGCCTCACAGCCCGGTAGAGTCTAAAACGGGAGAAGGGAACGCAGGGAGTACACACGTTTCTTTCTAGCTAGAGTGGTGCCAGGGACCTACCAGCGCTGGCATTTATTCATTGTGGTTGTTGGATTGTTCGAGGCCTCGGTTTATGCGGTCGCCACTGGCCGTAGTATAGGTCCAAAAGGACCGGGAAGCGTGTGTTCAGGAATTGCCAATCCACAAAAGTAAGTGTGGACCGGCCCTGCAGGATCCAAGGGTTGGACAGAGTACCAATCCTGGGGCATTGCTAGAGTGTCTCGAATCGGTAAGGATCTCCTCCCTAGCCTTGACTCAGATGGAAACCCAAATTTCCAATACGACATCACGCGGTTTTGATTGTATACCTATATATGGCGACATAGTGGGATGGGGCACTCATGCCGTCTAGGATTAATACATTTACTTTGATGTATTTCAAATTGGTTGCACACTATTATTATATAATACCGTGTTTATCGTATCAAGCATCTTTTGACCATTATAAGGTAAAACCCTATCCTCCGGTTTGCGTTGCATTGTGTGATGGGACTTGGGTCTTATAATGGTTTCATTTTTCTAAAAAGCATTGCGTTATTTTGACGATTTACTTTAGTCATGCACGGCAGTCCCTTAGAGTAAACCCGTTCCGCGTTAGCGGCGTGGTCTTTTGGATTTGCCTTATTTTTATTAGTATAAGTTATTTAAGGATTCTCACACCAGTCCCACGACTGACCCATAGTTTGTTTCACCTTTTTGCAAACTTGGGTGCCCTCTCTTCTACACGGGCAGCCAAGTAGACAGGTTCATTCTTTGCTTAGAGCTTTTCTTTGAAGCTGCTTATTTTCTCTCTCTTGGATTCTGCCTGGGAGAAGAGGTGATGACTCGGAGCTTGAAGACTTTTTGTTTCTATTGGCATCTTTTCTTTTCTTTTTAGACATCAAACTTATTTCTTTTCTGCAAACTTGTTGTAATAATCTTAGTTTTCTGTGACTGTGGAATTTCTGTGATTGATGACATTATATTTTTCCGCTGCTATAATGTTATTACTCTATGAATCTCCTTTGCTATATTGTATCTGTGTTCTGTTTTATTGTATTTATGTTGTATTCCAAAAATGATTTCTCCTACTTTCACTTGTGGAAGTTTGGGGGTTATCACAATAGTGGTATGGGTCATTAATGCCGCCTATGATTGATATTTATGATTGAAATTGTTTTGACACTATACACCTATAATAGTATCAAATAATGTGTTTTAAACGTATCAAGCATGCTTTGGCTGTTATAAGGTAAAAACTCTATCCTCCGGCTTGCGTTGCATTGTGTGATGGGACCTGGGTCTTATAACAGCTTCATTTTTCTTTATTTTGCATTGCGTTGTTTGTTTTATGCACTGGTATTCTTGGGAGGAAACCCGTTCCGTGTTATACGGCGTGGTCCCTTGATTTACCGAACTTTAAAATAAAGAATTATAACTGTTTTAGTTCTCACACCAGTCACATGACTGACCTGGAGTTTATTGTTTTAACCTAAACTCTGGGTGCCCCTATTTTCCGCACGGGCAGCTAGTAGTTTTGGTTTTGCAGATTTATATCCACAGGGTCCTGATTTACAGCTGGAACGATGCTCGGAAAGCTCTGTATCCGTGTATCACTTCTAGTTGTGCTTTTGTATTATTTTCCGCTGCTATGTAATTTATTGTAATCTCTGATATTTATCGAATGTAATTTATTCATTTATACTCTGTATATTCTTGTATCTGATGGAATTGTTGTAATAACAATGAAATGTTCTTCCGTATGCGTTCTATTTTGTTGTGTTCTCAAAGTATCCGCGCTTTCCTTCACGGGGAAGTTACGGATCCTTACAATCACCCTTAATTTTCATTTATTTAGGAATAATGTGTGTCACATTCAATTGTCATTTATTTAGGAATAATGTGTGTCACATTTAATTGTCATTTATTTTGGAATAATGTGTGTCACATTTAATTATCATTTATTTAGCAATAATGTGTGTCACATTTATTTGTCATTTATTATCCAATAATGTGTGTCACGTTTAATTGTCATTTATTTAGCGATAATGTGTGTCACTTTTAATTGTCATTTATTTAGCGATAATATGGGTCACATTTATTTGTCATTTATTTCGGAATAATGTGTGTCCCATTTAATTGTCATTTATTTTGGAATAATGGGAATAATGTTGCATCACATTTAATTGTCATTTATCTAGGAATAATGTGTGTCACATTTAATTGTCATTTATTTTGGAATAATGTGTGTCACATTTAATAGTCATTTATTTAGCAATAATGTGTGTCACATTTAATTGTCATTCATTTTGGAATAATGTGTGTCACATTTAGTTGTCAATTATTTAGCGATAATGTGTGTCATATTTAATTGTCATTTATCTAAGAATAATGTGTGCCACATTGAATTGTCATTTATTTAGTAATAATGTGTGTCACATTTAATTGTCATTTATTTAGGAATAATGTGTGTCACATTTAATTTTCATTTATTTAGCGATAATTTGTGTCACATTTAATTGTCATTTATTTAGGAATAGTGTGTGTCACATTTAACTGTCATTTATTTTGGAATAATGTGTGTCACATTTAATTGTCATTTATTTAGGAATAATGTGTGTCACATTTAATTGTCATTTATTCAGGAATAATGTGTGTCACATTTAATTGTCATTTTTTAGGAATAATGTTGCGTCACCGTTAATTTTCATTTATTTAGGAATAATGTGTGTCACGTTTAATTGTCATTTATTTTGGAAAAATGTGTGTCACATTTAATTGACATTTATTTAGCAATAATGTGTGTCACATTTAATTGTCATTTATTTAGGAATAATGTGTGTCACATTTAATTGTCATTTATTTAGGAATAATGTGTGTCACATTTAATTGTCATTTATTTACACATATAATTGTCATTTATTTTAGAATAATGTGTGTCACATTTAATTGTCATTTATTTAGGAATAATGTGTGTCACATTTAATCGTCATTTATTTAGGAATAATGTGTGTCACATTTAATTGTCATTTATTTAGGAACAATGTGTGTCACATTTAATTGTCATTTATTTAGGAATAATGCGTGTAACAATTAATTGTCATTTTTTAGGAATAATGTGTGTCACATTTAATTGTCATTTATTAGGAATAATATTGCGTCACACTCAATTGTCATTTATATAGGAATAATGTGTGTCACATTTAATTGTCGTTTATTTAGGAATAATGTGTGTCACATTTAATTATTATTTTTTAGGAATAATGTGTGTCACATTTAATTGTCATTTTTTAGGAATAATGTTGAGTCACACTTAATTATCATTTATTTAGGAATAATGTGTGTCACATTTAATTGTCGTTTATTTTGGAATAATGTGTGTCACACTTAATTGTCATTTATTTAGCAATAATGTGTGTCACATTTAATTGTCATTTATTTTGGAATAATGTGTGTCACATTTAATTGTCATGTATTTAGCGATAATGTGTGTCAGATTTAATTGTCATTTATCTAAGAATAATGTGTGTCACGTTGAATTTTCATTTATTTAGGAATAATGTGTGTCACATTTAATTGTCATTTATTTAGGAATAATGTGTGTCACATTTAATTGTCATTTATTTAGCGATATGTGTGTCACATTTAATTCTCATTTATTTAGGAATAATGTGTGTCACATTTTATTGTCATTTATTTAGGAATAATGTGTGTCACATTTAATTGTCATTTTTTAGGAATAATGTTGCGTCTCACTTAATTGTCATTTATTTAGGAATAATGTGTGTCACATTTATTAGTCATTTATTTTGGAAAAATGTGTGTCACATTTAATTGTCATTTATTTATTAATAATGTGTGTCACATTTAATTGTCATTTATTTTGGAATAATGTGTGCCACATTTAATTGTCATTTATTTAGGAATAAGGTGTGTCACATTTAATTTTCATTTATTTAGGAATAATGTGTGTCACATTTAATTGTCATTTATTTACACATATAATTGTCATTTATTTTAGAATAATGTGTGTCACATTTAATTGTCATTTTTTTAGGAATAATGTGTGTCACCTTTAATTGTCATTTATTTAGGAATAATGTGTGTCACATTTAATTGTCATTTATTTAGGAACAATGTGTGTCACATTTAATTGTCATTTATTTAGGAATAATGTGTGTCACATTTAATTGTCATTTTTTAGGAATAATGTGTGTCACATTTAATTGTCATTCATTAGGAATAATATTGCGTCACACTCAATTGTCATTTATTTAGGAGTAATGTGTGTCACATTTAATTGTCGTTTATTTTGTAATAATGGGTGTCACATTTAATTATCATTTTTTAGGATTAATGTGTGTCACATTTAATTGTCATTTACTTGGGAATAATGTGTGTGACATTTAATTGTAATTTATTTAGGAATAATGTGTGTCACATTTAATTGTCATTTATTTTAGAAAAATGTGTGTCACATTTAATTGTCATTTGTTTAGCAATAATGTGTGTCACATTTAATTGTCATTTATTTAGGAATAATGTGTGTCACATTCAATTGTCATTTATTTAGGAATAATGTGTGTCACATTCAATTGTCATTTATTTAGGAATAATGTGTGTCACATTTAATTGTCATTTATTTAGCAATAATGTGTGTCACATTTAATTGTCATTTATTTTGGAATAATGTATGTCACATTTAATTGTCATTTATTTAGCGATAATGTGTGTCACATTTAATTGTCATTTATCTAAGAATAATGTGTGTCACGTTGAATTGTCATTTATTTAGGAATAATGTGTGTCACGTTTAATTGTCATTTATTTAGCGATAATGTGTGTCACGTTTATTTGTCATTTATTTAGGAATAATGTGTGTCACATTTCATTGTCATTTATTTATGAATAATGTGTGTCACATTTAATTGTCATTTTTTAGGAATAATGTTGCGTCACACTTAATTGTCATTTGTTTAGGAATAATGTGTGTCACATTTAATTGTCATTTATTTTGGAAAAATGTGTGTCACATTTAATTGTCATTTATTTATCAATAATGTGTGTCACATTTAATTGTCATTTATTTTGGAATAATGTGTGTCACATTTAATTGTAATTTATTTAGGAATAATGTGTGTCACATTTAATTGTCATTTATTTACACATATAATTGTCGTTTATTTTAGAATAATGTGTGTTACATTTAATTGTCATTTATTTATGAATAATGTGTGTCACCTTTAATTGTCATTTATTTAGGAATAATGTGTGTTACATCTAATTGTCATTTATTTAGGAACTTTGTGTGTCACATTTAATTGTCATTTATTTAGGAATAATATGTGTCACAATTAATTGTCATTTTTTCAGGAATAATGTATGTCATATTTAATTGTCATTTATTAGGAATAATATTGCGTCACCTTCAATTGTCATTTATTTAGGAATAATGTGTGTCATATTTAGTTGTCGTTGATTTAGGAATAATGTGTGTCACATTTAATTAACATTTTTTTAGGAATAATGTGTGTCACATTTAATTGTCATTTATTAGGAATAATGTCGCGTCACACTTAATTGTCATTTATTTAGGAACAATGTGTGTCACATTTAATTGTTATTTATTTAGGAATAATGTGTGTCACATTTAATTGTCATATATTAGGAATAATGTTGCGTTACACTTAATTGTCATTTATTTAGGAACAATGTGTGTCACATTTAACTGTCATTTATTTAGGAATAATGTGTGTCACATTTAATTGTCATTTTTTATGAATAATGCATGTTACATTTAATGGTCATTTATTAGGAATAATATTGCATCACACTTAATTGTCATTTATTTAGGAATAATGTGTTTCACATTTAATTGTCATTTGTTTAGGAATAATGTGTGTCACATTTAATTGTCATATATTTAGCTATAATGTGTGCCACATTTAATTGTGATTTATTTTGGAATAATGTTGTATCGCACTTAATTGACTTTTATTTAGGAATAGTGTGTGTCACATTTAATTGTCATTTATTTAGGAATAATGTGTGTCGCATTTAATTGACATTTATTTAGGAATAATGTGTGTCACATTTAATTGACATTTATTTAGGAATAATGTGTTTCACATTTAATTGTCATTTATTTAGGAATAATGTGTGTCACATTTAATTGTCATTTATTTAGGAATAATGTTGCATCACACATAACTGTCATTTATTTAGGAATAATGTGTGTCACATTTAATTGTCATTTATTTAGCAATAATGTGTGTCATAATTAATTGTCATTTATTTAGCAATAATGTGTGTCACATTTAATTGTCGTTTATTTAGGAATAATGTTTGTCACATTTAATTGTCATTTATTCAGGAATAATGTTGCATCCCACTTAATTGTCATTTATTTAGGAATAATGTGTGTGACATTTAATTGTAATTTATTTATGAATAATCCGTGTCACGTTTAATTGTCATTTATTTAGGAATAATGTTATGTCACAATTAATTGTCGTTTATTTAGGAAATTTGTGTGTCACATTTAATTGTCATTTATTTTGGAATAATGTTATGTCACAATTAATTGTCGTTTATTTAGGAAAAATGTGTGTCACATTTAATTGTCATTTATTTGGGAATAATGTGTGTCACATTTAATTGTCATCTATTTAGGAATAATGTGTGTCACATTCAATTGTCATTTATTTAGGAATAATGTGTGTCACATTTAATTGTCATTTATTTAGCGATAATGTGTGTCACATTTAATTGTCATTTATTTAGCGATAATGTGGGTCACATTTATTTGTCATTTATTTAGGAATAATGTGTGTCACATTTAATTGTCATTTATTTAGGAATAATGTTGCGTCACACTTAATTGTCATTTATCTAGGAATAATGTTGCATCACATTTAATTGTCATTTATCTAGGAATAATGTGTGTCACATTTAATTGTCATTTATTTTGGAATAATGTGTGTCACATTTAATTGTCACTTATTTAGCAATAATGTGTGTCACATTTAATTGTCATTTATTTTTGAATAATTTGTGTCACATTAAATTGTCATTTATTTAGCGATAATGTGTGTCACATATAATTGTCATTAATCTAAGAATAATATGTGTCACATTGAATTGTCATTTATTTAGTAATAATGTGTGTCACATTTAATTGTCATTTATTTAGGTATAATGTGTGTCACATTTAATTGTCATTTATTTAGCGATAATGTGTGTCACATTTAATTGTCATTTATTTAGGAATAATGTGTGTCACATTTAACTGTCATTTATTTTGGAATAATGCGTGTCACATTCAATTGTCATTTATTTAGGAATAATGTGTGTCACATTTAATTGTCATTTATTTAGAAATAACGTGTGTCACATTTAATTGCCATTTTTTAGGAATAATGTTGCGTCACACTTAATTGTCATTTATTTAGGAATAATGTGTGTCACATTTAATTGTCATTTATTTTGGAAAAATGTGTGTCATATTTAATTGTTATTTATTTATCAATAATGTGTGTCACATTTAATTGTCATTTATTTTGGAATAATGTGTGTCACATTTAATTGTCATTTATTTTGGAATAATGTGTGTCACATTTAGTTGTCATTTATTTAGGAATAATGTGTGTCACATTTAAATGTCATTTATTTACAAATATAATTGTCATTTATTTTAGAATAATGTGTGTCACATTTAATTGTCATTTATTTATGAATAATGTGTGTCACCTTTAATTGTCATTTATTTAGGAATAATGTGTGTCACATTTAATTGTCATTTATTTAGGAACAATGTGTGTCACATTTAATTGTCATTTATTTAGGAATATTGTGTGTCACATTTAATTGTCATTTTTTTAGGAATAATGTGTGTCACATTTAATTGTCATTTATTAGGAATAATGTTGCGTCACACTCAATTGTCATTTATTTAGGAATAATGTGTGTCACGTTTAGTTGTCGTTGATTTAGGAATAATGTGTGCCACATTTAATTATCATTTTTTTAGGAATAATGTGTGTCACATTTAATTGTCATTTATTAGGAATAATGTCGCATCACACTTAATTGTCGTTTATTTAGGAACAATGTGTGTCACATTTAATTGTCATTTATTTAGGAATAATGTGTGTCACATTTAATTGTCATTTATTAGGAATAATGTCGCATTACACTTAATTGTCATTTATTTAGGAACAATGTGTGTCACATTTAATTGTCATTTATTTAGGAATAATGTGTGTCACATTTAATTGTCATTTTTTTAAGAATAATTCATGTCACATTTAATGGCTATTTATTAGGAATAATATTGCATTACACTTAATTGTCATTTATTTAGGAATAATGTGTTTCACATTTAATTGTCATTTGTTTAGGAATAATGTGTGTCACATTTAATTGTCATATATTTAGCTATAATGTGTGCCACATTTAATTGTGATTTATTTTGGAATAATGTTGTATCACACTTAATTGACTTTTATTTAGGAATAGTGTGTGTCACATTTAATTGTCATTTATTTAGGAATAATGTGTGTCGCATTTAATTGTCATTTATTTAGGAATAATGTGTGTCACATTTAATTGACATTTATTTAGGAATAATGTGTTTCACATTTAATTGTCATTTATTTAGGAATAATGTGTGTCACATTTAATTGTCATTTATTTAGGAATAATGTTGCATCACACTTAACTGTCATTTATTTAGGAATAATGTGTGTCACATTTAATTGTCATTTATTTAGCAATAATGTGTGTCATAATTAATTGTCATTTATTTTGGAATAACGTGTGTCACATTTAATTGTCATTTATTTATGAATAATGTGTGTCACATTTAATTGCCATTTATTCAGGAATAATGTTGCATCAGACTCTTTTGTCATTTATTTAGGAATAATGTGTGTGACATTTAATTGTAATTTATTTATGAATAATCCGTGTCACGTTTAATTGTCATTTATTTAGCAATAATGTTATGTCACAATTAATTGTCGTTTATTTAGGAAAAATGTGTGTCACATTTAATTGTCATTTATTTAGGAATAATGTTATGTCACAATTAATTGTCGTTTATTTAGGAAAAATGTGTGTCACATTTAATTGTCATTTATTTGGAAATAATGTGTGTCACATTTAATTGTCATTTATTTAGGAATAATGTGTGTCACATTCAGTTGTCATTTATTTAGGAATAGTGTGTGTCACATTTAATTGTCATTTATTTAGGAATAATGTGTGTCGCATTTAATTGTCATTTATTTAGGAATAATGTGTGTCACATTTAATTGTCATTTATTTTGGAAAAATGTGTGTCGCATTTAATTGTCATTTATTTATCAATAATGTGTGTCACATTTAATTGTCATTTATTTTGGAATAATGTGTGTCACATTTAATTGTCATTTATTTAGGAATAATGTGTGTCACATTTAATTGTCATTTATTTAGGAATAATGTGTGTCACATTTAAATGTCATTTATTTACAAATATAATTATCATTTATTTTAGAATAATGTGTGTCACATTTAATTGTCATTTATTTATGAATAATGTGTGTCACCTTTAATTGTCATCTATTTAAGAATAATGTGTGTCACATTTAATTGTCATTTATTTAGGAACAATGTGTGTCACATTTAATTGTCATTTATTTAGGAATAATGTGTGTCACATTTAATTGTCATTTTTTTAGGAATAATGTGTGTCACATTTAATTGTCATTTATTAGGAATAATATTGCGTCACATTCAATTGTCATTTATTTAGGAACAATGTGTGTCACATTTAGTTGTCGTTGATTTAGGAATAATGTGTGTTACATTTAATTATTATTTTTTTAGGAATAATGTGTGTCACATTTAATTGTCAATTATTAGGAATAATGTCGCGTCACACTTAATTGTCATTTATTTAGGGACAATGTGTGTCACATTTAATTGTCATTTATTTAGGAATAATGTGTGTCACATTTAATTGTCATTTATTAGGAATAATGTCGCGTTACACTTAATTGTCATTTATTTAAGAACAATGTGTGTCACATTTAATTGTCCTTTATTTAGGAATAATTTGTGTCACATTTAATTGTCATTTTTTAAAGAATAATGCATGTCACATTTAATGGTCATTTATTAGGAATAATATTGCATCACACTTAATTGTCATTTATTTAGGAATAATGTGTGTCACATTTAATTTTCATTTATTTAGGAATAATGTGTGTCACATTTAATTGTCATTTATTTAGCTATAATGTGTGCCACATTTAATTGTGATTTATTTTGGAATAATGTTATATCACACTTAATTTTCTTTTATTTAGGAATAGTGTGTGTCACATTTAATTTTCATTTATTTAGGAATAATATGTGTCACATTTAATTGTCATTTATTTAGAAATAATGTGTGTCACATTTAATTGTCATTTATTTAGGAATAATGTGTGTCACATTTAATTGTCATTTTTTAGGAATAATGTGTGTCACATTTAATTGTCATTTATTAGGAATAATATTGCGTCACACTCAATTGTCATTTATTTAGGAATAATGTGTGTCACATTTAGTTGTCGTTTATTTAGGAATAATGTGTGTCACATTTAATTATCATTTTTTAGGAATAATGTGTATCGCATTTAATTGTCATTTATTTGGAATAATGCCGCGTCACACTTAATTGTCATTTATTTAGGAACAATGTATGTCACATTTAATTGTCATTTATTTAGGAATAATGTGTGTCACATTTAATTGTCATTTATTCGGAATAATGTCACGTCCAACTTCATTGTAATTTATTTAGGAACAATGTGTGTCACATTTAATTGACTTTTATTTAGGAATAGTGTGTGTCACATTTAATTGTCATTTATTTAGGAATAATGAGTGTCGCATTTAATTATCATTTATTTAGGAATAATGTGTGTCACATTTAATTGACATTTATTTAGGAATAATGTGTTTCACATTTAATTGTCATTTATTTAGGAATAATGTGTGTCAAATTTAATTGTCATTTATTTAAGAATAATGTTGCATCACACTTAACTGTCATTTATTTAGGAATAATGTGTGTCACATTTAATTGTCATTTATTTAGCAATAATGTGTGTCATAATTAATTGTCATTTATTTTGGAATAACGTGTGTCACATTTAATTGTCATTTATTTAGGAATAATGTGTTTCACATTTAATTGTCATTTATTCAGGAATAATGTTGCATCACACTTAATTGTCATTTATTTAGGAATAATGTGTGTGACATTTAATTGTAATTTATTTATGAATAATCCGTGTCACGTTTAATTGTCATTTATTTAGGAATAATGTTATGTCACAATTAATTGTCGTTTATTTAGGAAAAATGTGTGTCACATTTAATTGTCATTTATTTAGGAATAATGTTATGTCACAATTAATTGTCGTTTATTTACGAAAAATGTGTGTCACATTTAATTGTCATTTATTTGGGAATAATGCGTGTCACATTTAATTGTCATTTATTTAGGAATAATGTGTGTCACATTCAATTGTCATTTATTTAGGAATAATGTGTGTCACATTTAATTGTCATTTATTTAGCGATAATGTGTGTCACATTTAATTGTCATTTATTTAGCGATAATGTGGGTCACATTTATTTGTCATTTATTTAGGAATAATGTGTGTCACATTTAATTGTCATTTATTTAGGAATAATGTTGCGTCGCACTTAATTGTCATTTATCTAGGAATAATGTTGCATCGTATTTAATTGTCATTTATTTAGGAATAATGTGTGTCACATTTAATTGTCATTGATTTTGTAATAATGTGTGTCACATTTAATTGTCACTTATTTAGCAATAATGTGTGTCACATTTAATTGTCATTTATTTTTGAATAATTTGTGTCACATTTAATTTTCATTTATTTAGCGATAATATGTGTCACATATAATTGTCATTTATCTAAGAATAATATGTGTCACATTGAATTGTCATTTATTTAGTAATAATGTGTGTCACATTTAATTGTCATTTATTTAGGAATAATGTGTGTCACATTTAATTGTCATTTATTTAGCGATAATGTGTGTCACATTTAGTTGTCATTTATTTAGGAATAATGTATGTCACATTTAACTGTCATTTATTTTGGAATAATGTGTGTCACATTTAATTGTCATTTATTTAGGAATAATGTGTGTCACATTTAATTGTCATTTATTTAGGAATAACGTGTGTCACATTTAATTGTCATTTTTTAGGATTAATGCTGCGTCACACTTAATTGTCATTTATTTAGGAATAATGCGTATCACATTTAATTGTCATTTATTTTGGAAAAATGTGTGTCACATTTAATTGTCATTTATTTATCAATAATGTGTGTCACATTTAATTGTCATTTAGTTTGGAATAATGTGTGTCACATTTAATTGTCATTTACTTAGGAATAATGTGTGTCACATTTAATTGTCATTTATTTAGGAATAATGTGTGTCACATTTAAATGTCATTTATTTACAAATATAATTGTCATTTATTTTAGAATAATGTGTGTCACATTTAATTGTCATTTATTTATGAATAATGTGTGTCACCTTTAATTGTCATTTATTTAGGAATAATGTGTGTCACATTTAATTGTCATTTATTTAGGAACAATGTGTGTCACATTTAATTGTCATTTATTCAGGAATTGTAACCCCCCGTATGTTAAATAACTTGTTATAACATAAATCAGAGCAGAATTAAATTTAATATTCTGAATCAGGGGAAACGGGCTGTGCCATTGCGTTCGTCTCGGAAAAATACGCGAAATAGAGTCCGAGTTTTCGTAAATCGGAGTCCGTATGACCAAGTTATGGCCCGTCAAAGTTTCACGAAAAATCAAAAACAAAAACTGCTCATGTTTTGAGGCCCGGGATGAGTTTTGGGCTGTTTTTTTGGGCCCTAAATGGTTCCTACACTTGACTTCTTCCCCAAGACATGCTTTAAAGGCTAGGATTGGTTCTAGGGTATATCCTATGGTCCTAAAACATCTAACTAATCTATATATACACCCTAATACCCCCCTTATCCTTACCAAAAATAGATCTAAGGCCATTATGCCACCACTTAGAAAATTGGAGAGCCTCCACTAAAAATCCTAAGAGGATTTGCAAGCTAATCTACATCTTCTTCTACTTAATCATTGGGATTTGCTTCATTTAACTTGCTAATCTTGTTTTGGTGAGCTTCTATCCCCTTAATAATCAATTATTGAATTGATTATGATAAGATGTGATAAAGTATGGCTATGTTTGTGGATCCATATATTTATGCAAGCTTGATGTAGTGAATATTATGTGTTTTGCAAGTTATATGCCTTATGTCATGCAAGTTTCATAATATGTAATCATGATATTTTTATGCAAGTTGTTTCATGATGTTTATGATGCAAAACACCAAGTGAATATGGATCCATTATGCAAACATGTTATGCAAGTATGTGAGTACTTATGCAAGTCATGTATATGCTTATATGCATGTTTAGCATTTTATGCAAGTATATGAATGTTTATGCAAGTTATGTATATGTTGAAATGCAAGTTTAACATAATATGCAAGCCTATGCAAGTATGTGAATGTTTATGCAAGTTATGTATATGTTGAAATGCAAGTTTAACATAATATGCAAGCCTATGCAAGTATGTGAATGTTTATGCAAGTTATGTATATGTTGAAATGCAAGTTTAACATAATATGCAAGCCTATGCAAGTATGTGAATGTTTATGCAAGTTATGTATATGTTGAAATGCAAGTTTAACATAATATGCAAGCCTATGCAAGTATGTGAATGTTTATGCAAGTTATGTATATGTTGAAATGCAAGTTTAACATAATATGCAAGCCTATGCAAGTATGTGAATGTTTATGCAAGTTATGTATATGTTGAAATGCAAGTTTAACATAATATGCAAGCCTATGCAAGTATGTGAATGTTTATGCAAGTTATGTATATGTTGAAATGCAAGTTTAACATAATATGCAAGCCTATGCAAGTATGTGAATGTTTATGCAAGTTATGTATATGTTGAAATGCAAGTTTAACATGATATGCAAGCTTATGCAAGTATATGAATGCTTATGCAAGTATGTGAGTGCTTATGCAAGTTAAGTATATGCTAAAATGCAAGTTCTACATGTTATGCAAATCACATGTATGATGATATGTAAGTTCATATGCAACATGTTATGCAAATCACATGTTTGATGATATGTAAGTTCATATGCAACATGTTATGTAAGACACATGTTTGATAATATGCAAGTTTGGGTCGAATATAGTTGGGTTAATACATGCTCATATATGCAAGTTGACATCCTCTTAACCCATGATAAAGTTATATGCTAAACCCATGTTATGTGTGGTAAATCTTCCCTTTATTATGTTATGTCATAATGACGATTTACGTGGGGAACGATGGGGTTAATTAATATGTTAATTAAAAGTATGTTGAAATGGGTATGATTAAGCATACAATAAAAATAAATTACCATAAGTGGGAATTTACCTATTGAGTTAGGTCTACCCCATGGGAATTTACCTATTGAGTTAGGTCTACCCATGTTATGGAAAATCTGATATTAATTAGGGATAATTAATATGGGGGTGATTAATTAGGATTAATTAATCAACTAAGACACGAGGTTGGACCCTTTTGTAGCGGAAGTCTGCCCGGAACCGACCGGCCATCCAGCGGCTACAAATGATTGGCCCAATGTGAGAGGTCTTAGTCATAAATTAAATACATGATTAAAGTAAAGACACGAGGTTAGGCCCTTTTTATGACGGAAGTCTGCCCGGAACCAACCGGCATATCCAGCAGTCATAAAAGACGGTCTAATGTGGGAGGTCTTTATGAGGTCATGATCTTAATTAATGAATTAAGAAACACTTAACCATATTAGCATGTAGTGGGACATGAGGGGTTAAGTGGGTGCCTTGGGGTGGCATGATGAGACTAGTGGGTTGCCTTGGGTGGCAATAGAAAAATACGATTAGAATACTTAACCAAGGTGGAACATGTAATTAAACATGATTAAGGGGTTAAGTAAGTGCCATGGGTGGCATGTGGGAATCTAGTGGGTGCCCTAAGTGGCAATTGAAATATGATTAAAGGACTTAACCAAGATTTATAACATGTAAGGGGACATGGTTAAAGGGTTAAGTGGGATGCACTAGATTAAACGACAAGCTTAAGTAGTAGCTTGTGGGGGCCCATTTCAACCAATATCCCAAACGTATCTTTGTAGGCTCGACTCTTGTCGGGTGACGGGACACGCATATTGGGCTTGACTATAAGAGGCCAAAACGGGTTAGCGGTGGCAACGCGGGATCAACGGGTTTCATATGCGTGTGTGGACCCGGGCTGGTTGGTAAGTCGTTGTTGCATCGGGTAGATATAAAGCCGTGCACAGTGATATTATATGGTAGCCACTTTGGGGAATGATACACCCCCTTTTGTGGGACCAGCACGGGTATCTACGGTAGGGAGCCGATCGCTTGGGGGTAGTGGGTACACCTAGTAAAAATAGGGGCAGACGGCACCTGTGTAGGGGTACAGGAAACTACCGGGTAAAAATTACTAAGTACACTTAGTGGGATCAACCTTTAAGTAGGAATTACTCTTGGTGGGTAAAACTGGTGTGGTGCAGTGTAGGAATTACCCTTGGTGAATAAGTCTGGTGTGGTGCAGTTAGTAATTATCCTTGGGTGGGTAGATGCGTCTTTACGGTTATCTTAGTTCGTCATGTGTTCGTGGGCAACTTAGTGTAGTCATTATCCCCAAAGATACCATACCGAGTTCATATCATACCCTAATTACTTTAACAATTGTATTATTAAGGAGATAGGGTTCACTCAGGCTTATGTCTGACCCCCGTTGTTTTTATCTTTTTCCTTCAGGTCCTCAGGTTGGGCCTAGTGCTAGTGGGCTTTGATCAGTTTGCTTTATCTATCTCTTGGAGCTCGGACCGTAGATGTAGAGCTCAGCTTATCTTATCTTTTCTGTTATGGCTATTTGTTATGAGTAGTGGGATTATGTACTTATTTTATTCAGGATGGATATTTTGTACTTGACTCTTGTTATGGTTTTATGATGTAACCAAACATGTTTTACTTTCCGCTGCTATGAGATGATGTTTTAAATTTTCAAGTATTACATTATATCTGTCTTGTTGTAATTTTACTGTTCTATACTCACTAAAATACTCCACCGATGCTATGGCATTCCCTTAGTGAGTGACTATAGCGGGTGTGGGGTGTTACACGTGGTATCAGAGCAAAGGTTACCAGAACAGATAAAAGTTTTAGAAAACTATTTTTCTAAAAACATTTTTGGAAGAAATATTTTCAAAAACATGTCTTTTAAAAGAAAAGTTTTTGAAAGAAAAGCATAATCCCCGATAGCCATATCTTTATCTCTCAAATTCTCCGTTTTGAATCTTTCCCTTTTTCGTCTCAGCATGGCTGAAGATCTTTATCTTCCGGATAGTGTAGCGGTACCAGTATGGTATAGGAGGTTGTTAGAGGCTAGGGCCGCCGCTGCAGGTCCAGCAAATGTTCCTCCTCCACCCGTTGCACTCGTTTCTCCTCGCGCGGATACTTTTGCTATGACTTGTAGGAAGTTTAAGGCTATGGGAGGAAAACCTTTTGTGGGAGCTAGGGATTGGCTTAATGAGACGGAAGAATTGATGGAAATCTTGGAAGTAGAAGAGGGAAAGAAAGTCGGGTTGGCCGCTTGGTTAATGGAAGGAGAGGCCTCGTTCTGGTGGGAGGTCACTAATGGAGAACGCCCGATTGACTCTTGGGTGGATTTCAGACATAGGTTTGAGGCAAGGTTTCTCTCAAAAGCAGAAGAAAATATGCATAAGGAAGAGAAGGGTCCCAATGCTAGTAAAGCACCCGAGAAGAAAGGAGATCAGAAGAGACCTCAACAGCAACAGCAAAACAAAGGTGGGAAGGGCAACGGTGGCAAGGGAAAGAAGAGGTGCTTCAATTGTGGGACACTAGGCCACCTAAACAAAGATTGTCGCAAGAAGACTAAGACTGGCTGCTTCCACTGTGGCGAAGCAGGGCATCTGATGAAAAACTGTCCAAAGAAGGAGCAAGGGACAGGGTCTACCTCAGGAGGACTGGTGCAAGCTCATGTGGCACCAGGTCAGGCTAGGGGGCAAGTACAGGCTCTCGCGATTCGGGAAAGAGGTAGAACTACTTCTATTGAAAGTCTAGTTTTTCTGATCAATCATCCAGTCCGTACTTTGTATGATTTTGACACATTGAGTTCGTTTATCTCATCATTACTAGTAGAGTCACTGCACTGAGACACCAGTTGGTAGATGATCCCTTAGTTGTTTCAAACCCAATTGGGCTCCATGATGTGTTTGGGTTTGAAAGTTTCTATACTTAGCGTTGGGTTTAGATGTGATGCTTGTTGGGCTTCACGGGCTATGGGTTAGTGGGCATGGACTGGTTATCCAGTAGGGGTGCCGTTCTTGATTTTGAGGGGAGAGTTGTTAGGCTTATGGGCCGCTTGGGTGACACTCTTGAGATCTCTTGTAATCCCATAGAATCTGTTATGCTAAGATATCTAGAATCGCTTGACACGCAGGTCGAGAGTTTGCAATTTATAGGGTGGTCCGGGAATACCCGGATGTGTTTGAGGAGGTGAAGGGCTTACCTCCGAAGCGGGAGATTGACTTCCGAATATATCTGGTGGATAATGCTAAACCAGTATCTTGGCCAGTGTGCCACATGGCTCCTAGTGGGAGGAGGGAACTCCATAAGTAAGTAGGCGATTTGCTTAAAAAGGGGTTCATAAGACGAAGTATATCGGAGTGGGGCGCTCCAGTAGTTTTTGTTATGAAGGCGGATGGGTCCCTCAGACTTTGTGTAGGCTAAAGGGAACTAAAGAAACTCACAAAGAAGAATAGATACCCATTGCCGAGGATTAATGATCTCCTTGATCAGTTGGCTGGCGCCTCAGTATTTTTGTAGTAGGACTTAGCCACGGGATTTCATCAGTTGAGAGTGGCTGAGAATAGTATAGAGGAGACTGCCTTTGGGACTCCGGATGATTTCTTTTATGAGTGGCTGGTGATGCCATTGGGTTTGACGAACGCCCCCGCATACTTTGTTGAGAAGGGTGTTCAGGGAGTACCTAAATAAGTTCGTGATGGTCTTTGTAGATGACATCTGGGTCTTTTCTAGGAGCGAAATAAGTTTTCGTATGTGCTCAATAGGCTGAGCAGGGCCAGTATAGGATAAACGACGGTTTTGGAGCGAGACTGGCGAGAACATCCAGAATTGGTCAAGGGCTTAATTATTTAGCCATTTTTACTAGTATCGTCTCACGTAGGTCGTCTGAATTCGAAGGAGGTATCCCTTGGGTGTTTGTCTGATATTGGTTTAGGCCTTTGGGGCTTGCATTTGGGGGATGCCGAATTCGACTAGGGTGGTCTGCGTGGGAGACAGTTGTGATGATTTTGGATGATATTCTGGTGGAGAAGAGCATGCCCTACATCTTAGGGAAGTGTTGGAGACTCTTCGAGCGCATAGTCTTAGGACAACAAAAGTGGATGGGATCCTTAGCATCCTATGAGTAAGGGTAACATGGTAGCAGACGCCTTAAGAAGAAAAAGGTTGTCCTTGAGTTCATTGTTCGTTGAACGACGGAGCTTAGAGTTTATTTCTAAGTTTGACTTTAGACCTTCCATTGACTTTGTACCCGGTTTGCTAGCCTCCTTGGTTAGACCTACTCTTTTGGGGTGGATTGGAAGAGCACAGAGGGACGACCCACAGTTGGTTGAGTTGATAGAGAAGCTCATAAGGGGGGAGTCGTCCAGCCATTTGAGTAGGAACACCCTAGACGATAGGGGTGTTTGCGTAGAGACGGTAGACTTTGTGTACCGCAAGACGAGGGTTTGAGGAAAGCTATTCTTGATGACGCACACCATTCTAGGATGACCATTCATCCCGGTGGGGATAAGATGTACCAAGACATGAAGAGGGTTTTCTTCTGGGCTGGTATGAAGAAAGATGTGGCCGAGTATGTCGCTCTATGTTAGGTGTGCCAGCAAGTGAAGGCGGAGCAAAGGAAACCAGGTGGGTTGCTTCACCCATTGGAGGTTCCGCAATGGAATTGGGATAGCATCTCGATGGATTTTATTGACGGGTTACCCAGGTCGAGGAAGGGTAATACAGGAATTTGGGTGGGGGTAGATAGACTTACTGAGAGCACCCATTTCATACCTATGAAGAGCAAGAGGACTGCTCCATGGCTAGCTTCAGTATATCTTCGAGAGATAGTTCGATTACATGGGGTACCCTCTAGCATAGTGAGTGATCGAGATCCTATCTTCACTAGAGAGTTTTTGAAGAATTCGCAAGAGGCGGTAGGGACTCAGTTGGGTATGAGTACCGCATATCATCCTCAGACGGATAGCCAGACTGAGAGGGTGAATCATGTTTTAGAAGACCTTTTGAGGCTATGTATCTTGGATTTTGGAGGTACATGGGAGGAGCATCTTCCATTGGCGGAGTTGCCCGACAGACTTAGTGATGTATTCTATGGGAGGAAGTGCCTACATGAGACCGCAGAGGTGGTAGAGCCGAGTTGCTTAGAGAAGTGGAAGCAGAGCGTGATGCGACGATTCGACGAGCTCCTACTTGCATCCTTGGGTCAGAGATTTGGAAGCTGAGAAACAGAGAGGTTCAACTAGTCAAAGTACAAAGGGGAGATGAAGAGAGTGACGCTACCTGGGAGACGGAAGCGAAGATGCGTTCGAGGTACCCTTTTTCTTTCGGAGGGTATATCCTTTTGCTTCTCCTTCATCACATATCTTGTGCTTATCTTATTCTTAGTATGTCCTCTCGTTAGTACTTTTGACCTTTAGATAGGGTAAACCTATGGTTGAAACATGTGTTTGAGACATGTTATGTATGATGGATGCAAGTGGATGCAAGTGTTTGCTAGTGGTTGCTCGTGGATGCATATACACACACTTTAGGCACTAGATCGGCTCAATCACTTCATATTGCATATTGCATAAAATTGTGTGTAGGAAGCTATATTTATGGATGTATAATGATTGTGTTATCATATGGATGATGCATTTTGGTGAATGATTGTGCACTCATGTAGATATTGTATGTGTCGATAGGGTTCCCTCGCATACATAATGGATGCATGGCACTATCATGGTTTGCATATGTTCATACATTAGATAGGGAACATATACACACACTTTTTGCATATGCTCATACATCATTAGAAATTGTTTTAAGGACAATGGATGCCAGTGTTTGATGGTTGAGTAGATGGTTGTTTGGTTGGTAGGATACGTTCTTCTTGACTTAGAGATTTCGGGGACGAAATCCTTTAAGTAGGGGAGAATGTAACACCCCGTATGTTAAATAACTTGTTATAACATAAATCAGAGCAGAATTAAATTTAATATTCTGAATCAGGGGAAACGGGCTGTGCCATTGCGTTCGTCTCGGAAAAATACGCGAAATAGAGTCCGAGTTTTCGTAAATCGGAGTCCGTATGACCAAGTTATGGCCCGTCAAAGTTTCACGAAAAAACAAAAACAAAAACTGCTCATGTTTTGAGGCCCGGGATGAGTTTTGGGCTGTTTTTTTGGGCCCTAAATGGTTCCTACACTTGACTTCTTCCCCAAGACATGCTTTAAAGGCTAGGATTGGTTCTAGGGTATATCCTATGGTCCTAAAACATCTAACTAATCTATATATACACCCTAATACCCCCCTTATCCTTACCAAAAATAGATCTAAGGCCATTATGCCACCACTTAGAAAATTGGAGAGCCTCCACTAAAAATCCTAAGAGGATTTGCAAGCTAATCTACATCTTCTTCTACTTAATCATTGGGATTTGCTTCATTTAACTTGCTAATCTTGTTTTGGTGAGCTTCTATCCCCTTAATAATCAATTATTGAATTGATTATGATAAGATGTGATAAAGTATGGCTATGTTTGTGGATCCATATATTTATGCAAGCTTGATGTAGTGAATATTATGTGTTTTGCAAGTTATATGCCTTATGTCATGCAAGTTTCATAATATGTAATCATGATATTTTTATGCAAGTTGTTTCATGATGTTTATGATGCAAAACACCAAGTGAATATGGATCCATTATGCAAACATGTTATGCAAGTATGTGAGTACTTATGCAAGTCATGTATATGCTTATATGCATGTTTAGCATTTTATGCAAGTATATGAATGTTTATGCAAGTTATGTATATGTTGAAATGCAAGTTTAACATAATATGCAAGCCTATGCAAGTATGTGAATGTTTATGCAAGTTATGTATATGTTGAAATGCAAGTTTAACATAATATGCAAGCCTATGCAAGTATGTGAATGTTTATGCAAGTTATGTATATGTTGAAATGCAAGTTTAACATAATATGCAAGCCTATGCAAGTATGTGAATGTTTATGCAAGTTATGTATATGTTGAAATGCAAGTTTAACATAATATGCAAGCCTATGCAAGTATGTGAATGTTTATGCAAGTTATGTATATGTTGAAATGCAAGTTTAACATAATATGCAAGCCTATGCAAGTATGTGAATGTTTATGCAAGTTATGTATATGTTGAAATGCAAGTTTAACATGATATGCAAGCTTATGCAAGTATATGAATGCTTATGCAAGTATGTGAGTGCTTATGCAAGTTAAGTATATGCTAAAATGCAAGTTCTACATGTTATGCAAATCACATGTATGATGATATGTAAGTTCATATGCAACATGTTATGCAAATCACATGTTTGATGATATGTAAGTTCATATGCAACATGTTATGTAAGACACATGTTTGATAATATGCAAGTTTGGGTCGAATATAGTTGGGTTAATACATGCTCATATATGCAAGTTGACATCCTCTTAACCCATGATAAAGTTATATGCTAAACCCATGTTATGTGTGGTAAATCTTCCCTTTATTATGTTATGTCATAATGACGATTTACGTGGGGAACGATGGGGTTAATTAATATGTTAATTAAAAGTATGTTGAAATGGGTATGATTAAGCATACAATAAAAATAAATTACCATAAGTGGGAATTTACCTATTGAGTTAGGTCTACCCCATGGGAATTTACCTATTGAGTTAGGTCTACCCATGTTATGGAAAATCTGATATTAATTAGGGATAATTAATATGGGGGTGATTAATTAGGATTAATTAATCAACTAAGACACGAGGTTGGACCCTTTTGTAGCGGAAGTCTGCCCGGAACCGACCGACCATCCAGCGGCTACAAATGATTGGCCCAATGTGAGAGGTCTTAGTCATAAATTAAATACATGATTAAAGTAAAGACACGAGGTTAGGCCCTTTTTATGACGGAAGTCTGCCCGGAACCAACCGGCATATCCAGCAGTCATAAAAGACGGTCTAATGTGGGGGGTCTTTATGAGGTCATGATCTTAATTAATGAATTAAGAAACACTTAACCATATTAGCATGTAGTGGGACATGAGGGGTTAAGTGGGTGCCTTGGGGTGGCATGATGAGACTAGTGGGTTGCCTTGGGTGGCAATAGAAAAATACGATTAGAATACTTAACCAAGGTGGAACATGTAATTAAACATGATTAAGGGGTTAAGTAAGTGCCATGGGTGGCATGTGGGAATCTAGTGGGTGCCCTAAGTGGCAATTGAAATATGATTAAAGGACTTAACCAAGATTTATAACATGTAAGGGGACATGGTTAAAGGGTTAAGTGGGATGCACTAGATTAAACGACAAGCTTAAGTAGTAGCTTGTGGGGGCCCATTTCAACCAATATCCCAAACGTATCTTTGTAGGCTCGACTCTTGTCGGGTGACGGGACACGCATATTGGGCTTGACTATAAGAGGCCAAAACGGGTTAGCGGTGGCAACGCGGGATCAACGGGTTTCATATGCGTGTGTGGACCCGGGCTGGTTGGTAAGTCGTTGTTGCATCGGGTAGATATAAAGCCGTGCACAGTGATATTATATGGTAGCCACTTTGGGGAATGATACACCCCCTTTTGTGGGACCAGCACGGGTATCTACGGTAGGGAGCCGATCGCTTGGGGGTAGTGGGTACACCTAGTAAAAATAGGGGCAGACGGCACCTGTGTAGGGGTACAGGAAACTACCGGGTAAAAATTACTAAGTACACTTAGTGGGATCAACCTTTAAGTAGGAATTACTCTTGGTGGGTAAAACTGGTGTGGTGCAGTGTAGGAATTACCCTTGGTGAATAAGTCTGGTGTGGTGCAGTTAGTAATTATCCTTGGGTGGGTAGATGCGTCTTTACGGTTATCTTAGTTCGTCATGTGTTCGTGGGCAACTTAGTGTAGTCATTATCCCCAAAGATACCATACCGAGTTCATATCATACCCTAATTACTTTAACAATTGTATTATTAAGGAGATAGGGTTCACTCAGGCTTATGTCTGACCCCCGTTGTTTTTATCTTTTTCCTTCAGGTCCTCAGGTTGGGCCTAGTGCTAGTGGGCTTTGATCAGTTTGCTTTATCTATCTCTTGGAGCTCGGACCGTAGATGTAGAGCTCAGCTTATCTTATCTTTTCTGTTATGGCTATTTGTTATGAGTAGTGGGATTATGTACTTATTTTATTCAGGATGGATATTTTGTACTTGACTCTTGTTATGGTTTTATGATGTAACCAAACATGTTTTACTTTCCGCTGCTATGAGATGATGTTTTAAATTTTCAAGTATTACATTATATCTGTCTTGTTGTAATTTTACTGTTCTATACTCACTAAAATACTCCACCGATGCTATGGCATTCCCTTAGTGAGTGACTATAGCGGGTGTGGGGTGTTACACGAATAATGTTGCATCACCCTTAATTGTCATTTATTTAGGAATAATGTGTGTCACATTCAATTGTCATTTATTTAGGAATAATGTGTCTCCCAAGTACAATCACTCTCGTCCTCGCTCCACTGTACCTTGACTAGCTTCACCGCCTTCCTTCGAAGTTGCTTCATGTCGTGCTCGACAATACGGGCCGGCTTGCGGTTCCCAACAGCCTCGGGTTCTACTTCGAAGTCCTCTAACTGATCAGGTGAAATAGTCATATCTGAGTCGTGAACGAACTTCCTTAGTTGGGAAACATGAAATACGTTGTGAACTCCCGCCATTTTCTCTGGTAAGTCAATTCTATATGCCAAATTCCCGACTAGTTCAAGAACAGGGAATGGGCCAACGAATCTTGGTGCCGACTTGCCTCTCCTGCCAAATCGTATTACGCTCTTCAACGGAGAGATCTTGACAAACACCAAGTCACCAACGGAGAATTTTAAGTCTCTTCTTCTCTTATCAGCGTAACTCTTCTGCCTATCTTGAGCAGCTTTCATTCGTTGTTGAATGATCTTAATCTTATCTGAAGTTTCCCTCACCACATCTGGTCCAAGCATAAACTTCTCGCCAGTCTCTATCCAACATGATGGTGAGTTGCACGGTCTTCCGTACAAAGCTTCAAACGGAGCCATACCGATACTGGATTGGTAGCTATTATTATATGCAAACTCTACTAGATGCAAATGGTCATCCCATGATCCACCAAAATCCAATATACATGCTCTCAAGAGATCTTCCAAAATACGATTCACCCTCTCCGTCTGACCGTCGGTCTGAGGATGATATGCGGTACTGAGATGTAACTCTGACCCTAGAGCCTCTTGTAAGCTCTTCCAAAACCCACTAGTGAACAACGGGTCTCGGTCGCTCACAATGCTTTTAGGTACTCCATGAAATCTCACTATCCACTTCATATACAATTCTACTAACTTAGCTGCCGTTCTGGTCGATTTGACTGGTATAAACCTTGCACTTTTAGCCAGTCGATCTACAATTACCCAAATGCTGTCATATCCCGATCTAGTCCTTGGTAAACCATCTATGAAATCCATCGAGACTTGCTCCCATTTCCATTCGGGAATTTCTAAAGGCTGTAACAACCCACTATGCTTCTTTTGCTCGGCTTTAACTAGCTGGCAATTCATGCACTTGGATATAAACTTCCCAACGTCTCTTTTCATCCCTTCCCAGTAGTAAGTCTGCTTCATATCTCGATACATCTTGTTACCACCGGGGTGTATAGTCAACTTTGAGTGATGACATTCTCTAAGCACTTCATCCCTCAATCCATTGACATTGGGTACAACAAGCTTTCCATTATTTCTAAGCCATCTATCTCGATCAAGCCCATACTTGTTCATCTCCTCATCGATACCCATCTCTAACTTGGAGATGATTTCCAATAGGTTAGGATCGTCCCTCTGACTAGAGCCGATCCGCTCAATCAAAGTGGGTCTGATCGTCAAACTTGCTAACATTTCTGGATCCAATTCGCACTTTGGTCTGAAATCAAACCCCGCGATAAACTCCAGTTGCTTCCATTCAAGGAACATAGCCCCTAAGCTGGCATGTCTTCTACTCAATGCATCAGCCACCGCATTGCCCTTTCCTGGTGTGTATGCGATGTCAAAATCATAGGAAGCTAAGAAATCTAACCATCTCTGCTGACGGAGATTCAGATCTTTCTGAGAGAAGAGATACTTTAACGACTTATGATCTGTAAACAGCTCAAATCTTTCTCCCAAGAGATAGTGTCTCCACATATTTAACGCGAACACGATTGCTGCCAATTCTAAATCATGGGTAGGGTATCTTCTCTCGTGCGGTTTCAATTGCCGACTTGCGTAAGCTACAACCCTACCGCCTTGCATCAATACAGCACCCAGTCCGGTACCACAGGCATCCGTGTATACCGTCATCTCTTCATCCCCCTTAGGAATGACTAACACTGGTGCGCTTGTCAACTTGTCCTTTAGACTTTTGAATGCATTCTCGCACCTTTCATCCCAGACAAAAGCTTGATTCTTCTTGGTCAACTGGGTCAATGGTGCTGCTATCTTGGAGAAACCTTGGATAAACTTACGATAATATCCCGCTAACCCCAAGAAACTTCTTACATCTGTTGCATTCTTGGGCGTAGGCCAATCCTGTACCGTAGCCACCTTTGCCGGGTCCACGGCAATTCCATTCTCTGATACAACATGGCCCAAGAACCTCACTTCCCTCTTCCAGAAGTGACACTTAGAAAACTTTGCTTTCAATTGGTGTTTTCTCAACACCTCCATCACTACTCTTAAATGTTCCTTGTGTTCTTCCTCTATCCTCGAATAGACCAAAATATCATCAACGAACACAAGGACAGACTTATTCAACTGATCTCCGAATACCCTATTCATAAGATCCACAAAATATGATGGGGCATTGGTCAGCCCGAATGGCATGACCAACCACTCATAAAATCCAGATGGCGTCCGAAATGTCGTTTTAGCTATACTTTCAGCTTCCACTCTAAGCTGATGAAAACCTGTCGCGAGATCCAACTGAGAAAATACTCTCGCGCCACTCAACTGATCGAACAAATCATCTATCCGCGGTAGAGGATACTTGTTCTTCCTCGTCACTTTATTCAACTCGCGGTAGTCTACACACAAACGAAGGGAACCATCCGCCTTGGTAGCAAACACAACTGGTGCTCCCCATTCAGAAACACTCCTTCTGATAAATCCCTTCTTCAAAAGATCGCTGACTTGCACCTCGAGCTCTCGCTGCTCTCTTGGTGCCATACGACGAAGTGGCATCACTATAGGCCTGGCATCATTTACCAAATCAATACGAAACTCAATCTCTCGGTGTGGTGGAAGTCCGGTCACTTCTTCGAAAACCTCCGGATACTGGCCAACCACGGGTAAACCTGACAACTCACTATGCGGAATGTCGAGGGAGTTTAGAAAACTAGCCAATACCCCCTTACTGGGTAGACCACCAAACACTATCCTCCGCCCATCATCCGCTCTAGCTGTCACCAACAAGCCCTCACAGTCTACCACCACCCCGTATCTTTGGAGCCAATCTACTCCCAAAATAATGCCAAACCCAGTAAAGCCCAAAACAAAGCAATCACAAACAAACATGCATCCATGACTCGATAAGACCACATTACGACAAATCATGCTAAGGCTAGTCGAACCACCAATCGGGTTCGTCACTACTAAAGGTCTATCGACAATCTCGGGCTCCAATCCCAACCTATCTACCAGGTCACTAGATATGAAAGAACTGGAAGCTCCGGTATCAAACAAAACTCTAACAGGAACATCGTAAACAGAAAGCATACCTTGAATGACGACATTCTTTCCCTTCTCCGCCGCTGTTGGGGCATTCGACGAAGAAGGAATAGCATTAAGAGCGTAGGCTTTCACCATTTGCTTTTCCTTAGGGGGCTGTGGACACTTGTCCTTGTGATGTCCCATTTGGCCACAGTTGAAGCACTTCCTATCCGCTGGCTTGGCCCGACAATTACTAGCATAATGGCCCTTCTTACCACAGCTAAAGCACTCAACATCTTGCTTATTCTTTTTCTTCTGGCCATCCTTAGCTTGGTTCTGCTTTCTCTTATTCTGGGAACCACCCTTGCCTCCACCACTTGCTTGTGGTTTTGGCTCTTCTGCAGATGCAACCTCAGTCTTCGGCTTAGGGTAGAGACTTTCTGATCTTAATGCTTTCCCCACAATCGATTCAAACGTCTCATCGATGTGGTTAATAAGTTTTTTCCCCAAGTACTGATCCAAACCAGTTATGAATTTCTCATTCTTTTTCTCGGCAGTATCAATAAGAGATAACCCATATTTCGACAAAGTGTCGAATTCAGCAATATACTCCGAGACTGCTCTGCCATTCTGCTTGAGCTCCAAGAATTTCTTAAACAGCACTGACTTCTGAGCAGCTGGAATGAACTTCTCGCTAAAGCGAGCTTTAAACTGCTCCCAAGTAATCTGATCTTCGGGAGTAGCTGCCTTTATAGCATTCCACCAATTCATTGCCCGCCCTTGCAACTGACGGGACGCTAGCTTTCTCTTCATCGCATCCTCGATACCCAAATCCTCGAAGATACGTTCGCAACTATCCAACCAATCCTGAACATCCGTGGCCGACTCCGTTCCGTGGAACGGCTTCCCACCAAGGCTAGTATAATCCTTATTCAGCTTGGCGAAGTCGACTCTTGGCGCCTGCACTATTGGACCACCACCATTTCCACCATTGGGAGCTGCCCTCTGCACATCTCTAAGCATCTCTCTCATGAGGTCAGTAAACATCGTCCTCATGTCAGCAGCATTCCCATTATTGGCTCCTCTACCAGCACCTCTAGTATACCGGCTCATCGTCAATCTGAAAAAGGAAACGATCAACGACTCCATAGTGGTGCTAGTGCAGTACGACTTCATCCTTATACTAGTAATAGTATATATATATAGCTTTTAAAAACCAAAGTAATCACAAATACGCTCTCTCGTATACGTATAATATCTCTCCCTGATAACTTCCCTAGATTAACTACGCAACCTAGAGCTCTGATACCAAGTGTGACGGCCCGCCCCGCACCAACCGACATTTACTCCAAAAGTGCGCTGTACACATGTCCAGTTAGCACGGAACGGGTCGTTAGAAGGAAAAGGAAGAAGGGAATGAACTAAACGAGGAACCTGTAGAATGTATCACAGCGCATGGGATAAAATATAATAATAACATACTTGACATAAAACAGGCGAGACAGTGCATAAGCTGATAACTAATAATCAATGTCAACATCAGAGCAGCGGAAATCCAAATACAGCTTATTACAACTTTCCAAATTTACTGTCTCTAACAAAAGAAAACTAAAGTAGAAGATGCACCACCAATGCCCAAGCCGTGATCTTCAACAACACAGGGAGAATACTATATATATTACGTGGAAGCCTCCTGCTCGTCTCCGGATCATCTACCCGTGCATCACCAGCTAACCTGTCTCTAGTCTGCTCGTGTGAGCACCCAGAGTAATAAGAAGAGACATAAAACTCTAGGTCAGACATAAAGCCTGGTGTGAGCGATAAGCATCTAAACAGAATGATAACAGGCATACTAAACCATACCTGAACCTGGACCTGCAACCAAAGAGTTAGTACCACATACCGTACAATACTCCAAGGTGCCATAATGAATAGTGTAAAGAATACGGGGGTGGGGCGTGTATGTCATAATGATAGCAAACAAACCATCCATAGCAACCATCCTCACATCTCTCACTCAGTGCGTAAAGCATACGACATCTACCACTTTGGAACACTAGACAAAATTGAGGTAACGACGAATCTCGACTTGTAGAAACCCTGCTATGACCAAGCTAAACATATAGAGTCATGACCAAACATTTCAATTACCCACTTCATTGGTTGTAGCCCTTGGTTCTACCGATGCCATAATGGCCCTGAATTCGCCTTCGTACCTCCTACCATAGTGGTCCAAAGCTATAGACGTCGATAACCCCTTGGCACGCGTCCCGCAGCAAAGCCCAATCATGAAGCCCACTCATTGGTTCCCAGCTGGATCCTGAGTCAAAGCTCCTCATTTGGACTTCCTTTGCATCTCGGGTTTTGATCGAATTGGAGTGGGTCTTCAGAAGAGTTGTCGTGCAGTAGCAGCCCTAGAATACGGTTCAGTTCGGTCCTCCTTCCTTGTCATCTTTCCATTCGGTTCGGGTCGGGTATTCCACTTCAGGTCGGGTCGGTGTCCTCCTCCGGGTCGGGTCGGGTGTCCTTCCTTCCAGCGCTCCGATCCACTCCCTTATTTCTTCACGTATTCCGATCCGATCCCTCCTTGCCATCTGATCCGCGTGGCCTTCCCTCTTGCTAGTTCTCCCAAATGTTTACTTCCGATCCGAGCCCTGCATCTCCAAGTCGATCCGATCTGGCCTCTAATTATTCTTCCGATCCGATCCCCTTGTCCACTCCAACTCCAAGTAAACGGCCTTCCTTCTCGCCAAGCCTCCTCCAGTGACAAGTTCCAATCCAGTTCGAATTCCCTTGGTCAGTTCACAAATCCGATCCGAACCGGTTCGGAACCTGCACACTTCTGCAACTTTCCAGCGAGCTTTCTACGCCATTCGACGGCATTTTCGACCAATCTAACTATTCTAATCAATCATAAAACATACCATAGAGTCATAGCAACATGTAAGAACAACCACAAACAGCTAACAACAATTCAAATGAACCAAAATGGATCAAAAGTGGCTAAAACCTCACATTTTCCTATAATCCCTCTTAATCATGTTTTAAGCATACGATTAGCAAAACACATCGAAATTAACCCAAATTTCTAAAAGAGCCTTAAAACATTATTTTAGAATTTTAAGAATTTTTCCAGAATTTATTTACGTATAAATTCGCTAATCTTCACTAATTACCCTTAATCACCGTAATTAGTGCAAAAACTATGCAAATCACTCACCTTGGCCACAAATGAAACACCAAATCTGAAATACTCTCTGTTTGGGTCGAATTCCTATGTATAGCAGCAGCTCCAACCTTGCTTTGTTGCTATTTGGCCTTGCTTTGATGTAGTTTAGGCTTAATCTTCACTAAAAATGTGTTTTGGAGAGGTTTTAGAGGATGGAAGCCATTACTAAGGTCTCAAGAAGGTTTGTGGCGGCTCAAAACTGAAATGAAAGTGATAACCTAACCCTAATCAGTCCCCCTATACCTCTAAACCCGAAATTCCCCTCTGGGCCTAGCTGCTAATCACCCGGTTAAGCCCAATTAAGCTGTTTTTCACCATCTGAAACTTGTTTCAGCCATATCTCCCAAACAGTGAGTCCGTTTGACTAATGTGACCACTCTACGGAAAGAGAAACCATCATCCGGAGCCAATGGAAGTGGTTTCAGGTCAAAATTCCTTTCCAGTCAAAAGTTATGGCCAAAACAGTGCCAACTAGGGGTAAAATGGTCATTTAAAAATCGGGAAAAATCATGAACATGGCAAATGACCCTAATAGTCGTCTCCCAAAGTTACATGACCATACGACTTCGTATGTGACAGAAATAAATATTCTATGATCCTATGATGCGTAGAATGCGGGTCGTTACAAATAATGTGTGTCACATTTAATTGTCATTTATTAGGAATAATATTGTGTCACATTCAATTGTCATTTATTTGTCGTTGATTTAGGAACAATGGGTGTCACATTTAATTATCATTTTTTTAGGAATAATGTGTGTCACATTTAATTGTCATTTATTAGGAATAATGTCGCGTCACACTTAATTGTCATTTATTTAGGAACAATGTGTGTCACATTTAATTGTCATTTATTTAGGAATAATGTGTGTCACATTTAATTGTCATTTATTAGGAATAATGTCGCGTTACACTTAATTGTCATTTATTTAGGAACAATGTGTGTCATATTTAATTGTCATTTATTTAGGAATAATGTGTGTCACATTTAATTGTCATTTTTTAAAGAATAATGCATGTCACATTTGATGGTCATTTATTAGGAATAATATTGCATCACACTTAATTGTCATTTATTTAGGAATAATGTGTGTCACATTTAATTGTCATTTATTTAGGAATAAGGTGTGTCACATTTAATTGTCATTTATTTAGCTATAATGTGTGCCACATTTAATTGTGATTTATTTTGGAATAATGTTGTATCACACTTAATTGTCTTTTATTTATGAATAGTGTGTGTCACATTTAATTGTCATTTTTTTAGGAATAATGTGTGTCGCATTTAATTGTCATTTATTTAGGAATAATGTGTGTCACATTTAATTGACATTTATTTAGGAATAATGTGTTTCACTTTTAATTGTCATTTATTTAGGAATAATGTGTGTCACATTCAATTGTCATTTATTTAGGAATAATGTTGCATCACATTTAACTGTCATTTATTTAGGAATAATGTGTGTCACATTTAATTGTCATTTATTTAGCAATAATGTGTGTCACAATTAATTGTCATTTTTTTTGGAATAACGTGTGTCACATTTAATTGTCATTTATTTAGGAATTATGTGTGTCACATTTAATTGTCATTTATTTAGGAATAATGTCGCATCACAATTAATTGTCATTTATTTAGGAATAATGTGTGTCACATTTAATTGTAATTTATTTATGAATAATCTGTGTCATGTTTAATTGTCATTTATTTAGGAATAATGTTATGTCACAATTAATTGTCGTTTATTTAGGAAAAATGTGTGTCACATTTAATTGTCATTTATTTGGGAATAATATGTGTCACATTTAATTGTCATTTATTTAGGAATAATGTGTGTCATATTCAATTGTCATTTATTTAGGAATAATGTGTGTCACATTTAACTGTCATTTATTTAGCAATAATGTGTGTCACATTTAATTGTCATTTATTTTGCGATAATGTGTGTCATATTTAATTGTCATTTATTTAGCGATAATGTGTGTCACATTTAATTGTCATTTATTTAGCGATAATGTGGGTCACATTTATTTGTCATTTATTTAGGAATAATGTGTGTCACATTTAATTGTCATTTATTTAGGAATAATGTTGTGTCACACTTAATTGTCATTTATCTAGGATTAATGTTGCATCACATTTAATTGTCATTTATTTAGCGATAATGTGTGTCACATTAAATTGTCATTTATTTAGGAATAATGTGTGTCGCATTTAATTGTCATTTATTTAGCGATAATGTGTGTCACATTAAATTGTCATTTATTTAGGAATAATATGTGTCACATTTAACTGTCATTTATTTTGGAATAATGTGTGTCACATTTAATTGTCATTTATTTGGGAATAATGTGTGTCACATTTAATTGTCATTTATTTAGGAATAATGTGTGTCACATTTAATTGTCATTTTTTAGGAATAATGTTGCGTCACATTTAATTGTCATTTTTTAGGAATAATATTGCATCACATTTAATTGTCATTTATCTAGGAATAATGTGTATCACATTTAATTGTCATTTATTTAGGAATAATGTGCGTCACATTTAATTGACGTTTATTTATGAATAATGTGTGTCACATTTAATTGTCACTTTTTAGGAATAATGTTGCGTCACACTTAATGGTCATTTATTTAGGAATAATGTGTGTCACATTTAATTGTCATTTATTTTGGAAAAATGTGTGTCACATTTAATTGTCATTTATTCAGCAGTAATGTGCGTCACATTTAATTGTCATTTATTTAGGAATAATATGTGTCACATTTAATTGTCATTTATTTAGGAATAATGTTGCGTCACACTTAATTGTCTTTTATCTAGGAATAATGTTGCATCACATTTAATTGTCATTTATCTAGGGATAATGTGTGTCACATTTAATTGTCATTTATTTTGGAATAATTTGTGTCAGATTTAATTGTAATTTATTCAGCGATAATGTGTGTCACATTTAATTGTCATTTATCTAAGAATAATGTGTGTCACATTGAATTGTCATTTATTTAGTAATAATGTGTGTCACATTTAATTGTCATTTATTTAGGAATAACGTGAGTCACATTTAATTGTCATTTATTTAGCGATAATGTGTGTCACATTTAATTGTCATTTATTTAGGAATTATGTGGGTCACATTTAACTGTCATTTATTTAGGAATAATGTGTGTCACATTTAATTGTCATTTATTTAGGAATAATGTTGCATCACACTTAACTGTCATTTATTTAGGAATAATGTGTGTCACATTTAATTGTCATTTATTTAGCAGTAATGTGTGTCATAATTAATTGTCATTTTTTTTGGAATAACGTGTGTCACATTTAATTGTCATTTATTTAGGAATTATGTGTGTCACATTTAATTGTCATTTATTCAGGAATAATGTTGCATCACACTTAATTGTCATTTATTTAGGAATAATGTGTGTCACATTTAATTGTAATTTATTTATGAATAATCTGTGTCACGTTTAATTGTCATTTATTTAGGAATAATGTTATGTCACAATTAATTGTCGTTTATTTAGGAAAAATGTGTGTCACATTTAATTATCATTTATTTGGGAATAATATGTGTCACATTTAATTGTCATTTATTTCGGAATAATGTGTGTCACATTCAATTGTCATTTATTTAGGAATAATGTGTGTCACATTTAATTGTCATTTATTTAGCAATAATTTGTGTTACATTTAATTGTCATTTATTTTGCGATAATGTGTGTCAAATTTAATTGTCATTTATTTAGCGATAATGTGTGTCACATTTAATTGTCATTTATTTAGCAATAATGTGGGTCACATTTATTTGTCATTTATTTAGGAATAATGTGTGTCACATTTAATTGTCATTTATTTAGGAATAATGTTGCGTCACACTTAATTGTCATTTATCTAGGATTAATGTTGCATCACATTTAATTGTCATTTATCTAGGAATAATGTGTGTCACATTTAATTGTCATTTATTTTGGAATAATGTATGTCACATTGAATAGTCACTTATTTAGCAATAATGTGTGTCATATTTAATTGTCATTTATTTTGGAATAATTTGTGTCACATTTAATTGTCATTTATTTAGCGATAATCTATGTCACATTTAATTGTCATTTATCTAAGAATAATGTGTGTCACATTGAATTGTCATTTATTTAGTAATAATGTGTGTCACATTTAATTGTCATTTATTTAGGAATAATGTGTGTCGCATTTAATTGTCATTTATTTAGCGATAATGTGTGTCACATTAAATTGTCATTTATTTAGGAATAATATGTGTCACATTTAACTGTCATTTATTTTGGAATAATGTGTGTCACATTTAATTGTCATTTATTTGGGAATAATGTGTGTCACATTTAATTGTCATTTATTTAGGAATAATGTGTGTCACATTTAATTGTCATTTATTTAGGAATAATGTGTGTCACATTTAATTGTCATTTTTTAGGAATAATGTTGCATCACATTTAATTGTCATTTATCTAGGAATAATGTGTATCACATTTAATTGTCATTTATTTAGGAATAATGTGTGTCACATTTAATTGACGTTTATTTAGGAATAATGTGTGTCACATTTAATTTTCATTTTTTAGGAATAATGTTGCGTCACACTTAATGGTCATTTATTTATGAATAATGTGTGTCACATTTAATTGTCATTTATTTTGGAAAAATGTGTGTCACATTTAATTGTCATTTATTTTGGAAAAATGTGTGTCACATTTAATTGTCATTTATTCAGCAATAATGTGTGTCACATTTAATTGTCATTTATTTAGGAATAATATGTGTCACATTTAATTGTCATTTATTTAGGAATAATGTTGCGTCACACTTAATTGTCAATTATCTAGGAATAATGTTGCATCACATTTAATTGTCATTTATCTAGGAATAATGTGTGTCACATTTAATTGTCATTTGTTATGGAATAATTTGTGTCACAATTAATTGTCATTTATTCAGCGATAATGTGTGTCACATTTAATTGTCATTTATCTAAGAATAATGTGTGTCACATTGAATTGTCATTTATTTAGTAATAATGTGTGTCACATTTAATTGTCATTTATTTAGGAATAATGTGAGTCACATTTAATTGTCATTTATTTAGCGATAATGTGTGTCACATTTAATTGTCATTTATTTAGGAATAATGTGTGTCACATTTAACTGTCATTTATTTTGGAATAATGTGTATCACATTTAATTGTCATTTATTTAGGAATAATATGTGTCACATTTAATTGTCATTTATTTAGGAATAATGTGTGTCACATTTAATTGTCATTTTTTAGGAATAATGTTGCGTCACACTTAATTGTTATTTATTTAGGAATAATGTGTGTCACATTTAATTGTCATTTATTTTGGAAAAATGTGTGTCACATTTAATTGTCATTTATTAAGCAATAATGTGTGTCACATTTAATTGTCATTTATTTAGGAATAATGTGTGTCACATTTAATTGTCATTTATTTAGGAATAATGTGTGTCACATTTAATTGTCATTTATTTACACATATTATTTTCATTTATTTTAGAATAATGTGTGTCATATTTAACTGTCATTTAAATATGAATAATGGTGTCACCTTTAATTGTCATTTATTTAGGAATAATGTGTGTCACATTTAATTGTCATTTATTTCGGAACAATGTGTATCACATTTAATTGTCATTTATTTAGGAATAATGTGTGTCACATTTAATTTTCATTTATTTAGGAATAATGTGTGTCACATTTAATTGTCATTTTTAAGGAATAATGTGTGTCACATTTAATTGTCATTTATTAGGAATAATATTGCATCACAATCAATTGTCAATTATTTAGGAATAATGTGTGTCACATTTAATTGTCGTTTATTTGGGAATAATGTGTGTCACGTTTAATTATCATTTTTTAGGAATAATGTGTGTCACATTTAATTGTCATTTATTAGGAATAATGTCGTGTCACCCTAAATTATCGTTTATTTAGGAATAATGCGTGTCACATTTAATTGTCATTTATTTTGCAATAATGTGTGTCACATTAAATTGTCATTTATTTTGGAATAATGTGTGTCACATTTAATTATTATTTATTTAGTGATAATGTGTGTCACATTTAATTGTCATTTATCTAAGAAGAATGTGTGTCACATTGAATTGTTATTTATTTAGGAATAATGTGTGTCACATTTCATTGTCATTTAATTAGGAATAATGTGTGTCACATTTAATTGTCATTTATTTAGCGATAATGTGTGTCACATTTAATTAACATTTATTTAGGAATAATGTGTGTCACATTTCGTTGTCATTTATTTAGGAATAATGTGTGTCACACTTAATTGTCATTTATTTAGGAATAATGTGTGTCACATTTAATTGTCATTTTTTGAGGAATAATGTGTGTCACATTTAATTGTCATTTATTTACACATATAATTGTCATTTATTTTAGAATAATGTGTGTCACATTTAATTATCATGTGTGTGTCACATTTAATTGTAATTTATTTAGGAATAATGTGTGTCACATTTAATTGTCATTTATTTAGGAACAATGTGTGTCACATTTAATTGTCATTTATTTAGGAATAATGTGTGTCACATTTAATTGTCATTTTTTAGGAATAATGTGTCACATTTAATTTTTATTTATTTGGAATAATATTGCGTCACAATAAATTGTCATTTATTTAGGAATAATGTGTATCACATTTAGTTGTCGTTTATTTAGGAATAATGTGTATCACATTTAATTATCATTTTTTAGGAATAATGTGTGTCACATTTAATTGTCATTTATTAGGAATAACGTCGCATGACACTTAACTGTCATTTATTTAGGAACAATGTGTGTCACATTTAATTGTCATTTATTTAGGAATTATGTGTGTCGCATTTAATTGTCATTTATTAGAAATAATGTCGCGTCACACTTAATTGTCATTTATTTAGGAACAATGTGTGTCACATTTAATTGTCATTTATTTAGGAATAATGTGTGTCACATTTAATTGTCATTTATTTAGGAATAACGTGTGTCACAATTAATTGTCATTTAATTGTCATTTATTTTGCAATATTGTGTGTCACATTTAATTGTCATTTATTTAGGAATAATGTGTGTCACATTAAATTGTCGTTTATTCAGGAATAATGTTGGATCACACTTAATTGTCATTTATTCAGGAATAATGTGTGTCACATTTAATTGTTATTTACTTAGGAATAATGTGTGTCACATTTAATTGTCATTTATTTAGAAATAATATTGCATCACACTTAATTGTCATTTATTTAGGAATAATGTGTGTCACATTTAATTGTCATTTATTTTGGAATAATGTGTGTCACATTTATTTGTCATTTATTTAGCAATAATGTATGTCACATTTAATTGTCATTTATTTTGGAATAATGTGTGTCACATTTAATTGTCATTTATTTAGCGATAATGTGTGTCACATTTAATTGTCATTTATTTAGGAATAATGTGTGTCACATTTAATTGCCATTTATTTAGGAATAATGTGTGTCACATTTAATTGCCATTTTTTTAGGAATAACGTGTGTCACATTTAATTGTCATTTATTTAGCAGTAATGTGTGTCACATTTAATTGTCATTTTTTTAGGAATAATGTGTGTCACATTTAATTGTCATTTATTAGGAATAATGCTGCGTCACACTTAATTGTCATTTATTTAGGAATAATGTGTGTCACATTAAATTGTCATTTATTTAGGAATAATATGTGTCACATTTAACTGTCATTTATTTTGGAATAATGTGTGTCACATTTAATTGTCATTTATTTGGGAATAATGTGTGTCACATTTAATTGTCATTTATTTAGGAATAATGTGTGTCACATTTAATTGTCATTTATTTAGGAATAATGTGTGTCACATTTAATTGTCATTTTTTAGGAATAATGTTGTATCACATTTAATTGTCATTTATCTAGAAATAATGTGTATCACATTTAATTGTCATTTATTTAGGAATAATGTGTGTCACATTTAATTGACGTTTATTTAGGAATAATGTGTGTCACGTTTAATTGTCTTTTTTTAGGAATAATGTTGCGTCACACTTAATGGTCATTTATTTAGGAATAATGGGTGTCACATTTAATTGTCATTTATTTTGGAAAAATGTGTGTCACATTTAATTGTCATTTATTCAGCAAAAATGTGTGTCACATTTAATTGTCATTTATTTAGGAATAATGTGTGTCACATTTAAATGTCATTTATTTACAAATATAATTGTCATTTATTTTAGAATAATGTGTGTCACATTTAATTGTCATTTATTTATGAATAATGTGTGTCACCTTTAATTGTCATTTATTTAGGAATAATGTGTGTCACATTTAATTGTCATTTATTAAGGAACAATGTGTGTCACATTTAATTGTCATTTATTTAGGAATAATGTGTGTCACATTTAATTGTCATTTTTTTAGGAATAATGTGTGTCACATTTAATTGTCATTTATTAGGAATAATATTGTGTCACATTCAATTGTCATTTATTTGTCGTTGATTTAGGAATAATGGGTGTCACATTTAATTATCATTTTTTTAGGAATAATGTGTGTCACATTTAATTGTCATTTATTAGGAATAATGTCGCGTCACACTTAATTGTCATTTATTTAGGAACAATGTGTGTCACATTTAATTGTCATTTATTTAGGAATAATGTGTGTCACATTTAATTGTCATTTATTAGGAATAATGTCGCGTTACACTTAATTGTCATTTATTTAGGTACAATGTGTGTCACATTTAATTGTCATTTATTTAGGAATAATGTGTGTCACTTTTAATTGTCATTTTTTAAAGAATACTGCATGTCACATTTGATGGTTATTTATTAGGAATAATATTGCATCACACTTAATTGTCATTTATTTAGGAATAATGTGTGTCACATTTAATTGTCATTTATTTAGGAATAAGGTGTGTCACATTTAATTGTCATTTATTTAGCTATAATGTGTGCCACATTTAATTGTGATATATTTTGGAATAATGTTGTATCACACTTAATTGTCTTTTATTTATGAATAGTGTGTGTCACATTTAATTGTCATTTTTTTAGGAATAATGTGTGTCGCATTTAATTGTCATTTATTTAGGAATAATGTGTGTCACATTTAATTGACATTTATTTAGGAATAATGTGTTTCACTTTTAATTGTCATTTATTTAGGAATAATGTGTGTCACATTCAATTGTCATTTATTTAGGAATAATGTTGCATCACACTTAACTGTCATTTATTTAGGAATAATGTGTGTCACATTTAATTGTCATTTATTTAGCAATAATGTGTGTCACAATTAATTGTCATTTTTTTTGGAATAACGTGTGTCACATTTAATTGTCATTTATTTAGGAATTATGTGTGACACATTTAATTGTCATTTATTCAGGAATATTGTCGCATCACACTTAATTGTCATTTATTTAGGAATAATGTGTGTCACATTTAATTGTAATTTATTTATGAATAATCTATGTCACGTTTAATTGTCATTTATTTAGGAATAATGTTATGTCACAATTAATTGTCGTTTATTTTGGAAAAATGTGTGTCACATTTAATTGTCATTTATTTGGGAATAATATGTGTCACATTTAATTGTCATTTATTTTGTAATAATGTGTGTCATATTCAATTGTCATTTATTTAGGAATAATGTGTGTCACATTTAACTGTCATTTATTTAGCAATAATGTGTGTCACATTTAATTGTCATTTATTTTGCGATAATGTGTGTCATATTTAATTGTCATTTATTTAGCGATAATGTGTGTCACATTTAATTGTCATTTATTTAGAGATAATGTGGGTCACATTTATTTGTCATTTATTTAGGAATAATGTGTGTCACATTTAATTGTCATTTATTTAGGAATAATGTTGCGTCACACTTAATTGTCATTTATCTAGGATTAATGTTGCATCACATTTAATTGTCATTTATTTAGCGATAATGTGTGTCACATTAAACTGTCATTTATTTAGGAATAATGTGTGTCGCATTTAATTGTCATTTATTTAGCGATAATGTGTGTCACATTAAATTGTCATTTATTTAGGAATAATATGTGTCACATTTAACTGTCATTTATTTTGGAATAATGTGTGTCACATTTAATTGTCATTTATTTGGGAATAATGTGTGTCACATTTAATTGTCATTTATTTAGGAATAATGTGTGTCACATTTAATTGTCATTTTTTTGGAATAATGTTGCGTCACATTTAATTGTCATTTTTTAGGAATAATGTTGCATCACATTTAATTGTCATTTATCTGGGAATAATGTGTATCACATTTAATTGTCATTTATTTATGAATAATGTGTGTCACATTTAATTGTCATATATTTAGGAATAATGTGTTTCACATTTAATTGTCATTTATTTAGGAATAATGTGTGTCACATTTAATTGTCATTTATTTATCAATAATGTGCGTCACATTTAATTGTCATTTATGTAGGAATAATGTGTGTCACATTTAATTGTCATTTATTTAGCAATAATGTGTGTCACATTTAATTGTCATTTATATAGGAATAATGTGTGCCACATTTAATTGTCATTTATATAGCGATAATGTGTGTTTTATTTAATTGTCATTTATATAGGAATAATGTGTGCCACATTTAATTGTCATTTATTTAGTAAAAATGTGTGTCACATTTAATTGTCATTTATTTGGGAATAATGTGTGTCACATTTAATTGTCATTTATTTAGGAATAATGTGTGTCACATTTAATTTTCATTTATTTGGCAATAATGTGTGTCACATTTAATTGTCATTTATCTAGGAATAATATGTGTCACATTTAATTATCATTTTTTAGGAATAATGTGTGTCACATTTAATTTTCATTTATTAGGAATAATCTTGTAATACACTTAATTGTCATTCATTTAGGAATAATGTGTATCACATTTAATTGTCATTTATTTAGCAATAATGTGTGTCACATTTAATTGTCATATATTTAGGAATAATGTGTTTCACATTTAATTGTCATTTATTTAGAAATAATGTGTGTCATATATAATTGTCATTTATTAGGAATAATATTGTATCACACTTAATTGTCATTTATTTAGGAACAATGTGTGTCCCATTTAATTGTCATTTATGTAGGAATAATGTGTGCCACATTTAATTGTCATTTATTCAGGAATAACGTGTGTCACATTTAATTGTCATTTATTTAGCAATAATGTGCGTCACATTTAATTGTCATATATTTAGGAATAATGTTTTTCACATTTAATAGTCATTTATTTAGGAATAATGTGTGTCACATTTAATTGTCATTTATTTAGCGATAATGTATGTCACATTTAATTGTCATTTATTTAGGAATAATGTGTGCCACAATTAATTGTCATTTATTTAGCAACAATGTGTGTTATATTCAATTGTCATTTATTTAGGAATAATGTGTGCCACATTTAGTTGTCATTTATTTTGGAATAATGTGTGTCACATTTAATTTTCATTTATTTAGCAATAATTGTTGTCACATTTAATTGTCATATATTTGGGAATAATGTGTTTCACATTTAATCGTCATTTATTTAGGAATAATGTGTGTCACATTTAATTGTCACTTATTTATCAATAATGTGCGTCACATTTAATTGTCATTTATGTAGGAATAATGTGTGTCACATTTAATAGTCATTTATTTAGCAATAATGTGTGTCACATTTAATTGTCATTTATATAGGAATAATGTGTGCCACATTTAATTGTCATTTATATAGCGATAATGTGTGTTTTATTTAATTGTCATTTATATAGGAATAATGTGTGCCACATTTAATTGTCATTTATTTAGCAATAATGTGTGTCACATTTAATTGTCATTTATTTGGGAATAATGTGTGTCACATTTAATTGCCATTTATTTAGGAATAATGTGTGTCACATTTAATTGTCATTTATTTTGGAATAATGTGTGTCACATTTAATTGTCATTTATTTGGCAATAATGTGTGTCACATTTAATTGTCATTTATCTAGGAATAATATGTGTCACATTTAATTATCATTTTTTAGGAATAATGTGTGTCACATTTAATTTTCTTTTATTAGGAATAATGTTGTAATAAACTTAATTGTCATTCATTTAGGAATAATGTGTATCACATTTAATCGTCATTTATTTAGCAATAATGTGTGTCACATTTAATTGTCATATATTTAGGAATAATGTGTTTCACATTTAATTGTCATTTATTTAGGAATAATGTGTATCATATATAATTGTCATTTATTAGGAATAATGTTGTGTCACACTTAATTGTCATTTATTGAGGAACAATGTGTGTCACATTTAATTGTCATTTAAGTAGGAATAATGTGTGCCACATTTAATTGTCATTTATTCAGGAATAATGTGTGTCACATTTAATTGTCATTTATTTAGCAATAATGTGCGTCACATTTAATTGTCATATATTTAGGAATAATGTTTTTCACATTTAATATTCATTTATTTAGGAATAATGTGTGTCACATTTAATTGTCATTTATTTAGCGATAATGTATTTCACATTTAATTGTCATTTATTTAGGAATAATATGTGCCACAATTAATTGTCATTTATTTAGCAACAATGTGTGTTATATTTAATTGTCATTTATTTAGGAATAATGTGTGCCACATTTAGTTGTCATTTATTTAGGAATAATGTGTGTCACATTTAATTGTCATTTATTTAGCAATAATGTGTGTCACATTTAATTGTCATATATTTAAGAATAATGTGTTTCACATTTAATTGTCATTTATTTAGGAATAATGTGTGTCACATTTAATTGTCATTTATTTATCAATAATGTGCGTCACATTTAATTGTCATTTATGTAGGAATAATGTGTGTCACATTTAATTGTCATTTATTTAGCAATAATGTGTGTCACATTTAATTGTCATTTATATAGGAATAATGTGTGCCACATTTAATTGTCATTTATATAGCGATAATGTGTGTTTTATTTAATTGTCATTTATATAGGAATAATGTGTGCCACATTTAATTGTCATTTATTTAGCAATAATGTGTGTCACTTTTAATTGTCATTTATATGGGAATAATGTGTGTCACATTTAATTGCCATTTATTTAGGAATAATGTGTGTCACATTTAATTGTCATTTATTTTGGAATAATGTGTGTCACATTTAATTGTCATTTATTTGGCAATAATGTGTGTCACATTTAATTGTCATTTATCTAGGAATAATATGTGTTACATTTAATTATCATTTTTTAGGAATAATGTGTGTTACATTTAATTGTCATTTATTAGGAATAATGTTGTAATACACTTAATTGTCATTCATTTAGGAATAATGTGTATCACATTTAATTGTCATTTATTTAGCAATAATGTGTGTCACCTTTAATTGTCATATATTTAGGAATAATGTGTTTCACATTTAATTGTCATTTATTTAGGAATAATGTGTGTCATATATAATTGTCATTTATTAGGAATAATGTTGTATCACACTTAATTGTCATTTATTTAGGAACAACGTGTGTCACATTTAATTGTAATTTATTTAGCAATAATGTGTGTCACATTTAATTATCATTTATTTAGGAATAATGTGTGTCAAATTTAATTGTAATTTATTTAGGAATAATGTTGTATCACACTTAATTGTCATTTATTTAGGAATAATGTGTGTCACATTTAATTGTAATTTATTTAGGAATAATGTTTGTCACATTTAATTGTCATTTATTTAGGAATAATATGTGTCACATTTAATTGTCATTTATTTGGCAATAATGTGTGCCACATTTAATTGTCATTTATTTAGGAATAATGTGTGTCACATTTAATTGTCATTTATTTAGGAATAATGTGTGTCACATTTAATTGCCATTTATTTATCAATAATGTGTGTCACATTTAATTGTCATTTATGTAGGAATAACGCGTGTCACATTTAATTGTCATTTATTAAGGAATAATGTATGCCACATTTAATTGTCATTTATTTAGGAATAATGTGTGTCACGTTTAATTGTCATTTATTTAGGAATAATGTGTGTCACATTTAATTGTCATTTATTTAGCAATAATGTGTGTCACATTTAATTATCATTTATATAGGAATAATGTGTGCCACATTTAATTGTCATTTATATAGGAATAATGTGTGCCACATTTAATTGTCATTTATTTGGTAATAAAGTGTGTCACATTTAATTGTCAGTTATTTAGGAATAATGTGTGTCACATTTAATTGTCATTTATTTAGGAATAATGTTGTAACAACCCGCAAAAATCAGGAACAATTTAAAAATTTTATTTTAGAAAATTTTAATGTATTTTGACAATATAAAATAATTTATTTAAATAATAATGATCGCAAATTTGATTTAAATCGAAGTTAGAATGAAAGATTTAATTTTAATTAACAAAAGAGTTAGAAATAACGCGTTAGTTTGAAAAGTCAAACTTGAACTTTGATTGACCGTACAGGATGCAAAGTTTAACGGATTTTAGTGAAACCAAAAATATTAGAATCTATTTAAAAATATCTTTCAAACGAATCCGAAAAATTGAAATTTCATAGCGGAAATCAAAAGTTATGGCCAATTCAATATTTAGAAAGGTCGCTATGAAATTTATAAAGGTCAAAATGCTACTTTTTGCATACGAAGGAATTTGAACTCGAAACCACTTCCATTGAGTTCAGAATGATGTTTCTACATTGAAAAACAGTAAACACTTATATATTTTGAGTTTCGGGATTTATTTGTTTAAAAATATATTTTTAATATTAAATATATTGGCATTAAAAATAGTCATTTTTCAAACGACCTCTGTTTTTGACGAAACCACTTTTGTTGGATCCGGGATGTCAAAATATTGTTAAGTTTAATTTTTCATAATTTTTAGAATTAATTTGTGGCCGTGGCAAAAAGATTTCTGTTTTGTCAATTTACAGTAAATTTTAAACGACTTGAAAAAGGCCATTTTTCAAACAATCTCAGAATTCGATGAAATTGGTCTCGTTAGAACCGTATCGTCATAAGAAAGCTAAAAATATTTTTTTTAGAATTTTTAGAGATCGTATGTGGCCCCGGCGAATTTAAATGTACAGTAGGAATTAAATAATTAATTTAATATTGTATTTTCAAGTAAAACCGAAAAAAACGGCTGTATATTTCGGAATTGGACCTTGGGGCATAGCCCATCGCATTCAGAAGGCCTCAAAACGTTAAGATCGACAGTAAGCAGGCCCAAATCCGAGAAAGTCCAAAATTCCACTTTATTTCACGAAATTCGGAATTAAACATTAAAATAATATAAAAAATCCGAAACCCTAATTCTCTAATGGCCAGCCGCCGCCAGAATTTGATGGCCAGAATTGTCCGATTTTCAAACCTCAATAACTTTTGATCCGCTCAACGAAAATCGACGTATGACCTACCAAATCGAAGAGAATTCAGAGAGTCTTCCGCTGTGTTCTTCTGTTGCAGTATACTACATTTTTTTGTATTTATCTTCCGCTGTAATTATATTCCAATGTACTCTGATATGTATATTCTGTACTCTGATGTAACATTTACTATAGTGTTATAAAAGTCTCCTGTTATCTGTTGTAATGTGTTGTATGCCCAAAGTTAAAGTATTCGTAGGTTTCCACTTTTTGGATCAGACCTGTGTGGTTTATGGTCGATTCAAAGGGCGGGGATTTGCGGGTCTTTACAGTTGGTATCAGAGCTCTGGTTAGCTCAAATCTTTGGGGTACAACTTGTAAGAACTGAACAAAAGACTCATCAGAGACTGGATTAGTAATGTCCAATAAGAATACTCATTAGAGATAGGATCAGCAGTATCCTAGAATGAGTAAGCTCGTTAGAGATGGGGTTAGTAATGCCCTAGAACGAGTTAGGAGTTACGAATTTATTATTAAGTATTTTTGATATTTATAATCTATTCTTTGAAATATGATTTTTATATATTTTGAAAAGATAATTAACCATTAAAATTTAAAATTAAGATAGTTAATTTTACAATTTTTAGCTATGTTCCTTTTCGAGGACGAAAAGTTTTAAGTGGGGGCGATTGTAACAACCCGCAAAAATCAGGACCAATTTAAAATTTTTATTTTAGAAAATTTTAATGAATTTTGACAATATAAAATAATTTATTTAAATAATAATGATCACAAATTTGATTTAAATCGAAGTTAGAATGAATGATTTAATTTTAATTAACAAAAGAGTTAGAAATAACGCGTTAGTTTGAAAAGTCAAACTTGAACTTTGACTGACCGTACAGGATGCAAAATTTAACGGATTTTAGTGAAACCAAAATTATTAGAATCTATTTAAAAATATCTTTCAAACGAATACGAAAAATTGAAATTTCATAGCGGAAATCAAAAGTTATGGCCAATTCAATATTTAGAAAGGTCGCTATGAAATTTATAAAGGTCAAAATGCTACTTTTTGCATACGAAGGAATTTGAGCTCGAAACCACTTCCATTGAGTTCAGAATGATGTTTCTACATTGAAAAATAGTAAACACTTATATATTTTGAGTTTCGGGATTTATTTGTTTAAAAATATATTTTTAATATTAAATATATTGGCCTTAAAAATAGTCATTTTTCAAACGACCTCTGTTTTTGACGAAACCACTTTTGTTGGATCTGGGATGTCAAAATATTGTTAAGTTTAATTTTTCATAATTTTTAGAATTAAGTTGTGGCCGTGGCAAAAAGATTTCTGTTTTGTCAATTTACAGTAAATTTTAAACGACTTGAAAAAGGTCATTTTTCAAACAGTCTCAGAATTCGACGAAATTGGTCTCGTTAGAACCGTATCGTCATAAGAAAGCTAAAAATATTTTTTTTAGAATTTTTAGAGATCGTATGTGGCCCCGGCGAATTTAAATGTACGGTAGGAATTAAATAATTAATTTAATATTGTATTTTCAAGTAAAACCGAAAAAAAACTGCTGTATATTTCGGAATTGGACCTTGGGGCATAGCCCATCGCGTTCAGAAGGCCTCAAAACGTTAAGATCGACAGTAAGCAGGTCCAAATCCGAGAAAGTCCAAAATTCCACTTTATTTCACGAAATTCGGAATTAAACATTAAAATAATATAAAAAATCCGAAACCCTAATTCTCTAATGGCCAGCCGCCGCCAGAATTTGATGGCCAGAATTGTCCGATTTTCAAAACTCAATAACTTTTGATCCGCTCAACGAAAATCGTCGTATGACCTACCAAATCGAAGAGAATTCAGAGAGTCTTCCGCTGTGTTCTTCTGTTGCAGTATACTACATTTTTTTGTATTTATCTTCCGCTGTAATTATATTCCAATGTACTCTGATATGTATATTCTGTACTCTGATGTAACATTTACTATAGTGTTATAAAAGTCTCTTGTTATCTGTTGTAATGTGTTGTATGCCCAAAGTTAAAGTATTCGTAGGTTTCCACTTTTTGGATCAGACCTGTGTGGTTTATGGTCGATTCAAAGGGCGGGGATTTGCGGGTCTTTACAAATGTGTGTCACATTTAATTGTCATTTATTTGGGAATAATGTGTGTCACATTTAATTGTCATTTATTTGGCAATAATGTGTGTCACATTTAATTGTCATTTATCTAGGAATAATATGTGTCACATTTAATTATCATTTTTTAGGAATAATGTGTGTCACATTTAATTGTCATTTATTTGGAATAATGTTGTATTACACTTAATTGTCATTCATTTAGGAATAATGTGTATCACATTTAATTGTCATTAATTTAGCAATAATGTATGTCACATTTAATAGTCATATATATAAGAATAATGTGTTTCACATTTAATTGTCATTTATTGAGGAATAATGTGTGTCATATCTAATTGTCATTTATTAGGAATAATGTTGTATCACACTTAATTGTCATTTATTTAGGAACAATGTGTGTTACATTTAGTTGTCATTTATTTAGCAATAATGTGTGTCACATTTAATTTTCATTTATTCAGGAATAATGTGTGTCACATTTAGTTGTCATTTATTTAGGAATAATGCTGTATCACACTTAATTGTCATTTATTTAGGAATAATTTGTGTCACATTTAATTGTCATTTATTCAGGAATAATGTGTGTCACATTTAATTGTCATTAATTTAGGAATGATGCGTGTCACATTTAATTGTCATTTATTTGGCAATAATGTGTGTCACATTTAATTGTCATTTATTTAGCAATAATGTGTGTCACATTTAATTGTCATTTATATAGGAATAATGTGTGCCACATTTAATTGTCATTTATTTAGCGATAATGTGTGTTTTATTTAATTGTCATTTATATAGGAATAATGTGTGCCACATTTAATTGTCATTTATTTAGCAATAATGTGTGTCACATTTAATTGTCATTTATTTGGGAATAATGTGTGTCACATTTAATTGTCATTTATTTAGGAATAATGTGTGTCACATTTAATTGTCATTTATTTCGGAATAATGTGTGTCACATTTAATTGTCATTTATCTAGGAATAATATGTGTCACATTTAATTATCATTTTTTAGGAATAATGTGTGTCACATTTAATTGTCATTTATTAGGAATAATGTTGTTATACACTTAATTGTCATTCATTTAGGAATAATGTGTATCACATTTAATTGTCATTTATTTAGCAATATTGTGTGTCACATTTAATTTTCATATATTTAGGAATAATGCGTTTCACATTTAATTGTCATTTATTTAGGAATAATGTGTGTCATATATAATTGTCATTTATTAGGAATAATGTTGTATCACACTTAATTGTCATTTATTTAGGAACAATGTGTGTCACATTTAATTGTAATTTATTTAGCAATAATGTTTGTCACATTTAATTATCATTTATTTAGGAATAATGTGTGTCAAATTTAATTGTCATTTATTTAGGAATAATGTTGTATCACACTTAATTGTCATTTATTCAGGAATAATGTGTGTCACATTTAATTGTCATTTATTTAGGAATAATGTTTGTCACATTTAATTGTCATTTATTTAGGAATAATGTGTGCCACATTTAATTGTCATTTATTTAGGAATAATGTTTGTCACATTTAATTGTCATTTATTTAGGAATAATGTGTGTCAGATTTAATTGTCATTTATTTATCAATAATGTGTGTCACATTTAATTGTCATTTATGTAGGAATAACGCGTGTCACATTTAATTGTCATTTATTCAGGAATAATGTATGCCACATTTAATTGTCATTTATTTAGGAATAATGTGTGTCACATTTAATTGTCATTTATTTAGGAATAATATGTGTCACATTTAATTGTCATTTATTTAGCAATAATGTGTGTCACATTTAATTATCATTTATATAGGAATAATGTGTGCCACATTTAATTGTCATTTATATAGGAATAATGTGTGCCACATTTAATTGTCATTTATTTGGGAATAAAGTGTGTCACATTTAATTGTCATTTATTTAGGAATAATGTGTGTCACATTTAATTGTCATTTATTTAGAAATAATGTGTGTCACGTTTAATTGTCATTTATTTAGGAATAATGTGTGTTTAAATTAATTGTAAATATCAAAAATACGTTAATTATAAATTCGTAACTCTTAACTCGTTCTAGGGCATTACTAACCCCATCTCTAACGAGTTTACTCATTCTAGGATACTGCTGATCCTATCTCTAATGAGTATTCTTATTGGACATTACTAATCCAATCTCTGATGAGTCTTTTGTTCAGTTCTAACAAGTTGTACCCCAAAGATTTGAGCTAACCAGAGCTCTGATACCAACTGTAACGATACGGATTTTGCCCGGACTTAATCGACCGCTAAATCGACCAAGACCGTTCAATTCCCTCATACGTTAACTTTGGGAATACAATACATCAGAACAGTAACAACGGACTTTTATTAACATTATAATAACGTTACATCAGAGTACAGAATATCAGAGTACGGATAAATATATTACAGTGGAAGATAAATTACAATACTTTTTAATACAATGCAGCGGAAGAATTTTCTAAGCTTTGGACACAGCTTTAAGTTTCGATCTAGGATCCTGCTAACAAGATAAATATCTGCAAACAAGCTACTCGACTGCCCGTGTGGAAAATATGGGCACCCGAGTTTGCCAGTGAAACAAACTACAGGTCAGTCATGGGACTGGTATGAGAAATCTAAATTAGCCTATTAATTAAAATGGCTAATCACAGGACCACGCCGCTAACGCGGAACGGGTTTACTCCATTGGTTTGCCAATGTATAAACAAGCAATCAAAAATGCAACAATCAACATGCAGTTCCAATCTACCCATTTAGGATTAATCCCTAAATTAAGATTTCAAAATCCAATACAATTTACAGAAATTATTTCTTTGGACTTTATTTCCTAATTTCTTTTATTTCAAATCGTTTGGAATATATATCTAGCTTTTGTAATATCAAAGTAGATTTCACTTCGGGATTTGAAAACAAAACATTTGGAAATATGAATTCCAAAACATAATAATGCATAAAAACAAATATGCAACCAAATATCGGGTTTCCCTTAGACAAGGCAAAGGGCACGCACCTAAGCAACTCGATATATATATATATATGTGCACCTCTCACTATGGAGCAGGCTACACTAACCACTGACCAGTACAGTCGGTCAGGGTCATTCAACCAACCCATACTTTTAGTCGTTCGGGTCACCAGAATCTTTAGCCACATACTAAATCATTTTTATATCCCGAAGTCGAAAAATCATTTCACAACATAATAATCACAAGTATAATCAAATCTATATAGGTTTCTGCTTTCAAATCATTTTGAAATTATTGGGTTTAGTCCTCGAAATTCTTTCTGTTTTATAAAACATTCCATGTCCAAAATTGGGAATAATTCTTCTTTTACTTAAGAAAATCACTTTTCAAAATCATTCATTAATTTTGAAATAAACAATCGCTAAACACCTTATAGTCAAATCGTGAAGTGTTTCACAAGGTGTTAGCATACATATAATTCTACCCACCCAAAGTTAAAAAAAAACATAATTTGCTCATAAACTGGTCGAGCACAATCCATTAAATCAATCAGTCATAACATGTCAATTTTATATGTTGTACACATATGTTAAAAAATCATCTTTTTAACAAACTAATAATTATTTCTTGCATTACATTAAAAATGTAAGCTTTTCTCTTATTCTTATACTACATTAAAAATATACTCTTTTAATTTCATTCTTTTTGATGTAAACAATTCACATTAAAAATATAAACTTTTAACGTAAACAATTTAACGCTAAAATATGTTCTTATAATGACGCTAAAAATATGCTCTTCTTATTACGCTAAAATATAATTTTTTTATCGCACTAAAAATATGTCCTTTTTAATAACGTCAAAATACATTCTTTTAATGCGAACAGAAATATGTTCTTTTAATTCGAACAAAAATATGTTCTTTTAATTCGAGCAAAAATATGTTCTTTTAAATTTAAGCAAAACGATATTAAAAAGTTGATCTTTTTAATATGAACAAACGGTATTAAAAAGTGGTTCTTTTTAATATGAACAAAATGATGTTACAATTTTCCACAACAACTTCAATAACCAATTGTGATAAATTTGGTGTAACTATATCCAACATATACGAATGCAAATTTTAAAACGCACACATCCTAAGGAACCATTCGTGTATATATATAAATATTCCCAACATATACAATTTCAAATTTCAAACACACAAATCCTAAGGAACCATTCATATATATATATATATATATATATAAATCTCCGCAAAGATGAGATTTTTATCGTATTAACAATTCTGAATATAAACGAAATGAAATAAAATAAACCTCAAGATGAGATTTTCACATCCCACACTTGAAACTGAATAAAAATGAATCCCACGATGGAACTTTTACATCCCACTCTTGGAACAAAATAAAATGAATCCCACGATGGAACTTTTACATCCCACTCTTGGAACAAAATAAAATGAATTCAAAAATGGAACTTTTACATCTCAACTTTTATAACGTGTAAGCAACATGAGATTTTTACATCCCACGCTAGTAACATGAGCCGCAAAGATGAGAGTTTTATCCCACATTTGAAAATAAAGGAAAATAAATTCAAGATGGAATTTTGACATCCCACAGCTTGAAAATAAAAGAAAATAACATCAAGATGGAATTTTGACATCCCACAGCTTGAAAATAAAAGAAAATAACATCAAGATGGAATTTTTGACATCCCACAGCTTGAAAATAAAAGAAAATAACATCAAGACGGAATTTTGACATCCACAGCTTGAAAATAAAAGAAAATAACATCAAGACGGAATTTTGACATCCCACAGCTTGAAAATAAAAGAAAATAACATCAAGATGGAATTTTGACATCCTACAGCTTGAAAATAAAAGAAAATAACATCAAGATGGAATTTTGACATCCCACAGCTTGAAAATAAAAGAAAATAACATCAAGATGGAATTTTGACATCCCACAGCTTGAAAATAAAAGAAAATAACATCAAGATGGAATTTTGACATCCCACAGCTTGAAAATAAAAGAAAATAACATATGAAAATAAACAACGCGTCATACAAAGAAAATGAACAGTACTCGCGTGTTCACAGATCCTATCCAACAGATCTGGAATATAATAATTATAATTTTCATCGCGTATTCACAAATTTAGAATCTCAATTTATTATGAGATTTATCGCATCAAACCAAGCGAATATATTTTCCATAACAACAATAATACATAAATAACATCTAAGTTATCACAGCGCAGAATAACACATACATATATGATTATAAATGCGAACATCAATAATTAAAGTATAATAATTTAAATAAAATAAATAGGATTTCTCACAGACAATTATTTAACAGTAAATAAAAATAATTAAATTCAGAAATCTCACCTTGCGTGGATAAGGGTAGAGACAAGAACAAGCAAAATTTTATTTTGGAAATCCTCTTCTCTTTCTTTTGAACTTTCTTTTGAAGAGAAAGAGAAAAGAGAAGAAAGAAGAAAGTAAAAGAAGAGGAACGAAGAAAGGTTTTATTCTAATAAAACTTAGTATACAACACATGAAGGAGGTACCATGCTTATATAGCTGCATTAGCCAAGGCCAAGGGGATTATTCTACGATGTGGGACAAAACTCCATTTCAAAAATAACACCTAAACAAAGTAGCTTAGTGTGAACGCGTGCGAAGGAATTTGCAAAAAGAACCCCTTATTTAATAGCTCCAACTCATCTTAAAAAGAAAAGAAAAACTTTTGTATGTTTTATCTTATTCAACCTTGTATGTTTTATTATTATTATTATTATTATTATTTAAATAAACAAGAACGTGTTTTCCTTCATTTCTTTTATTACATTAAAATGTAATCTCTTCTTTCATTACATGATTCAACGTGACACTAATAATGCGTTTATTCTTACTATTTATACATGATACTAAAAATATGCTTTATTTTTAATATTTAAAAACATGATATTAAAAATATTTTTTTTCTTACTCTTAATATTCCAACTAATGACCATTTCTATATGTACAATAAAAATAAAATCTTATCATTTGTATATTTCTCCATCATAACATTCTTAACATAATGACATTTTTATTAACATGACATTTTTATATAACTTACATTACTAACTAAAATGACATATTTATTTTAACTAAACATTCCTAATAAGAGTGATGATTCTAAATTAATACAACGTTTCTAAACAAATGATGTTTATATTAACATGACGCTAAAAAAATATCCTTATTCACATATATTAATATGATGCTAAAAATATAATTATTTCTAGTATAACACAATGACGCTAAGTTCATACTTGTTTTTAGTGAAAATACACAACCCAAATTTTATATGTTTGATGTCAACATATAATTTCAACATAAATTATTTAAAAATAGAGTTTTTATTTTCTACCTCAATTTCTTAACAAACTTCATAAAAATAAGATTTTAAAATTGGTCCAAAATTCCGGGTTGTTACAATCTCCCCCACTTAAGAACTTTTCGTCCTCGAAAAGGAGCGTAGCTAAAAATTGTAAAATTAACTATCTTAATTTTAAATTTTAATGGTAGATTATCTTTTCAAAATATACATAACTTTATATATATAAAAATCGTATTTCAAAGAATAGATTATAAATATCAAAAATCCGTTAATTATAAATTCGTAACTCTTAACTCGTTCTAGGGCATTACTAACCCCATCTCTAACGAGTTTACTCATTCTAGGATACTGCTGATCCTATCTCTAATGAGTATTCTTATTGGACATTACTAATCCAATCTCTGATGAGTCTTTTGTTCAGTTCTAACAAGTTGTACCCCAAAGATTTGAGCTAACCAGAGCTCTGATACCAACTGTAACGACCCGCAAATTCCCGCCCTTTGGATCGACCATAAACCACACAGGTCTGACCCAAAAAGTGGAAACCTACGAATGCTTTAACTTTGGGAATACAATATATCAGAACAGTAACAACAGACTTTTATTAACATTATAATAACGTTACATCAGAGTACAGAATATCAGAGTACGAATAAATATATTACAGCGGAAGATAAAATAACAATACTTTTTAATACAATGCAGCGGAAGAATTTTCTAAGCTTTGGACACAGCTTTAAGCTTCGATCCAGGATCCTGCTAACAAGATAAATATCTGCAAACAAGCTACTCGACTGCCCGTGTGGAAAATATGGGCACCCGAGTTTGCTAGTGAAACAAACTACAGGTCAGTCATGGGACTGGTATGAGAAATCTAAATTAGCCTATTAATTAAAATGGCTAATCACAGGACCACGCCGCTAACGCGGAACGGGTTTACTCCATTGGATTGCCAGTGTATAAACAAGCAATCAAAAATGCAACAATCAACATGCAGTTCCAATCTACCCATTTAGGATTAATCCCTAAATTAAGATTTCAAAATCCAATTCAATTTACAGAAATTATTTCTTTGGACTTTATTTCCCAATTTCTTTTATTTCAAATCGTTTGGAATATATATCTAGCTTTTGTAATATCAAAGTAGATTTCACTTCGGGATTAGAAAACAAAACATTTGGAAATATGAATTCCAAAACATAATAATGCATAAAAACAAATATGCAACCAAATATCGGGTTTCCCTTAGACAAGGCAAAGGGCACGCACCTAAGCAACTCGATATATATATATGTGCACCTCTCACTATGGAGCAGGCTACACTAACCACTGACCAGTACAGTCGGTCAGGGTCATTCAACCAACCCACACTTTTAGTCGTTCGGGTCACCAAAATCTTTAGCCACATACTAAATCATTTTTATATCCCGAAGTGGAAAAATCATTTCAAAACATAATAATCACAAGTATAATCAAATCTATATAGGTTTATGCTTTCAAATCATTTTGAAATTATTGGGTTTAGTCCTCGAAATTCTTTCTGTTTTAAAAAACATTTTATAAAACATTCCCTGTCCAAAATCGGGAATAATTCTTCTTTTACTTAAGAAAATCACTTTTCAAAATCATTCATTAATTTTGAAATAAACAATCGCTAAACACCTTATAGTCAAATCGTGAAGTGTTTCACAAGGTGTTAGCATACATATAATTCTACCCACCAAAAGTTAAAAAAAAAACATAATTTGCTCATAAACTGGTCGAGCACAATCCATTAAATCAATCAGTCATAACATGTCAATTTTATATGTTGTACACATATGTTAAAAAATCATCTTTTTAACAAACTAATAATTATTTCTTGCATTACATTAAAAATGTAAGCTTTTCTCTTATTCTTATACTACATTAAAAATATACTCTTTTAATTTCATTCTTTTTGATGTAAACAATTCACATTAAAAATATAAACTTTTAACGTAAACAATTTAACGCTAAAATATGTTCTTATAATGATGCTAAAAATATGCTCTTCTTATTACGCTAAAATATAATTTTTTTATCGCACTAAAAATATGTCCTTTTTAATAACGTCAAAATACGTTCTTTTAATGCGAACAGAAATATGTTCTTTTAATTCGAACAAAAATATGTTCTTTTAATTCGAGCAAAAATATGTTCTTTTAAATTTGAGCAAAACGATATTAAAAAGTTGATCTTTTTAATATGAACAAACGGTATTAAAAAGTGGTTCTTTTTAATATGAACAAAACGATGTTACAATTTTCCACAACAACTTCAATAACCAATTGTGATAAATTTGGTGTAACTATATCCAACATATACGAATGCAAATTTTAAAACGCACACATCCTAAGGAACCATTCGTGCATATATATAAATATTCCCAACATATACAATTTCAAATTTCAAACACATAAATCCTAAGGAACAATTCGTATATATATACATATATATATATATAAATCTCCGCAAAGATGAGATTTTTATCGTATTAACAATTCTGAATATAAATGAAATGAAATAAAATAAACCTCAAGATGAGATTTTCACATCCCACACTTGAAACTGAATAAAAATGAATCCCACGATGGAACTTTTACATCCCACTCTTGGAACAAAATAAAATGAATCACACGATGGAACTTTTACATCCCACTCTTGGAACAAAATAAAATGAATTCAAAAATGGAACTTTTACACCTCAACTTTTATAACGTGTAAGCAACATGAGATTTTTACATCCCACGCTAGTAACACGAGCCGCAAAGATGAGAGTTTTATCCCACGTTTGAAAATAAAGGAAAATAAATTCAAGATGGAATTTTGACATCCCACAGCTTGAAAATAAAAGAAAATAACATCAAGATGGAATTTTGACATCCCACAGCTTGAAAATAAAAGAAAATAACATCAAGATGGAATTTTTGACATCCCACAGCTTGAAAATAAAAGAAAATAACATCAAGATGGAATTTTGACATCCACAGCTTGAAAATAAAAGAAAATAACATCAAGATGGAATTTTGACATCCCACAGCTTGAAAATAAAAGAAAATAACATCAAGATGGAATTTTGACATCCCACAGCTTGAAAATAAAAGAAAATAACATCAAGAAGGAATTTTGACATCCTACAGCTTGAAAATAAAAGAAAATAACATCAAGATGGAATTTTGACATCCCACAGCTTGAAAATAAAAGAAAATAACATCAAGATGGAATTTTGACATCCCACAGCTTGAAAATAAAAGAAAATAACATCAAGATGGAATTTTGACATCCCACAGCTTGAAAATAAAAGAAAATAACATCAAGATGGAATTTTGACATCCCACAGCTTGAAAATAAAAGAAAATAACATATGAAAATAAACAACACGTCATACAAAGAAAATGAACAGTATTCGCGTGTTCACAGATCCTATCCCACAGATCTGGAATATAATAATTATAATTTTCATCGCGTATTCACAAATTTAGAATCTCAATTTATTATGAGATTTATCGCATCAAACCAAGCGAATATATTTTCCATAACAACAATAATACATAAATAACATCTAAGTTATCACAGCGTAGAATAACACATACATATATGATTATAAATGCGAACATCAATAATTAAAGTATAATAATTTAAATAAAATAAATAGGATTTCTCACAGACAATTATTTAACAGTAAATAAAAATAATTAAATTCAGAAATCTCACCTTGCGTGGATAAGGGTAGAGACAAGAACAAGCAAAATTTTATTTTGGAAATCCTCTTCTCTTTCTTTTGAACTTTCTTTTGAAGAGAAAGAGAAAAGAGAAGAAAGAAGAAAGTAAAAGAAGAGGAACGAAGAAAGGTTTTATTCTAATAAAACTTAGTATACAACACATGAAGGAGGTACCATGCTTATATAGCTGCATTAGCCAAGGCCAAGGGGATTATTCTACGATGTGGGACAAAACTCCATTTCAAAAATAACACCTAAACAAAGTAGCTTAGTGTGAACGCGTGCGAAGGAATTTGCAAAAAGAACCCCTTATTTAATAGCTCCAACTCATATTAAAAAGAAAAAAAAACTTTTGTATGTTTTATCTTATTCAACCTTGTATGTTTTATTATTATTATTATTATTTAAATTAACAAGAACGTGTTTTCCTTCATTTCTTTTATTACATTAAAATCTAATCTCTTCTTTCATTACATGATTCAACGTGACACTAAAAATGCGTTTATTCTTACTATTTATACATGATACTAAAAATATGCTTTATTTTTAATATTTAAAAACATGATATTAAAAATATTTTTTTTCTTACTCTTAATATTCCAACTAATGACCATTTCTATATGTACAATAAAAATGAAATCCTATCATTTGTATATTTCTCCATAATAACATTCTTAACATAATGACATTTTTATTAACATGACATTTTTATATAACTTACATTACTAACTAAAATGACATATTTATTTTAACTAAACATTCCTAATAAGAGTGATGATTCTATATTAATACTACGTTTCTAAACAAATGATGTTTATATTAACATGACGCTAAAAAAATATCCTTATTCACATATATTAATATGATGCTAAAAATATAATTATTTCTAGTATAACACAACGACGCTAAGTTCATACTTGTTTTTAGTGAAAATACACAACCCAAATTTTATATGTTTGATGTCAACATATAATTTCAACATAAATTATTTAAAAATAGAGTTTTTATTTTCTGCCTCAATTTCTTAACAAACTTCATAAAAATAAGATTTTAAAATTGGTCCAAAATTCCGGGTTGTTACAATCTGTAACACCCCGCCTCCGCTAGGGTCACTCGCAAGGGAATGCACTAGCTTTAGAGGGGCATTATTGGTAAACATGCACAGAAATATCACAAGACAGAACATATAAAATAGCGGAAGTAAAATCAAACTTTCATAACATGAATAAATAAGGTCTAAAGCCTTTTACATCAGAGTACATCAAAACCTGTCTTGCAATAGTAAAGAAGCATAAAGACATTTTCGAAAATTATTCCCCAAGTAAAACAGTAAAGTAGCCATAGCCAAGAAAAGTCCAAGCCATCCATGATGACCTTCAAGCAGAAGAAGTCCGAATTAAACAACAGTATTTCCTCCCTGTAACCTGGGGGGGAACGGAATACAAGAAGCGAAACAAAACGGGTCAGTCAAAAAGACTGAGTAAGCCCTATCTACTATCAGCATAAAAACTAGTAAAGTTAACTGACATGAGAAACTGAGATGAACATAAGCATGATGACAAGATAGATAAGCTAAATCAAAATAACAGGACGAACTACTGAACTCAGATAAACTAAGGTGTCATGATAAATTACGATGTCAAGATAAAACAAGGTATCCCATCGTCAGTGTAACGACCCGCGTTCTACGCACCATAGGATCGTAGAATATTTATTTCTTTCACATACGAAGTCGTATGGTCATGTAACTTTGGGAGACGACTATTGGGGTCATTTCCCATGTTCATGATTTTTCCCGATTTTTAAATGACCATTTTACCCCTAGTTGGCACTGTTTTGGCCATAACTTTTGACTGGAAATGAATTTTTACCTGAAACCACTTCCATTGGCTTCGAATGATGGTTTCTCTTTCCGTAGAGTGGTCACATTAGCCAAACGGACACACCGTTTGGGAGATATGGCTGAAACAAGTTCCAGATGGTGAAAAACAGCTTAGTTGGGCTTAACCGGGTGATTAGCAGCTAGGCCCAAGGGGAATTTCGGGTTTAGAGGTATAGGAGGTCTGATTAGGGTTAGGTTATCACTTTCATTTCAGTTTTGAGCCGCCACAAACCTCCTTGAGATCCTAGTAATGGCTTCCTACATCTAAAACACCCCAAATCACTCTCTAATTGAAGATTAGGCTTAGCAACACCAAATTAAGGAGAAAAAGCACCAAAGCAAGGTTGGAACTGCTGTTAGACATCAGTATTCGCCCCAAATCAGAGGAGTTTCAGTTCTGAGAATTTCATTTGTGGCCAAGGTGAGTGATAGCATCATTTTGACACTAATTACGGTTAATTAAGGGTAATTAGTGAAGATTAGCGAATTTATACGTAAATAAATTCTGGAAAAATTCTTAAAATTCTAAAATAATGTTTTAAGGCTCTGTTAGAAATTTGAGATAATTTCGATGTGTTTTGCTAATTGTATGCCTAAACATGATTAAGAGTGCTTAAGGGAAAATATGAAGTTTTAGCTACTTTTGATCCATTTTGATTCATTTGAATTGTTGGATGTTGTTTGTGGTTGTTATTACATGTTGCTATCACCCTGTGGTATGTTCCATGATTGATTAGAATAGTTAAATTGCTCGAAAACGTCGTCGAATGGCGTAGAAAGCTTGCTGGAAAATTGCAGAAGTGTGCAGGTTCCGAACCGGTTCGGATCGGAGAAAGGGGGTCGGATCGGATTTGTGAACTGACCAAGGGGATTCGAACTGGATTGGAACTTGTCGCTGGAGAAGGCTTGGCAAAAAGGAAGGCTGTTTACTTAGAGTTGGGGTGGACAAGGGGATCGGATCGGAGTAAGCTAGGGAGCGGAGCAGATCGGATCGGAAGAATGATTGGAGGCCAGATCGGATCGACTTGGAGATGCAGGGCTCGGATCGGATGCAAACACTCGGGAGAACTAGCAAGAGGGAAAGCCACACGGATCAGATGGCAAGGAGGGATCGGATCGGAATACGTGAAGCAATAAGCTAGGGACCGGAGCGCTGGAAGGAAGGACACCCGACCCGACCTGGAGGAGGACCCCGACCCGACCCGGAGCGAAGTACCCGACCTGAATCGAATGAAAGAAGACAAGGAGAAGTACCCGAACCCAGAGGAAGGTGGCACTCCGAACCGAACCGAGCATGGGTGACCGAACCGAACCGAATTCTAGAGCTGCTACTGCACGACAACTTTTCTGAAGACCCACTCCAATTCGACCAAACCCGAGATGCAAAGGAAGTCCAAATGAGAAGTTAGAGCTTAAGATTCAGATGGGAATCAACGAGCTCACTTCATGATTGGGCTTTGCTGCGGGACGCGTGCCAAGGAGTTATCGACACCTATAGCTTTGGACCACTATGGTAGGAGGTACGAAGGCGGATTCAGGGCCATTATGGCATTGGTAGAACCAAGGGCTATGACCAATGAAGTGGGTCATTGAAATGTTTGGTCATGACTCCAAGTGTTTGGCTTGGTCACAGCAGGGTTTCTACAAGTCGGGATTCGTCGTTACCTCAGTTTGTCTAGTGTTCCAAAGTGGTAGATGCCGTACGCTTTACGCACTGAGTGAGAGATGTGAGGATGGTTGCCATGGATGATTTGTTTGCTATCATTGTGACATGCACACCCCACCCCCGTATTCTTACACTATTTATTATGGCACCTTGGAGTATTGTACGGTATGTGGTACTAACTCTTTGGTTGCAGGTCCAGGTTCAGGTATGGTTTAGTATACCTGTTATTATTCTGTTTAGATGCTTATCGCTCATACCAGGCTTTATGTCTGACCCAGAGTTTTATGTCTCCTCTTATTACTCTGGGTGCTCACACGAGCAGACTAGAGACAGGTTAGCTGGTGATGCACGGGTAGATGATCCGGAGACGAGCAGGAGGCTTCCACGTGATATATATATATATATATTTAGTATTCTCCCTGTGTTGTTGAAGATCACTGCTTGGGCATTGTTGGTGTATCTTCTACTTCAGCTTTCTTTGTTTAGAGACAGTAAATTTGGAAAATTGTAATAAGCTGTATTTGGATTTCCGCTGCTTTGATGATTGATGTTGATTTTAGTTATCAGCTTATGCACTGTCTCGCCTGTTTGTGTCAAGTATGTTATTATTATATTTTATTCCATGCGCTGTGAGACATTCTGCAGGTTTCTTTGATTAGCTCATTTCCTCCTTTCCTTTCTTTTGACGACCGTCTTGTGCTAGTCGGGCATGTGTACAGCGCACTTTTGGAGGAAACGCAGGCTGGTGCGAGGCGGCCGTCACACTTGGTATCAGAGCTCTAGGTTGCGTAGTTAACCTAGGGAAGTTATTAGGGAGAGATATTATACGTATACGAGAGAGCGTATTTGTGATTACTTTGGTTTTTTTTTAAAAAGCTATATATATATACTATTAGTAGTATAAGGGTGAAGTCATACTGCACTAACACCACTATGGAGTCGTTAATCATTTCATTTTTTCAGATTGACGATGAGCCGATATGTTAGAGGTACCGGTAGAGGGGCCAATAATGGGAATGCTGCTGACATGAGGACGATGTTTACTGACCTCATGAGAGAGATGCTTAGAGATGTTCGGAGGGCAGCTCCCAATGATGGAAATGGTGATGGTCCAATAGTGCAGGCGCCAAGAGTCGACTTCGCCAAGCTGAATAAGGATTATACTAGCCTTGGTGGGAAACCGTTCCATGGAACGGAGTCGGCTACGGACGTTCAGGATTGGTTGGATAGTTGCGAACGTATCTTCGAGGATTTGGGTATCGAGGATGCGATGAAGAGGAAGCTAGCGTCCCGTCAGCTGCAAGGGCGGGCAATGAATTGGTGGAATGCTATAAAGGCAGCTACTCCCGAAGATCAGATTACTTGGGAGCAGTTTAAGGCTCGCTTTAGCGAGAAGTTCATTCCAGCTGCTCAGAAGTCAATGTTGTTTAAGAAATTCTTGGAGCTCAAGCAGAATGGCAGGGCTGTCTCGGAGTATATTGCTGAATTTGATACTTTGTCAAAATATGGGTTATCTCTTATAGATACTACCGAGAAAAAGAATGAGAAATTTATAACTGGTTTGGATCTGTACTTGGGGGAAAAACTTATTAACCACATCGATGAGACGTTTGAATCGATTGTGGGGAAAGCGTTAAGGTCAGAAAGTCTCTACCCTAAGCCGAAGACTGAAGTTGCATCCGCAGAAGAGCCAAAGCCACAAGCTAGTGGTGGAGGCAAAGGTGGTCCCCAGAATAAGAGAAAGCAGAATCAGGCTAAGGATGGCCAGAAGAAAAAGAATAAGCAAGAAGTGGAGTGCTTCAGCTGTGGTAAGAAGGGCCATTATGCTAGTAATTGTCGGGCCAAGCCAGCGGATAGGAAGTGCTTCAATTGTGGTCAATTGGGACATCACAAGGACAAGTGTCCGCAGCCCCCTAAGGATAAGCAAATGGTGAAAGCATATGCTCTTAATGCTATTCCTTCTTCGTCGAATGCCCCAACTGCGGCGGAGAAGGGAAAGAATGTCGTCATTCAAGGTATGCTTTCTGTTTATGATGTTCCTGTTAGAGTTTTGTTTGATACCGGAGCTTCCAGTTCTTTCATATCTAGTGACCTGGTAGATAGGTTGGGATTGGAGCCCGAGATTGTCGATAGACCTTTAGTAGTGACGAACCCGATTGGTGGTTCGACTAGCCTTACCATGATTTGTCGTAATGTGGTCTTATCGAGTCATGGATGCATGTTTGTTTGTGATTGCTTTGTTTTGGGCTTTACTGGGTTTGGCATTATTTTGGGGGTAGATTGGCTCCAAAGATACGGGGTGGTGGTAGACTGTGAGGGCTTGTTGGTGACAGCTAGAGCGGATGATGGGCGGAGGATAGTGTTTGGTGGTCTACCCAGTAAGGGGGTATTGGCTAGTTTTCTAAACTCCCTCGACATTCTGCATAGTGAGTTGTCAGGTTTGCCCGTTGTTGGCCAGTATCCGGATGTTTTCGAAGAAGTGACCGGACTTCCACCACACCGAGAGATTGAGTTTCGTATTGATTTGGTAAAAGATGCCAGACCTATAGTGATGCCACTTCGTCGTATGGCACCAAGGGAGCAGCGAGAGCTCGAGGTGCAAGTCAGCGATCTTTTGAAGAAGGGATTTATCAGAAAGAGTGTTTCTGAATGGGGGGCACCAGTTGTGTTTGCTACCAAGGCGGACGGTTCCCTTCGTTTGTGTGTAGACTACCGCGAGTTGAATAAAGTGACGAGGAAGAACAAGTATCCTCTACCACGGATAGATGATTTGTTTGATCAGTTGAGTGGCGCGAGAGTATTTTCTCAGTTGGATCTCGCGACAGGTTTTCATCAGCTTAGAGTGGAAGCTGAGAGTATAGCTAAAACGGCATTTCGAACGCCGTCTGGGTTTTATGAATGGTTGGTTATGCCATTTGGACTGACTAATGCCCCGGCATATTTTGTGGACCTTATGAATAGGGTATTCAGAGATCAGCTGAATAAGTCTGTCCTTGTGTTCGTTGATGATATTTTGGTCTATTCAAGGACAGAGGAGGAACACAAGGAACATTTAAGAGTAGCGATGGAGGTGTTGAGAAAACACCAATTGAAAGCAAAGTTTTCTAAGTGTCACTTCTGGAAGAGGGAAGTGAGGTTCTTGGGCCATGTTGTATCAGAGAGTGGTATTGCCGTGGACCCAGCAAAGGTGGCTACGGTACAAGATTGGCCTACGCCCAAGAATGCAACAGATGTAAGAAGTTTCTTGGGATTAGCGGGATATTATCGTAAGTTTATCCAAGGTTTCTCCAAGATAGCAGCACCATTGACCCAGTTGACCAAGAAGAATCAAGCTTTTGTCTGGGATGAGAGGTGCGAGAATGCATTTAAAAGTCTAAAGGACAAGTTGACAAGCGCACCAGTGTTAGTCATTCCTAAGGGGGATGAAGAGATGACGGTATACACGGATGCTTGTGGTACCGGGCTGGGTGCTGTATTGATGCAAGGCGGTAGGGTCGTAGCCTATGCAAGTCGGCAATTGAAACCGCACGAGAGAAGATACCCTACCCATGATTTAGAATTGGCAGCGATCGTGTTCGCGTTAAAGATGTGGAGACACTATCTCTTGGGAGAAAGATTTGAGCTGTTTACAGATCATAAGTCGTTGAAGTACCTGTTCTCCCAGAAGGATTTGAATCTCCGTCAGCAGAGATGGTTAGAGTTCTTAGCTTCCTATGATTTTGACATCGCATACACACCAGGAAAGGGCAATGCGGTGGCTGATGCATTGAGTAGAAGACATGCCAGCTTAGGGGCCATGTTCCTTGAATGGAAGCAACTGGAGTTTATCGCGGGGTTTGATTTCAGACCAAAGTGCGAATTGGATCCAGAAATGTTAGCGAATTGACGGTCAGACCCACTTTGATTGAGCGGATCGGCTCTAGTCAGAGGGACGATACTAACCTATTGGAAATCATCTCCAAGTTAGAGATGGGTATTGATGAGGAGGTGAACAAGTATGGGCTTGATCGAGATAGATGGCTTAGAAAGAATGGAAAGCTTGTTGTACCCAATGTCAATGGATTGAGGGATGAAGTGCTTAGAGAATGTCATCACTCAAAGCTGACTATACACCCCGGTGGTAATAAGATGTATCGAGATATGAAGCAGACTTACTACTGGGAAGGAATGAAACGAGACGTTGGGAAGTTTATATCCAAATGCATGAATTGCCAGCTAGTTAAAGCCGAGCAAAAGAAGCCTAGTGGGTTGTTGCAACCATTAGATATTCCCGAATGGAAATGGGAGCAAGTCTCGATGGATTTCATCGATGGTTTACCAAGGACTAGATCGGGATATGACGGCATTTGGGTAATTGTAGATCGACTGACTAAAAGTGCAAGGTTTATACCAGTCAAATCGACCAGAACGGCAGCTAAGTTAGCAGAGTTGTATATGAAGTGGGTAGTGAGATTTCATGGGGTACCTAAAAGCATTGTGAGCGACCGAGACCCGTTGTTCACTAGTGGGTTTTGGAGGAGCTTGCAAGAGGCGCTAGGGTCAGAGTTGCATCTCAGTACCGCATATCATCCTCAGACCGACGGTCAGACGGAAAGGGTGAATCGTATTTTAGAATATCTCTTGAGAGCATGTATATTGGATTTTGGAGGATCATGGGATGACCATTTGCATCTAGTAGAGTTTGCATATAATAATAGCTACCAATCCAGTATCGGTATGGCTCCGTTTGAAGCTTTGTACGGAAGGCCGTGTAACTCACCATCATGTTGGATAGAGACTGGCGAGAAGTTTATGCTTGGACCAGATGTGGTGAGGGAAACTTCAGATAAGATCAAGATCATTCAGCAACGAATGAAGGCAGCCCAAGATAGGCAGAAGAGTTATGCTGATAAGAGGCGAAGAGACTTAAAATTCTCCGTTGGTGACTTGGTGTTTGTCAAGATTTCCCCGTTGAAGAGCGTAATACGATTTGGCAGGAGAGGCAAGTTGGCACCAAGATTTGTTGGCCCATTCCCTATTCTTGAACTAGTCGGGAATTTGGCATATAGGATTGACTTACCAGAGAAGATGGCGGGAGTTCATAACGTATTTCATGTTTCCCAACTAAGGAAGTTCGTTCACGACTCAGATATGACTATTTCACCTGATCAGTTAGAGGACTTCGAAGTAGAACCCGAGGCGGTTGGGAACCGCAAGCCGGCCCGTATTGTCGAGTACGACATGAAACAACTTCGAAGGAAGGCGGTGAAGCTAGTCAAGGTACAGTGGAGCGAGGACGAGAGTGATTGTACTTGGGAAACAGAGGAGGACATAAGGAAGAAGTATCCAGAACTCTTTGTCTGGTAAGATTTTGACTTCGATTTAGTTTTTCCGCATGCTAGGATAGGCTTGTTTGCTTGTTTTGCATATTTGATTGTTGTATATGGTTGTTAGGCATGCGGGATCCTTTGTATGTTTTGGGTTAAGGAATTTCGGGGGCGAAATTTCTTAAGGGGGGAAGAGTGTAACGACCCGCGTTCTACGCACCATAGGATCGTAGAATATTTATTTCTTTCACATACGAAGTCGTATGGTCATGTAACTTTGGGAGACGACTATTGGGGTCATTTCCCATGTTCATGATTTTTCCCGATTTTTAAATGACCATTTTACCCCTAGTTGGCACTGTTTTGGCCATAACTTTTGACTGGAAATGAATTTTTACCTGAAACCACTTCCATTGGCTTCGAATGATGGTTTCTCTTTCCGTAGAGTGGTCACATTAGCCAAACGGACACACCGTTTGGGAGATATGGCTGAAACAAGTTCCAGATGGTGAAAAACAGCTTAGTTGGGCTTAACCGGGTGATTAGCAGCTAGGCCCAAGGGGAATTTCGGGTTTAGAGGTATAGGAGGTCTGATTAGGGTTAGGTTATCACTTTCATTTCAGTTTTGAGCCGCCACAAACCTCCTTGAGATCCTAGTAATGGCTTCCTACATCTAAAACACCCCAAATCACTCTCTAATTGAAGATTAGGCTTAGCAACACCAAATTAAGGAGAAAAAGCACCAAAGCAAGGTTGGAACTGCTGTTAGACATCAGTATTCGCCCCAAATCAGAGGAGTTTCAGTTCTGAGAATTTCATTTGTGGCCAAGGTGAGTGATAGCATCATTTTGACACTAATTACGGTTAATTAAGGGTAATTAGTGAAGATTAGCGAATTTATACGTAAATAAATTCTGGAAAAATTCTTAAAATTCTAAAATAATGTTTTAAGGCTCTGTTAGAAATTTGAGATAATTTCGATGTGTTTTGCTAATTGTATGCCTAAACATGATTAAGAGTGCTTAAGGGAAAATATGAAGTTTTAGCTACTTTTGATCCATTTTGATTCATTTGAATTGTTGGATGTTGTTTGTGGTTGTTATTACATGTTGCTATCACCCTGTGGTATGTTCCATGATTGATTAGAATAGTTAAATTGCTCGAAAACGTCGTCGAATGGCGTAGAAAGCTTGCTGGAAAATTGCAGAAGTGTGCAGGTTCCGAACCGGTTCGGATCGGAGAAAGGGGGTCGGATCGGATTTGTGAACTGACCAAGGGGATTCGAACTGGATTGGAACTTGTCGCTGGAGAAGGCTTGGCAAAAAGGAAGGCTGTTTACTTAGAGTTGGGGTGGACAAGGGGATCGGATCGGAGTAAGCTAGGGAGCGGAGCAGATCGGATCGGAAGAATGATTGGAGGCCAGATCGGATCGACTTGGAGATGCAGGGCTCGGATCGGATGCAAACACTCGGGAGAACTAGCAAGAGGGAAAGCCACACGGATCAGATGGCAAGGAGGGATCGGATCGGAATACGTGAAGCAATAAGCTAGGGACCGGAGCGCTGGAAGGAAGGACACCCGACCCGACCTGGAGGAGGACCCCGACCCGACCCGGAGCGAAGTACCCGACCCGAATCGAATGAAAGAAGACAAGGAGAAGGACCCGAACCCAGAGGAAGGTGGCACTCCGAACCGAACCGAGCATGGGTGACCGAACCGAACCGAATTCTAGAGCTGCTACTGCACGACAACTTTTCTGAAGACCCACTCCAATTCGACCAAACCCGAGATGCAAAGGAAGTCCAAATGAGAAGTTAGAGCTTAAGATTCAGATGGGAATCAACGAGCTCACTTCATGATTGGGCTTTGCTGCGGGACGCGTGCCAAGGAGTTATCGACACCTATAGCTTTGGACCACTATGGTAGGAGGTACGAAGGCGGATTCAGGGCCATTATGGCATTGGTAGAACCAAGGGCTATGACCAATGAAGTGGGTCATTGAAATGTTTGGTCATGACTCCAAGTGTTTGGCTTGGTCACAGCAGGGTTTCTACAAGTCGGGATTCGTCGTTACCTCAGTTTGTCTAGTGTTCCAAAGTGGTAGATGCCGTACGCTTTACGCACTGAGTGAGAGATGTGAGGATGGTTGCCATGGATGATTTGTTTGCTATCATTGTGACATGCACACCCCACCCCCGTATTCTTACACTATTTATTATGGCACCTTGGAGTATTGTACGGTATGTGGTACTAACTCTTTGGTTGCAGGTCCAGGTTCAGGTATGGTTTAGTATACCTGTTATTATTCTGTTTAGATGCTTATCGCTCATACCAGGCTTTATGTCTGACCCAGAGTTTTATGTCTCCTCTTATTACTCTGGGTGCTCACACGAGCAGACTAGAGACAGGTTAGCTGGTGATGCACGGGTAGATGATCCGGAGACGAGCAGGAGGCTTCCACGTGATATATATATATATATATTTAGTATTCTCCCTGTGTTGTTGAAGATCACTGCTTGGGCATTGTTGGTGTATCTTCTACTTCAGCTTTCTTTGTTTAGAGACAGTAAATTTGGAAAATTGTAATAAGCTGTATTTGGATTTCCGCTGCTTTGATGATTGATGTTGATTTTAGTTATCAGCTTATGCACTGTCTCGCCTGTTTGTGTCAAGTATGTTATTATTATATTTTATTCCATGCGCTGTGAGACATTCTGCAGGTTTCTTTGATTAGCTCATTTCCTCCTTTCCTTTCTTTTGACGACCGTCTTGTGCTAGTCGGGCATGTGTACAGCGCACTTTTGGAGGAAACGCAGGCTGGTGCGAGGCGGCCGTCACAGTCAGGTTCCTATCAAGTATAATATTCCCAAGATATCTATCACGTATAACGTCCCATGGTATATATCCTGTATTTTAGCTCTGCACCTACCATACTAGTATCCCCACTGTATCATGTGTTAACCATGAATGAGCCTTACTCAAAAGTCGTGTAATGGTTCATGTCAACCTAATATATCGCATTTGTAGGTTACTCAACTCGTATGTTTCTTTCCGTGTAAATGTTCAGTTCCTTACCGTAGACCGTACGGGCTTTCCCATGAGGTTCTATACTACTCCGATGTAATTCCATGATCCTTAAGCTCGTTTGGACTGTTACCCTAGACCTAGCTAGGCTTTCCCAACATGAATCATCGTTTGTGCAACTAGGACTTATGCCACCTAGGACCACTAGTGATTATGCTTACCTATTGCACGTTTTCGTATTTCGGTTTGGGTTCAACCACCAAGGGCCACTAGGAATTACGCTAACCGTCAACCGCGCCCTTTTTCCCACGCATTCATCGTGAATCGTTTTTCCATGACTGTATGCACATGTATCACATCGTGCCATTCGAGTCCTGTCACAGGGCAGATCAAGAAATACAAGACTCGGTCGGGAGCTTTCGATTTATCTGCCGATGCAGATGCTAAGGTCTGTTTTTCCTATATGTGGCTATGGTCCCACGAGACCACTCCCTCAACTAGTGAAAGACAAGACAGGATAAATCCTGTATGAGAACACACTACTGGCCAACCCACATCCTAGCCTTACCGCAACCATAATTAGATAGCAATTATGGTATTTTGGGTGTTCTCTGCCTTTCCGTACGTACACGCTTGACCAAAGATGGTAGGTAGCCTGACGAAATGCTATCTAGGGCACTACCGTGTATCGTCGACTATCCCCTATCCATCCCCGTCTTTAGGTCGCTCGTATAGCAACCAAGGCATACTCTTGGTTCTTCTAACGCAGACCTTAACCTCTCATGAGCCTAGTGCGATCACCTGGTAGCTCACAGAGGGATACCAAGAATATCCTCACGTTCCCCGAAGCCGCTGCTTCGTTACCCAGTTCGCTGGAGACTTTATCTAAATCAGATAACTTGCTCCTACTCGTGTGCTTAAACGATGACCTACCGTATCGGGTTACTCATCCAATCTATGAACTAGTCCAAAATTCCTTGACTAAGAATTATTACTTAGCTATTCTCCAACTAAGGTTTACCACTTAGCTTATTCCCGTTATTCTTGTTAATTACGTTATCCACCTAATTCTCTGAACTAGGGTTTATATAATGGATTAAGTGTCACTTAAGTTCATGACTTAATCCGTCTACAAATCATGTCAAAATTGGCTAAGTATCCAAGTTCAAGACTTAACCCTACAAACCATGTGTCAAGTTGGTTAAGTATATTAAGCAATTCACGACTTAACCTCGTCCAATTATCATTCTAGATTGGTTAAGTATATATTAACTTGACCCTATCAATTTACTTAGTCAAATCGGTCAAGTGTATTCAAGCGATTCGTGACTTAGCCTTCACGTTATATTGGTTAAGTATTGGTTAACCTAACCACATCAAATTAACGAGTTAGATTGGTTAAGTATAGGTCACTTAACCACATCAAATCATCGTGTTAGATTAGTTAAGTATTTAACTTAACCCCCTTAAACTACCAAGTTGGATTAATTAATTCTAGGCTAACTTAACCCCATCCGATTTCCATGTTTAGATTAGTTAAGTCTAAGTTAACTTAACCCCATCCATTAACTGTATTATACGGTTAAGTGTCATTAAGGAAACTTACTTAACCTTATCATGTGGCATTAATTACTTAATGCACCTCAACCTCTCACATTAGACTTTGTTGTGGTTACTAGTTAAGCCGGTCGGTTCCGGGTAGCTTTACACCACAACTTGGTCTAACCTCGGGTTCAAGCACAACATGACCAACTTCTCACATTGGGTCCTATTGTTTGCAACTACTAGTTAGGCCGGTCGGTTCCGGGTAGCTTTATGTTGCAAACTCAACCCAACCTCGAGTTGGTCACTTTCATGTTTAGTCTAGTGTCATGTTCATATTCAAGTTTTCTTAAGAATATGGGTAGACCTAACTCAATAGGTAAATTCCCAATTCCATAGTATGGGTAGCCCTAAATTAATAGGTAAATTCCCAATTTCATATTTTCTAGCATACTTACATGTCAACTTCCATGTTATATTTCAAGTCATATTTTTAAGTTATATTTTCATGTCATTAGAAATTACCCATAACATAACCCAACGCTTTTAAACTCGCATATACGTTCGCAACAACGTAATGGATTAAAAGAAGAGACTTGACAAAGGCATGACAAAAATGGATATTAAGCCACAAGTTAATCATGGTGGCAAATGAGGCACAAATGCGTTCATTAACTTGCATGTTACATTCTTAAGCCTCAAAAACATGCATAAACCCAAACTTGGCACATAAGCGAGTCATGGTGACAAAAGACATGGAATGATGACTAGTAACTCGCATATATCGTCATATAAGGGTTATGACTTCATATGCAAGTTGACATAAAGGTTATGAGGGTTCTCATGTTGCATAATGCAACATTTCAACATAAAGGTTGTAGCTTTTAGCCCACAAGATCAAGATAATGACTTCATAAACTTGCATGACATGATAGCATGTTTCATACTTAATGATCAAACCCAAACTTGCAACATGAACATTTAACTTCATAGTTAATATCTAAGAGTAGGGAAAGGGCTTACATTGTTATGAAGACACAAAAATATATATAGATTGAGACAAAGCCCTTATGCAATCGAATAAACCCAAAATGCAAGCTCCAATAGAAAATCCCTTGAGCCAAAATGAATCAAAACTCTTGCTTTATGATGTAAATATGGAAACTTGACTTGAATGCAAGCTAATGATGCTCATACAAGCTTGAAAACACTTGTATGCATTGAAAATCTCTCATAGAAATAACTTAGGAATTTTATGAAGAGAGTGGAGGCCATGAGAGTAATAATTTTGCCATAGTTTAGTTGCATGAATGAATAAGGAGGATTTAGGGGTAGGTTAGGGGCTTATTTATAGAGATTAGGAGTGATTAGGACCTTAGGATTAACCCTAGGATCAACCTGGACCATCAGATTTCGAACCAGGCCCAAAAACCTAGCCAAAACAGAAAACAGGTGCACCAGGCAAAACTGCCCGGCCATCATAAGTCGACACCCAAGTCGACAGGGCTGTCGACTTGGGTCATGCCATGTCGACTCCCAAGTCGACAGGGCTGTCGACTTGGGGTGGCTTGCGGGAATTTTCCCGCCTAGCCTTCTAGGCCAAATTTTCGAAATTATAACTCGTTTTTGAACTTGAATTTTCTGAAAACTTCGTCGGACCATAACTTGGTCATACGGACTCTGATTCTCGAAAACTCAGACTCTATTTTGCGTATTTTTCCGAGACGAACGCAATGGCATAGCCCGTTTTACTTGATTCAGAATTCAAAATTAAATTCTGCCTTGATTCTCGTCTTAACATGTTATCGAAATACGGGTTGTTACATTCTCCCCACCTTTTAGGATTTCGTCCCCGAAATCTCCAAGTTAGGAAGAACATATCCTACCATCCATCATTCATCTACTCAAAACATCATCCACAAGCAACCATTGTCCTTAGATGATTTCTAATGCTGTATGAATATATGCAAAACGTGTGTGTACATGTTCCTTAGCTAATGCTAATGATCAGGCCTGAATAATCTTTCTAATGCAAAATATGTATAGTGCCATGAATCCAACATGTATGCAAATAATCCTAGTCATATAGATACTATATGCGTGCACAATCATTCATTCATATGCAACAACCGCATGATAATACATTCGATTTCATCCATAAACAAGTATAAATACTCATGCATATGCAATATGAAATGTGACCGAGTCGAGCTAGTATCTAATGTGTATTCGCGCATCCACGAGCAACCACTTGCAACCATATCAATCATAACATGTTTCAAATACATGTTTACATCCATAGGGTTCTACCTAGGATTCCCTGAAACAGGGTCGAGAAGATAAACAAGACAAACTCCTTACGGGGTTTGTAACAGAAAATAGGACCGAGAGGATGTCCCCAAAAGATAGCCTACAAGTAAGCTCTACAGAAAACAGGGATCAAGGATATACTCCCAAAAAGAGATATCATGCGCGTATCTAGTCTTTGACCATCAAAGTCGTATTTCCTTGAGCTTAATTCCATTGTGTCTTGACCGTCTTTTAACTTCGCGATTTCGTAGCTTCTTATTTCCTGTTTCCATAACATGAGCTGGAACTCATTTCTTCGTTGCCTCTCGTTCCACTTGCACTTATCCTTTTTCTAGAATACTTGGCGCAAACATGACTGCGTACTCATGATCTCATGCAAGCTTTCCAAAATTCACTAGTGAATCTTGGATCTCGTTTATATGCTATAAGGTATTCCATGTAGAAGAACTTTCTCTTGAAAGTAAACAGATGTCAACCAGGTTATCAAGCGTGCACTTACTAGGGTGATCTCTATAACCCATGCATAAATGAAGTAAACCATCCGTCTTATCGGCGAACACCACTCGATCGGGCTTCAAATTTCCAATAAAGGCATCAAGGGATTCTAAGTAACTAGTCATGACAGAACCTCAAAAAGGTTACACGATACTTCGAGGGTATTACCAAGGCTAGTCAAAAGGTCTAACTACCCTCCTATCAAAAACGAGAGTGGCACCCCCTACTGGATAACCACTTCATCCCTAGAATCCATCCATAGCTTATAAACATAAGCATTATTTCCAAACTCAACACTTGGCATAGACATTCTCAAATACAAACAAGTCATGTATAAATGGACTGATTCTCCAATAGGACTTTGAGACAAAAATGGGATTCTCTATTACGCTAGTACTTAAGGTGCAGAGACTCAACTATCGAAGCAGACTTAAATGATACGAAAAACGAAGTCCTAACGGGATGATAGAGAAGAAAAGCTAAACCTTTAACAAGATCGTTACCCTCCTTCCGAGGTACCCTAGAAATGAGAGCATACTATTGCCATCCCGATGATCTTGTCCTTGTCCCATAATACTTAACTATCCGTGTGACGGCCCGCCCCGCACCAGCCTGCATTTCCTCCAAAAGTGCGCTGTACATATGCCAAGCTAGCACAGAACGGTCGCCAAAAGAAAAGAAAGAAGAGAATGAACTAATCAAGGAACCTGTAGAATGTCTCACAGCGCATGGGATAAAATATAATAATAACATACTTGACATAAAACAGGCGAGACAGTGCATAAGCTGATAACTAAAATCAACATCAATCATCAGAGCAGCGGAAATCCATATACAGCTTATTACAATTTTCCAAATTTACTGTCTCTAAACAAAAGAAAGCTAAAGTAGAAGATACACCAACAATGCCCAAGCAGTGATCTTCAACAACACAGGGAGAATATTATGTATATAGTACGTGGAAGCCTCCTGCTCGTCTCCGGATCATCTACCCGTGCATCACCAGCTAACCTGTCTCTAGTCTGCTCGTGTGAGCACCCAGAGTAATAAGAGGAGACATAAAACTCTGGGTCAGACATAAAGCCTGGTATGAGCGATAAGCATCTAAACAGAGTAATAATAGGTATACTAAACCATACCTGAACCTGGACCTGCAACCAAAGAGTTAGTACCACATACCGTACAATACTCCCAGGTGCCATAATAAATAGTGTAAGAATACGGGGGTGGGGTGTGCATGTCACAATGATAGCAAGCAAATCATCCATAGCAACCATCCTCACATCTATCACTCAGTGCGTAAAGCGTACGACATCCACCACTTTGGAACACTAGACAAACTGAGGTAACGACGAATCCCAACTTGTAGAAACCCTGCTGTGACCAAGCCAAACACTTGGAGTCATGACCAAACATTTCAATGACCCACTTCATTGGTCATAGCCCTTGGTTCCACCGATGCCATAATGGCCCTGAATCCGCCTTCGTACCTCCTACCATAGTGGTCCAAAGCTATAGACGTCGATAACTCCTTGGCACGCGTCCCGCAGCAAAGCCCAACTCATGAAGTGAACTCGTTGGTTCCCATCTGGATCCTGAGCTCTAACTTCCCTTTAGACTACCTTTGCATCTCGGGTTCTCAGTCATCACCCTCCGGATCGGTCTTCATTCTGTTCGTAACTTCCTGGTTCGGTTCGCAGTCACCAGCTCGTAGCCATCAACCTCGGATCGGTTCGGATCATCCTTCACGTTCGGGTCGGATCGTGGAAGCCTTCCTGGTTCGGATCGGTCGTGTTGAGCTTCCCCAGGTCGGGTCGGTTCAAGTTCCCCATCTCCATCGGATCGTGATCCTCAGGTCGTGGCGGCCCCCCCTCCAGTGCATAACTCCGGTTCGGGTCGTCTCGTGGTGCTCGGTTCGGTTCGAAAGTGACTACACGGGTCGGGTCGGAGTCTCCAAGTCGCATCGCCATCACTGGTTCGGGTCGCACTATCTGGTCACGAGGGATTCGGATCGTGCAAGCGGGTCGGATCGGGGCGTGGTGCTACGATTCAAGATCTCCTTTGGTCATCATCTCGTGCTCACCATCTTTCAGCGGATCGGGTCGGAGTCCTTACATCGGTTCGGTTTGGGTCTCCCTTATCCGATCCGATCCGGTCAAATACCCTGCAGTTTTCTGCAACTTTCCAGCAACTGTTTACACGCCTCTCGACGGCGTTTTCGACCAATCTAACTATTGGAATCAATCACAAAGCATACCAAAGAGTCAAAGCAACATATAACAGCAACCACAAGCAACAAACAACAATTTAAATGAATCAAAATGGATCAAAAGTGGCCAAAACCTCACATTTTCCTATAATCCCTCTTAATCATGTTTAAGCATACGATTAGCAAAACACATCAAAATTAACCCAAATTTCTAACAGAGCCTTAAAACATTATTTTAGAATTTTAAGAATTTTTCCAGAATTTATTTACGTATAAATTCATTAATCTTCACTAATTACCCTTAATTAACTGTAATTAGTGTCAAAACGATGCTATCACTCACCTTTGCCACAACTAGAACCCCAAAACTGAAATATTCTCTGATTTGGCGCTGTTCCCAATCTTACACAGCAGCTCCACCTCGGTTCTTGTGCTAATACTCCTTGATTCGATGTTTGCTATGCCTAATCTCCAGTTAGAAAGTGATTTTTGGGTGTTTTAGAGAGATTTAGAGAGTGGAGGCCATGGCTAGGTCAAGAGAAATGAAAGTGGCGGCTGGAAAATGTCTAAAGAAATGTTTTCTAACCCTAATCAGCCTCCATATACCCCTAAACCCGAAATTCCCCTTGGGCCTAGCTGCTAATCACCCGGTTAAGCCCAATTAAGCTGTTTTTAACCATCTGAAACTTGTTTCAGCCATATCTCCCAAACGGTGTGTCCGTTTGGCTATTGTGACCACTCTACGGAAAGAGAAACCATCATCCGGAGCCAATGGAAGTGGTTTCAGGTCAAAATTCATTTCCAGTCAAAAGTTATGGCCAAAACAGTACCAACTAGGGGTAAAATGGTCATTTAAAAATAGGGAAAAATCATGAACATGGGAAATGACCCCAATAGTCGTCCCCCAAGGTTACATGACCATACGACTTCGTATGTGAAAGAAATAAATATTCTACGATCCTATGATGCGTAGAATGCGGGTCGTTACACTCTCCCCCCCTTAAGAAATTTCGCCCCCGAAATTCCTTAACCCAAAACATACAAGGGATCCCGCATGCCTAACAACCATATACAACAATCAAATATGCAAAACAAGCAAACAAGCCTATCCTAGTATGCGGAAAACTAAATCGAAGTTAAAATCTTACCAGACAAAGAGTTCTGGATACTTCTTCCTTATGTCCTCCTCTGTTTCCCAAGTACAATCACTCTCGTCCTCGCTCCACTGTACCTTGACTAGCTTCACCGCCTCCCTTCGAAGTTGCTTCATGTCGTACTCGACAATACGGGCCTGCTTGCGGTTCCCAACCGCCTCGGGTTCTACTTCGAAGTCCTCTAACTGATCAGGTGAAATAGTCATATCTGAGTCGTGAACGAACTTCCTTAGTTGGGAAACATGAAATACGTTATGAACTCCCGCCATCTTCTCTGGTAAGTCAATTCTATATGCCAAATTCCCGACTAGTTCAAGAACAGGGAATGGGCCAACAAATCTTGGTGCCAACTTGCCTCTCCTGCCAAATCGTATTACGCTCTTCAACGGAGAAATCTTGACAAACACCTAGTCGCCAACGGAGAATTTTAAGTCTCTTCTTCTCTTATCAGCATAACTTTTCTGCCTATCTTGGGCTGCCTTCATTCGTTGTTGAATGATCTTGATCTTATCTGAGGTTTCCCTCACCACATCTGGTCCAAGCATAAACTTCTCGCCAGTCTCTATCCAACATGATGGTGAGTTACACGGCCTTCCGTACAAAGCTTCAAACGGAGCCATACCGATACTGGATTGGTAGCTATTATTATATGCAAACTCTACTAGATGCAAATGGTCATCCCATGATCCTCCAAAATCCAATATACATGCTCTCAAGAGATCTTCCAAAATACGGTTCACCCTCTCCGTCTGACCGTCGGTCTGAGGATGATATGCGGTACTGAGATGTAACTCCGACCCTAGAGCCTCTTGTAAGCTCCTCCAAAACCCACTAGTGAACAACGGGTCTCGGTCACTCACAATGCTTTTAGGTACTCCATGAAATCTCACTACCCACTTCATATACAATTCTACTAACTTAGCCGCCGTTCTGGTCGATTTGACTGGTATAAACCTTGCACTTTTAGTCAGTCGATCTACAATTACCCAAATGCTGTCATATCCCGATCTAGTCCTTAGTAAACCATCGATGAAATCCATCGAGACTTGCTCCCATTTCCATTCGGGAATTTCTAATGGCTGTAACAAACCACTAGGTTTCTTTTGCTCGGCTTTAACTAACTGGCAATTCATGCATTTGGATATAAACTTCCCAACGTCTCTTTTCATCCCTTCCCAGTAGTAGGTCTGCTTCATATCTCGATACATCTTATTACCACCGGGGTGTATAGTCAGCTTTGAGTGATGACATTCTCTAAGCACTTCATCCCTCAATCCATTGACATTGGGTACAACAAGCTTTCCATTCTTTCTAAGCCATCTATCTCGATCAAGCCCATACTTGTTCACCTCCTCATCGATACCCATCTCTAACTTGGAGATGATTTCCAATAGGTTAGGATCGTCCCTCTGACTAGAGCCAATCCGTTCAATCAAAGTGGGTCTGATCGTCAAACTTGCTAACATTTCTGGGTCCAATTCGCACTTTGGTCTGAAATCAAACCCCGCGATAAACTCCAGTTGCTTCCATTCAAGGAACATAGCCCCTAGGCTGGCATGTCTTCTGCTCAATGCATCAGCCACCGCATTGCCCTTTCCTGGTGTGTATGCGATGTCAAAATCATAGGAAGCTAAGAACTCTAACCATCTCTGCTGACGGAGATTTAAATCCTTCTGGGAGAATAGATACTTGAACGACTTATGATCTGTAAATAGCTCAAATCTTTCTCCCAAGAGATAGTGTCTCCACATCTTTAACGCGAACACGATCGCTGCCAATTCTAAATCATGGGTAGGGTATCTTTTCTCGTGCGGTTTCAATTGCCGACTTGCGTAAGCTACAACCCTACCGCCTTGCATCAATACAGCACCCAGTCCGGTACCACAGGCGTCCGTGTATACCGTCATCTCTTCATCCCCCTTAGGAATGACTAACACTGGTACGCTTGTCAACTTGTCCTTTAGACTTTTGAATGCATTCCCGCACCTTTCATCCCAGACAAAAGCTTGATTCTTCTTGGTCAACTGGGTCAATGGTGCTGCTATCTTGGAGAAACCTTGGATAAACTTACGATAATATCCAGCTAATCCCAAGAAACTTCTTACATCTGTTGCATTCTTGGGCGTAGGCCAATCCTGTACCGTAGCCACCTTTGCTGGGTCCACGGCAATACCATTCTCTGATACGACATGGCCCAAGAACCTCACTTCCCTCTTCCAGAAGTGACACTTAGAAAACTTTGCTTTCAATTGGTGTTTTCTCAACACCTCCATCGCTACTCTTAAATGTTCCTTGTGTTCTTCCTCTGTCCTCGAATAGACCAAAATATCATCAACGAACACAAGGACAAACTTATTCAACTGATCTCTGAATACCCTATTCATAAGATCCACAAAATATGCTGGGGCATTGGTCAGCCCGAATGGCATGACCAACCACTCATAAAACCCAGACGGCGTCCGAAATGCCGTTTTAGCTATACTCTCAGCTTCCACTCTAAGCTGATGAAAACCTGTCGCGAGATCCAACTGAGAAAATATTCTCGCGCCACTCAACTGATCGAACAAATCATCTATCCGCGGTAGAGGATACTTATTCTTCCTCGTCACTTTATTCAACTCGCGGTAGTCTACACACAAACGAAGGGAACCATCCGCCTTGGTAGCAAACACAACTGGTGCTCCCCATTCAGAAACACTCCTTCTGATAAATCCCTTCTTCAAAAGATCACTGACTTGCACCTCGAGCTCTCGCTGCTCCCTTGGTTCCATACGACGAAGTGGCATCACTATAGGTCTGGCATCTTTTACTAAATCAATACGAAACTCAATCTCTCGGTGTGGTGGAAGTCCGGTCACTTCTTCGAAAACATCCGGATACTGGCCAACCACGGGCAAACCTGACAACTCACTATGCGGAATGTCGAGGGAGTTTAGAAAACTAGCCAATACCCCCTTACTGGGTAGACCACCAAACACTATCCTCCGCCCATCATCCGCTCTAGCTGTCACCAACAAGCCCTCACAGTCTACCACCACCCCGTATCTTTGGAGCCAATCTACTCCCAAAATAATGCCAAACCCAGTAAAGCCCAAAACAAAGCAATCACAAACAAACATGCATCCATGACTCGATAAGACCACATTACGACAAATCATGCTAAGGCTAGTAGAACCACCAATCGGGTTCGTCACTACTAAAGGTCTATCGACAATCTCGGGCTCCAATCCCAACCTATCTACCAGGTCACTAGATATGAAAGAACTGGAAGCTCCGGTATCAAACAAAACTCTTACAGGAACATCGTAAACAGAAAGCATACCTTGAATGACGACATTCTTTCCTTTCTCCGCCGCAGTTGGGGCATTCGACGAAGAAGGAATAGCATTAAGAGCATATGCTTTCACCATCTGCTTTTCCTTAGGGGGTTGTGGACACTTGTCCTTGTGATGTCCCATTTGGCCACAATTGAAGCACTTCCTATCCGCTGGCTTGGCCCGACAATTACTAGCATAATGGCCCTTCTTACCACAGCTGAAGCACTCCACATCTTGCTTATTCTTTTTCTTCTGGCCATCCTTAGCCTGATTCTGCTTTCTCTTATTCTGGGAACCACCTTTGCCTCCACCACTAGCTTGTGGCTTTGGCTCATCTGCGGATGCAACCTCAGTCTTCGACTTAGGGTAGAGACTTTCTGATCTTAACGCTTTCCCCACAATCGATTCAAACGTCTCATCGATGTGGTTAATAAGTTTTTCCCCCAAGTACTGATCCAAACCAGTTATGAATTTCTCATTCTTTTTCTCGGCAGTATCTATAAGAGATAACCCATATTTTGACAAAGTGTCAAATTCAGCAATATACTCCGAGACAGCCCTGCCATTCTGCTTGAGCTCCAAGAATTTCTTAAACAACATTGACTTCTGAGCAGCTGGAATGAACTTCTCGCTAAAGCGAGCCTTGAACTGAACCCAAGTAATCTGGTCTTCGGGAGTAGCTGCCTTTATAGCGTTCCACCAATTCATTGCCCGCCCTTGCAGCTGACGGGACGCTAGCTTTCTTTTCATCGCATCCTCGATACCCAAATCCTCGAAGATACGTTCGCAACTATCCAACCAATCTTGAACATCCGTGGCCGACTCCGTTCCGTGGAACAGCTTCCCACCAAGACTAGTATAATCCTTATTCAGCTTGGCGAAGTCGACTCTTGGCGCCTGCACTATTGGACCACCACCATTTCCACCATTGGGAGCTGCCCTCTGCACATCTCTAAGCATCTCTCTCATGAGGTCAGTAAACATCGTCCTCATGTCAGCAGCATTCCCATTGTTGGCTCCCCTACCAGCACCTCTAGTATATCGGCTCATCGTCAATCTGAAAAAGGAAATGATTAACGATTCCATAGTGGTGCTAGTGCAGTACGACTTCATCCTTATACTACTAATAGTATATATATACTTTTAAAAACCAAAGTAATCACAAATACGCTCTCTCGTATACGTATATTATCCCTCCCTGATAACTTCCCTAGGTTAACTACGCAACCTAGAGCTCTGATACCAAGTGTGACGGCCCGCCCCGCACCAGCCTGCATTTCCTCCAAAAGTGCGCTGTACACATGCCCAGCTAGCACAGAACGGTCGCCAGAAGAAAAGAAAGAAGAGAATGAACTAATCAAGGAACCTGTAGAATGTCTCACAGCGCATGGGATAAAATATAATAATAACATACTTGACATAAAACAGGCGAGACAGTGCATAAGCTGATAACTAAAATCAACATCAATCATCAGAGCAGCGGAAATCCATATACAGCTTATTACAATTTTCCAAATTTACTGTCTCTAAACAAAAGAAAGCTAAAGTAGAAGATACACCAACAATGCCCAAGCAGTGATCTTCAACAACACAGGGAGAATATTATGTATATAGTACGTGGAAGCCTCCTGCTCGTCTCCGGATCATCTACCCGTGCATCACCAGCTAACCTGTCTCTAGTCTGCTCGTGTGAGCACCCAGAGTAATAAGAGGAGACATAAAACTCTGGGTCAGACATAAAGCCTGGTATGAGCGATAAGCATCTAAACAGAGTAATAACAGGTATACTAAACCATACCTGAACCTGGACCTGCAACCAAAGAGTTAGTACCACATACCGTACAATACTCCCAGGTGCCATAATAAATAGTGTAAGAATACGGGGGTGGGGTGTGCATGTCACAATGATAGCAAGCAAATCATCCATAGCAACCATCCTCACATCTATCACTCAGTGCGTAAAGCGTACGACATCCACCACTTTGGAACACTAGACAAACTGAGGTAACGACGAATCCCAACTTGTAGAAACCCTGCTGTGACCAAGCCAAACACTTGGAGTCATGACCAAACATTTCAATGACCCACTTCATTGGTCATAGCCCTTGGTTCCACCGATGCCATAATGGCCCTGAATCCGCCTTCGTACCTCCTACCATAGTGGTCCAAAGCTATAGACGTCGATAACTCCTTGGCACGCGTCTCGCAGCAAAGCCCAACTCATGAAGTGAACTCGTTGGTTCCCATCTGGATCCTGAGCTCTAACTTCCCTTTGGACTACCTTTGCATCTCGGGTTCTCAGTCATCACCCTCCGGATCGGTCTTCATTCTGTTCGTAACTTCCTGGTTCGGTTCGCAGTCACCAGCTCGTAGCCATCAACCTCGGATCGGTTCGGATCATCCTTCACGTTCGGGTCGGATCGTGGAAGCCTTCCTGGTTCGGATCGGTCGTGTTGAGCTTCCCCAGGTCGGGTCGGTTCAAGTTCCCCATCTCCATCGGATCGTGATCCTCAGGTCGTGGCGGCCCACCCTCCAGTGCATAACTCCGGTTCGGGTCGTCTCGTGGTGCTCGGTTCGGTTCGAAAGTGACTACACGGGTCGGGTCGGAGTCTCCAAGTCGCATCGCCATCACTGGTTCGGGTCGCACTATCTGGTCACGAGGGATTCGGATCGTGCAAGCGGGTCGGATCGGGGCGTGGTGCTACGATTCAAGATCTCCTTTGGTCATCATCTCGTGCTCACCATCTTTCAGCGGATCGGGTCGGAGTCCTTACATCGGTTCGGTTTGGGTCTCCCTTATCCGATCCGATCCGGTCAAATACCCTGCAGTTTTCTGCAACTTTCCAGCAACTGTTTACACGCCTCTCGACGGCGTTTTCGACCAATCTAACTATTGGAATCAATCACAAAGCATACCAAAGAGTCATAGCAACATATAACAGCAACCACAAGCAACAAACAACAATTTAAATGAATCAAAATGGATCAAAAGTGGCCAAAACCTCACATTTTCCTATAATCCCTCTTAATCATGTTTAAGCATACGATTAGCAAAACACATCAAAATTAACCCAAATTTCTAACAGAGCCTTAAAACATTATTTTAGAATTTTAAGAATTTTTCCAGAATTTATTTACGTATAAATTCATTAATCTTCACTAATTACCCTTAATTAACTGTAATTAGTGTCAAAACGATGCTATCACTCACCTTTGCCACAACTAGAACCCCAAAACTGAAATATTCTCTGATTTGGCGCTGTTCCCAATCTTACACAGCAGCTCCACCTCGGTTCTTGTGCTAATACTCCTTGATTCGATGTTTGCTATGCCTAATCTCCAGTTAGAAAGTGATTTTTGGGTGTTTTAGAGAGATTTAGAGAGTGGAGGCCATGGCTAGGTCAAGAGAAATGAAAGTGGCGGCTGGAAAATGTCTAAAGAAATGTTTTCTAACCCTAATCAGCCTCCATATACCCCTAAACCCGAAATTCCCCTTGGGCCTAGCTGCTAATCACCCGGTTAAGCCCAATTAAGCTGTTTTTAACCATCTGAAACTTGTTTCAGCCATATCTCCCAAACGGTGAGTCCGTTTGGCTAATGTGACCACTCTACGGAAAGAGAAACCATCATCCGGAGCCAATGGAAGTGGTTTCAGGTCAAAATTCATTTCCAGTCAAAAGTTATGGCCAAAACAGTACCAACTAGGGGTAAAATGGTCATTTAAAAATAGGGAAAAATCATGAACATGGGAAATGACCCCAATAGTCGTCCCCCAAGGTTACATGACCATACGACTTCGTATGTGAAAGAAATAAATATTCTACGATCCTATGATGCGTAGAATGCGGGTCGTTACAATCCGCCCCGGTTTACAATGCCAAAGGTACTCTCTCGTCATGGGTTTCATTGTTCATCTTTCTCCCTCCTTTGAGGACTAAGCCATACCAACAAGTTGCTCATCCTTAAGCTCATATCCTTTATCCTCTTTCTCACTATCCTTTCTTATAACGCGGCCACTGGTCTCTCGAGAACCACCTCCATCGTATGGAAAGCACTTTCGTAGATAGAAAAGACTAGTCGCAGTTAAAACCACTGTGACTACAGATGGAGGAAAGAAAGGAGAAGAGATTCAATTAAGGAAACAAGGATAGTGCTAATGGCCTTTGGGAAATAGCCTTTTTCTTTTAAAAGAAAATTTTCTTGAAAAATGCTTCTTTGTAAACGATTTTCAAATAGTTTTCAGAAGGTCTTTAAAAACTTTTGCCCAGTCTAGTAACCTTCTGCTCTGATACCACGTGTAACACCCCGCCTCCGCTAGGGTCACTCGCAAGGGAATGCACTAGCTTTAGAGAGGCATTATTGGTAAACATGCACAGAAATATCACAAGACAGAACATATAAAATAGCGGAAGTAAAATCAAACTTTCATAACATGAATAAATAAGGTCTAAAGCCTTTTACATCAGAGTACATCAAAACCTGTCTTGCAATAGTAAAGAAGCATAAAGACATTTTCGAAAATTATTCCCCAAGTAAAACAGTAAAGTAGCCATAGCCAAGAAAAGTCCAAGCCATCAATGATGACCTTCAAGCAGAAGAAGTCCGAATTAAACAACAGTATTTCCTCCCTGTAACCTAGGGGGGGAATGGAAGACAAGAAGCGAAACAAAACGGGTCAGTCAAAAAGACTGAGTAAGCCCTATCTACTATCAGCATAAAAACTAGTAAAGTTAACTGACATGAGAAACTGAGATGAACATAAGCATGATGACAAGATAGATAAGCTAAATCAAAATAACAGGATGAACTACTGAATTCAGATAAACTAAGGTGTCATGATAAATTACGATGTCAAGATAAAACAAGGTATCCCATCGTCAGGTTCCTATCAAGTATAATATTCCCAAGATATCTATCACGTATAACGTCCCATGGTATCTATCCTGTATTTTAGCTCTGCACCTACCATACTAGTATCCCCACCGTATCATGTGTTAACCATGAATGACCCTTACTCAAAAGTCGTGTAATGGTTCATGTCAACCTAATATATCGCATTTATAGGTTACTCAACTCGTATGTTTCTTTCCGTGTAAATGTTCAGTTCCTTGCCGTAGACCGTACGGGCTTTCCCATGAGGTTCTATACTACTCCGATGTAATTCCATGATCCTTAAGCTCGTTTGGACTGTTACCCTAGACCTAGCTAGGCTTTCCCAACATGAATCATCGTTTGTGCAACTAGGACTTATGCCACCTAGGACCACTAGTGATTATGCTTACCTATTGCACGTTTTCGTATTTCGGTTTGGGTTCAACCACCCAGGGCCACTAGGAATTACGCTAACCGTCAACCGCGCCCTTTTTCCCACGCATTCATCGTGAATCGTTTTTCCATGACTGTATGCACATGTATCACATCGTGCCATCCGAGTCCTGTCACAGGGCAGATCAAGAAATACAGGACTCGGTCGGGAGCTTTCGATTTATCTGCCGATGCAGATGCTAAGGTCTGTTTTTCCTATACGTGGCTATGGTCCCACGAGACCACTCCCTCAACTAGTGAAAGACAAGACAGGATAAATCCTGTATGAGAACACACAACTGGCCAACCCACATCCTAGCCTTACCGCAACCATAATTAGATAGCAATTATGGTATTTTGGGTGTTCTCTGCCTTTACGTACGTACACGCTTGACCAAAGATGGTAGGTAGCCTGACGAAATGCTATCTAGGGCACTACCGTGTATCGTCGACTATCCCCTATCCATCCCCGTCTTTAGGTCGCTCGTATAGCAACCAAGGCATACTCTTGGTTCTTCTAACGCAGACCTTAACCTCTCATGAGCCTAGTGCGATCACCTGGCAGCTCACAGAGGGATACCAAGAATATCCTCACGTTCCCCGAAGCCGCTGCTTCGTTACCCAGTTCGCTGGAGCCTTTATCTAAATCAGATAACTTGCTCCTACTCGTGTGCTTAAACGATGACCTACCGTATCGGGTTACTCATCCAATCTATGAACTGGTCCAAAATTCCTTGACTAAGAATTATTACTTAGCTATTCTCCAACTAAGGTTTACCACTTAGCTTATTCCTGTTATTCTTGTTAATTATGGTTATCCACCTAATTCTCTGAACTAGGGTTTATATAATGGATTAAGTGTCACTTAAGTTCATGACTTAATCCATCTACAAATCATGTCAAAATTGGCTAAGTATCCAAGTTCAAGACTTAACCTTACAAACCATGTGTCAAGTTGGTTAAGTATATTAAGCAATTCACGACTTAACCTCGTCCAATTATCATTCTAGATTGGTTAAGTATATATTAACTTGACCCTATCAATTTACTTAGTCAAATGGGTCAAGTGTATTCAAGCGATTCGTGACTTAGCCTTATCATGTTTTCACGTTATATTGGTTAAGTATTGGTTAACCTAACCACATCAAATTAACGAGTTAGATTGGTTAAGTATAGGTCACTTAACCACATCAAATCATCGTGTTAGATTAGTTAAGTATTTAACTTAACCCCCTTAAACTACCAAGTTGGATTAATTAAGTCTAGGCTAACTTAACCCCATCCGATTTCCATATTTAGATTAGTTAAGTCTAAGTTAACTTAACCCCATCCATTAACTGTATTATACGGTTAAGTGTCATTAAGGAAACTTACTTAACCTTATCATGTTGCATTAATTACTTAATGCACCTCAACCTCTCACATTAGACTTTGTTGTGGTTACTAGTTAAGCCGGTCGGTTCCGGGTAGCTTTACACCACAACTTGGTCTAACCTCGGGTTCAAGCACAACATGACCAACTTCTCACATTGGGTCCTATTGTTTACAACTACTAGTTAGGCCGGTCGGTTCCGGGTAGCTTTATGTTGCAAACTCAACCCAACCTCGAGTTGGTCACTTTCATGTTTAGTCTAGTGTCATGTTCATATTCAAGTTTTCTTAAGAATATGGGTAGACCTAACTCAATAGGTAAATTCCCAATTCCATAGTATGGGTAGACCTAACTTAATAGGTAAATTCCCAATTTCATATTTTCAAGCATACTTACATGTCAACTTCCATGTTATATTTCAAGTCATGTTTTTAAGTTATATTTTCATGTCATTAGAAATTACCCATAACATAACCCAACGCTTTTAAACTCGCATATACGTTCGCAACAACGTAATGGATTAAAAGAAGAGACTTGACAAAGGCATGACAAAAATGGATATTAAGCCACAAGTTAATCATGGTGGCAAATGAGGCACAAATGTGTTCATTAACTTGCATGTTACATTCTTAAGCCTCAAAAACATGCATAAACCCAAACTTGGCACATAAGCGAGTCATGGTGACAAAAGACATGGAATGATGACTAGTAACTCGCATATATCATCATATAAGGGTTATGACTTCATATGCAAGTTGACATAAAGGTTATGAGGGTTCTCATGTTGCATAATGCAACATTTCAACATAAAGGTTGTAGCTTTTAGCCCACAAGATCAAGATAATGACTTCATAAACTTGCATGACATGATAGCATGTATCATACTTAATGATCAAACCCAAACTTGCAACATGAACATTTAACTTCATAATTAATATCTAAGAGTAGGGAAAGGGCTTACATTGCTATGAAGACACAAAAATATATATATATATATATATATATATATATATATATATATATATTGAGACAAAGCCCTTATGCAATCGAATAAACCCAAAATGCAAGCTCCAATAGAAAAACCCTTGAGCCAAAATGAATCAAAACTCTTGCTTTATGATGTAAATATGGAAACTTGACTTGAATGCAAGCTAATGATGCTCATACAAGCTTGAAAACACTTGTATGCATTGAAAATCTCTCATAGAAATAACTTAGGAATTTTATGAAGAGAGTGGAGGCCATGAGAGTAATAATTTTGCCATAGTTTAGTTTCATGAATGAATAATGAGGATTTAGGGGTAGGTTAGGGGCTTATTTATAGAGATTAGGAGTGATTAGGACCTTAGGATTAACCCTAGGATCAACCTGGACCATCAGATTTCGAACCAGGCCCAAAAACCTAGCCAAAACAGAAAACAGGTGCACCAGGCAAAACTGCCCGGCCATCATAAGTCGACACCCAAGTCGATAGGGCTGTCGACTTGGGTCATGCCATGTCGACTCCCAAGTCGGCAGGGCTGTCGACTTGGGGTGGCTGGCGGGAATTTTCCCGCCTAGCCTTCTAGGCCAAATTTTCGAAATTATAACTCGTTTTTGAACTTGAATTTTCTGAAAACTTCGTCGGACCATAACTTGGTCATACAGACTCCGATTCTCGAAAACTCAGACTCTATTTTGCGTATTTTTCCGAGGCGAACGCAATGGCATAGCCTGTTTTACTTGATTCATAATTCAAAATTAAATTCTGCCTTGATTCTCGTCTTAACATGTTATCGAAATACGGGTTATTACACAATCTCCCCCACTTAAGAACTTTTCGTCCTCGAAAAGGAGCGTAGCTAAAAATTGTAAAATTAACTATCTTAATTTTAAATTTTAATGGTAGATTATCTTTTCAAAATATACATAAATTTATATATATAAAAATCATATTTCAAAGAATAGATTATAAATATCAAAAATGCGTTAATTACAAATGATGTTTATATTAACATGACGCTAAAAAATATCCTTATTCACATATATTAATATGATGCTAAAAATATAATTATTTCTAGTATAACACAATGACGCTAAGTTCATACTTGTTTTTAGTGAAAATACACAACCCAAATTTTATATGTTTGATGTCAACATATAATTTCAACATAAATTATTTAAAAATAGAGTTTTTATTTTCTACCTCAATTTCTTAACAAACTTCATAAAAATAAGATTTTAAAATTGGTCCAAAATTCCGGGTTGTTACAATCTCCCCCACTTAAGAACTTTTCGTCCTCGAAAAGGAGCGTAGCTAAAAATTGTAAAATTAACTATCTTAATTTTAAATTTTAATGGTAGATTATCTTTTCAAAATATACATAACTTTATATATATAAAAATCATATTTCAAAGAATAGATTATAAATATCAAAAATCCGTTAATTATAAATTCGTAACTCTTAACTCGTTCTAGGGCATTACTAACCCCATCTCTAACGAGTTTACTCATTCTAGGATACTGCTGATCCTATCTCTAATGAGTATTCTTATTGGACATTACTAATCCAATCTCTGATGAGTCTTTTGTTCAGTTCTAACAAGTTGTACCCCAAAGATTTGAGCTAACCAGAGCTCTGATACCAACTGTAACGACCCGCAAATTCCCGCCCTTTGGATCGACCATAAACCACACAGGTCTGACCCAAAAAGTGGAAACCTACGAATGCTTTAACTTTGGGAATACAATATATTAGAACAGTAACAACAGACTTTTATTAACATTATAATAACGTTACATCAGAGTACAGAATATCAGAGTACGAATAAATATATTACAGCGGAAGATAAAATTACAATACTTTTTAATACAATGCAGCGGAAGAATTTTCTAAGCTTTGGACACAGCTTTAAGCTTCGATCCAGGATCCTGCTAACAAGATAAATATCTGCAAACAAGCTACTCGACTGCCCGTGTGGAAAATATGGGCACCCGAGTTTGCCAGTGAAATAAACTACAGGTCAGTCATGGGACTGTTATGAGAAATCTAAATTAGCCTATTAATTAAAATGGCTAATCCCAGGACCACGCCGCTAACGCGGAACGGGTTTACTCCATTGGATTGCCAGTGTATAAACAAGTAATCAAAAATGCAACAATCAACATGCAGTTCCAATCTACCCATTTAGGATTAATCCCTAAATTAAGATTTCAAAATCCAATTCAATTTACAGAAATTATTTCTTTGGACTTTATTTCCCAATTTCTTTTATTTCAAATCGTTTGGAATATATATCTAGCTTTTGTAATATCAAAGTCGATTTCACTTCGGGATTTGAAAACAAAACATTTAGAAATATGAATTCCAAAACATAATAATGCATAAAAACAAATATGCAACCAAATATCGGGTTTCCCTTAGACAAGGCAAAGGGCACGCACCTAAGCAACTCGATATATATATATGTGCACCTCTCACTATGGAGCAGGCTACACTAACCACTGACCAGTACAGTCGGTCAGGGTCATTCAACCAACCCATACTTTTAGTCGTTCGGGTCACCAGAATCTTTAGCCACATACTAAATCATTTTTATATCCCGAAGTGGAAAAATCATTTCACAACATAATAATCACAAGTATAATCAAATCTATATAGGTTTTTGCTTTCAAATCATTTCAACATAAATTATTTAAAAATAGAGTTTTTATTTTCTGCCTCAATTTCTTAACAAACTTCATAAAAATAAGATTTTAAAATTGGTCCGAAATTCCAGGTTGTTACAATTTATTTAGGAATAATGTATGTCACATTTAATTGTCATTTATTTAGGAATAATGTGTGTCACATTTAATTGTCATTTATTTAGGAATAATGTGTGTCACACTTAATTATCATTTATTTGGCAATAATGTGTGTCACATTTAATTGTCATTTATCTAGGAATAATATGTGTCACATTAATTATCATTTTTTAGGAATAATGTGTGTCACATTTAATTGTCATTTATTAGGAATAATGTTGTATTACACTTAATTGTCATTCATTTAGGAATAATGTGTATCACATTTAATTGTCATTTATTTAGCAATAATGTGTGTCACATTTAATAGTCATATATTTATGAATAATGTGTTTCACATTTAATTGTCATTTATTTAGGAATAATGTGTGTCATATCTAATTGTCATTTATTAGGAATAATGTTGTATCACACTTGATTGTCATTTATTTAGGAACAATGTGTGTCACATTTAATTGTCATTTATTTAGCAATAATGTGTGTCACATTTAATTATCATTTATTTAGGAATAATGTGTGTCACATTTAATTGTCATTTATTCAGGAATAATGTGTGTCACATTTATTCGTCATTTATTTAGGAATAATGTTTGTCACATTTAATTGTCATTTTTTTAGCAATAATGTGTGTCACATTTAATTATCATTTATTTAGGAATAATGTGTGTCACATTTAATTGTCATTTATTTAGCGATAATGTGTGTCACATTTAATTATCATTTATTTAGGAATAATGTGTGTCACATTTAATTGTCATTTATTCAGGAATAATGTGTGTCACATTTAATTGTCATTTATTTAGGAATAATGTTTGTCACATTTAATTGTCATTTATTAAGCGATAGTGAATGTCACATTTAATTGTCATTTATATAGAAATAATGTGTGCCACATTTATTTGTCATTTATTTAGCGATAATGTGTGTTTTATTTAATTGTCATTTATATAGGAATAATGTGTGCCACATTTAATTGTCATTTATTTAGCAATAATGTTTGTCACATTTAATTGTCATTTATTTGGGAATAATGTGTATCACATTTAATTGTCATTTATTTAGGAATAATGTGTGTCACATTTAATTGTCATTTATTTAGGAATAATGTGTGTCACTTTTAATTGTCATTTATTTGGCAATAATGTGTGTCACATTTAATTGTCATTTATCTAGGAATAATATGTGTCACATTTAATTATCATTTTTTAGGAATAATGTGTGTCACATTTAATTGTCATTTATTAGGAATAATGTTGTATTACACTTAATTGTCATTCATTTAGGAATAATGTGTATCACATTTAATTGTCATTTATTTAGCAATAATGTGTGTCACATTTAATTGTCATATATTTATGAATAATGTGTTTCACATTTAATTGTCATTTATTTAGGAATAATGTGTGTCATATTTAATTGTCATTTATTAGGAATAATGTTGTATCACACTTAATTGTCATTTATTTAGGAACAATGTGTGTCACATTTAATTGTGATTTATTTAGCAATAATGTGTGTCACATTTAATTATCATTTATTTAGGAATAATGTGTGTCAATTTAATTGTCATTTATTTAGGAATAATGTTGTATCACACTTAATTGTCATTTATTTAGGAATGATGTGTGTCACATTTAATTGTCATTTATTTAGGAATAATGTTTGTCACATTTAATTGTCATTTATTTAGGAATAATGTGTGTCACATTTAATTGTCATTTATTTTGCAATAATGTGTGTCACATTTAATTATCATTTATTTAGGAATAATGTGTGTCACATTTAATTGTCATTTATTCAGAAATAATGTGTGTCACTTTTAATTGTCATTTATTTAGGAATAATGTTTGTCACATTTAATTGTCATTTATTAAGCGATAATGTATGTCACATTTAATTGTCATTTATATAGGAATAATGTGTGCCACATTTATTTGTCATTTATTTAGCGATAATGTGTGTTTTATTTAATTGTCATTTATATAGGAATAATGTGTGCCATATTTAATTGTCATTTATTTAGCAATAATGTGTGTCACATTTAATTGTCATTTATTTGGGAATAATGTGTGTCACATTTAATTGTCATTTATTTAGGAATAATGTGTGTCACATTTAATTGTCATTTATTTAGGAATAATGTGTGTCACATTTAATTGTCATTTATTTGGCAATAATGTGTGTCACATTTAATTATCATTTATCTATGAGTAATATGTGTCACATTTAATTATCATTTTTTTAGGAATAATGTGTGTCACATTTAATTGTCATTAATTAGAAACAATGTTGTATTACACTTAATTGTCATTCATTTAGGAATAATGTGTATCACATTTAATTGTCATTTATTTAGCAATAATGTGTGTCACATTTAATTGTCATATATTTAGGAATAATGTGTTTCACATTTAATTGTCATTTATTTAGGAATAATGTGTGTCATATTTAATTGTCATTTATTAGGAATAATGTTGTATCACACTTAATTGCCATTTATTTAGGAACAATGTGTGTCACATTTATTTGTAATTTATTTAGCAATAATGTGTGTCACATTTAATTATCATTTATTTAGGAATAATATGTGTCAAATTTAATTGTCATTTATTTAGGAATAATGTTGTATCACACTTAATTGTCATTTATTTAGGAATGATGTGTGTCACATTTAATTGTCATTTATTTAGGAATAATGTTTGTCACATTTAATTGTCATTTATTTAGGAATAATGTGTGTCACATTTAATTGTCATTTATTTAGCAATAATGTGTGTCACATTTAATTATCATTTATTGAGGAATAATGTGTGTCACATTTAATTGTCATTTATTCAGGAATAATGTGTGTCACATTTAATTGTCATTTTTTTTAGGAATAATGTTTGTCACATTTAATTGTCATTTATTAAGCGATAATGTATGTCACATTTAATTGTCATTTATATAGGAATAGTGTGTGCCACATTTATTTGTCATTTATTTAGCGATAATGTGTGTTTTATATAATTGTCATTTATATAGGAATAATGTGTGCCACATTTAATTGTCATTTATTTAGCAATAATGTGTGTCACATTTAATTGTCATTTGTTTGGGAATAATTTGTGTCACATTTAATTGTCATTTATTTAGGAATAATGTGTGTCACATTTAATTGTCATTTATTTTGGAATAATGCGTGTCACATTTAATTGTCATTTATTTGGCAATAATGTGTGTCATATTTAATTGTCATTTATCTATGAATAATATGTGTCACATTTAATTATCATTTTTTAGGAATAATGTGTGTCACATTTAATTGTCATTTATTAGGTATAATGTTGTATTACACTTAATTGTCATTCATTTAGGAATAATGTGTATCACATTTAATTTTCATTTATTTAGCAATAATGTGTGTCACATTTAATTGTCATATATTTAGGAATAATGTGTTTCACATTTAATTGTCATTTATTTAGGAATAATGTGTGTCATATTTAATTGTCATTTATTAGGAATAATGTTGTATCACACTTAATTGTCATTTATTTAGGAACAATGTGTGTCACATTTAATTGTAATTTATTTAGCAATAATGTGTGTCACATTTAATTATCATTTATTTAGGAATAATGTGTGTCAAATTTAATTGTCATTTATTTAGGAATAATGTTGTATCACACTTAATTGTCATTTATTTAGGAATGATGTGTGCCACATTTAATTGTCATTTATTTAGCAATAATGTGTGTCACATTTAATTGTCATTTATTTAGGAAAAATGTGTGTCACATTTAATTGCCATTTATTTATCAATAATGTGTGTCACATTTAATTGTCATTTATGTAGGAATAACAAGTGTCACATTTAATTGTCATTTATTGAGGAATAATGCATGTCACATTTAATTGTCATTTATTATGAATAATGTGTGTCACATTTAAATGTCATTTATTCAGCGATAATCTATGTCACATTTAATTGTCATTTATTTAGGAATAATGTGTGCCACAATTAATTGTCATTTATTTAGCAATAATGTGTGTTATATTTAATTGTCATTTATTTAGGAACAATGTGTGCCACATTTAGTTTTCATTTATTTAGGAATAATGTGTGTCACATTTAATTATCATTTATTTAGCAATAATGTGTGTCACATTTAATTGTCATCTATTTTGTAATAATGTGTTTCGCATTTAATTGTCATTTATTTAGGAATAATGTGCGTCACATTTAATTATCATTTATTTATCAATAATGTGCGTCACATTTAATTGTCATTTATGTAGGAATAATGTGTGTCACATTTAATTGTCATTTATTCAGGAATAATGTGTGTCACATTTAATTGTCATTTATTTAGGAATAATGTGTATCACATTTAATTGTCATTTATTTAGGAATAATGTGTGTCACATTTAATTGTCATTTATTTAGCAATAATGTGCATCACATTTAATTGTCATTTATTTAGGAATAATGTGTTTCACATTTAATTGTCATTTATTTAGGAATAATGTGTGTCACATTTAATTGTCATTTATTTATCAATAATGTGCGTCACATTTAATTGTCATTTATGTAGGAATAATGTGTGTCACATTTAATTGTCATTTATTCAGGAACAATGTGTGTCACATTTAATTGACATTTATTTAGCAATAATGTGCATCACATTTAATTGTCATATATTTAGGAATAATCCTTTTCACATTTAATTGTCATTTATTTAGGAATAATGTGTGTCACATTTAATTGTCACTTATTTTGCGATAATGCATGTCACATTTAATTGTCATTTATTTAGGAATAATGTGTGCCACAATTAATTGTCATTTATTTAGCAATAATGTGTGTTATATTTAATTGTCATTTATTTAGGAATAATGTGTACCACATTTAGTTGTCATTTATTCAGGAATAATGTGTGTCACATTTAATTGTCATTTATTTAGCAATAATGTGTGTCACATTTAATTGTCATATATTTGGTAATAATGTGTTTCACATTTAATTGTCATTTATTTAGGAATAATGTGTGTCACATTTAATTGTCATTTATTTATCAATAATGTGCGTCACATTTAATTGTCATTTATGTAGGAATAATGTGTGTCACATTTAATTGTCATTTATTCAGGAATAATGTGTGTCACATTTAAGTGTCATTTATTTAGCAATAATGTGCATCACATTTAATTGTCATATATTTAGGAATAATGTTTTTCACATTTAATAGTCATTTATTTAGGAATAATGTGTGCACATTTAATTGTCATTTGTTTAGCGATAATGTATGTCACATTTAATTGTCATTTATTTAGGAATAATGTGTGCCACATTTAATTGTCATTTATTTAGCAATAATGTGCGTCACATTTGATTGTCATTTATTTGGGAATAATGTGTGTCACATTTAATTGTCATTTATTTAGAATAATGTGTGTCACATTTAATTGTCATTTATTTAGGAATAATGTGTGTCACATTTAATTGTCATTTATTTAGGAATAATGTGTGTCACATTTAATTATCATTTATTTGGCAATAATGTGTGTCACATTTAATTGTCATTTATCTAGGAATAATATGTGTCACATTTAATTATCATTTTTTAGGAATAATGTGTGTCACATTTAATTGTCATTTATTAGGAATAATGTTGTATTACACTTAATTGTCATTCATTTAGGAATAATGTGTATCACATTTAATATTCAATTATTTAGCAATAATGTGTGTCACATTTAATAGTCATATATTTATGAATAATGTGTTTCACGTTTAATTGTCATTTATTTAGGAATAATGTGTGTCATATCTAATTGTCATTTATTAGGAATAATGTTGTTTCACACTTAATTGTCATTTATTTAGGAACAATGTGTGTCACATTTAATTGTCATTTATTTAGCAATAATGTGTGTCACATTTAATTATCATTTATTTAGGAATAATGTGTGTCACATTTAATTGTCATTTATTCAGGAATAATGTGTGTCACATTTAATTGTCCTTTATTTAGGAATAATGTTTGTCACATTTAATTGTCATTTATTTAGCAATAATGTGTGTCACATTTAATTGTCATTTATTTAGCAATAATGTGTGTCACATTTAATTGTCATTTATTTAGCAATAATGTGTGTCACATTTAATTGTCATTTATATAGGAATAATGTGTGCCACATTTATTTGTCATTTATTTAGCGATAATGTGTGTTTTATTTAATTGTCATTTATATAGGAATAATGTGTGCCACATTGAATTGTCATTTATTTAGCAATAATGTGTGTCACATTTAATTGTCATTTATTTTGGAATAATGTGTGTCACATTTAATTGTCATTTATTTAGGAATAATGTGTGTCACATTTAATTGTCATTTATTTAGGAATAATGTGTGTCACATTTAATTGTCATTTATTTGGCAATAATGTGTGTCACATTTAATTGTCATTTATCTAGGAATAATATGTGTCACATTTAATTATCATTTTTTAGGAATAATGTGTGTCACATTTAATTGTCATTTATTAGGAATAATGTTGTATTACACTTAATTGTCATTCATTTAGGAATAATGTGTGTCACATTTAATCGTCATTTATTTAGCAATAATGTGTGTCACATTTAATTGTCATATATTTATGAATATTGTGTTTCACATTTAATTGTCATTTATTTAGGAATAATGTGTGTCATATTTAATTGTCATTTATTAGGAATAATGTTGTATCACACTTAATTGTCATTTATTTAGGAACAATGTGTGTCACATTTAATTGTAATTTATTTAGCAATAATTTGTGTCACATTTAATTATCATTTATTTAGGAATAATGTGTGTCAAATTTAATTGTTATTTATTTAGGAATAATGTTGTATCACACTTAATTTTCATTTATTTAGGAATGATGTGTGTCACATTTAATTGTCATTTATTTAGGAATAATGTTTGTCACATTTAATTGTCATTTATTTAGGAATAATGTGTGTCACATTTAATTGTCATTTATTTGGCAATAATGTGTGCCACATTTAATTGTCATTTATTGATGAATAATGTGTGTCACATTTAATTGTCATTTGTTTAGGAATAATGTGTGTCACATTTAATTGCCATTTATTTATCAATAATGTGTGTCACATTTAATTGTCATTTATGTAGGAATAACGCGTGTCACGTTTAATTGTCATTTATTGAGGAATAATGTATGTCACATTTAATTGTCATTTATTTAGAAATAATGTGTGTCACATTTAATTGTCATTTATTTAGCGATAATGTATGTCACATTTAATTGTCATTTATTTAGGAATAATGTGTGCCACAATTAATTGTCATTTATTTAGAAATAATGTGTGTTATATTTAATTGTCATTTATTTAGGAACAATGTGTGCAACATTTAGTTTTCATTTATTTAGGAATAATGTGTGTCACATTTAATTGTCATTTATTTAGAAATAATGTGTGTCACATTTAATTGTCATTTATTTAGGAATAATGTGTGTCACATTTAATTGTCATTTATTTATCAATAATGTGCGTCACATTTAATTGTCATTTATGTAGGAATAATGTGTGTCACATTTAATTGTCATTTATTTAGGAATAATGTGTGTCACATTTAATTGTCATTTATTTAGGAATAATATGTATCACATTTAATTGTCATTTATTTAGGAATAATGTGTGTCACATTTAATTGTCATTTATTTAGCAATAATGTGCGTCACATTTATTTGTCATTTATTTAGGAATAACGTGTTTCACATTTAATTGTCATTTATTTAGGAATAATGTGTGTCACATTTAATTGTCATTTATTTATCAATAATGTGTGTCACATTTAATTGTCATTTATGTAGGAATAATGTGTGTCACATTTAATTGTCATTTATTCAGGAACAAAATCTCCCCCACTTAAAACTTTTCGTCCCCGAAAAGGAACAAAGTCGAAAGTGGTTTGATTAATCAACTCTACGTTCGATCTGGCTTCCATTCTCCAACTTTTCAGTTTCAGAGAATTTTCAAAATTTCAAAAATTTGGCTAACACCCTAAATTTTCGAAAAATTTCGCCATAACCTCCCCTGCACCGGGAGCATCAGGGAATTTCAAATAGCTTCCCCGGTCCTTCAGATCTCAAAAAGAAAAAGAAAAAGCCAAGCGGCTAGCCAATAGGCTCATAAAATCATCATCACCCAAACAAAACAGTAAATTATGTAGTAAACATGTATCTATTTGTCGGGCAAACAAATTTTATTCTCTGCTCTAGCCTCCTTGCTATGACCTGTTCAATGATAGTATATGTATATGCAAGCAAATGCGACCCATTCTCAATATAGTTCAATATGTGATTCAATTAGGCTAAGTGGCTAAGAATTAGCAAACAAATAAACAAACAACCCAAACATCAATCAATTAGTGAATTAACGTTTCAAATTCATAATTTTGATATATATACTGAAAATCTTGTTTTTGATGCCAATTCACTACAATGTGTTCTAGCTATGTATAAGTTTTGGTTCTCACACCAGCCTAATGGAAATATATAGAAAATCACACCTTCGAAACTCGAACATAAATGTTGATGATGCGATCGCTATCATCAATATCATCTTCGGGCGACTAGAGTGCGATGCTATATCTATCCAATATATTAAAACTTTGAATATACGTTTGCAAGGCGTATATGCAAATTCTTTATATACTGAATTGTCCAAAATCAATATAAACAAATAATCAAATACGAATAGTTGATTTAAATTTTCAAAACAAAATCGTTTTCATTTTAAAAATATACTCTTCACACTCGTTCTAGGATACTACTGATCCTATCTCTAACGAGTCATTCTCGTTGGATATTACTAATCCAATATCTGATGAATTCTTTCGTATGGTTCTAATGTGCCTTGTTCTCTGAGCTTTGTAAATCAAAGCTCTGATACCAACTGTAACGGCGAGGAATTTCGCTCGGTCTGAACCAGTCGCTAAACCGACCCAGACCGTTCGAAACGCCCGATCGTTTGAGAACAAGACAAAACAGAACGCATACAAAAGAACATTTCACTGTATATTACAATAATGCATCAGATTACAAGAATATACAGAGTATAAACAAGTAAATATTACACAGAAATATCAGAGATTTAAATTACATTTAAATACATAGCAGCGGAAAATAATACAATACACAACTAGAAAGAGATATACGGATACAAAGCTTTCCGGATATCGTTCCAGCTGTAAACCAGGATCCTGTGAATATAAATCTGCAAAACCAAAACTACTAGCTGCCCGTGTCAAAATAGGGGCACCCAGAGTTTAGGTTAAAACAATAAACTCCAGGTCAGTCATGGGACTGGTGTGAGAACTAAAACAGTTATAAATCTTTATTTTAAAGTTAGGTAAATCAAGGGACCACGCCGTATAACACGGAACGGGTTTCCTCCCAAGAATACCAGTGCATAAAACAACCAGCGAGATGCTAAATAAAGAAAAATGAAGCTATTATAAGACCCAGGTCCTATCACACAATGCAACGCAAGCCGGGGGATAGGGTTTTTACCTTATAATAGCCAAGAATGCTTGATACGTTTAAAAGAAATCATTTGATACTATAATAAGTGCATAGTGTATAAAATAACTTCAAATCATAAATATCAATCATAGGCGGCATGAGCGTCCCATGCCACTATGTCGCCATATATAGGTTTACAAATAAAACCGCAAAGTCACGTATTTGGAAATTGGATTTCCATCTATGCACCGAGGCAAAAGATAGTCCTCAACCGATTCGAGACGCTCTAGCCCGTGTCTCAGGATCAGAGCTCGAGTGACCCTTGGATCGTCAGGGCCGGTCCACCGATGTGGATTAAAATGCCTGAACACTGCGTTTCCCCACCCTTTGGGGTGTCAATGAGCCAACAAATGACTCCATCGGTTCGAGAACGACCGATATATCCGAGGCGCCTCGCAACAGCAACAACCACATAAGTCAAACTCGTCAGGGCGTGTAAAACCACTGACGCCACTTTTTAGCTAGAAGGAAACGCATGCCCTCCCTGAGGTCCGTCTCCCGTTTTTGGTTCATACCGGGTGTGATACTCGCGAAGTAAAACGTTACACAAAGCTACGCCACAAAGGCCGTGCTTTGATCATCAACTACAAGACTTTGCTTTTCAACAGAAGCCTTGATCAATTGCCACTTAGGCCTGCCACACAGGCAATTCACTCCATGCGTTTGATATCCATCAATATATAACCCCTGAGCTCGTACGTCTCAGAGAAGGGCGTTAAGCAAGAGAATAAATTCTCCGCCGCCAAACAGATATATATTTAATAGAGATCAATCACACAGACTAAAATCCAATGTCAGACACACAGTCCATTTACAAGTCCGTTCTGGGTCTGAACGAAACCAGAGGCACCTAGTACCCCGCATATCCATCAATCTCCAAGTACGTCTGGACGATCACCAACTGTTTCCATCTTCTTGGGTGTACAGCCCAATCAAGATCATCAGTAATCACCCAAACGACGTGAAGACTTCCGGTCTTCGACCACCGTCTTCATCTTCGACTTATCGTCGTATCAGTTATTCAGAATGGGATAAACCCGGTCTTTCCGAATAACTCGCGTATATATTATATAAGTGCTACACAAACACAACATACGCCTCATTCCAATTCATTAGTCACTAACCGTAAATTAATCAAGAGGATAATTCCCCAAATATTAACCCCAAAGGCCGAAACCAACATCAGATCAATATCTAGAAAACCATTCTGCTTAGCTAACCGACGGTTAGTTTCTGAATTTCACATTCATAGGGAAAGGTTCCCATTAATTTTATCAAAGATAAATTTCTTGAATTTATTCTTTAATCTATTTTTGAATATCAATTCAAAACTAGTCGGGATTAACGAACCTTACCGAAGTAATCATTTGTTTTAATTTCCCAATCCCAACCTATTCATCCCATGAAGTAAAACTGGTCATACTTCATATCTAACACCACGGTGTTATCGGTAAATTCAATTACCATTTCATGTTTAAATCTAATTAAAGATTTAACTATCGCCTGGAGTAAAACTGGTGATACTCCATTTCGATTATTTCAATCTAATTAAAGATTCATTAAAACTCCACTTAGTTTTAATCGTTAACTGGGTTAAAGAATCAGTGTCATTTAAAACACGGTTCACGATAAACCCAAAATCACATTCCATTAATTATCGGGTTAAAGAACGAGTGTTATTTAAAACACCGTTAACGATAAACCCAAAAATCAATACCAATTCAATTCCAATTAAATATCATTTAATTGGTACACTTCATTAAATCTAAATAAAAAGATTTAATCTTTTCTCAACTGGGTTCAAGAACAGTGTTAGTGAAGACACCATTCACGACAAACCCAAATCACATTCGATATTCAATACAAGGCTCTGAATAGAAAATATATCGGCTTATATTCAATATCAAATTCTACGACTAACAAATGTCGTATTGGAAATAACGATATAAATATATATCTTTCAAATTTCCATAACAACACCTGTATAATCACGAATTCCAACATCGAAATATTCCGAAGACAATTTCGATTCAAATCCACTCCAATGCAATCATTGGAAATTCTGGTTATTTTTAAAACCCTTTTTAAATTCAATTTATTTATTTAAAAATAAATAGAATTATAATTCTAGCTCAAAACTAGTTCATTTCGATAAAAATCTATTTTTATCTTTTCAAATATGGAGTTTTTCATCCCAATTCTTTCTAAATCATTTCTTATGATTTTACACAAATTATTACTATTTTTAATAATTTTATCAAGGCCCGTACAGTCGATTTCCATCAACGGCCATCGAACTGCACTTACAGCGACCTTTTTCAAATTTGATTTGGACGTAACTCCAAATCCAACCGTTAGATTTCAAATTTCTAATATTCGTTAGAAAGCTCTTTTCGATACGAACCCAACGGTTCCGGTTTTAGGAGAATCCGACGGTCGGATCTCCCGTAATGTCCGTTTGAAATAGATGGTCGAAATTCACGAACTGCCGCGGCGCGGCACGTTCTATTCAGGCCATTATATTATATATATAATATATATAATATATATTTCGTCGATTTCTATTTAAAACGAATTATATAAATAGTTTTAAATTCGTTTCAAAAGCAATTTCAACTTCCTCTTCAATTCAAATCAAAATTGAATTCTTCTTTATAAATTCGTTTTAAAATTCATTTCTATTCAATTCAATTTGAATTCATTTCAATTCGCTTTCAATTCAATTTGAATTCGTTTTCAATTCAATTCATTTCGAAATCGTTTTCAATTCATTTCGAAATCGTTTTCAATTCAATTCATTTCGAAATCGTTTTCAATTCATTTCATTTCGAAATCGTTTTCAATTCATTTCATTTCGAAATCGTTTTCAATTCAATTCATTTCGAAATCATTTTCAAAACATTTCATTTCGAAATCGTTTTCAAAACATTTCATTTCGAAATCGTTTTCAATTCAATTCATTTCGAAATCGTTTTCAATTCAATTCATTTCGAAATCGTTTTCAAAACATTTCATTTCGAAATCGTTTTCAAATCGATATAAATATCGTTCACGTCAAAATGGCGTCAATCTAATCAACACGGCTTCATAAATTTCTACTTTCAAATATTCTATTTCAAACATTTCTTTTTCAAAATAGTTGTTATTATCAAAATATTTCATTCAACACATGACCAATCTCAATGGATGAGTACTGTCAACACATGAACTTTTATTTTATAATATTCTTTATTTTCTAAATTGGAATGAGACCCAATCAATTACCATATAAAATTAATTATATGGATTTCCATACAACACATGTATATAATAGCATTGAAAAATAATCAACCATCAACCAAAGTGCACTACACTGTATAAGCATCAAATATAGATATTCAACGCTTATAACAGCCTGTCAATCAATCGATCGACATATTTAATCAATCAGGATGAGTGAAATTCATATTTCATCCCAACACCCGTGTGGGGTTTCAAACAATCAAACACAGATTTTAGTTGTGCAGTTGGGCGATGTGTAAAATTTATCGTCCCAATCAATGTCATTCAAATAGGTGTACATAAACAAACCGTCCGGTTTGTAAATGAATATTTTATTTTGTTCACTTCACTATTTTCATATTCACGTTAAAAATTATATTTTTAACTATAAAACATTTTATTTCAACCTATGAATTTCTATTCAATTCATTTATTCAATAAAATGATATTTTTATTTTTCTAACATATTTTAGAAAATTTCGGCGGCATAACGGCACGATACTAGAAACGGGACAAGGCCTAGCCTTATCCCCGGTCTAGTGAAGGCCCACGCCATTCACACATCAATCAAATTCACCAAACAACCAATTCAAATCAAGTCATCAAATTAATTTATGCAACCAAACAAACAAGTCCATGGTCTGTGGACGATTGTGTCGGGTGCTACTAAGCACCGTCTGCATCCTAGTATATACATATATAACTAGAAAATTAAATTGAAAGGTGAGAAATTCTCACTGATAGCTATCCTAGCTCCACGGCACTTCTAATGCAGGAAATCTTCGCCAACTCGCCTTTTGTCGCTTTCGTTGTCCGCTTTCACTACATATGTAAAAATCGAATTTTACTTCGCTATTCAATATATAAAAATCGAATTTTTACTTCGCTATTCAATATATAAAAATCGAATTTTTACTTCGCTATTCAATATATAAAAATCGAATTTTTACTTCGATGTTCAATATATAAAAATCGAATTTTTACTTTGCTATTCAATATATAAAAATCGAATTTTTTACTTCGATGTTCAATATATAAAAATCACATTTTTACTTTGCTATTCAATATATAAAAATCGAATTTTTTACTTCGATGTTCAATATATAAAAATCACATTTTTACTTTGCTATTCAATATATAAAAATCGAATTTTTTCTGCAAATAAAAAATCCTATCTTTTCTGTAAATCTACCATATAAAAATACGATCTTTTCACCTTTCAAAATACGATCTTCTCATATTTCAAAATACGACCTTTTCACCTTTTAAAGTTCTAATCTTTTTCCATTTAAAATTCAAATCTTTTTCTATTTAAAATCTTAAAATAAAATCAGTTTTTAAACCTTTTAAAAAATCAGTTTTAAATGCTTTTAAAATCAGAATTAAACCCTTTTTCAAATTCAGATTTATATCCTTTTAAAATCAGATTTGAAAATAAAAATAAAATAAAATAAAAACACTTACATCGATCCGCGAAGAAAAAGGGGCGTCGTCAGGGTCGGAGCTGACTTCGAGGGGGGGTTTGCGAAGTAAGGGGGGCTCTCGGTGGTCGGCGCCTGAAAAGGGGTGGCTGCGGTCGATTTAGGGTTTTGGGTTTGGGTGTTGGGGCTTCGTTGGCCGGAGGAAATAGAGGGGAGGCGGAGGGGATCATCGAAGGGCTGGGGGTTGTGAACGTCGTCGGCGGCGGTGGTGCCTGGCGAGCACGATGGTGGCTGCATCGAACGACGGGTTTCCCTCCGTCGGTTTTTTTTTTTTTTCCCTATTGATTTGAAATCAACGGGTAGGGGGGTTAAGAGGGAAAATGGATTTTTATATTTTATTATTTATTTATTTATTTTATATTATATTAACCTAAAAGCAACTTTTTATTTTGAACTCGAAATTAAGCCCACCGTCTGTCGTCCATAGCGTTTCACCCCCATTTCGAACACAATGGGATATGCATCGTAGGCTGATTCGACTGTTTGAATCAGTTTCCGTTAAATTTACATTTAAATCACTATATTGAATTTTAAACGTACATTTCAAATTACCGGGGTCGCATACGAACTTTAAAAATTCTAGAAAAATATTTTCTAGCTTCGTATTGACGATACGGTCCTAACAAAACTAGTTTCGTCGAATTCTGAGACCGTTGGAAAAATGACCAATTTCCAGTCGATTAAAATCAACTGAAACTGGTAAAACGCGTTTTCCTTTGCCACGCTCACATATCGATTCGGAAAATTATGAAAATTGAAACCTAGCAATAACTTGACACCACGGACCCAACAAAACTGGTTTCGTCGAAATCCGAGGTCGTTTGCAAAATTCCCATTTTTAAGGGCCCGAATTCCATAGCGACTATTCAGAATTTTCAACTAGACATATCTTTTGATTCCCGCTATGAAATTTTGATTTGTCGGATTCGTTGGAAATATATCCACAGTTAGATTCCATTATTTTTGGTTTCACTAAAATCCGGATTGTTTTGCACCCGGTACATTCAATTGAAGTTTGAAATCGAATTATCGAACTACCGCGCCATTTTCAATTCCTATTTATAATTATATATAAATATTTATATTCTAACGACGACGTATATAATATATACGTTCTAAATATATTCAAAATAAATTTCTCGTCGATATTATTTAAAATAATTCATTTTAAATAATCAAAATTCGCTTAAATTGCCAAAAAATAAAAATTTTAAACTGGCCCAGATTTTCGGGTTGTTACAGTGTGTCACTTTTAATTGTCATTTATTTAGCAATAATGTGCGTCACATTTAATTTTCATATATTTAGGAATAATGTTTTTCACATTTAATTATCATTTATTTAGGAATAATGTGTGTCACATTTAATTGTCACTTATTTTGCGATAATGTATGTCACATTTAATTGTCATTTATTTAGGAATAATGTGTGCCACAATTAATTGTTATTTATTTAGCAATAATGTGTGTTATATTTAATTGTCATTTATTTAGGAATAATGTGTACCACATTTAGTTGTCATTTATTTAGGAATAATGTGTGTCACATTTAATTGTCATTTATTTAGCAATAATGTGTGTCACATTTAATTGTCATATATTTAGTAATAATGTGTTTCACATTTAATTGTCATTTATTTAGGAATAATGTGTGTCACATTTAATTGTCATTTATTTATCAATAATGTGCGTCACATTTAATTGTCATTTATGTAGGAATAATGTGTGTCACATTTAATTGTCATTTATTCAGGAATAATGTGTGTCACATTTAATTGTCATTTACTTAGCAATAATGTGCGTCACATTTAATTGTCATATATTTAGGAATAATGTTTTTCACATTTAATAGTCATTTATTTAGGAATAATGTGTGTCACATTTAATTGTCATTTATTTAGCGATTATGTATGTCACATTTAATTGTCAATTATTTAGGAATAATGTGTGCCATAATTAATTGTCATTTATTTAGCAATAATGTGTGTTATATTTAATTGTCATTTATTTAGGAATAATGTGTGCCACATTTAGTTGTTATTTATTTGGGAATAATGTGAGTCATATTTAAATGTCATTTATTTAGCAATAATCTGTGTCACATTTAATTGTCATATATTTAGGAATAATGTGTTTCACATTTAATTGTCATTTATTTAGGAATAAAGTGTGTCACATTTAATTGTCATTTATTTGTCAATAATGTGCGTCACATTTAATTGTCATTTATGTAGGAATAATGTGTGTCACATTTAATTGTCATTCATTCAGGAATAATGTGTGTCACATTTAATTGTCATTTATTTAGTAATAATGTGTGTCACATTTAATGTAACAATCCGGAATTTTGGACCAATTTTAAAATCTTATTTTTATGAAGTTTGTTAAGAAATTGAGGCAGAAAATAAAAATTCTATTTTTAAATAATTTATGTTGAAATTATATGTTGACATCAAACATATAAAATTTGGGTTGTGTATTTTCACTAAAAACAAGTATGAACTTAGCGTCGTTGTGTTATACTAGAAATCATTATATTTTTAGCATCATATTAATATATGTGAATAAGGATTTTTTTTAGCGTCATGTTAATATAAACATCATTTGTTTAGAAACGTTGTATTAATATAGAATCATCACTCTTATTAGGAATGTTTAGTTAAAATAAATATGTCATTTTAGTTAGTAATGTAAGTTATATAAAAATGTCATGTTAATAAAAATGTCATTATGTTAAGAATGTTATGATGGAGAAATATACAAATGATAAGATTTCATTTTTATTGTACATATAGAAATGGTCATTAGTTGGAATATTAAGAGTAAGAAAAAAAATATTTTTAATATCATGTTTTTAAATATTAAAAATAAAGCATATTTTTAGTATCATGTATAAATAGTAAGAATAAACGCATTTTTAGTGTCACGTTGAATCATGTAATGAAAGAAGAGATTACATTTTAATGTAATAAAAGAAATGAAGGAAAACACGTTCTTGTTAATTTAAATAATAATAATAAAACATACAAGGTTGAATAAGATAAAACATACAAATTTTTTTTTTCTTTTTAAGATGAGTTAGAGCTATTAAATAAGGGGTTCTTTTTGCAAATTCCTTCGCACGCGTTCACACTAAGCTACTTTGTTTAGGTGTTATTTTTGAAATGGAGTTTTGTCCCACATCGTAGAATAATCCCCTTGGCCTTGGCTGATGCAGCTATATAAGCATGGTACCTCCTTCATGTGTTGTATATTAAGTTTTATTAGAATAAAACCTTTTTTTCTTCCTCTTCTTTTACTTTCTTCTTTCTTCTCTTTTCTCTTTCCCTTCAAAAGGAAGTTCAAAAGAAAGAGAAGAGGATATCCAAAATAAAATTTTGCTTGTTCTTGTCTCTACCCTTATCCGCGCAAGGTGAGATTTCTGAATTTAATTATTTTTATTTACTGTTAAATAATTGTCTGTGAGAAATCCTATTTATTTTATTTAAATTATTATACTTTAATTATTGATGTTCGCATTTATAATCATATATGTATGTGTTATTCTGCGCTGTGATAATTTAGATGTTATTTATGTATTACTGTTGTTATGGAAAATATATTCGCTTGGTTTGATGCGATAAATCTCATAATAAATTGAGATTCTAAATTTGTGAATACGCGATGAAAATTATAATTATTATATTCCAGATCTATGGGATAGGATCTGTGAACACGCGAATACTGTTCATTTTCTTTGTATGACGCGTTGTTTATTTTCATATGTTATTTTCTTTTATTTTCAAGCTGTGGGATGTCAGAATTCCATCTTGATGTTATTTTCTTTTATTTTCAAGATGTGGGATGTCAAAAGTTCCATCTTGATGTTATTTTCTTTTATTTTCAAGCTGTGGGATGTCAAAATTCCATCTTGAATTTATTTTCCTTTATTTTCAAACGTGGGATAAAACTCTTATCTTTGCGGCTCGTGTTACTAGCGTGGGATGTAAAAATCTCATGTTGCTTACACGGTATAAAAGTTGAGATGTAAAAGTTCCATTTTTGAATTCATTTTATTTTGTTCCAAGAGTGGGATGTAAAAGTTCCATCGTGGGATTCATTTTATTTTGTTCCAAGAGTGGGATGTAAAAGTTCCATCGTGGGATTCATTTTTATTCAGTTTCAAGTGTGGGATGTGAAAATCTCATCTTGAGGTTTATTTTATTTCATTTCATTTATATTCAGAATTGTTAATACGATAAAAATCTCATCTTTGCGGATATATATATATATATATACGAATGGTTCCTTAGGATTTGTGTGTTTGAAATTTGAAATTGTATATGTTGGGAATATTTATATATATACACGAATGGTTCCTTAGGATGTGTGCGTTTTAAAATTTGCATTCGTATATGTTGGATATAGTTACACCAAATTTATCACAACTGGTTATTGAAGTTGTTGTGGAAAATTGTAACATCATTTTGTTCATATTAAAAAGAACCACTTTTTAATACCGTTTGTTCATATTAAAAAGATCAACTTTTTAATATTGTTTTGCTCAAATTTAAAAGAACATATTTTTGCTCGAATTAAAAGAACATATTTTTGTTCGAATTAAAAGAACATATTTCTGTTCGCATTAAAAGAACGTATTTTGACGTTATTAAAAAGGACATATTTTTAGTGCGATAAAAAAATTATATTTTAGCGTAATAAGAAGAGCATATTTTTAGCGTCGTTATAAGAACATATTTTAGCGTTAAATTGTTTACGTTAAAAGTTTATATTTTTAATGTGAATTGTTTACATCAAAAAGAATGAAATTAAAAGAGTATATTTTTAATGTGGTATAAGAATAAGAGAAAAGCTTACATTTTTAATGTAATGCAAGAAATAATTATTAGTTTGTTAAAAAGATGATTTTTAACATATGTGTACAACATATAAAATTGACATGTTATGACTGATTGATTTAATGGATTGTGCTCGACCAGTTTATGAGCAAATTATGTTTTTTTTTTAACTTTGGGTGGGTAGAATTAAATGTATGCTAACACCTTGTGAAACACTTCACGATTTGACTATAAGGTGTTTAGCGATTGTTTATTTCAAAATTAATGAATGATTTTGAAAAGTGATTTTCTTAAGTAAAAGAAGAATTATTCCCGATTTTGGACAGGGAATGTTTTATAAAATGTTTTATAAAACAGAAAGAATTTCGAGGACTAAACCCAATAATTTCAAAATGATTTGAAAGCAGAAACCTATATAGATTTGATTATACTTGTGATTATTATGTTGTGAAATGATTTTTCCACTTCAGGATATAAAAATGATTTAGTATGTGGCTAAAGATTCTGGTGACCCGAACGACTAAAAGTATGGGTTGGTTGAATGACCCTGACCGACTGTACTGGTCAGTGGTTAGTGTAGCCTGCTCCAAAGTGAGAGGTGCACATATATATATCGAGTTGCTTAGGTGCGTGCCCTTTGCCTTGTCTAAGGGAAACCTGATATTTGGTTGCATATTTGTTTTTATGCATTATTATGTTTTGGAATTCGTATTTCCAAATGTTTTGTTTTCAAATCCCGAAGTGAAATCTACTTTGATATTACAAAAGCTAGATATATATTCCAAACGATTTGAAATAAAAGAAATTGGGAAATAAAGTCCAAAGAAATAATTTCTGTAAATTGAATTGGATTTTGAAATCTTAATTTAGGGATTAATCCTAAATGGGTAGATTGGAACTGCATGTTGATTGTTGCATTTTTGATTGTTTGTTTATACACTGGCAATACAATGGAGTAAACCCGTTCCGCATTAGCGGCGTGGTCCTGTGATTAGCCATTTTAATTAATAGGCTAATTTAGATTTCTCATACCAGTCCCATGACTGACCTGTAATTTTGTTTCACTGGCAAACTCGGGTGCCTATATTTTCCACACGGGCAGTCGAGTAGCTTGTTTGCAGATATTTATCTTGTTAGCAGGATCCTGGATCGAAGCTTAAAGCTGTGTCCAAAGCTTAGAAAATTCTTCCGCTGCATTGTATTAAAAAGTATTGTAATTTTATCTTCCACTGTAATATATTTATTCGTACTCTGATATTCTGTACTCTGATGTAACGTTATTATAATGTTAATAAAAGTCTGTTGTTACTGTTCTGATGTATTGTATTCCCAAAGTTAACGTATGCGGGAATTGAACGGTCTTGGTCGATTTAGCGGTCGATTAAGTTCGGGCAAAATCCGTATCGTTACAGTTGGTATCAGAGCTCTGGTTAGCTCAAATCTTTGGGGTACAACTTGTTAGAACTGAACAAAAGACTCATCAGAGATTGGATTAGTAATGTCCAATAAGAATACTCATTAGAGATAGGATCAGCAGTATCCTAGAATGAGAAAACTCGTTAGAGATGGGGTTAGTAATGCCCTAGAACGAGTTAAGAGTTACGAATTTATAATTAACGCATTTTTGATATTTATAATCTATTCTTTGAAATATGATTTTTATATATATAAAGTTATGTAAATTTTGAAAAGATAATCTACCATTAAAATTTAAAATTAAGATAGTTAATTTTTCAATTTTTAGCTACGCTCCTTTTCGAGGACGAAAAGTTCTTAAGTGGGGGAGATTGTAACAACCCGGAATTTTGGACCAATTTTAAAATCTTATTTTTATGAAGTTTGTTAAGAAATTGAGGCAGAAAATAAAAATTCTATTTTTAAATAATTTATGTTGAAATTATATGTTGACATCAAACATATAAAATTTGGGTTGTGTATTTTCACTAAAAACAAGTATGAACTTAGCGTCGTTGTGTTATACTAGAAATAATTATATTTTTAGCATCATATTAATATATGTGAATAAGGATATTTTTTTAGCGTCATGTTAATACAAACATCATTTGTTTAGAAATGTTGTATTAATATAGAATCATCACTCTTATTAGGAATGTTTAGTTAAAATAAATATGTCATTTTAGTTAGTAATGTAAGTTATATAAAAACGTCATGTTAATAAAAATGTCATTATGTTAAGAATGTTATGATGGAGAAATATACAAATGATAAGATTTCATTTTTATTGTACATATAGAAATGGTCATTAGTTGGAATATTAAGAGTAAGAAAAAATATATTTTTAATATCATGTTTTTAAATATTAAAAATAAAGCATATTTTTAGTATCATGTATAAATAGTAAGAATAAACGCATTTTTAGTGTCACGTTGAATCATGTAATGAATGAAGAGATTACATTTTAATGTAATAAAAGAAATGAAGGAAAACACGTTCTTGTTAATTTAAATAATAATAATAAAACATACAAGGTTGAATAAGATAAAACATACAAAAAAAAATTTTCTTTTTAAGATGAGTTAGAGCTATTAAATAAGGGGTTCTTTTTGTAAATTCCTTCGCACGCGTTCACACTAAGCTACTTTGTTTAGGTGTTATTTTTGAAATGGAGTTTTGTCCCACATCGTAGAATAATCCCCTTGGCCTTGGCTAATGCAGCTATATAAGCATGGTACCTCCTTCATGTGTGGTATACTAAGTTTTATTAGAATAAAACCTTTCTTCCTTCCTCTTCTTTTACTTTCTTCTTTCTTCTCTTTTCTCTTTCTCTTCAAAAGAAAGTTCAAAAGAAAGAGAAGAGGATTTCCAAAATAAAATTTTGCGTGTTCTTGTCTCTACCCTTATCCGCGCAATGTAACACCCCGTCTCCGCCAGGGTGGCTCTTGCAAGCACTCTGACTTTGGAGGGGCGTTTGAATCAGGTAAACATGCATAATGATATATCAAGCCAGAACAAGAACATATGTATATATGTAAACAGAGTAAATAAGATAAGTAAAACAGCGGAAGATTTCAAACTATTTCAAAACAAGTCTGGTACAACATAATGTCAACTTTCCAAGTACACAAGTCTAGATAAAAACAACATCACTGAAAACTGAAATACATAAGTACTATCCCCAAAATAAGTGATAACCATAGCTAGCTTCATGTCAAGACCGTACACGAGCTAAAATCCTACAAGCAAGTGATCAGAAATCCAAGCTAAGCTCCAATATTCCCACCCTGAGAACCTGGGGGGGGAACGGAAGAAAAGAGGCGAAAGAAAAACAGGTCAGTCAAAAAGACTGAGTAAGCCCTACTACAATCAATGTAAACTGATAAAGTTAACTGTCATGATGAAAGCTGAGATGAACATAAGGATAACTACATACTGGCATGATAGATAAAGGTGTCATCGCATAATCAGGATTAAGGTTTTGCACCACAGATGTACTAGCAAACTAACATGACTTGAATAAACAAGTATTGATCCCTTGGCCCAAGCTTTGACCCAATAACATGAAATGACCCTAATACGAGGTCCAATAACATGAAGTGACCCTAATACGAGGTCCAATAACATGAAGTGACCCTAATACGAGGTCCAATAACATGAAGTGACCCTAATACGAGGTCCAATAACATGAAGTGACCTTAATACGTGGTCCAATAACATGAAGTGACCCTAATACGAGGTCCAACCAAACGGTCTAATCGATCGGCTCCCTAAGCCTAACTCATCATGTGTTGGTGTCAATACGGCCCAAACATAATTGTAGTCGGACTGTGCCGGGTCTCCCGTCGGGTGTATCAAGCCCTAGGGTGTCAACCCCTGGACACCATAAACATAAGTGCACAGTCTCGATCTACTGGTACCCATGCTTGACTTCTCCAAATACGGACTACGTGCACGACCATAGTCCGTCCGGAACTACATCGGCGTACCACTCTGTCGTCATTTTTGGTCACTTACCTCAAGTCCAGTAATTGTGCCCCCCACCCTAGCCTAGTCCCTAGGGTCTTAATGATACAAACTTGGGATTACTGCTGGAGTGGACCCCCATTGCTAGGATTTTCTAGTGGGTTAAGTACGGTTTAACCCTTTTACTAATCATGGATTAACTTGGTTAAGTGTAACGATGAGTTCACGACTTAACCCTGATTAATCTACCAAGCCCAAATTGGTTAAGTATTAAGTGGACCATGACTTAACCCTAATCATGAGGCATTAATTAATTTAATGTGCCTTAACCTCTCACATTAGACCTTGTTGTGGTTACTAGTTAAGCCGGGCGGGTCCGGGTAGCTTTACACCACAACTTGGTCTAACCTCGGGTTCAAGGTACAACATGACCAACTTCTCACATTGGGTCCTATTGTTTGTAGCAACTAGTTAAGCCAGTCGGTTCCGGGTAGTTTTACGCTACAAACTCAACCCAAGCTCGAGTTGTTCACACTTATATTTTCTAAGTGTCATGTCCATTATGTTTCCAAAACATATTACAAGTTTTCAAGCATTTGGGTAGACCTAACTTAATAGGTAAATTCCCAATGGGTAGACCTAACTTAATAGGTAAATTGCCAATCTTATGTTTTTATGTCTTTTAAGTTTACCTAACCCCAAACGCAATCCCATCGCTTACATATCGCAATAGCGCATAAAGGATAGAAAGAGGGAACTTGGCATAATCATGACATAAAGGTGTTGAAGCCACAAGTTTAACATGGTGGCATATGAAATGTACATATGTTCATATACTTGCATATTACATTTTTAGGCCTCAAAAGCATGCATAAAACCAAACTTAGCATATTGGTGATACATGGTGATAAATGACATGTAGAAATGGCCATAAGTTCGCATTTAGCCTCACATGCAAGTTATCATAAGAGATATGATAACTTACATGTTGCCAAAATGCAACCTTTAGCATAAAGCTTGAAGCTTTAAGCTCATAAACCCAAGATAAGCTTGCATAACATGATAACATGAGTAAGATGATCAACCCAAAATTGCATACATAACATGGCAACTTGCATATCATAACATAGCAAACTTGCATAACATAACATGGCAACTTGCATATCATAACATAGCAAACTTGCATAACATAACATGATAGACTTGCATAACACATCATAGTAAACTTGCATATCATAATGATCAAACACAACTTGCATCATTCATTAACTTTAGAGTTTAAATATGAAAGTAGAAAAGGGCTTACAATGCTTATGAAGACTCAAATGAGTATAAGCAAATATAAGATTGAGACAAAGCCCTTATGCAATCAAATAAACCCAAAATGCAAGCTCCAATAGAAAAACCCTTGAGCAAAAATGATCAAAACCCTTGCTTTATGATGTAAATATGGAAACTTGACTTGAATGCAAGCTAATGACACTCATACAAGCTTGAAAACACTTGTATGCATGGTAAATCTCTCATAGAAATAACTTAGGAATTTTATGAAGAGAGTGGAGGCCATGAGAGGAATGATTTTGCCATAGTTTAGTTGTATGAATGAATAATGATGATTTAGGGTTAGGTTTGGGTCTTATTTATAGAGATTAGGATTAGTTTCAACCTTAGGATTAAACCCTAATTCCAATCTCAGCCCTTAAAACCGAATCTGGCCCAAAACCTAACCAAAACCCCAAAATGGTGCACCAGGCAAAACTGCCCGGCTGAACCAAGTCGACAGCCAAGTCGACAGGGCTGTCGACTTGGGTCCAACCAAGTCGACTCCCAAGTCGACAGGGCTGTCGACTTGGGTGCTCTGGCAGGAATTTTCCCGCCTGGCCCAATCTGACCCTTTTTCGAATTTTGAACCCGAAATTCGAAATCTGTTTTGAACTTGAAATTTTCTGAAAACTTCATTGGGCCTTAATCGGGTCATACGGACTCCGATTTTCGAAAACTCGGACTCTATTTCGCGTATTTTTCCAAGACGAACGCAATGGCATAGCCCGTTTCCCTTGATTCAGATTTATAAATTAAATTCTGCCTCGATTTATGTTATAACAGGTTATTGAAAATACGGGTTGTTACATTCTCCCCTCCTTAAAGGATTTCGTCCCCGAAATCTCTAAGTTAGGAAGAACATATCCTACCATCCAACATCCATCTACTCAAAACATCATCCACGAGCAATCATTGTCCTTACAAGATTCTAAATGTTGTATGAACATATGCAAAGGTGTGTGTATATGTACTTATCTAATGCAAATATCATCAATGCAAATTATGTTAGTGAAATGAATCCATATGTATGCAATTCCTAACATAATGTATAACATCTATATGTGTGCACATAACATACATCCATATGCAACATCCATGTGATAACACAAAAGTTTTCATCCATGAATAAGCATAAACACTCATGCATATGCAATATGAGGAGTGTGTGAGCCGATCTAGTGCCTAACGTGTATAATGCATCCACGAGTAACCACTTGCAAACACTTGCAACCACTTGCAAACATCAAGCATAACATGTTTCAAACACATGTTTCATCCAAAGGGTTTCTACCTAAGGTTCTCATGACAAGATTAACACGATAAACTAGATAAACATGGATAGCAAAGAGAAAGATATGCTAACAAAGAAAAGAGATTGAGAGTGTACCCTCAAAAAGGAATGGATAAAGCCCACGCATCTTCTCCTCGGTTTCCCAAGTTGCGTCTTCTTCGGCTTCACCCCATTGAACCTTCACCAACTTGACCTCTCGATTCCTTAGCTTCTTGGTCTCCATCCCCAAGATACGAATCGGAGCTCTCCTCAAGGTAGCCTCTTTCTCCACTTCCACATCTTTCAGAACACTTGGCTCAACAACCTCTGCTGATTCATGTAAACACTTCCGGAGATGCGAGACATGAAAAACATCGTGTACTCCGGCAAGCTTCTCGGGCAACTCCACTCTATAAGCCATCTGCCCGTTCCTCTCTATAATAGGGAACGGTCCAACAAACCTCGGTGCTAACTTCCCAACGGCTCCAAATCGGACCACATTCCGCAAAGGAGAAACCTTCACGAAAACCATATCCCCAACATCAAACTCCAAATCAGTTCTTCGCTTATCAGCATAGGATTTCTGTCGGTCTTGGGCCGCTTTCATCCGTCTCCGAATCAACTCGACCTTCTCGGATGTATCTCTGATCATATCAGGCCCAAGTATAAGCTCATCCGTAGTCTCCCACCAACATGTAGGTGACTTGCACGGCCTCCCATATAAAGCTTCAAATGGTGCCATCCCTATGCTTGCTTGATAACTGTTATTATATGCAAACTCAACAAGAGGAAGATGGTCTTCCCAAGTACCACCAAAATCCAGAATACAAAGCCTCAACAGATCCTCGAGTACCCTATTCACCCTTTCGGTTTGACCGTCCGTCTATGGGTGATAAGCCGTACTTAGATTCAACCTCGTGCCCATAGCTTCTTGCAAGCTATTCCAAAATTGACTTGTAAAGATTGGGTCACGGTCACTGACTATACTAGAAGGGACTCCATGTAGTCTCACAATCTCACGAAGATATACAGACGCTAGCCAAGATGCGGTCCTCTTGTTCTTCACCGGAATGAAATGAGCACTCTTCGTAAGTCTACCTACTATGACCCACATGCTCTTATTCCCTTTCTTGATCTAGGCAGTCCATCCACGAAATCCTTCATGACGCTTTTCCCTCTTCCATTGCGGGGACCTCCAATGGATATAATAGCCCACCGGGCTTCTATGACTCGGCCTTTAATCTGTTGGCACAACATGCACCTTAGGACAAACTCGGCCACCTCCTCGAGTGATGTGCATCTTCAAGAGCCTTCTTTCTCTCATTGCGTCGTAGCCATCCCTTGTCATCTATAGCGAGGTGTCTTACCATCTCGCCTCGAATCAACTTGTCCATGGTCTCGACTAACTGCGGGTCTTCTTTCTGTGAAGTCCCTACTTGATCCAGAAGGGTAGGTCTAAGCTCAAGGGACGCTAACTAACTAATTAAACTGAGAGAACTTCTTACTTCAATTGTCCTCGTCGGAGCTTTCCGGTCTTGAACCGCGACCACTTTAGCGGGATCCACCACTAAGCTTTGCTTAGAAACTATGTGCCCAAGAAATCTAACTCCTTTTCTCCAAAATGACATTTGGAGGACTTGTCTTTCAACTGATGGGCTCTAAGCGCATCCATCACCTCCTTGAGATGTCTAGCATGTTCTTCCTCGTTCTTTAAGAAAGTCAGGATATCATCTACAAAGACTACCACAAACTTGTTCAGGAACTCCCTAGGCACCCTACTCATCAAGTCCACGAAGTAGGCGGGTGCATTAGTTAAACCGAATGGCATGACCAGCCATTCTAAGAATCCATCTGGAGTTCTGAACGCAGTTTTGTCTATACTATCCTCAGCTACTCTGAGCTGAAGGGATCCAGTAGCAAGATCAAGAGAAAACAGATGTTCCTACAAGCTGATCAAACAAATCATCGATCCTTGGCAATGGTTGTCTATTCTCTTTGTTTAACTCACGATAATATACACAAAGTCGAAGAGAACCATCTGCCTTGGTAGTAAATACTACAGGCGCTCCCCATTCAGATATACTTCGTCTAATGAAGTTCTTCTCAAGCAACTCCTTGACTTGCTTTCTTAACTCTCATCTTGCGGGGCCATGTGCCTAACCGGCCACAAAACTATCTTGGCATTATCAACCAGATAAATGCGGAAATCTATCTCTCGTTTAGGGGCAACCCCCTTCACTTCACCCAAGATATCAGGATATTCTCGGACCACCCTCACCGATTGCAAACTATCGATAGACGAGTTGAGGGATTCAAGATAACACAACATGACGGGACTCATAGGGTTACTAGAAATTTTTAGGGTATTACCGAGGCGAGTCATGAGCCTCTCAACCCTTTGCTCAAAAATCAAGAATGGCTCCAAAACTGGACAACCAATCCATGCCCAAAATCAACCCATATCCCATGAAACCGAGAATATAAGCATCACGCGAGAATTCTATACTCAAGATAGAGATTTTCAAATCCACGTAGATAATAGACAAATGGGCGGAACCCCCAATTGGATTTGAAACACACACGAGATCATTAACTAGACTAGTACTTAGGTGCAAACTTTCAACTAAACCAGATGAAATAAACTATGCGATGCACCAGAATCAAACAAAGTACGAACAAGAAAATCAGAAATGTAAACAAGACTTTCAACAGAAATACTACCTCGATCGGGAACTGGAGCGGCATTGAGAGCATGAACTTGCCCTCCCGAAGGTCCAGCACGCTGAGTCTGACCCTGGCCTTGCCCTTGCTTCTTCGGGCAATCCCTAGTGAAGTGTCCCATTTCTCCACAGTTAAAGCAAGTGCCCTTCCTTTTTCTGCAATCCTTGTTTAGATGAGTCGAGCTTCCACAAGTAAAGCACCTTTTTTCCTTCTTATCTTTAGACTTCTCCTCCTTCTTTTTCATTTCCTTTTTGGGCCCCATTTTCTTGGTTTGAGACTCATTCACCTTGATTTCCTTCTTGCCACTCCTATTCTCTTGATTGAGTAGGGCCATATTCACTAAACTCTCGAAAGTTGCCCCCAAGGGTATATGAGACATGGCTAAACCATGTAATGGCTCGTTTAATCCTAGAGAAAAGTATAGGGCCTTCTTCTGAGCTGTGTTAACCAAGTCTAAACCGACCCGAGCCAGTTGATTAAACTTATCTATGTATTCCCTAATAGTCATGTCCCCTTGCTTCAGTGATAGGAACCTTAGTCCAAACTTTCCCCGAAAGTCATCCCAAGTCTCAATTGGCCTAGCAGCGGTGGTGACCACCCACCAACGTGCAGCTTCTTCCTTTAGCAACCACACTGCCAATAAAACCTTCCTACGGTCATCTATATCAAAGAAGGCAAAAAGATCTTCGGTTTATTTCAACCAATTCCTTGCCTCTACATAAGTCTCGGTTCCAATGAAATTCTTGCCACCCATCGTCTTAAAGTTCTTACAAGTTTCCGCAAAATCCGCTTGTGGAGGTTGAGGGGGAGGAGAAAGAGGAACCTCAGCGACAGGAGGAGGAGGAACATTAACTACCGGAGGAGGAGGAGGAGGAACATCGGCGGGGCCGGCTTCGGTCGCCCTAGCCTCCAAAAGTCTCCTATACCAAACAGGTACGTGTACTCCCTCCGGAATAGCAAAGTTATTGGCCATACTGAAAATGAAGAAAAAGATAGATTCAGAATGGAGAAGAACGAAGGAATTTTGCTAATGGCTTTTTGGGGAATAGCCTTTAAAATAAACTAGACTTTTCTTTGGAAAATACTTTATACTTGGTTTTGAAAATAGTTTTTCAAAAGTTTCAAAAACCTTTTTGTTCCTTCTCGTAAACCATATGCTCTGATACCAAATGTAACACCCCGCCTCCGCCAGGGTGACTCTTGCAAGCACTCTGACTTTGGAGGGGCATTTGAATCAGGTAAACATGCATAATGATATATCAAGGCAGAACAAGAACATATGTATATATGTAAACAGAGTAAATAAGATAAGTAAAACAGCGGAAGATTTCAAACTATTTCAAAACAAGTCTGGTACAACATAATGTCAACTTTCCAAGTACACAAGTCTAGATAAAAACAACATCACTGAAAACTGAAATACATAAGTACTATCCCCAAAATAAGTGATAACCATAGCTAGCTTCATGTCAAGACCGTACATGAGCTAAAATCCCACAAGCAAGTGATCAGAAATCCAAGCTAAGCTCCAATATTCCCACCCTGAGAACCTGGGGGGGGGAAACGGAAGAAAAGAGGCGAAAGAAAAACAGGTCAGTCAAAAAGACTGAGTAAGCCCTACTACAATCAATGTAAACTGATAAAGTTAACTGTCATGATGAAAGCTGAGATGAACATAAGGATAACTACATACTGGCATGATAGATAAAGGTGTCATCGCATAATCAGGATTAAGGTTTTGCACCACAGATGTACTAGCAAACTAACATGACTTGAATAAACAAGTATTGATCCCTTGGCCCAAGCTTTGACCCAATAACGTGAAATGACCCTAATACGAGGTCCAATAACTTGAAGTGACCCTAATATGAGGTCCAATAACATGAAGTGACCCTAATATGAGGTCCAATAACATGAAGTGACCCTAATACAAGGTCCAATAACATGAAGTGACCCTAATACGAGGTCCAATAACATGAAGTGACCCTAATACGAGGACCAATAACATGAAGTGACCCTAATAAGAGGTCCAACCAAACGGTCTAATCGATCGGCTCCCTAAGCCTAACTCGTCACGTGTTGGTGTCAATACGGCCCAAACATAATTGTAGTCGGACTGTGCCGGGTCTCCCGTCGGGTGTATCAAGCCCTAGGGTGTCAACCCCTGGACACCATAAACATAAGTGCACAGTCTCGATCTACTGGTACCCATGCTTGACTTCTCCAAATACGGACTACGTGCACGACCATAGTCCGTCCGGAACTACATCGGCGTACCACTCTGCCGTCGTTTTTGGTCACTTACCTCAAGTCCAGTAATTGTGCCCCCCACCCTAGCCTAGTCCCTAGGGTCTTAATGATACAAACTTGGGATTACTGCTGGAGTGGACCCCCATTGCTAGGATTTTCTGGTGGGTTAAGTACGGTTTAACCCTTTTACTAATCATGGATTAACTTGGTTAAGTGTAACGATGAGTTCACGACTTAACCCTGATTAATCTACCAAGCCCAAATTGGTTACGTATTAAGTGGATCATGACTTAACCCTAATCATGAGGCATTAATTAATTTAATGTGCCTTAACCTCTCACATTAGACCTTGTTGTGGTTACTAGTTAAGCCGGGCGGGTCCGGGTAGCTTTACACCACAACTTGGTCTAACCTCGAGTTCAAGGTACAACATGACCAACTTCTCACATTGGGTCCTATTGTTTGTAGCAACTAGTTAAGCCGGTCGGTTCCAGGTAGTTTTACGCTACAAACTCAACCCAACCTCGAGTTGTTCACACTTATATTTTCTAAGTGTCATGTCCATTATGTTTCCAAAACATATTACAAGTTTTCAAGCATTTGGGTAGACCTAACTTAATAGGTAAATTCCCAATGGGTAGACCTAACTTAATAGGTAAATTCCCAATCTTATGTTTTTATGTCTTTTAAGTTTACCCAACCCCAAACGCAATCCCATCGCTTACATATCGCAATAGCGCATAAAGGATAGAAAGAGGGAACTTGGCATAATCATGACATAAAGGTGTTGAAGCCACAAGTTTAACATGGTGGCATATGAAATGTACATATGTTCATATACTTGCATATTACATTTTTAGGCCTCAAAAGCATGCATAAAACCAAACTTAGCATATTGGTGATACATGGTGATAAATGACATGTAGAAATGGCCATAAGTTCGCATTTAGCCTCACATGCAAGTTATCATAAGAGATATGATAACTTACATGTTGCCAAAATGCAACCTTTAGCATAAAGCTTGAAGCTTTAAGCTCATAAACCCAAGATAAGCTTGCATAACATGATAACATGAGTAAGATGATCAACCAAAACTTGCATACATAACATGGCAACTTGCATATCATAACATAGCAAACTTACATAACATAACATGGCAACTTGCATATCATAACATAGCAAAATTGCATAACATAACATGATAGACTTGCATAACACATCATAGTAAACTTGCATATCATAATGATCAAACACAACTTGCATCATTCATTAACTTTAGAGTTTAAATATGAAAGTAGAAAAGGGCTTACAATGCTTATGAAGACTCAAATGAGTATAAGCAAATATAAGATTGAGACAAAGCCCTTATGCAATCAAATAAACCCAAAATGCAAGCTCCAATAGAAAAACCCTTGAGCAAAAATGATCAAAACCCTTGCTTTATGATGTAAATATGGAAACTTGACTTGAATGCAAGCTAATGACACTCATAAAAGCTTGGAAACACTTGTATGCATGGTAAATCTCTCATAGAAATAACTTAGGAATTTTATGAAGAGAGTGGAGGCCATGAGAGGAATGATTTTGCCATAGTTTAGTTGTATGAATGAATAATGATGATTTAGGGTTAGGTTAGGGTCTTATTTATAGAGATTAGGATTAGTTTCAACCTTAGGATTAAACCCTAATTCCAATCTCAGCCCTTAAAACCGAATCTGGCCCAAAACCTAACCAAAACCCCAAAATGGTGCACCAGGCAAAACTGCCCGGCTGAACCAAGTCGACAGCCAAGTCGACAGGGCTGTCGACTTAGGTCCAACCAAGTCGACTCCCAAGTCGACAGGGCTGTCGACTTGGGTGCTCTGGCGGGAATTTTCCCGCCTGGCCCAATCTGACCCTTTTTCGAATTTTGAACCTGAAATTCGAAATCTGTTTTGAACTTGAAATTTTCTGAAAACTTCATTGGGCCTTAATCGGGTCATACGGACTCCGATTTTCGAAAACTCGGACTCTATTTCGCGTATTTTTCCAAGACGAACGCAATGGCATAGCCCGTTTCCCTTGATTTAGATTTATAAATTAAATTCTGTCGCGATTTATGTTATAACAGGTTATTGAAAATACGGGTTGTTACACGCAAGGTGAGATTTCTGAATTTAATTATTTTTATTTACTGTTAAATAATTGTTTGTGAGAAATCCTATTTATTTTATTTAAATTATTATACTTTAATTATTGATGTTCGCATTTATAATCATATATGTATGTGTTATTCTGCGCTGTGATAATTTAGATGTTATTTATGTATTACTGTTGTTATGGAAAATATATTCGCTTGGTCTGATGCGATAAATCTCATAATAAATTGAGATTCTAAATTTGTGAATACGCGATGAAAATTATAATTATTATATTCCAGATCTGTGGGATAGGATCTGTGAACACGCGAATACTATTCATTTTCTTTGTATGACGCGTTGTTCATTTTCATATGTTATTTTCTTTTATTTTCAAGCTGTGGGATGTCAAAATTCCATCTTGATGTTATTTTCTTTTATTTTCAAGCTGTGGGATGTCAAAAATTCCATCTTGATGTTATTTTCTTTTATTTTCAAGCTGTGGGATGTCAAAATTCCATCTTGAATTTATTTTCCTTTATTTTCAAATGTGGGATAAAACTCTCATCTTTGCGGCTCGTGTTACTAGCGTGGGATGTAAAAATCTCATGTTGCTTACACTAATAAAAGTTGAGATGTAAAAGTTCCATTTTTGAATTCATTTTATTTTGTTCCAAGAGTGGGATGTAAAAGTTCCATCGTGGGATTCATTTTATTTTGTTCCAAGAGTGGGATGTAAAAGTTCCATCGTGGGATTCATTTTTATTAAGTTTCAAGTGTGGGATGTGAAAATCTCATCTTGAGGTTTATTTTATTTCATTTCATTTATATTCAGAATTGTTAATACGATAAAAATCTCATCTTTGCGGAGATATATATATATATATATATATACACGAATGGTTCCTTAGGATTTGTGTGTTTGAAATTTGAAATTGTATATGTTGGGAATATTTATATATATATACACGAATGGTTCCTTAGGATGTGTGCGTTTTAAAATTTGCATTCGTATATGTTGGATATAGTTACACCAAATTTATCACAATTGGTTGTTGAAGTTGTTGTGGAAAATTGTAACATCATTTTGTTCATATTAAAAAGAACCACTTTTTAATACTGTTTGTTCATATTAAAAAGATCAACTTTTTAATATCGTTTTGCTCAAATTTAAAAGAACATATTTTTGCTCGAATTAAAAGAACATATTTTTGTTCGAATTAAAAGAACATATTTCTGTTCGCATTAAAAGAACGTATTTTGACGTTATTAAAAAGGACATATTTTTAGTGCGATAAAAAAATTATATTTTAGCGTAATAAGAAGAGCATATTTTTAGCGTCATTATAAGAACATATTTTAGCGTTAAATTGTTTACGTTAAAAGTTTATATTTTTAATGTGAATTGTTTACATCAAAAAGAATGAAATTAAAAGAGTATATTTTTAATGTGGTATAAGAATAAGAGAAAAACTTACATTTTTAATGTAATGCAAGAAATAATTATTAGTTTGTTAAAAAGATGATTTTTAACATATGTGTACAACATATAAAATTGACATGTTATGACTGATTGATTTAATGGATTGTGCTCGACCAGTTTATGAGCAAATTATGTTTTTTTTTTACTTTGGGTGGGTAGAATTATATGTATGCTAACACCTTGTAAAACACTTCACGATTTGACTATAAGGTGTTTAGCGATTGTTTATTTCAAAATTAATGAATGATTTTGAAAAGTGATTTTCTTAAGTAAAAGAAGAATTATTCCCGATTTTGGACAGGGAATGTTTTATAAAATGTTTTATAAAACAAAAAGAATTTCGAGGACTAAACCCAATAATTTCAAAATGATTTGAAAGCAGAAACCTATATAGATTTGATTATACTTGTGATTATTATGTTGTGAAATGATTTTTCCACTTCGGGATATAAAAATGATTTAGTATGTAGCTAAAGATTCTGGTGACCCGAACGACTAAAAGTATGGGTTGGTTGAATGACCCTGACCGACTGTACTGGTCAGTGGTTAGTGTAGCCTGCTCCATAGTGAGAGGTGCACATATATATATCGAGTTGCTTAGGTGCGTGCCCTTTGCCTTGTCTAAGGGAAACCCGATATTTGGTTGCATATTTGTTTTTATGCATTATTATGTTTTGGAATTCATATTTCCAAATGTTTTGTTTTCAAATCCCGAAGTGAAATCTACTTTGATATTACAAAAGCTAGATATATATTCCAAACGATTTGAAATAAAATAAATTGGGAAATAAAGTCCAAAGAAATAATTTCTGTAAATTGAATTGGATTTTGAAATCTTAATTTAGGGATTAATCCTAAATGGGTAAATTGGAACTGCATGTTGATTGTTGCATTTTTGATTGTTTGTTTATACACTGGCAATCCAATGGAGTAAACCCGTTCCGCGTTAGCGGCGTGGTCCTGTGATTAGCCATTTTAATTAATAGGCTAATTTAGATTTCTCATACCAGTCCCATGACTGACCTGTAGTTTGTTTCACTGGCAAACTCGGGTGTCCATATTTTCCACACGGGCAGTCGAGTAGCTTGTTTGCAGATATTTATCTTGTTAGCAGGATCCTGGATCGAAGCTTAAAGCTGTGTCCAAAGCTTAGAAAATTCTTCCGCTGCATTGTATTAAAAAGTATTGTAATTTTATCTTCCGCTGTAATATATTTATTCGTACTCTGATATTCTGTACTCTGATGTAACGTTATTATAATGTTAATAAAAGTCTGTTGTTACTGTTCTGATGTATTGTATTCCCAAAGTTAACGTATGCGGGAATTGAACGGTCTTGGTCGATTTAGCGGTCGATTAAGTCCGGGCAAAATCCGTATCGTTACAGTTGGTATCAGAGCTCTGGTTAGCTCAAATCTTTGGGGTACAACTTGTTAGAACTGAACAAAAGACTCATCAGAGATTGGATTAGTAATGTCCAATAAGAATACTCATTAGAGATAGGATCAGCAGTATCCTAGAATGAGTAAACTCGTTAGAGATGGGGTTAGTAATGCCCTAGAACGAGTTAAGAGTTACGAATTTATAATTAACGCATTTTTGATGTTTATAATCTATTCTTTGAAATATGATTTTTATATATATAAAGTTATGTATATTTTGAAAAGATAATCTACCATTAAAATTTAAAATTAAGATAGTTAATTTTACAATTTTTAGCTACGCTCCTTTTCGAGGACGAAAAGTTCTTAAGTGGGGGAGATTGTAACAACCCGGAATTTTGGACCAATTTTAAAATCTTATTTTTATGAAGTTTGTTAAGAAATTGAGGCAAAAAATAAAAATTCTATTTTTAAATAATTTATGTTGAAATTATATGTTGACATCAAACATATAAAATTTGGGTTGTGTATTTTCACTAAAAACAAGTATGAACTTAGCGTCGTTGTGTTATACTAGAAATAATTATATTTTTAGCATCATATTAATATATGTGAATAAGGATATTTTTTTAGCGTCATGTTAATATAAACATCATTTGTTTAGAAACGTTGTATTAATATAGAATCATCACTCTTATTAGGAATGTTTAGTTAAAATAAATATGTCATTTTAGTTAGTAATGTAAGTTATATAAAAATGTCATGTTAATAAAAATGTCATTATGTTAAGAATGTTATGATGGAGAAATATACAAATGATAAGATTTCATTTTTATTGTACATATAGAAATGGTCATTAGTTGGAATATAAAGAGTAAGAAAAAAAATATTTTTAATATCATGTTTTTAAATATTAAAAATAAAGCATATTTTTAGTATCATGTATAAATAGTAAGAATAACGCATTTTTAGTGTCACGTTGAATCATGTAATGAAAGAAGAGATTACATTTTAATGTAATAAAAGAAATGAAGGAAAACACGTTCTTGTTAATTTAAATAATAATAATAATAATAATACATTCAAGGTTGAATAAGATAAAACATACAAAAAAATTTTTTTTCTTTATAAGATGAGTTAGAGCTATTAAATAAGGGGTTCTTTTTGCAAATTCCTTCGCACGCGTTCACACTAAGCTACTTTGTTTAGGTGTTATTTTTGAAATGGAGTTTTGTCCCACATCGTAGAATAATCCCCTTGGCCTTGGCTGATGCAGCTATATAAGCATGGTACCTCCTTCATGTGTTGTATACTAAGTTTTATTAGAATAAAACCTTTCTTCCTTCCTCTTCTTTTACTTTCTTCTTTCTTCTCTTTTCTCTTTCCCTTCAAAAGAAAGTTCAAAAGAAAGAGAAGAGGATTTCCAAAATAAAATTTTGCTTGTTCTTGTCTCTACCCTTATCCGCGCAAGGTGAGATTTCTGAATTTAATTATTTTTATTTACTGTTAAATAATTGTCTGTGAGAAATCCTATTTATTTTATTTAAATTATTATACTTTAATTATTGATGTTCGCATTTATAATCATATATGTATGTGTTATTCTGCGCTGTGATAATTTAGATGTTATTTATGTATTACTGTTGTTTTGGAAAATATATTCGCTTGGTTTGATGCGATAAATCTCATAATAAATTGAGATTCTAAATTTGTGAATACGCGATGAAAATTATAATTATTATATTCCAGATCTGTGGGATAGGATCTGTGAACACGCGAATACTGTTCATTTTCTTTGTATGACGCGTTGTTCATTTTTATATGTTATTTTCTTTTATTTTCAAGCTGTGGGATGTCAAAATTCCATCTTGATGTTATTTTCTTTTATTTTCAAGCTGTGGGATGTCAAAAATTCCATCTTGATGTTATTTTCTTTTATTTTCAAGCTGTGGGATGTCAAAATTCCATCTTGAATTTATTTTCCTTTATTTTCAAACATGGGATAAAACTCTCATCTTTGCGGCTCGTGTTACTAGCGTGGGATGTAAAAATCTCATGTTGCTTACACGTTATAAAAGTTGAGATGTAAAAGTTCCATTTTTGAATTCATTTTATTTTGTTCCAAGAGTGGGATGTAAAAGTTCCATCGTGGGATTCATTTTATTTTGTTCCAAGAGTGGGATGTAAAAGTTCCATCGTGGGATTCATTTTTATTCAGTTTCAAGTGTGGGATGTGAAAATCTCATCTTGAGGTTTATTTTATTTCATTTCATTTATATTCAGAATTGTTAATACGATAAAAATCTCATCTTTGCGGAGATATATATATATATATATATATATATATATACACGAATGGTTCCTTAGGATTTGTGTGTTTGAAATTTGAAATTGTATATGTTGGGAATATTTATATATATACACGAATGGTTCCTTAGGATGTGTGCGTTTTAAAATTTGCATTCGTATATGTTGGATATAGTTACACCAAATTTATCACAATTGGTTATTGAAGTTGTTGTGGAAAATTGTAACATCATTTTGTTCATATTAAAAAGAACCACTTTTTAATACTGTTTGTTCATATTAAAAAGATCAACTTTTTAATATCGTTTTGCTCAAATTTAAAAGAACATATTTTTGCTCGAATTAAAAGAACATATTTTTGTTCGAATTAAAAGAACATATTTCTGTTCGCATTAAAAGAACGTATTTTGACGTTATTAAAAAGGACATATTTTTAGTGCGATAAAAAAATTATATTTTAGCGTAATAAGAAGAGCATATTTTTAACGTCATTATAAGAACATATTTTAGCGTTAAATTGTTTACGTTAATAGTTTATATTTTTAATGTGAATTGTTTACATCAAAAAGAATGAAATTAAAAGAGTATATTTTTAATGTGGTATAAGAATAAGAGAAAAGCTTACATTTTTAATGTAATGCAAGAAATAATTATTAGTTTGTTAAAAAGATGATTTTTAACATATGTGTACAACATATAAAATTGACATGTTATGACTGATTGATTTAATGTATTGTGCTCGACCAGTTTATGAGCAAATTATGTTTTTTTTTTTAACTTTGGGTGGGTAGAATTATATGTATGTTAACACCTTGTGAAACACTTCACGGTTTGACTATAAGGTGTTTAGCGATTGTTTATTTCAAAATTAATGAATGATTTTGAAAAGTGATTTTCTTAAGTAAAAGAAGAATTATTCCCGATTTTGGACAGGGAATGTTTTAAAAAATGTTTTATAAAACAGAAAGAATTTCGAGGACTAAACCCAATAATTTCAAAATGATTTGAAAGCAGAAACCTATAAAGATTTGATTATACTTGTGATTATTATGTTGTGAAATGATTTTTCCACTTTTGGATATAAAAATGATTTAGTATGTGGCTAAAGATTCTGGTGACCCGAACGACTAAAAGTATGGGTTGGTTGAATGACCCTGACCGACTGTACTGGTCAGTGGTTAGTGTAGCCTGCTCCATAGTGAGAGGTGCACACACACACACACACACACACATATATATATATATATATATATATATATATATATATATATATATATATATCGAGTTGCTTAGGTGCGTGCCCATTGCCTTGTCTAAGGGAAACCCGATATTTGGTTGCATATTTGTTTTTATGCATTATTATGTTTTGGAATTCATCTTTCCAAATGTTTTGTTTTCAAATCCCGAAGTGAAATCTACTTTGATATTACAAAAGCTAGATATATATTCCAAACGATTTGAAATAAAAGAAATTGGGAAATAAAGTCCAAAGAAATAATTTCTGTAAATTGAATTGGATTTTGAAATCTTAATTTAGGGATTAATCCTAAATGGGTAGATTGGAACTGCATGTTGATTGTTGCATTTTTGATTGTTTGTTTATACACTGGCAATCCAATGGAGTAAACCCGTTCCGCGTTAGCGGCGTGGTCCTGTGATTAGCCATTTTAATTAATAGGCTAATTTAGATTTCTCATACCAGTCCCATAACTGACCTGTAGTTTGTTTCACTGGCAAACTCGGGTGCCTATATTTTCCACACGGGTAGTCGAGTAGCTTGTTTGCAGATATTTATCTTGTTAGCAGGATCCTGGATCGAAGCTTAAAGCTGTGTCCAAAGCTTAGAAAATTCTTCCGCTGCATTGTATTAAAAAGTATTGTAAATTTATCTTCCGCTGTAATATATTTATTCGTACTCTGATATTCTGTACTCTGATGTAACGTTATTATAATGTTAATAAAAGTCTGTTGTTACTGTTCTGATGTATTGTATTCCCAAAGTTAACGTATGCGGGAATTGAACGGTCTTGGTCGATTTAGCGGTCGATTAAGTTCGGGCAAAATCCATATTGTTACATTTAATTGTCATTTATTTGGCAATAATGTGTGCCACATTTAATTGTCATTTATTTAGAAATAATGTATGTCACATTTAATTGCCATTTATTTAGGAATAATGTGTGTCACATTTAATTGCCATTTATTTATCAATAATGTGTGTCACATTTAATTGTAATTTTTGTAGGAATAACGCGTGTCACATTTAATTGTCATTTATTCAGGAATAATGTATGTCACATTTAATTGTCATTTATTTAGGAATAATGTGTGTCACATTTAATTGTCATTTACATAGGAATAATGTGTGTCACATTTAATTGTCATTTATTTAGCAATAATGTGTGTCACATTTAATTGTCATTTATATAGGAATAATGTGTGCCACATTTAATTGTCATTTATTTAGCAATAATATCTGTCACGTTTAATTGTCATTTATTTGGGAATAAAGTGTGTCACATTTAATTGTCATTTATTTCGGAATAATGTGTGTCACATTTAATTGTCATTTATTTAGGAATAATGTGTGTCACATTTAATTGTCATTTATTTAGGAATAATGTGTGTCACATTTAATTGTAATTTATTTGGCAATAATGTGTGTCACATTTAATTGTCATTTATCTAGGAACAATATGTGTCACATTTAATTATCATTTTTTATGAATAATGTGTGTCACATTTAATTGTCATTTATTTGGAATAATGTTGTATTACACTTAATTGTCATTCATTTAGAAATAATGTGTATCACATTTAATTGTCATTTATTTAGCAATAATGTGTGTCACATTTAATAGTCATATATTTAGGAATAATGTGTTTCACATTTAATTGTCATTTATTGAGGAATAATGTGTGTCATATCTAATTGTCATTTATTAGGAATAATGTTGTATCACACTTAATTGTCATTTATTTAGGAACAATGTGTGTCACATTTAATTGTCATTTATTTAGCAATAATGTGTGTCATATTTAATTTTCATTTATTTAGGAATAATGTGTGTCACATTTAATTGTCATTTATTTAGGAATAATGTTGTATCACACATAATTGTCATTTATTTAGGAATAATGTGTGTCTCATTTAATTGTCATTTTTTTAGGAATAATGTTTGTCACATTTAATTGTCATTTATTTAGGAATAATGTGTGTCACATTTAATTGTCATTTATTTGGCAATAACGTGTGCCACATTTAATTGTCATTTCTTTAGGAATAATGTGTGTCACATTTAATTGTCATTTATTTAGGAATAGTGTTATGTCACATTTAATTGTCATTTATTTAGGAATAATGTGTGTCAAATTTAATAGTCATTTATTAGGAATAATGTTGTATCACACTTAATTAACATTTATTTAGGAACAATGTGTGTCACATTTAATTTTCATTTATTTAGCAATAATGTGTGTCACGTTAGATTATCATTTATTTACGAATATTGTGTGTCACATTTAATCGTCATTTATTTAGAAATAATATTGTGTCATATTTAATTGTCATTTATTCATGAATAATGTGTGTCACACTTAATTGTCGTTTATTAGGAATAATGTTGTATCACACTTAATTGTCATTTAATTGTCATTTATTAGGAATAATGTGTGTCACATTTAATTGTCATTTATTTAGCAATAATGTGCGTCACATTTAATTGTGATCTATTTAGGAATAATGTTTTTCACACTTAATTGTCATTTATTTAGGAATAATGTGTGTCACATTTAATTGTAATTTATTTACCGATAATGTATGTCACATTTAATTGTCATTTATTTAGCAATAATGTGCGTTATATTTAATTGTCATTTATTTAGGAATAATGTGTACCACATTTAGTTGTCATTTATTTAGGAATAATGTGTGTCACATTTAATTGTCATTTATTTAGCAATAATGTGTGTCACATTTAATTGTCATATATTTAGTAATAATGTGTTTCACATTTAATTGTCATTTATTTAGGAATAATGTGTGTCACATTTAGTTGTCATTTATTTATCAATAATGTGCGTCACATTTAATTGTCATTTATGTAGGAATAATGTGTGTCACATTTAATTGTCATTTATTCAGGAATAATGTGCGTCACATTTAATTGTCATTTATTTAGCAATAATGTGCATCACATTTAATTGTCATGTATTTAGGAATAATGTTTTTCACATTTAGTAGTCATTTATTTAGGAATAATGTGTGTCACATTTAATTTTCATTTATTTAGCGATAATGTATGTCACATTTAATTGTCATTTATTTAGGAATAATGTGTGCCACAACTAATTGTCATTTATTTAGCAATAATGTGTGTTATATTTAATTGTCATTTATTTAGGAATAATGTGTGCCACATTTAGTTGTCATTTAATTAGGAATAATGTGAGTCACATTTAATTGTCATTTATTTAGCAATAATGTGTGTCACATTTAATTGTCATATATTTAGGAATAATTTGTTTCACATTTAATTGTCACTTATTTAGGAATAATGTGTGTCACATTTAATTGTCATTTATTTAGGAATAATGTGTGTCACATTTAATTGTCATTTATTTGGCAATAATGTGTGTCACATTTAATTGTCATTTATCAAGGAATAATATGTGTAACATTTAATTATCATTTTTTAGGAATAATGTGTGTCACATTTAATTGTCATTTATTAGGAATAATGTTGTATTACACTTAATTGTCATTCATTTAGGAATAATGTGTATCACATTTAATTGTCATTTATTTAGTAATAATGTGTGTCACATTTAATTGTCATATATTTAGGAATAATGTGTTTCACATTTAATTGTCATTTATTTAGGAATAATGTGTGTCATATTTAATTGTCATTTATTAGGGATAATGTTGTATCACACTTAATTGTCATTTATTTAGGAACAATGTGTGTCACATTTAATTGTAATTTATTTAGCAATAATGTGTGTCACATTTAATTATCATTTATTTAGGAATAATGTGTGTCAAATATAATTGTCATTTATTTAGGAATAATGTTGTATCACACTTAATTGTCATTTATTTAGGAATGATGTGTGTCACATTTAATTGTCATTTATTTAGGAATAATGTTTGTCACATTTAATTGTCATTTATTTAGGAATAATGTGTGTCACATTTAATTGTCATTTATTTGGGAATAATGTGTGCCACATTTAATTGCCATTTAATTAGGAATAATGTGTGTCACATTTAATTGTCATTTATTTAGGAATAATGTGTGTCACATTTAATTGCCATTTATTTTTCAATAATGTGTGTCACATTTAATTGTCATTTATGTTGGAATAACGCGTGTCACATTTAATTGTCATTTATTGAGGAATAATGTATGTCACATTTAATTGTCATTTATTTAGGAATAATGTGTGTCACATTTAATTGTCATTTATTTAGTGATAATGTATGTCACATTTAATTGTCATTTATTTAGTAATAATGTGTGCCACAATTAATTGTCATTTATTTAGCAATAATGTGTGTTATATTTAATTGTCATTTATTTAGGAACAATGTGTGCCACATTTAGTTGTCATTTATTTAGGAATAATGTGTGTCACATTTAATTGTCATTTATTTACTAATAATGTGTGTCGCATTTAATTGTCATATATTTAGGAATAATGTGTTTCACATTTAATCGTCATTTATTTAGGAATAATGTATGTCACAATTAATTGTCATTTAATTGTCATTAATGTGCGTCACATTTAATTGTCATTTTTGTAGGATTAATGTGTGTCACATTTAATTGTCATTTATTCAGGAATAATGTGTGTCACATTTAATTGTCATTTATTCAGGAATAATGTGTGTCACATTAAATTGTCATTTATTTAGGAATAATGTGTTTCACATTTAATTGTCATTTATTTAGGAATAATGTGTGTCACATTTAATTGTCATTTATTTATCAATAATGTGCGTCACATTTAATTGTCATTTATGTAGGAATAATGTGTGTCACATTTAATTGTCATTTATTCAGGAATAATGTGTGTCACATTTAATTGTCATTTATTTAGCAATAATGTGTGTCACATTTAATTGTCATATATTTAGGAATAATGTTTTTAATATTTAATTGTCATTTATTTAGGAATAATGTGTGTCACATTTAATTGTCACTTATTTTGCGATAATGTATGTCACATTTAATTGTCATTTATTTAGGAATAATGTGTGCCACAATTAATTGTCATTTATTTAGCAATAATGTGTGTTATATTTAATTGTCATTTATTTAGCAATAATGTGTGTCACATTTAATTGTCATTTATATAGGAATAATGTGTGCCACATTTAATTGTCATTTATATAGGAATAATGTGTGCCACATTTAATTGTCATTTATTTAGGAATAATGTGTGTCACGTTTAGTTGTCATTTATTTAGGAATAATGTGTGTCACATTTAATTGTCATTTATTTATCAATAATGTGCGTCACATTTAATTGTCATTTATGTAGGAATAATGCGTGTCACATTTAATTGTCATTTATTCAGGAATAATGTGTGTCACATTTAATTGTCATTTATTTAGCAATAATGTGCGTCACATTTAATTGTCATATATTTAGGAATAATATTTTCACATTTAATAGTCATTTATTTAGGAATAATGTGTGTCACATTTAATTGTCATTTATTTAGCGATAATGTATGTCACATTTAATTGTCATTTATTTTGGAATAATGTGTGCCACAATTAATTGTCATTTATTTAACAATAATGTGTGTTATATTTAATTGTCATTTATTTAGGAATAATGTGTGCCACATTTAGTTGTCATTTATTTAGGAATAATGTGAGTCACATTTAATTGTCATTTATTTATCAATAATGTGTGTCACATTTAATTGTCATATATTTAGGAATAATGTGTTTCACATTTAATTGTCATTTATTTAGGAATAATGTGTGTCACATTTAATTGTCATTTATTTATCAATAATGTGCGTCACATTTAATTGTCATTTATGTAGGAATAATGTGTGTCACATTTAATTGTCATTTATTCAGGAATAATGTGTGTCACATTTAATTGTCATTTATTTAGGAATAATGTGTGTCACATTTAATTGTCATTTATTTGGCAATAATGTGTGCCACATTTAATTGTCATTTATTTAGGAATAATGTGTGTCACATTTAATTGCCATTTATTTTGGACTAATGTGTGTCACATTTAATTGCCATTTATTTATCAATAATGTGTGTCACATTTAATTGTCATTTATGTAGGAATAACGCGTGTCACATTTAATTGTCATTTATTCAAGAATAATGTATGTCACATTTAATTGTCATTTATTTAGGAATAATGTGTGTCACATTTAATTGTCATTTATTTATGAATAATGTGCGTCACATTTAATTGTCATTTATGTAGGAATAATGTGTGTCACATTTAATTGTCATTTATTCAGGAATAATGTGTGTCACATTTAATTGTCATTTATTTAGCAATAATGTGCATCACATTTAATTGTCATATATTTAGGAATAATGTTTTTCACATTTAGTAGTCATTTATTTAGGAATAATGTGTGTCACATTTAATTTTCATTTATTTAGCGATAATGTATGTCACATTTAATTGTCATTTATTTAGGAATAATGTGTGCCACAATTAATTGTCATTTATTTAGCAATAATGTGTGTTATATTTAATTGTCATTTATTTAGGAATAATGTGTGCCACATTTAGTTGTCATTTAATTAGGAATAATGTGAGTCACATTTAATTGTCATTTATTTAGCAGTAATGTGTGTCACATTTAATTGTCATATATTTAGGAATAATTTGTTTCACATTTAATTGTCATTTATTTAGGAATAATGTGTGTCGCATTTAATTGTCATTTATTTAGGAATAATGTGTGTCACATTTAATTGTCATTTATTTGGCAATAATGTGTGTCACATTTAATTGTCATTTATCTAGGAATAATATGTGTAACATTTAATTATCATTTTTTAGGAATAATGTGTGTCACATTTAATTGTCATTTATTAGGAATAATGTTGTATTACACTTAATTGTCATTCATTTAGGAATAATGTGTATCACATTTAATTGTCATTTGTTTAGTAATAATGTGTGTCACATTTAATTGTCATATATTTAGGAATAATGTGTTTCACATTTAATTGTCATTTATTTAGGAATAATGTGTGTCATATTTAATTGTCATTTATTAGGGATAATGTTGTATCACACTTAATTGTCATTTATTTAGGAACAATGTGTGTCACATTTAATTGTAATTTATTTAGCAATAATGTGTGTCACATTTAATTATCATTTATTTAGGAATAATGTGTGTCGAATATAATTGTCATTTATTTAGGAATAATGTTGTATCACACTTAATTGTCATTTATTTAGGAATGACGTGTGTCACATTTAATTGTCATTTATTTAGGAATAATGTTTGTCACATTTAATTGTCATTTATTTAGGAATAATGTGTGTCACATTTAATTGTCATTTATTTGGGAATAATGTGTGCCACATTTAATTGTCATTTATTTAGGAATAATGTGTGTCACATTTAATTGTCATTTATTTAGGAATAATGTTTGTCACATTTAATTGCCATTTATTTTTCAATAATGTGTGTCACATTTAATTGTCATTTATGTTGGAATAACGCGTGTCACATTTAATTGTCATTTATTGAGGAATAATGTATGTCACATTTAATTGTCATTTATTTAGGAATAATGTGTGTCACATTTAATTATCATTTATTTAGTGATAATGTATGTCACATTTAATTGTCATTTATTTAGGAATAATGTGTGCCACAATTAATTGTCATTTATTTAGTAATAATGTGTGTTATATTTAATTGTCATTTATTTAGGAACAATGTGTGCCACATTTAGTTGTCATTTATTTAGGAATAATGTGTGTCACATTTAATTGTCACTTATTTACTAATAATGTGTGTCGCATTTAATTGTCATATATTAAGGAATAATGTGTTTCACATTTAATTGTCATTTATTTAGGAATAATGTATGTCACATTTAATTGTCATTTATTTATCAATAATGTGCGTCACATTTAATTGTCATTTATGTAGGATTAATGTGTGTCACATTTAATTGTCATTTATTCAGGAATAATGTGTGTCACATTTAATTGTCATTTATTCAGGAATAATGTGTGTCACATTTAATTGTCATTTATTTAGGAATAATGTGTTTCACATTTAATTGTCATTTATTTAGGAATAATGTGTGTCACATTTAATTGTCATTTATTTATCAATAATGTGCGTCACATTTAATTGTCATTTATGTAGGAATAATGTGTGTCACATTTAATTGTCATTTATTCAGGAATAATGTGTGTCACATTTAATTGTCATTTATTTAGCAATAATGTGTGTCACATTTAATTGTCATATATTTAGGAATAATGTTTTTAATATTTAATTGTCATTTATTTAGGAATAATGTGTGTCACATTTAATTGTCACTTATTTTGCGATAATGTATGTCACATTTAATTGTCATTTATTTAGGAATAATGTGTGCCACAATTAATTGTCATTTATTTAGCAATAATGTGTGTTATATTTAATTGTCATTTATTTAGGAATAATGTGTACCACATTTAGTTGTCATTTATTTAGGAATAATGTGTGTCACATTTAATTGTCATTTATTTAGCAATAATGTGTGTCACATTTAATTGTCATATATTTAGAAATAATGTGTTTCACATTTAATTGTCATTTTTTTAGGAATAATGTGTGTCACATTTAATTGTCATTTATTTATCAATAATGTGCGTCACATTTAATTGTCATTTATGTAGGAATAATGTGTGTCACATTTAATTGTCATTTATTCAGGAATAATGTGTGTCACATTTAATTGTCATTTATTTAGCAATAATGTGCGTCACATTTAATTGTCATATATTTAGGAATAATGTTTTTCACATTTAATAGTCATTTATTTAGGAATAATGTGTGTCACATTTAATTGTCATTTATTTAGCGATAATGTATGTCACATTTAATTGTCATTTATTTTGGAATAATGTATGCCACAATGAATTGTCATTTATTTAGCAATAATGTGTGTTATATTTAATTGTCATTTATTTAGGAATAATGTGTGCCACATTTAGTTGTCATTTATTTAGGAATAATGTGAGTCACATTTAATTGTCATTTATTTAGCAATAATGTGTGTCACATTTAATTGTCATATATTTGGGAATAATGTGTTTCACATTTAATTGTCATTTATTTAGGAATAATGTGTGTCACATTTAATTGTCATTTATTTATCAATAATGTGTGTCACATTTAATTGTCATTTATGTAGGAATAATGTGTGTCACATTTAATTGTCATTTATTCAGGAATAATGTGTCTCACATTTAATTGTCATTTATTTAGGAATAATGTGTGTCACATTTAATTGTCATTTATTTGGCAATAATGTGTGCCACATTTAATTGTCATTTATTTAGAAATAATGTGTGTCACATTTAATTGCCATTTATTTTGGACTAATGTGTGTCACATTTAATTGCCATTTATTTATCAATAATGTGTGTCACATTTAATTGTCATTTATGTAGGAATAACGCGTGTCACATTTAATTGTCATTTATTCAGGAATAATGTATGTCACATTTAATTGTCACTTATTTAGGAATAATATGTGTCACATTTAATCGTCATTTATTTAGGAATAATGTGTGTCACATTTAATTGTCATTTATTTAGCAATAATGTGTGTCACATTTAATTGTCATTTATATAGGAATAATGTGTGCCACATTTAATTGTCATTTATTTAGCAATAATGTGTGTCACGTTTAATTGTCATTTATTTGGGAATAAAGTGTGTCACATTTAATTGTCATTTATTTAGGAATAATGTGTGTCACATTTAATTGTCATTTATTTAGGAATAATGTGTATCACATTTAATTGTCATTTATTTAGGAATAATGTGTGTCACATTTAAATTTCATTTATTTGGCAATAATGTGTGTCACATTTAATTGTCATTTATCTAGGAATAATATGTGTCACATTTAATTATCATTTTTTAGGAATAATGTGTGTCACATTTAATTGTCATTTATTTGGAATAATGTTGTATTACACTTAATTGTCATTCATTTAGGAATAATGTGTATCACATTTAATTGTCATTTATTTAGCAATAATGTGTGTCACATTTAATAGTCATATATTTAGGAATAATGTGTTTCACATTTAATTGTCATTTATTGAGGAATAATATGTGTCACTTTTAATTGTCATTTATTTAGCAATAATGTGTGTCACATTTCATTGTCATATATTTAGGAATAATGTGTTTCACATTTAATTGTCATTTATTTAGGAATAATGTGTGTCATATTTAATTATCATTTATTAGGAATAATGTTGTATCACACTTAATTGTCATTTATTTAGGAACAATGTGTGTCACATTTAATTGTCATTTATTTAGCAATAATGTGTGTCACATTTAATTTTCATTTATTTAGCAATAATGTGTGTCACATTTAATTGTCATTTATTTAGGAATAATGTTGTATCACACTAAATTGTCATTTATTTAGGAATAATGTGTGTCACATTTAATTGTCATTTATTTAGGAATAATGTTTGTCACATTTAATTGAAATTTATTTAGAAATAATGTGTGTCACATTTAATTGTCATTTATTTGGCAATAATGTGTGCCACATTTAATTGTCATTTATTTAGGAATAATGTGTGTCACGTTTAATTGTCATTTATTTATGAATAATGTTATGTCACATTTAATTGTCATTTATTTAGGAATAATGTGTGTCAAATTTAATTGTCATTTATTAGGAATAATGTTGTATCACACTTAATTAACATTTATTTAGGAACAATGTGTGTCACATTTAATTTTCATCTATTTTGCAGTAATGTGTGTCACGTTAGATTATCATTTATTTACGAATATTGTGTGTCACTTTTAATCGTCATTTATTTAGAAATAATATTGTGTCATATTTAATTGTCATTTATTTATGAATAATGTGTGTCACATTTAATTGTCATTTATTTTGTATCAGACTTAATTGTCATTTAATTGTCATTTATTAGGAATAATGTGTGTCACATTTAATTGTCATTTATTTAGCAATAATGTGCGTCGCATTTAATTGTGATCTATTTTGGAATAATGTTTTTCACATTTAATTGTCATTTATTTAGGAATAATGTGTGTCACATTTAATTGAAATTTATTTAGCAATAATGTATGTCACATTTAATTGTCATTTATTTAGGAACAATGTAAGCCACAATTAATTGTCATTTATTTAGCAATAATGTGTGTTATATTTAATTGTCATTTACTTAGGAATAACGTGTGCCACATTTAGTTGTCATTTATTTAGGAATAATGTGTGTCACATTTAATTGTCATTTATTTAGCAATAATGTGTGTCTCATTTAATTGTCATATATTTAGGAATAATGTGTTTCACATTTAATTGTCATTTATTTAGGAATAATGTGTGTCACATTTAATTGTCATTTATTTATCGATAATGTGCGTCACATTTAATTGTCATTTATGTCGGAATAATGTGTGTCACATTTAATTGTCATTCATTCAGGAATAATGTGTGTCACATTTAATTGTCATTTATTTAGGAATAATGTGTGTCACATTTAATTGTCATTTATTTGGCAATAATGTGTGCCACATTTAATTGTCATTTATTTAGGAATAATGTGTGTCACATTTAATTACCATTTATTTAGGAATAATGTGTGTCACATTTAATTGCCATTTATTTATCAATAATGTGTGTCACATTTAATTGTCATTTATGTAGGAATAACGCATGTCACATTTAATTGTCATTTATTCAGGAATAATGTATGTCACATTTAATTGTCATTTATTTAGGAATAATGTGTGTCACATTTAATTGTCATTTATTTTGGAATAATGTCTGTCACATTTAATTGTCATTTATTTAGCAATAATGTGTGTCACATTTAATTGTCATTTATATAGGAATAATGTGTGCCACATTTAATTGTCATTTATATAGGAATAATGTGTGCCACATTTAATTGTCATTTATTTAGGAATAATGTGTGTCACGTTTAGTTGTCATTTATTTAGGAATAATGTGTGTCACATTTAATTGTCATTTATTTACTAATAATGTGTGTCACATTTAATTGTCATATATTTAGGAATAACGTGTTTCACATTTAATTGTCATTTATTTAGGAATAATGTGTGTCACATTTAATTGTCATTCATTCAGGAATAATGTGTGTCACATTTAATTGACATTTATTTAGGAATAATGTGTGTCACATTTAATAAAAATAACCTTTTTGTCAAAACCTGTAAACTGAAATAAAAGCTCTCATTTGTGTCAAAACATGTCATTTAAAAAAAAATGTTATGTTAGAATATAAAATGTCATTCATTTTAAATCATGTTATATTAGAAACAAATTGTCAATTTTGCTGTATTAAAAATTGACAATATAAATTATGGCATTTATGTTGAATCAAAATTGACCAAATAAGCATATCATTCATATGAAGTAGAATTCGTAAATAAGTATATAAGCATATCATTCATATGAATCAAAATTGACAATATAAATTATGGCATTTATGTCAATGCAAAATTGTCGTTTTGTCATTAGAATTAGTAAATAAGTAAAAATACCATTTTTACTTGTTAAGATTTGATTAGAAACTTAGAGTTTGTTTTGACAAATAAAATTTACTTTTATTGTCATTGGAAACTTAAAATTTGACATACAAATAAAATTCACTTTTTATTTGTCATTAGGAAACTTGGAATTTGTATGAAAATAAGATTTTCTCTTTTTATATTATTAGAAACCATAGAAAAATGTGAATATGTCAAATACTCTTTTATGTGTCATTAGGATTCATAGGAAATTGTTTATATATAAAGGTGCATTTATGTGTAACACCCCACCTCCGCCAGGGTGACTCTTGCAAGCACTCTGACTTTGGAGGGGCGTTTAAATCAGGTAAACATGCATAATGATATATCAAGGCAGAACAAGAACATATGTATATATGTAAACAGAGTAAATAACATAGATAAAACAGCGGAAGATTTCATACTATTTCAAAACAAGTCTGGTACAACATAGCTTTCCAAATAAACAATTCTAGATAAAAACAACATCAACTGAAAAACTGAAATACATAAGTACTATCCCCAAATAAGTGATAACCATAGCTAGCTTCATGTCGAAACCGTACATGAGCTGAAATCCCACAAGCAAGCAATCCGAAATCCAAGCTAAGCTCCAACGTTCCCACCCTGAGAACCTGGGGGGGGGAACGGAAGAAAAGAGGCGAAAGAAAACAGGTCAGTCAAAAAGACTGAGTAAGCCCTACTACAATCAATGTAAACTGATAAAGTTAACTGGCATGATGAAAGCTAAGATGAACATATGGATAACTACATACTGGCATGATGATTAACTAACAAGGTAGATAAAGGTGTCATCGCATAATCAGGTTTTAGGTTTTGCACCACAGGTGTACTAGCAAACTAACATGACTTGAATAAACAAGTATTGATCCCTTGGCCCAATCTTTGGCCCAATAACATGAAGTGACCCTAATACAAGGTCTAACCAAACGGTCTAGTCGATCGGCTCCCTATAAGCCTAACTCATCACGTGTTGGTGTCCATACGGCCCAAACATGATTGTAGTCAGACTGTGCCGGGCCTCCCGTCGGGTGTATCAAGCCCTAGGGTGGCAACCCCTGGACACCATAAACATGCGTGCACAGTCTCGATCTACTGGTACCCGTACATGTTTTCCCCGGCTTCGGACTATGTGCACGACCATAAGTCCGCCCGGAACTACACCGGCGTACCACTCTGCCGTCGTTTTTGGTCGCTTACCTCAAGTTCAGTAATTCGTGCCCCACACCCTAGCCTAGACCCTAGGGCCATGATGATACAAACTTGGGATTACTGCTGGAGTGGACCCCCATTGCTAGGATTTTCTAGTGGGTTAAGTACGGTTTAACCCTCTTGCTAATCATGGATTAACTTGGTTAAGTGTAACGATGAGTTCACGACTTAACCCTGATTAATCTACCAAGCCCAAATTGGTTAAGTATTAAGTGGACCATGACTTAACCCTAATCATGAGGCATTAATTAATTTAATGCGCCTTAACCTCTCACATTAGACCTTGTTGTGGTTACTAGTTAAGCCGGGCGGGTCCGGGTAGCTTTACACCACAACTTGGTCTAACCTCGGGTTCAAGGTACAACATGGCCAACTTCTCACATTGGGTCCTATTGTTTGTAGCAACTAGTTAAGCCGGTCGGTTCCGGGTAGGTTTACGCTACAAACTCAACCCAACCTCGAGTTGGTCACACTTATCTTTTCTAAGTGTCATGTCCATCATGTTTCCAAAACATGTTACAAATTTTCAAGCAATTGGGTAGACCTAACTTAATAGGTAAATTCCCAATCTTATGTTTTATGTCTTTTAAGTTTACCCAACCCCAAACGCAATCACATCGCTTACATATCGCAATAGCGCATAAAGGATAGAAAGAAGGAAATTGGCATAATCATGACATAAAGGTGTTGAAGCCACAAGTTTAACATGGTGGCATAGGAAATGTACATATGTTCATATACTTGCATATTACATTTTAGGCCTCAAAAGCATGCGTAAAACCAAACTTAGCATATTGGTGATACATGGTGATAAATGACATGTAGAAATGGCCATAAGTTCGCATTTAGCCTCACATGCAAGTTATCATAAGGGATATGATAACTTACATGTTGCCAAAATGCAACCTTTAGCATAAAGCTTGGAGCTTTAAGCTCATAAACCCAAGATAAGCTTGCATAACATGATAACATGAGTAAAATGATTCACCCAAACTTACACAACATACATGGCAAACTTGCATATCATAACTTAGCAAACTTGCATAACATAACATGGCAAACTTGCATATAAACTTGCATATCATAACATAGCAAACTTGCATAACATAACATGACAAACTTGCATATAAACTTGCATATCATAACATATCAAACTTGCATATCATAACATGATTAACTTGCATAACATAGCATGGCAAACTTGCATATCATAACATGGCAAACTTACGTAACATAACTTGCATATCATATGACAAACTTGCATATCAAACTTGCGTAACATAACATGATAGACTTGCATATTACATCATAGTAAACTTGCATAACATATCATGATAAACTTACATATCATATCATACTTGCATAACATGATAAACTTGCATATCATATCATAATGATCAAACACAACTTGCATCATTCATTAACTTTAGAGTTTAAGTATGAAAGTAGAAAAGGGCTTACAATGCTTATGAAAACACAAAAATATGACAAAGCCCTTATGAAATCAAATAGACCCAAAACGCAAGCTCTAACATAAAAACCCTTGAGCCAAAATGATCAAAACTCTTTCTTTATGATGCAAATATAGAAATTTGACTTGAATGCAAGCTAATGATGCTCATACAAGTTTGAAAACACTTGTATGCATGGAAAATCACTTAGAAATTTATTTAGGAATTTTATGAAGAGAGTGGAGGCCATGAGAGGATTGATTTTGCCATAGTTCAGTTACTAGAATGAATAATGATGATTTAGGGTTAGGTTAGGGGCTTATTTATAGAGATTAGGATTAGTTTCAACCCTAGGATTAAACCCTAGTTCCAATCTCAGCCCTTAAAACCGAATCTGGCCCCCAAGCTCAACACAAACCCAAAATGGTGCACCAGGCAGAACTGCCCGGCTGAGCCAAGTCGACAGCAAAGTCGACAGGGCTGTCGACTTGGGTCAACCAAGTCGACTCCCAAGTCGACAGGGCTGTCGACTTGGGTGCTCTGGCGGGAATTTTCCCACCTGGCCCAAACTGGCCCAAATATCCAAATTCAAACTTGAATTTGAAATCTGTTTTTACTTTGAAATTTTCTGAAAACTTCGTTGGGCCTTAATCGGGTCATACGGACTCCGATTTTCGAAAACTCGGACTCTATTTCGCGTATTTTTCCGAGACGAACGCAATGGCATAGCCCGTTTCCCTTGATTCAGATTTATAAATTAAATTCTGCCTCGATTTACGTTATAACAGGTCATTGAAAATACGGGTTGTTATATTCTCCCCTCCTTAAAGGATTTCATCCCCGAAATCTTCAAGTTAGGAAGAACGTATCCTACAATCCAATCATCCATCTACTCAAAACATCATCCACGAGCAATCATTGTCCTTACAAGATTCTAAATGTTGTATGAACATATGCAAAGGTGTGTGTATATGTACTTATCTAATGCAAATATCATCAATGCAAATTATGTTAGTGAAATGAATCCATATATATGCAATTCCTAACATAATGTATAACATCTATATGTGTGCACATAACATACATCCATATGCAACATCCATGTGATAACACAAAAATTTTCATCCATGAATAACCATAAATACTCATGCATATGCAATATGAGGAGTGTGTGAGCCGATCTAGTGCCTAACGTGTATAATGCATCCACGAGTAACCACTTGCAAACACTTGAAACCACTTGCAACCATCAAGCATAACATGTTTCAAACACATGTTTCATCCAAAGGGTTTCTACCTAAGGTTCTCATGACAAGATTAACACGATAAACTAGATAATCAAGACAAACATGGATAGCAAAAGATATGCTACAAAGAGATCGAGAAGATAAGCAGGATATACCCCTTTCGGATTACAAGAAATCCCTTCCTAACCCAATCCATATTCTATAAAAGCCCAAAAGGTTTAGTCAACCTAACGGACCCCTTCAAACCCTGACATGTATTACTAGCCAATAAGTCATACCTCCCGACAGAAATAGGACCGAGAATGGGACCGAGAGGATATACGAAAAAAGATAACATGCGAGTAAGTTCCACAGGAAAACAAGGATCAAGGATATACTCTTAGAAAGAGATATGATGCGCGTATCTAGCCTTCAGTCTTCTAAGTCACGTTTCCTTGAGTTTAACTCCACTGTGCTTTGACCGTCTTTTACTTTATGATTTCTTAGCTTCTTAATTCTTATTTCCAAATATGAGTTGGAACCCATTTCATTGTCGTCTCTCGTCTTCCTCTTTCACTTACTCTTCCATCATTCTTGACTTAAACATAACAATGACCCCATGGTTTCACGCAAGCTCTCCAGAATTCACTAGTGAATCCTGGATCTCGTTTTCTTACTATAAAGTATTCCACGCAGCAGAACTTTTCTTGGAAATACCAATCCACGTTGCCAATTGCTCTTACCAACGTGATTTTCTATAACTCATGCTTGAACGAAATGAACCATCCGCCTACGAATGATAGGCCGTACTTAGATTCAGTTGCTTGCCCATGACTTCCCGTAGACTATCTCAAAACTGACTGGTGAAGATTGAGTCATGGTTACTAACTATCCTTTAGGGAACCTCGTGCAACCGCTTTATTTCTTGAAAGTAAACTGTCGCTAGCTATGATGCAGTCCTTTCGCTCTCTACCGGAGTGAAATGAGCGCTCTTTGTGAGTCTACCTACTATGACCCACATGCTCGTATTCTCTTTCCTTGACCTAGGTAGTCCATCCACGAAATCCTTCGTGACGCTTTACTACTTCCATTGCGGGGACCTCCAATGGATGTAATAGCCCACCGGGCTTCTATGACTCGGCCTTTAACCTGTTGGCACAACATGCACCTTGGGACAAACTCGGCCACCTCCTCGGGTGATGTGCATCTTTAAGAACCTTCTTTCTCTCATCTCGTCTTAGTCATCCCTTGTCATCTATAGCGAGGTGACTTATCATCTCGCCTCGAATCAACTTGTCCATGATCTCGACTAACTGCGGGTCTTCTTTCTGCGAAGTCCCTACTTGATCCAGAAGGGTAGGTCTAAGCTCAAGGGACGCTACTAACTAACTAAACTGAGAGAACTTCTTACTTCGGTTGCATTCCTTGGAGTCTTCCAATCCTGAACTGCAACTACCTTAGCGGGATCCACCACTAAGCCTTGCTTAGAAACTATGTGCCCAAGAAATTTAACTCCTTTTTCTCTAAAATGACACTTGGAGAATTTGGCCTTCAACTGATGCGCTCTAAGCGTATCCATCATCTCCACGAGATGCCTTGCGTGCTCTTCCTCATCCTTAGAGAAGATTAGAATATCATCTACGAAGACCACGACAAACTTGTTCAAGAACTCCCTGAACACCCTACTCATCAAGTCCACGAAGTAGGCGGGTGCATTAGTCAAACCGAATGGCATGACCAGCCATTCTAAGAATCCATCTGGAGTTCTGAACGCAGTTTCGCCTATACTATCTTCAGCTACTCTGAGCTGATGGAACAGATGTTCCTACAAGCTGATCAAACAAATCATCGATCCTTGGCAATGGTTGTCTATTCTCTTTAACTCACGATAATCAACACAAAGTCGAAGAGAACCATCTGCCTTGGTAGTAAATACTACAGGCGCTCCCCATTCAGATATACTTCATCTAATGAAGTTCTTCTCAAGCAACTCCTTGACTTGCTTTCTTAACTCTCATCTTGCGGGGCCACGTGCCTAACCGGCCACAAAACTATCTTGGCATTATCAACCAGATAAATGCGGAAATCTATCTCTCGTTTAGGGGTAACCCCCTTCACTTCACCCAAGATATCAGGATATTCTCGGACCACCCTCACCGATTACAAACTATCGATAGACAAGTTGAGGGATTCTAGACAACACAACATGATGGGACTCATAGGGTTACTAGAAATTTTTAGGGTATTACCGAGACGAGTCATGAGCCTCTCAACCCTATGCTCAAAAATCAAGAATGGCTCCAAAACTGGACAACCAATCCATGCCCAAAATCAACCCATACCCCATGAAACCGAGAATATAAGCATCACGCGAGAACTCTATACTCAAGATAGAGATTTTCAAATCCACGTAGATAATAGACAAATGGGCGGAACCCCCAATTGGATTTGAAACACACACGGGATCATTAACTAGACTAGTACTTAGGTGCAAACTATCAACAAGATCAGACGAGATAAAGCTATGCGATGCACCAGAATCAAACAAGGTACGAACTGAAAAATCAGAAATTTATACAAGGCTCTCAACAGAAATACTACCTCGATCGGGAACTGGAGCGGCATTGAGAGCATGAACTTGCTCTTCCGAAGGTCCAGCACGCTGAGTCTGACCCTGGCCTTGCCCTTGCTTCTTCGGGCAATCCCTAGTGAAGTGTCCAAACTCACCACAATGAAAGCATTCGCCATTCTTCCTTTTCCTCTTCTTACACTCCTTAATAAGATGCCCAACTAAACCGCAATAATGGCACTTCCTCTTTTTGTTATTGCCCTTGTTGTTGTTCCCCTTGTTGCCTTGACTCTTGTTCTTGTTCTTATTGCCTTGACTGCTCTGACCACTTGGATTACCCTGATTTCCTTTCCATTGGGAATCAGTCTTCTTGGCTTGAGTATCATTCATCTTGATTTCTTTCTTGTCACTCCTATTCTCTTCACTGAGTAGGGCCATATTCACCAAACTCTCGAAAGTTGCCCCCAAGGGTATATGAGTCATGGCTAAACCATGTAATGGCTCGTTTAATCCTAGAGCAAAGTATAGGGCCTTCTTCTGAGCTGTGTTGACCAAGTCTAAACCGACCCGAGCCAGTTGATTAAACTTATCTATGTATTCCCTAATAGTCATGTCCCCTTGCTTCAGTGATAGGAACTTTAGTCCAAACTTTCCCCGAAAGTCATCCCAAGTCTCAATTGGCCTAGTAGCGGTGGTGACCACCCACCAACGTGCAGCTTCTTCCTTTAGCAACCACACTGCTAATAAAACCTTCCTACGGTCATCTATATCAAAGAAGGCAAAAAGATCTTCGGTTTCCTTCAACCAATTCCTAGCCTCTACATAAGTCTCGGTTCCAATGAAATTCTTGCAACCCATCGCCTTAAAGTCTTGGCAAATCTTTACGAAGTCAACTTGAGGATGCTGAGGGGGAGGAGGAAGAGGAACCTCAGCGACAGGAGGAGGCGGAACATTAACTACCGGAGGAGGAGTAACATTTGCGGGGCCGGCTTCGGTCGCCCTAGCCTCCAAAAGTCTCCTATACCAAACAGGTACGTGTACTCCCTCCGGAATGGCAAAGTTATTGGCCATACTGAAAACGAAGAAAAAGATAGATTCAGAATGGAGAAAAACGAAGGAATTTTTGCTAATGGCTTTTTGGGGAATAGCCTTTAAAATAAACTAGACTTTTCTTTGGAAAATACTTTATACTTAGTTTTGAAAATAGTTTTTCAAAAGTTTTAAAATCCTTTTTGTTCCTTCTCGTAAACCATATGCTCTGATACCAAATGTAACACCCCACCTCCGCCAGGGTGTCTCTTGCAAGCACTCTGACTTTGGAGGGGCGTTTGAATCAGGTAAACATGCATAATGATATATCAAGGCAGAACAAGAACATATGTATATATGTAAACAGAGTAAATAACATCGATAAAACAGCGGAAGATTTCATACTATTTCAAAACAAGTCTGGTACAACATAGCTTTCCAAATAAACAAGTCTAGATAAAAACAACATCAACTGAAAAACTGAAATACATAAGTACTATCCCCAAATAAGTGATAACCATAGCTAGCTTCATGTCGAAACCGTACATGAGCTGAAATCCCACAAGCAAGCAATCCGAAATCCAAGCTAAGCTCAAACGTTCCCACCCTGAGAACCTGGGTGGGGGGGGAAACGGAAGAAAAGAGGCGAAAGAAAACAGGTCAGTCAAAAAGACTGAGTAAGCCCTACTACAATCAATGTAAACTGATAAAGTTAACTGGCATGATGAAAGCTAAGATGAACATATGGATAACTACATACTGGCATGATGATTAACTAACAAGGTAGATAAAGGTGTCATCGCATAATCAGGTTTTAGGTTTTGCACCACAGGTGTACTAGCAAACTAACATGACTTGAATAAACAAGTATTGATCCCTTGGCCCAAGCTTTGGCCCAATAACATGAAGTGACCCTAATACAAGGTCTAACCAAACGGTCTAGTCGATCGGCTCCCTATAAGCCTAACTCGTCACGTGTTGGTGTCCATACGGCCCAAATATGATTGTAGTCAGACTGTGCCGGGTCTCCCATCGGGTGTATCAAGCCCTAGGGTGGAAACCCCTGGACACCATAAACATGCGTGCACAGTCTCGATCTACTGGTACCCGTGCATGTTTTCCCCGGCTTCGGACTATGTGCACGACCATAAGTCCGCCCGGAACTACACCGGCGTACTACTCTGCCGTCGTTTTTGGTCGCTTACCTCAAGTTCAGTAATTCGTGCCCCACACCCTAGCCTAGACCCTAGGGCCATGATGATACAAACTTGGGATTACTGCTGGAGTGGACCCCCATTGCTAGGATTTTCTAGTGGGTTAAGTACGGTTTAACCCTCTTGCTAATCATGGATTAACTGGTTAAGTGTAACGATGAGTTCACGACTTAACCCTGATTAATCTACCAAGCCCAAATTGGTTAAGTATTAAGTGGACCATGACTTAACCCTAATCATGAGGCATTAATTAATTTAATGCGCCTTAACCTCTCACATTAGACCTTGTTGTGGTTACTAGTTAAGCCGGGCGGGTCCGGGTAGCTTTACACCACAACTTGGTCTAACCTCGGGTTCAAGTTACAACATGGCCAACTTCTCACATTGGGTCCTATTGTTTGTAGCAACTAGTTAAGCCGGTCGGTTCCGGGTAGGTTTACGCTACAAACTCAACCCAACCTCGAGTTGGTCACACTTATCTTTTCTAAGTGTCATGTCCATCATGTTTCCAAAACATGTTACAAATTTTCAAGCAATTGGGTAGGCCTAACTTAATAGGTAAATTCCCAATGGGTATACCTAACTTAATAGGTAAATTCCCAATCTTATGTTTTATGTCTTTTAAGTTTACCCAACCCCAAACGTAATCCCATCGCTTACATATCGCAATAGCGCATAAAGGATAGAAAGAGGGAACTTGGCATAATCATGACATAAAGGTGTTGAAGCCACAAGTTTAACATGGTGGCATATGAAATGTACTTATGTTCATATACTTGCATATTACATTTTAGGCCTCAAAAGCATGGATAAAACAAAACTTAGCATATTGGTGATACATGGTGATAAATGACATGTAGAAATGGCCATAAGTTCGCATTTAGCCTCACATGCAAGTTATCATAAGGGATATGATAACTTACATGTTGCCAAAATGCAACCTTTAGCATAAAGCTTGGAGCTTTAAGCTCATAAACCCAAGATAAGCTTGCATAACATGATAACATGAGTAAAATGATTCACCCAAACTTGCATAACATACATGGCAAACTTGCATATCATAACATAGCAAACTTGCATAACATAACATGGCAAACTTGCATATAAACTTGCATATCATAACATAGCAAACTTGCATAACATAACATGGCAAACTTGCATATAAACTTTCATATCATAACATATCAAACTTGCATATCATAACATGATTAACTTGCATAACATAGCATGGCAAACTTGCATATCATAACATGGCAAACTTACATAACATAACTTGCATATCATATGACAAACTTGCATTTCAAACTTGCATAACATAACATGATAGACTTGCATATTACATCATAGTAAACTTGCATAACATATCATGATAAACTTGCATATCATATCATAGCATACTTGCATAACAGGATAAACTTGCATATCATATCATAATGATCAAACACAACTTGCATCATTCATTAACTTTAGAGTTTAAGTATGAAAGTAGAAAAGGGCTTACAATGCTTATGAAGACACAAAAATATGACAAAGCCCTTATGAAATCAAATAGACCCAAAATGCAAGCTGTAACATAAAAACCCTTGAGCCAAAATGATCAAAACTCTTTCTTTATGATGCAAATATAGAAACTTTACTTGAATGCAAGCTAATGATGCTCATACAAGTTTGAAAACACTTGTATGCATGGAAAATCACTTAGAAATTTATTTAGGAATTTTATGAAGAGAGTGGAGGCCATGAGAGGATTGATTTTGCCATAGTTTAGTTACTAGAATGAATAATGATGATTTAGGGTTAGGTTAGGGGCTTATTTATAGAGATTAGGATTAGTTTCAACCCTAGGATTAAACCCTAGTTCCAATCTCAGCCCTTAAAACCGAATCTGGCCCCCAAGCTCAACACAAACCAAAAATGGTGCACCATGCAGAACTGCCCGGCTGAGCCAAGTCGACAGCCAAGTCGACAGGGCTGTCGACTTGGGTCAACCAAGTCGACTCCCAAGTCGACAGGGCTGTTGACTTGGGTGCTCTGGCGGGAATTTTCCCGCCTGGCCCAAACTGGCCCAAATATTTCAAACTTGAATTTGAAATCTGTTTTTACTTTGAAATTTTCTGAAAACTTCGTTGGGCCTTAATCGGGTCATACGGACTCCGATTTTCGAAAACTCGGACTCTATTTCGCGTAATTTTCCGAGGCGAACGCAATGGCATAGCCCGTTTCCCTTGATTCAGATTTATAAATTAAATTCTGCCTCGATTTACGTTATAACAGGTCATTGAAAATACGGGTTGTTACATTATGTGTCATTAAAGATTCATAGAAAGTGATTACAAATAAATGACTATTTAATTGTCATTTGAATAACATAGAAAGTGATTACAAATAAATGACTATTTAATTGTCATTTGAATAACATAGAAAGTGATTACAAATAAATGACTATTTAATTCTCATTTGAATAACATAGAAAGTGATTACAAATAAATGACTATTTAATTGTCATTTGAATAACATAGAAAGTGATTACAAATAAATGACTATTTAATTGTCATTTGAATAACATAGAAAGTGATTACAAATAAATGACTATTTAATTGTCACTTAAATAACATAGAAAGTTATTACAAATAAATGACCATTTAATTGTCATTTGAATAACATAGAAACTTGTTTACAATAACATGACATCTTTTTTTAAATTTTGTTATTGTGAATAAAAAGGACAAATTTTTGTTAGAAAATGTAAATTAGAATAAAAAGGACATTCTTGTTAGAAAATATACATTAGGATAAAAATAACTTTTTTTGTCGAATTAGAATTTACAAATGGAAATTGTCAACAAAGACAAAGTTATTATTTTTCATTCGTTGTTGAAATAGAATTGTATGCAATATAAAGAATATTTCAATGTAAAGTTATACTTTGGAAAATATGATATTTCAGAAGTTAAATATTTTTAAAATATGAAATATTTTAAAATAACATTTTTAGAAAATAATTATAATTATGATTATAATTGTTCTTGGACACGAGGTTAGGTCACGTTTATGGCGGAAGTCTGTCCGGAACCAACCGGCCTATCCAGCAGCCATAAATGTTGGGCCTAATGTGAGAGGTCCAAGTACACTAATACAAATTGGGTTTTGACTCGAGGTTAAGCCCAACTGTGGAATAAGTCTGCTCGGACCCAACCGGCATATCCAGCTTCCACAAGTTGTAGGCCTAATGTGAGAAGTCTGGCCCATTATAAAACATAAATGGATAATATAACGAATTGGATTATTTAATCCATTGTGAATATTTTAACCTGAATAAGTTTATTAACTTATATTATCCATTTTATAATGAATATTAAAAGAGTTAATTTCAAAATTAATATTTTGAAAATAATGTTTTAATATGAGAAATGATATTTTGATCAGAATAAATGGTTTATTTATTTTAAAATAAATAAAAGGAATTAAAAATGGTTTTATTATAACTACGGATTTAGAATGAAATTTGAATTTGGGTTTATCGTGAATTATGTTTTAAATAACATTTATTATTTAACCCGGATTAATGAGGGGATTAATTTCCTAATTTTTGATTAATTATTTAATAATGACTTTGGAAGGTTAAAACGAAATAAGGTTTTAATTAAAACTTTAATTAGATTGGAGAGGAATTAAGTAAATAAATAAGAACAAGAAATTAAAACCCTTTATTTACAAATAGTGTAAATAAAGAAGAAAAAGAAGATGAAACCATTTATTTATATTTAGGTAAATAAATAACAAAAGGATAAGAACATATTTATTTACATTTAGGTAAATAAATAGGAAAAAGAAAAGTAAAAACATTTATTTAGGTAAATAAATAAGAAAAGGAAAATGAAAACATTTATGTATATCTAGGTAAATAAATAAATGATAGGAAAGAATAATTTATTAACATTTAGGGTAAATAAGACCAGAAGATAGAGAAGTATAATTTATTTACATTTAGAGTAAATAAAGCAAATGGTAGAAAAGAATAATTTATTTACATTTAGTGTAAATAAAACAGAGATAATAAAGGTGATATTTTTATCATCATTTTATATGCGATGAAAAGAATAAATTTTTATAATTAAAATCGCCAAATGATTTATATTTATATATATATATAAATATAAATTATAAACTTAATGACACGCGCACGACAGTTCGCATATCGACAATCTAGTTATACCGAAAGATCCGACCATCGGATTTTCCCAAAACTGGAACCGTTAGGACCGCTTTGGGAAGATATTTCCAACGATATAAACTTCATCAAAATCCAACGGTTAGTTTTCGAGATAAGTGTAAATCAAATTTGGTTGAAAACAGCGCCAGGGTCGCCGATTGACCCGAAGCGTCGTTATATTAATTTAAGCTATTTTTATTTAAATAAAAATAGAAATAGGTCGTTATTAAATACCAATAACGATATGAAATGATTTCAAGTTATATATATATATGTGAGAATCATTTGAAAAGTCCGAGTTCAATCTCATTTCAAATGATTATACGACGATCTAAGTCGAAGAGTTGAAGACGGTGATTGAAGACCGACGATCTTCACATCAAATGGATGTGTTGCTACTGAGACCCATGAGAGGAGTAGCTACCTTGAAAGGGGTTCAGTGGTGGTCGTTCGGACGTAGTGTTGATTTGTACGGATTTGACTTTCGCTCAGACCCAGAGCATAAGTTTATAAATGGAATGTATGTCTGACGTTGTAGTCCTTTATACTACATTCGTTGATCTCTGTTAATATATATCTGTTTGGTGGTTAACGCCCTTCTCTGAGACGTACGAGCTTAGAGGTTATATATTGGTAGAAATCAATGGTGTGGTATGGATTGACAATGTGGCATGCCAAGATGCATGAATTAAGGCTTTTGTTGAAAAGAAGGCCTTGTGGTCGATGATCAAAGCATGGTCTGTTTAGGCGTAGCTTTGTGTATAGCGTGACTTCGCGAGCCTCACACCCGGTATGAGTCAAAAACGGGATACAGACTGCAGGGAGTGCACACGTTTCTTTCTAGCTAGAGTGATGTCAGGGACCTACCAGCGCTGACATTTTACTTATGTGGATGATGAATTTTGAGGTACCTCGTGTTTTATAGGCTGTTGGTGGTCATACTATAGGTTCAAAGGAACCGGGAAGCGTGTGTTCAGGCATAACTAACCCACTGCCGATAGGCGGGGACCGGCCCTGAAGATCCAAGGGTTCACTGCGGGGGATCCTGAGGCATTTGCTAGAGTGTCTCGAATCGGAGAGGAGCTTGCCCCTAGCCTCGACTCATGATGGAAACCAAATCTCCAATACGACATTACGGCTTTAGTTGTAAACCTATATACGGCGACATAGTAGGATGGGGTACTATGTCGTCTAGGATTAATACTTATGATTGAATTGTTTAATTAAAACATATACACACTAATATTACATCCGTTCTATCGTATCAAGCATCTTTTGACCATTATAAGGTAAAACCCTATCCTCTAGTGTGCGTTGCATTGTGTGATGGGACTTGGGTCTTATAATGGTTTCATTTTTCTAAAAAGCATTGCGTTGTTTAACGATTTACTTTAATTTATGCACCGGCAATCCATTGGGATAAAACCTGTTCCGCATTAGCGGCGTGGTCCTTGGATTTGCCTTATTAGTTAAATTAGTTTAGAATTCTCACACCAGTCCCGTGACTGACCTGTAGTTTGTTTCACTTTGCAAACTCGGGTGCCCTCTTTTCCACACGGGCAGTCGAGTAGCTTTTTTTAGATATCTATCTCTTTAGCAGGATTCTGGATCGAAGCCTAAATCTGTGTCCAGAGCATTAGGAAGTCTTCCGCTGTATTAAGTTTATTTTCTTCCGTTGCAACTTATTAAATCTGTTGTAATTTATCTTCCGTTGTAATTTAATTTCGATGTACTCTGATATTCTGTATTCTGATGTAACATTATATGTAATGTAATAAAAGTCTGCTGTTTTTGTTCTAATGTTTTGTATTCCCAAAGTTAAAGTATTCGAAGATTTCCAAACTTTGGGTCAGACCTGTGTGGTTTATGGTCGATTCAAAGAGCGGGAATTTCCGGGTCTTTACATTTATTTATCTAAGGCCCATTTATGTTTCTCATTGTAAACTAATTAGTGATGTAATGACAAGGCCCAGTTATCATTAGGGTTAGGGTTAGGGTTTGGCTATCTACCCTATATATACCCTTGTAATATCATTGTAGCCACCATCCTATATCTCATTCTATTCTCTTCTTCATTAATAAAAACTCATTTTTCTTTTTATTTATGCAATTTTCTATTTCTTAGAAATTAGTGTTGTCTACACGATTAGATTCGGTAGAACACTATTTGTATTTTGCATTTCTTTTCATTAGTGATTGACCGTCTGATTAGATTCAGCGGTTATCCTAATTTTATTTCCTGTTGTTATTTATATTCTGCACTTTTATTTTCTGTATTTTAATCGCGTTCATAGGTTAAATTGGATTTGATTAGATTTGAATCTGATTCATAGTTTCATTGCTTCTCCATTGAAATTGTGATTTGATCGTCGGTTCAGTTAGATCTGTTCTGAATCAAATTACAGTTTTAATTTTGTTTTGTTTTATTTTCAAAATCAACCTCCAAAATTTCGTCTAACTCGCCTAAGAATAAATAAATAATAATTTTTAATTACACCTCCCTGTGTTCGACCTGTTTGCTACACACCTGTATGCTTGCAGAATGTAACAACCCGTATTTTCAATAACCTGTTATAACGTAAATCGAGACAGAATTTAATTCATAAATCTGAATCAAGGGAAACGGGCTATGCCATTGCGTTCTTCTCGGAAAAATACGCGAAACAGAGTCCGAGTTTTCGAAAATCGGAGTCCGTATGACCCGATTAAGGCCCAACGAAGTTTTCAGAGAAATTCAAAGTAAAAACAGATTTCAAATTCAAGTTTGAATTTGGAAATTAGGTCAGATTGGGCCAGGTGGGAAAATTCCCGCCAGAGCACCCAAGTCGACAGCCCTGTCGACTTGGTTGGACCTAAGTCGACAGCCCTGTCGACTTGGCTGTCGACTTGGCTCAGCCGGGCAGCTTTGCCTGGTGCACCATCTTGGAGTTGTGTTGAGTTTGGGGGCCAGATTCGGTTTTAAGGGCTGAGATTGGAATTAGGGTTTAATCCTAAGGCTAGAACTAATCCTAATCTCTATAAATAAGACCCTAATCTAAGCCCAGATCATCATTATTCATTCATGCAACTAAACTATGGCAAAATCATTCCTCTCATGGCCTCCACTCTCTTCATAAAATCCTAAATAAATTTCTATGAGAGATTTTCCATGCATACAAGTGTTTTCAAGCTTGTATGAGCATCATTAGCTTGCATTCAAGTCAAGTTTCCATATTTACATCATAAAGCAAGAGTTTTGATCATTTTGGCTCAAGGGTTTTTCTATTGGAACTTGCATTTTGGGTTTATTTGATTTCATAAGGGCTTTGGCATTATAAGCCCTTTTCTACTTTCATATTTAAACTCTAAAGTTAAATGAATGATGCAAGTTTAGTTGATCATTATGATATGCAAGTTTGCCATGATATGCAAGTTTACTATGTCATGTTATGCAAGTTTGATATGTTATGCTATGCAAGTTTGTCATGTTATGATATGCAAGTTTATCATGTTATGTTATGCAAGTATGTCATGTTATGATATGCAAGTTAATCATGTTATGTTATGCAAGTATGCCATGCTATGATATGCAAGTTTATCATGATATGTTATGCAAGTATGCCATGCTATGATATGCAAGTTTACCATGTTATGCTATGCAAGTTTGCCATTTTGTGATATACAAGTTTATCAAGTTATGTTATGTGTAACAGCCCTGATTTTTGGGGTTAATTTTAAAATTTTATTTTAAGAAATTTTAATGAATGAATATATTTAAAATTATTTATTTTAAATAATAACGATGAAAAACTTATTTTATTTCGAGCGCGAACTTGAAATTTATATTAAATCCATTCCGAGCCTGAAAACGGCGCGGTAATTTCAGATTTGAAATTCCAACTTTGAAAAATTATATAAAATAAAATATAAATCGGAATTGGACGAAACAAGAAACGCTAGGACCGTATTTAAAATATATTTTCAAAGAGTTTCAGAAATTAAGATTCCAGTTTATAAATTGTAAGTTATGAGAAAATTAAATTTTCAGAAAAACGCTATAGAATTCGTATATATTATATATAAGGCCCGAAACGTAAAATTTTTGCAGAATAAGGAATTAGGACCCGAAACCATCTCCATTGGTTTCAGAATGTTGTTTACATATAAAAATGACTATAAGAACTTATATTTTTGAGTTTCGGAAAAATTCCACTATTTTTGGTATTTTTAAATATTAAAAATATACGCCTGAAAAATGGAATTTTTGCAAACGAACTCCGAATTCGACGAGACCAGTTTCTATGGATTCGGAATATTAAAATAAGGTTAAATTCTAAAATTTATAATTTTTGGAATTATTTTGTGGCCGGTATAATTTTTTCAGTGAAAAATAGCATATTTTCAGACTTCGGAAATTCATAATAAATTCATACGGACTCGGAAAATTACGAAATCAGGTTCGTTAGATTCGTAATGACCTGAAATAATTATGTTTAAAATTTTATTAATTTTGAAATCAGCATGTATTTATAAGAATTTTTGAATTGAAGAAAACAGTTGAAAATTTAGTAATTGGACACGTAATGATATTTGGGCCCAAACCAAAAGTAGACTCATAGTATATATTATCTTTTTCCTCAGAATTTAGGGTTGAAATTCGAAATACACAGCAGCCACTTCTCTTTTTCATCCTTTTTCTCAATTTCCATGGCGGCTCTCTCTTCCTCTAAAATTTGTCGAAAATAAAATCTCTTCAAACCATAGCAAATTATATGTCCTCTCGAAGGTCTCGACAATATGAAGCTAATGGTGTTGTCGGTTTTGTCAAACAGCGCCCGGATTCGCCGGAATCTCGTCTTAATGCTCGCTGTTTTCGAAATTCAGAAGCTCAAAACGTAAATCAAGAAATTCCCGTGAATCGAGGAAGAATTAGACGAAGTCACGAACACGAAAGTTCTTCGTCTACGTGAGGTGGAGGTGCTCGCCAAATTTCAGGCAGTTTGGAGGTGTGAGGCGGCCTGTGGGACCCGCGAGGCGAAATCGTTCGTAGGCGATTTCCCGATGATCGGAGAAGCTTTAGGGGCGGCTCTTTCTGGTGGTGGTGCGTCTCGCCAAGACGAAGACGTTGGCGGTGGTCCCGTGGCGTCAGGTGGCCTGAAGCAGCGGCAAATGGCGGTCAAAGTTCTGCGGTGAATAGTGTTTCGCGGTCAACGGGCTGAGGGTATTTTCTATTTTATTTTTAAATTATTTAATTAATTTCCAGAACTTTAAAATTGCATAACTCACTCATACGAAGTCGAAAATCGACGATTTCAGGTGCGTTGGGATCGTGGCGACGAGATGGACGCGTGGACACTAATTTTGTCCAATTCTGAGACAGTGAAATTTTTAGGTATTTTTCACGAATATTAATTAATTATTTAATTATGTCCAACTTTAATAAATCATAACTCTCTCGTACGAGGTCCGATGGACGAACCGTAAATTGCGTTGGACTCGTCTTTCCGAGCTCTTCGCGATGGCGCAGACCAGAGCTGAATCCGAGACAGTCAAATTTTCAGCAAAAATCAATGTGAGATTCTATTTTTAATTTAATTATTATTTTTTGTTATTTAAATAATTTAATGAGAAGTGAACTAGATCCGTGATGTATGACTACATGTTGATGCTTGGGTTTGGATTTGTGTTTGGATGATTGTCATATGAATTGCGTTGTTGGAATCTACACGAATGGATTTGATCTTGTTTTTTTTTTTTTTTTTTTGACAAATAAAAAAAATTAGATTTTGTGTTTTATGTTGTTTTGAGAATAAAAAATTTGATCTTTTATTTTATGATGTGTTAAGAATAAAGATTAGATCTTTATTTAAAATTTATAAAGATAGGATTTTTATATTATAAAAGAAAGTTTAAATCTTTTAATTATATTTATAAATCAAGTTAGGATTTTTATAATATATATAAATAAAAAAATCTTATTTTACTTAGAAAAAAAAAGAAAAAGAAAAAAAAAAAAGTTGGGATCTTGACACAAAAATGCGACACTACATCTTATGATGTTATTATATGCGATGACATGAAGATTTAATACCATATTGTATGTTGTCATTATTGTTTGTCGACATGAATGCTTAACATTAATCTACATGTTGCTCATTGAATGGTTTTGGAATGGATTTGAACACCCCATATTATGTTATTTATCATTTTAATGATATGCAAGCGCGACACCATATTCTGTGTGTTATTAATTTTTGTATGCGGTCATGTGAATTGGAAGATGACCATAATTTTAGTGCGGTCATGTAAATAGGAAAATAACCACATTTTAGTGCGTGAGTGTAAATAGCAAATTTGTATTATATTTTTAGCACTTAAGTAAGAATAAGATTATTAAAATAGCCTTAGCGTCTTAATAAAATTTAAGAAAATAAACTTATTTTCATAGTTAATGTCACAATAGGAATGCAACCTTATTTCCAACGTTTATGTAAAAATATGAGTGTTGGTATATTTTTAGCGCGTTAAGTGAAAGTAGAAAATAAATATATTTTCATTGTTTAAGTTAAAATAAGATTGATAACTTATTTTTAGCGCGTTAGGTAAATTTAGAAAATAATTATAATTTCATTGTTGTTAATAAAATAAGAATGCAACATTATTCGCATTGTTTTGATAAAAATATAAATGCAACATTATTCGCATTGTTTTGATAAAAATATAAATGCAACATTATTCGCATTGTTTTGATAAAAATATAAATGCAACATTATTCGCATTGTTTTGATAAAAGTATGAATGCAAACATTATTTACACTTTTTGATAAAATATAAATGCAAACTTTATTTGCATCGTTCTGTTAAAATATGAATGAAACTTTATTTTTATTTACATAAAAATATGAATGCAACTTTATTTTTATTGTTATGTCAAAAACATGAATGCAAGTTTATTTTAAGCGTTTTTAAGTAAAATATGTAAATAAATATATTCGTAGTGTTTCTGATTAAAAATATAAAAAAAAAATTATATATGGATATTGCACATGAAAGTTGTATATGAAAGTGAATATATAATTAGCGTTATTGAGGAACTTGAAATATTTTCATTATTTACTCAATTAATGGAATTAATGGACGATTTAATTAAGAAGATTGCACATTTAAAAAGGATGAAATAAAAAGTTTAAATTGATAAGATTTCATTCCAATTATAATAATGAAGATTTGAATTGAAAAATCTCGTTTTTATGTTAACTTGTAAATTTAGAAGATTTGATTTTAAAATTTAACATAAATGGATTTATTGAGGAAGATTTCATTTAATATTAAAATGGTAAGTTTTGATATTACAATTGAAACATTTTGGGAATAGTTTTATGATATTAATATGGAAAGATTAATGTTTACTGAAATGAAAGGATAAGTAAAAGAATGAATGATATTTTAGAAATTAGATATTCTAAAATATGAAATATTTTAAAATAATACTTTTAAGAGATAATTATAATGATAATTATTAATTGTACCTGGACACGAGGTTAGGTCACATTTATGGCGGAAGTCTGCCCGGAACCAACCGGCATATCCAGCAGCCATAAATGTTGGGCCTAATGTGAGAGGTCCAAGTGCGCAAATACAAATTGGGTCAAGACACGAGGTTAAGCCCAACCTGTGGTAGAAGTCTGCCCGGAACCAACCGGCATATCCAGCATCCACAAGTTGTAGGCCTAATGTGAGAGGTCTGGCCCGCTATTAAATAATAAAATTAAAGATAAACATAATAAATGGATAAGGAAAATGAATTGGGCTATTCAGTCCATTTTAAAATAGTAACTCCATTTTAACCCGTATAAATTATGTTATACATTTTATAAAGGAAATCGAAGATGATTAATATTTTATTTTAGATTAAATGAAATACTCTGAAATAAATGATGTCTAATTATATATATTAAATGGGAAATTTATGAAATTTAAATTTGGGTTTATCGTGAATTATGTTTTAAATAACATTTATTCTTTACCCTGAATTTATGATAGAATTAATTCCCTAAAAATTGAATAATCATTTAATAATGACTTTGGAAGATTAAAACTAAATAAGATTTTAATTAAATCTTTAATTAGATTGAAAAGGGAATTAAGTAGTTAAAATCACTGAATTAAGAAAGTGATCGAAAATGGAAAATGAACCATAAAGCAATGAATATTTTCATGTTATAAATGAATAAATGAATGAAAACATGAAATAGTTATTTTATTTATATATTTTATATAAATAAAAGTAATGAAACTTTTATTTACATTTCACATGTAAATAAAAAGATGAAAATAAGAATGAAACTTTTATTTACTTTTCACATGTAAATAAAAAGATGAAAATAAGAAGGGAATTTTTATTTACATTTCACATGCGAATAAAAAAGATAAAAATATGAAATGAAACATGATTTAGAAGCATGAACCGCATATGAAAATTTAACATGTTTTAAAAAGCATGAAGTCGCATATGAAATGCATAATCAAGAAACCGCATATGAAATAAAAATTCATGTTTAGAGTAGTATTACTGCATATGAAATGAAAGGCAAATCTTGAGATAGCGTTAATATATGTATGATATTCAAACATACTTAAGGTTTATGCTACCATATTAAAAATAAATAAATATATTTTTAAGATCATGTTCATATAGTAAAAATGAACATATTTTTGATGTCGTGTCTATATATTGAAATAAGGTCCTTTTTATTTGAAAAGAATTAAACGTTTAAAAGACTTTAATTGTATATATGTTGGCTTTAATGAAATGATATAAAATAAAATATCATTTTTATTTTGTATGATTGTTGAAATAAAAAGAATAAATTGTTGAATTATAAATTCTTTGACACGATTAAGGAATGGACGATATATTTATATGCATGAAATGAATGGACGATATTTATATTTATAAAAGAATAAATAACGATATAGAATGGTTTGCAAATTAAATATGCGAAGATTATTTGGAAAGTCCGAGACTCATCTCATTCCAAATAATTATACGACGTTAAATCGGAAAATTGAAGACGGTGACAAGACCGACAATCTTCACATCGAACGGATGTGATGCTATTGAGGCTCATGATGGGAGTAGCTACCTTGAAGGGGCTGAGATGGTGTCCGTTCGGACGTAGCGTTGATTTGTACGGATTTGACTTTCGCTCAGACCCAGAGCATAAGTTTATAAATGGAATGTATGTCTGACGTTGTAGTCCTTTATACTACATTCGTTGATCTCCGTTAATACATATCTGTTTGGTGGTTAACACCCTTCTCTGAGACATATGAGCTTAGAGGTTATATATTGGCAGAAATCAATGGTATAGTATGGACTGACAATGTGGCATGCTAAGATGCATTGATCAAGGCTTTTGTTGAAAAGCAGGCCTTGTGGTTGATGATCAAAGCACGGCCTGTTTAGGCGTAGCTTTGTGTATAGCGTGACTTCGCGAGCCTCACACCCCGGTATGAGTCAAAAACGGGATATGGACCGTAGGGAGTGCACACGTTTCTTTCTAGCTAGAGTGGTGTCAGCGACCTGCCAGCCCTGACATTTTACTTATGTGGATGATGGATTTTGAGGCGCCTCGTTATTTTTATAGGCCGTTGGTGGTCATACTATAGGTCCAAAGGGACCGGGAAACGTGTGTTCAGGCATAACCAATCCACTGCCCATAGGCGGGGACCGGCCCTACCGCTTCCAAGGGTTCACTGCGGGGAATCCTGAGGCATTTGCTAGAGTGTCTCGAATCGGAGAGGATCTTGCCCCTAGCCTCGACTCATGATGGAATCCAAATTTCCAATACGCCCTTGCGGTTTTGATTGTAGAACTTGTATTGGCGACATGCTATATGGTAACCATGTCGTCTAGGATTGATACTTATGATTCAAATCTTCTTATTAAAACATATATACACTAATAATAATATCAAATCCGTTTTATACGTATCAAGCATCTTTTGACCATTATAAGGTAAAACCCTATCCTCTGGTGTGCGTTGCATTGTGTGATGGGACCTGGGTCTTATAATGGTTTCATTTTTCCAAAAAGACATTGCGTTATTTCTCGATTTACTTTAGTTTATGCACCGACAATCCATTGGAATAAAACCCGTTCCGCATTAGCGGCGTGGTCCTTGGATTTGTCTTATTAGTTAAATTAGTTTGGAATTCTCACACCAGTCCCATGACTGACTCGTAGTTTGTTTCACTTTGCAAACTCGGGTGCCCTCTTTTCCACACGGGCAGTCGAGTAGCTTTTTGCAGATATCTCTCTCTTTAGCAGGATCCTGGATCGAAGCCTAAAGCTGTGTCCAGAGCTTAGAAGTCTTCCGCTGTTTAATATATTAAATCTGTTGTAATTTATCTTCCGCTGTAGTTTACTTTATTTGTACTCTGATATTCTGTACTCTGATGTAACATTATTGTAATGTAATAAAAGTCTGCTGTTATTGTTCTGATGTATTGTATTACCAAAGTTAACGTATGCGAGTTTTGAACGGTCTTGATCGATTTTGTGATCGATTAAGGTCGGGCAAAATCCGTGTCGTTACAGGTGGTATCAGAGCTTTGGTTAGCTCAAATCTTTGGGGTACAACTCGTTAGAACTGAACAAAAGACTCATCAGAGAATTGGATTAGTAATGTCCAATAAGAATACTCATTAGAGATAAGATCAGCAGTATCCTAGAATGAGAAAACTCATTAGAGATGGGGTTAGTAATGCCCTAGAATGAATTCAGAGTGATAAGCTTATGATTAGCGTATTTTTGATTATATAATCTATTTCTGAAAATATGATTTTTAAATATATAAAAGTATGTATATTTGATAAGTTAGTCAACAAATGAAATTAATAAGAGGAATTAAAATTTAGTTAGTTAATTAAACAACTTTTACCTTAGTTCCTTTTCGAGGACGAAAAGATTTTAAGTGGGGGCGACTGTAACAGCCCTGATTTTTGGGGTTAATTTTAAAATTTTATTTTAAGAAATTTTAATGAATGAATATATTTAAAATTATTTATTTTAAATAATAACGATGAAAAACTTATTTTATTTCGAGCGCGAACTTGAAATTTATATTAAATCCATTCCGAGCCTGAAAACGGCGCGGTAATTTCAGATTTGAAATTCCAACTTTGAAAAATTATATAAAATAAAATATAAATCGGAATTGGACGAAACAAGAAACGCTAGGACCGTATTTAAAATATATTTCCAAAGAGTTTCAGAAATTAAGAATCCAGTTTATAAATTGTAAGTTATGAGAAAATTAAATTTTCAGAAAAACGCTATAGAATTCGTATATATTATATATAAGGCCCGAAACGTAAAATTTTTGCAGAATAAGGAATTAGGAACCGAAACCATCTCCATTGGTTTCAGAATGTTGTTTACATATAAAAATGACTATAAGAACTTATATTTTTGAGTTTCGGAAAAATTCCACTATTTTTGGTATTTTTAAATATTAAAAATATACGCCTGAAAAATGGAATTTTTGCAAACGAACTCCGAATTCGACGAGACCAGTTTCTATGGATTCGGAATATTAAAATAAGGTTAAATTCTAAAATTTATAATTTTTGGAATTATTTTGTGGCCGGTATAATTTTTTCAGTGAAAAATAGCATATTTTCAGACTTCGGAAATTCATAATAAATTCATACGGACTCGGAAAATTACGAAATCAGGTTCGTTAGATTCGTAATGACCTGAAATAATTATGTTTAAAATTTTATTAATTTTGAAATCAGCATGTATTTATAAGAATTTTTGAATTGAAGAAAACAGTTGAAAATTTAGTAATTGGACACGTAATGATATTTGGGCCCAAACCAAAAGTAGACCCATAGTATATATTATCTTTTTCCTCAGAATTTAGGGCTGAAATTCGAAATACACAGCAGCCACTTCTCTTTTTCATCCTTTTTCTCAATTTCCATGGCGGCTCTCTCTTCCTCTAAAATTTGTCGAAAATAAAATCTCTTCAAATCATAGCAAATTATATGTCCTCTCGAAGGTCTCGACAATACGAAGCTAATGGTGTTGTCGGTTTGGTCAAACAGCGCTCGGATTCGCCGGAATCTCGTCTTAAAGCTCGCTGTTTTCGAAATTCAGAAGCTCAAAACGTAAATCAAGAAATTCCCGTGAATCGAGGAAGAATTAGACGAAGTCACGAACACGGAAGTTCTTCGTCTACGTGAGGTGGAGGTGCTCGCCAAATTTCAGGCAGTTTGGAGGTGTGAGGCGGCCTGTGGGACCCGCGAGGCGAAATCGTTCGTAGGCGATTTCCCGATGATCGGAGAAGCTTTAGGGGCGGCTCTTTCTGGTGGTGGTGCGTCTCGCCAAGACGAAGACGTTGGCGGTGGTCCCGTGGCGTCAGGTGGCCTGAAGCAGCGGCAAATGGCGGTCAAAGTTCTGCGGTGAATAGTGTTTCGCGGTCAACGGGCTGAGGGTATTTTCTATTTTATTTTTAAATTATTTAATTAATTTCCAGAACTTTAAAATTGCATAACTCACTCATACGAAGTCGAAAATCGACGATTTCAGGTGCGTTGGGATCGTGGCGACGAGATGGACGCGTGGACACTAATTTTGTCCAATTCTGAGACAGTGAAATTTTTAGGTATTTTTCACGAATATTAATTAATTATTTAATTATGTCCAACTTTAATAAATCATAACTCTCTCGTACGAGGTCCGATTGACGAACCGTAAATTGCGTTGGACTCGTCTTTCCGAGCTCTTCGCGATGGCGCAGACCAGAGCTGAATCCGAGACAGTCAAATTTTCAGCAAAAATCAATGTGAGATTCTATTTTTAATTTAATTATTATTTAAATAATTTAATGAGAAGTGAACTAGATCCGTGATGTATGACTACATGTTGATGCTTGGGTTTGGATTTGTGTTTGGATGATTGTCATATGAATTGCGTTGTTGGAATCTACACGAATGGATTTGATCTTGTTTTTTTTTTTTTTTTTTTTTTTTGTTTTGACAAATAAAAAAATTAGATTTTGTGTTTTATGTTGTTTTGAGAATAAAAAATTTGATCTTTTATTTTATGATGTGTTAAGAATAAAGATTAGATCTTTATTTAAAATTTATAAAGATAGGATTTTTATATTATAAAAGAAAGTTTAAATCTTTTAATTATATTTATAAATCAAGTTAGGATTTTTATAATATATATAAAAAAAAATCTTATTTTACTTAGAAAAAAAAAAACAAAGTTGGGATCTTGACACAAAAATGCGACACTACATCTTATGATGTTATTATATGCGATGACATGAAGATTTAATACCATATTGTATGTTGTCATTATTGTTTGTCGACATGAATGCTTAACTGTGACGGCCCGTTCCGCACCAGCCTGCATTACCTCCGAAAGTGCGCTGTACACATGTCCCGACTAGCACGGAACGGTTGCCAAAGGAAGGAAAGAAGGGAATGAACTAATCAAGGAACCTGTAGAATGTCTCACAGCGCATGGAATAAAATATAATAATAACATACTTGACATAAAACAGGTGAGACAGTGCATAAGCTGATAACTAACAATCAATGTCAACATCAGAGCAGCGGAAATCCAAATACAGCTTATTACAACTTTCCAAATTTACTGTCTCCAATCAAAAGAAAACTAAAGTAGAAGATACACCACCAATGCCCAAGCAGTGATCTTCAACAATACAGGGAGAATACTATATATATTACGTGGAAGCCTCCTGCTCGTCTCCGGATCATCTACCCGTGCATCACCAGCTAACCTGTCTCTAGTCTGCTCGTGTGAGCACCCAGAGTAATAAGAAGAGACATAAAACTCTGGGTCAGACATAAAGCCTGGTATGAGCGATAAGCATCTAAACAGAGTAATGACAGGTATACTAAACCATACCTGAACCTGGACCTGCAACCAAAGAGTTAGTACCACATACCGTACAATGCTCCAAGGTGCCATAATAGATAGTGTAAGAATACGGGGTGGGGTGTGCATGTCACAATGATAGCAAACAAATCATCCATAGCAACCATCCTCACATCTCTCACTCAGTGCGTAAAGCGTACGACATCTACCACTTTGGAATACTAGACAAACTGAGGTAACGACGAATCCCGACTTGTAGAAACCCTGATGTGACCAAGCCAAACACTTGGAGTCATGACCAAACATTTCAATGACCCACTCCATTGGTCGTAGCCCTTGGTTCTACCAATGCCATAATGGCCCTGAATCCGCCTTCGTACCTCCTACCATAGTGGTCCAAAGTTATAGACGTCGATAACCCCTTGGCACGCGTCCCGCAGCAAAACCCAACCATGAAGCGAACTCGTTGATTCCCATCTGAATCTTGAGCTCTAACTTCTCATTTGGGCTTCCTTTGCATCTCGGGTTATAGTCTTCACTTCCGGATCGGTCTTCATTCAGTTCGTAGCCATCAACCTCGGGTCGGTTCGGATCATCCTTCACGCTCGGGTCGGATCGTGGTCTTCATCGTCTAGGTTCGTGACTGCTACTCCGGGTCGGATCGGAGTCCTTCATGGTATACTGGATCGGTTCGTGGCTTCCAGTCCCATCTGGATCGGATCGGGTTCTCCACCACGCCACGGCTCGGGTCACGCCTCCTGGTCATAGCTCCAAGTCCTTCGCCCTCCTTCGAGTCTCTGGTTCGTTGTCCTCAAGGTGATCAGATCGGATCGTGTCGTTATCCCTCCAGGCGGATCGGGTCGGAGTCTTCAATCACCAAGCCTTGAATCGCGACTCCTCGGATCGGGTCAGAACCTTCTTCATGCCAGGTCGGTTCGCACGCGAGAGCTCGGTCGTGGTGCCATCACTTCAGGCAGGTCGGTTCGTGGTGGGGGGAAATGGGCGGTTCGGGTCGGGTAGGGGCGATCCGATCCGATTTCCTGCACTAATTCCTGCGACTTCCAGCGACAGTTTTCTCGCCATTCGACGGCGTTTTTGACCAATCTAACTATTCTAATCAATCGTAAAACATACCAAAGAGTCATAGCAACATATAACCGCAACCACAAGCAACAAACAACAATTTAAACGAATCAAAATGGATCAAAAGTGGCTAAAACCTCACATTTTCTTATAATCCCTCTTAATCATGTTTAAGCATACGATTAGCAAAACACATCGAAATTAACCCAAATTTCTAACAGAGCCTTAAAACATTATTTTAAAATTTTTAAGAATTTTTCCAGAATTTATTTACGTATAAATTCGCTAATCTTCACTAATTACCCTTAATCACCGTAATTAGTGCAAAAACTATGCAAATCACTCACCTTTGCCACAACTAGAACCTCAAAACCGAAATATTCTCTGATTTGGCGATGTTCCCAATCTTATACAGCAGCTCCAACCTTGCTTTGGTGCTTTTTCTTCTTAATTTAATGTTTGCTAAGCCTAATCTTCAATTAGAAGGTGATTTCTGGGTGTTTTAGAGAGATTTAGAGAGTGGAGGCCATGGCTAGGTTAAGGGAAATGAAAGTGGCGGCTGGAAAATGTCTAAAGAAATGTTTTCTAACCCTAATCAGCACCTATATCCCCCTAAACCCGAAATTCCCCTTGGGCCAAGCTGCTAATCACCCGGTTAAGCCCAATTAAGCTGTTTTTCACCATCTGAAACTTGTCTCAGCCATATCTCCCAAACGGTGAGTCCGTTTGGCTAATGTGACCACTCTACGGAAAGAGAAACCATCATCCGGAGCCAATGGAAATTGTTTCAGGTCAAAATTCCTTTCCAGTCAAAAGTTATGGCCAAAACAGTGATAACTAGGGGTAAAATGGTCATTTAAAAATCGGGAAAAATCATGAACATGGGAAATGACCCCAATAGTCGTCTCCCAAAGTTACATGACCATACGACTTCGTATGTGACAGAAATAAATATCCTACGATCCTATAATGCGTAGAATGCGGGTCGTTACACTCTCCCCCCTTAAGAAATTTCGCCCCCGAAATTCCTTAACCCAAAACATACCAAGGATCCCGCATGCCTAACAACCACATACATCAACCAAACATGCAAAACAAGCAAAACAAACCTATCCTAGCATGCGGAAAACTAAATCGAGGTCAAAATCTTACCAGGCAAAGAGTTCTGGGTGCGACTTCCTAATGTTCTCCTCTGTCTCCCAAGTACAATCATTCTCGTCCTCGCTCCACTGTACCTTGACTAGCTTCACCGCCTTCCTTCGAAGTTGCTTCATGTCGTGCTCGACAATACGGGCCGGCTTGCGGTTCTCAACCGCCTCGGGTTCTACTTCGAAGTCCTCTAACTGATCAGGTGAAATAGTCATATCTGAGTCGTGAACGAACTTCCTTAGTTGGGAAACATGAAATACGTTATGAACTCCCGCCATCTTCCCCGGTAAGTCAATTCTATATGCCAAATTCCCGACTAGTTCAAGAACAGGGAATGGGCCAACGAATCTTGGTGCCAGCTTGCCTCTCCTGCCAAATCGTATCACGCTCTTCAACGGAGAAATCTTGACAAACACCAAGTCGCCAACGGAGAATTTTAGGTCTCTTCTTCTCTTATCAGTGTAACTCTTCTGCCTATCTTGGGCAGCCTTCATTCGTTGTTGAATGATCTTGATTTTACCTGAAGTTTCCCTCACCACATCTGGTCCAAGCATAAACTTCTCACCAGTCTCTATCCAACATGATGGTGAGTTGCACGGCCTTCCGTACAAAGCCTCAAACGGAGCCATACCGATACTGGATTGGTAGCTATTATTATATGCAAACTCTACTAGATGCAAATGGTCATCCCATGATCCACCAAAGTCCAATACACATGCTCTCAAGAGGCCTTCCAAGATACGGTTCACCATCTCCGTCTGACCGTCGGTCTGAGGATGATATGCGGTACTGAGATGTAACTCTGACCCTAGAGCCTCTTGTAAGCTCTTCCAAAACCCACTAGTGAACAACGGGTCTCGGTCGCTCACAATGCTTTTGGGTACTCCATGAAATCTCACCACCCACTTCACATATAATTCAACTAACTTAGCTGCCGTTCTGGTCGATTTGACTGGTATAAACCTTGCACTTTTAGTCAGTCGGTCTACAATCACCCAAATACTATCATATCCCGATCTAGTCCTTGGTAAACCATCGATGAAATCCATCGAGACTTGCTCCCATTTCCATTCGGGAATTTCTAAGGGCTGTAACAAACCACTAGGCTTCTTTTGCTCGGCTTTAACTAGCTGGCAATTCATGCATTTGGATATAAACTTCCCAACGTCTCTTTTCATTCCTTCCCAGTAGTAAGTCTGCTTCATATCTCGATACATCTTGTTACCACCGGGGTGTATAGTCAGTTTTGAGTGATGACATTCTCTAAGCACTTCATCTCTCAATCCATTGACATTGGGTACAACGAGCTTTCCATTCTTTCTAAGCCATCTATCTTGATCAAGCCCATACTTGCTCACCTCCTTATCGATACCCATCTCTAACTTGGAGATGATTTCCAATAGGTTAGGATCGTCCCTCTGACTAGAGCCGATCCGCTCAATCAAAGTGGGTCTGATCGTCAAACTTGCTAACATTTCTGGATCCAATTCGCACTTTGGTCTGAAATCAAACCCCGCGATAAACTCCAGTTGCTTCCATTCAAGGAACATAGCCCCTAAGCTGGCATGTCTCCTACTCAATGCATCAGCCACCGCATTGCCCTTTCCTGGTGTGTATGCTATGTCAAAATCATAGGAAGCTAAGAACTCTAACCATCTCTGCTGACGGAGATTCAGATCTTTCTGAGAGAAGAGATACTTTAACGACTTATGATCTGTAAACAGTTCAAATCTTTCTCCCAAGAGATAGTGTCTCCACATCTTTAACGCGAACACGATCGCTGCCAATTCTAAATCATGAGTAGGGTATCTTCTCTCGTGCGGTTTCAATTGCCGACTTGCATAAGCTACAACCCTACCGCCTTGCATCAATACAGCACCCAGTCCGGTACCACAGGCATCCGTGTATACCGTCATCTCTTCATCCCCCTTAGGAATGACTAACACCGGTGCGCTTGTCAACTTGTCCTTTAAACTTTTGAATGCATCCTTGCACCTTTCATCCCAGACAAAAGCTTGATTCTTCTTGGTCAACTGGGTCAATGGTGCTGCTATCTTGGAGAAACCTTGGATAAACTTACAATAATATCCCGCTAACCCCAAGAAACTTCTTACATCTGTTGCACTCTTGGGCGTAGGCCAATCCTGTACCGTAGCCACCTTTGCCGGGTCCACGGCAATACCATTCTCTGATACAACATGGCCCAAGAACCTCACTTCCCTCTTCCAGAAGTGACACTTAGAAAACTTTGCTTTCAATTGGTGTTTTCTCAACACCTCCATCACTACTCTTAAATGTTCCTTGTGTTCTTCCTCTGTCCTCGAATAGACCAAAATATCATCAACGAACACAAGGACAAACTTATTCAACTGATCTCTGAATACCCTATTCATAAGATCCACGAAATACGCTGGGGCATTGGTCAGCCCGAATGGCATGACCAACCACTCATAAAACCCAGACGGCGTCCGAAATGCCGTTTTAGCTATACTCTCAGCTTCCACTCTAAGCTGATGAAAACCTGTCGCGAGATCCAACTGAGAAAATACTCTCGCGCCACTCAACTGATCAAACAAATCATCTATCCGCGGTAGAGGATACTTGTTCTTCCTCGTCACTTTATTCAACTCGCGGTAGTCTACACACAAACGAAGGGAACCATCCGCCTTGGTAGCAAACACAATTGGTGCTCCCCATTCAGAAACACTCCTTCTGATAAATCCCTTCTTCAAAAGATCGCTGACTTGCACCTCGAGCTCTCGCTGCTCCCTTGGTGCCATACGACGAAGTGGCATCACTATAGGCCTGGCATCCTTTACCAAATCAATACGAAACTCAATCTCTCGGTGTGGTGGAAGTCCGGTCACTTCTTCGAAAACCTCCGGATACTGGCCAACCACGGGCAAACCTGACAACTCACTATGCGGAATGTCGAGGGAATTTAGAAAACTAGCCAATACCCCCTTACTGGGTAGACCACCAAACACTATCCTCCGCCCATCATCCGCTCTAGCCGTCACCAACAAGCCCTCACAGTCTACCACCACCCCGTATCTTTGGAGCCAATCTACTCCCAAAATAATGCCAAACCCAGTAAAGCCCAAAACAAAGCAATCACAAACAAACATGCATCCATGACTCGATAAGACCACATTACGACAAATCATGCTAAGGCTAGTCGAACCACCAATCGGGTTCGTCACTACTAAAGGTCTATCGACAATCTCGGGCTCCAATCCCAACCTATCTACCAAGTCACTAGATATGAAAGAACTGGAAGCTCCGGTATCAAACAAAACTCTAACAGGAACATCATAAACAGAAAGCATACCTTGAATGACGACATTCTTTCCCTTCTCCGCCGCTGTTGGGGCATTCGACGAAGAAGGAATAGCATTAAGAGCGTAGGCTTTCACCATTTGCTTTTCCTTAAGGGGCTGTGGACACTTGTCCTTGTGATGTCCCAATTGGCCACAATTGAAGCACTTCCTATCCGCTGGCTTGGCCCGACAATTACTAGCATAATGGCCCTTCTTACCACAGCTGAAGCACTCCACATCTTGCTTATTCTTTTTCTTCTGGCCGTCCTTAGCCTGATTCTGCTTTCTTTTATTCTGGGAGCCACCCTTGCCTCCACCACTTGCTTGTGGCTTTGGCTCATCTGCGGATGCAACCTCAGTCTTCGGCTTAGGGTAGAGACTTTCCGATCTTAACGCTTTCCCCACAATCGATTCAAACGTCTCATCGATGTGGTTAATAAGCTTTTCCCCTAAGTACTGATCCAAACCAGTTATGAATTTCTCATTCTTCTTCTCGGCAGTATCAATAAGAGATAATCCATACTTCGATAAAGTGTCGAATTCAGCAATGTACTCCGAGACAGCTCTGCCATTCTGCTTGAGCTCCAAGAATTTCTTAAACAGCATTGACTTCTGAGCAGCTGGAATGAACTTCTCACTAAAGCGAGCCTTAAACTGCTCCCAAGTAATCTGATCTTCGGGAGTAGCTGCCTTTATAGCATTCCACCAATTCATTGCCCGCCCTTGCAGCTGACGGGACGCTAGCTTTCTCTTCATCGCATCCTCGATACCCAAATCCTCGAAGATACGTTCGCAACTATCCAACCAATCCTGGACATCCGTGGCCGACTCCGTTCCGTGAAACGGCTTCCCACCAAGGCTAGTATAATCCTTGTTTAGCTTGGCGAAGTCGACTCTTGGCGCCTGCACTATTGGATCACCACCATTTCCACCATTGGGAGCTGCCCTCTGAACATCTCTAAGCATCTCTCTCATGAGGTCAGTAAACATCGTCCTCATGTCAGCAGCATTCCCATTATTGGCTCCTCTACCAGCACCTCTAGTATATCGGCTCATCGTCAATCTGAAAAAGGAAACGATTAACGACTCCATAGTGGTGCTAGTGCAGTACGACTTCATTCTTATACTAGTAATAGTATATATATAGCTTTTAAAAACCAAAGTAATCACAAATACGCTCTCTCGTATACGTATAATATCTCTCCCTGGTAATTTCCCTAGGTTAACTACGCAACCTAGAGCTCTGATACCAAGTGTGACGGCCCGTTCCGCACCAGCCTGCATTACCTCCGAAAGTGCGCTGTACACATGTCCCGACTAGCACGGAACGGTTGCCAAAGGAAGGAAAGAAGGGAATGAACTAATCAAGGAACCTGTAGAATGTCTCACAGCGCATGGAATAAAATATAATAATAACATACTTGACATAAAACAGGTGAGACAGTGCATAAGCTGATAACTAACAATCAATGTCAACATCAGAGCAGCGGAAATCCAAATACAGCTTATTACAACTTTCCAAATTTACTGTCTCCAATCAAAAGAAAACTAAAGTAGAAGATACACCACCAATGCCCAAGCAGTGATCTTCAACAATACAGGGAGAATACTATATATATTACGTGGAAGCCTCCTGCTCGTCTCCGGATCATCTACCCGTGCATCACCAGCTAACCTGTCTCTAGTCTGCTCGTGTGAGCACCCAGAGTAATAAGAAGAGACATAAAACTCTGGGTCAGACATAAAGCCTGGTATGAGCGATAAGCATCTAAACAGAGTAATGACAGGTATACTAAACCATACCTGAACCTGGACCTGCAACCAAAGAGTTAGTACCACATACCGTACAATGCTCCAAGGTGCCATAATAGATAGTGTAAGAATACGGGGTGGGGTGTGCATGTCACAATGATAGCAAACAAATCATCCATAGCAACCATCCTCACATCTCTCACTCAGTGCGTAAAGCGTACGACATCTACCACTTTGGAATACTAGACAAACTGAGGTAACGACGAATCCCGACTTGTAGAAACCCTGCTGTGACCAAGCCAAACACTTGGAGTCATGACCAAACATTTCAATGACCCACTCCATTGGTCGTAGCCCTTGGTTCTACCAATGCCATAATGGCCCTGAATCCGCCTTCGTACCTCCTACCATAGTGGTCCAAAGTTATAGACGTCGATAACCCCTTGGCACGCGTCCCGCAGCAAAACCCAACCATGAAGCGAACTCGTTGATTCCCATCTGAATCTTGAGCTCTAACTTCTCATTTGGGCTTCCTTTGCATCTCGGGTTATAGTCTTCACTTCCGGATCGGTCTTCATTCAGTTCGTAGCCATCAACCTCGGGTCGGTTCGGATCATCCTTCACGCTCGGGTCGGATCGTGGTCTTCATCGTCTAGGTTCGTGACTGCTACTCCGGGTCGGATCGGAGTCCTTCATGGTATACTGGAACGGTTCGTGGCTTCCAGTCCCATCTGGATCGGATCGGGTTCTCCACCACGCCACGGCTCGGGTCACGCCTCCTGGTCATAGCTCCAAGTCCTTCGCCCTCCTTCGAGTCTCTGGTTCGTTGTCCTCAAGGTGATCAGATCGGATCGTGTCGTTATCCCTCCAGGCGGATCGGGTCGGAGTCTTCAATCACCAAGCCTTGAATCGCGACTCCTCGGATCGGGTCGGAACCTTCTTCATGCCAGGTCGGTTCGCACGCGAGAGCTCGGTCGTGGTGCCATCACTTCAGGCAGGTCGGTTCGTGGTGGAGGGAAATGGGCGGTTCGGGTCGGGTAGGGGCGATCCGATCCGATTTCCTGCACTAATTCCTGCGACTTCCAGCGACAGTTTTCTCGCCATTCGACGGCGTTTTTGACCAATCTAACTATTCTAATCAATCGTAAAACATACCAAAGAGTCATAGCAACATATAACCGCAACCACAAGCAACAAACAACAATTTAAACGAATCAAAATGGATCAAAAGTGGCTAAAACCTCACATTTTCTTATAATCCCTCTTAATCATGTTTAAACATACGATTAGCAAAACACATCGAAATTAACCCAAATTTCTAACAGAGCCTTAAAACATTATTTTAAAAATTTTAAGAATTTTTCCAGAATTTATTTACGTATAAATTCGCTAATCTTCACTAATTACCCTTAATCACCGTAATTAGTGCAAAAACTATGCAAATCACTCACCTTTGCCACAACTAGAACCCCAAAACCGAAATATTCTCTGATTTGGCGCTGTTCCCAATCTTATACAGCAGCTCCAACCTTGCTTTGGTGCTTTTTCTTCTTAATTTAACGTTTGCTAAGCCTAATCTTCAATTAGAAGGTGATTTCTGGGTGTTTTAGAGAGATTTAGAGAGTGGAGGCCATGGCTAGGTTAAGGGAAATGAAAGTGGCGGCTGGAAAATGTCTAAAGAAATGTTTTCTAACCCTAATCAGCACCTATATCCCCCTAAACCCGAAATTCCCCTTGGGCCAAGCTGCTAATCACCCGGTTAAGCCCAATTAAGCTGTTTTTCACCATCTGAAACTTGTCTCAGCCATATCTCCCAAACGGTGAGTCCGTTTGGCTAATGTGACCACTCTACGGAAAGAGAAACCATCATCCGGAGCCAATGGAAGTGGTTTCAGGTCAAAATTCCTTTCCAGTCAAAAGTTATGGCCAAAACAGTGATAACTAGGGGTAAAATGGTCATTTAAAAATCGGGAAAAATCATGAACATGGGAAATGACCCCAATAGTCGTCTCCCAAAGTTACATGACCATACGACTTCGTATGTGACAGAAATAAATATCCTACGATCCTATAATGCGTAGAATGCGGGTCGTTACACTAACATTAATCTACATGTTGCTCATTGAATGGTTTTGGAATGGATTTTAACACCCCATATTATGTTATTTATCATTTTAATGATATGCAAGCGCGACACCATATTCTGTGTGTTATTAATTTTTGTATGCGGTCATGTGAATTGGAAGATGACCATAATTTTAGTGCGGTCATGTAAATAGGAAAATAACCACATTTTAGTGCGTGAGTGTAAATAGCAAATTTGTATTATATTTTTAGCACTTAAGTAAGAATAAGATTATTAAAATAGCCTTAGCGTCTTAATAAAATTTAAGAAAATAAACTTATTTTCATAGTTAATATCACAATAGGAATGCAACCTTATTTCCAACGTTTATGTAAAAATATGAGTGTTGGTATATTTTTAGCGCGTTAAGTGAAAGTAGAAAATAAATATATTTTCATTGTTTAAGTTAAAATAAGATTGATAACTTATTTTTAGCGCGTTAGGTAAATTTAGAAAATAATTATAATTTCATTGTTGTTAATAAAATAAGAATGCAACATTATTCGCATTGTTTTGATAAAAATAAGAATGCAACATTATTCGCATTGTTTTGATAAAAATATAAATGCAACATTATTCGCATTGTTTTGATAAAAATATAAATGCAACATTATTCGCATTGTTTTGATAAAAGTATGAATGCAAACATTATTTACACTTTTTGATAAAATATAAATGCAAACTTTATTTGCATCGTTCTGTTAAAATATGAATGAAACTTTATTTTTATTTACATAAAAATATGAATGCAACTTTATTTTTATTGTTATGTCAAAAACATGAATGCAAGTTTATTTTAAGCGTTTTTAAGTAAAATATGTAAATAAATATATTCGTAGTGTTTCTGATTAAAAATATAAAAAAAAATTATATATGGATATTGCACATGAAAGTTGTATATGAAAGTGAATATATAATTAGCGTTATTGAGGAACTTGAAATATTTTCATTATTTACTCAATTAATGGAATTAATGGACGATTTAATTAAGAAGATTGCACATTTAAAAAGGATGAAATAAAAAGTTTAAATTGATAAGATTTCATTCCAATTATAATAATGAAGATTTGAATTGAAAAATCTCGTTTTTATGTTAACTTGTAAATTTAGAAGATTTGATTTTAAAATTTAACATAAATGGATTAATTGAGGAAGATTTCATTTAATATTAAAATGGTAAGTTTTGATATTACAATTGAAACATTTTGGGAATAGTTTTATGATATTAATATGGAAAGATTAATGTTTACTGAAATGAAAGGATAAGTAAAAGAATGAATGATATTTTAGAAATTAGATATTCTAAAATATGAAATATTTTAAAATAATACTTTTAAGAGATAATTGTAATGATAATTATTAATTGTACCTGGACACGAGGTTAGGTCACATTTATGGCGGAAGTCTGCCCGGAACCAACCGGCATATCCAGCAGCCATAAATGTTGGGCCTAATGTGAGAGGTCCAAGTGCGCAAATACAAGTTGGGTCAAGACACGAGGTTAAGCCCAACCTGTGGTAGAAGTCTGCCCGGAACCAACCGGCATATCCAGCATCCACAAGTTGTAGGCCTAATGTGAGAGGTCTGGCCCGCTATTAAATAATAAAATTAAAGATAAACATAATAAATGGATAAGGAAAATGAATTGGGCTATTCAGTCCATTTTAAAATAGTAACTCCATTTTAACCCGTATAAATTATGTTATACATTTTATAAAGGAAATCGAAGATGATTAATATTTTATTTTAGATTAAATGAAATACTCTGAAATAAATGATGTCTAATTATATATATTAAATGGGAAATTTATGAAATTTAAATTTGGGTTTATCGTGAATTATGTTTTAAATAACATTTATTCTTTACCCCGAATTTATGATAGAATTAATTCCCTAAAAATTGAATAATCATTTAATAATGACTTTGGAAGATTAAAACTAAATAAGATTTTAATTAAATCTTTAATTAGATTGAAAAGGGAATTAAGTAGTTAAAATCACTGAATTAAGAAAGTGATCGAAAATGGAAAATGAACCATAAAGCAATGAATATTTTCATGTTATAAATGAATAAATGAATGAAAACATGAAATGGTTATTTTATTTATATATTTTATATAAATAAAAGTAATGAAACTTTTATTTACATTTCACATGTAAATAAAAAGATGAAAATAAGAATGAAACTTTTATTTACTTTTCACATGTAAATAAAAAGATGAAAATAAGAAGGGAATTTTTATTTACATTTTACATGCGAATAAAAAAGATAAAAATATGAAATGAAACATGATTTAGAAGCATGAACCGCATATGAAAATTTAACATGTTTTAAAAAGCATGAAGTCGCATATGAAATGCATAATCAAGAAACCGCATATGAAATAAAAATTCATGTTTAGAGTAGTATTACTGCATATGAAATGAAAGGCAAATCTTGAGATAGCGTTAATATATGTATGATATTCAAACATACTTAAGGTTTATGCTACCATATTAAAAATAAATAAATATATTTTTAAGATCATGTTCATATAGTAAAAATGAACATATTTTTGATGTCGTGTCTATATATTGAAATAAGGTCCTTTTTATTTGAAAAGAATTAAACGTTTAAAAGACTTTAATTGTATATATGTTGGCTTTAATGAAATGATATAAAATAAAATATCGTTTTTATTTTGTATGATTGTTGAAATAAAAAGAATAAATTGTTGAATTATAAATTCTTTGACACGATTAAGGAATGGACGATATATTTATATGCATGAAATGAATGGACGATATTTATATTTATAAAAGAATAAATAACGATATAGAATGGTTTGCAAATTAAATATGCGAAGATTATTTGGAAAGTCCGAGACTCATCTCATTCCAAATAATTATACGACGTTAAATCGGAAAATTGAAGACGGTGACAAGACCGACAATCTTCACATCGAACGGATGTGATGCTATTGAGGCCCATGATGGGAGTAGCTACCTTGAAGGGGCTGAGATGGTGTCCGTTCGGACGTAGCGTTGATTTGTACGGATTTGACTTTCGCTCAGACCTAGAGCATAAGTTTATAAATGGAATGTATGTCTGACGTTGTAGTCCTTTATACTACATTCGTTGATCTCCGTTAATACATATCTGTTTGGTGGTTAACACCCTTCTCTGAGACATATGAGCTTAGAGGTTATATATTGGCAGAAATCAATGGTATAGTATGGACTGACAATGTGGCATGCTAAGATGCATTGATCAAGGCTTTTGTTGAAAAGCAGGCCTTGTGGTTGATGATCAAAGCACGACCTGTTTAGGCATAGCTTTGTGTATAGCGTGACTTCGCGAGCCTCACACCCCGGTATGAGTCAAAAACGGGATATGGACCGTAGGGAGTGCACACGTTTCTTTCTAGCTAGAGTGGTGTCAGCGACCTGCCAGCCCTGACATTTTACTTATGTGGATGATGGATTTTGAGGCGCCTCGTTATTTTTATAGGCCGTTGGTGGTCATACTATAGGTCCAAAGGGACCGGGAAACGTGTGTTCAGGCATAACCAATCCACTGCCCATAGGCGGGGACCGGCCCTACCGCTTCCAAGGGTTCACTGCGGGGAATCCTGAGGCATTTGCTAGAGTGTCTCGAATCGGAGAGGATCTTGCCCCTAGCCTCGACTCATGATGGAATCCAAATTTCCAATACGCCCTTGCGGTTTTGATTGTAGAACTAGTATTGGCGACATGCTATATGGTAACCATGCCGTCTAGGATTGATACTTACGATTCAAATCTTCTTATTAAAACATATATACACTAATAATAATATCAAATCCGTTTTATACGTATCAAGCATCTTTTGACCATTATAAGGTAAAACCCTATCCTCTGGTGTGCGTTGCATTGTGTGATGGGACCTGGGTCTTATAATGGTTTCATTTTTCCAAAAAGACATTGCGTTATTTCTCGATTTACTTTAGTTTATGCACCGACAATCCATTGGAATAAAACCCGTTCCGCATTAGCGGCGTGGTCCTTGGATTTGTCTTATTAGTTAAATTAGTTTGGAATTCTCACACCAGTCCCATGACTGACTCGTAGTTTGTTTCACTTTGCAAACTCGGGTGCCCTCTTTTCCACACAGGCAGTCGAGTAGCTTTTTGCAGATATCTCTCTCTTTAGCAGGATCCTGGATCGAAGCCTAAAGCTGTGTCCAGAGCTTAGAAGTCTTCCGCTGTTTAATATATTAAATCTGTTGTAATTTATCTTCCGTTGTAGTTTACTTTATTTGTACTCTGATATTTTGTACTCTGATGTAACATTATTGTAATGTAATAAAAGTCTGCTGTTATTGTTCTGATGTATTGTATTCCCAAAGTTAACGTATGCGAGTTTTGAACGGTCTTGATCGATTTTGTGATCGATTAAGGTCGGGCAAAATCCGTGTCGTTACATTATGCAAGTTTGGGTTGATCATTTTGTTCATGTTACCATGTTATGCAAGCTTATCTTGGGCTTATGAGCTTAAAGCTTCAAGCTTTATGCTAAAGGTTGCATTTTGGCAACATGTAAGTTATCATATCCCTTATGATAACTTGCATGTGAGGCTAAATGCGAACTTATGGCAACCTCTACATGTCATTTATCACCATGTATCACTTATATGCTAAGTTTGGTTTTATGCATACTTTTGAGGCCTAATGATGCAATATGCAAGTATATGAACATATGTACATTTCATATGCCACCATGTTAAACTTGTGGGTTCAACACCTTTATGTCATGATTATGCCAAGTTCCCTCTTTCTATCCTTTATGCGCTATTGCGATATGTAAGCGATGGGATTGCGTTTGGGGTTGGGTAAACTTAAAAGACATAAAAACATAAGATTGGGAATTTACCTATTAAGTTAGGTCTACCCATTGGGAATTTACCTATTAAGTTAGGTCTACCCAAATTCTTGAAAACTTGTAATATGTTTTGGAAACATGATGGACATGACACTTAGAAAATATAAGTGTGACTAACTCGAGGTTGGGTTGAGTTTGTAGCGTAAACCTACCCGGAACCGACCGGCTTAACTAGTTGCTACAAACAATAGGACCCAATGTGAGAAGTTGGTCATGTTGTACGTTGAACCCGAGGTAGACCAAGTTGTGGTGTAAAGCTACCCGGACCCGCCCGGCTTAACTAGTAACCACAACAAGGTCTAATGTGAGAGGTTAAGGCACATTAAATTAATTAATGCCTCATGATTAGGGTTAAGTCATGGTCCACTTAATACTTAACCAATTTGGGCTTGGTAGATTAATCAGGGTTAAGTCGTGAACTCATCGTTACACTTAACCAAGTTAATCCATGATTAGTAAAAGGGTTAAACCGTACTTAACCCACTAGAAAATCCTAGCAATGGGGGTCCACTCCAGCAGTAATCCCAAGTTCGTATCATTAAGACCCTAGGGACTAGGCTAGGGTGGGGGGCACAATTACTGGACTTGAGGTAAGAGACCAAAAACGACGACAGAGTGGTACGCCGGTGTAGTTCCGGGCGGACTATGGTCGTGCACATAGTCCGAAGCCGGGGAAAACATGCACGGGTACCAGTAGATCGAGACTGTGCACTTATGTTTATGGTGTCCAGGGGTTGACACCTTAAGGCTTGATACACCCGACGGGAGACCCTGCACAGTCTGACTACAATTATGTTTGGGCCGTATTGACACCAACACGTGACGAGTTAGGCTTATAGGGAGCCGATCGACTAGACCATTTGGTTGGACCGCGTATTAGGGTCACTTCATGTTATTGGGCCAAAGCTTGGGCCAAGGGATCAATACTTGTTTATTCAAGTCATGTTAGTTTGCTAGTACACCTGTGGTGCAAAAACCTTAAACCTAATTATGCGATGACACCTTTATCTACCTTGTTAGTTAATCATCATGCTAGTATGTTGTTATCCTTATGTTCATCCCTGCTTCTCATGCCAGTTAACTTTATCAGTTTACATTGATTGTAGTAGGGCTTACTCATTCTTTTTGACTGACCTGTTTTCCTTTCGCCTCTTTTCTTCCGTTCCCCCCCCCCAGGTTCTCAGGGTGGGAATATTGGAGCTTAGCTTGGATTTCTGATCGCTTGCTTGTGGGATTTTAGCTCATGTACGGTCTTGACATGAAGCTAGCTATGGTTATCACTTATTTTGGGGATAGTACTTCTGTATTTTAGTTTTTCAGTGATGTTGTTTTTATCTAGACTTGTGTATTTGGAAAGTGACATTATATTGTATCAGACTTGTTTTGAAATAGTTTGAAATCTTCCGCTGTTTTACTTATCTTATTTACTCTGTTTACATATAGACATATGTTCTTGTTCTGCCTTGATATATCATTATGCATGTTTACCTGATTCAAACGCCCCTCCAAAGTCAGGGTGCTTGCAAGAGCCACCCTGGCGGAGGCAGGGTGTTACATTTGGTATAAGAGCATATGGTTTACGAGAAGGAACAAAAAGGTTTTTGAAACTTTTGGAAAACTATTTTCAAAACCAAGTATAAAGTATTTTCCCAAAGAAAAGTCTAGTTTATTTTAAAGGCTATTCCCCAAAAAGCCATTAGCGAAATTCCTTCGTTTTTCTCCATTCTGAATCTATCTTTTTCTTCGTTTTCAGTATGGCCAATAACTTTGCCATTCCGGAGGGAGTACACCTACCTGTTTGGTATAGGAGACTTTTGGAGGCTAGGGCGACCGAAGCCGGCCCCGCAGATGTTCCTCCTCCTCCTCCTCCGGTAGTTAATGTTCCTCCTCCTCCTCCCCCAATAGTTAATGTTCCTCCTCCTCCTGTCGCTGAGGTTCCTCTTCCTCCTCCCCCTCAGCATCCTCAAGCTGACTTCGCAAAGACTTGTAAAGATTTCAAAGCAATGGGTGGCAAGAATTTCTTTGGAACCGAGACTTATGTAGAGGCAAGGAATTGGTTGAAAGAAACCGAAGATCTTTTTACCTTCTTTGATATAGATGACCGTCGGAAGGTTTTATTGGCAGTGTGGTTGCTAAAGGAAGAAGCTGCACGTTGGTGGGTGGTCACCACCGCTACTAGGCCATTTGAGACTTGGGATGACTTTCGGGGAAAGTTTGGACTAAGGTTCCTATCACTGAAGCAAGGGGACATGACTATTAGGGAATACATAGATAAGTTTAATCAACTGGCTCGGGTCGGTTTAGACTTGGTTAACACAGCTCAGAAGAAGGCCCTATACTTTGCTCTAGGATTAAACGAGCCATTACATGGTTTAGCCATGACTCATATACCTTTGGGGGCAACTTTCGAGAGCTTGGTGAATATGGCCCTACTCAATGAAGAGAATAGGAGTGATAAGAAGGAGATCAAGATGAATGATACTCAAGCCAAGAAGACTGATTCCCAGTGGAAAGCAAATCAGGGTAATCCAAGTGGTCAGAGCAGTCAAGGCAATAAGAACAAGAACAAGAGTCAAGGCAACAAGGGGAACAACAACAAGGGCAATAATAACGACAAGAGGAAGTGCCATTATTGCGGTTCAGTTGGGCATCTTATTAAGGAATGTAGGAAGAGAAAATGGAAGAGTGGTGAATGCTTTTTCTGCGGTGAGACTGGACATTTCAGCAAAGATTGCCCGAAGAAGCAAGGGCAAGGTCAGACTCAGTGTGCAAGACCATCTGGAGGGCGAGTTCATCCCCTCAACATCGTTCTTTCAGCTCATGATCGAGGTAGTGTTTCTGTTGGAAGTCTTGTTTACATTTCTGATTTTCCTGTTTGTACTTTGTTTGATTCTGGTGCATCGCATAGCTTTATTTCATCTGGTTTAGTTGAAAGTTTGCACCTAAGTACTAGTCTAGTTAGTGATCCCGTGTGTGTTTCAAATCCAATTGGGGTTTCCGCCCATTTGTCTATTATCTACGTGGATTTGAAAATCTCTATCTTTAGTGTAGAGTTCTCGTGTGATGCTTATATTCTCGGTTTCATGGAGTATGGGTTGATTTTTGGGCATGGATGGGTTGTCCAGTTTTGGAGCCATCCTTGATTTTTGAGCATAGGGTTGTGAGGCTCATGACTCGCCTCGGTAATACCCTAAAAATTTCTAGTAACCCTATGGGTCCCGTCATGTTGTGTTATCTTGAATCCCTCAACTCGTCTATCGATAGTTTGTAATCGGTGAGGGTGGTCCGAGAATATCCTGATATCTTGGGGTGAAGTGAAGGGGGTTACCCCTAAGCGAGAGATTGATTTCCGCATTTATCTGGTTGATAATGCCAAGCCAGTTACGTGGCCGGTTAGGCACATGGTCCCGCGAGATGAGAGTTAAGAAAGCAAGTCAAGGAGTTGCTTGAGAAGAACTTCATACGATGAAGCATTTCCGAGGAGGGTGCTCTAGTAGTATTCGCTACTAATGTGGACAGTTTGCTTCGCCCGTGTGTTGATTATCGTGAGTTAAACAAAGAGAATAGACAACCATTGCCAAGGATCGATGATTTGTTTGATCAGCTTGTAGGAACATCTGTTCCCTCTTGATCTTGCTACTGGATTCCATCAGCTCAGAGTAGCTGAAGATAGTATAGACAAGACTGCGTTCAGAACTCCGGATGGATTCTTAGAATGGCTGGTCATGCCATTCGGTTTGACTAATGCACCCGCCTACTTCGTGGACTTGATGAGTAGGGTGTCTAGGGAGTTCCTGAATGAGTTTGTGGTAGTCTATGTAGACGATATCCTGACTTTCTTAAAGAACGAGGAAGAACATGCTAGATATCTCAAGGAGGTGATGGATACGCTTAGAGCGCATCAGTTGAAAGCCAAGTCCTCCAAATGTCATTTTGGAGAAAAGAAGTTAGATTTCTTGGGCACATAGTTTCTAAGCAAGGCTTAGTGGTGGATCCTGCTAAAGTGGTCGCGGTTCAAAACCGAAAAGCTCCGACGAGGACAATTGAAGTAAGAAGTTCTCTCAGTTTAATTAGTTAGTTAGCGTCCCTTGAGCTTAGACCTACCCTTCTGGATCAAGTAGGGACTTCACAGAACGAAGACCCGCAGTTAGTCGAGATCATGGACAAGTTGATTCGAGGCGAGATGGTAAGTCACCTCGTTATAGATGACAAGGGATGGCTAAGACGCGATGAGAGAAAGAAGGTTCTTGAAGATGCACATCACCCGAGGAGGTGGCCGAGTTTGTCCCAGGGTGCATGTTGTGCCAACAGATTAAGGCCGAGTCATAGAACCCGGTGGGCTATTACATCCATTGGAGATCCCCGCAATGGAAGAGGGAAAAGCGTCACGAAGGATTTCGTGGATGGACTGCCTAGATCAAGAAAAGGGAATAAGAGCATGTGGGTCATAGTAGGTAGACTCACGAAGAGTGCTCATTTCACTCCGGTAAAGAGCGAAAGGACTGCATCATAGCTAGCGACAGTTTACTTTCAAGAAATAAAGCGGTTGCACGGGGTTCCCTAAAGGATAGTTAGTAACCATGACTCAATTTTCACTAGCCTGTTTTGGAATAGTCTACGGGAAGTCATGGGCAAGCACGGAATCTAAGTACGGCCTATCATTCGCAGGCGGATGGTTCATTTCGTTCAAGCATGAGTTATAGAAAATCACGTTTGTAAGAGCAATTGGCGACGTGGATCGGTATTTTCAAGAAAAGTTCTGCTGCGTGGAATACTTTATAGTATGTAAACGAGATCCAGGATTCACTAGTGAATTTTGGAGAGCTTGCATGAAACCATGAGGTCATAGTTATGTTTAAGCTAAGAATGATGGAAGAGTAAGTGAAAGAGGAAGACGAGAGACGACAATGAAATGGGTTCCAACTCATATTTGGAAATAAGAGTTAAGAACCTAGGAAATCATGAGGTAAAAGACGGTCAAAGCACAGTGGAGTTAAACTCAAGGAAACGTGACTTAGAAGATTGAAGGTTAGATACGCGCATCATATCTCTTTTTAAGAGCATATCCTTGATCCTTGTTTTCCTGTGGAACTTACTCGCATATTATCTTTTTATGTATATCCTCTCAGTCCCATTTTCGGTCCTATTTCTGTCGGGAGGTATGACTTATTGGCTAGTAATACATGTCAGGGTTTGAAGGGGGTCCGTTAGGTTGACTAAACCTTTTGGGCTTTTATAGAATATGGGTTGGGTTAGGAAGGGATTTCTTGTAATCCGAAAGGGGTATATCCTGCTTATCTTCCCGATCTCTTCGTAGCATATCTTTTGCTATCCATGTTTGTCTTGATTATCTAGTATATCGTGTTAATCTTGTCATGAGAACCTTAGGTAGAAACCCTTTGGATGAAACATGTGTTTGAAACATGTTATGCTTGATGGTTGCAAGTGGTTGCAAGTGTTTGCAAGTGGTTACTCGTTGATGCATTATACACATTAGGCACTAGATCGGCTCACACACTCCTCATATTGCATATGCATGAGTGTTTACGCTTATTCATGGATGAAAATTTTTGTGTTATCACATGGATGTTGCATATGGATGTATGTTATGTGCACACATATAGATGTTATACCTTATGTTAGGAATTGCATACATATGGATTCATTTCACTAACATAATTTGCATTGATGATATTTGCATTAGATAAGTACATATACACACACCTTTGCAAATGTTCATACAACATTTAGAATCTTGTAAGGACAATGATTGCTCGTGGATGATGTTTTGAGTAGATGGATGTTGGATGGTAGGATGTGTTCTTCCTAACTTAGAGATTTCGGGGACGAAATCCTTTAAGGAGGGGAGAATGTAACAACCCGTATTTTCAATAACCTGTTATAACGTAAATCGAGGCAGAATTTAATTCATAAATCTGAATCAAGGGAAACGGGCTATGCCATTGCGTTCGTCTCAGAAAAATACGCGAAATAGAGTCCGAGTTTTCGAAAATCGGAGTCCGTATGACCCGATTAAGGCCCAACGAAGTTTTCAAAAAAATTCAAAGTAAAAACAGATTTCAAATTCAAGTTTGAATTTGGAAATTAGGTCAGATTGGGCCAGGCGGGAAAATTCCCGCTAGAGCACCCAAGTCGACAGCCCTGTCGACTTGGGAGTCGACTTGGTTGGACCCAAGTCGACAGCCCTGTCGACTTGGCTGTCGACTTGGCTCAGCCGGGCAGCTTTGCCTGGTGCACCATCTTGGAGTTGTGTTGAGTTTGGGGGCCAGATTCGGTTTTAAGGGCTGAGATTGGAATTAGGGTTTAATCCTAACGCTAGAACTAATCCTAATCTCTATAAATAAGACCCTAACCTAAGCCTAAATCATCATTATTCATTCATGCAACTAAACTATGGCAAAATCATTCCTCTCATGGCCTACACTCTCTTCATAAAATCCTAAATAAATTTCTATGAGAGATTTTCCATGCATACAAGTGTTTTCAAGCTTGTATGAGCATCATTAGCTTGCATTCAAGTCAAGTTTCCATATTTACATCATAAAGCAAGAGTTTTGATCATTTTGGCTCAAGGGTTTTTCTATTGGAACTTGCATTTTGGGTTTATTTGATTTCATAAGGGCTTTGGCATTGTAAGCCCTTTTCTACTTTCATATTTAAACTCTAAAGTTAAATGAATGATGCAAGTTTGGTTGATCATTATGATATGCAAGTTTGCCATGATATGCAAGTTTACTATGTCATGTTATGCAAGTTTGATATGTTATGCTATGCAAGTTTGCCATGTTATGATATGCAAGTTTATCATGTTATGTTATGCAAGTATGCCATGTTATGATATGCAAGTTTATCATGTTATGTTATGCAAGTATGCCATGTTATGATATGCAAGTTTATCATGTTATGTTATGCAAGTATGCCATGCTATGATATGCAAGTTTACCTAGTTATGCTATGCAAGTTTTCCATGTTGTGATATGCAAGTTTATCAAGTTATGTTATGCAAGTTTGGGTTGATCATTTTGTTCATGTTACCATGTTATGCAAGCTTATCTTGGGCTTATGAGCTTAAAGCTTCAAGCTTTATGCTAAAGGTTGCGTTTTGGCAACATGTAAGTTATCATATCCCTTATGATAACTTGCATGTGAGGCTAAATGCGAACTTATGGCATCCTCTACATGTCATTTATCACCATGTATCACTTATATGCTAAGTTTGGTTTTATGCATACTTTTGAGGCCTAATGATGCAATATGCAAGTATATGAACATATGTACATTTCATATGCCACCATGTTAAACTTGTGGCTTCAACACCTTTATGTCATGATTATGCCAAGTTCCCTCTTTCTATCCTTTATGCGCTATTGCGATATGTAAGCGATGGGATTGCGTTTAGGGTTGGGTAAACTTAAAAGACATAAAAACATAAGATTGGGAATTTACCTATTAAGTTATGTCTACCCATTGGGAATTTACCTATTAAGTTAGGTCTACCCAAATTCTTGAAAACTTGTAATATGTTTTGGAAACATGATGGACATGACACTTAGAAAATATAAGTGTGACTAACTCGAGGTTGGGTTGAGTTTGTAGCGTAAACCTACCCGGAACCGACCGGCTTAACTAGTTGCTACAAACAATAGGACCCAATGTGAGAAGTTGGTCATGTTGTACCTTGAACCCGAGGTTAGACCAAGTTGTGGTGTAAAGCTACCCGGACCCGCCCGGCTTAACTAGTAACCACAACAAGGTCTAATGTGAGAGGTTAAGGCACATTAAATTAATTAATGCCTCATGATTAGGGTTAAGTCATGGTCCACTTAATACTTAACCAATTTGGGCTTGGTAGATTAATCAGGGTTAAGTCGTGAACTCATCGTTACACTTAACCAGTTAATCCATGATTAGTAAAAGGGTTAAACTGTACTTAACCCACTAGAAAATCCTAGCAATGGGGGTCCACTCCAGCAGTAATCCCAAGTTCGTATCATTAAGACCCTAGGGACTAGGCTAGGGTGGGGGGCACAATTACTGGACTTGAGGTAAGAGACCAAAAACGAAGGCAGAGTGGTACGCCGGTGTAGTTCCGGGCGGACTATGGTCGTGCACATAGTCCGAAGCCGGGGAAAACATGCACGGGTACCAGTAGATCGAGACTGTGCACTTATGTTTATGGTGTCCAGGGGTTGACACCCTAGGGCTTGATACACCCGACGGGAGACCCTGCACAGTCTGACTACAATTATGTTTGGGCCGTATTGACACCAACACGTGACGAGTTAGGCTTATAGGGAGCCGATCGACTAGACCGTTTGGTTGGACCGCGTATTAGGGTCAATTCATGTTATTGGGCCAAAGCTTGGGCCAAGGGATCAATACTTGTTTATTCAAGTCATGTTAGTTTGCTAGTACACCTGTGGTGCAAAAACCTTAAACCTTATTATGCGATGACACCTTTATCTACCTTGTTAGTTAATCGTCATGCTAGTATGTTGTTATCCTTATGTTCATCCCTGCTTCTCATGCCAGTTAACTTTATCAGTTTACATTGATTGTAGTGGGGCTTACTCAGTCTTTTTGACTGACCTGTTTTCCTTTCGCCTCTTCTCTTCCGTTCCCCCCCCCAGGTTCTCTGGGTGGGAATATTGGAGCTTAGCTTGGATTTCTGTTCGCTTGCTTGTGGGATTTTAGCTCATGTACGGTCTTGACATGAAGCTAGCTATGGTTATCACTTATTTTGGGGATAGTACTTATGTATTTCAGTTTTTCAGTGATGTTGTTTTTATCTAGACTTGTGTATTTGGAAAGTGACATTATATTGTATCAGACTTGTTTTGAAATAGTTTGAAATCTTCCGCTGTTTTACTTATCTTATTTACTCTGTTTACATATATACATATGTTCTTGTTCTGCCTTGATATATCATTATGCATGTTTACCTGATTCAAATGCCCCTCCAAAGTCAGGGTGCTTGCAAGAGCCACCCTGGCGGAGGCGGGGTGTTACACAGAATTTATTATAAATATCGCGCTTGTCTAATTCATAGATTAGCGTCGATCAAGTTTTTGGCGCCGTCGCCGGTGAGGCAACAATTAAATTTTATTGTTTATTTAATTTCTGATTCGTGTTAGTTTTTATTTATTTATTTTAGTTTTCTTTTGTTTTCTTCTATATATAAAAAAAAATCTTAATTGAGTAGATTTGGTGTTGTTCAATGATACCATAATCTTTCAAATAAGAGGAAAAAAAAAATCTTGCCATTATTTGCTTTCAATTTCTTTCCTTTCTTCTTATCTATTTTCTTCCTTTCTTTAGTCCCCTTCTTGTTTTCAATACATTTATTTATTTTCTTCAGTAAAAGGTTCTTGCCATTTTTTGTGTATTTCTTTCCTTGTCTCGATTTTTGTTACAATTCTTCCCTCCTCTCAACAATTCTGAAAAAAAAAAGAAAAAAAAAACAAAAAATCTTTTTCCATTTATTTCTCTCCTTCTCTACAGACTTTTTCTTTTATTAAAAAAAATTCCTTTTTCTATTTTTCTTCGTTGCCATCCTTCACGCCAACCAAATCATCATCAGCACCGATCTATAACATCCCCTCCTTCGCCAAACAAATCCCCTGCCAATTTGTAACACGTCAATTCACATCAGCCTATCACCTTCAATGCATACACAAAAAAAAACACCATCACCCATCACCCGCTTCCTAAGACAAACTGCCGAAAACCTTCTCTGCTGATTTCATCCCTTTCCACCTACAACAATTCAACTCCTTCAACAACACCCCTTTCCCCATCTTAATTAGCAACTACACTGGAACCAAGTCAGCATTGCAACATGCCACAAGTTCCACCGAACACCCCCGCCTATCATCTCCCCTCCTGAAATTCACAACCCCTTAATAGACAGCACGCAACCCACAAATACCAAACCACCACCGTACCATAAACAGCCCTCCTCACAAACCATCAAGTCCCAACCACAGACATCCCAGTCCGCAACACAAAGTCAACCGTCCTCATCGCCCTTTTCATCGAAAACAGACATCATCATCAGTAGTTCACCAAACGTACTCGCACTTTTCAGCAGTTCAAAACCCAATACCAATCCGCAGTATTCACAAATCGATAGTACTCAAACTCTGATCAACACTCTCTTCCTAAGATCATACTACCATCTGCAACCTACATCTACTACAAGCCTCACGCAACTACAAAACATCCCCTCATCTTCATCGCAGCGAACAAGACTTCAACAGGCCTCACCTCAACACAAACCCTTCAAATCGATACCAAAAACCCCAATTCGAAGAACGCCAAACCCCAAACCCGATTTATAGAAAACCCTCATTAGTTCGAACTTCAGACCCTAACGTGATTTCGAAAATAGAAATAGAGAGAAGAGGGGGTGAATCCGATACAAAAAAAACTTTGTGAGATTCGTTTCATGAAATAGAAGAGGCGTGATTTTATTTTCGGGGTTTGAACGATTCTTTTCGAAGTATTGACTTGTTTGGATTTTATTGAAAAAGATAGAAGGAGGCGTGTTTAAGCTGAGAACATGGTTTCGGTTGCCTATGGATTTGTTTCCATTTTTTTTTAACACGAGCTGTTTAAAGGGGCATGCCTTGTTCTGAGCCATAAGATGTAGTGGTTAATTTTAATTTATTTGATTTGATTATCAAATTTTCTTAGTCTGGCTTTCTAGATTTGTTTTGTTTGCTATTTTTTTGTTTTTGTTTCCCTTTTCTTATGAACTCAACTCAATTTATTTTTGTAGTTCTTGGTTTTAATCCCAAATCAGTTTCCTTTTAGTTCTTTGTTTCAAATTTCTACTCAGTGTGTTTTCTTTTTATTTGTTTTTATTTATTTCTCTTCCAAATGAAAAGGAGATAGGGATAATTCAAAAAAAAAAAAAACAGAGAACAAAAGGGTAAAGAGAACTTCAAGCAACCAACAAAGGAATCAAAAGCGAGCAAAGCAAAGCAAACAGTGGAGTTGAATAGCGTGAGCACTACTCAAAACTCTGGACGAACAGCCATACCCCATGTAACGACCCGGATTTTTAGCTATTTAATATTGAATATTTAAATAGTTTTAAATATTGATTTGGATTGATAAACGAATTTTCATATTGTATCGATTGAATAATCAGTATACGATTTAATATCAAATATGTTGAATAATCGAATACGAGAATGAAAACAATTTAATTCACAGTTAAAAACTGAATTGAAATGATTCAGTTAGTCAATATAAATTCTATTTGGGGTTTATAACGATAAATTTAATTAATTGAAATCAATTTATATTTTTAATCGCTGATTTTAAATGATATATTTTTCAAAGTGATCGAATTGGGGTTTTGAAACTTGTTTCGTTGAGTTCAAATTAGTGGTTAAATCCTAGAGACGTCGGTCGTTACGCTCAGATAGGAGTTCGTTACCGCGAGATATTTTCAAATCAAGGGAAGCAAATAAACAAATCGTACCACTTTCAGCCAACCTAAGTTCAAAGCCGACCTCCTGTTCTTTAAATAGCGCAGACCTATAATGTTTTTCTCGAGCCACAAATTCTGCTCCTCAGCTTCATTGCAAAGTAAAGCATAATTTTAATGTCAAGTACGAATTGTCTCCCTCCCACTATTATATATATCGCAACTTCCCTTTTGCCATTTCCATTCCTCAGCCAAAACCAAAATCGAAAGCTTTCAAAGAAAATAAAGGGGGCGATCCTCTTCCTCACAGCTGATGCTCCTCCAGGCTACGCCTTCCTTATAAATCCCTCAAATCGAATTCGCTCGAACCTTGGTGGAGTCTAGGGGGTTGCGAAGTCGCGCTCGAATCAGGGAAGCCTATCGCGAAAAGGGGTCATCGATCTCGTCACGTGTCAGTTGAAGCTCGCGATTTGGGTATTCGACTTCGGTCTTGACGAACGGAATAAGGTCGCGACAGGTGCTTGGGGTCAGTACGATGCTAGTCTTCGAGATAAGGAGGGGCTTCGACTGGGCATCGGTAACCGATTTGGGGGTTCCGTGAGGTTGCGATGGGGATAGTTGAGGCTACAACGGTCGAAGGATGGCAAGGAGTGAGACGACGTTAAGAAGGACACAGGTGGAGAGAGTGGCACTGTTCGATGTCATTCTAGGACTGATAAGGCTAGGGTTTGGATGGACAGCAGTCGCAATCAACAGGAGTATTCGGGGTAAAGAGTTCGACAATGGGTATTAGCGACGGGAAGGAAATGGAACTGTCCACCAAGTGTTTGCTGGAATGTCGAGAAGGAATGAAGCAGTATTTTAGGGCTGATTTCAGCATAGAACTGTTCGAAGATTTATTTCGGGAACTAATCGAGTTATTAACTGAGCAGTAAGGTAAACGCTTTTACCGGAATTTAAATATATACATAGAAGAATTTGTTTAATTTGTTAGTTGTTATTTAATTTATAATCAATTTATTAATGTGTTAATCTAAAATAATGATAGTATAGTCGATTAATAAAATCAAATGATCATAGGTACATATATTTTCCACTTGAGTAGATTCGCAGTTGCAACGTTTGGAATTTTAAACAGGATATCGAGAATTACAATCAGGTGAGTAAATCTCACTCACCTTTTATTTTAATTATTTTTATTTCATTAAAAATAATTGTTGTTGCTTGTGTGAATGTTTTATGGTTGTTTTATATATATTAGTTATTTAGGCTATATATATATATATTGGGTTGATTGATTGGTTGGATTCCCGCAGTCTCATTAGCGGATGCCCGCAGTTTCATAGCGGATGATTACCCTATACGCCCCACGCTATGATTAGTGGATGACCTTCTATACCGCGATATTCTGCCACGAAGCAGAATGGGTATTATTTATGTGCTAACATCTGTGGATGCAGGAAAACAGGTTGGAGGAATCCAACTGGATTCCTCAAAAATATATTATCTGTTTGTTTATTTGTTTGCATATATATTGTTATATATGATGTGTTAGAAAAATAAATAATTGGATGCTTTGTGTGTTTAAATATCACTGGGCTTAAGTAATGATATTTAAAAATATCGTGGAAGGATATTTGAGATTTAAAAGGGGAAATTTCTATTTTTAAATAGAATTTGAATTTTAAATGGAAATAAAAGTATAAACTTGTTTTGAAATAAAACAAGTAGTTTCTTTTTAAACGAAGTTTATAAATAGTTCTTTTATAACGAAGTTATAAATGAAGTGAAACGAATTATCATTTGATAAATCAGAAATAGAAATACAAGTGTGAAATTTGAATTTGAAATGAAATTTCAAAATAGGATGTGAAATGGAATTTTTAAATATAAAATTCAAATGAAATTTGAATATAACATTTGAATTTTAAAGAGGGAGTTAAATATTTGAATTTTAAAAGGGAATTGAATATTAGAAATTCAAATAAGAAGTTCAAATAGAATTTGAATAGACGAGATTAGAATGAAAAGTAGAATTTGAATTCAAGAAATTAAAATAAAATTTGAATAGAAAAGGAATTCGAATAAAGAAATTCAAATAGAGATTTGAATGTAGAATTTCAAAATAGAATTTGAAATATAGAATTTCAAAGAAGAATTCAAATGTGAGATTTGAATAGAGATTTGAATGGAATTCAAACATGAAATTTGAATAGAGATTTGAATGGAATTCAAACATGAAATTTGAATAGAGATTTGAATAGGAATTCAATTATAAAATTTGAACAGGAATTTGAATAAAGAAATTTGAATAGAGATTTGAATATGAGATTTCAAAATAGAATTTGAAATAAACTTTGAAAGTAGGATTTCAAAGTAGGATTGAAATAGGATTTCAAAATAGGAAATCCAAATAGTTTTGAAATGGAATTTGAATTCAAGGGAATTCAAATGAATTTGAATATTAGAAATTCAAATGGTGTTGAAAATGAATTTGAATATTAGAAATTCAAATGGTGTTGAAAATGAATTTGAATATTAGAAATTCAAATGGAGTTTTGAAACTAGAATTGAAATAGAATTCAAATAAGAGGATTTAAATAGAATTTGAATGATAAAATTAAAAAGGGTTTGAATATTTGAAATTTCAAAATAGAATTGAATCGGAGTTTGGATATTTGAAATTCAAATCGAATAAATATAAAATTTGAATTCGAAGAGAATTTAATAGGGAATTTGAATGTAGAATTCAAGAAGGAATTCAAATGGAATTTAAATTATAGAATTTGAATATAGCATTCAAATGGAATTTTAAACTATGGATTTTAGCTATATAATTCAAACGGAATTTGAAATATGGAATTTGAATATAGGATTCAATAGAAGTGGAATTTGGATTTGAACATAGCGTTCAAATAAAAGTGAAAATGAAGTTTGAGTGGAGTTGAATTCATTTAATGAAGTTTAAAAAAGTTTTATATATATAAATATAATTAAAACGAACTCGCCGCAGCGCTGCAGTTCGTAAATTGGCGACTCGAACTTCAATTGAATATACAGAACGCAATTGAAGTCGGAATTCTTTGAAACAAGAAACGTCAGGACCGATTTGATAATAGTTTTCTAATGAAAGAGAAAAATAAGAATTTCGTCGTATAGATTTTGAGTTATGTCAAAATTAAATTTTCAGAAAAGCAGCGCCAGAATCGTTTTAAAACCACAATGGTTTATTTAATGTTATAAAAGGATTTTGAGCAAAAGAAAAATCCGAATTGTCTATTTAGAAAATTTCAGAGTTGAGTTGTAAAATATATGCGAATTCGAGTTGTGTAAATGAATATGATTTTTGAAACAGAAATCAGATTTTTGATATTGAATAGAATTAACTAATTCGAATAGAAATTAGCAAATGAGATTTTGAATGGATATGGAGCTTTAAATAAGTAAATTCGATTGAAACGTTATATTCGAAATCAAAAAGGAAACTAGAATTGAAATTGAAATTCAATTTGGTTATGAACAAGTTAAATATTTTGTTTGAACATGTTACGTTCAACAAAGAAGTGAAATAGGCAAAATGATTAATTAAAGAATAAATGGGCGAAACTGAATTCAAACGATTAGATGATATTGAATTGAATTGAAACAGGTGAACAGGTGTTAAACAGATATGGGATGGAGTATATGAAGATTATATATATGTGCTCGACAAAAAGGTACATGTTTAATTCGTATATGAGATTTTATGCGCCGTATCGGCAAGCCGCTTGGCTTTTCCTTTTTCTTTTTGATTGAGGAAGATACCGAGATGCTATTTGAAATTTCCCGATGCTCCCGATACAGGGGAGGTTATGGCGAAATTTTCCGGAAATTTAAGGAGATAGAATATTTTTTTAGGAATTTAAAAATTAGAAATCTATATATCGATATATATAGAATTCGATAAGGAAATGAAATCAAGAATAGCGTAAAGGGCCAAGATGATTATTGAAAATATTTGGTTAACAAATATTGATAAGAGAATATAGAAGAGATTTAATTAATGAAATATTAATTAAAGAGCCCAGTGATTTGTTTGATATGTTGGATGAACACTTGTTTTTATTCGATAGTTAAATCACAGACTATCGAAGTTTTGACCATCGTTGTCAATATGGAGAGACCGGTTGGATTATTATCCGAAGAACCACTCCGTATCGGCATAAGCGTTGCGAACCAAGTATGCTGAATATATTGAAGACGGAGTAAAGTGCAAGGGCTTTTCTAGTAATAGAAATAGTGCCTTCGGTTTCGTTCAATCCCAGAACGAACGTATATGGACGAATGTCTGACAGAGTATTTCCAATGATCAAATGGGTTGGTCTGTATGGATATATATGGTTGCAACGGATTTATCCCTTAGCATAACATCCAGAATATTTGTGCAAACTCAACTAGTGATTAACGGATCTGACGATGTGGCATTCAAAGTGATTGTGTTATCGATGAATGGTAAGTATGCGTAGCCTCAGGCCTCAACAACCGGGAAAGGACAAAAATCGGGCAGGCAGCATGGCTATGTGGGTCGCACCCATTAGGGTGTATAATCACCTATCTAGAGAAATTCCTTTTGTTCTAAATCTATCGATTCTGCCCATTCAGGAAACGGTGGTTTGAGTCCAACCGTTGGTGATATACATTCGATACACTCAAGCGAAATGAGTGGTCGGTCATGTGTGGGCCGGGTTACAAGATGTTCTTGTTGAACCCAGGTGTATTTGCCTCTAGAGATACATCATCGGAAGGTGGTCCCATACCTTGTCATGTTGGAAATCCAATCTCCAATAAGCGCCATGCGGTTTTTGATTTTATAATATATATGTAGAGCGTGAGATGCAAGCGTTCTGCTATTTGGCTATTTACTTGATGTAGACATTATTATAATATCATTGGATTTGATATCAAAGTGTTTTGGGTTATAGTAAGGTAAAAACCGTCCATGTTTATGTGTGGGCTGGTCTTACTATTATCTTTCCTTTCGAAAGGATTTTTTTTGAAGTTAAACAAATGGTTGGAGTTTACTCACACCAGTCCCATGACTGACCCAGAGTTTATTTTGTTTTGTTTTTCCTAAACTCTTGGGTGCCCAAATTTGTACGGGCAGTCAAGTGTTTCAGGCTTTTACAGATACACTTGGAAGAGCTTGAAGCAGGAGGCTTCAACGTTAGTTATTTAGAGTTGCTTCCGCTGAATCAAATGTTATGTGTACTCTGATGATGGTATGTATGTATGTACAAAACAGATTGTATTTCAAAGCTTATGTTATATAGTATATTTTATTCGTTCCGCTGTGAGTTGTGATCTTCGTTCTTCTTCTATTCTAATATTTCTTTCTTTCTATTTCTCATCCTCTAACTTCTTTCTAATAATGGTTCGTATTTCTGTGTTATTTGGGTTGGACGTGTAATGTTATTAGTCAACTCAGATAGCACGGATTTGCGGGTCGTTTCAGTTGGTATCAGAGCTTAGGTTGAGTGAATACCTAGGCTTGTGTGGCATGTGCTCATTAGAGATAGGGTCAGTAGTACCCTAGAATGAGTTGAGTGTATATATATACGAGAGAGCGTATTCGTTAATTGATATAAAATTTGTTTTATATTGTGTTGGCTAGTCTGTTGAGTGATTTATGAATTCTGGTCGAATCGTGGGACGCCACGAAGTCGATAGGAATTTCTAAACACTTGAACAGAAAATACGACATGATATTGTTTTTAAGTGGGTAAATGAAATAATTTTACCCAAAATTTCTATTTTGATATAGAAAGAATTAATTTTCTAGAATTATTATTATATGGATGTGTTGATTGATATCATTATAATCAGATAAGATTATAAAAATTTAGAATGGTTATTTATAACCAAACTGAATATTTGTATATGAATGAAAAATATACAAATGAGATGAATTAGAATAAAAATTCAAACCAGAATTAAGAATTCAAAATCCTGGGAAGTTGAATAATATTTTTCAAAGTATATTAAAATAATATAGATTTGTTTGAAAGGATTTGAAAGAAAATCATGGATTTTGAAATAATAAAGCACTGAACTCACTTCAGTGGCTGGGAAATAATTCTGATGATGGTCGCGACATCATCGGTGTTCATTTTCGAGTGTCTAAGTGATGGATTGCTACCTTAGAAAATTTTTGATGGGAATTTGTTTAAAAGAAAACAAGTTTAGTTGAAAAATTCAAATATTTTGAATTTGAAAAGATTATAAATATATGTACATGTTTAAGTGATTTCAAAAGGATTTGAAATGATAACCCTGGGATTTGGATTCTGGAATTGGAATTTAACCTAAGCTAGTTAAATGGAATGAAGTGAATCAATTAACTAGAATCAATTTGAATAGGTTTAATGGAATATAGATTGGATATAAATGGATTGATCATAGATCATTCAAATTAAATGTGTGAAAACCAAAAGTTTTGGTTGGAGTTAATTTGTTGAAATATGAAGAGGTGAGTTTCAACATAAAGGAGTTTTGAAAAGTTAGTGAGTCTATAGTATTTTTCCTATCTTAGCAATTTCGGGGACGAAATTATTTTAAGGGGGGAAGAATGTAACGACCCGGATTTTTAGCTATTTAATATTGAATATTTAAATAGTTTTAAATATTGATTTGGATTGATAAACGAATTTTCATATTGTATCGATTGAATAATCAGTATACGATTTAATATCAAATATGTTGAATAATCGAATACGAGAATGAAAACAATTTAATTCACAGTTAAAAACTGAATTGAAATGATTCAGTTAGTCAATATAAATTCTATTTGGGGTTTATAACGATAAATTTAATTAATTGAAATCAATTTATATTTTTAATCGCTGATTTTAAATGATATATTTTTCAAAGTGATCGAATTGGGGTTTTGAAACTTGTTTCGTTGAGTTCAAATTAGTGGTTAAATCCTAGAGACGTCGGTCGTTACGCTCAGATAGGAGTTCGTTACCGCGAGATATTTTCAAATCAAGGGAAGCAAATAAACAAATCGTACCACTTTCAGCCAACCTAAGTTCAAAGCCGACCTCCTGTTCTTTAAATAGCGCAGACCTATAATGTTTTTCTCGAGCCACAAATTCTGCTCCTCAGCTTCATTGCAAAGTAAAGCATAATTTTAATGTCAAGTACGAATTGTCTCCCTCCCACTATTATATATATCGCAACTTCCCTTTTGCCATTTCCATTCCTCAGCCAAAACCAAAATCGAAAGCTTTCAAAGAAAATAAAGGGGGCGATCCTCTTCCTCACAGCTGATGCTCCTCCAGGCTACGCCTTCCTTATAAATCCCTCAAATCGAATTCGCTCGAACCTTGGTGGAGTCTAGGGGGTTGCGAAGTCGCGCTCGAATCAGGGAAGCCTATCGCGAAAAGGGGTCATCGATCTCGTCACGTGTCAGTTGAAGCTCGCGATTTGGGTATTCGACTTCGGTCTTGACGAACGGAATAAGGTCGCGACAGGTGCTTGGGGTCAGTACGATGCTAGTCTTCGAGATAAGGAGGGGCTTCGACTGGGCATCGGTAACCGATTTGGGGGTTCCGTGAGGTTGCGATGGGGATAGTTGAGGCTACAACGGTCGAAGGATGGCAAGGAGTGAGACGACGTTAAGAAGGACACAGGTGGAGAGAGTGGCACTGTTCGATGTCATTCTAGGACCGATAAGGCTAGGGTTTGGATGGACAGCAGTCGCAATCAACAGGAGTATTCGGGGTAAAGAGTTCGACAATGGGTATTGTAACACCCCACGTCCGCTAAGGTCACTCATACCAGGGGAATGCCTTAGTTTCGGTGAAGTATTTTAAGTGAATATAGAACAGTAAAATTACAACAAGACAGATATAAGTAATACTTGAAAATTTAAAACATCATTTCATTGCAGCGGAAAGTAATACATGTTTGGTTACATCACAAAACCATAAACCAAAGTCAAGTACATAATATCCATCTTGATAAAATAGAAGTACATAATCCCACTACATAACTAATAGCCATAAAAGAAAAGATGAACTGGGCTTCACTTCAATGGTCCAAGCTCCAAAGAATAGATACAGCAATCCGATCAAAGCCCACTAGCACCAGGCCCACTCTAATAACCTGGGGTTGGGGGAAAAAGATAAAAACAACGGGGTCAGACATAAGTCTGAGTGAGTCCTATAACCCTAACAATACAATCATTAAAATAACCAGAGAAGACATAAGTCGATATACGGTAACGCCTGGGGATGCATGGCTACACCAAGCAGCTTGGCAAACTTAGGATAAACTAAGATAACCGTAAAGACGCATTTACCCACCCAAGGATAATTACTAAATTACACCGCCCCAGACCTACTCAAAGATAATTCCTACACTGCACCACACCAGTTTTACCTACCTAAGATTAATTCCTACTTAAAGGTTGATCCCACTAAATGTACTTAGTAATTTTTACCCAGTAGTTTCTGGTACCCCTACATAGGTGCCGTCTGCCCCTATCATTACTAGGTGTACCCACTACTCCCAAGCGATCGGCTCCCTAACGTAGATACCCGTGCTGGTCCCACAATGGGGTGTATCATTTCCCCAAGTGGCAACCTGATAATATCAACGGTGCACGGCTTTATACCCACACGATGCAACAACGATTTACTAACCAGCCCGGGTCCACACACGCATATGAAACCCGTTGGTCCTACGTTGCCACCGCTAACCCGTTTTTGGCCTCTTATAGTCAAGCCCAATATGCGTGTCCCGTCACTCGACTTGGGTCGAGCCCACAAAGATACGTTTGGGATATTGGTTGAGATGGGCCCCCACAAGCTACCACCTAAGCTTGTTAATTTTATCTAGTGTATCCCACTTAACCCCTTTAACCATGTCTACTTACATGTTATAAATACTTTGGTTAAGTCATTAATCATATTTTTATTTACCTTTCAAGGCACCCACTAGATTTCCACATGACACCCAAGTCCTTTACTTAATTCCCACATGCCACCCGAGGCACTTACTTAACCCTTTAATCATGTTTAATTCCATGTTCCACTTTGGTTAAGTATTCTAATCGTATTTTCTATTGCTACCCAAGGCAACCCACTAGTTTTCTCATGCCACCCAAGGCACCCACACTAGTTACTACATGCCACCCAAGGTACCCACACTAGTTACTACATGCCACCCAAGGTACCCACTTAACCCTCATGTTCCACTACATGCTAATATGGTTAAGTGTTTCTTAATTAATTAAGGCCGTGATCCTCATAAAGACCTCTCACATTAGACTATCTTTTATGACCGCTGGTTAAGCCGGTTGGGTCCGGGCAGCCTTATGTCATAACCGAGTCTAACCTCGTGTCTTTACATTAATCACGTATTTAGTTTGTGCCTAAGACCTCTCACATTGGGCTAACATTTGTAGCAACTGGTTAAGCCGGTTGGGTCCGGGCAGTTTTACGCTACAACTGAGTCCAACCTCGTGTCTTAGTCAATTAATTACACCTAATTAATCACCCTCATAATTTAAATTAATTATCTCTAATTAATATTAAGCTTTTCATAACATGGGTAGACCTAACTCAATAGGTAAATTCCCATGGGGTAGACCTAACTCAATAGGTAAATTCCCAACACATAGTATGGGTACACCTAACTTAATAGGCAAATTCCCATACTATGTTCATTTATTTTATGTTATGCATAATTATGTTAATTTCACACAATCTTATTAATTTATGCATTGAATTAACCCCATCGTTCCCACGTAATTTCGTTCTCATGACATAACACATATAAAAGGTGTCAACTTACATATGTATGAACATGTTTCAAAGGTGCCATCTTGCATATTAACAAACACATAACTTGCATGTGAACTTGCATAACATGTCATATATCTTGCATATAATCTTGTATAACATGTCACATAACTTGCATATAATATGTCATATAACTTACATATTAGCTTGCATAACATACTTGCATATTAACAAACATGTAACTTGCATAGCATATCTTGCATATTAACATACATGTAACTTGCATACTAACAAACATGTAACTTGCATATTAACAAACATGTAACTTGCATATTAACAAACATGTAACTTGCATATTAACAAATATGTAACTTGCATAGCATATCTTGCATATTAACATACATGTAACTTGCATATTAACAAATATGTAACTTGCATAGCATATCTTGCATATTAACATACATGTAACTTGCATATTAACAAATATGTAACTTGCATAGCATATCTTGCATATTAACATACATGTAACTTGCATATTAACAAACATGTAACTTGCATATTAACAAACATGTAACTTGCATATTAACAAACATGTAACTTGCATATTAACAAATATGTAACTTGCATAGCATATCTTGCATATTAACATACATGTAACTTGCATATTAACAAATATGTAACTTGCATAGCATATCACCATGAACTTGCATAACATGCATATGATTACATAGCCCACAACTTGCATATTTAGCATCATGCAAACATAACATACATCATATTAAACTTGCATAAACTTACATACTCAACATGCATAAACATAAGATTAATGCTAACATCATATCATATGATTCAAGACTCATTAATCCACATACAAAACCATAAATCTCATCATATCTCATCTACTTAGTTTAACAAAAGATCATCAAAGTGATAGAAACTCACAACTAGCAACTTTGAACACCAAATGAAGAAGATTAAGATGCTAAGAAGGGATTAGAAGTTGATTAGAGAGTGATTAGTATGCAACCCTCTTCATAAAATTAGTGGAGGCCATGAGAGCTAGCATTTTGCCATAGTTTAGTCACTAGGTTTAATTATGAATGAATTAGGGTAGGTTAGGGTCTTATTTATAGATTAGGCAAGTGTTTTAGGCCATAGGATTAACCCTAGATTCAATCCAAGCCATCAAAGCATGTCTTGGGGAAGAAGTCAAGTGTAGGAACCATCTAGGGCCTTTAGATTAAAGATGGACCATGAGAACCATTCAAATGCAAAATCTGCACTTGAGCGAATCGGCCCACGGGTTGACAGCCAAACACCCTGGATTAACCCCTAGTCGACCCAGCGGGCTCGGGTCGACTTCAAAAATCGGCCGGTTCGGTTATTCCCCTCTCCCAATTCGCTGTTTTGAGCATTTTTGCATATTTATTTATTAAATTTTCAATTATATATATATATATATATCAATATATATATATATATATATATATATCTACACAACCCATTTCACTTAATTAAGTATACTTTAATTTGGGAATTTTCGTGAAACTTCGCGAGGCCATATCTTGGTCATACGGACTCCGATTTTCGAAAACTCGGACTCTATTTCGCGTATTTTTCCGAGACGAACGCAATGACGCAACCCGTTACCCTTGATTCCCACATCTGGGATTAGTTATTCTGTAATTAGTGAATTTTAGCATTAACCGAAATTCGGGGTGTTACATTCTCCCCTCCTTAAAGGATTTCGTCCCCGAAATCTCTAAGCTAAGGAGAATGCATATCCTACCATCCAAACAACCATCTACTCAATCCATCAAACACGGGCATCCATTGTCCTTAAACAATTTCTAATGATGTATGAGCATATGCGAAAAGTGCGTGTATATGTTCCCTATCTAATGTACGAACATATGCAAACCATGATAGTGCCATGCATCCAATATGTATGCGAGATAACCCTATCGACACATACCGTATCTATATGAGTGCACAATCATTCACCAAAATGCATCATCCATATGATAACACAATCATTATACATCCATCAATATAGCTAACTACACACAATTTTATGCAATATGCAATATGAAGTGATTGAGCCGATCTAGTGCCTAGAGTGTGTATATATGCATCCACGAGCAACCACTAGCAAACACTTGCATCCACTTGCATCCATCAACCATAACATGTCTCAAACACATGTTTCAACCATAGGTTTTCCCTATCTTAAGGTCAAACAGGACTAACGAGAGGACCTACTAAAGATAAGATAAGTACTAGGCAAGCGATAAAGGAGAAGTTAAAAGACATACTCTCCAAAAGAAATGGATACAAAGAACGCATCTTCGCTTCCGTCTCCCAAGTAGCATTTCTTTCGTCATCTCCCCATTGCACTCTAGCTAGCTGAACTTCTCTGTTCCTCAACTTCCTAGCCTCTGACCCAATGATACGAGTAGGAGCTCGTCGAATCGTCTCATCGCGCTCTAACTCTACTTCTTTAAGCAAACTTGGCTCTACCACCTCAGCGGTCTTATGTAAGCACTTCCTCAAATGGGACACATGAAATACATCCGGTACACCACTAAGTCTGTCAGGCAACTCCACTCGATATGCCATCCGTCCAATTCTTTCCTTAATGGGAAATGGCCCTACAAACCTTGGTACTCACTTCCTAACAGATCCAAAGTGAACCACATTCCGTAACGGAGACACCTTGATAAAAAGCATGTCCTAATATCAAACTCAAGCTCTGTTCTCCTCTTGTCCGCATAAGATTCCGCCGCTTTCATCCTTCTTTGAATCAAATCAATCTTCTCTGAAGTCTCTCTAACCATATCTGGCCCAAGCAAGATCTTATCCGTAGATTCCCACCAACATGTAGGAGATCGACAAGGCCTTCCATAAAGAGCTTTGAAAGGAGCCATACCAATATTGGACTGAAAGCTGCTATTATATGCGAACTCCACCAACGGAAGATGCTCTTCCCATGTACCTCCAAAATCCAAAATACATAACCTCAAAAGATGTTCTAGATACGGTTCACCCTCTTGGTCTGACCGTCCGTCTGAGGATGAGATGCGGTGCTCAAACACAACTGAGTCCCTACCGCCTCTTGCAAACTTCTCCAAAACTCACTAGTGAAGATAGGATCTCGATCGCTCACTATACTGGGAGGTACACCATGCAATCTAATAATCCCTTGAAGGTAAACTGAAGCTAGACATGGAATAGTCCTCTTGCTCTTCACGGGTATGAAATGGGCACACTTAGTAAGTCTATCTACCATAAGCCCAATCCCCGTATTACCCTTCCTTGATTTTGGTAATCCAACGAGACACTATCCCACTTCCCATTACGGAACCTCCAACGGGTGAAGCAACCCTCCGGGTTTCTTCTGTTCCGCTTTCACTTGTTAGCACACCAAGCATCTAGCGACATACTTGGCCGCGTCTTCCTTCATATTGGCCCAAAAGAAAACTTGCTTCATGTCTTGGTACATCTTGTCCCTACTGGGTTGAATGGTCATCTTCGATCGATGTGCATCATCAAGTATAGCCTTCCTCAAATCCTCGTCTTGCGGTACACAAAGTCCATCGTCTCTACGCAACCATCCCTTACCATCTAGGGTGTACCTACTCAAATGGCTGGACGACTCCCCTCCTTATGAGCTTCTCTACTAACTCAACCAATTGTGGGTCGTCCCGCTGTGCTCTGCTAATACGCCCCAAAAGAGTAGGCCTAACCTCCAAGGAGGCTAGCAAACCGGATACAGAATCAACGGAAGGTCTAAGTCAAACATAGAAATAAATTCTAAACTCTATAGTTCAACGGACAACCTTTTTCTTCTCAAGACGTCTGCTACCATGTTTCCCTTGTTAGGGGTATACGCTATCTCAAACTCATAAGATGCTAAGAATCCTATCCAAAATCGTCACAACTGTCCATCTCTCACGCAGACCACCCTAGTCGAATTCGACATCCCCCAAATGCAAGCCCCAAAGGCCGAAACCAATATCAGACAAACACCCAAGGGACATCTCCTTCGAGTTCAGGCAACCTACGTGAGATGATACTAAAAATAATAATAATAATGGCTAAACAATTAAGCCTTTGACCAACTTTGGATGTCCTCGCCAGTCTCGCTCCAAAACCACCGTTTATCCTATAACTGGCTTTGCTCACCCTATTGAGCACATACGAAAACTTATTACGCTCCTTGAAAAGACCAAGATGTCATTTACAAAGGCCATCACAAACTTATTTAGGTACTCCCTGAACACCCTTCTCTTCCAATCAACAAAGTATGCAGGGGCGTTCGTCAAACCAAATAGCATCACCAGCCACTCATAAAACCATCCGGAGTCCTAAAGACAATCTTCTCTATACTATCGTCAGCCACTCTCAACTGACGAAACCATGTGGCTTAGTCCAACTGCGAAAATACTGAGGCGCCAACCAACTGATCAAAGAGATCATCAATCTTTGGCAATGGGTGTCTATTCTTCTTTGTGAGTTTATTTAGTTCTCTTTAGCCTACACAAAGTCTGAGGGACCCATCCTCCTTCATGGCAAAAACTACTGGAGCGCCCCACTCCGATATACTTCTTCTTATGAACCCCTTCTCAAGCAATCGCCTACTTACTTATGGAGTTCCCTCCTCTCACGAGGAGCCTTGTGGCACACTGGCCAAGTCACTGGTTTGGCATTGTTTACCAGATATATTCGGAAGTCAATCTCCCGCTCCGGAGGTAAGCCCTTCACCTTCTCAAACACATCCGAGTGTTCCCAGACCACTTCTAACAGATCGCAAACTCTCGACCGACGTGTCAAGCGATTCTAGATAACTTAGCATAACAGATTCTATGGGATTACAAGAGATCTCGAGAGTGTTACCCAAACGGGTCATAAGCCTAACAACTCTCCCTTCAAAATCAAGAACGGCACCCCTACTGGATAACCAGTTCATGCCCAAAACTAACCCATAGTTCGTGAAGCCCAACAAGCATCACATCCAAACTCAATGCTAAGTATAGAAACTTTCAAACCCAAACACATCATGGAGCCCCAATTGGGTTTGAAACAACTAAGGGATCATCTACCAAACTGGTGTCTAAGTGCAGTGACTCAACTAACAATGATGAGATAAACGAACTCGATGCGTCAGAATCAAATAAAGTTCGAATCAGATAATATAGAAATCCCAGATTCCAACCTAGACGGTCCTATCCCCATCTGGTACACTAGCCGTGAGGGAATACAACCACCCTCCAGGAGATTCCGAACCTTGCCTTTGCCCCTTTGGATAATCCTAATAAAATGTCCTATTCCTCCCAAAAGGATAACGACTAGCCTTCTTCTTCTTCCCATTCTCCACTCGTAACCTCCCACCAATGAGGTTTCGTCCTTCATTAACCAAACAACTATTAGAGCCTTCCTCCCATCGTCCATCCAATAAGTACTTACAAGTCCTCCTCCTTCTTGAACCAACTTCTAACCTGATTTACGTCTAATTCCCTTGAAGCGGTTTTCCATTCTTATCTATCTTAGAAAGATCATCTACACACGGAGGGGAAACTCAAACCGAGAGAGAAAGAGATTCAAACGGAGAATTCGAAAGATAAAGATATGGCTATCGGGGATTACGCTTTTCTCTCAAAAACTTTTCTCTTAAAAGACATGTTTTTGAAAATACTCCTTCAAAAATTTTCTTAGAAAAATAGTTTTTCTAAAAATTTTATCTGTTCTGGTAACCTTAAGCTCTGATACCACGTGTAACACCCCACGTCCGCTAAGGTCACTCATACCAGGGGAATGCCTTAGTTTCGGTGAAGTATTTTAAGTGAATATAGAACAGTAAAATTACAACAAGACAGATATAAGTAATACTTGAAAATTTAAAACATCATTTCATTGCAGCGGAAAGTAATACATGTTTGGTTACATCACAAAACCATAAACCAAAGTCAAGTACATAATATCCATCTTGATAAAATAGAAGTACATAATCCCACTACATAACTAATAGCCATAAAAGAAAAGATGAACTGGGCTTCACTTCAATGGTCCAAGCTCCAAAGAATAGATACAGCAATCCGATCAAAGCCCACTAGCACCAGGCCCACTCTAATAACCTGGGGTTGGGGGAAAAAGATAAAAACAACGGGGTCAGACATAAGTCTGAGTGAGTCCTATAACCCTAACAATACAATCATTAAAATAACCAGAGAAGACATAAGTCGATATACGGTAACGCCTGGGGATGCATGGCTACACCAAGCAGCTTGGCAAACTTAGGATAAACTAAGATAACCGTAAAGACGCATTTACCCACCCAAGGATAATTACTAAATTACACCGCCCCAGACCTACTCAAAGATAATTCCTACACTGCACCACACCAGTTTTACCTACCTAAGATTAATTCCTACTTAAAGGTTGATCCCACTAAATGTACTTAGTAATTTTTACCCAGTAGTTTCTGGTACCCCTACATAGGTGCCGTCTGCCCCTATCATTACTAGGTGTACCCACTACTCCCAAGCGATCGGCTCCCTAACGTAGATACCCGTGCTGGTCCCACAATGGGGTGTATCATTTCCCCAAGTGGCAACCTGATAATATCAACGGTGCACGGCTTTATACCTACACGATGCAACAACGATTTACTAACCAGCCCGGGTCCACACACGCATATGAAACCCGTTGGTCCTACGTTGCCACCGCTAACCCGTTTTTGGCCTCTTATAGTCAAGCCCAATATGCGTGTCCCGTCACTCGACTTGGGTCGAGCCCACAAAGATACGTTTGGGATATTGGTTGAGATGGGCCCCCACAAGCTACCACCTAAGCTTGTTAATTTTATCTAGTGTATCCCACTTAACCCCTTTAACCATGTCTACTTACATGTTATAAATACTTTGGTTAAGTCATTAATCATATTTTTATTTACCTTTCAAGGCACCCACTAGATTTCCACATGACACCCAAGTCCTTTACTTAATTCCCACATGCCACCCGAGGCACTTACTTAACCCTTTAATCATGTTTAATTCCATGTTCCACTTTGGTTAAGTATTCTAATCGTATTTTCTATTGCTACCCAAGGCAACCCACTAGTTTTCTCATGCCACCCAAGGCACCCACACTAGTTACTACATGCCACCCAAGGTACCCACACTAGTTACTACATGCCACCCAAGGTACCCACTTAACCCTCATGTTCCACTACATGCTAATATGGTTAAGTGTTTCTTAATTAATTAAGGCCGTGATCCTCATAAAGACCTCTCACATTAGACTATCTTTTATGACCGCTGGTTAAGCCGGTTGGGTCCGGGCAGCCTTATGTCATAACCGAGTCTAACCTCGTGTCTTTACATTAATCACGTATTTAGTTTGTGCCTAAGACCTCTCACATTGGGCTAACATTTGTAGCAACTGGTTAAGCCGGTTGGGTCCGGGCAGTTTTACGCTACAACTGAGTCCAACCTCGTGTCTTAGTCAATTAATTACACCTAATTAATCACCCTCATAATTTAAATTAATTATCTCTAATTAATATTAAGCTTTTCATAACATGGGTAGACCTAACTCAATAGGTAAATTCCCATGGGGTAGACCTAACTCAATAGGTAAATTCCCAACACATAGTATGGGTACACCTAACTTAATAGGCAAATTCCCATACTATGTTCATTTATTTTATGTTATGCATAATTATGTTAATTTCACACAATCTTATTAATTTATGCATTGAATTAACCCCATCGTTCCCACGTAATTTCGTTCTCATGACATAACACATATAAAAGGTGTCAACTTACATATGTATGAACATGTTTCAAAGGTGCCATCTTGCATATTAACAAACACATAACTTGCATGTGAACTTGCATAACATGTCATATATCTTGCATATAATCTTGTATAACATGTCACATAACTTGCATATAATATGTCATATAACTTACATATTAGCTTGCATAACATACTTGCATATTAACAAACATGTAACTTGCATAGCATATCTTGCATATTAACATACATGTAACTTGCATACTAACAAACATGTAACTTGCATATTAACAAACATGTAACTTGCATATTAACAAACATGTAACTTGCATATTAACAAATATGTAACTTGCATAGCATATCTTGCATATTAACATACATGTAACTTGCATATTAACAAATATGTAACTTGCATAGCATATCTTGCATATTAACATACATGTAACTTGCATATTAACAAATATGTAACTTGCATAGCATATCTTGCATATTAACATACATGTAACTTGCATATTAACAAACATGTAACTTGCATATTAACAAACATGTAACTTGCATATTAACAAACATGTAACTTGCATATTAACAAATATGTAACTTGCATAGCATATCTTGCATATTAACATACATGTAACTTGCATATTAACAAATATGTAACTTGCATAGCATATCACCATGAACTTGCATAACATGCATATGATTACATAGCCCACAACTTGCATATTTAGCATCATGCAAACATAACATACATCATATTAAACTTGCATAAACTTACATACTCAACATGCATAAACATAAGATTAATGCTAACATCATATCATATGATTCAAGACTCATTAATCCACATACAAAACCATAAATCTCATCATATCTCATCTACTTAGTTTAACAAAAGATCATCAAAGTGATAGAAACTCACAACTAGCAACTTTGAACACCAAATGAAGAAGATTAAGATGCTAAGAAGGGATTAGAAGTTGATTAGAGAGTGATTAGTATGCAACCCTCTTCATAAAATTAGTGGAGGCCATGAGAGCTAGCATTTTGCCATAGTTTAGTCACTAGGTTTAATTATGAATGAATTAGGGTAGGTTAGGGTCTTATTTATAGATTAGGCAAGTGTTTTAGGCCATAGGATTAACCCTAGATTCAATCCAAGCCATCAAAGCATGTCTTGGGGAAGAAGTCAAGTGTAGGAACCATCTAGGGCCTTTAGATTAAAGATGGACCATGAGAACCATTCAAATGCAAAATCTGCACTTGAGCGAATCGGCCCACGGGTTGACAGCCAAACACCCTGGATTAACCCCTAGTCGACCCAGCGGGCTCGGGTCGACTTCAAAAATCGGCCGGTTCGGTTATTCCCCTCTCCCAATTCGCTGTTTTGAGCATTTTTGCATATTTATTTATTAAATTTTCAATTATATATATATATATATATCAATATATATATATATATATATATATATCTACACAACCCATTTCACTTAATTAAGTATACTTTAATTTGGGAATTTTCGTGAAACTTCGCGAGGCCATATCTTGGTCATACGGACTCCGATTTTCGAAAACTCGGACTCTATTTCGCGTATTTTTCCGAGACGAACGCAATGACGCAACCCGTTACCCTTGATTCCCACATCTGGGATTAGTTATTCTGTAATTAGTGAATTTTAGCATTAACCGAAATTCGGGGTGTTACAGGTATTAGCGACGGGAAGGAAATGGAACTGTCCACCAAGTGTTTGCTGGAATGTCGAGAAGGAATGAAGCAGTATTTTAGGGCTGATTTCAGCATAGAACTGTTCGAAGATTTATTTCGGGAACTAATCGAGTTATTAACTGAGCAGTAAGGTAAACGCTTTTACCGGAATTTAAATATATACATAGAAGAATTTGTTTAATTTGTTAGTTGTTATTTAATTTATAATCAATTTATTAATGTGTTAATCTAAAATAATGATAGTATAGTCGATTAATAAAATCAAATGATCATAGGTACATATATTTTCCACTCGAGTAGATTCGCAGTTGCAACGTTTGGAATTTTAAACAGGATATCGAGAATTACAATCAGGTGAGTAAATCTCACTCACCTTTTATTTTAATTATTTTTATTTCATTAAAAATAATTGTTGTTGCTTGTGTGAATGTTTTATGGTTGTTTTATATATATTAGTTATTTAGGCTATATATATATATTGGGTTGATTGATTGGTTGGATTCCCGCAGTCTCATTAGCGGATGCCCGCAGTTTCATAGCGGATGATTACCCTATACGCCCCACGCTATGATTAGTGGATGACCTTCTATACCGCGATATTCTGCCACGAAGCAGAATGGGTATTATTTATGTGCTAACATCTGTGGATGCAGGAAAACAGGTTGGAGGAATCCAACTGGATTCCTCAAAAATATATTATCTGTTTGTTTATTTGTTTGCATATATATTGTTATATATGATGTGTTAGAAAAATAAATAATTGGTTGCTTTGTGTGTTTAAATATCACTGGGCTTAAGTAATGATATTTAAAAATATCGTGGAAGGATATTTGAGATTTAAAAGGGGAAATTTCTATTTTTAAATAGAATTTGAATTTTAAATGGAAATAAAAGTATAAACTTGTTTTGAAATAAAACAAGTAGTTTCTTTTTAAACGAAGTTTATAAATAGTTCTTTTATAACGAAGTTATAAATGAAGTGAAACGAATTATCATTTGATAAATCAGAAATAGAAATACAAGTGTGAAATTTGAATTTGAAATGAAATTTCAAAATAGGATGTGAAATGGAATTTTTAAATATAAAATTCAAATGAAATTTGAATATAACATTTGAATTTTAAAGAGGGAGTTAAATATTTGAATTTTAAAAGGGAATTGAATATTAGAAATTCAAATAAGAAGTTCAAATAGAATTTGAATAGACGAGATTAGAATGAAAAGTAGAATTTGAATTCAAGAAATTAAAATAAAATTTGAATAGAAAAGGAATTCGAATAAAGAAATTCAAATAGAGATTTGAATGTAGAATTTCAAAATAGAATTTGAAATATAGAATTTCAAAGAAGAATTCAAATGTGAGATTTGAATAGAGATTTGAATGGAATTCAAACATGAAATTTGAATAGAGATTTGAATGGAATTCAAACATGAAATTTGAATAGAGATTTGAATAGGAATTCAATTATAAAATTTGAACAGGAATTTGAATAAAGAAATTTGAATAGAGATTTGAATATGAGATTTCAAAATAGAATTTGAAATAAACTTTGAAAGTAGGATTTCAAAGTAGGATTGAAATAGGATTTCAAAATAGGAAATCCAAATAGTTTTGAAATGGAATTTGAATTCAAGGGAATTCAAATGAATTTGAATATTAGAAATTCAAATGGTGTTGAAAATGAATTTGAATATTAGAAATTCAAATGGTGTTGAAAATGAATTTGAATATTAGAAATTCAAATGGAGTTTTGAAACTAGAATTGAAATAGAATTCAAATAAGAGGATTTAAATAGAATTTGAATGATAAAATTAAAAAGGGTTTGAATATTTGAAATTTCAAAATAGAATTGAATCGGAGTTTGGATATTTGAAATTCAAATCGAATAAATATAAAATTTGAATTCGAAGAGAATTTAATAGGGAATTTGAATGTAGAATTCAAGAAGGAATTCAAATGGAATTTAAATTATAGAATTTGAATATAGCATTCAAATGGAATTTTAAACTATGGATTTTAGCTATATAATTCAAACGGAATTTGAAATATGGAATTTGAATATAGGATTCAATAGAAGTGGAATTTGGATTTGAACATAGCGTTCAAATAAAAGTGAAAATGAAGTTTGAGTGGAGTTGAATTCATTTAACGAAGTTTAAAAAAGTTTTATATATATAAATATAATTAAAACGAACTCGCCGCAGCGCTGCAGTTCGTAAATTGGCGACTCGAACTTCAATTGAATATACAGAACGCAATTGAAGTCGGAATTCTTTGAAACAAGAAACGTCAGGACCGATTTGATAATAGTTTTCTAATGAAAGAGAAAAATAAGAATTTCGTCGTATAGATTTTGAGTTATGTCAAAATCAAATTTTCAGAAAAGCAGCGCCAGAATCGTTTTAAAACCACAATGGTTTATTTAATGTTATAAAAGGATTTTGAGCAAAAGAAAAATCCGAATTGTCTATTTAGAAAATTTCAGAGTTGAGTTGTAAAATATATGCGAATTCGAGTTGTGTAAATGAATATGATTTTTGAAACAGAAATCAGATTTTTGATATTGAATAGAATTAACTAATTCGAATAGAAATTAGCAAATGAGATTTTGAATGGATATGGAGCTTTAAATAAGTAAATTCGATTGAAACGTTATATTCGAAATCAAAAAGGAAACTAGAATTGAAATTGAAATTCAATTTGGTTATGAACAAGTTAAATATTTTGTTTGAACATGTTACGTTCAACAAAGAAGTGAAATAGGCAAAATGACTAATTAAAGAATAAATGGGCGAAACTGAATTCAAACGATTAGATGATATTGAATTGAATTGAAACAGGTGAACAGGTGTTAAACAGATATGGGATGGAGTATATGAAGATTATATATATGTGCTCGACAAAAAGGTACATGTTTAATTCGTATATGAGATTTTATGCGCCGTATCGGCAAGCCGCTTGGCTTTTCCTTTTTCTTTTTGATTGAGGAAGATACCGGGATGCTATTTGAAATTTCCCGATGCTCCCGATACAGGGGAGGTTATGGCGAAATTTTCCGGAAATTTAAGGAGATAGAATATTTTTTTAGGAATTTAAAAATTAGAAATCTATATATCGATATATATAGAATTCGATAAGGAAATGAAATCAAGAATAGCGTAAAGGGCCAAGATGATTATTGAAAATATTTGGTTAACAAATATTGATAAGAGAATATAGAAGAGATTTAATTAATGAAATATTAATTAAAGAGCCCAGTGATTTGTTTGATATGTTGGATGAACACTTGTTTTTATTCGATAGTTAAATCACAGACTATCGAAGTTTTGACCATCGTTGTCAATATGGAGAGACCGGTTGGATTATTATCCGAAGAACCACTCCGTATCGGCATAAGCGTTGCGAACCAAGTATGCTGAATATATTGAAGACAGAGTAAAGTGCAAGGGCTTTTCTAGTAATAGAAATAGTGCCTTCGGTTTCGTTCAATCCCAGAACGAACGTATATGGACGAATGTCTGACAGAGTATTTCCAATGATCAAATGGGTTGGTCTGTATGGATATATATGGTTGCAACGGATTTATCCCTTAGCATAACATCCAGAATATTTGTGCAAACTCAACTAGTGATTAACGGATCTGACGATGTGGCATTCAAAGTGATTGTGTTATCGATGAATGGTAAGTATGCGTAGCCTCAGGCCTCAACAACCGGGAAAGGACAAAAATCGGGCAGGCAGCATGGCTATGTGGGTCGCACCCATTAGGGTGTATAATCACCTATCTAGAGAAATTCCTTTTGTTCTAAATCTATCGATTCTGCCCATTCGGGAAACGGTGGTTTGAGTCCAACCGTTGGTGATATACATTCGATACACTCAAGCGAAATGAGTGGTCGGTCATGTGTGGGCCGGGTTACAAGATGTTCTTGTTGAACCCAGGTGTATTTGCCTCTAGAGATACATCATCGGAAGGTGGTCCCATACCTTGTCATGTTGGAAATCCAATCTCCAATAAGCGCCATGCGGTTTTTGATTTTATAATATATATGTAGAGCGTGAGATGCAAGCGTTCTGCTATTTGGCTATTTACTTGATGTAGACATTATTATAATATCATTGGATTTGATATCAAAGTGTTTTGGGTTATAGTAAGGTAAAAACCGTCCATGTTTATGTGTGGGCTGGTCTTACTATTATCTTTCCTTTCGAAAGGATTTTTTTTGAAGTTAAACAAATGGTTGGAGTTTACTCACACCAGTCCCATGACTGACCCAGAGTTTATTTTGTTTTGTTTTTCCTAAACTCTTGGGTGCCCAAATTTGTACGGGCAGTCAAGTGTTTCAGGCTTTTACAGATACACTTGGAAGAGCTTGAAGCAGGAGGCTTCAACGTTAGTTATTTAGAGTTGCTTCCGCTGAATCAAATGTTATGTGTACTCTGATGATGGTATGTATGTATGTACAAAACAGATTGTATTTCAAAGCTTATGTTATATAGTATATTTTATTCGTTCCGCTGTGAGTTGTGATCTTCGTTCTTCTTCTATTCTAATATTTCTTTCTTTCTATTTCTCATCCTCTAACTTCTTTCTAATAATGGTTCGTATTTCTGTGTTATTTGGGTTGGACGTGTAATGTTATTAGTCAACTCAGATAGCACGGATTTGCGGGTCGTTTCACCCCACTGTAAAATTCTCTAACTCTACAGGTGCTGTAGTGGCTTTGAAAAAATATATAGACATTACTTGTAAAAATCTTCTGCAGGGGCAGCGGCTTGCTTGTACAATTTTTTTTTTCAATTCTGTTATTATTCTTTGACTGTTGTGTTGACGAAAAACCGCTGAATATATTTGGTGAGGAATGAATTTCCATAATTAAAACCATCACTCTCGTCGTTTTTCAACTGTAACACTTGATTTGATTTGCAAAATAATATAATTGAAAAGTGGTGTTTTGTGAAGTTAACTGTCTTGTATAATTAGATCGCGGATATATAGTAGTTCAATTTATTTAACTATTAGCAAAAGAGGTTGCATACTACCCGTAAAACATTGGTCGTATCCCTTAGTATTTATACTATACGTGAACGACCATAAGACCCTCTTCCACCTTCTAATTGAGTCAGTTAATTAATAGAGCACCACTCGTTCTTTTATACTATTTTGAAGTGAGAATAATATATGTCTTATCCTGACTTCATTCAAATGTCTAATTCAAAAAAATCCTTGAGAGAAATGTTGGATAATAGTCGGAGTAGACGTCCTCTTGAAGAGTATGAGTATGAATTACAACTGATGAAGCAAGATTTTCCAAAATTTCATGAGGCAAAGGACAACAATTTTCAATATTTTCAAAATGACCAACCTTTTCAAAATCATGATTATAATCGAAACGACGATTTCAATTCAAATTTCAATAATTTCGATTATGGGCCACATTCACATCAAGACGGTTTTGAATCGCAACGTACCTTTGATCAACATCAATATGGGGTTGGAAACCAATTCGAAAATAATTTTGAAAATGATTTTCAAATCGATCAAAATTCTCAAAACTACAACACATATCCACATCTTGAGAATGACCAAAATTGGAATTTTCCCACCAATTTTAACAATTTTGGTTATGAACCTAATTTTCAAAATCAAAATGATTTCCAATCTCAATTTCAATTTTCTGAAAATTCAAACTATTTTGAAAATCAAGAAATCCAAAGCGAGAGTTCTCAAATCAACGATCGTCTTAACATTCTTAGAGAGAGGGAAGAAAGACTAAATAAAAAGGCTGATGAACTTCTTTGTTTATTGACATCTTTGAAGGAACAACGAGAGCAACAGAATCAAATTCAAACAAGCGATGAATCAGAAAATAGTCCATTCTTTACTGATAGTGAAAATTTTCAAACAACAACTTTCGAAATTGAGAATGATGATCTAAATGAAGTTGTTCAAAATTCAACAAATGATTTGGATTTCAACTCTTTTCGGGAAAAAGATTTAAGCTTGAATTTTGATCTTTCTTGTTCAGACTGCGAGAAACTTGAAATCTTTGAAATTGAACCAAATGAAAATGGTGAATTTTTCAAAAACTCAGAAGTGGAAATGGATTTTAATGAACCTGAATTTTTTGGGTTGTACGAGAATGAGTTTCCAAACGAGGAAGAAGTAGTTCACGTCACGAGTTCGAAAATTTCAACTTTGAGAAAATTCCAAATGAACTTGACATTGTCAGTGTCGAAAATACGTTGTCAGTTAATGATGAGAAATGTGATCACACAGTCTTGAACACCACTCAGATGTCAAATTTCACTGAATTTATATACGATCACAAATTTTTGAACAATTACACTGACAAATTTGTTGAATACATGAATTACTTTTGGAATGATGGCTTGGTTGAAAAACTTCAGGTTAGGACGACCCTAGATATTTATCTCCTGGACTACAAATCGAGGTATAAAGATGAGATGGTTTTCAAACACTCTTGCTTGTTAGAAAACATGTCTAGACACAGTGGGAATGGGACTCATCGGGCAAGAACCAAGTGTGGGGGAAAAACTTGGTGGAATTCATTGCATCGCATGCACCGCAAACATATCTATCATTGTATATATGATCCGTTCCTACATATAGCTAAACTGCATTTCATTCTTCAAATTATTTTGCATCTCATTCACCTTTGGGTACGATCTTTCAAATTTAGGAAATGTTTACAGTGTGGACATTGTATAGTTCTAGTGTGGGGGGGAGTCTGCATTGCATTCTTTTGTTTTTTTCTTTAATTTTTCTTTCTTTTCATGTAGGACCATCATACATTTTATATCGTAGTAACATACCATAATTTTTTTTTTAAATACGACTCATTTTCAATTGATACAACAAAATAAGTTTACAATTTTTAGCCAGTTGATAGTATTTTTTTCTCTCAACTTAGATCGAATAAGAAATATAATGAAAAGTTTAATTTTGAGGGATAATAGTGTAACCGGTACATAGGGAGATTCTTAGGTGATAGCCATGAAATCTATTCTATATTGTACACTTTGTTTAAACAAGTGGAGGACTTAAAATACTTATAATGGCTTGTCAAACCTTTAAAACTAAGTTGTGTTAAATTGAATTCGCGTAACTCTCTTGTTGTGCTTATAAATTCAATAAAAATAATAGTAATCCAAGGGTATCCAACATTGCTTGTATATCGAGCGTTGGTGTGCAGACCCGCCAAGCTCTATCCGACACGTTGTTGACAAAGTCAGCGTTGGAATATCTTGGTCTCATTTTATGAGATTGGACACCTAAGGATTACCGACACGTTGTTGACAAAGTCAAAGTCGGCCTGCACAATCCGCCAAGCTCTTTACCCACTCTCCGTTAGTCCGCGAGGCAGTGCATGGGTGGTAAACCTTGGTCTTTTTAGTTAGGTGTATGTACTTAAGCATAAATCTTAAAATTTTATAGAATAAAGAATAAGCGATGATACCCAAACACTTCTTGACCTTATTGATTTGACTAGCCATACATGAGAAAATTAGAATACCACTTTGCAAACTGTGCCAAGCAACCTAAGAATTTATTTCATGGCTGCACTATGTTATCGACCGAACTAACTGGCCAAACTGGAACTTAACATTTGAAAACTTGATTTATATTGAAAATTTGTGACAAGTTGAGGTATTTAAAGTACAATCAACTGACTAGAAATTGTTAACTTAATTTGTTGTACCACTTTCTTGAAACAAGTCGTGTTCTCATTTTTCGTTTTTATTTGCATATGTCCATTGCATTCATTAGAATCATAGCATACTACATTTGGATTTTGTGGGTAATATCCGCTGAAAACCCTCACGAGACACCACTCGTCCTACTAGGGACACCTAGAGGTTTAACGGCTTGTTGCATACGCTCAATGCAATCGTGTTTCCTACGAAAGTGTGACCTATCTAGTTAGTTTTTCATTTCTTGTTTTACTCGAGGACGAGTAAAAGATAAGTGTGGGGGTATTTGATTGACATAGAAATATGTTTATTTTATGCTCTTATTTCTTATCTTTTGTATATAAATAAATATTACTTGGGTATTGTTTTGTTACTTTTACAGATATTCCAAACCAGCCCGCATGCAACCAAAAAAGTAGAGAAATAAAGATGAAATTGATATATATTTACATTTTGAAGAATTGTAGATGAAGATCTCACATCTAGTTGCTGTTGGACAAGAAAAGGATTGATAAAAAGGCTTTGCACATCACAAATCAATGAAGAAGTGTCAAGGAAGCAAGAGGAAAAGAGAAAAGGCCCAAATTTGCTTTATTTATCTAAGGCCCATTTATGTTTCTCATTGTAAACTAATTAGTGATGTAATGACAAGGCCCAGTTATCATTAGGGTTAGGGTTAGGGTTTGGCTATCTACCCTATATATACCCTTGTAATATCATTGTAGCCACCATCCTATATCTCATTCTATTCTCTTCTTCATTAATAAAAACTCATTTTTCTTTTTATTTATGCAATTTTCTATTTCTTAGCAATTAGTACTGTCTACACGATTAGATTCGGTAGAACACTATTTGTATTTTGCATTTCTTTTCATTAGTGATTGACCGTCTGATTAGATTCAGCGGTAATCCTAATTTTATTTCCTGTTGTTATTTATATTCTGCACTTTTATTTTCTGTATTTTAATCGTGTTCATAGGTTAAATTGTATTTGATTAGATTTGAATCTAATTCATAGTTTCATTGCTTCTCCATTGAAATTGTGATTTGATCGTCGGTTCAGTTAGATCTGTTCTAAATCAAATTACAGTTTTAATTTTGTTTTGTTTTATTTTCAAAATCAACCTCCAAAATTTCGTCTAACTCGCCTAAGAATAAATAAATAATAATTTTTAATTACACCTCCCTGTGTTCGACTTGTTTGCTACACACCTGTATGCTTGCAGAATTTATTATAAATATCGCGCTTGTCTAATTCATAGATTAGCGTCGATCAGTGTCACATTTAATTGTCATTTATTTTAACAACCCGCAAATCCTGAACCAATTTAAAAAATTTATTTTAGAAAATTTTAATGAATTTTGAGGTTATAATATAATTTATTATTAATAATAATGGCTAGAATTTATTTTTATCGAAGTTAAAACGAAAAAATTTAATTTAAATATAAATGGAATTAGAAATAACGCAGTAGTCTGAAAAGTCAAACTTGAACTTTGACTGACCGTACAGGATGCAAAATTTAAAGGATTTTAGAGAAACCAAAAATATTAGAATATATTTAAAAATATCATTCTAACGAATCTGAAAAATTGAAATTTCATAGCGGAAATCAAAAGTTAAGGCCAATTCAATTTTTAGAAAGGTCGCTGTAGAATTTATATAATATATATGGCCCGAAAGGCTACTTTTCACATATTTAGGAATTTCGACTCGAAATCACTTCCATTGAGTTCGGAATGATGATTCTGCATTGAAAAACAGTAAACACTTATATATTTTGAGTTTCGAAAATTATTTGTTTAAAAATGTATTTTTAATATTAAATATATTGGCCTTGAAAATGGTCATTTTTCAAACGACCTCCGTTTTCTACGAAACCACTTTTGTTGGAACCGGAATGTCAAATTATTGCTAGGTTTCAATTTTCAGAATTTTTCGAATTAATACGTGAGCGTGGCGAAATAAAATGTGTTTTGACTATTTACAGTTAAATTTAAACGCCTTAAAAATAGCCATTTTTCAAACAGTCTCAGAATTCGATGAAAATAATTTTGTTGGATTCGTATCGTCATAAGAAAGCTAAAAATATCTTTTTTAGAATTTTCTGAGGTCGTATGTGGCCCCGGCATATTTAAATGTACAGTAGAAATTAAATTATTTATTTAATATTGTATTTTTAAATTAAAACCGAAAAAAAAACGTACAGACATCAGAATTAGAGCCCGGGACATAGCCCATCGCGTTCAGAAGGCCTCAAAACGTTAAGATCGACAGTAAGCAGGCCCAAAACGGAGAAAGTCCCAAAATCCACCTTTTTAGCACAAATTTCGAAATTAAATATTAAAATAATATTAAAAAAATCGGCTGAAACCCTAATTCTCAATGGAGCAGCCGCCGCCCAGATTTTAATGGCTGAAATCATCTGATTTTCAAACGCTAATATCTCTCAATCCGTTCAACGAAAATCGACGTATGATATACCAAATCGAAGAGAATTCAGAGAGCTACAAATCTATACGGTCAAGATCGGGTTTTGATTCACGGATTTTGCGAATTTTGGCCGAGAAGGGGCTGCGGTTTTTAGTGATTTGCGGGTCCTAAGGGAGGTCGAGTTCGACATGGTTGGAGGTGTAGGCGGCTCTTGGCATGGCGGTTCGTATGGCCGTGTCTGATCGGCGAATGGGGCGCCGTGGGCCGGTGCGCATGGAAGAGGATGGAGGACCAAATGGGTTAGGCCGTAAACGTATGACGGTGAAGAAGAAGAAGTTTTTTTTAATTATTTTATTATTTAAATATTTAAATTATCCAATGTTTAAAAATCGATATCTCTCTCATACGAGGTCCATTTGACGAACCGTCAGTTGCGTTGGACTCGTCTTTCCGAGAGCTTCGCGATGGCGTAGACCAAAGCTGATTCTGAGACAGTCAAATTTTCAGCAAAAATCAAGGTGAGAATTCTGAATTTTATTATTTAATTAATTATAAATTATTTTCTTGCGTTAAAAATAATTGTATTGTGATGTAATTCAGATCTGTAATGTTCTGTGATTGATGAATGGTTGATTTGTGGTTTGTGGTTGTTTTGTTGTGCATGATATGCTAGATCGACATTGAATTTAATATATGGGTGAATTTTATTTGTAATTAGAAAATAAATCTAAATTTAGATTTAAATCATATTTTATTTAGATCTGTTTATCCTAGTTTATAGAAAAAAAAAATATTTTTATTATTCTGAGATGAACCATAGTATTTGATCGACAAAATAAGAACTTTACTTTTGTTTATTTGTTTACTTTGCAGCAGAAAATGAACAACAAATAAAACCTTACTTTTATTTGTTTACTTTGCAATAGAAATGGAACGACAAATAAAAACTCCTTTTTATTTGTTGATATTACGATGGAAATTGGACGACAAATAAAATCTTATTTTTATTTGTTTATATAACAACAGAATTTGGTCAACGAATAAAATATTTTTATTTGTTTACTTTACAATAGAATTTAGCCAACGAATAAAACCTTATTTTATTTGTTTATTTTACAACAGGATTTGAATGACCAATAAAACATTATTTTTATTTGTTACCTACGATAGAATTTGAACAACAATGGATTTTCAATATTTGTTGAATTTAATTATATTGTCAATTCAATCCAATTTAAATAAAATATTATTTTGATCATTTTTAGTGAAAATTGTATATTAACAATAAAATGTCATTCTTAGTGTAAAATGTACATTAGATCAAAAATAACATTTTTGATTAGAAATATAAAAATAACATTTTTATTTGAAATATGTTATGCAAATCAAAAGGACATTTTTGATTAGAAGTTTATTATGTAAATAAAAAGAAAACATTTGTCAAAATTATAATTATTGTAATAAAAATAACATCTTTGTCAAAACATGATCATGGAGATAAAATGAACATTTTTATGCCTTGAATAGAATTAAATAAAAATTCACATTTTGTTTACATTAAAAAAAAAATACAAATAAATATAGAGATTAAAAGTTCACTTTTCATTTGCATCTCACAATGCAAATATTCTTTGAAAATGGAAATTGTTCTTTATTTGCATTTTTAATGCAAATATACTTTGAAATAAAAACTGTTCTTTTATTTGCATTCACAAATGCAAACACATATTGGAAATTAAGTTCTGTTCTTTTATTTGCATTCACAAATGCGAATATACATATTGAAAGTAAAGTTGTTCTTTTATTTGCACTACTCGATGCAAATATTCTTTGATAATAAAATTTGTCCTTTTATTTGCATTTACTAATGCAAACATATGTTTAAAATAAAATTTTATTCTTTTATTTGCATTTACCAATGCAAATATACATTGGAAATAGAATTTATTCTTTTATTCGTATTCACCAATGCGAAAATATTTTGAAATCAAAATTTATTCTTTTATTTGCATTTCCAAATGCAAATATATTTTGAAATTGAAGTTTATTCTGTTATTTACATTTACATATGTAAATATACATTGAAATTAAAGTTTATTCTTTTATTTACATTCACATATGTAAATATGCTATGAAAATAAGATTTGTTCTTTTATTTGCATTTTCAATGCAAATATATATTGGAAAATAAAATTGTTCTTTTATTTGCATCCTCTAATGCAAATATATATTGGAATATACCAACGTCCTTTTAATTGTCATTAGAGTATATAAGAAAATGTACGTAGATTAAATTTGCCGTCTAGTTGTGTCAAAATTTGATTACAATAAAAAAATTCATTTTTTTGTTTTACATTAAAACATGATTTTTGGCAAAATATAGTTATTCAAATAATAACATTCATTTTGTTACTTTAAACGAATGGATTGAAAATGTTCATTATTTTTGTAAAAGAATGAATAACTAGACATTCGCATTTTTATCATTAAAGTAGAATAGACAAAAACACTCATTTTGTCTAAATTAAAAGAATAAAACAAAATATAGCATTGTCATGTTTATTAGATTTGAAACTCAAATTATTCATTTTTGTAAATTCAGATTAGTTAAAAACCAATTATTCATTTTTGTTAATTTACATTAGTTAAAAATAATTATTCATTTTAGCCATTTTATACTAGTTAAACAAAATTTTACATTTTGTTAGGAATATTCATTTTTGCCAAATGAATTAGTTGTAGCAATATATATATATATATATATATATATATATATATATATATTGACAAGATATACACATGTCAAGATAGGATAGTTAAAACAAATATTTATCATTTTGTCTCATTAGAATTGCCAAAACAAAATAACCATTTTCGTTTAGAGTTTAAATTAGCAAAATAAAAATTGTCGATAGGGACAAAGTTATTATGCTTATTCATTTATTGCAATAGAGATATTTTCTTGTCATCATTATATATATTGTGTATTACACTGCCATTCACAAGTTACCCGACTTGTGTATGTGATTGGGACGGTAATTTTCACACATCGCCCAAGTGCACAAATTAGTTTATCATTTGCTTGATTGGTTGAAAACCCCACACGGGTGTTGGGATGAAAATTTACATACACTAATCCCAATATTTAGTTGTATGTTGATCGTTAGATCGACAGCCTGTGATGAGCGTTATTATTTAATTTTAACGCTTACACAGTGGAAATTACACTTTGGATGTAATGGATGACTTGATGATTATACTGTTATTGCCATATATATGATGTGTGTGAAATCCATATAATCCAAATTATATGGTAAATGTTTGAGTCGCAATTCGATTCAATTGTTCTTTTAAATAAGACTATTTTTACATTAGAAATCCTTTTTATATAAAGTGCATTTATTTTTTGTAATATATTTTTAATCAACTATATGTTAAACAAAGAATATTTGTAAAAGATAAAGATTTGTAAAATAAAGAATATTTTTATGATTATTTTAAAATATGTTTTTAAAGGGTTACTAGCATTTGCAATTATATTTTGTGATATGAAATAAATTGAGATGTGAAGTGTATTTACCGTGGATGATGTTTTAAACGACATTTGTCCTTTAATCCAATTTACATTGAAATTATTATTTGGAACTTATGAATCTATTTTATAGATTTAAAAAGACATTTTCTATAAATCAAGTTTTTCAACTAATATATTAAATTGGAATTTAGTGGAAATTCGATTGGTAATAATCGAAATGGGCTTCTGTAAAAGAAGACCGATATTATATATGGAATTTGAGAGGCTTTGCCGTTATTCCATTTATATTATTAGTCTGATATAGAAATCTATATCGATTATGTATTGATTGGATTTCTGTGGAATTCCATATTTTTAGAAATTGATTTATAGATTTTATTTTAAATATTTATCTTTGATAAAAGTAATGAGAATCTTCTAAAATGAATATCTTATTAAAAGAATATTCTGAGTTGGGATGTGACGAAATGTGTAATTTTCCAATATTTGCTTTTTAATCCTAAAATACGCGAGTTATTCAGAAAGACCGGGTTTAACCCATTCTGAATAATCGTCACGACGATCAAGAGTCGAAGACGAAGATGGTGATTGAAGACCGAAGGTTTTCACATCGTTGGGATGATGATGACTGGTATCTTGAATTGGGATTGGCCTTCCAAGGCAAGGTATTTGGTAATGATCGTCCAAACGCATTTGGAGATCGACGGACACGATGTTTCGCTCAGACCCAGAGCGGACTTGTAAATGGATTGCGTGTCTGACATTGTATTCCTTTCTACTGTATTTGTTGAATGCTACCAATTATATATTTCTGTTGGTGGTGAAGAATTTATTCTTTACTTATCACCCTTCTCTAAGACGTATGAGCTTAGAGGTTATATATATTGGTATATGATCAATAATATGGTAGGGCCTGACAATGTGGCATGCTAAGATGCAAATGATCAAGGCTTTGTTGAAAAGCAGGCCTTGTGGCTGATGATCAAAGCATAGCCTATTATTGTAACGACCCGGATTTTCAAACGATTTATTTTAAATATTTAATAGGGTTTCAAATATTGGTATTGATAATATAAATGAATTCTTTTTATTTGAGTTATCGATTTAATAATCGATTTCGATTTATTATCAAATATATTAAATTATCGTAATACGAATAATAACTCAATTAGAAGTTAGAACTGAACCGAAATAATTTAGATGATCAGTATAAATTCTATTTCAATATATAGACAATAATAATAATAATAATTTATTATCGAGAAATTTATTTGTTTTGAATTTTGAATTTAATTATATCGATTTAATGTGTCTTCTATATATACGTTCCACTAAGGTAAGAATAGTGGTATAGTGTTAGAGAAGTCCGTCGTTAAGTAGAAATAGCGGTTCGGGATTTACTGGTTAAGGGACACAAGATATTTTGGTTATTTTATTAAAAACAAATCTAATCAAAATATATTAACATTAGCCGACCTATCCTTTACAACGCTGAGCCTACCCTAGCTACTGTTGTCTCCTTTCAATATCACGCAGCATATATTTTCCCTCGAGCACAAAATCCTGTCTTCCTCTTTCGAAATCTGAAAAACAGTGTTTTAATGACCTCGTACCTTATGTCCCCTTACTCTTCTATAAATTCGCGACCCTCTTCCTTTTCCTTCACATTTTTCTTTCACCCGTTCCTCATTCCCTCAGAACCAAATCGAAAGCTTCATATTGAAGCCGCAAACGAAGGTCTGGGAAATTGATTTCGAATTATTAAGGGGTGCGATACGAGGAGAGTTCGACGATCAAAGTCAGGGTTCGAACTGGGTTGCCGCGATGTCAGATTGGGAGGTGAGAGTCGCGACTACGACGATGGATTTGAAGATGGATTTGGGTATGGGTTTCTACGGAGTTGCGGAGGAGTTGGAGATGGATTTTGAGGACCTGCGATGTCAGTAGAGGCCGATAGGTAGGGTGCGATTCCAGTTTTGGAGTTCTGGTGGGGGATGTTAGAGGATGCGCTCACGGAATTTGGGGGGTGACAGCAGACGGATGGGTGCGCAGCATCATCTTGGTAGCACTAGGGGTTGGAGCAGCAACCTAAGGTTGCGATTAGGGGAAGTTAAGGCAACCGGAAGGTGCTTGATGGAATGCCGTAGAGAAGTGGAAGGGGGTTTAAAGCTCGACCCGGAGCTGTGTGTTGCTGCAGCAAAAACAATAAGGCGATGACCTTACATGGAGAGAGAAGTATTAGAGGAAAAAGATATTAAGGTAATTTTATTTTATTTTAAAAAAATTCAGAAATTACAAGGAAAATTATTTATATAATTGGTAATTTTATTTAAAGCAAATGAGTTTATATAATCAGTTATATAAAGAAATTAAGTGGTATAAAATCTGTAGGCTAATAGTTGAGCATGCATCTATATGTTTAATTTGGTTAAAATTAATTAATTAAGGTATAGAATATATTTTCAATAAAAATATGATGTTTGGTTAATATATATACATACCTGTCTATATATAGCTCGCCCATATATAAACACTGTATTTATTTATACAAGATTGTAAAATCATAAAATAGAATTTATATTACAGATCTAAACATGGAATTCATTTGGAGTCGATCAGCGTTGATTTGAAATTAAATTGGATGTTCAGAAAAGGGAAAATATACGGTGAGTAAATCTCACTCACCTTTTATTTATAATTATTTTTATTCGTTAAAATAATTGTTTGGTGCTTGTGTTGTTTTCTGGTTGTTTATATATATTAGTTATTTAGGCTATTATATATATATATATATTGGGTTGATTGATTGGTTGGATTCCCGCAGTCTCATTAGCGGATGCCCGCAGTTTCATAGCGGATGATTACCCTATACGCCCCACGCTATGATTAGTGGATGACCTTCTATACCGCGATATTCTGCCACGAAGCAGAATGAGTATTATTTATGTGCTAACATCTGTGGATGCAGGAAAACAGGTTGGAGGAATCCAACTAGATTCCTCAAAAATATATTATTTGTTTGTGGTTTGTTTGATTTCATATATATTCATATATGATGTGTTAAAACCAAATGATTGAAAATTTGATGATTTGATTGTTTTAAGTATCACTGGGCCAATTAAAAGGATAATTGAGATTTAAAAAGGGAAAATTCTATTTTTAAATAGAATTTGAATTTTTAAATGGAATAAAATATAAACTTGTTTTTGAAAATAAAACAAGTAGTTTCTTTTTAAATGGAGTTTATAAATCATTCTTTTATAACGAAGTGAAAAGAATTATCATTTGATAATTCAGAAATAGAAATACAAGTGTGAAATTGGAATTTGAAATGTAATTTCAAAAATAGGATGTGAAATGAAATTTTTAAATATATAACTCAAATGAAATTTGAGTATAACATTCGAATTTTTAAAAGAAGTTTAAATATTTGAATTTTAAAAGGGAATTGAATATTAGAAGTTCAAATAGAATTTGAATAAACGAAATTAGAATGGAAAATAGAATTTGAATTCAAGGAAATTAAAATAAAAATTTGAATTCAAAGGATTTCGAATAAAGAAATTCAAATAGAGATTTGAATGTAGAATTTCAAAATAGAATTTGAAATGAACTTTGAAATAGGATTTTCAAAGTAGAATTGGAAATAGAATTTCAAATAGGATTTCAAAATAGAAAATCCAAATGGTTTTGAAATGGAATTTGAAATTCAAGGGAATTCAAATGGATTTGAGTAAAGAAATTCAAAAGGGTGTTAAAAATAAGTTTGAATATTAGAATTCAAATGGAAAAGGGAAAATGAAATTTGAATATAAGAGATTCAAATTGAATTCAAATAGGATTTAATCTATGGGATTTGGATATGAAATTCAAATGGGTTTTAAACTATGGAATTTTGAATATAGAATTTAAAAAGGAATTGGGTTTTGAAATATAGAATTCAAAAGTGAGATTGGAATTTGAATCAAGGAATTCAAATAGAGTTAAATGAAGTTGAATTCGTTTTAAAGAAGTTTAAAGGTTTATATATAAATATAATTAAAACGAACTCGCCGCAGCGCTGCAGTTCGTAAAATAGCGATTCGAACTTCAATCGAGTATACAGGACTCAATTGAAGTCGAAATTCTTTGAAACAAAAAACGTCAGGACCGATTTGATAATAGTTTTCTAATGAAGGAGAAAAATCTGAATTTCGTCGTATAGATTTTGAGTTATGTCAAAATCAAATTTTCAGAAAAGCAGCGCCAGAATCATTTTAAAACCATAATGGTTTATTTAATGTTATAAAAGGATTTTAAGCGGAAAAATCCGAATTTTCTATTTATAAAATCTCAGAGTTGAGTTGTAAAATATATGCGAATTCAAGTTGTGTAAATGAATATGATTTTTGAAACAGAAACCAGATTTTGATTAACTAAATTGAATAGAAATTAGTTAATGAGATTTCGAAGGGATATTGGGTTTTGAATAAGTAAATCCGATTTGAAAATTTATATTCGAAATCAAAAGAGAACTAGAATTGAAGTTGAAATTCAATTTGGTTATGGACGAGTTAAATATTTTGTTTGAACATGTTATGTTCAACAAAGAAGGGAAATAGGCAAAATGTCTAATTAAATAAATGGGCGAAATTGAATTCAAACGAATGGATTGAGTTGAATTGAATTGGAAACAGGTGAACAGGTGTTAAACAGATATGGGATGGAGTATATGAAGATTTTTATTTATGTGCCCGACAAAAAGGTACATGTTTAAATTCATATATGAGATTTTATGCGCCGTATCGGCAAGCCGCTTGGCTTCTTCTTTTTCTTTTTGAGATTAGAAGGACCGGGAAAGCTATTTGAAATTTCCCGATGCTCCCGATACAGGGGAGGTTATGGCGAAATTTTCCGGAAATTTAAGGAGTTAGAATATTTTTAAGAAATTTGACAATTAGAAATCTATATATCGATATATATAGAATTCGATAAGGAAACGAAATCAAAAATAGCGTAAAGGGCCAAGATTGATTATTGAAATATTTGGTAAACAAATATTGATAGAGAAAATGGAGAAGAGATTTAATTAATGAAATATTAATTAAAGGGCCCAGTGATTTGTTTGATATGTTTGGGTGAACACTTGTTTTTATTCGATAGTTAAATCACAGACTATCGAAGTTTTGACCATCGTTGTCAATATGGAGAGACCGGTTGGATTATTATCCGAAGAACCACTCCGTATCGGCATAAGCGTTGCGAACCAAGTATGCTGAATATATTGAAGACGGAGTAAAGTGCAGGGGCTTTTCTATTTATAGAAATAGTGCCTTCGGTTTCGTTCAATCCCAGAACGAACGTAAATGGACGAATGTCTGACAGAATATTTCCAATGATCAAATGGGTTGGTCTGTATGAATATATATGGTTGCAACGGATTTATCCCTTAGCATAATATCCAGAATATTTGTGCAAACTCAACTAGTGATTAACGGATCTGATGATGTGGCATTCAAAGTGATTGTGCTATCAATGAATGGTAAGTATTCGTAGCCTCAGACCTCAACAACCGGGAAAGGACAAAAATCGGGCAGGCAGCATGGCTATGTGGGTCGCACCCATTAGGGTGTATAATCACCTATCTAGAGAAATTCCTTTTGTTTCTTAATCTATCGATTCTGCCCATTCGGGAAACGGTGGTTTGAGTCCAACCGTTGGTGATATACATTCGATACACTCAAGCGAAATGAGTGGTCGGTCATGTGTGGGCCGGGTTACAAGATGTTCTTGTTGAACCCAGTGTATTCCTCTCTAGAGATACACTAGCGGAAGGTGGTTCCATACCTTGTCATGTTGGAAATCCAATCTCCAATAAGCGCCATGCGGTTTTTGATTTTATACTATATATGTGGAGCGTGAGATGCAAGCGTTCTGCTATTTGGTGATTTACTTGATGTAGACATTATTATAATATCACTGGATTTTCGTATCGAAGTATTTTGGGTTATAGTAAGGTAAAAACCGTCCGTGTTTATGTGCGGGCTGGTCTTACTATTACCTTTTCTTTTGAAAGGATTTTTAAAGTTAAACAAGTGGTTGGAGTTTACTCACACCAGTCCCATGACTGACCCAGAGTTTATTTTGTTTTGTTTTCCCTAAACTCTTGGGTGCCCAAATTTGTACGGGCAGTCAAGTAGTCAGGATTTCACAGATTCAATTGGAGGAGCTGGAAGCAGGAGGCTTCACTGGTTAGCTATAGGCTATCATATATTCCGCTGTGGACCTTGTTTGTATCTGGAAACAGGTGTTTATAACTGTTCCAGAAATGACTGTTGTGCTCTGATGATGGTATGTATATAAAGTTACTGATTTGTATTTCAAAAGTTATGTTATATAATATATTTTATTCGATCCGCTGTGAGTTTGTGATCTTCGTTTTCTTCTATTCTAATATTTCTTTTGTAACACCCCACCTCCGCCAGGGTCACTCGCAAAGGAATGCACTAGCTTTGGAGGGGCATTATTGGTAAACATGCATAATGATATAGCAAGGTAGGACATGACATATATATGTATATGTAAAAAAACAGAGTAAGCAAATAAAACAGCGGAAGATTTATAAACCATTTCAAAACTCAAGTCTGGTACATCAAAATGTCACTTTTCCCAAAAATTACAAGTCTAGATAAATACATCATCTGATAAACTGAAAATACATAAGTACTATCCCCAAATAAGAGTGATAAACCATAGCGGCTCAAGTCCAAAGCATACTTGAGCTATCCAAGGAAGCAGCTAAAATCCAAGCTAGGCTCTAGTATTCCCTCCCTGAGAACCTGGGGGGGGGGGGGGGGGGGAAACGGAAGAAAAGAGGCGAAAGAAAACAGGTCAGTCAAAAAGACTGAGTAAGCCCTGCTACGATCAGTCTATAAACTAATAAAGTTAACATCATGATGGAAACTGAGATGATCATAGATAACAACATACTGGCATGATAAATCAACTACAAGATAGATAGAGGTGTCATCGCATAAACAGAGTTAAGTTTTTGCACCACGGTGTACTAGCAAACCAACATAACAGGTATTGATCCCTTAGCCCAAACTTTGGCCCAATAACATGAAGTGACCTTAGTATAAGGTCCAGCCCCACGGTCTAGTCGATCGGCTCCCTATAAACCTAACACGTCAAGTGTTGGTGTCCATATGGCCCACATATGGTTGTAGTTAGTCTGTGCTGGGTCCACCTTTGGGTGTATCAAGCCCTCGGGTGTCAACCCCGGACACTTAAGCAATAATGCATAGCCCTAAACTACTGGTACCCGTGCCTCGAGTTTGTCCAAAATCGGACTACGTGCACGTCCGTAGCCCGCCGAACCCGCACCGCTGTACCACTCGGCCATCGCCCTTTGGTCGCTTACATCTGCCAGTAATCGTGCCCCGCCCTAGCCTAGCTTCTAGGGTTGTGAATGATACCAAACTGGGATTACTGTTAGAACAGACCACGTTGCTAGGGTTTCCCAAGAGGGTTAAGTGTGATTTAACCCTTCACTAATCCTGGATTAGACTGGTTAAGTGTGGCTTAACCCCATTCTAATCTCTTGTATTCCCAACTTGATTAAATTGGTTAAGTGTAACTTAACCCCATTCTCATCCCTTGAATCCCCAAATTGGTTAAGTATTAGTGGACCCTGACTTAACCCTAACCATGAGGCATTAATTAATTTAATGCACCTCAACCTCTCACATTAGACCTTGTTGTGGTTACTAGTTAGGCCGGGCGGGTCCGGGTAGGTTTACACCACAACTTAGTCTAACCTCGGGTTTTGGCACCACATGACCAACTTCTCACATTGGGTCCTATTGTTTGTAGCCACTAGTTAAGCCGGTCGGTTCCGGGTAGGATTACGCTACGAACTCAACCCAACCTCGAGTTGGCCACACTTATGTTTTCTAAGTGTCATGTCCACTTTATTTCAAAACATAATTACAAGTCAACAAATACTTGGGTAGACCTAACTTAATAGGTAAATTCCCAAGGGGTAGACCTAACTTAATAGGTAAATTCCCAATCTTATATTTTCATGTATTTTAAGTTTACCCAAAACCCCCAACGTCATTCTATCGCTTACATATTCGTAATAACGCATAAAGGATAGGGAGAGGGAACTTGGCACAACATACATGATAAACTTGCACAACAACCATGCATAACATGTTAGACTTGTACAACTTAGCATAGTGAACTTGCATATTACCATAAACATGCATAACATGTAAAATATGCACAACTTGTCATTTTTAAACTTGCATAAGCATGCACAACTAACTAATCTTGCAAATCGTGGCTTAGTAAGCTTGCATAAACATGCATGACTCAATTAACTTGTAAATCATGACTTAGCAAACATGCATAACTCATTTAGCTTGTAAATCATGGCTTAGCAAACATGCATAAACATGCATAACTCATTTAGCTTGTAAATCATGGCTTAGCAAACATGCATAAACATGCATAACTCATTTAGCTTGTAAATCATGGCTTAGCAAACATGCATAAACATGCATACTCATTTAACTTGCAAATCAAGGCTTAGCAAACTTGCATAAACATGCATACTCAAATAAACTTGCAAATCATGTCATAGTAAATCCGCATATGCATGCATAACTTGTGAAACATGTAAAACATGGCATAGTAAATCCGCATATGCATAACTTGTGAAACATGTAAAACATGGCATAGTAAATCCGCATATGCATAACTTGTGAAACATGTAAAACATGGCATAGTGAGTTCGCATAAGGAAGCATAATCAAATAAACTCACATAAATCTCAATTTTCACCACATATTAACTTTAGAGTTTACAAAGTGAAGGTAAGAGGGCTTACAATGCTTATGCGGGCTCAAATGACTATAGCAAATGTAAAGAACCCCTTATGCAACTAATTACAACCCCCAAATGCAAGCAAACTTGATCAAAACTCCTCTTTTATGGTGCCAATTGAAAAACAAGCCTTTAATGCAAGCTAAGGAGGATCATACAAGCCTAAATATGCTTGTATGCATGGAAAATCACTTAGGAATTAAATTAGGATTTGTATGAAGAGGGTGGAGGCCATGAGAGTTTGGATTTTGGCATAGTTTAGTTACTAGGATGAATAATGAATGATTTAGGGTAGGTTAGGGTCTTATTTATAGATTAGGTTAGTGTTTTTAGGCCATAGGATTAACCCTAGATTCAATTAGGGCCATTAGATCCCGGAATTCTCTAGAAACAAGCCACAAGACCCAACCCCAATCAGAAATGGTGCACCAGGCTAAGCAGCCCGGGCACCCCCTGTCGACAGGGCTGTCGACAGGGCAGTCGACATGCCAAGACCCCTGTCGACAGGCCTGTCGACATGGGGTCCATGGCGGGATTTTTCCCGCCTTGGCCCAGCTGGCCCAAACCCTTGTTTTTAATTTTAAATTTAAATCTGTTTTTACTTAGAAATTTTCTGCAAACTTCAACGGGCCTTAACTGGGTCATACGGACTCCGATTTTCGAAAACTCGGACTCTATTTCGCGTATTTTTCCGAGACGAACGCAATGGCATAGCCCGTTTCCCTTGATTCCCATTTTATAATTTAATTCTGCCTCAATTTATGTTATAACAGATTATTAAAAAATACGGGTTGTTACATTCTCCCCTCCTTAAAGGATTTCGTCCCCGAAATCTTCAAGTTAGGAAGAACGTATCCTACCATCCAATCATCCATCTACTCAAAGCATCATCCACGAGCAATCATTGTCCTTACAAGATTCTAAATGCTGGATGAACATATGCAAAAGTGTGTGTATATGTACTTACCTAATGCAAAAATCGGGCGGTTACTGATACAGTAAACCTCCTTAATGCATATGTATGTCAGTGAAATGAATCCATATGTATGCAAATCCCTAACATAATGTATAATATCTACATGCGTGCTCAATCATACATCCATATGCAACATCCATGTGATAGCATACGAATTTCATCCAAGAATAAACATAAACACTCATGCACATGCAATATGAGGAGTGTGTGAGCCGATCTAGTGCCTAATCGTGTATAATGCGTCCACGAGCAACCACTTGCAAACACTTGCAACCACTTGCAATCATCAAGCATAACATGTTTCAAATACATGTTTCATCCAAAGGGTTTCTACCTAAGGTTCTCATGACAAGATCGACACGATAAACTAGATAAACTAGATAAACTCCTTTTTGGATTACAAGAAATCCATTCAACTTTGACGTTCAGTACTAACCGATGAGTCTTAACCCCCTTATGGAGTTTACAACAGAAATAAGATCAAGAATGGGACCGAGAGGATATAACAAGGATCAAAGATGCACTCTTAAAAAGAGATATGATGCGCGTATCTAGTCTTCATTCTTCTTAGTTACGTTTCCTTGAGCTTAACTCTACTGTGCTTTGACTATCTTTCACTTCATGATTCCTTGGCTTCCTAACTCCTATTTCCCAAATTCGAGTTGGAACGCATTTCATTATCGCCTCTCGTCTTTCTTTTCCACTTATTCTTCCTTCTGTATACTTGGCTTAAACATAATTATAACCTCATGATTCGTGCAAGCTCTCCAAAATCCACTAGTGAATCCTGGATCTCGTCTGTTTACTATAAAGTATTCCATGCAACAGAACTTTTCTTGAAAATACCAATCCACGTTGCCAATTGCCCTTATAAACGTGATTTTTCTATAACTCATGCTTAATCGAAATGAACCATCCGCCTATGAGTAATAGACCATACCTAGATTCAATTGCCTACCCATGGCTTCCTGTAGGTTATTACAAAACTGGCCAATTTCTTGAGGGTAAACCGTTGCTAACCATGATGCAGTCCTCTCGCTCTTCACCGGACTGAAATGAGCACTCTCCGTGAGTCTACCCACATACCCGTATTCCCTTTCTTTGATCTAGGTAGTCTATCCACATAATCTATCGAGATGTTTTCACACTTCCCTTGCGAAACTTCCAATGGAGGTAATGGCCCACTGGGCTTCTATGACTTGGCCTTAACCTGGTGGCACACCATGCATCCTGAGACCAACTCGGCCACCTTCTCGAGTGATGCGCATCTTCAAGGACCTTCTTTACCAAGTCTTTCACTCGAGGAACACATAATCTCTCATCGTGCCTTAGTCATCCCTTGTCATCTATAATATATCTAGTGAGGTGACTTAACATCTCGCCTCGAACCGACTGGTCCATGTTCTTGACCAACTGCGGATCTTCTTCCCGTGAAACCCCCTTCTTGATCTAGAAGAGTAAGTCTAAGCTCCGGGAATGCTAACTAGCCAAACGGAGAAAGTTTCTTACTTCAATTGCCCTTCTCAGAGCTTTCCGGTCTCAAACCGCAGCCACTTTAGCGGAATCCACCGCTAAGCCTTACCTAAGAACTATGTGCCCAAGAAATCCAACTTCTTTCCTCCAAAGTGACATCTGGAGAACTTGACCTTCAACTGGTGGCTCTAAGCGTATCCATCTCCTTCTTGAGATGTATAGCATGCTCTTCCTCGTTCTTTTGAGGAGATCAAAATATCGTCTACGACGATCACGACAAACTTGTTCAAGGACTCCCTAAACACCCTACCCATCAAGTTTACGTAATATGCGGGTGCATTAGCCAAACCAAATAGCATGACTAGCCATTTTAAAAATCCATCTAGAGTCCTAAACGCAGTCTTGTCAATTCCATCCTCAGCCATCCTAAGCTGATGGAATCCGGTAGCTAGGTCAAAAGAAAACGGATGCTCCTACCAGCTGATCAAACAAATCATCGATCCTTGGTAACGGTTATCTTACGATAATCAACACATAAGAGAAACAAACTGTCCACATCAGTAACGAATACTACTGGAGCACCCTACTCGAAAATGCTTCGTCTCAGGAAGTTCTTCTCAAGCAACTCCTTGACTTACTTTCTTAACTCTCATCTCGTGAGGTCACGTGCCTAGCCGGCCACGAAGCTGGCTTGGTATTACCAACCAGAAAATACGGAAATCTATCCCACGTCTAGGGATAACCCCTTTTTCCCAAGATATCAGGATATTCTCGGACCACCCTCCCAGATTGCAAACTATCGATAGACGAGTTGAGGGATTCAAGATAACATAACATGACGGGACCCATAGGGTTGCTAGAAATTTCTAGGGTATTACCGAGGCGAGTCATGAGCCTCACACCCTATATACAAAAACCCAGAATGGCTCCAAAACAAGACAACCATTCCATGCCCCAAAACCAACCCATATCCCCTGAAACCGAGAATATATATACATCCCATGAGAATTCTATACTCAAGATAGAAATTTTCAAATCCACTTAGACCACAGACAGGCGGGCAGAACCCCCAATTGGATTTGAAACACATACGGGATCATCAACCAGACTAGTACTTAGGTGCAAAACTTTCAACTGGATCAGATGAAATAAACTATGCGATGTGCCAGAATCAAACAAAGTTCGAACAGAGAAAATCAGAAAATGCAAACAAGATTTTCGACAGAAACACTACCTCTATCATAAACTGGAAAAACGGTGTTGAGGGGATGAATTCGCCCTCCAGATAGTCCTGCATACTGAGTCTGACCTTGCCCTTGTTTCCTCGGGCAATCCTTGCTGAAATGTCCAAACTCACCACAATCAAAGCATTCGCCCCGCTTTCTTTTTTCCTTCTTCCTACATTCCCTGGCTATATGTCCAACCTTACCACAGAAGTTACATTTCCTATTCCCTCTTTGCTTGCTCTTGCGGTTGTGGTTATTCTTGCCCCGTTTTCCGGAATTTACTCTCTTGCCTTGAGACTCATTCGCCTTGACCTCTTTCTTGTCATTGTTATCTTCTTCTTGAAGTAGGGCCATATTCACCAAATTCTCGAAAGTCGCCCCCAAGGGTATATGAGACATGGCCAAACCATGTAATGGCTCGTTTAATCCTAGAGCAAAGTGTAGGGCCTTCTTCTGAGCTGTATTAACCAAGTCTAAATCGACACGAGCCAGTTGATTAAACTTATCTATGTATTCCCTAATAGTCATGTCCCCTTGCTTCAGTGATAAGAATCTCAGTCCAAACCTTCCTCTAAAGTCATCCCAAGTCTCAATTGGCCTAGTAGTGGTGGTGACTACCCACCAACGTGCAGCTTCTTCCTTTAGCAACCATACTGCCAGTAAAACCTTCCTGCGGTCACCTATATCAAAGGTGGCTAAAAGATCTTCAGTCTCTTTCAACCAATTCCTTGCCTCTACAAAAGTCTCGGCTCCAAAGAAATTCTTGCAACCCATCGCCTTAAAATCTCGGCAAATCTCGGCGAAGTCAATTTGAGGATGCTGAGAGGAAGGAGGAAGAGGAACATCAACTACGGGAGGAGGAGGAACAGCGGCCTCGACTGGGGAGACAACATTAGGGACACCCGGGACCGGTGCCGTGACTTCCAAGTACCGACGAAACCAATCGGGTATCGTTACTCCTTCGGGCAAGATGAGATTATCAGACATGCTGGAAACGAAAAGAAAAGAGTTCAAACGAGGAGTCAAAGGATAGTGCTAATGGCTTTTGGGGAATAGCCTTTAAAAACAACTAGACTTTTCTTTGGAAAATACTTTATACTTGGTTTTGAAAATAGTTTTTCAAAAGTTTTTAAAACCTTTTTATCCCTTCTCGTAAACCATATGCTCTGATACCAAATGTAACACCCCACCTCCGCCAGGGTCACTCGCAAAGGAATGCACTAGCTTTGGAGGGGCATTATTGGTAAACATGCATAATGATATAGCAAGGTAGGACATGACATATATATGTATATGTAAAAAAACAGAGTAAGCAAATAAAACAGCGGAAGATTTATAAACCATTTCAAAACTCAAGTCTGGTACATCAAAATGTCACTTTTCCCAAAAATTACAAGTCTAGATAAATACATCATCTGATAAACTGAAAATACATAAGTACTATCCCCAAATAAGAGTGATAAACCATAGCGGCTCAAGTCCAAAGCATACTTGAGCTATCCAAGGAAGCAGCTAAAATCCAAGCTAGGCTCTAGTATTCCCTCCCTGAGAACCTGGGGGGGGAAACGGAAGAAAAGAGGCGAAAGAAAACAGGTCAGTCAAAAAGACTGAGTAAGCCCTGCTACGATCAGTCTATAAACTAATAAAGTTAACATCATGATGGAAACTGAGATGATCATAGATAACAACATACTGGCATGATAAATCAACTACAAGATAGATAGAGGTGTCATCGCATAAACAGAGTTAAGTTTTTGCACCACGGTGTACTAGCAAACCAACATAACAGGTATTGATCCCTTAGCCCAAACTTTGGCCCAATAACATGAAGTGACCTTAGTATAAGGTCCAGCCCCACGGTCTAGTCGATCGGCTCCCTATAAACCTAACACGTCAAGTGTTGGTGTCCATATGGCCCACATATGGTTGTAGTTAGTCTGTGCTGGGTCCACCTTTGGGTGTATCAAGCCCTCGGGTGTCAACCCCGGACACTTAAGCAATAATGCACAGCCCTAAACTACTGGTACCCGTGCCTCGAGTTTGTCCAAAATCGGACTACGTGCACGTCCGTAGCCCGCCGAACCCGCACCGCTGTACCACTCGGCCATCGCCCTTTGGTCGCTTACATCTGCCAGTAATCGTGCCCCGCCCTAGCCTAGCTTCTAGGGTTGTGAATGATACCAAACTGGGATTACTGTTAGAACAGACCACGTTGCTAGGGTTTCCCAAGAGGGTTAAGTGTGATTTAACCCTTCACTAATCCTGGATTAGACTGGTTAAGTGTGGCTTAACCCCATTCTAATCTCTTGTATTCCCAACTTGATTAAATTGGTTAAGTGTAACTTAACCCCATTCTCATCCCTTGAATCCCCAAATTGGTTAAGTATTAGTGGACCCTGACTTAACCCTAACCATGAGGCATTAATTAATTTAATGCACCTCAACCTCTCACATTAGACCTTGTTGTGGTTACTAGTTAGGCCGGGCGGGTCCGGGTAGGTTTACACCACAACTTAGTCTAACCTCGGGTTTTGGCACCACATGACCAACTTCTCACATTGGGTCCTATTGTTTGTAGCCACTAGTTAAGCCGGTCGGTTCCGGGTAGGATTACGCTACGAACTCAACCCAACCTCGAGTTGGCCACACTTATGTTTTCTAAGTGTCATGTCCACTTTATTTCAAAACATAATTACAAGTCAACAAATACTTGGGTAGACCTAACTTAATAGGTAAATTCCCAAGGGGTAGACCTAACTTAATAGGTAAATTCCCAATCTTATATTTTCATGTATTTTAAGTTTACCCAAAACCCCCAACGTCATTCTATCGCTTACATATTCGTAATAACGCATAAAGGATAGGGAGAGGGAACTTGGCACAACATACATGATAAACTTGCACAACAACCATGCATAACATGTTAGACTTGTACAACTTAGCATAGTGAACTTGCATATTACCATAAACATGCATAACATGTAAAATATGCACAACTTGTCATTTTTAAACTTGCATAAGCATGCACAACTAACTAATCTTGCAAATCGTGGCTTAGTAAGCTTGCATAAACATGCATGACTCAATTAACTTGTAAATCATGACTTAGCAAACATGCATAAACATGCATAACTCATTTAGCTTGTAAATCATGGCTTAGCAAACATGCATAAACATGCATAACTCATTTAGCTTGTAAATCATGGCTTAGCAAACATGCATAAACATGCATAACTCATTTAGCTTGTAAATCATGGCTTAGCAAACATGCATAAACATGCATACTCATTTAACTTGCAAATCAAGGCTTAGCAAACTTGCATAAACATGCATACTCAAATAAACTTGCAAATCATGTCATAGTAAATCCGCATATGCATGCATAACTTGTGAAACATGTAAAACATGGCATAGTAAATCCGCATATGCATAACTTGTGAAACATGTAAAACATGGCATAGTAAATCCGCATATGCATAACTTGTGAAACATGTAAAACATGGCATAGTGAGTTCGCATAAGGAAGCATAATCAAATAAACTCACATAAATCTCAATTTTCACCACATATTAACTTTAGAGTTTACAAAGTGAAGGTAAGAGGGCTTACAATGCTTATGCGGGCTCAAATGACTATAGCAAATGTAAAGAACCCCTTATGCAACTAATTACAACCCCCAAATGCAAGCAAACTTGATCAAAACTCCTCTTTTATGGTGCCAATTGAAAAACAAGCCTTTAATGCAAGCTAAGGAGGATCATACAAGCCTAAATATGCTTGTATGCATGGAAAATCACTTAGGAATTAAATTAGGATTTGTATGAAGAGGGTGGAGGCCATGAGAGTTTGGATTTTGGCATAGTTTAGTTACTAGGATGAATAATGAATGATTTAGGGTAGGTTAGGGTCTTATTTATAGATTAGGTTAGTGTTTTTAGGCCATAGGATTAACCCTAGATTCAATTAGGGCCATTAGATCCCGGAATTCTCTAGAAACAAGCCACAAGACCCAACCCCAATCAGAAATGGTGCACCAGGCTAAGCAGCCCGGGCACCCCCTGTCGACAGGGCTGTCGACAGGGCAGTCGACATGCCAAGACCCCTGTCGACAGGCCTGTCGACATGGGGTCCATGGCGGGATTTTTCCCGCCTTGGCCCAGCTGGCCCAAACCCTTGTTTTTAATTTTAAATTTAAATCTGTTTTTACTTAGAAATTTTCTGCAAACTTCAACGGGCCTTAACTGGGTCATACGGACTCCGATTTTCGAAAACTCGGACTCTATTTCGCGTATTTTTCCGAGACGAACGCAATGGCATAACCCGTTTCCCTTGATTCCCATTTTATAATTTAATTCTGCCTCAATTTATGTTATAACAGATTATTAAAAAATACGGGTTGTTACATCTTTCTTTCTATTCCTCATCCTCTAACTTCTTCCTAATAATGATTCGTATTTCTGTGCAATTTGGGTTGGACGTGTGGTGTTATTAGCCAATTCAGATAGCACGGATTTGCGGGCCTTTACAATTATGGCATAGCTTTGTGTATATCGTGACTTCGCTAGCCTTACACCCCGGTATGAGTCAAAAACGGGATTAGGACTGCAGGGAGTGCACACGTTTCTTTCTAGCTAGAGTGGTGTCAGTGACCTACCAGCCCTGACATTTTACTTATGTGGATGATGGATTTTGAGGCGCCTCGGATTTTTATAGGCCGATAGTGGTCATATTATAGGTTCAAAGGAACCGTGAAGTGTGTGTTCAGGCATAATTAATCCACTGCCGATAGGCGGGGACCGGCCCAGAAGATCCAAGGGTTCACTGCGGGGGATCCTGAGGTATTTGCTAGAGTATCTCGAATCGGAGAGGAGCTTGCCCCTAGCCTCGAATCATGATGGAAACCCAATTCCCAATACGCCCTTGCGGTTTTGATTGTAGAACTAGTACGGCGACATAGTATATGGTACCTATGCCGTCTAGGATTGATATTATATTTGAATGTTTTAAATATATATATATATATACACACTAATAATAATATTGTTTTTACGTATCAAGCATCTTTTGACCATTATAAGGTAAAACCTTATCCTCTGGTGTGTGTTGCATTGTGTGATGGGACCTGGGTCTTATAATGGTTTCATTTAAAAAAAAAACATTGCATGGTTTAACGATTTACTTTAATTATGCACTGGCAATCAAATGGAGTAAACCCGTTCCGCATTAGCGGCGTGGTCCTGTGATTAGCCTACTTATTAGATAAGTTAAGTTAGGTATAGAATTCTCACACCAGTCCCACGACTGACCTGTAGTTTGTTTCACTTTGCAACCTCGGGTGCCCTCTTTCCACACGGGCAGTCGAGTAGCTTTTTGCAGATATAGTTAAGCAGGATCCTGGATTGAAGTCTGAAGCCGGGTCTAGAATATTGATGGCCTTCCGCTGAGATTAGTTCCGCTGCAATGTATTTAATTTATTGTAAATGTATCTTCTGCTGTATTATTTATTGATGTACTCTGATATATTCTGTACTCTGACGTAACATTTATTATTGATGTTATAAAGTCTGTGTTTTTGTTCTGATGTGTTGTATGCCCAAAGTTAACGTACGCGGGTTTTGAACGGTTTTAATCGATCTTGCGATCGATTGGGGTCGGGCGAAATCCGTGGTCGTTACAGCTAGTATCAGAGCGCAGGTTAGCTCAAATCTTTGGGATACAACTCGTTAGAACAGAACAATAGACTCATCAGAGGTTGGATTAGTAATATCCAATAAGAATACTCATTAGAGATAGGATCAGCAGTATCCTAGAATGAGAATACTCGTTAGGGATAGGGTTAGCAATGCCCTAGAATGAGTCAGAAAGAAGCATTCATAATTAACGTACTTGTTATTATATGTAGTTCGATTTTAGAAAATATGATTTTGTATACATAAAAGTTATATTTTTTAAAATTTAATCAACTAATTGATTGATGATTGTGTTGTGTGAATATGAATTCAACTAATAAAATGATTAAACAGTTAAAGAATGAAAATTAATAAATTAGTTAAATAAACAACTTTAGCTTCATTTCCTTTTCGAGGACGAAAAGATCTTAAGTGGTGGAGATTGTAACAACCCGCAAATTCTGAACCAATTTAAAAAATTTATTTTAGAGAATTTTAATGAATTTTGAGGTTATAATATAATTTATTATTAATAATGGCTAGAATTTATTTTTATCGAAGTTAAAACGAATAAATTTTATTTAAATATAAATGGAATTAGAAATAACGCAGTAGTTTGAAAAGTCAAACTTGAACTTTGACTGACCGTACAGGATGCAAAATTTAACGGATTTTAGTGAAACCAAAAATATTAGAATCTATTTAAAAATATCATTCTAACGAATCTGAAAAATTGAAATTTCATAGCGGAAATCAAAAGTTATGGCCAATTCAATTTTTAGAAAGGTCGATGTAGAATTTATATAATATATATGGCCCGAAAGGCTACTTTTCACATATGTAGGAATTTCGACTCGAAACCACTTCCATTGAGTTCGGAATGACGTTTCTGCATTGAAAAACAGTAAACACTTATATATTTTGAGTTTCGAAAAATATTTGTTTAAAAATGTATTTTTAATATTAAATATATTGGCCTTGAAAATGGTCATCTATCAAACGACCTCCGTTTTCTACGAAACCACTTTTGTTGGAACCGGAATGTCAAATTATTGCTATGTTTCAATTTTCAGAATTTTTCGAATTAATATGTGAGCGTGGCGAAATAAAATGTGTTTTGACTATTTACAGTTAAATTTAAACGCCTTAAAAATAGCCATTTTTCAAACAGTCTCAGAATTCGATGAAAATAATTTTGTTGGATTCGTATCGTCATAAGAAAGCTAAAAATATTTTTTTTTAGAATTTTCTGAGGTCGTATGTGGCCCCGGCATATTTAAATGTACAGTAGAAATTAAATTATTTATTTAATATTGTATTTTTAAATTAAAACCGAAAAAAAACGTACAGACATCAGAATTAGAGCCCAGGACATAGCCCATCGCATTCAGAAGACCTCAAAACGTTAAGATCGACAGTAAGCAGGCCCAAAACGGAGAAAGTCCGAAAATCCACCTTTTTAGCACAAATTTTGAAAATAAATATTAAAATAATATTAAAAAAATCGGCTGAAACCCTAATTCTCAATGGAGCAGCCGCCGCCCAGATTTTAATGGCTGAAATCATCCGATTTTCAAACGCTAATATCTCTCAATCCGTTCAACGAAAATCGACGTATGATATACCAAATCGAAGAGAATTCAGAGAGCTACAAATCTATACGGTCAAGATCGGGTTTTGATTCACGGATTTTGCGAATTTTGGCCGAGAAGGGCCTGCGGTTTTTAGTGATTTGCGGGTCCTAAGGGAGGCTGAGTTCGACATGGTTGGAGGTGTAGGCGGCTCTTAGCATGGCGGTTCGTATGGCGTTGTCTGATCGGCGAACGGGGCGCCGTGGGGCGGTGCGCATGGAAGAGGATGGAGGACCAAATGGGTTAGGCCGTGAACGTATGACTGTGAAGAAGAAGAAGTTTTTTTTATTATTTTATTATTTAAATATTTAAATTATCCAATGTTTAAAAACCGATATCTCTCTCATACGAGGTCCATTTGACGAACCGTCAGTTGCGTTGGACTCGTCTTTCCGAGAGCTTCGCGATGGCATAGACCAAAGCAGATTCTGAGACAGTCAAATTTTCAGCAAAAATCAAGGTGAGAATTCTGAATTTTATTATTTAATTAATTATTAATTATTTTATTGCGTTAAAAATAATTGTATTGTGATGTAATTCAGATCTGTAATGTTCTGTGATTGATGAATGGTTGATTTGTGGTTTGTGGTTGTATTGTTGTGCATGATATGCTAGATCGACATTGAATTTAATATATGGGTGAATTTTATTTGTAATTAGAAAATAAATCTAAATTTAGAATTAAATCATATTTTATTTAGATCTGTTTATTCTAGTTTATAGAAAAAAAATTTATTTTTATTATTCTGAGATGAACCATAGTATTTGATCGACAAAATAAAAACTTTACTTTTGTTTATTTGTTTACTTTGCAGCAGAAAATGAACAACAAATAAAACCTTACTTTTATTTGTTTACTTTGCAATAGAAATGGAACGACAAATAAAAACTCCTTTTTATTTGTTGATATTATGATGGAAATTGGACGGCAAATAAAATCTTATTTTTATTTGTTTATATAACAACAGAATTTGGTCAACGAATAAAATATTTTTATTTGTTTACTTTACAATAGAATTTAGCCAACGAATAAAACCTTATTTTATTTGTTTATTTTACAACAGGATTTGAATGACCAATAAAACATTATTTTTATTTGTTACCTACGATAGAATTTGAACAACAATGGATTTTCAATATTTGTTGAATTTAATTATATTGTCAATTCAATCCAATTTAAATAAAATATTATTTTGATCATTTTTAGTGAAAATTGTATATTAACAATAAAATGTCATTCTTAGTGTAAAATGTACATTAGATCAAAAATAACATTTTTGATTAGAAATATAAAAATAACATTTTTATTTGAAATATGTTATGCAAATCAAAAGGACATTTTTGATTAGAAGTTTATTATGTAAATAAAAAGAAAACATTTTGTCAAAATTATAATTATTGTAATAAAAATAACATCTTTGTCAAAACATGATCATGGAGATAAAATGAACATTTTTATGCCTTGAATAGAATTAAATAAAAATTCACATTTTGTTTACATTAAAAAAAAAATACAAATAAATATAGAGATTAAAAGTTCACTTTTCATTTGCATCTCACAATGCAAATATTCTTTGAAAATGGAAATTGTTCTTTATTTGCATTTTTAATGCAAATATACTTTGAAATAAAAACTGTTCTTTTATTTGCATTCAAAAATGCAAACACATATTGGAAATTAAGTTCTGTTCTTTTATTTGCATTCACAAATGCGAATATACATATTGAAAGTAAAGTTGTTCTTTTATTTGCACTACTCGATGCAAATATTCTTTGATAATAAAATTTGTCCTTTTATTTGCATTTACTAATGCAAACATATGTTTAAAATAAAATTTTATTCTTTTATTTGCATTTACCAATGCAAATATACATTGGAAATAGAATTTATTCTTTTATTCGTATTCACCAATGCGAAAATATTTTGAAATCAAAATTTATTCTTTTATTTGCATTTCCAAATGCAAATATATTTTGAAATTGAAGTTTATTCTGTTATTTACATTTACATATGTAAATATACATTGAAATTAAAGTTTATTCTTTTATTTACATTCACATATGTAAATATGCTATGAAAATAAGATTTGTTCTTTTATTTGCATTTTCAATGCAAATATATATTGGAAAATAAAATTGTTCTTTTATTTGCATCCTCTAATGCAAATATATATTGGAATATACCAACGTCCTTTTAATTGTCATTAGAGTATACAAGAAAATGTACGTAGATTAAATTTGCCGTCTAGTTGTGTCAAAATTTGATTACAATAAAAAAATTCATTTTTTTGTTTTACATTAAAACATGATTTTTGGCAAAATATACTTATTCAAATAATAACATTCATTTTGTTACTTTAAACGAATGGATTGAAAATGTTTATTATTTTTGTAAAAGAATGAATAACTAGACAATCGCATTTTTATCATTAAAGTAGAATAGACAAAAACACTCATTTTGTCTAAATTAAAAGAATAAAACAAAATATAGCATTGTCATGTTTATTAGATTTGAAACTCAAATTATTCATTTTTGTAAATTCAGATTAGTTAAAAACCAATTATTCATTTTTGTTAATTTACATTAGTTAAAAATAATTATTCATTTTAGCCATTTTATACTAGTTAAACAAAATTTTACATTTTGTTAGGAATATTCATTTTTGCCAAATGAATTAGTTGTAGCAATTTATATATATATATATATATATATATGTTGACAAGATATACACATGTCAAGATAGGATAGTTAAAACAAATATTTATCATTTTGTCTCATTAGAATTGCCAAAATAAAATAACCATTTTCGTTTAGAGTTTAAATTAGCAAAATAAAAATTGTCGATAGGGACAAAGTTATTATGCTTATTCATTTATTGCAATAGAGATATTTTCTTGTCATCATTATATATATTGTGTATTACACTGCCATTCACAAGTTACCCGACTTGTGTATGTGATTGGGACGGTAATTTTCACACATCGCCCAAGTGCACAAATTAGTTTATCATTTGCTTGATTGGTTGAAAACCCCACATAGGTGTTGGGATGAAAATTTACATACACTAATCCCAATATTTAGTTGTATGTTGATCGTTAGATCGACAGCCTGTGATGAGCGTTATTATTTAATTTTAACGCTTACATAATGGAAATTACACTTTGGATGTAATGGATGACTTGATGATTATACTGTTATTGTCATATATATGATGTGTGTGAAATCCATATAATCCAAATTATATGGTAAATGTTTGAGTCGCATTTCGATTCAAGTGTTCTTTTAAATAAGACTATTTTTACATTAGAAATCCTTTTTATATAAAGTGCATATATTTTTTGTAATATATTTTTAATCAACTATATGTTAAACAAAGAATATTTGTAAAAGATAAAGATTTGCAAAATAAAGAATATTTTTATGATTATTTTAAAATATGTTTTTAAAGGGTTACTAGCATTTGCAATTATATTTTGTGATATGAAATAAATTGAGATGTGAAGTGGATTTACCGTGGACGATGTTTTAAACGACATTTGTCCTTTAATCCAATTTACATGGAAATTATTATTTGGAACTTATGAATCTATTTTATAGATTTAAAAAGACATTTTCTATAAATCAAGTTTTTCAACTAATATATTAAATTGGAATTTAGTGGAAATTCGATTGGTAATAATCGAAATGGGCTTCTGTAAAAGAAGACCGATATTATATATGGAATTTGAGAGGCTTTGCCGTTATTCCATTTATATGATTAGTCTGATACAGAAATCTATATCGATTATGTATTGATTGGATTTCTGTGGAATTCCATATTTTTAGAAATTGATTTTTAGATTTTATTTTAAATATTTATCTTTGATAAAATTAATGAGAATCTTCTAAAACGAATATCTTATTAAAAGAATATTCTGAGTTGGGATGTGACGAAATGTGTAATTTTCCAATATTTGATTTTTAATCCTAAAATACGTGAGTTATTCAGAAAGACCGGGTTTAACCCATTCTGAATAATCGTCACGACGATCAAGAGTCGAAGACGGTGATTGAAGACCGAAGGTTTTCACATCGTTGGGATGATGATGACTGGTATCTTGAATTGGGATTGGCCTTACAAGGCAAGGTATTTGGTAATGATCGTCCAAACGCATTTGGAGATCGACGGACACGATGTTTCGCTCAGACCCAGAGCGGACTTGTAAATGGATTGTGTGTCTGACATTGTATTCCTTTCTACTGTATTTGTTGAATGCTACCAATTATATATTTCTGTTGGTGGTGAAGAATTTATTCTTTAATTATCACCCTTCTCTAAGACATATGAGCTTAAAGGTTATATATATTGGTATATGATCAATAATATGGTATGGCCTGACAATGTGGCATGCTAAGATGCAAATGATCAAGGCTTTGTTGAAAAGCAGGCTTTGTGGCTGATGATCAAAGCATAGCCTATTATGGCATAGCTTTGTGTATATCGTGACTTCGCTAGCCTCACACCCCGGTATGAGTCAAAAACGGGATTATGACTGCAGGGAGTGCACACGTTTCTTTCTAGCTAGAGTGGTGTCAGTGACCTACCAGCCCTGACATTTTACTTATGTGGATGATGGATTTTGAGGCCCCTCGGATTTTTATAAGCCAATAGTGGTCATATTATAGGTTCAAAGGAACCGGGAAGCGTGTGTTCAGGCATAATTAATCCACTGCCGATAGGCGGGGACCGGCCCTGAAGATCCAAGGGTTCACTGCGGGGGATCCTGAGGCATTTTCTAGAGTGTCTCGAATCGGAGAGGATCTTGCCCCTAGCCTCGACTCATGATGGAAACCCAATTCCCAATACGCCCTTGCGGTTTTGATTGTAGAACTAGTACGGCGACATAGTATATGGTACCTATGCCGTCTAGGATTGATATTATATTTGAATGTTTTAAATATATATATACACACTAATAATAATATCGTTTTTACGTATCAAGCATCTTTTGACCATTATAAGGTAAAACCTTATCCTCTGGTGTGTGTTGCATTGTATGATGGGACCTGGGTCTTATAATGGTTTCATTTAAAAAAAACATTGCGTGGTTTAATGATTTACTTTAATTATGCACTGGCAATCAAATGGAGTAAACCCGTTCCGCGTTAGCGGCGTGGTCCTGTGATTAGCCTACTTATTAGATAAGTTAAGTTAAGTATAGAATTCTCACACCAGTCCCACGACTGACCTGTAGTTTGTTTCACTTTGCAACCTCGGGTAACCTCTTTCCACACGGGCAGTCGAGTAGCTTTTTGCAGATATAGTTAAGCAGGATCCTGGATTGAAGTCTGAAGCCGGGTCTAGAATATTGATGGCCTTCCGCTGAGGTTAGTTCGGCTGCAATGTATTTAATTTATTGTAAATGTATCTTCCGCTGTATTACTTATTGATGTACTCTGATATATTCTGTACTCTGATGTAACATTTATTATTGATGTTATAAAGTCTGTATTTTTGTTCTGATGTGTTGTATGCCCAAAGTTAACGTACGCGGGTTTTGAACGGTTTTAATCGATCTTGGGATCGATTGGGGTCGGGCGAAATCCATGGTCGTTACATTTATTTAGGAATAATGTGTGTCACATTTAATTATCATTTATTTGGCAATAATGTGTGTCACATTTAATTGTCATTTATCTAGGAATAATATGTGTCACATTTAATTATCATTTTTTAGGAATAATGTGTGTCACATTTAATTGTCATTTATTAGGAATAATGTTGTATTACACTTAATTGTCATTCATTTAGGAAGAATGGGTATCACATTTAATTGTCATTTATTTAGCAATAATGTGTGTCACATTTAATAGTCATATATTTATGAATAATGTGTTTCACATTTAATTGTCATTTATTTAGGAATAATGCGTGTCATATCTAATTGTCATTTATTAGGAATAATGTTGTATCACACTTAATTGTCATTTATTTAGGAACAATGTGTGTCACATTTAATTGTCATTTATTTAGCAATAATGTGTGTCACATTTAATTATCATTTATTTAGGAATAATGTGTGCCACATTTAATTGTTATTTATTCAGGAATAATGTGTGTCACATTTAATTGTCATTTATTCAGGAATAATGTGTGTCACATTTAATTGTCATTTAATTAGCAATAATGTGTGTCACATTTAATTGTCATTTATTTTGCAATAATGTGTGTCACATTTAATTGTCATTTATATAGGAATAATGTGTGCCACATTTATTTGTCATTTATTTAGTGATAATGTGTGTTTTATTTAATTGTCATTTATATAGGAATAATGTGTGCCACATTTAATTTCATTTATTTAGCAATAATGTGTGTCACATTTAATTGTCATTTATTTAGGAATAATGTGTGTCACATTTAATTGTCATTTATTTAGGAATAATGTGTGTCACATTTAATTGTCATTTATTTAGGAATAATATGTGTCACATTTAATTGTCATTTATTTGGCAATAATGTGTGCCACATTTAATTGTCATTTATTTAGGAATAATGTGTGTCACATTTAATTGTCATTTATTTAGGAATAATGTGAGTCACATTTAATTGCCATTTATTTATCAATAATGTGTGTCACATTTAATTGCCATTTATTTATCAATAATGTGTGTCACATTTAATTGTAATTTATTTAGCAATAATGTGTTTCACATTTAATTATCATTTATTTAGGAATAATGTGTGTCAAATATAATTGTCATTTATTTAGGAATAATGTTGTATCACATTTAATTGTCATTTATTCAGGAATAATGTATGTCACATTTAATTGTCATTTATTTAGGAATAATGTGTGCCACATTTAATTGTCATTTATGTAGGAATAATGTGTGTCACATTTAATTGTCATTTATTCAGGAATAATGTGTGTCACAATTAATTGTCATTTATTTAGGAATAATGTGTGTCACATTTAATTGTCATTTAGTTAGGAATAATGTGTGTCAAATTTAATTGTCATTTATTTAGCAATAATGTGCGTCACATTTAATTGTCATATATTTAGGAGTAATGTTTTTCACATTTAATTGTCATTTATTTAGGAATAATGCGTGTCACATTTAATTGTCATTTATTTAGCGATAATGTATGTCACATTTAACTGTCATTTATTTAGGAATAATGTGTGCCACAATTAATTGTCATTTATTTAGCAATAATGTGTGTTATATTTAATTATCATTTATTTAGGAATAATCTGTGCCACATTTAGTTGTCATTTATTTAGGAATAATGTGTGTCACATTTAATTGCCATTTATTTAGCAATAATGTGTGTCACATTTAATTGTCATATATTTAGGAATAATGTGTTTCACAATTAATTGTCATTTATTTTGGAATAATGTGTGTCACATTTAATTGTCATTTATTTATCAATAATGTGCATCACATTTAATTGTCATTTATGTAGGAATAATGCGTGTCACATTTAATTGTCATTTATTCAGGAACAATGTGTGTCACATTTAATTGTCATTTATTTAGCAATAATGTGCGTCACATTTAATTGTCATATATTTAGGAATAATGTTTTTCACATTTAATTGTCATTTATTTAGGAATAATGTGTGTCACATTTAATTGTCACTTATTTTGCGATAATGTATGTCACATTTAATTGTCATTTATTTAGGAATAATGTGTGCCACAACTAATTGTCATTTATTTAGCAATAATGTGTGTTATATTTAATTGTCATTTATTTAGGAATAATGTGTACCACATTTAGTTGTCATTTATTTAGGAATAATGTGTGTCACATTTAATTGTCATTTATTTAGCAATAATGTGTGTCACATTTAATTGTGATATATCTGGTAATAATGTGTTTCACATTTAATTGTTATTTATTTAGGAATAATGTGTGTCACATTTAATTAGCATTTATTTATCAATAATTTGCGTCACATTTAATTGTCATTTATGTAGGAATAATATGTGTCACATTTAATTGTCATTTATTCAGGAATAATGTGTGTCACATTTAATTGTCATTTATTTAGCAATAAAGTGCGTCACATTTAATTGTCATATATTTAGGAATAATGTTTTTCACATTTAATTGTCATTTATTTAGGAATAATGTGTGTCACATTTAATTGTCATTTATTTATCAATAATGTGCATCACATTTAATTGTCATTTATGTAGGAATAATGTGTGTCACATTTAATTGTCATTTAACAATGTGTGTCACATTTAATTGTCATTTATTTAGCAATAATGTGCGTCACATTTAATTGTCATATATTTAGGAATAATGTTTTTCACATTTAATTGTCATTTATTTAGAAATAATGTGTGTCACATTTAATTGTCACTTATTTTGCGATAATGTATGTCACATTTAATTGTCATTTATTTAGGAATAATGTGTGCCACAATTAATTGTCATTTATTTAGCAATAATGTGTGTTATATTTAAATGTCATTTATTTAGGAATAATGTGTACCACATTTAGTTGTCATTTATTTAGGAATAATGTGTGTCACATTTAATTGTCATTTATTTAGCAATAATGTGTGTCACATTTAATTGTGATATATCTGGTAATAATGTGTTTCACATTTAATTGTTATTTATTAAGGAATAATGTGTGTCACATTTAATTGGCATTTATTTATCAATAATTTGCATCACATTTAATTGTCATTTATGTAGGAATAATATGTGTCACATTTAATTGTCATTTATTCAGGAATAATGTGTGTCATATTTAATTGTCATTTATTTTGCAATAAAGTGCGTCACATTTAATTGTCATATATTTAGGAATAATGTGTTTCACATTTAATTGTCATTTATTTAGGAATAATGTGTGTCACATTTAATTGTCATTTATTTATCAATAATGTGCATCACATTTAATTGTCATTTATGTAGGAATAATGTGTGTCACATTTAATTGTTATTTAACAATGTGTGTCACATTTAATTGTCATTTATTTAGCAACAATGTGCGTCACATTTAATTGTCATATATTTAGGAATAATGTTTTTCACATTTAATTGTCATTTATTTAGGAATAATGTGTGTCACATTTAATTGTCACTTATTTTGCGATAATGTATGTCACATTTAATTGTCATTTATTTAGGAATAATGTGTGCCACAATTAATTGTCATTTATTTGGCAATAATGTGTGTTATATTTAATTGTCATTTATTTAGGAATAATGTGTACCACATTTAGCTGTCATTTATTTAGGAATAATGTGTGTCACATTTAATTGTCATTTATTTAGCAATAATGTGTGTCACATTTAATTGTGATATATCTGGTAATAATGTGTTTCACATTTAATTGTCATTTATTTAGGAATAATGTGTTTCACATTTAATTGTCATTTATTTATCAATAATTTGCGTCACATTTAATTGCCATTTATGTAGGAATAATATGTGTCACATTTAATTGTCATTTATTCAGGAATAATGTGTGTCACATTTAATTGTCATTTATTTAGCAATAATGTGCGTCACATTTAATTGTCATATATTTAGGAATAATGTTTTTCACATTTAATAGTCATTTATTTAGGAATAATGTGTGTCACATTTAATTGTCATTTATTTAGCGATAATGTATGTCACATTTAATTGTCATTTTTTTAGGAATAATGTGTGCCACAATTAATTGTCATTTATTTAGCAATAATGTGTGTTATATTTAATTGTCATTTATTTAGGAATAATGTGTGCCACATTTAATTTTCATTTATTTAGAAATAATGTGTGTCACATTTAATTGTCATTTATTTAGCAATAATGTGTGTCACATTTAATTGTCATATATTTAGGAATAATGTGTTTCACATTTAATTATCATTTATTTAGGAATAATGTGTGTCACATTTAATTGTAATTTATTTAGCGATAATGTATGTCTCATTTGATTTTCATTTATTTAGGAATAATGTAAGCCACAATTAATTGTCATTTATTTAGCAATAATGTGTGTTATATTTAATTGTCATTTATTTAGGAATAATGTGTGCCACATTTAGTTGTCATTTATTTAGGAATAATGTGTGTCACATTTAATTGTCATTTATTTAGCAATAATGTGTGTCACATTTAATTGTCATATATTTAGGAATAATGTGTTTCACATTTAATTGTCATTTATTTAGGAATAATGTGCGTCACATTTAATTGTCATTTCTTAATCGATAATGTGCGTCACATTTAATTATCATTTATGTAGGAATAATGTGTGTCACATTTAATTGTCATTTATTCAGGAATAATGTGTGTCACATTTAATTGTCATTTATTTAGGAGTAATGTGTGTCACATTTAATTGTCATTTATTTAGGAATAATGTGTGTCACATTTAATTGTCATTTATTTAGCAATAATGTGTGTCACATTTAATTGTCATTTATATAGGAATAATGTGTGCCACATTTAATTGTCATTTATTTAGCAATAATGTGTGTTTTATTTAATTGTCATTTATATAGGAATAATGTGTGCCACATTTAATTGTCATTTATTTCGCAATTATGTGTGTGACATTTAATTATCATTTATTTGGGAATAATGTGTGTCACATTTAATTGTTATTTATTTAGGAGTAATGTGTGACACATTCAATTGTCATTTATTTAGGAATAATGTGTGTCACATTTAATTGTCATTTATTTGGCAATAATGTGTGTCACATTTAATTGTCATTTATCTAGGAATAATATGTGTCACATTTAATTATCATTTTTTAGGAATAATGTGTGTCACATTTAATTTTCATTTATTAGGAGTAATGTTGTATTACACTTAATTGTCATTCATTTAGGAATAATGTGTATCACATTTAATTGTCATTTATTTAGCAATAATGTGTGTCACATTTAATTGTCATATATTTAGGAATAATGTGTTTCACATTTAATTGTCATTTATTTAGGAATAATGTGTGTCATATTTAATTGTCATTTATTAGGAATTATGTTGTATCACACTTAATTGTCATTTATTTAGGAACAATGTGTGTCACATTTAATTGTCATTTATTTAGCAATAATGTGTGTCACATTTAATTATCATTTATTTAGGAATAATGTGTGTCACATTTAATTGTCATCTATTTAGGAATAATGTTGTATCACACTTAATTGTCATTTATTTAGGAATATTGTGTGTCACATTTAATTGTCATTTATTTAGGAATAATGTTTGTCACATTTAATTGTCATTTATTTAGGAATAATGTATGTCACATTTAATTGTCATTTATTTGGCAATAATGTGTGCCACAATTAATTGTCATTTATTTAGGAATAATGTGCGTCACATTTAATTGTCATTTATTTAGGAATAATGTGTCACATTTAATTGTCATTTATTTATCAATAATGTGTGTAAAAACCCGCAAATCCACCCTTTGAATCGACCATAAACCACACAGGTCTGACCCAAAAAGTGAAAATCTACGAATACTTTAACTTTGGGCATACAACATATTAAAACAACAACAGAAGACTTTTATAACACTATAATAAATCTTACATCAGAGTACCGAATATACATATCAGAGTACATTGGAATATAATTACAGCGGAAGATAAATACAAAAATATAATATACTGCAACGGAAGAACATAGCGGAAGGCTCTCTATCTCTGGACACAGCTTTAAGCTTCAACCCAGAATCTTGTTTAATATATCTGCAAAAATAGCTACTCGACTGCCCGTGTGGAAAATATGGGCACCCGAGTTTGCCAGTGGACAAACTACAGGTCAGTCATGGGACTGGTGTGAGAATTCTACTTAACCTATATAATATAATAAGGCTAATCACAGGACCACGCCACTTTCGCGGAACGGGTTTTCTCCTATGGATTGCCAGTGCATGACTAAAGTAAATCGTCAAAATAACGCAATGCTTTTTAGAAAAATGAAACCATTATAAGACCCAAGTCCCATCACACAATGCAACGCAAACCGGAGGATAGGGTTTTACCTTATAATGATCAAAAGATGCTTGATACGATAAACACGGTATTATATAATAATAGTGTGCAACCAATTTGAAATACATCAAAGTAAATGTATTAATCCTAGACGGCATGAGTGCCCCATCCCACTATGTCGCCATATATAGGTATACAATCAAAACCGCGTGATGTCGTATTGGAAAATTGGGTTTCCATCTGAGTCAAGGCTAGGGAGGAGATCCTTACCGATTCGAGACACTCTAGGAATGCCCCAGGATTGGTACTCTGTCCAACCCTTGGATCCTGCAGGGCCGGTCCATACGTTAACGCTTAATGGATTGGCAATTCCTGAACACATGCTTCCCGGTCCTTTTGGACCTATAATACGGCCAGTGGCGACCGCATAAACCGAGGCCTCGAGAAATCCAACAACCACAATGAATAAATGCCAGCGCTGGTAGGTCCCTGGCACCACTCTAGCTAGAGAGAAACATGTGCACTCCCTGCATTACCTTCTCCCGTTTTAGACTCTACCGGGCTGTGAGGCTCGCGAAGTCACGTTACACAAAGCTATGCCTAAATAGACTATGCTTTGATCATCCCACAAGGCTCTGCTTTGCAACAATAAGCCTTGTTCAAGTGCAACTTGGCATACCACATCAACAACTCATATCATGCGATCGGTAATTATTTAACATACAAAAGGGTGTTAAGCAAGAGAATAAATCCTCCGCCACCATGCATTTATATATTAAATAAAAACCAATTTAATTACATGAAATAAATTTCAATGTCAGACATGCTATCCATTTACAAGTCCGTTCTGGGTCTGAACGAAACAACGTATCCGTCGATCTCCCGTACGTCTGGAAGATCATCACTTTTTACCTTGCCTTGGGGGATCAGTCCCAATTCAAGATATCAGTCACCATCAACCAAACGATGTGAAGCTCTCCGGTCTTCAGTCACCGTCTTCATCTTCGACTCTTAATCGTCGTGATGATTATTCAGAATGGGTTAGACCCGGTCTTTCTGAATAACTCGCGTATTTGTAATTAAAACCAACCATACGCCACATTCCAACTTTGAACATTCTTTTTTTTTAAATAAAAATATTGTTTATATTAAAAGATTCTCATTAATTTTATCAAAGATAAAATAAATTACATTTTTATCTTTCTAAAAAGATTTATTAATATTCCAATTTTGTTTTTTAATACAAAGATCATTATTACAAGATTATTAATTTTAATAAGCCAATCTTGTCTTAAATTGGGTTAAAGAACTAGTGTCATTTAAAACACAGTTCACGATAAACCCAAAACCAATTTTCAAAATACGGAATTTCTATAGAAATCAAATCAACAAATAATCGTTATAAATTTCTGTATCTTTTAAATTTATAAAATAGATTTACAAATTTCATATAGTAATTTCAGTGTAAATTGGATTAAAGGATAAATGTTATTTAAAACATCGTCCACTACAAATCCAATCTACATATCAATCACCAAACATAAATGTTAAGATCTAATGATCTTAAATAAAAGATTTATCCTAAAAATATTTAAAATAATCAATAAAATATTATTTATGTAAAATATTCTTTATAATACAAAATCTTTTATTTTACAAAAATTCTTTTATTATGTAAACATTCTTTATTTAAAAAGAAATTCTACATTGGAATGCGACTCAACCATGCACCATATAATTTGGGTCATATGGGTTTCATACATTTCATGTATAGGGTAATAACAGGAAATGATTCTCAATCCATCCATTAACAACCAGAGTGACGATTTCAACTGTGTGAGCATTAAAATGAAACAGTAACGCTCATCGCAGCCTGTCGATCAATCGATAAACATATAATTAAACATTGGGATTTGTGTCAGTCAAGTATCGTCCTAATACCCGTGTGGGGTTTTCAGCCAACAACAATTCATATAAATAAATAAATAATTGGTTAATAGGTTTAACCAATTTCAATTTCACTACACATGTCACTTATATCGAGTAAGGATGTATTTTACTCGTATGATCTCACTATATATTCCTAAAGTTACATAAAGGGCAATTTATTTATATAGCTTTATTGTGGATGACAAATGGGATATAATTTCCATTATTCTTTATTTGTATGAAGTTTCTTAACAATACTTTTCAGTGTATATTTTGACCAACAATACAATTGTATATTAGAATATAAATTCTAATGCAAGTTTGCAAATAAAAATTGGATTTTATATTTGCGTATAAATTCTACTGTATATTATGCAAATAAAAGTAATCCTTATATTTGCACATAAATTCTGTTTCCTACAAAGATGAGTGAAAGTGATATACTCATTTTGTTAACAATTCTATTTCAACAAATACAATATAAATAAAAGTGTGTTTCTAATCTTGTACTTTTATCTGTACATAAAACACAAATAAAAATGTCTCTCATGTATTTGTCTTTTTTATTTTATTTGACAAGACAATGTAAAAAAAATGTTCTTTTATATCTTGTACTTTTATTTAACAAAACGATGGTAAATAAAATGTCTTTTTAACTCTTTTACTTTTATTTAACAAAACAATGACAAATAAAAGTATAATTTTCTTTCTATGCTTTATTTGCATCTAAAAATGCAAATAAGAAATATAACTCTCTTTTTACTTTTTCTCTACAATAGAAAATGTAAATAAAATGGTTCACACAATTTTGTTCTTTTTCATTACAATAGGAAATGTAAATAAAAGGATTCTCATTATTTTGTTCTTTTTCATTTACAATAGAAAATGTAAATAAAAGGATTCTCATTATTTTTTTCTTTTTCATTTACAATAGAAAATGTAAATAAAAGGATTCACATTATTTTGTTCTTTTTCATTTACAATTAGGGAATGTAAATATGTGTATTTCTAAATTCCATTCTTCTTATTTACATAAGAAAATGTAAATAATTGTAATTTCAAATTCCATTCTTTTTACTTACATAAGAAAATGTAAATAATATATTTCTCTAAATTTTATTCTTTTTATTTACATAAGAGAATGTAAATAATTGCATTGTATATGCGATGCGAATTTCATGTCTTTTAATTACATAAGAATGTAATTTTCCATATCATGCGAATTCTCAAATTTCTAGTTACATATAAAAGTGTAATTCTTAATTTACAATGCAAATCCTCATTTCTAATTACATAAAATGTAACTTTTTAATTCACGATGCAAATTCTCTTATCTCATTACATAAAAATGTAATTTTTAATTTATTCATTAATCTTACTTCTTTGTTACATTATAAAAAATGTAATTTTACATTATAAATTCATGTCCCAATTACATAAAGAAATGTAATTTTCATAATACAATACAAATTCATATTTTACTTTCATTGAAAAATATAATTTTTATCATACCGTTATAACTCATATATAAATTACATAGAAAAATGTCATTTTTATTTTATCGTTCTAATTCACATCTAAATTACATAGAAAAATGTAATCTTTATTATGCGATGGGAATTCATATTTTAATTAAATAGAAAAATGTAATTCCTATCATACGACATAAATTCATATTTAAATTACATCTAAAAATGTAGTTTTTATCCTACAGTGCAAATTCACATTTTAATTACATTTAAAATATGTAATTTTCATTCTACCGTTATTTTTCATCTCTAAATTACATTGAAAAATGTAATTTTAATCATGCAATGTAAATTTACAATTTTATATCATAGAAAAAAAATGCAATTTTTGTCATACGGTGCAAATTCATATATAAATTACATATAAAAATGTAACCTTTGTTATGCAAAGTAAATTCACCTTTTTAATTACGTATAAAAATGTAATTTTATTCATACGGTGGAAATTCATTCATAAATAACATACAAAAAATGTAATTTATTTCATACGGTGTGAATTCATTCATAAATACATATAAAAATGTTATTTATTTCATACGATGAAAAATCATTCATAAATAACATATAAAAAAGTTATTTATTTCCTGCGATGAAAATTCATTCATAACATATAAAAATATGTTTCATTCCATACAATGTAAAAACATCTTCTTTTTTTATGTACAATGCAAAAATATCATCTTTTATATTTATAATATATTAGCTTTACTATTTTACGATGTAAAAATATGATCTTTTCTATTTTACAATGTAAAAATATTAACCTTTCTATTTTACAAAGTAAAAATATCACTTTACTATTTTACAATGTGAAAATATTATCTTTTCTATTTTACAAAGTAAAAATATCAACTTTACTATATAAAAATATACATGTTCATTTCATACTTTTTAATGCGAACAAAAAAAGTGATTTTTGTATGCATAATTCATTTCAAATAAAAATGTTAATTTTCTTTAATGTAGCATCTTACAAAGAAAATGTTGATTCTCTTTTAATATAACATTTTACAAAGAAAATGTTGATTTTCTTTTAATTCCGTACCTTTAATGTAAATAACATTACACAAATATATATATATATATATATATATTTTATGAAAAACTAGTTCATCAAAAGGGCATAAAAATGTTTGTTCTATTTTTTTTTTTGAAATCTAGTTCAACAAATATAACAACAATGTTTTTTTTTTAATTATTTTGTTGCAAATTCTGTTTTAACAAATTGACCGAAATTCTGTGTTTTACAAGAGTTGAAAATTCTAATTCAACAAATTTACAAAATTTGTTGTCTTATACATTTGATCTTCTATATGAACAAAATTTATATATATATATATATATATATATATATATATATATATATATACTAAATAAAATATGTTTTGATCTCATTTTAGATCCAATTCTCCAACCGCAAATAAGATATATATAATTCCAAGCGGATTTGCAAATCATGTACAACAATCATTCAACAAGCAACAATTATCACTCCAAACAACACCCAACATTTCAGGTCAGAATTAAATGATCAAACAATTATTTTTAATGCTAGAAAATAATTTATAATTAATTAAACAAATAAAATTAGAATCCTGACCTTGAATTTTTGGCCAAAATTTTACTGTCTCCATTTCAGCTGCGGTCTGCGCCATCGCGAAGCTCTTAATTTTGTGATTCCAACGCAATTTACGGTTTGTCAATCGGCTCTCGTATGAAGAAGTTATGGATTTTTAAAGATCGGACAAATTAAATAATTAAATAATAAAATAATATAAAAAAAAGAGACGCAACCTTTCTTCCTCGTCGTAACACGCACGGTCGAACTCATGAAGCCGCCCTCTCCAATTTCTGGCCGCACCCCCCCACGGACCACCATTCACCGATCAGACACCACCACACGAACCGCCATGCCGAGAGCCATCTACACCACCAACCCCTTGAAGTTCGGCCTCCAATCTCACCCCGAAAACTCCAAAAACCGCAAACTCTTCTCGGACGAAATTCGCAAAATCCGTGAATCAAAATCCGATCTTAACCGTATAGATTTGTAGCTCTCTGAATTCTCTTCAATTTGGTAGGTCATACGTCAATTTTCGACGAACGGATTGAGAGATCTTAGCATTTGAAGTTGGAGCAATTCTGGCCATCGAATCCTGGGCGGCATCTGGCCATTAGAGAATTAGGGTTTCGGATTTTTTATATTATTTTAATGTTTAATTCCGAATTTCGTGAAATAAAGTGGATTTTCGGACTTTCTCGGATTTGGGCTTGCTTACTGTCGATCTTAACGTTTTGAGGCCTTCTGAACGCGATGGGCTATTTCCCAAGGTCCAAATCCGAAATATAAAGCAGTTTTTTTTTTCGGTTTTACTTGAAAATACAATATTAAATTAATTATTTAATTTCTACCGTACATTTAAATATGCCGGGGCACATACGACCTCTAAAAATTCTAAAAAAAAATATTTTTAGCTTTCTTATGACGATACGGTTCTAACGAGACTAATTTCATCGAATTCTGAGACTATTTGAAAAATGGCCTTTTTCAAGTCGTTTAAAATTTACTATAAATTGACAAAACAGAAATCTTTTTGCCACGGCCACAAATTAATTCTAAAAATTCTGAAAAATTAAACTTAACAATATTTTGACATTCCGGATCCAACAAAAGTGGTTTCGTCGAAAATAGAGGTCGTTTAAAAAATGACTATTTTTAAGGCCAATATATTTAATATTAAAAATATATTTTTAAACAAATAATTCCCGAAACTCAAAATATATAAGTGTTTACTGTTTTTCAATGTAGAAACATCATTCTGAACTCAATGGAAGTGGTTTCGAGTTCAAATTCCTTCGTATGCAAAAAGTAGCATTTTGGCCCTTATAAATTTCATAGCGACCTTTCTAAATATTGAATTGGCCATAACTTTTGATTTCCGCTATGAAATTTCAATTTTTCGGATTCGTTGGAAAGATATTTTTAAATAGATTCTAATATTTTTGGTTTCACTAAAATCCGTTAAATTTTGCATCCTGTACGGTCAGTCAAAGTTCAAGTTTGACTTTTCAAACTACCGCGTTATTTCTAACTCTTTTGTTAGTTAAAATTAAATTTTTCATTCTATCTTCGATTTGAATCAAATTTGTGATCATTATTATTTAAAATAGATTATTTAAATATCAAAACTCATTAAAATCACTTAAAATAAATATTTAAATTGGCCGCACAAATCAGGGTTGTTACAATCGCCCCCACTTAAAAACTTTTCGTCCTCGAAAAGGAACGTAGCTAAAAATTGTAAAATTAACTATCTTGATTTTAAATTTTAATGGTTGGTTATCTTTTCAAAATATACATAACTTTATATATATAAAAATCATATTTCACAAAATATATTATAAATATCAAAAATACGTTAATTATAATTTCGTAACTCTTAACTCGTTCTAGGGCATTACTAACCCCATCTCTAACGAGTTTACTCATTCTAGGATACTGCTGATCCTATCTCTAATGAGTATTCTTATTGGACGTTACTAATCCAATCTCTGATGAGTCTTTTGTTCAGTTCTAACAAGTTGTACCCCAAAGATTTGAGCTAACCAGAGCTCTGATACCAACTGTAAAGACCCGCAAATTCCCACCCTTTGAATCGACCATAAACCACACAGGTCTGACCCAAAAAGTGAAAATCTACGAATACTTTAACTTTGGGCATACAACATATTAAAACAACAACAGAAGACTTTTATAACACTATAATAAATGTTACATCGAAGTACCGAATATACATATCAGAGTACAATGGAATATAATTACAGCCGAAGATAAATACAAAAATATAATATACTGCAACGGAAGAACATAGCGGAAGACTCTCTATCTCTGGACACAGCTTTAAGCTTCAACCCAGAATCCTGTTTAATTTATCTGCAAAAATAGCTACTCGACTGCCCGTGTGGAAAATATGGGCATCCGAGTTTGCCAGTGGAAAAACTACAGGTCAGTCATGGGACTGGTGTGAGAATTCTACTTAACCTATATAATATAATAAGGCTAATCACAGGACCACGCCACTTTCGCGGAACGGGTTTTCTCCTATGGATTGCCAGTGCATGACTAAAGTAAATCGTCAAAATAACGCAATGCTTTTTAGAAAAATGAAACCATTATAAGACCCAAGTCCCATCACACAATGCAACGCAAACCGGAGGATAGGGTTTTACCTTATAATGATCAAAAGATGCTTGATACGATAAACACGGTATTATATAATAATAGTGTGCAACCAATTTGAAATACATCAAAGTAAATGTATTAATCCTAGATGGCATGAGTGCCCCATCCCACTATGTCGCCATATATAGGTATACAATCAAAACCGCGTGATGTCGTATTGGAAAATTGGGTTTCCATCTGAGTCAAGGCTAGGGAGGAGATCCTTACCGATTCGAGACACTCTAGCAATGCCCCAGGATTGGTACTCTGTCCAACCCTTGGATCCTGCAGGGCCGGTCCATACGTTAACGCTTAATGGATTGGCAATTCCTGAACACACGCTTCCCGGTCCTTTTGGACCTATAATACGGCCAGTGGCGACCGCATAAACCGAGGCCTCGAGAAATCCAACAACCACAATGAATAAATGCCAGCGCTGGTAGGTCCCTGGCACCACTCTAGCTAGAGAGAAACGTGTTCACTCCCTGCGTTCCCTTCTCCCGTTTTAGACTCTACCGGGCTGTGAGGCTCGCGAAGTCACGTTACACAAAGCTATGCCTAAATAGACCATGCTTTGATCATCCCACAAGGCTCTGCTTTGCAACAATAAGCCTTGTTCAAGTGCAACTTGGCATACCACATCAACAACTCATATCATGCGATCGGTAATTATTTAACATACAAAAGGGTGTTAAGCAAGAGAATAAATCCTCCGCCACCATGCATTTATATATTAAATAAAAACCAATTTAATTGCATGAAATAAATTTCAATGTCATACATGCTATCCATTTACAAGTCCGTTCTGGGTCTGAACGAAACAACGTATCCGTCGATCTCCCGTACGTCTGGAAGATCATCACTTTTTACCTTGCCTTGGAGGATCAGTCCCAATTCAAGATATCAGTCACCATCAACCAAACGATGTGAAGCTCTCCGGTCTTCAGTCACCGTCTTCATCTTCGACTCTTAATCGTCGTGATGATTATTCAGAATGGGTTAGACCCGGTCTTTCTGAATAACTGACGTATTTGTAATTAAAACCAACCATACGCCACATTCCAACTTTGAACATTCTTTTTTTTTAATAAAAATATTGTTTATATTAAAAGATTCTCATTAATTTTATCAAAGATAAAATAAATTACATTTTTAACTTTCTAAAAAGATTTATTAATATTCCAATTTTGATTTTTAATACAAAAATCATTATTACAAGATTATTAATTTTAATAAGCCAATCTTGTCTTAAATTGGGTTAAAGAACTAGTGTCATTTAAAACACAGTTCACGATAAACCCAAAACCAATTTTCAAAATATGGAACTTCTACAGAAATCAAATCAACAAATAATCGTTATAAATTTCTGTATCTTTTAAATTTATAAAATAGATTTACAAATTTCAAATAGTAATTTCAGTGTAAATTGGATTAAAGGATAAATGTTATTTAAAACATCGTCCACTACAAATCCAATCTACATATCAATCACCAAACATAAATGTTAAGATCTAATGATCTTAAATAAAAGATTTATCCTAAAAATATTTAAAATAATCAATAAAATATTATTTATGTAAAATATTCTTTATAATACAAAATCTTTTATTTTACAAAAATTCTTTTATTATGTAAACATTCTTTATTTAAAAAGAAATTCTGCATTGGAATGCGACTCAACCATGCACCATATAATTTGGGTCATATGGGTTTCATACATTTCATGTATAGGGTAATAACAGGAAATAATTCTCAATCCATCCATTAACAACCAGAGTGACGATTTCAACTGTGTGAGCATTAAAATGAAACAGTAACGCTCATCGCAGCCTGTCGATCAATCGATAAACATATAATTAAACATTGGGATTTGTGTCAGCCAAGTATCGTCCTAATACCCGTGTGGGGTTTTCAGCCAACAACAATTCATATAAATAAATAAATAAATAAATAATTGGTTAATAGGTTTAACCAATTTCAATTTCACTACACATGTCACTTATATCGAGTAAGGATGTATTTTACTCGTATGATCTCACTATATATTCCTAAAGTTACATAAAGGGAAATTTATTTATATAGCTTTATTGTGGATGACAAATGGGATATAATTTCCATTATTCTTTATTTGTATGAAGTTTCTTAACAATACTTTTCAGTGTATATTTTGACCAACAATACAATTGTATATTAGAATATAAATTCTAATGCAAGTTTGCAAATAAAAATTGGATTTTATATTTGCGTATAAATTCTACTGTATATTATGCAAATAAAAGTAATCCTTATATTTGCACATAAATTCTGTTTCCTACAAAGATGAGTGAAAGTGATATACTCATTTTGTTAACAATTCTATTTCAACAAATACAATGTAAATAAAAGTGTGTTTCTAATCTTGTACTTTTATCTGTACATAAAACACAAATAAAAATGTCTCTCATGTATTTGTCTTTTTTATTTTATTTGACAAGACAATGTAAAAAAAAATGTTCTTTTATATCTTGTACTTTTATTTAACAAAACGATGGTAAATAAAATGTCTTTTTAACTCTTTTACTTTTATTTAACAAAACAATGACAAATAAAAGTATAATTTTCTTTCTATGCTTTATTTGCATCTAAAAATGCAAATAAGAAATATAACTCTCTTTTTACTTTTTCTCTACAATAGAAAATGTAAATAAAATGGTTCACACAATTTTGTTCTTTTTCATTACAATAGGAAATGTAAATAAAAGGATTCTCATTATTTTGTTCTTTTTCATTTACAATAGAAAAGGTAAATAAAAGGATTCTCATTATTTTTTTCTTTTTCATTTACAATAGAAAATGTAAATAAAAGGATTCACATTATTTTGTTCTTTTTCATTTACAATTAGGGAATGTAAATATGTGTATTTCTAAATTCCATTCTTCTTATTTACATAAGAAAATGTAAATAATTGTAATTTCAAATTCCATTCTTTTTACTTACATAAGAAAATGTAAATAATATATTTCTCTAAATTTTATTCTTTTTATTTACATAAGAGAATGTAAATAATTGCATTGTATATGTGATGCGAATTTCACGTCTTTTAATTACATGTAACACCCCACCTCCGCCAGGGTGGCTCTTGCAAGCACTCTGACTTTGGAGGGGCGTTTGAACCGGGTAAACATGCATAATGATATATCAAGGCAGAACAAGAACATATGTATATATGTAAACAGAGTAAATAAGATAAGTAAAACAACGGAAGATTTCAAACTATTTCAAAACAAGTTTGGTACAACATAATGTCAACTTTCCAAATACACAAGTCTAGATAAAAACAACATCACTGAAAAACTGAAATACATAAGTACTATCCCCAAAATAAGTGATAACCATAGCTAGCTTCATGTCAAGACCGTACATGAGCTAAAATCCCACGAGCAAGCGATCAGAAATCCAAGCTAAGCTCCAATATTCCCACCCTGAGAACCTGGGGGGGGAGAAACGGAAGAAAAGAGACGAAAGGAAAACATGTCAGTCAAAAAGACTGAGTAAGCCCTACTACAATCAATGTAAACTGATAAAGTTAACTGGCATGAGAAGCTGGGATGAACATAAGGATAACAACATACTAGCATGATGATTAACTAACAAGGTAGACAAAGGTGTCATCGCATAATCAGGTTTAAGGTTTTTGCACCACAGGTGTACTAGCAAACTAACATGACTTGAATAAACAAGTATTGATCCCTTGGCCCAAGCTTTGGCCCAATAACATGAAGTGACCCTAATACGCGGTCCAACCAAACGGTCTAGTCGATCGGCTCCCTATAAGCCTAACTCGTCACGTGTTGGTGTCAATACGGCCCAAACATAATTGTAGTCAGACTGTGCAGGGTCTCCCGTCGGGAGTATCAAGCCCTAGGGTGTCAACCCCTGGACACCATAAACATAAGTGCACAGTCTCGATCTACTGGTACCCGTGCATGTTTTCCCCGGCTTCGGACTATGTGCACGACCATAGTCCTCCCGGAACTACACCAGCATACCCTTCTGCCGTCGTTTTTGGTCTCTTACCTCAAGTCCAGTAATTGTGCCCCCCACCCTAGCCTAGACCCTAGGGTCTTAATGATACGAACTTGGGATTACTGCTGGAGTGGACCCCCATTGCTAGGATTTTCTAGTGGGTTAAGTACGGTTTAACCCTTTTACTAATCATGGATTAACTTAGTTAAGTGTAACGATGAGTTCACGACTTAACCCTGATTAATCTACCAAGCCCAAATTGGTTAAGTATTAAGTGGACCATGACTTAACCCTAATCATGAGGCATTAATTAATTTAATGTGCCTTAACCTCTCACATTAGACCTTGTTGTGGTTACTAGTTAAGCCGGGCGGGTCCGGGTAGCTTTACACCACAACTTGGTCTAACCTCGGGTTCAAGGTACAACATGACCAACTTCTCACATTGGGTCCTATTGTTTGTAGCAACTAGTTAAGCCGGTCGGTTCCGGGTAGTTTTACGCTACAAACTCAACCCAACCTCGAGTTGGTCACACTTATATTTTCTAAGTGTCATGTCCATCATGTTTCCAAAACATGTTACAAGTTTTCAAGAATTTGGGTAGACCTAACTTAATAGGTAAATTCCCAATGGGTAGACCTAACTTAATAGGTAAATTCCCAATCTTATGTTTTTATGTCTTTTAAGTTTACCCAACCCAAACGCAATCCCATCGCTTACATATCGCAATAGCGCATAAAGGATAGAAAGAGGGAACTTGGCATAATCATGACATAAAGGTGTTGAAGCCACAAGTTTAACATGGTGGCATATGAAATGTACATATGTTCATTTACTTGGATATTACATTTTTAGGCCTCAAAAGCATGCATAAAACCAAACTTAGCATATAAGTGATACATGGTGATAAATGACATGTAGAGGTTGCCATAAGTTCGCATTTAGCCTCACATGCAAGTTATCATAAGGGATATGATAACTTACATGTTGCCAAAATGCAACCTTTAGCATAAAGCTTGAAGCTTTAAGCTCATAAGCCCAAGATAAGCTTGCATAACATGGTAACATGAACAAAATGATCAACCCAAACTTGCATAACATAACTTGATAAACTTGCATATCACAACATGGCAAACTTGCATAGCATAACATGGTAAACTTGCATATCATAACATGGCATACTTGCATAACATAACATGATAAACTTGCATATCATAACATGGCATACTTGCATAACATAACATGATAAACTTGCATATCATAACATGGCATACTTGCATAACATAACATGATAAACTTGCATATCATAACATGGCAAACTTGCATAGCATAAAACTTGCATATCATAACATGGCAAACTTGCATACATAACATGATAGACTTGCATAACACATCATAGTAAACTTGCATATCATAATGATCAAACACAACTTGCATCATTCATTAACTTTAGAGTTTAAATATGAAAGTAGAAAAGGGCTTACAATGCTTATGAAGACACAAAAATATGACAAAGCCCTTATGCAATCAATTAGACCCAAAATGCAAGCTTTAATAGAAAAACCCTTGAGCCAAAATGATCAAAACCCTTGCTTTATGATGTAAATATGGAAACTTGACTTGAATGCAAGCTAATGACACTCATACAAGCTTGAAAACACTTGTATGCATGGAAAATCTCTCATAGAAATGACTTAGGAATTTTATGAAGAGAGTGGAGGCCATGAGAGGATTGATTTTGCCATAGTTTAGTTGTAGGATTGATTAATGATGATTTAGGGTTAGGTTAGGGGCTTATTTATAGAGATTAGGATTAGTTTCAACCTTAGGATTAAACCCTAGTTCTAATCTCAGCCCTCAAAACCGAATCTGGCCCCCAAACTCAACACAACTTCAAAATGGTGCACCAGGCAAAACTGCCCGGCTGAACCAAGTCGACAGCCAAGTCGACAGGGCTGTCGACTTGGGTCCAACCAAGTCAACCCCCAAGTCGACAGGGCTGTCGACTTGGGTGCTCTGGCGGGAGTTTTCCCGCCTGGCCCAATCTGACCCTAATTTTCAAATTCAAACTTGAATTTGAAATCTGTTTTTACTTTGAATTTTTCTGAAAACTTCGTTGGGCCTTAATCGGGTCATACGGACTCCGATTTTCGAAAACTCGGACTCTATTTCGCGTATTTTTCTGAGACGAACGCAATGGCATAGCCCGTTTCCCTTCATTCAGATTAATAAATTAAATTCTGCATCGATTTATGTTATAACAGGTTATTAAAAATACGGGTTGTTACATTACATAAGAATGTAATTTTCCATATCATGCAAATTCTCAAATTTCTAGTTACATATAAAAGTGTAATTCTTAATTTACAATGCAAATCCTCATTTCTAATTACATAAAATGTAACTTTTTAATTATGCAAATTCTCTTATCTCATTACATAAAAATGTAATTTTTAATTTATTCGTTAATCTTACTTCTTTATTACATTATAAAAAATGTAATTTTACATTATAAATTCATGTCCCAATTACATAAAGAAATGTAATTTTCATAATACAATACAAATTCATATTTTACTTTCATTGAAAAATATAATTTTTATCATACCGTTATAACTCATATATAAATTACATAGAAAAATGTCATTTTTATTTTATCGTTCTAATTCACATCTAAATTACATAGAAAAATGTAATCTTTATTATGCGATGGGAATTCATATTTTAATTAAATAGAAAAATGTAATTCCTATCATACGACATAAATTCATATTTATATTACATCTAAAAATGTAGTTTTTATCCTACAGTGCAAATTCACATTTTAATTACATTTAAAATATGTAATTTTCATTCTACCGTTATTTTTCATCTCTAAATTACATTGAAAAATGTAATTTTAATCATGCAATGTAAATTTACATTTTTATATCATAGAAAAAAATGCAATTTTTGTCATACGGTGCAAATTCATATATAAATTACATATAAAAATGTAACCTTTGTTATGCAAAGTAAATTCACCTTTTTAATTACGTATAAAAATGTAATTTTATTCACACGGTGGAAATTCATTCATAAATAACATACAAAAAATGTAATTTATTTCATACGGTGTGAATTCATTCATAAATACATATAAAAATGTTATTTATTTCATACGATGAAAAATCATTCATAAATAACATATAAAAATGTTATTTATTTCATGCGATGAAAAATCATTCATAAATAACATATAAAAATGTTATTTATTTCCTGCGATGAAAATTCATTCATAACATATAAAAATATGTTTCATTCCATACAATGTAAAAACATCTTCTTTTTTTATGTACAATGCAAAAATATCATCTTTTATATTTATAATATATTAGCTTTACTATTTTACGACGTAAAAATATGGTCTTTTCTATTTTACAATGTAAAAATATTAACCTTTCTATTTTACAAAGTAAAAATATCACTTTACTATTTTACAATGTGAAAATATTATCTTTTCTATTTTACAAAGTTAAAATATCAACTTTACTATATAAAAATATACATGTTCATTTCATACTTTTAAATGCGAACAAAAAAAGTGATTTTTGTATGCATAATTCATTTCAAATAAAAATGTTAATTTTCTTTAATGTAGCATCTTACAAAGAAAATGTTGATTCTCTTTTAATATAACATTTTACAAAGAAAATGTTGATTTTCTTTTAATTCCGTACCTTTAATGTAAATAACATTACACAAATATATATATATATATTAATGAAAAACTAGTTCATCAAAAGGGCATAAAAATGTTTGTTCTATTTTTTTTTTTTTTGAAATCTAGTTCAACAAATATAACAACAATGTTTTTTTTTTATTACTATTTTGTTGCAAATTCTGTTTTAACAAATTGACCGAAATTTTGTGTTTTACAGGAGTTGAAAATTCTAATTCAACAAATTTACAAAATTTGTTGTCTTATACATTTGATCTTCTATATGAACAAAATTTATATATATATATATATATATATATATATATATATATATATATATATACTGAATAAAATATGTTTTGATCTCATTTTAGATCCAATTCTCCAACCGCAAATAAGATATATATAATTCCAAGCGGATTTGCAAATCATGTACAACAATCATTCAACAAGCAACAATTATCACTCCAAACAACACCCAACATTTCAGGTCAGAATTAAATGATCAAACAATTATTTTTAATGCAAGAAAATAATTTATAATTAATTAAACAAATAAAATTAGAATCCTCACCTTGAATTTTTGGCCAAAATTTTACTGTCTCCGTTTCAGCTGTGGTCTGCGCCATCGCGAAGCTCTTAATTTTGTGATTCCAACGCAATTTACGGTTTGTCAATCGGCTCTCATATGAAGAAGTTATGGATTTTTAAAGATCGGACAAATTAATTAATTAAATAATAAAATAATATAAAAAAAAAGAGACGCAACCTTTCTTCCTCGTCGTAACACGCACGGCCGAACTCATGAAGCCGCCCTCTCCAATTTCTGGCCGCACCCCCCACGGACCACCATTCACCGATCAGACACCACCACACGAACTGCCATGCCGAGAGCCATCTACACCACCAACCCCTTGAAGTTCGGCCTCCAATCTCACCCCGAAAACACCAAAAACCGCAGCCTCTTCTCGGACGAAATTCGCAAAATCCGTGAATCAAAATCCGATCTTAACCGTATAGATTTGTAGCTCTCTGAATTCTCTTCAATTTGGTAGGTCATACGTCAATTTTCGGCGAACGGATTGAGAGATCTTAGCATTTGAAGTTGGAGCAATTCTGGCCATCGAATCCTGGGCGGCGGCTGGCCATTAGAGAATTAGGGTTTCGGATTTTTTATATTATTTTAATGTTGAATTCCGAATTTCGTGAAATAAAGTGGATTTTCGGACTTTCTCGGATTTGGGCTTGCTTACTGTCGATCTTAACGTTTTGAGGCCTTCTGAACATGATGGGCTATGTCCCAAGGTCCAATTCCGAAATATACAGTAGTTTTTTTTCGGTTTTACTTGAAAATACAATATTAAATTAATTATTTAATTTCTACCGTACATTTAAATATGCCAGGGCCACATACGACCTCTAAAAATTCTAAAAAAATATTTTTAGCTTTCTTATGACGATACGGTTCTAACGAGACTAATTTCATCGAATTCTGAGACTATTTGAAAAATGGCCTTTTTCAAGTCGTTTAAAATTTACTATAAATTGACAAAACAGAAATCTTTTTGCCACGGCCACAAATTAATTCTAAAAATTATGAAAAATTAAACTTAACAATATTTTGACATTCCGGATCCAACAAAAGTGGTTTCATCGAAAACAGAGGTCGTTTGAAAAATGACTATTTTTAAGGCCAATATATTTAATATTAAAAATATATTTTTAAACAAATAATTCCCGAAACTCAAAATATATAAGTGTTTACTGTTTTTCAATGTAGAAACATCATTCTGAACTCAATGGAAGTGGTTTCGAGTTCAAATTCCTTCGTATGCAAAAAGTAGCATTTTGGCCCTTATAAATTTCATAGCGACCTTTCTAAATATTGAATTGGCCATAACTTTTTATTTCCGCTATGAAATTTCAATTTTTCGGATTCGTTGAAAAGATATTTTTAAATAGATTCTAATATTTTTGGTTTCACTAAAATCCGTTAAATTTTGCATCCTATACGGTCATTCATAGTTCAAGTTTGACTTTTCAAACTACCGCGTTATTTCTAACTCTTTTGTTAATTAAAATTAAATTATTCATTCTATCTTCGATTTGAATCAAATTTGTGATCATTATTAATTAAAATAGATTATTTAAATATCAAAACTCATTAAAATCACTTAAAATAAAATTTTAAATTGGCCGCACAAATCAGGGTTGTTACAATGTGTGCCACATTTAATTGTCATTTATGTAGGAATAACGCGTGTCACATTTAATTGTCATTTATTCAGAAATAATGTATGTCACATTTAATTGTCATCTATTTAGGAATAATGTGTGTCACATTTAATTGTCATTTATTTAGGAATAATGTGTGTCACATTTAATTGTCATTTATTTAGGAATAATGTGTGTCACATTTAATTATCATTTATTTGGCAATAATGTGTGTCACATTTAATTGTCATTTATCTAGGAATAATATGTGTCACATTTAATTATCATTTTTTAGGAATAATGTGTGTAACATTTAATTGTCATTTATTAGGAATAATGTTGTATTACACTTAATTGTCATTCATTTAGGAATAATGGGTATCACATTTAATTGTCATTTATTTAGCAATAATGTGTGTCACATTTAATAGTCATATATTTATGAATAATGTGTTTCACATTTAATTGTCATTTATTTAGGAATAATGCGTGTCATATCTTATTGTCATTTATTATGAATAATGTTGTATCACACATAATTGTCATTTATATAGGAACAATGTGTGTCACATTTAATTGTCATTTATTTAGCAATAATGTGTGTCACATTTAATTATCATTTATTTAGGAATAATGTGTGTCACATTTAATTGTCATTTATTCAGGAATAATGTGTGTCACAATTAATTGTCATTTATTTAGGAATAATGTGTGTCACATTTAATTGTCATTTATTTAGCAATAATGTGTGTCACATTTAATTGTCATTTATTTAGCAATAATGTGTGTCACATTTAATTGTCATTTATATAGGAATAATGTATGCCACATTTATTTGTCATTTATTTAGTGATAATGTGTGTTTTATTTAATTGTCATTTATATAGGAATAATGTGTGCCACATTTAATTGTCATTTATTTAGCAATAATGTGTGTCACATTTAAGTCATTTATTTGGGAATAATGTGTGTCACATTTAATTGTCATTTATTTAGGAATAATGTGTGTCACATTTAATTGCCATTTATTTAGGAATAATGTGTGTCACATTTAATTGTCATTTATTTGGCAATAATGTGTGTCACATTTAATTGTCATTTATGTAGGAATAATATGTGTCACATTAAATTATCATTTTTTAGGAATAATGTGTGTCACATTTAATTGTCATTTATTAGGAATAATGTTGTATTACACTTAATTGTCATTCATTTAGGAATAATGTGTATCTCATTTAATTGCCATTTATTTAGCAATAATGTGTGTCACATTTCATTGTTATATATTTAGGAATAATGTGTTTCACATTTAATTGTCATTTATTTAGGAATAATGTGTGTCATATTTAATTGTCATTTATTAGGAATAATGTTGTATCACACTTAATTGTCATTTATTTAGGAACAATGTGTGTGACATTTAATTGTAATTTATTTAGCAATAATGTGTGTGTAACAACCCGCAAAATCAGGACCAATTCAAAAATTTTATTTTATAGAATTTTAATGAATTTTAGAGTATATAAAATAATTTATTTAAATAATTACGGTTGAAAATGTATTTTATTTGCCATTTGTTACTAAAAGAAAAAAAATGATGAAATAAATAGACTAGGTTTCATTTTGTCATTTGTTCACAAAAATAAAATAAAATAAAATAAAATAAAATATATATAACCAAATAAAGTGAAAGTGAAAAAAGGGGAAAATCCCCTCCTTCAGTAAAATAAATAAAATTTGGAATCATATTCAATGGGAATTAAAAGCATGTCATTCATTGCAAGGAATAATAATGATAATAATAATGGAAAATTCTATTTATACACCAAATATTGCTATACGTACATCACAATCTTTTTAATAATAATTTATTAATAAATTACCCTTCTTTTTAATTGCTTTCTCGCGTATATTTCCCATATCCATTAAACTTTAAAATTTACAAAATTTATCAAAGCGATAGGTTTTAGTGATGGAATCAATGGATTTTTTTTCCTATTATAAAACGGAAATTGTCATCAATCAAGACAACTATCATCATTAAATGCTCTAATTTAAAGGGTACAGGGTTGTTTTTCCCTCATAAAATTAGGGTTGATTTTAATCAAAATGATAAATTATATGAGTAATAATAAAGAGTTTACAATTTTAATGTTAGAAAATAATGTCAATTATGATTATTTATTTTAAGGCCATGCTTTTATGTTTGCATATAAGTTTTATCTCAGAACAAGGAAAGAAAATGATGACGAGAACAAGGTTAATCTTGTAAAATAATAGTATGTATAAAGTAGTTTTAGGTGTATAATTTACTTACATAATGTGTGGTGTGTGCTAACTAATTAGTGGTGTACAAATAGAACCACCCAATATTAATTACAGCATGCGTTTCATTCATTTCTTTTATGATCCTCTCTCTTTCTTTCATATGAATATATGCCACACTTTATGCTTTTTAATAAATAAAAATATAAAAAGAGAAAGACACATTATGGGTTTATTTGTAAAATTAGAAACTAAATATTATGTTAAATACACAAACAAAGAATTGTGCATGCATAGGAAGAAATAAAGAGAAAATAAATTGATATGTGAATTGGATTTATCATGAACTTTGTTTTTAAACGACATTGGTTCTTTAATCCAATTTACATTGATATTGTTATTTGGAAATTTATAAATCTATTTTATAGATTTAAAAGGAATATAAATAAATCTTTTTAGAAAGATTAAAATGTAATTTATTTTATCTTTGATATAATTAATGAGAATCTTTTAACATAAATAATAATTTTTTTTAAAAGAATGTTCAGAGTTGGAATGTGGCGTATGGTTGATTTTAATTACGAATACGTGAGTTATTCAGAAAGACCAGGTCTAACCCATTCTGAATAATCATCACGACGATCAAAAGTCGAAGATGAAGACGGTGACTGAAGACCGGAGAGCTTCACATCGTTTGGTTGATGGTGACTGATATCTTGAATTGGGACTGATCCCCCATGGCAAGGTAAAAAGTGATGATCTTCCAGACGTACTGGAGATCGACGAATACGTTGTTTCGTTCAGACCCAGAACGGACTTGTAAATGGATAGCATGCCTGACGTTGAAATTTATTTCATGTAATTAAATTGGTTTTTATTTAATATATAAATGCATGGTGGCGGAGGATTTATTCTCTTGCTTAACACCCTTTTGTATGTTAAATAATTACCGATTGCATGATATGAGTTGTTGATGTGGTATGCCAAGTTGCACTTGAACAAGGCTTATTGTTGCAAAGCAGAGCCTTGTGGGATGATCAAAGCATAGTCTATTTAGGCATAGCTTTGTGTAACGTGACTTCGCGAGCCTCACAGCCCGGTAGAGTCTAAAACGGGAGAAGGGAACGCAGGGAGTGCACACGTTTCTCTCTACCTAGAGTGGTGCCAGGGACCTACCAGCGCTGGCATTTATTCATTGTGGTTGTTGGATTTTTCGAGGCTTCGGTTTATGCGGTCGCCACTGGCCGTATTATAGGTCCAAAAGGACCGGGAAGCGTGTGTTCAGGAATTGCCAATCCATTAAGCGTTAACGTATGGACCTGCCCTGCAGGATCCAAGGGTTGGACAGAGTACCAATCCTGAGGCATTTGCTAGAGTGTCTCGAATCGGTAAGGATCTCCTCCCTAGCCTTGACTCAGATGGAAACCCAAATTTCCAATACGACATCACGCGGTTTTGATTGTATACCTATATGTGGCGACATAGTGGGATGGGGCACTCATGCCGTCTAGGATTGATACATTTACTTTGATGTATTTCAAATTGGTTGCACACTATTATTATATAATACCGTGTTTATCGTATCAAGCATCTTTTGATCATTATTATGTAAAACCCTATCCTCCGGTTTGCCTTGCATTGTGTGATGGGACTTGGGTCTTATAATGGTTTCATTTTTCTAAAAAGCATTGCGTTATTTTGACGATTTACTTTAGTTATGCACTGGCAATCTATAGGAGAAAACCCGTTCCGCGAAAGTGGCGTGGTCCTGTGATTAGCCTTATTATATAATATAGGTTAAGTAGAATTCTCACACCAGTCCCATGACTGACCTGTAGTTTTGTCCACTGGCAAACTCGGGTGCCCATATTTTCCACACGGGCAGTCGAGTAGCTATTTTTGCAGATATATTAAGCAGGATTCTGGTTTGAAGCTTAAAGCTGTGTCCAGAAATAGAGAGTCTTCCGCTGCAATATATTTTAATTATTGTAACTTATTCTTCCGTTTTTTTTATTCCAATGTACTCTGATATGTATATTCTGTACTCTGATGTAAAATTTATTACAGTGTTATAAAAGTCTTCTGCTATCTGTTGTAATGTGTTGTATGCCCAAAGTTAAAGTATTAGTAGATTTCCACTTTTTGGGTCAGACTTGTGTGGTTTATGGTCGATTCAAAGGGTGGGAATTTGCGGGTCTTTACAGTGTGTCACATTTAATTATCAATTATTTAGGAATAATGTGTGTCAAATTTAATTGTCATTTATTTAGGAATAATGTTGTATCACACTTAATTGTCATTTATTTAGGAATGATGTGTGTCACATTTAATTGTCATTTATTTAGGAATAATTTTTGTCACATTTAATTGTCTTTTATTTAGGAATAATGTGTGTCACATTTAATTGTCATTTATTTGGCAATAATGTGTGCCACATTTAATTGTCATTCATTTATGAATAATGTGTGTCACATTTAATTGTCATTTATTTAGGAATAATGTGTGTCACATTTAATTGCCACTTATTAATTAATAATGTGTGTCACATTTAATTGTCATTTATGAAGGAATAACGCGTGTTACATTTAATTGTCATTTATTGAGAAATAATGTATGTCACATTTAATTGTCATTTATTTAGGAATAATGTGTGTCACATTTAATTGTCATTTATTTAGCGATAATGTATGTCACATTTAATTGTCATTTATTTAGGAATAATGTGTGCCACAATTAATTGTCATTTATTTAGCAATAATGTGTGTTATATTTAATTGTCATTTATTTAGGAACAATGTGTGCCACATTTAGTTGTCATTTATTTAGGAATAATGTGTGTCACATTTAATTGTCATTTATTTAGCAATAATGTGTGTCACATTTAATTGTCATATATTTAGGAATAATGTGTTTCACATTTAATTTTCATTTATTTAGGAATAATGTGTGTCACATTTAATCGTCAATTATTTATCAATAATGTGCGTCACATTTAATTGTCATTTATGTAGGAATAATGTGTGTCACATTTAATTGTCATTTATTCAGGAATAATGTGTGTCACATTTAATTGTCATTTATTTAGGAATAATGTGTGTCACATTTAATTGTCATTTATTTAGGAATAATGTGTGTCACATTTAATTGTCATTTATTTAGCAATAATGTGCGTCACATTTAATTGTCATATATTTAGGAATAATGTTTTTCACATTTAATTGTCATTTATTTAGGAATAATGTGTGTCACATTTAATTGTCATTTATTTAGCGATAATGTATGTCACATTTAATTGTCATTTATTTAGGAATAATATGTGCCACAATTAATTGTCATTTATTTAGCAATAATGTGTGTTATATTTAATTGTCATTTATTTAGGAATAATGTGTGCCACATTTAGTTGTCATTTATTTAGGAATAATATGTGTCACATTTAATTGTCATTTATTTAGCAATAATGTGTGTCACATTTAATTGTCATATATTTAGGAATAATGTGTTTCACATTTAATTGTCATTTATTTAGGAATAATATGTGTCACATTTAATTGTCATTTATTTATCAATAATGTGCATCACATTTAATTGTCATTTATGTAGGAATAATGTGTGTCACATTTAATTGTCATTTATTCAGGAACAATGTGTGTCACATTTAATTGTCATTTATTTAGCAATAATGTGCGTCACATTTAATTGTCATATATTTAGGAATAATGTTTTTCACATTTAATTGTCATTTATTTAGGAATAATGTGTGTCACATTTAATTGTCACTTATTTTGCGATAATGTATGTCACATTTAATTGTCATTTATTTAGGAATAATGTGTGTTATATTTAATTGTCATTTATTTAGGAATAATGTGTGCCACATTTAGTTGTCATTTATTTAGAAATAATGTGTGTCACATTTAATTGTCATTTATTTAGCAATAATGTGTGTTACATTTAATTGTCATATATTTAGGAATAATGTGTTTTACATTTAATTGTCATTTATTTAGGAATAATGTGTGTCACATTTAATTGTCATTTATTTATCAATATTGTGCGTCACATTTAATTGTCATTTATGTAGGAATAATGTGTGTCACATTTAATTGTCATTTATTTAGGAATAATGTGTATCACATTTAATTGTGATTTATTTAGGAATAATGTGTGTCACATTTAATTGTCATTTATTTAGGAATAATGTTTTTCACATTTAATTGTCATTTATTTAGGAATAATGTGTGTCACATTTAATTGTCACTTATTTTGCGATAATGTATGTCACATTTAATTGTCATTTATTTAGGAATAATGTGTGTTATATTTAATTGTCATTTATTTAGGAATAATGTGTGCCACATTTAGTTGTCATTTATTTAGAAATAATGTGTGTCACATTTAATTGTCATTTATTTAGGAATAATGTTTTTCACATTTAATTGTCATTTATTTAGGAATAATGTGTGTCACATTTAATTGTCATTTATTTAGCGATAATGTATGTCACATTTAATTGTCATTTATTTAGGAATAATATGTGCCACAATTAATTGTCATTTATTTAGCAATAATGTGTGTTATATTTAATTGTCATTTATTTAGGAATAATGTGTGCCACATTTAGTTGTCATTTATTTCGGAATAATATGTGTCACATTTAATTGTCATTTATTTAGCAATAATGTGTGTCACATTTAATTGTCATATATTTAGGAATAATGTGTTTCACATTTAATTGTCATTTATTTAGGAATAATATGTGTCACATTTAATTGTCATTTATTTATCAATAATGTGCATCACATTTAATTGTCATTTATGTAGGAATAATGTGTGTCACATTTAATTGTCATTTATTCAGGAACAATGTGTGTCACATTTAATTGTCATTTATTTAGCAATAATGTGCGTCACATTTAATTGTCATATATTTAGGAATAATGTTTTTCACATTTAATTGTCATTTATTTAGGAATAATGTGTGTCACATTTAATTGTCACTTATTTTGCGATAATGTATGTCACATTTAATTGTCATTTATTTAGGAATAATGTGTGTTATATTAAATTGTCATTTATTTAGGAATAATGTGTGCCACATTTAGTTGTCATTTATTTAGAAATAATGTGTGTCACATTTAATTGTCATTTATTTAGCAATAATGTGTGTTACATTTAATTGTCATATATTTAGGAATAATGTGTTTTACATTTAATTGTCATTTATTTAGGAATAATGTGTGTCACATTTAATTGTCATTTATTTATCAATATTGTGCGTCACATTTAATTGTCATTTATGTAGGAATAATGTGTGTCACATTTAATTGTCATTTATTTAGGAATAATGTGTATCACATTTAATTGTGATTTATTTAGGAATAATGTGTGTCACATTTAATTGTCATTTATTTAGGAATAATGTGTGTCACATTTAATTGTCATTTATATAGGTATAATGTGTGCCACATTTAATTGTCATTTATTTAGCGATAATGTGTGTTTTATTTAATTGTCATTTATATAGGAATAATGTGTGCCACATTTAATTGTCATTTATTTAGCAATAATGTGTGTCACATTTAATTGTCATTTATTTGGGAATAATGTGTGTCACATTTAATTGTCATTTATTTAGGAATAATGTGTGTCACATTTAATTGTCATTTATTTAGGAATAATGTGTGTCACATTTAATTGTCATTTATTTGGCAATAATGTGTGTCACATTTAATTGTCATTTATCTAGGAATAATATGTGTCACATTTAATTATCATTTTTTAGGAATAATGTGTGTCACATTTAATTGTCGTTTATTAGGAATAATGTTGTATTACACTTAATTGTCATTCATTATAAATAATGTGTATCACATTTAATTGTCATTTATTTAGCAATAATGTGAGTGACATTTAATTGTCATATATTTAGGAATAATGTGTTTCACATTTAATTTTCATTTATTTAGGAATAATATGTGTCATATTTAATTGTCATTTATTAGGAATAATGTTGTATCACACTTAATTGTTATTTATTTAGGAACAATGTGTGTCACATTTAATTGTAATTTATTTAGCAATAATGTGTGTCACATTTAATTATCATTTATTTAGGAATAATGTGTTTCAAATTTAATTGTTATTTATTTAGGAATAATGTTGTATCACACTTAATTGTCATTTATTTAGGAATAATGTGTGTCAAATTTAATTGTCATTTATTTAGGAATAATGTTTGTCACATTTAATTGTCATTTATTTAGGAATAATGTGTGTCCCATTTAATTATCATTTATTTGGCAATAATGTGTGCCACATTTAATTGTCATTTATTTAGGAATAATGTGTGTCACATTTAATTGTCATTTATTTAGGAATAATGTGTGTCACATTTAATTGCCATTTATTTATCAATAATGTGTGTCACATTTAATTGTCATTTAAGTAGGAATAACGCGTGTCACATTTAATTGTCATTTATTCAGGAATAATGTATGTCACATTTAATTGTCATTTATTTAGGAATAATGTGTGTCACATTTAATTGTCATTTATTTAGGAATATTGTGTGTTACATTTAATTGTCACTATTTAGGAATAATGTGTTTCACATTTAATTGTCCTTTATTTAGGAATAATGTGTGTCACATTTAATTGTCATTTATTTATCAATAATGTGCATCACATTTAATTGTCATTTATGTAGGAATAATGTGGGTCACATTTAATTGTCATTTATTCAGGAATAATGTGTGTCACATTTAATTGTCATTTATTTAACAATAATGTGCGTCACATTTAATTGTCATATATTTAGGAATAATGTTTTTCACATTTAATTGTCATTTATTTAGGAATAATGTGTGTCACATTTAATCGTCACTTATCTTGCGATAATGTATGTCACATTAAATTGTCATTTATTTAGGAATAATGTGTGCCACAATTAATTGTCATTTATTCAGCAATAATGTGTGTTATATTTAATTGTCATTTATTTAGGAATAGTGTGTACAACATTTAGTTGTCATTTATTTAGGAATAATGTGTGTCACATTTAATTGTCATTTATTTAGCAATAATGTGTGTCACATTTAATTGTCATATATTTAGTAATAATGTGTTTCACATTTCATTGTCATTTATTTAGGAATAATGTGTGTTACATTTAATTGTCATTTATTTATCAATAATGTGCGTCACATTTAATTGTCATTTATGTAGGAATAATGTGTGTCACATTTAATTGTCATTTATTCAGGAATAATGTGTGTCACATTTAATTGTCATTTATTTAGCGATAATGTGTGTTTTATTTAATTGTCATTTATATAGGAATAATGTGTGCCACATTTAATTGTCATTTATTTAGCAATAATGTGTGTCACATTTAATTGTCATTTATTTGGGAATAATGTGTGTCACATTTAATTGTCATTTATTTAGGAATAATGTGTGTCACATTTAATTGGCATTTATTTAGGAATAATGTGTGTCACATTTAATTGTCATTTATTTGGCAATAATGTGTGTCACATTTAATTGTCATTTATCAAGGAATAATATGTGTCACATTTAATTATCATTTTTAGGAATAATGTGTGTCACATTTAATTGTCGTTTATTAGGAATAATGTTGTATTACACTTAATTGTCATTCATTTAGAAATAATGTGTATCACATTTAATTGTCATTTATTTAGCAATAATGTGTGTCACATTTAATTGTCATATATTTTGGAATAATGTGTTTCACATTTAATTGTCATTTATTTAGGAATAATATGTGTCATATTTAATTGTAATTTATTAGGAATAATGTTGTATCACACATAATTGTTATTTATTTAGGAACAATGTGTTTCACATTTAATTGTAATTTATTTAGCAATAATGTAGGTCACATTTAATTATCATTTATTTAGGAATAATTTGTTTCAAATTTAATTGTTATTTATTTAGGAATAATGTTGTATCACACTTAATTGTCATTTATTTAGGAATAATGTGTGTCAAATTTAATTGTCATTTATTTAGGAATAATGTTTGTCACATTTAATTGTCATTTATTTAGGAATAATGTGTGTCCCATTTAATTGTCATTTATTAGGAATAATGTTGTGTCACATTTAATTGTCATTTATTTAGGAATAATGTTGTATCATATTTAATTGTCATTTATTAGCAATAATGTTGTGTCACATTTAATTGTCATTTATTTAGGAATAATGTGTGTCACATTTAATTGCCATTTATTTATCAATAATGTGTGCCACAATTAATTGTCATTTATTTAGCAATAATGTGTGTTATATTTAATTGTCATTTATTTAGGAATAATGTGTACCACATTTAGTTGTCATTTATTTCGGAATAATGTGTGTCACATTTAATTGTCATTTATTTAGCAATAATGTGTGTCACATTTAATTGTCATATATTTAGTAATAATGTGTTTCACATTTAATTGTCATTTATTTAGGAATAATGTGTGTTACATTTAATTGTCATTTATTTATCAATAATGTGCGTCACATTTAATTGTCATTTATGTAGGAATAATGTGTGTAACATTTAATTGTCATTTATTCAGGAATAATGTGTGTCACATTTAATTGTCATTTATTTAGCGATAATGTGTGTTTTACTTAATTGTCATTTATATAGGAATAATGTGTGCCACATTTAATTGTCATTTATTTAGCAATAATGTGTGTCACATTTAATTGTCATTTATTTGGGAATAATGTGTGTCACATTTAATTGTCATTTATTTAGGAATAATGTGTGTCACATTTAATTGGCATTTATTTAGGAATAATGTGTGTCACGTTTAATTGTCATTTATTTGGCAATAATGTGTGTCACATTTAATTGTCATTTATCTAGGAATAATATGTGTCACATTTAATTATCATTTTTTAGGAATAATGTGTGTCACATTTAATTGTCGTTTATTAGGAATAATGTTGTATTACACTTAATTGTCATTCATTTAGAAATAATGTGTATCACATTTAATTGTCATTTATTTAGCAATAATGTGTGTCACATTTAATTGTCATATATTTTGGAATAATGTGTTTCACATTTAATTATCATTTATTTAGGAATAATATGTGTCATATTTAATTGTCATTTATTAGGAATAATGTTGTATCACACATAATTGTTATTTATTTAGGAACAATGTGTTTCACATTTAATTGTAATTTATTTAGCAATAATGTGTGTCACATTTAATTATCATTTATTTAGGAATAATTTGTTTCAAATTTAATTGTTATTTATTTAGGAATAATGTTGTATCACACTTAATTGTCATTTATTTAGGAATAATGTGTGTCAAATTTAATTGTCATTTATTTAGGAATAATGTTTGTCACATTTAATTGTCATTTATTTAGGAATAATGTGTGTCCCATTTCATTGTCATTTATTAGGAATAATGTTGTATCACATTTAATTGTCATTTATTTAGGAATAATGTTGTATCACATTTAATTGTCATTTATTAGCAATAATGTTGTGTCACACTTAATTGTCATTTATTTAGGAATAATGTGTGTCACATTTAATTGTCATTTATTTGGCAATAATGTGTGCCACATTTAATTGTCATTTATTTAGGAATAATGTGTGTCACATTTAATTGTCATTTATTTAGGAATAATGTGTGTCACATTTAATTGCCATTTATTTATCAATAATGTGTGTCACATTTAATTGTCATTTAAGTAGGAATAATGCGTGTCACATTTAATTGTCATTTATTCAGGAATAATGTATGTCACATTTAATTGTCATTTATTTAGGAATAATGTGTGTCACATTTAATTGTCCTTTATTTAGGAATAATGTAACACCCCACACCCGCTAGGGTCACTCACTAAGGGAATGCCATAGCATCGGTGGAGTATTTTAGTGAATATAGAACAGAAAAATTACAACAAGACAGATATAAATAGTACTTGAAATTTTAAAACATCATCTCATAACAGCGGAAATAAACATGTCTGGTTACATCATAAAACCACAATAAAAGTCAAGTACAATATCCATCAAAATAAAGTACATAATCCCACTCTCAATACAATAGCCAGAACGAAAGAAAAGATAACTGGATAACTGGAGCTTTACATCTACTCAAGCTCCTCAAGACTGGAACAGCAATCCGATCAAGCTCTACTACTGCTAGGATCCACCGTAGGACCTGAGGGTTGGAAAAAAAAAGATAGAAACAACGGGGTCAGACATAAGTCTGAGTGAGTCCTATAACTTTAACAATACAATCATTAAAGTAACCAGAGAAGACGTAAACTTGACCTACGGTAATATCTGGGGATGAATGGCTACACTAAGCAGCTTGGTAGACTTAGAATAAACTAAGATAACCGTCAGGACGCATCTACCCACCCAAGGATAATTACTAACTGCACCACACCAGTCATTCCTACTTAAAGGTTGATCCCTTCCAAGGACTTAGAAAATTTCCCCAGTAGTTCCATGTACTCCTAGCCCACTACATAGGTGCCGTCTGCCCCTATCTCCACTAGGTGTACTCAGTAATTCTTACCCAGTAGTTTCGTGTACCCCTACATAGGTGCCGTCTGCCCCTATCTTCATTAGGCGTACCCACTACTCCCCATCGATCGGCTCCCTACCGTAGATACCCGTGCTGGTCCCACAGTGGGGTGTATCACTCCCCTAAAGTGGCTACCCAATACTAACGGTGCACGGCTTTATATCTACACGATGCAACAACGGCTTATCTACCAGCCCGGGCCCACACACGCATATGAAGCCCGTTGGACTTGCGTTGCCACCGCTAACCCGTTTTGGCCTCTTATAGTCAAGCCCAATATGCGTGTCCCGTCACCCGACATGGGTCGAGCCCACAAAGATACGTTTGGGATATTGGTTGAAATGGGCCCCCACAAGCTACCCACTTAAGCTTGTCAAATATCTAGTGTATCCCACTTAACCCTTTAATCATGTTTAATTACATGTTTCCACTTGGTTAAGTATTCTAATCGTATTTTCTATTGCCACCCAAGGCAACCCACTAGATTCCTCATGCCACCCAAGGCAATCCCAAAATTTCCTCATGCCACCCAAGGCACCCACTTAACCCCTCATGTCCCACTACATGCTAATATGGTTAAGTGTTTCTTAATTAATTAAGACCGTGATCTCCCATAAAGACCTCCCACATTAGACTGGCTGTTATGACCGCCTGGTTAAGCCGGTAGAATCCGGGCAGTCTTACGTCATAACAGAGTCTAACCTCGTGTCTTTACCTTAATCACGTATTTAATTTTATGGCTAAGACCTCTCACATTGGGCTGACATTTGTAGCAACTGGTTAAGCCGGTCGGGTCCGGGCAGTTTTACACTACAAATGAGTCCAACCTCGTGTCTTAGTCGATTAATTACACCTAATTAATCACCCCCATATTAATTATCCCTAATTAATATCAAGTTTTCCATAACATGGGTAGACCTAACTCAATAGGTAAATTCCCATGGGGTAGACCTAACTCAATAGGTAAATTCCCACTTATGGTAATTTATTTTTATGGTATGCTTAATCATACCCAATCATTCATTTATTAACTTATTTACCACCCCATCGTTCCCCACGTAAATCGTTCTCGTTTCATGACATAACAAAGGGGAAGATCATCACAAATATCATGGGTTTAACATACAACTTTGTCATGGGTTAAGAGGATGTCAACTTGCATATATGAGCATATATTAACCCAACTACATAAACCCAAACTTGCCTATTATCATACACATGATTTGCATAACATATTATCATACATATATCTTGCATAACATGTTGAACTTGCATATAGGCATTCTCATAACTTGCATAACATGTTAAACATGCATTTAAGCATACACATAACTTGCATAAGTATTCACATACTTGCATAAGCATCCACATACTTGCATAAACATGAATAACTTGCATATCATGTTATTTAAGCATATACATATCTTGCATAAGTATTCATATACTCGCATAAGCATGCATAATTTGCATATCACATAAATCTTGCATTTAACCATATACATGACTTGCATAAGCATCCATACACTTGCATAAACATGAATAACTTGCATATCACATTAAACTTGCATATACTTAACTTGCATATCTCACTTTGCTAAACATGCATAATTCCACTTATTAAATATGCATAAATCCACTTATTAAACATGCATATATTAACTTGTTAAACATGCATAAATCAACTTATTAAGCATGCATAAACCAACTTATCACATATGCATAATCATAGAACAACATAGAGTAACATATCATCATACATGATTCAAACTCACAAATCCGCATTTAAGACCATAAGTCTCATTACACCCATTCTACTTACTTTAACAATTGATGTTAAAGTGATAGAAACTCACCAAAACACAATTAGCAAGCTAATGAAGAAGATTAAGATACTTAGAATGGATTAGAGAATGATTTGAGAGGGATTTGCTTGCAACTTCTTCATGAACTAGTGGAGGCCATGCTCAAATTTCATTTTGCCATAGTTTAGTTACAAGACTTAATTATGAATGAATTAGGGTAGGGTTGGGGTCTTATTTATAGGATTAGGTGAGTGTTTTAGGCCCTTAGATTAACCCTAGATTAGGTTAGGACCCTTAGATTTAGGAAATCTCTAGAACCAGCCCTCCTAGCCAGCCTGAAACCCAACCTGGTGCAACCTGGTGCACCCAGGTTCACTGGGCGCCTGGACCCTGTCGACAGGCATGTCGACACCCCTGTCGACAGGCCTGTCGACAGCCCTGTCGACATGGGTTGGGCGGGAAGCTTCCCGCCTGACCCCGCCTGGCCCATTCCAAATTTGAATATTTTGAATTTCTAAAATCTGTTTTAGTTTTGAATTTTCTGCAAACTTCATCGGGCCATAACTGGGCCATACGGACTCCGATTTTCGAAAACTCGGACTCTATTTCGCGTATTTTTCCGAGACGAACGTAATGACGCAGCCCGTTTCCCCTAATTCCCACATCTGAGTTTATTTATATTGTAATTAGTGAATTTTAGTATTAACCCAAAATTCGGGGTGTTACATTCTCCCCTCCTTAAAGGATTTCGTCCCCGAAATCTCTAAGCTAAGGAGAATGCATATCCTACCATCCAAACAACCATCTACTCAAACCATCAACCACTGGCATCCATTGTCCTTAAAACAATTTCTAATGACGTATGAGCATATGCAAAAAGTGTGTGTATATGTTCCCTATCTAATGTATGAACATATGCAAACCATGATAGTGCCATACATCCATTATGTATGCAAGAAATCCCTATCGACACATACAATATCTACATGAGTGCACAATCATTCACCAAAATGCATCATCCATGTGATAACACAACCATTATACATCCATAGATATCTTCCTACACACAATTTTATGCAATATGCAATATGAAGTGACTGAGCCGATCTAGTGCCTAGAGTGTGTGTATATGCACCCACGAGCAACCACTAGCAAACACTTGCATCCACTTGCATCCATCAACCATAACATGTCTCAAACACATGTTTCAACCATAGGTTTACCCTATCTAAAGGTCAAAGGTACTAACGAGAGGACATACCAAAGATAAGATAAGTACTAAACAAGCGATAAAGGAGAAAGTAAGGACATACCCTCAAAAAGAAATGGTTACAATGAACGCATCTTCGTTTCCGTTTCCCAAGTCGCGTTGCTCTCATCTTCTCCCCATTGCACTTTGACTAGCTGAACCTCTCGATTCCTCAATTTCCTAGTCTCTGACCCAAGGATGCGAGTAGGAGCTCGTCGAATCGTCGCATCACGCTCAACCTCTACATCTCTAAGCAAGCTCGGCTCTACCACCTCTGCGGTCTCATGTAAGCACTTCCTCAAATGGGACACATGGAATACATCATGGACACCACTAAGTCTGTCAGGCAATTCCACCCTATATGCCATCCGTCCAATCCTTTCCTTGATAGGAAATGGCCCAACAAACCTTGGTGCTAACTTCCCAACGGATCCGAAGTGAACAACATTTCTCAACGGAGATACCTTAACAAAAACCATATCCCCAACCTCAAACTCAAGATCCGTCCTTCTCTTGTCCGCATAAGATTTTTGCCTATCCTGCGCTGCTTTCATCCTTCTTCGAATCAAATCAATCTTCTCAGAAGTCTCTCTAACCATATCAGGCCCAAGCAAGATCTTATCCGTAGATTCCCACCAACATGTAGGTGATCGACAAGGCCTTCCATAGAGAGCTTCGAAAGGAGCCATACCAATACTGGACTGAAAGCTGTTATTATATGCGAACTCCACCAGTGGAAGATGCTCTTCCCATGTACCTCCAAAATCTAAGATACAAAGCCTCAAAAGGTCTTCTAGAACACGATTCACCCTCTCAGTCTGGCCGTCTGTCTGAGGATGATATGCGGTGCTCAGACACAATTGAGTCCCCACTGCTTCTTGCAAACTTCTCCAGAACTCGCTAGTGAAGATAGGATCTCGATCACTTACTATGCTAGAGGGTACCCCATGTAATCGAACTATCTCTTGAAGATATACTGAAGCTAGCCATGGAGCAGTCCTCTTGCTCTTCACAGGTATGAAATGGGCGCTCTTAGTAAGTCTATCTACCACCACCCAGATTCCTGTATTACCCTTCCTCGACCTGGGTAACCCGTCAATAAAATCCATCGAGACGCTATCCCACTTCCATTGCGGAACCTCCAATGGGTGAAGCAACCCACCTGGCTTCCTTTGCTCCGCCTTCACCTGCTGACATACCAAGCATCGAGCTACATATTTGGCCACATCTTTCTTCATACCGGCCCAGAAGAAAACCCTCTTCATATCTTGGTACATCTTATCCCCACCGGGATGAATGGTCATCCTAGAACGGTGTGCATCTTCAAGAATAGCCTTCCTCAACCCTTCATCTAGCGGTACACAAAGTCTACCGTCCCTACGCAAGCACCCCCTATCGTCTAGGGTGTACCTACTCAAATGGCTGGACGACTCCCCCCTTATGAGCTTCTCTACTAACTCAACCAACTGTGGGTCGCCCCTCTGTGCTTCTCCAATCCGCCCCAAAAGAGTAGGTCTAACTTCCAAAGAAGCTAGCAAACCGGGTACATAGTCAACGGAAGGTCTGAAATCAAACATCGAGATAAATTCCAAGCTTCGTTGTTCCATGAACAATGGACTCAAGGACAACCTCTTCCTGCTCAAGGCGTCTGCCACCACGTTACCCTTGCCAGGGGTATACGCTATCTCGAAATCATAGGATGCTAAGAACTCCATCCACCTTTGCTGTCTCAGATTCAAATCTTTCTGGGAAAACAAGTACTTCAATGATTTATGGTCAGTGAACAACTCGAATCTCTCACCAAGAAGATAATGGCGCCAAATCTTAAGCGCAAAAACGATAGCGGCCAGCTCGAGATCATGGGTAGGGTAATTTTTCTCATGTGGCCTTAACTGCCTTCCACCATATGCTATTACCCTTCCCTCTTGCATTAAGACTGCGCCAAGTCCTGTCCCACAGGCATCGGTATAGACAACAAATGGCTCGCTCCCATCTGGCAATACTAAAACTGGAGCCGTGGTTAAAGCTCTCTTTAACCGTCGGAACGCATCATCACAATCTACGTCCCATGCGAAAACAAGATTCTTCTTCGTTAAGCGGGTTAATGGGGCTGATATCTTCGCGAAGTCTTTAATAAACTTCCTATAATAACCCGCCAACCCCAAGAAACTTCTTACTTCGGTAGCATTCTTCGGAACCTTCCAATCCTGAATTGATACTACCTTCGCGGGATCCACAGCTATCCCTTCCTTGGAGACCACGTGCCCCAAGAACCGTACTTCCTTCCTCCAGAAGTGACATTTAGAGAATTTAGCCTTAAGGCTATGCGCTCGAAGAGTCTTCAACACTTCCCCAAGATGTAGGGCATGCTCTTCTTCACTCTTAGAAAATACTAAGATATCATCCACAAAGACCACCACAAATTTATTTAGGAACTCCCTGAACACCCTACTCATCAAGTCAACAAAGTATGCAGGGGCGTTCGTCAACCCAAATGGCATCACCAGCCACTCATAGAAACCATCCGGAGTCCTAAAGGCAGTCTTGTCTATGCTATCTTCAGCCACTCTCAACTGATGAAACCCCGTGGCCAAGTCCAACTGAGAAAATACTGAAGCGCCAACCAACTGATCGAAAAGATCATCAATCCTCGGCAATGGGTGTCTATTCTTCTTTGTGAGCTTGTTGAGTTCTCTATAATCTACACAAAGTCTAAGGGACCCATCCGCCTTCGTAGCAAATACTACTGGAGCACCCCATTCCGATATGCTCCGTCTTATGAACCCCTTCTCAAGCAACTCCCCTACTTGCTTATGGAGTTCCCTCCTCTCACGAGGAGCCATGTGGCGCACTGGTAAAGATACCGGTTTAGCATTATCCACCAAATATATTCGGAAGTCAATTTCCCGCTTCGGAGGTAAGCCCTTCACCTCCTCAAACACATCCGGATATTCCCGGACCACTCTCACAGATTGCAAACTCTCAACCGAAGCGTCAAGCGATTCAAGATAACTTAGCATAACAGAGTCCCTGGGGTTACAAGAAATCTCGAGAGTGTTACCCAAGCGGGTCATGAGCCTAACAACTCTCCTTTCGCAATCAAGAACGGCACCATTACTGGATAACCAGTCCATGCCCAAAATCAACCCATAGCCCGTGAAGCCCAACACAAAAGCATTACATCTAAACTCAATGCTAAGTATAGAAATCTTCAAACCCAAACATATCATGGACAAATAAGTGGAGCCCCCAATTGGGTTTGAAACAACCAAGGGATCATCTACCAGACTGGTGTCTAAGTGCAGTAACTCAACTAATGATGACGAAATAAACGAATGCGATGCGCCTGAATCAAACAATGTACGGACAGGATGGTCAAATAGAAAAACCAGACTTTCAACGGAAATAGTTCTACCTCTCTCCTGAATCGGTGGAACCGCGAGAGCCTGTACTTGCCCCCTAGCCTGACTCGGTGCCATAAGAGCTTGCACCTGTCCTCCTGAGGTAGATCCCGTCCTTTGCCCTTTCTTAGGGCAATCCTTCACTAAATGCCCTGCTTCGCCACAGTGGAAGCAGCCGGTCTTCTTCTTCTTGCGACAATCCTTGCTTAGGTGGCCAGGTGTCCCACAATTAAAACACTTCTTCTTCTTGCCCTTGCCACCGTTGCCTTTCCCACCTTTGCTTTGCTGTTGTTGAGGTCTCTTTTGATCCCCCTTCTTTTCGGGTGCCTTATTAGCATTAGGACCCTTCTCTTCTTCATACATGAGTGCCATGTCAACTAGCTTCTCAAAGGTGGCCCCCATAGGGATGTGAGTCATAGCCAACCCATGCATCGGTTCATTCAAGCCTTTCACGAACCTCAAAGCTTTCTTCTCCGGTGTATTCACCATGTCTAGGCCAAACCTTGCCAACTGATTAAACTTGTTAACATATTCCTTCACCGAAAGATTTCCTTGCTTAAGAGTCAAGAATCTTTCCATATACAAGTTTTCCTCCGCCTTTGAGAGAAACTTTGCCACAAATCTTTGCTTAAAATCCGCCCAAGAGTCAACGGGGCGTTCTCCATTAGTGACCTCCCACCAGAATGAGGCATCTCCCTTCATTAACCAAGCAGCCAACTTGACTTTCTTCCCTTCTTCCATCTCAAAGATATCTATCAACTCTTCCACCTTCTTAAGCCAATCTCTAGCCTCCACAAAGGTTTCAGATCCTTGAAAAGGTTTTCCTCCCATAGCTTTGAATTCCTTACAAGTCTTAGCAAAAGTATCCGTGCGAGGAGGAGGGGGAGGAGGAAGATCGGGTGCTACGGTTGGTGGAGGAATATTGGCTGGACCCGCTGTGGTGGCCCTAGCCTCCATCAATCTCCTATACCATACTGGTACCGTCACACCCTCCGGAAAGTTAAGATCCTCAGCCATGCTGAAACGGAAAAAGGAAAGATTCAAAACGGAGAATTCGAAGGATATAGATATGGCTATTGGGGATTATGCTTTTCTTTCAAAAACTTTTCTCTTAAAAGACATGTTTTTGAAAATATTTCTTCCAAAAATGTTTTAGAAAAATAATTTTCTAAAAATTTTATCTGTTCCGGTAACCTTCGCTCTGATACCACGTGTAACACCCCACACCCGCTAGGGTCACTCACTAAGGGAATGCCATAGCATCGGTGGAGTATTTTAGTGAATATAGAACAGAAAAATTACAACAAGACAGATATAAATAGTACTTGAAATTTTAAAACATCATCTCATAACAGCGGAAATAAACATGTCTGGTTACATCATAAAACCACAATAAAAGTCAAGTACAATATCCATCAAAATAAAGAAGTACATAATCCCACTCTCAATACAATAGCCAGAACGAAAGAAAAGATAACTGGATAACTGGAGCTTTACATCTACTCAAGCTCCTCAAGACTGGAACAGCAATCCGATCAAGCTCTACTACTGCTAGGATCCACCGTAGGACCTGAGGGTTGGAAAAAAAAGATAGAAACAACGGGGTCAGACATAAGTCTGAGTGAGTCCTATAACTTTAACAATACAATCATTAAAGTAACCAGAGAAGACGTAAACTTGACCTACGGTAATATCTGGGGATGAATGGCTACACTAAGCAGCTTGGTAGACTTAGAATAAACTAAGATAACCGTCAGGACGCATCTACCCACCCAAGGATAATTACTAACTGCACCACACCAGTCATTCCTACTTAAAGGTTGATCCCTTCCAAGGACTTAGAAAATTTCCCCAGTAGTTCCATGTACTCCTAGCCCACTACATAGGTGCCGTCTGCCCCTATCTCCACTAGGTGTACTCAGTAATTCTTACCCAGTAGTTTCGTGTACCCCTACATAGGTGCCGTCTGCCCCTATCTTCATTAGGCGTACCCACTACTCCCCATCGATCGGCTCCCTACCGTAGATACCCGTGCTGGTCCCACAGTGGGGTGTATCACTCCCCTAAAGTGGCTACCCAATACTAACGGTGCACGGCTTTATATCTACACGATGCAACAACGGCTTATCTACCAGCCCGGGCCCACACACGCATATGAAGCCCGTTGGACTTGCGTTGCCACCGCTAACCCGTTTTGGCCTCTTATAGTCAAGCCCAATATGCGTGTCCCGTCACCCGACATGGGTCGAGCCCACAAAGATACGTTTGGGATATTGGTTGAAATGGGCCCCCACAAGCTACCCACTTAAGCTTGTCAAATATCTAGTGTATCCCACTTAACCCTTTAATCATGTTTAATTACATGTTTCCACTTGGTTAAGTATTCTAATCGTATTTTCTATTGCCACCCAAGGCAACCCACTAGATTCCTCATGCCACCCAAGGCAATCCCAAAATTTCCTCATGCCACCCAAGGCACCCACTTAACCCCTCATGTCCCACTACATGCTAATATGGTTAAGTGTTTCTTAATTAATTAAGACCGTGATCTCCCATAAAGACCTCCCACATTAGACTGGCTGTTATGACCGCCTGGTTAAGCCGGTAGAATCCGGGCAGTCTTACGTCATAACAGAGTCTAACCTCGTGTCTTTACCTTAATCACGTATTTAATTTTATGGCTAAGACCTCTCACATTGGGCTGACATTTGTAGCAACTGGTTAAGCCGGTCGGGTCCGGGCAGTTTTACACTACAAATGAGTCCAACCTCGTGTCTTAGTCGATTAATTACACCTAATTAATCACCCCCATATTAATTATCCCTAATTAATATCAAGTTTTCCATAACATGGGTAGACCTAACTCAATAGGTAAATTCCCATGGGGTAGACCTAACTCAATAGGTAAATTCCCACTTATGGTAATTTATTTTTATGGTATGCTTAATCATACCCAATCATTCATTTATTAACTTATTTACCACCCCATCGTTCCCCACGTAAATCGTTCTCGTTTCATGACATAACAAAGGGGAAGATCATCACAAATATCATGGGTTTAACATACAACTTTGTCATGGGTTAAGAGGATGTCAACTTGCATATATGAGCATATATTAACCCAACTACATAAACCCAAACTTGCCTATTATCATACACATGATTTGCATAACATATTATCATACATATATCTTGCATAACATGTTGAACTTGCATATAGGCATTCTCATAACTTGCATAACATGTTAAACATGCATTTAAGCATACACATAACTTGCATAAGTATTCACATACTTGCATAAGCATCCACATACTTGCATAAACATGAATAACTTGCATATCATGTTATTTAAGCATATACATATCTTGCATAAGTATTCATATACTCGCATAAGCATGCATAATTTGCATATCACATAAATCTTGCATTTAACCATATACATGACTTGCATAAGCATCCATACACTTGCATAAACATGAATAACTTGCATATCACATTAAACTTGCATATACTTAACTTGCATATCTCACTTTGCTAAACATGCATAATTCCACTTATTAAATATGCATAAATCCACTTATTAAACATGCATATATTAACTTGTTAAACATGCATAAATCAACTTATTAAGCATGCATAAACCAACTTATCACATATGCATAATCATAGAACAACATAGAGTAACATATCATCATACATGATTCAAACTCACAAATCCGCATTTAAGACCATAAGTCTCATTACACCCATTCTACTTACTTTAACAATTGATGTTAAAGTGATAGAAACTCACCAAAACACAATTAGCAAGCTAATGAAGAAGATTAAGATACTTAGAACGGATTAGAGAATGATTTGAGAGGGATTTGCTTGCAACTTCTTCATGAACTAGTGGAGGCCATGCTCAAATTTCATTTTGCCATAGTTTAGTTACAAGACTTAATTATGAATGAATTAGGGTAGGGTTGGGGTCTTATTTATAGGATTAGGTGAGTGTTTTAGGCCCTTAGATTAACCCTAGATTAGGTTAGGACCCTTAGATTTAGGAAATCTCTAGAACCAGCCCTCCTAGCCAGCCTGAAACCCAACCTGGTGCAACCTGGTGCACCCAGGTTCACTGGGCGCCTGGACCCTGTCGACAGGCAAGTCGACAGCCATGTCGACACCCCTGTCGACAGGCCTGTCGACAGCCCTGTCGACATGGGTTGGGCGGGAAGCTTCCCGCCTGACCCCGCCTGGCCCATTCCAAATTTGAATATTTTGAATTTCTAAAATCTGTTTTAGTTTTGAATTTTCTGCAAACTTCATCGGGCCATAACTGGGCCATACGGACTCCGATTTTCGAAAACTCGGACTCTATTTCGCGTATTTTTCCGAGACGAACGTAATGACGCAGCCCGTTTCCCCTAATTCCCACATCTGAGTTTATTTATCTTGTAATTAGTGAATTTTAGTATTAACCCAAAATTCGGGGTGTTACAAATAATGTGTGTCACATTTAATTGTCATTTATTTAGCAATAATGTGTGTCACATTTAATTGTCATTTATGTAGGAATAATGTGTGTCACATTTAATTGTCATTTATTCAGGAACAATGTGTGTCACATTTAATTGTCATTTATTTAACAATAATGTGCGTCACATTTAATTGTCATTTATGTAGGAATAATGTGTGTCACATTTAATTGTCATTTATTCAGGAACAATGTGTGTCACATTTAATTGTCATTTATTTAACAATAATGTGCGTCACATTTAATTGTCATATATTTAGGAATAATGTTTTTCACATTTAATTGTCATTTATTTAGGAATAATGTGTGTCACATTTAATCGTCACTTATTTTGCGATAATGTATGTCACATTAAATTGTCATTTATTTAGGAATAATGTGTGCCACAATTAATTGTCATTTATTTAGCAATAATGTGTGTTATATTTAATTGTCATTTATTTAGGAATAATGTGTACCACATTTAGTTGTCATTTATTTAGGAATAATGTGTGTCACATTTAATTGTCATTTATTTAGCAATAATGTGTGTCACATTTAATTGTCATATATTTAGTAATAATGTGTTTCACATTTAATTGTCATTTATTTAAGAATAATGTGTGTTACATTTAATTGTCATTTATTTATCAATAATGTGCGTCACATTTAATTGTCATTTATGTAGGAATAATGTGTGTCACATTTAATTGTCATTTATTCAGGAATAATGTGTGTCACATTTAATTGTCATTTATTTAGCGATAATGTGTGTTTTATTTAATTGTCATTTATATAGGAATAATGTGTGCCACATTTAATTGTCATTTATTTAGCAATAATGTGTGTCACATTTAATTGTCATTTATTTGGGAATAATGTGTGTCACATTTAATTGTCATTTATTTAGGAATAATGTGTGTCACATTTAATTGGCATTTATTTAGGAATAATGTGTGTCACATTTAATTGTCATTTATTTGGCAATAATGTGTGTCACATTTAATTGTCATTTATCTAGGAATAATATGAGTCACATTTAATTATCATTTTTTAGGAATAATGTGTGTCACATTTAATTGTCGTTTATTAGGAATAATGTTGTATTACACTTATTTGTCATTCATTTAGAAATAATGTGTATCACATTTAATTGTCATTTATTTAGCAATAATGTGTGTCACATTTAATTGTCATATATTTAGGAATAATGTGTTTCACATTTAATTGTCATTTATTTAGGAATAATATGTGTCATATTTAATTGTCATTTATTAGGAATAATGTTGTATCACACTTAATTGTTATTTATTTAGGAACAATGTGTTTCACATTTAATTGTAATTTATTTAGCAATAATGTGTGTCACATTTAATTATCATTTATTTAGGAATAATTTGTTTCAAATTTAATTTTTATTTATTTAGGAATAATGTTGTATCACACTTAATTGTCATTTATTTAGGAATAATGTGTGTCAAATTTAATTGTCATTTATTTAGGAATAATGTTTGTCACATTTTATTGTCATTTATTTAGGAATAATGTGTGTCCCATTTAATTGTCATTTATTTGGCAATAATGTGTGCCACATTTAATTGTCATTTATTTAGGAATAATGTGTGTCACATTTAATTGTCATTTATTTAGGAATAATGTGTGTCACATTTAATTGCCATTTATTTATCAATAATGTGTGTCACATTTAATTGTCATTTAAGTAGGAATAACGCGTGTCACATTTAATTGTCATTTATTCAGGAATAATGTATGTCACATTTAATTGTCATTTATTTAGGAATAATGTGTGTCACATTTAATTGTCATTTATTTTGGAATAATGTGTGTCACATTTAATTGTCATTTATGTTGGAATAATGTGTGTCACATTTAATTGTCATTTATTCAGGAACAATGTGTGTCACATTTAATTGTCATTTATTTAACAATAATGTGCGTCACATTTAATTGTCATATATTTAAGAATAATGTTTTTCACATTTAATTGTCATTTATTTAGGAATAATGTGTGTCACATTTAATTGTCACTTATTTTGCGATAATGTATGTCACATTAAATTGTCATTTATTTAGGAATAATGTGTGCCACAATTAATTGTCATTTATTTAGCAATAATGTGTGTTATATTTAATTGTCATTTATTTAGGAATAATGTGTACCACATTTAGTTGTCATTTATTTAGGAATAATGTGTGTCACATTTAATTGTCATTTATTTAGCAATAATGTGTGTCACATTTAATTGTCATATATTTAGTAATAATGTGTTTCACATTTAATTGTCATTTATTTAGGAATAATGTGTGTTACATTTAATTGTCATTTATTTATCAATAATGTGCGTCACATTTAATTGTCATTTTTGTAGGAATAATGTGTGTCACATTTAATTGTCATTTATTCAGGAATAATGTGTGTCACATTTAATTGTCATTTATTTAGCAATAATGTGCGTCACATTTAATTGTCATATATTTAGGAATAATGTTTTTCACATTTAATAGTCATTTATTTAGGAATAATGTGTGTCACATTTAATTGTCATTTATTAAGCGATAATGTATGTCACATTTAATTGTCATTTATTTAGGAATAATGTGTGCCACAATTAATTGTCATTTATTTAGCAATAATGTGTGTTATATTTTATTGGCATTTATTTAGGAATAATGTGTGCCACATTTAGTTGTCATTTATTTAGAAATAATGTGTGCCACATTTAATTGTCATTTATTTAGCAATAATGTGTGTCACATTTAATTGTCATATATTTAGGAATAATGTGTTTCACATTTAATTGTCATTTATTTAGGAATAATGTGTGTCACATTTAATTGTCATTTATTTATCAATAATGTGCGTCACATTTAATTGTCATTTATGTAGGAATAATGTGTGTCACATTTAATTCTCATTTATTCAGGAATAATGTGTGTCACGTTTAATTGTCATTTATTTAGGAATAATGTGTGTCAAATTTAATTGTCATTTATTTAGGAATAATGTGTGTCACATTTAATTGTCATTTATTTAGTAATAATTTGTGTCACATTTAATTGTCATTTATATAGGAATAATGTGTGCCACATTTAATTGTCATTTATTTAGCGATATTGTGTGTTTTATTTAATTGTCATTTATATAGGAATAATGTGTGCCACATTTAATTGTCATTTATTTAGCAATAATGTGTGTCACATTTAATTGTCATTTATTTGGGAATAATGTGTGTCACATTTAATTGTCATTTATTTAGGAATAATGTGTGTCACATTTAATTGTCATTTATATAGGAATAATGTGTGTCACATTTAATTGTCATTTATTTGGTAATAATGTGTGTCACATTTAATTGTCATTTATCTAGGAATAATATGTGTCACATTTAATTATCATTTTTTAGGAATAATGTGTGTCACATTTAATTGTCGTTTATTAGGAATAATGTTGTATTACACTTAATTGTCATTCATTTAGAAATAATGTGTATCACATTTAATTGTCATTTATTTAGCAATAATGTGTGTCACATTTAATTGTCATATATTTAGGAATAATGTGTTTCACATTTAATTGTCATTTATTTAGGAATAATATGTGTCATATTTAATTGTCATTTATTAGGAATAATGTTGTATCACACTTAATTGTTATTTATTTAGGAACAATGTGTGTCACATTTAATTGTAATTTATTTAGCAATAATGTGTGTCACATTTAATTATCATTTATTTAGGAATAATGTGTTTCAAATTTAATTGTTATTTATTTAGGAATAATGTTGTATCACACTTAATTGTCATTTATTTAGGAATAATGTGTGTCACATTTAATTGTCATTTATTTAGGAATAATGTTTGTCACATTTAATTGTCATTTATTTAGGAATTATGTGTGTCCCATTTAATTGTCATTTATTTGGCAATAATGTGAGTCACATTTAATTGTCATTTATTTAGGAATAATGTGTGTCACATTTAATTGTCATTTATTTAGGAATAATGTGTGTCACATTTAATTGCCATTTATTTATCAATAATGTGTGTCACACTTAATTGTCATTTAAGTAGGAATAACGCGTTTCACATTTAATTATCATTTATTCAGGAATAATGTATGTCACATTTAATTGTCATTTATTTAGGAATAATGTGTGTCACATTTAATTGTCATTTATTTAGGAATAATGTGTGTTGTAACAACCCGTATTTTGATAACATGTTAAAACGAGAATCAAGGCAGAATTTCATTTTTAAATTCTGAATCAAGTAAAACGGGCTATGCCATTGCGTTCGTCTCGGAAAATTACGCGAAATAGAGTCTGAGTTTTCGAGAATCGGAGTCCGTATGACCAAGTTATGGTCCGACGAAGTTTTCAGAAAATTCAAGTTCAAAAACGAGTTCTAATTTCGAAATTAGGGGTGGAAGGCTAGGCGGGAAAAATTCCCGCCAGGCTCCCCAAGTCGACAGCCCTGTCGACTTGGGAGTCGACATGGCTTGACCCAAGTCGACAACCCTGTCGACTTGGGGGTCGACTTATGGTGGCCGGGCAGTTTTGCCTGGTGCACCTATTTTCTGTCTTGGCTAGGTTTTTGGGCCTGGTTTGAAATCTGATGGTTCAGGTTGGTCCTAGGGTTAATCTAAGGGTCCTAACTAATCCTAATCTCTATAAATAAGCCCCTAACCCTCTCCTAAATCCTCATTATTCATTCATGCAACTAAACTATGGCAAAATTGCTCCTCTCATGGCCTCCACTCAAAATCCTAGCCTCCACTTCATTTCTATGAGAGGCTTCATGATCATGTGAGTATTAGAGAGTCCCTATGTTAGTATGAGAGCTTCTCAAGTTGATTTCAAGGCTAAAGCTTTGACCTTTGTTCATCAAGATGGGGTTTTTTATTGATTTGGAGCTTTCATCTTTGGGTTTTTGAATGATGGCATGCATAGGCTTTGTCTCAATCTTTAATTTAATCGATTTGTACCTTCATAGCAATGTAAGCCCTTTCCCTACTCTTAGATATTAACTATGAAGTTAAATGTTCATGTTGCAAGTTTGGGTTTGATCATTGAGTATGATACATGCTATCATGTCATGCAAGTTTATGAAGTCATTATCTTGATCTTGTGGGCTAAAAGCTACAACCTTTATGTTGAAATGTTGCATTATGCAACATGAGAACCCTCATAACCTTTATGTCAACTTGCATAGGAAGTCATAACCCTTATATGATGATATATGCGAGTTACTAGTCATCATTCCATGTCTTTTGTCACCATGATTTGCTTATGTGCCAAGTTTGGGTTTATGCATGTTTTTGAGGCTTAAGAATGTAACATGCAAGTTAATGAACACATTTGTGCCTCATTTGCCACCATGATTAACTTGTGGCTTAATATCCATTTTTGTCATGCCTTTGCCAAGTCTCTTCTTTTAATCCATTACGTTGTTGCGAACGTATATGCGAGTTTAAAAGCGTTGGGTTATGTTATGAGTAATTTCTAATGACATGAAAATACAACTTGAAAACATGACTTGAAATATAACATGGAAGTTGACATGTGAGTATGTTTGAAAATATGAAATTGGGAATTTACCTATTAAGTTAGGTCTACCCATACTATGGAATTGGGAATTTACCTATTAAGTTAGGTCTACCCATATTCATAAAAACTTGAATATGAATAAGACACTAGACTAAACATGAAAGTGACCAACTCGAGGTTGGGTTGAGTTTGCAACGTAAAACTACCCGGAACCGACCGGCCTAACTAGTAGTTGCAAACAATAGGACCCAATGTGAGAAGTTGGTCATGTTGTGCTTGAACCCGAGGTTAGACCAAGTTGTGGTGTAAAGCTACCCGGAACCGACCGGCTTAACTAGTAACCACAACAAAGTCTAATGTGAGAGGTTGAGGTGCATTAAGTAATTAATGCCACATGATAGGGTTAAGTTAATTTGATTAATGACTCTTAACCAAATATGACATGGACAATGGGTTAAGTAAATTGATTAGGCCAATGATACCTAACAAAACATGACAAGGTTGGGTAGGTTAAGTAACTTGATTTGCCTAATGACACTTAACCATTTTTATATGACTAGTGGACGGGGTTAAGTTAACCAACACTTAATCAATCCAACACGATAAATTGGTAGGGTTAAGTAAGTTTTCTTAATGACACTTAACCGAAAAATACAGTTAATGGATGGGGTTAAGATTAGACTCAACTAGTCTAAACATGGAAATCGGATGGGGTTAAGTTAGCCTAGACTTAATTAATCCCACTTGGCAGTTTAATAGGGTTAAGTTAAACACTTAACTAATCTAACATGATGATTTGATGTGGTTAAGTGACCTATACTTAACCAATCTAACTCGTTAATTTATTGAGGTTAAGTTAACCTATACTTAACCAATCTAACGTGAAAACATGATAAGGCTAAGTCACGAATCGCTTAAATACGCTTGACCGATTTGACTCAGTAATTTGATAGGGTCAAGTTAATATATACTTAACCAACTTGAGCATGGTTTGTAGGGTTAAGTCTTGAACTTGGATACTTAGCCTATTTTGACATGATTTGTAGACGGGTTAAGTCATGAACTTAAGTGACACTTAATCCATTATGTAAACCCTAGTTCTAAGGATTAGGTGGATAACCGTAGTTAACAAGGATAACGGAATAAGGCTAAGTGGTAAACCTTAGTTGAAGAATAACTAAGTAATGATTCTTAGTCAAGGAAATTTAGACCAGTTCATAGATAGATGAGTAACCTGATACGGTAGGTCATCGTTTAAGTATACGAGTAGGAGCAAGTATCTGATTTAGATAAAGGCTCCAGCGAACTGGGTAACGAAGCAGCGGCTTCGGGGAATGTGAGGATATTCTTGGTATCCCTCTGTGAGCTGCCAGGTGATCATACTAGGCTCATGAGAGGTTAAGGTCTGCGTTAGAAGAACCAAGAGTATGCCTTGGTTGCTATACGAGCGACCTAAAGACGGGGATGGATAGGGGATAGTCGACGATACACGGTCGTACCCTAGATAGCATTTCGTCAGGCTACCTACCATCTTTGGTCAAGCGTGTACGTACGGAAAGGCAGAGAACACCCAAAAGACCATAATTGCTATCTAATTGTGGTTGCGGTAAGGCTAGGATTGTGGGTTGGCCAGTAGTGTGTTCTCATACATGATTTATCCTGTCTTGTCTTTCACTAGTTGAGGGAGTGGTCTCGTGGGACCATAGCCACGTATAGAAAAAAAACAGACCTTAGCATCTGCATCGGCAGATAAATCGAAAGCTCCCGACCGAGTCCTGTATTTCCTGATCTGCACTGTGATAGGACTCGGATAGCACGATGTGATACATGTGCATACAGTCATGGAAAAACGATTCACGATGAATGCATGGGAAAAAAGGGCGCGGTTGACGGTTAGCGTAATTCCTAGTGGCCCTGGGTGGTTGAACCAAAACCGAGATACGAAAACGTGCAATAGGTAAGCATAATCCCTAGTAGTCCTAGGTAGCATAAGTCCTGGTTGTACAAACAATGATTCATGTTAAAAGGCCCTAGTTAGATATAGGGTGACAGTCCAAAACGATCTTAAGGATCATGGAACTATGTTAAAGTAGTATAGAATCTCATGGGAAAGCCCGTATGGTCTACGGCAAGGGACTGAACATTTACATGGAATAAAACATACGAGTTTAGTAACCTATATATGCGATATATTAGGTTGGCATGGACAATTACACGACTTTTGAGTAAGGGTCATTCATGGTTAACACATGATACGGTGGGGATACTAGTACGGTAGGTGCAGAGCTAAAAGACAGGATAGATACCATGGGATGTTATACGTGATAGATATCTTGGGGATATTATACTTGATAGGAAGCTGACGATGTGATACCTTGTTTTATCTTGACATCGTAATTTATCATGACACCTTAGTTTATCTGAGTTCAATAGTTCATCCTGTTATTTTGATTTAGCTTATCTATCCTGTCATCATGCTTATGTTCATCTCAGTTTCTCATGTCAGTTAACTTTACTAGTTTTTATGCTGATAGTAGATAGGGCTTACTCAGTCTTTTTGACTGACCCGTTTTGTTTCGCCTCTTTTCTTCCGTTTCCCCCAAGGTTACAGGGAGGAAATACTGTTGTTTAGTTCGGACTTCTTCTGCTTGAAGGTCTTCATGGATGGCTTGGACTTTTCTTGGCTATGGCTACTTTACTGTTTTTACTTGGGGAATAATTTATGAAAAAGTCTTTATGCTTCTTTACTATTGCAAGACAGGTTTTGATGTACTCTGATGTAAAAGGATTTAGACCTTAATTATTAATGTTTATGAAAGTTCGATTTTACTTCCGCTATTTTATATGTTCTGTCTTGTGATATTTCTGTGCATGTTTACCAATAATGCCCCTCTAAAGTTAGTGCATTCCTTTGCGAGTGACCCTAGCGGAGGCGGGGTGTTACACATTGTATCAGAGCAGAAGGTTACCAGACTGGGCAAAAGTTTTTAAAGACCTTCTGAAAACTATTTGAAAATCGTTTATAAAGAAGCATTTTTCAAGGAAATTTTCTTTTAAAAGAAAAAGGCTATTCCCCAAAGTCCATTAGCACTATCCTTGTTTCCTTAATTGAATCTCTTTTCCTTTCTTTCCTCCATCTGTAGTCACAGTGGTTTTAACTGCGACTAGTCTTTTCTATCTACGAAAGTGCTTTCCATACGATGGAGGTGGTTCTCGAGAGACCAGTGGCCGCGTTATAAGAAAGGATAGTGAGAAAGAGGATAAAGGATACGAGCTTAAGGATGAGCAACTTGTGGGTATGGCTTAGTCCTCAAAGGAGGGAGAAAGATGAACAATGAAACCCATGACGAGAAAGTACCTTTGGCATGGTAAAAGGGGGCGGATAGTTAAGTATTATGGGACAAGGACAAGATCATCGGGAGGGCAATAGTATGCTCTCATTTCTAGGGTACCTCGGAAGGAGGGTAACGATCTTGTTAAAGGTTTAGCTTTTCTTCTCTATCATCCAGTTAGGACTTCGTTTTTCGTATCATTTAAGTCTGCTTCGATAGTTGAGTCTCTGCACCTTAAGTACTAGCGTAATAGAGAATCCCATTTTTGTCTCAAAGTCCTATTGGAGAATCAGTCCATTTATACATGACTTGTTTAGATTTGAGAATGTCTATGCCAAGTGTTGAGTTTGGAAATAATGCTTATGTTTATAAGCTATGGATGGATTCTAGGGATGAAGTGGTTATCCAGTAAGGGGTGCCACTCTCGGCTTTGATAGGAGGGTAGTTAGACCTTTTGACTAGCCTTGGTAATACCCTCGAAGTATCGTGTAACCTTTTTGAGGTTCTGTCATGACTAGTTACTTAGAATCCCTTGATGCCTTTATTGGAAATTTGAAGCCCGATCGAGTGGTGTTCGCCGATAAGACGGATGGTTTACTTCATTTATGCATGGGTTATAGAGATCACCCTAGTAAGTGCACTTGATAACCTGGTTGATATCTGTTTACTTTCAAGAGAAAGTTCTTCTACATGGAATACCTTATAGTATATAAACGAGATCCAAGATTCACTAGTGAATTTTGGAAAGCTTGCATGAGATCATAAGTACGCAGTCATGTTTGCGCCAAGTATTCTAGGAAAAGGATAAGTGCAAGTGGAACGAGAGGCGATGAAGAAATGAGTTCCAGCTCATGCTATGGAAACAGGAAATAAGAAGCTACGAAATCGCGAAGTTAAAAGACGGTCAAGGCACAATAGAATTAAGCTCAAGGAAATACGACTCTGATGGTCAAAGACTAGATACGCGCATGATATCTCTTTTTGGGAGTATGTCCTTGATCCCTGTTTTCTGTAGAGCTTACTTGTAGGCTATCTTTTGTGGACATCTTCTTGGTCCTATTTTCTGTTACAAACCCCGTAAGGAGTTTGTCTTGTTTATCTTCTTGACCCTGTTTCAGGGAATCCTAGGTAGAACCCTATGGATGTAAACATGTATTTGAAACATGTTATGATTGATATGGTTGCAAGTGGTTGCAAGTGGTTGCTCGTGGATGCGCGAATACACATTAGATACTAGCTCGACTCGGTCACATTTCATATTGCATATGCACGAGTATTTATACTTGTTTATGGATGAAATCGAATGTATTATCATGTGGCTGTTGCATATGAATGAATGATTGCGCACGCATATAGTATCTATATGACTAGGATTATTTGCATACATGTTGGATTCATGGCACTATACGTATTTTGCATTAGAAAGATTATTCAGGCCTGATCATTAGCATTAGCTAAGGAACATGTACACACACGTTTTGCATATATTCATACAGCATTAGAAATCATCTAAGGACAATGGTTGCTTGTGGATGATGTTTTGAGTAGATGAATGATGGATGGTAGGATATGTTCTTCCTAACATGGAGATTTCGGGGACCAAATCCTAAAAGGTGGGGATAATGTAACAACCCGTATTTCGATAACATGTTAAAACGAGAATCAAGGCAGAATTTCATTTTTAAATTCTGAATCAAGTAAAACGGGCTATGCCATTGCGTTCGTCTCGGAAAAATACACGAAATAGAGTCTGAGTTTTCGAGAATCGGAGTCCGTATGACCAAGTTATGGTCCGACGAAGTTTTCAGAAAATTCAAGTTCAAAAACGAGTTCTAATTTCGAAATTAGGGGTGGAAGGCTAGGCGGGAAAAATTCCCGCCAGGCTCCCCAAGTCGACAGCCCTGTCGACTTGGGAGTCGACATGGCTTGACCCAAGTCGACAGCCCTGTCGACTTGGGGGTCGACTTATGGTGGCCGGGCAGTTTTGCCTGGTGCACCTATTTTCTGTCTTAGCTAGGTTTTTGGGCCTGGTTTGAAATCTGATGGTTCAGGTTGGTCCTAGGGTTAATCTAAGGGTCCTAACTAATCCTAATCTCTATAAATAAGCCCCTAACCCTCTCCTAAATCCTCATTATTCATTCATGCAACTGAACTATGGCAAAATTGCTCCTCTCATGGCCTCCACTCAAAATCCTAGCCTCCACTTCATTTCTATGAGAGGTTTCATGATCATGTGAGTATTAGAGAGTCCCTATGTTAGTATGAGAGCTTCTCAAGTTGATTTCAAGGCTAAAGCTTTGACCTTTGTTCATCAAGATGGGGTTTTTATTGATTTGGAGCTTTCATCTATGGGTTTTTGAATGATGGCATGCATAGGCTTTGTCTCAATCTTTAATTTAATCGATTTGTGCCTTCATAGCAATGTAAGCGCTTTCCCTACTCTTAGATATTAACTATGAAGTTAAATGTTCATGTTGCAAATTTGGGTTTGATCATTGAGTATGATACATGCTATCATGTCATGCAAGTTTATGAAGTCATTATCTTGATCTTGTGGGCTAAAAGCTACAACCTTTATGTTGAAATGTTGCATTATGCAACATGAGAACCCTCATAACCTTTATGTCAACTTGCATATGAAGTCATAACCCTTATGTGATGATATATGCGAGTTACTAGTCATCATTCCATGTCTTTTGTCACCATGATTTGCTTATGTGCCAAGTTTGGGTTTATGCATGTTTTTGAGGCTTAAGAATGTAACATGCAAGCTAACGAACACATTTGTGCCTCATTTGCCACCATGATTAACTTGTGGCTTAATATCCATTTTTGTCATGCCTTTGCCAAGTCTCTTCTTTTAATCCATTACGTTGTTGCGAACGTATATGCGAGTTTAAAAGCGTTGGGTTATGTTATGAGTAATTTCTAATGACATGAAAATACAACTTGAAAACATGACTTGAAATATAACATGGAAGTTGACATGTGAGTATGTTTGAAAATATGAAATTGGGAATTTACCTATTAAGTTAGGTCTACCCATACTACGGAATTGGGAATTTACCTATTAAGTTAGGTCTACCCATATTCTTAAAAACTTGAATATGAATAAGACACTAGACTAAACATGAAAGTGACCAACTCGAGGTTGGGTTGAGTTTGCAACGTAAAACTACCCGGAACCGACCGGCCTAACTAGTAGTTGCAAACAATAGGACCCAATGTGAGAAGTTGGTCATGTTGTGCTTGAACCCGAGGTTAGACCAAGTTGTGGTGTAAAGCTACCCGGAACCGACCGGCTTAACTAGTAACCACAACAAAGTCTAATGTGAGAGGTTGAGGTGCATTAAGTAATTAATGCCACATGATAGGGTTAAGTTAATTTGATTAATGACTCTTAACCAAATATGACATGGACAATGGGTTAAGTAAATTGATTAGGCCAATGATACCTAACAAAACATGACAAGGTTGGGTAGGTTAAGTAACTTGATTTGCCTAATGACACTTAACCATTTTTCTATGACTAGTGGACGGGGTTAAGTTAACCAACACTTAATCAATCCAACACGATAAATTGGTAGGGTTAAGTAAGTTTTCTTAATGACACTTAACCGAAAAATACAGTTAATGGATGGGGTTAAGATTAGACTCAACTAGTCTAAACATGGAAATCGGATGGGGTTAAGTTAGCCTAGACTTAATTAATCCCACTTGGCAGTTTAATGGGGTTAAGTTAAACACTTAACTAATCTAACATGATGATTTGATGTGGTTAAGTGACCTATACTTAACCAATCTAACTCGTTAATTTATTGAGGTTAAGTTAACCTATACTTAACCAATCTAACGTGAAAACATGATAAGGCTAAGTCACGAATCGCTTAAATACGCTTGACCGATTTGTCTCAGTAATTTGATAGGGTCAAGTTAATATATACTTAACCAACTTGAGCATGGTTTGTAGGGTTAAGTCTTGAACTTGGATACTTAGCCAATTTTGACATGATTTGTAGACGGGTTAAGTCATGAACTTAAGTGACACTTAATCCATTATGTAAACCCTAGTTCTGAGGATTAGGTGGATAACCGTAGTTAACAAGGATAACGGGAATAAGGCTAAGTGGTAAACCTTGGTTGAAGAATAACTAAGTAATGATTCTTAGTCAAGGAAATTTAGACCAGTTCATAGATAGATGAGTAACCTGATACGGTAGGTCATCGTTTAAGTATACGAGTAGGAGCAAGTATCTGATTTAGATAAAGGCTCCAGCGAACTGGGTAACGAAGCAGCGGCTTCGGGGAACGTGAGGATATTCTTGGTATCCCTCTGTGAGCTGCCAGGTGATCATACTAGGCTCATGAGAGGTTAAGGTCTGCGTTAGAAGAACCAAGAGTATGCCTTGGTTGCTATACGAGCGACCTAAAGACGGGGATGGATAGGGGATAGTCGACGATACACGGTCGTACCCTAGATAGCATTTCGTCAGGCTACCTACCATCTTTGGTCAAGCGTGTACGTACGGAAAGGCAGAGAACACCCAAAAGACCATAATTGCTATCTAATTCTGGTTGCGGTAAGGCTAGGATTGTGGGTTGGCCAGTAGTGTGTTCTCATACAGGATTTATCCTGCCTTGTCTTTCACTAGTTGAGGGAGTGGTCTCGTGGGACCATAGCCACGTATAGAAAAAAACAGACCTTAGCATCTGCTTCGGCAGATAAATCGAAAGCTCCCGACCGAGTCCTGTATTTCCTGATCTGCCCTGTGACAGGACTCGGATAGCACGATGTGATACATGTGCATACAGTCATGGAAAAACGATTCACGATGAATGCGTGGGAAAAAAGGGCGCGGTTGACGGTTAGCGTAATTCCTAGTGGCCCTGGGTGGTTGAACCAAAACCGAGATACGAAAACGTGCAATAGGTAAGCATAATCCCTAGTAGTCCTAGGTAGCATAAGTCCTAGTTGTACAAACGATGATTCATGTTGAAAGGCCCTAGTTAGATATGGGGTGACAGTCCAAAACGATCTTAAGGATCATGGAACTATGTTAAAGTAGTATAGAATCTCATGGGAAAACCCGTATGGTCTACGGCAAGGGACTGAACATTTACATGGAATAAAACATACGAGTTGAGTAACCTATATATGCGATATATTAGGTTGACATGGACCATTACACGACTTTTGAGTAAGGGTCATTCATGGTTAACACATGATACGGTGGGGATACTAGTACGGTAGGTGCAGAGCTAAAAGACAGGATAGATACCATGGGATGTTATACGTGATAGATATCTTGGGGATTTTATATTTGATAGGAACCTGACGATGGGCTACCTTGTTTTATCTTGACATCGTAATTTATCATGACACCTTAGTTTATCTGAGTTTAGTAGCTCATCCCGTTATTTTGATTTAGCTTATCTATCTTGTCATCATGCTTATGTTCATCTCAGTTTCTCATGTCAGTTAACTTTACTAGTTTTTATGTTGATAGTAGATAGGGCTTACTCAGTCTTTTTGACTGACCCATTTTGTTTCGCCTCTTTTCTTCCGTTTCCCGCCAGGTTACAGGGAGGAAATACTGTTGTTTAGTTCGGACTTCTTCTGCTTGAAGGTCATAATGGATGGCTTGGACTTTTCTTGGCTATGGCTACTTTACTGTTTTTACTTGGGGAATAATTTATGAAAAAGTCTTTATGCTTCTTTACTATTGCAAGACAGGTTTTGATGTACTCTGATATAAAAGGCTTTAGACCTTAATTATTAATGTTTATGAAAGTTCGATTTTACTTCCGCTATTTTATATGTTCTGTCTTGTGATATTTCTATGCATGTTTACCAATAATGCCCCTCTAAAGCTAGTGCATTCCTTTGCGAGTAACCCTAGCGGAGGCGGGGTGTTACATGTGTCACATTTAATTGTCATTTATTTAGCAATAATGTGTGTCACATTTAATTGTCATTTGTATAGGAATAATGTGTGCCACATTTAATTGTAATTTATATAGGAATAATGTGTGCCACATTTAATTGTCATTTATTTTGCAATAATGTGTGTCACATTTAATTGTCATTTATTTGGGAATAATGTGTGTCACATTTAATTGTCATTTATTTGGGAATAATGTGTGTCACATTTAATTGTCATTTATTTAGGAATAATGTGTGTCACATTTAATTGTCATTTATTTAGGAATAATGTGTGTCACATTTAATTGTCATTTATTTGGCAATAATGTGTGTCACATTTAATTGTCATTTATCTAGGAATAATATGTGTCACATTTAATTATCATTTTTTAGGAATAATGTGTGTCACATTTAATTGTCATTTATTTGGAATAATGTTGTATTACACTTAATTTTCATCCATTTAGGAATAATGTGTATCACATTTAATTGTCATTTATTTAGCAATAATGTGTGTCACATTTAATAGTCATATATTTAGGAATAATGTGTTTCACATTTAATTGTCATTTATTGAGGAATAATGTGTGTCATATCTAATTGTCATTTATTAGGAATAATGTTGTATCACACTTAATTGTCATTTATTTAGGAACAATGTGTGTCACATTTAATTGTCATTTATTTATCAATAATGTGTGTCACATTTAATTGTCATTTATGTAGGAATTATGTGCGTCACATTTAATTGTCATTTATTCAGGAATTATGTGTGTCACATTTAATTGTCATTTATTTAGGAATAATGTGTGTCACATTTAATTGTCATTTATTTAGGAATAATGTGTGTCACATTTAATTGTCATTTATTTAGTAATAATGTGTGTCACATTTAATTGTCATTTATATAGGAATAATGTGTGCCACATTTAATTGTCATTTATTTAGCGGTAATGTGTGTTTTATTTAATTTTCATTTATATAGGAATAATGTGTGCCACGTTTAATTGTCATTTATTTAGCAATAATGTGTGTCACAATTAATTGTCATTTATTTGGGAATAATGTGTGTCACATTTAATTGTCATTTATTTAGGAATAATGTGTGTCACATTTAATTGTCATTTATTTAGGAATAATGTGTGTCACATTTAATTGTCATTTATTTGGCAATAATGTGTGTCACATTTAATTATCATTTATCTAGGAATAATATGTGTCGCATTTAATTATCATTTTTTAGGAATAATGTGTGTCACATTTAATTGTCGTTTATTAGGAATAATGTTGTATTACACTTAATTGTCATTCATTTAGAAATAATGTGTATCACATTTAATTGTCATTTATTTAGCAATAATGTGTGTCACATTTAATTGTCATATATTTAGGAATAATGTGTTTCACATTTAATTGTCATTTATTTAGGAATAATATGTGTCATATTTAATTGTCATTTATTAGGAATAATGTTGTATCACACTTAATTGTTATTTATTTAGGAACAATGTGTGTCACATTTAATTGTAATTTATTTAGCAATAATGTGAGTCACATTTAATTATCATTTATTTAGGAATAATGTGTTTCAAATTTAATTGTTGTTTATTTAGGAATAATGTTGTATCACACTTAATTGTCATTTATTTACGAATAATGTGTGTCACATTTAATTGTCATTTATTTAGGAATAATGTTTGTCACATTTAATTGTCATTTATTTAGGAATAATATGTTTCCCATTTAATTGTCATTTATTTGGCAATAATGTGTGCCATATTTAATTGTCATTTATTTAGGAATAATGTGTGTCACATTTAATTGTCATTTATTTAGGAATAATGTGTGTCACATTTAATTGCCATTTATTTATCAATAATGTGTGTCACATTTAATTGTCATTTAAGTAGGAATAACGCGTGTCACATTTAATTGTCATTTATTCAGGAATAATGTATGTCACATTTAATTGTCATTTATCTAGGAATAATGTGTGTCACATTTAATTGTCATTTATTTAGGAATAATGTGTGTCACATTTAATTGTCATTTATTTAGGAATAATGTTTGTCGCATTTAATTGTCATTTATTTAGGAATAATGTGTGTCACATTTAATTGTCATTTATTTGGCAATAATGTGTGCCACATTTAATTGTCATTTATATAGGAATAATGTGTGCCACATTTAATTGTCATTTATATAGGAATAATGTGTGCCACATTTAATTGTCATTTATTTAGCAATATTGTGTGTCACATTTAATTGTCATTTATTTGGGAATAATGTGTGTCACATTTAATTGTCATTTATTTAGGAATAATGTGTGTCACATTTAATTGTCATTTATTTAGGAATAATGTGTGTCACATTTAATTATCATTTATTTAGGAATAATGTGTGTCACATTTAATTGTCATTTATTTTGCAATAATGTGTGTCACATTTAATTGTCATTTATCAAGGAATAATATGTGTCACATTTAATTATCATTTTTTAGGAATAATGTGTGTCACGTTTAATTGTCATTTATTTGGAATAATGTTGTATTACACTTAATTTTCATCCATTTAGGAATAATGTGTATCACATTTAATTGTCATTTATTTAGCAATAATGTGTGTCACATTTAATAGTCATATATTTAGGAATAATGTGTTTCACATTTAATTGTCATTTATTGAGGAATAATGTGTGTCATATCTAATTGTCATTTATTAGGAATAATGTTGTATCACACTTAATTGTCATTTATTTAGGAACAATGTGTGTCACATTTAATTGTCATTTATTTAGCAATAATGTGTGTCACATTTAATTTTCATTTATTTAGGATAATGTGTGTCACATTTAATTGTCATTTATTTAAGAATTATGTTGTATCACACTTAATTGTCATTTATTTAGGAATAATGTGTGTCACATTTAATTGTCATTTATTTAAGAATAATGTTTGTCACATTTAATTGTCATTTATTTAGGAATAATGTGTGTCACATTTAATTGTCATTTATTTGGCAATAATGTGTGCCACATTTAATTGTCATTTATTTAGGAATAATGTGTGTCACATTTAATTGTCATTTAATTAGGAATAGTGTTACGTCACATTTAATTGTCATTTATTTAGGAATAATGTATGTCAAATTTAATTGTCATTTATTAGAAATAATGCTGTATCACACTTAATTAACATTTATTTAGGAACAATGTGTGTCACATTTAATTTTCATTTATTTTGCAATAATGTGTGTCACGTTTGATTATCATTTATTTACGAATATTGTGTGTCACATTTAATCGTCATTTATTTAGAAATAATATTGTGTCATATTTAATTATCATTTATTTATGAATAATGTGTGTCACATTTAATTGTCATTTATTAGGAATAATGTTGTATCACACTTAATTGTCATTTAATTGTCATTTATTAGGAATAATGTGTGTCACATTTAATTGTCATTTATTTAGCAATAATGTGCGTCACAATTAATTGTGATCTATTTAGGAATAACGTTTTTCACATTTAATTGTCATCTATTTAGGAATAATGTGTGTCACATTTAATTGTTATTTATTTAGCGATAATGTATGTCACATTTAATTGTCATTTATTTAGGAATAATGTGTGCCATAATTAATTGTCATTTATTTAGCAATAATGTGTGTTATATTTAATTGTCATTTATTTAGGAATAATGTGAGCCACATTTAGTTGTCATTTATTTAGGAATAATGTGTGTCACATTTAATTGTCATTTATTTAGCAATAATGTGTGTCACATTTAATTGTCATATATTTAGGAATAATGTGTTTCACATTTAATTGAAATTTATTTAGGAATAATGTGTGTCACATTTAATTGTCATTTATTTATCGATAATGTGCGTCGCATTTAATTGTCATTTATGTAGGAATAATGTGTGTCACATTTAATTGTCATTTATTAAGGAATAATGTGTGTCACATTTAATTGTCATTTATTTAGGAATAATGTGTGTCACATTTAATTGTCATTTATTTAGGAATAATGTGTGACACATTTAATTGTCATTTATTTAGCAATAATGTGTGTCACATTTAATTGTCATTTATATAGGAATAATGTATGCCACATTTAATTGTCATTTATTTAGCGATAATGTGTGTTTTATTTAATTGTCATTTATATAGGAATAATGTGTGCCACATTTAATTGTCATTTATTTAGCAATAATGTGTGTCACATTTAATTGTCATTTATTTGGGAATAATGTGTGTCACATTTAATTGTCATTTATTTAGGAATAATGTGTGTCACATTCAATTGTCATTTATTTAGGAACAATGTGTGTCACATTTAATTGTCATTTATTTGGCAATAATGTGTGTCACATTTAATTGTCATTTATCTAGGAATAATACGTGTCACATTTAATTATCATTATTTAGGAATAATGTGTGTCACATTTAATTTTCATTTATTAGGAATAATGTTGTATTACACTTAATTGTCATCCATTTAGGAATAATGTGTATCACATTTAATTGTCATTTATTTAGCAATAATGTGTGTCATATTTAATTGTCATATATTTAGGAATAATGTGTTTCACATTTAATTGTCATTTATTTAGGAATAATGTGTGTCATATTTAATTGTCATTTAATAGGAATTATGTTGTATCGCACTTAATTGTCATTTATTTACGAACAATGTGTGTCACATTTAATTGTCATTTATTTAGCAATAATGTGTGTCACATTTAATTATCATTTATTTAGGAATAATGTGTGTCACATTTAATTGTCATTTGTTTAGGAATAATGTTGTATCACACTTAATTGTCATTTATTTAGGAATAATGTGTGTCACATTTAATTGTCATTTATTTAGGAATAATGTTTGTCACATTTAATTGTCATTTATTTAGGAATAATGTATGTCACATTTAATTGTCATTTATTTGGCAATAATGTGTGCCACAATTAATCGTCATTTATTTAGGAATAATGTGCGTCTCATTTAATTGTCATTTATTTATCAATAATGTGTGTCACATTTAATTATCATTTATGTAGGAATAACGAGTGTCACATTTAACTGTCATTTATTCAGGAATAATGTATGTCACATTTAATTGTCATCTATTTAGGAATTATGTGTGTCATATTTAATTGTCATTTATTTAGGAATATTGTGTGTGAAACAACCCGTAACTTCCCCGTAAAGGAAAGTGTCGGATAGTTCGAGAACAAGCCACAACAGAACGCATATAGAAGAACATTTCATTGTTATTACAACAATTCCATCAGATACAAGAATATACAGAGTATAAATGAATAAATTACATTCGACAAATATCAGAGATTACAATAAATTACAAAGCAGCGGAAAATAATACTAAAGCACAACTGAAAGTAATACACGGATACAGAGCTTTCCGAGCATCGTTCCAGCTGTAAATCAGGACCCTATGAATATAAATCTGCAAAACCAAAACTACTAGCTGCCCGTGCGGAAAATAGGGGCACCCAGAGTTTAGGTCAAAACAATAAACTCCAGGTCAGTCATGGGACTGGTGTGAGAACTAAAACAGTTAATCTTTATTTTAAATCATTGGGTAAATCAAGGGACCACGCCGTATAACACGGAACGGGTTTCCTCCCAAGAATACCAGTGCATAAAACAAACAGCGCAATGCTAAATAAGGAAAAATGAAGCTGTTATAAGACCCAGGTCCTATCACACAATGCAACGCAAGCCGGGGGATAGGGTTTTCCCTTATAACAGCCAAAGAATGCTTGATACGTTTAAAACAAATCATTTGATACTATTATAAGTGCATAGTGTATAAAACAACTTCAAATCATAAGTATCAATCATAGGCGGCATGGGTACCATATATCATATCGCCATACTAGTTCTACAATTAAAACCGCAAATGTCACGTATTTGGAAGCTGGATTTCCATCTATGAACCGAGGCAAAAGATAGTCCTCACCGACTTCGAGACTCTCTAGCCCGAGCCTCAGGGTCAGAGCGCATCGACCCTTGGATCCTCAGGGCCAGTCCACCGATGTGGATTAAACTTAAACCCAGAACATGCGTCTCCCCACCCTATGGGGTGTAAGTCTGGTCCGTCTGCCGACCAGAATGCATCGGCCGAAACCGATATGACCGAGGCGCCTCGCAACAGCAACAACCACATAAGTCAAACTCGTCAGGGCGTGTAAAACCACTTACGCCACTTCTAGCTAGAAAGAAACGCATGCCCTCCCTGACGTCCTCTCCCGTTTTTGGTTCATACCGGGTGTGAAACACGCGAGGTAAACGTTACACAAAGCTCCACCACAAAGGCCATGCTTTGATCATCAACCACAAGACTTTGCTTTTCAACAGAAGCCTTGATCATTTGCCACTTAGGCATGCCACACAGGCAATTCACTCCATGCGTTTGATATCCATCGATATATAACCCCTGAGCTCGTACGTCTCAGAGAAGGGCGTTAAGCAAGAGAATAAATTCTCCGCCGCCAAACAGATATATATTAATAGAGATCAATCACACGGACTAAAATCCAATGTCAGACACACAGTCCATTTATAAGTCCGTTCTGGGTCTGAACGAAACCGGAGGCACCTAGTACCTCGCATATCCATCGATCTCCAAGTACGTCTGGACGATCACCAACTGTTTCCATCTTCTTGGGTGTACAGCCCAATCAAGATCATCAGTAAGCACCCAAACGACGTGAAGACTTCCGGTCTTCGACCACCGTCTTCATCTTCGACACCACGTCGAATCAGTTATTCAGAATGGGATAAACCCGGTCTTTCTGAATAACTCGCGAATATATTATAAAAGTGTCACACAAACACAACATACGCCTCATTCCAATTCAGAATATTCTTTTATTCAAATATTCCTATACTTTGGGAAAAGTTCCCATTAATTTTATCCAAGATAAATTCTTTAAATTTATTCTTTAATCTCCTTTGAATATCAATTCAAACTAGTCGGGATTAGCGAACCACACCGAAGTAATCATTTATTTTATTTCCCAATCCCAACCTATTCATCCCATGAAGTAAAACTGGTAATACTTCATATCTAACACCACAGTGTTATCGGTAAATTCAATTACCATTTCACGTTCAAATCTAATTAAAGATTTAACCATCGCCTGGAGTAAAACTGGTGATACTCCATTTTCGATCATTTCAATCTAATTAAGGATTCATTAAAACTCCACTTAGTTTTAATCTTTAACTGGGTTAAAGAATCAGTGTCATTTAAAACACGGTTCACGATAAACCCAAAATCACATTTCCATTAATTATCGGGTTAACGAACAAGTGTTATTTAAAACACTGTTCACGATAAACCTAAAAATCAATACCAATTCAATTCCAATTAAATATCGTTTAATTGGTACACTTCATTAAATCTAAATAAAAAGATTTAATTTTCTTTTCTCAACTGGGTTCAAGAACAGTGTTAGTGAAGACACCATTCACGACAAACCCAAATCACATTTGATATTCAATACAAGGCTCTGAATAGAAAATATATCGGCTTATATTCAATATCAAATTCTACGACTAACAAATGTCGTATTGGAAATAACGATATAAATATATATCTTTCAAATTTCCATAACAACATCTGTATAATCACGAATTCCAACATCGAAGTATTCCGAAGACAATTTCGATTCAAATCCACTCCAATGCAATCATTGGAAATTTTGGTTATTTTCAAAACCCTTTTCAAATTCAATTTATTTATTTAAAAATAAATAGAATTATGATTCTAGTTCAAAACTAGTTCATTTCGATAAAAATCTATTTTTATCCTTTCAAATATGGAGTTTTTCATCCCAATCCTTTCTAAATCATTTCTTATGATTTTACACAAATTATTACTATTTTTAATAATTTTATCAAGGCCCGTACAGTCGATTTCCACCAATGGCCATCGAACTACACGTATAGCGACCTTTTTCCAATTTGATTTGGACATAATTCCAAATCCAACCGTTAGATTTCTAATTTATCACATTCGTTAGAAAGCTCTTTTCGATACGAACCCAACGGTTCCGGTTTTAGGAGAATCCGACGGTTGGATCTCCCGTAATGTCCGTTTGAAATAAATGGTCGAAATTTACGAACTGCCGCGGCGCGGCGCGTTCTATTCAGGCCATTATATTATATATATATATAATATATATTTCGTCGATTTCTATTTAAAACGAATTATATAAATAGTTTTAAAATTCGTTTCAAAGCAATTTCAACTTCCATTTCAATTCAAATCAAAATTGAATTCTTCTTTATAAATTCGTTTTAAAATTCATTTCTATTCAATTCAAATTTCAATTCAATTTGAATTCATTTCAATTCGCTTTCAATTCAATTTGAATTCGTATTCAATTCAATTCATTTCGAAATCATTTTCAATTCAATTCATTTCGAAATCGTTTTCAATTCAATTCATTTCGAAATCGTTTTCAATTCAATTCATTTCGAAATCGTTTTCAATTCAATTCATTTCGAAATCGTTTTCAGTTCAATTCATTTCGAAATCGTTTTCAATTCAATTCATTTCGAAATCGTTTTCAATTCAATTCATTTCGAAATCGTTTTCAGTTCAATTCATTTCGAAATCGTTTTAAAATCGATATAAATATCGTTCACGTCAAAATGGCGTCAATCTAATCATCACGGCTTCACATATTTCTATTTTCAAATATTCTATTTCAAATATTTCCTATTATCAAAATATTTGTTATTATCAAAATATTCTTTATTTTCACGATTGGAATGAGGCCCAATCAATTACCATATAAAGTTAATTATATGGATTTTCATACAACACATGTATATAATAGCAACGATAAATAATCAACCATCAACCAAAGTGCACTACACCGTATAAGCATCAAATAAAGATATCTAACGCTTATAACAGCCTGTCAATCAATCGATCGACATATTTGATCAATCAGGATGAGTGGACTTCAAATTTCATCCCAACACCCGTGTGGGGTTTCAAACAATCAAACACAGATTTTATTCGTGCAGTTGGGTGACGTGTAAAATTTATCGACCCAATCAATGTCAGTCAAATCAGTGTACATAAACAAACCGTCCGGTTTGTAAATGAATATTTTATTTATTCACATTCACGTTAAAAATTATATTTTTAACGATAAAACATTTTATTTCACATATGAATTTCTATTCGATTCATTTATTCGATAAAATGATATTTTTATTTTTCTAATTTATTTTAGAAAATTTCGGCGGCATAACGGCACGATACTAGAAACGGGATAAGGCCTAGCCTTGTCCCCGGTCTAATAATGGTCACCGCCATACCCATATCAATCAAATCACTTTCGTTATGCCAACCACAAAATTTGGAGTAAGAGTCTAACCTAGCCTTACTCCTTCGCCTTATAACGGCGCACGTCTAATCCTAACCAATTTATCGATTCGATTTTTCACACCACAAACCACATTCAAACCAATATCGCAATCAATCACCAAACAGCCAAACAAACAAGTCCATGGTCTGTGGACGATTGTGTCGGGTGCTACTAAACACCGTCTGCATCCTAGTATATATATAACTAGAAAAGAAATTGAAAGGTGAGAAATTCTCACCGATAGCTATCCAAACATCTTGACTCTTCTTTGATATAAATCTTCTTCGTTCTCGCCTTTTTATCACCTTCGTTGCTGTAGCCACTACATATGTAAAGATCGAATTTTTACTTCGCTACTCAATATATAAAAATCATATTTTTATTTCGAAGTTCAACATATAAAAATCATATTTTTAATTCGAAGTTCAACATATAAAAATCATATTTTTAATTCGAAGTTCAACATATAAAAATCATATTTTTAATTCGAAGTTCAACATATAAAAATCATATTTTTAATTCGAAGTTCAACATATAAAAATCATATTTTCAATTCGAAGTTCAACATATAAAAATCATATTTTTAATTCGAAGTTCAACATATAAAAATCATATTTTTAATTCGAAGTTCAACATATAAAAATCATATTTTTAATTCGAAGTTCAACATATAAAAATCATATTTTTAATTCGAAGTTCAACATATAAAAATCATATTTTTATATGAATAAAAATCTCGTCTTTATAGAAATAACAATCTAATCTTTTCTAAATCAAAAATCTAATTTTTTCCTAAATCAAAACTACGATCTTTTTCTAAACAAAATACGATCTTTTTCTAAACAAAAATATGAACTTTTTCTTAGATAAAAATCCTATCCTTATTCTCTAATCATTTTAAAAAAAATCAAATCTTTAGATTTATAAAAAACGAATCTTTAGATTCATAAAAATCTATGGTGTATTCATATAAAAACCTATGGTTTATATTTATAAAAAATCTATCATTCTTGTTCATAAATAAAATAAAAACCAAATTACCTAAAAAAAATAATAATAGAAAACTTACAGCGAGAGGGGGTTCAGCGCGGTTTGAAGAAGGAGGGGGGAAGAGAAGGCGGCTCCGACGATGGCAGGTGGCGTGTAACGACCCGCATTCTACGCATCATAGGATCGTAGAATATTTATTTCTTTCACATACGAAGTCGTATGGTCACGTAACTTTGGGGGACGACTATTGGGGTCATTTCCCATGTTCATGATTTTTCCCGATTTTTAAATGACCATTTTACCCCTAGTTGGCACTGTTTTGGCCATAACTTTTGACTAGAAAGGAATTTTGACCTGAAACCACTTCCATTGGCTCCGGATGATGGTTTCTCTTTCCGTAGAGTGGTCACATTAGCCAAACGGACTTACCGTTTGGGAGATATGACTGAAACAAGTTTCAGATGGTGAAAAAAACAGCTTAATTGGGCTTAACCGGGTGATTAGCAGCTAGGCCCAGAGGGGAATTTCGGGTTTAGGAGTATATAGGGTCTGATTAGGGTTAGAAAACATTTCTTTAGACATTTTCCAGCCGCGACTTTCATTCCTCTTAACCTAGCCATGGCCTCCACTCTTTAAATCACTCTAAAAACACCCAAAATCACTTCCTAATCAAGGATTAAGGCTTAGAGGCATCAGATCAAGGAGGATTAGCACAAGGACCGAGGTAGAGCTGCTGTTATATATTGGAATTCGTGCAAATCAGAGGTTCACTTCAGATCTGAAAGTTTTATTGTGGCAAAGGTGAGTGATTTGCATAGTTTTTGCACTAATTACGGTAATTAAGGGGTAATTAGTGAAGATTAGCGAATTTATACATTAATAAATTCTGGAAAAATGTTTAGAAATTCTGAAATAATGTTTTATGCCTCTGGTTGAAGTTTGGTTCGATTTGATTAAGTTTTGTTAACCCTATGATCAGTTTTACTTAAATATGCTTAAGGAAAAATAAGGAGTTTTGACCACTTTTGATCCATTTTGATTCATTTGAATGGTTGTTTGTTGTTTGTGGTTGCTATTACATACTGCTATGACTCTATGGTGTGTTTTATGATTGATTAGAAGTGTTAGATTTGTCAAAAACGCCGTCGAATGGCGTAAACTGCTCGCTGGAAGAACTGCAGGAAATCATCCGAACCGGACCGATGGTGCGACCCGATCCGATGGGGCGATCCGATCCGATGGTGCGATCCGATCCGTCGATGCTTGAAGACTCCGATCCGACGGCGCGATACGATCCGATCCGATCAAGACTTCGCGAGACGATCCGTGTTGCTTCACGAAGAGGAGCCCGAACCGATCCAGTGAGGTGACCACGATCCGAACCACTCGTGAGCAGAAGGTGCGACCCGAACCGGTGTGCTTGGGGGAGGCCGATCCGAACCGCTACCAGATGGACGCCACGAACCGCGCCGCGTTGATGATGGGGAGCTAAAGGCCGAACCGAACCGATGGCAATGAGGGGACCCGAACCGATCCGGTGATGACTGAAACCCGAGATGCAAAGGAAGCCCAAATGAGAAGTTAGAGCTCAAGATTCAGATGGGAATCAACGAGTTCGCTTCATGGTTGGGTTTTGCTGCGGGACGCGTGCCAAGGGGTTATCGACGTCTATAGCTTTGGACCACTATGGTAGGAGGTACGAAGGCGGATTCAGGGCCATTATGGCATCGGTAGAACCAAGGGCTACAACCAATGAAGTAGGTCATTGAAATGTTTGGTCATGACTCTATATGTTTAGCTTGGTCATAGCAGGGTTTCTACAAGTCGGGATTCGTCGTTACCTCAATTTTGTCTAGTGTTCCAAAGTGGTAGATGTCGTATGCTTTACGCACAGAATGAGAGATGTGAGGATGGTTGCTATGGATGGTTTGTTTGCTATCATTATGACATACACACCCCACCCCCGTATTCTTTACACTATTCATTATGGCACCTTGGAGTATTGTACGGTATGTGGTACTAACTCTTTGGTTGCAGGTCCAGGTTCAGGTATGGTTTAGTATACCTATTATCATTCTGTTTAGATGCTTATCGCTCACACCAGGCTTTATGTCTGACCCAGAGTTTTATGTCTCTTCTTATTACTCTGGGTGCTCACACGAGCAGACTAGAGACAGGTTAGCTGGTGATGCACGGGTAGATGATCCGGAGACGAGCAGGAGGCTTCCACGTAATATATATAGTATTCTCCCTGTGTTGTTGAAGATCACTGCTTGGGCATTGGTGGTGCATCTTCTACTTTAGTTTTCTTTTGTTAGAGACAGTAAATTTGGAAAGTTGTAATAAGCTGTATTTGGATTTCCGCTGCTCTGATGTTGACAATGACTATTAGTTATCAGCTTATGCACTGTCTCGCCTGTTTTATGTCAAGTATGTTATTATTATATTTTATCCCATGCGCTGTGAGACATTCTACAGGTTCCTTGATTAGTTCATTCTCTTCTTTCCTTTCTCCTGACGACCGTCCCGTGCTAGTTGGGCATGTGTACAGCGCACTTTTGGAGTAAATGCAGGCTGGTGCGGGGCGGGCCGTCACACTTGGTATCAGAGCTCTAGGTTGCGTAGTTAACCTAGGGAAGTTATCAGGGAGAGATAATATACGTATACGAGAGAGCGTATTTGTGATTACTTTGGTTTTTAAAAGCTATATATATACTATTACTAGTATAAGGATGAAGTCGTACTGCACTAGCACCACTATGGAGTCGTTAATCGTTTCCTTTTTCAGATTGACGATGAGCCGATATGTTAGAGGTACCGGTAGAGGAGCCAATAATGGGAATGCTGCTGACATGAGGACGATGTTTACTGACCTCATGAGAGAGATGCTTAGAGATGTACAGAGGGCAGCTCCCAATGGTGGGAATGGTGGTGGTCCAATGGTGCAGGCGCCAAGAGTCGACTTCGCCAAGCTGAATAAGGATTATACTAGTCTTGGTGGGAAGTCATTCCACGGAACAGAGTCGGCTACGGATGTTCAGGATTGGTTGGATAGTTGCGAACGTATCTTCGAGGATTTGGGTATCGAGGATGCGATGAAGAGAAAGCTAGCGTCCCGTCAGTTGCAAGGGCGGGCAATGAATTGGTGGAATGCTATAAAGGCAGCTACTCCCGAAGATCAGATTACTTAGGAGCAGTTTAAGGCTCGCTTTAGTGAGAAGTTCATTCCAGCTGCTCAGAAGTCAATGCTGTTTAAGAAGTTCTTGGAGCTCAAGCAGAATGGCAGAGCTGTCTCCGAGTATATTGCCGAATTTGACACTTTGTCAAAATATGGGTTATCTCTTATTGATACTGCCGAGAAAAAGAATGAGAAATTCATAACTGGTTTGGATCGGTACTTGGGGGAAAACTTATTAACCACATCGATGAGACGTTTGAATCGATTGTGGGGAAAGCATTAAGATCAGAAAGTCTCTACCCTAAGTCGAAGACTGAGGTCGCATCTGCAGATGAGCCAAAGCCACAAGCAAGTGGTGGAGGCAAGGGTGATTCCCAGAATAAGAGAAAGCAGAACCAAGCTAAGGATGGCCAGAAGAAAAAGAATAAGCAAGATGTTGAGTGCTTCAGCTGTGGTAAGAAGGGCCATTATGCTAGTAATTGTCGGGCCAAGCCAGCGGATAGGAAGTGCTTCAACTGTGGCCAAATGGGACATCACAAGGACAAGTGCCCACAACCCCCTAAGGAAAAGCAAATGGTGAAAGCCTACGCTCTTAATGCTATTCCTTCTTCGTCGAATGCCCCAACAGCGGCGGAGAAGGGAAAGAATGTCGTCATTCAAGGTATGCTTTCTGTTTATGATGTTCCTGTTAGAGTTTTGTTTGATACCGGAGCTTCCAGTTCTTTCATATCTAGTGACCTGGTAGATAGGTTGGGATTGGAGCCCGAGATTGTCGATAGACCTTTAGTAGTGACGAACCCGATTGGTGGTTCGACTAGCCTTAGCATGATTTGTCGTAATGTGGTCTTATCGAGTCGTGGATGCATGTTTGTTTGTGATTGCTTTGTTTTGGGCTTTACTGGGTTTGGCATTATTTTGGGAGTAGATTGGCTCCAAAGATACGGGGTGGTGGTAGACTGTGAGGGCTTGTTGGTGACAGCTAGAGCGGATGATGGGCGGAGGATAGTGTTTGGTGGTCTACCCAGTAAGGGGGTATTGGCTAGTTTTCTAAACTCCCTCGACATTCCGCATAGTGAGTTGTCAGGTTTGCCCGTGGTTAGCCAGTATCCGGATGTTTTCGAAGAAGTGACCGGACTTCCACCACACTGAGAGATTGAGTTTCGTATTGATTTGGTAAAAGATGCCAGGCCTATAGTGATGCCACTTCGTCGTATGGCACCAAGAGAGCAGCGAGAGCTCGAGGTGCAAGTCAGCGATCTTTTGAAGAAGGGATTTATCAGAAGGAGTGTTTCTGAATGGGGAGCACCAGTTGTGTTTGCTACCAAGGCGGATGGTTCCCTTCGTTTGTGTGTAGACTACCGCGAGTTGAATAAAGTGACGAGGAAGAACAAGTATCCTCTACCGCGGATAGATGATTTATTCGATCAGTTGAGTGGCGCGAGAGTATTTTCTCAGTTGGATCTCGCGACAGGTTTTCATCAGCTTAGAGTGGAAGCTGAAAGTATAGCTAAAACGGCATTTCGAATGCCGTCTGGATTTTATGAGTGGTTGGTTATGCCATTTGGGTTGACTAATGCACCAGCCTATTTTGTGGATCTTATGAATCGAGTATTCAGAGATCAGTTGGATAAGTTTGTTCTTGTGTTCGTGGATGATATCCTTGTTTATTCAAGGACAGAGGAGGAACACAAGGGGCACTTGAGAGTAGCGATGGAGGTGTTGAGAAAACACCAATTGAAAGCCAAGTTTTCTAAGTGTCACTTCTGGAAGAGGGAAGTGAGGTTCTTGGGCCATGTTGTATCAGAGAATGGTATTGCCGTGGACCCGGCAAAGGTGGCTATGGTACAGGATTGGCCTATGCCCAAGAATGCAACAGATGTAAGAAGTTTCTTGGGGTTAGCGGGATATTATCGTAAGTTTATCCAAGGTTTCTCCAAGATAGCAGCACCATTGACCCAGTTGACCAAGAAGAATCAAGCTTTTGTCTGGGATGAAAGGTGCGAGAATGCATTCAAAAGTCTAAAGGACAAGTTGACAAGCGCACCAGTGTTAGTCATTCCTAAGGGGGATGAAGAGATGACGGTATACACGGATGCCTGTGGTACTGGACTGGGTGCTGTATTGATGCAAGACGGTAGGGTTGTAGCTTACGCAAGTCGGCAATTGAAGCCGCACGAGAGAAGATACCCTATCCATGATTTAGAATTGGCAGCGATCGTGTTCGCGTTAAAGATGTGGAGACACTATCTCTTGGGAGAAAGATTTGAGTTGTTTACAGATCATAAGTCGTTAAAGTATCTCTTTTCTCAGAAAGATCTGAATCTCCGTCAGCAGAGATGGTTAGAGTTCTTAGCTTCCTATGATTTTGACATCGCATACACACCGGGAAAGGGCAATGCGGTGGCTGATGCATTGAGTAGAAGACATGCCAGTTTAGGGGCTATGTTCCTTGAATGGAAGCAACTGGAGTTTATCGCGGGGTTTGATTTCAGACCAAAGTGCGAATTGGATCCAGAAATGTTAGCAAGTTTGACGATCAGACCCACTTTGATTGAGCGGATCGGCTCTAGTCAGAGGGACGATCCTAACCTATTGGAAATCATCTCCAAGTTAGAGATGGGTATCGATGAGGAGATGAACAAGTATGGGCTTGATCGAGATAGATGGCTTAGAAAGAATGGAAAGCTTGTTGTACCCAATATCAATGGATTGAGGGATGAAGTGCTTAGAGAATGTCATCACTCAAAGCTGACTATACACCCCGGTGGTAACAAGATGTATCGAGATATGAAGCAGACTTACTACTGGGAAGGGATGAAAAGAGACGTTGGGAAGTTTATATCCAAGTGCATGAATTGCCAGCTAGTTAAAGCCGAGCAAAAGAAGCCTAGTGGGTTGTTACAGCCCTTAGAAATTCCCGAATGGAAATGGGAGCAAGTCTCGATGGATTTCATCGATGGTTTACCAAGGACTAGATCGGGACATAATAGCATTTGGGTGATTGTGGATCGATTGACTAAAAGCGCAAGGTTTATACCAGTCAAATCGACCAGAACGGCAACTAAGTTAGCAGAATTGTATATGAAGTGGGTAGTGAGATTTCATGGAGTACCTTAAAGCATTGTGAGCGACCGAGACCCGTTGTTCACTAGTGGGTTTTGGAAGAGCTTACAAGAGGCTCTAGGGTCAGAGTTACATCTCAGTACCGCATATCATCCTCAGACCGACGGTCAGACGGAGAGGGTGAATCGTATTTTGGAAGATCTCTTGAGAGCATGTATATTGGATTTTGGTGGATCATGGGATGACCATTAGCATCTAGTAGAGTTTGCATATAATAATAGCTACCAATCCAGTATCGGTATGGCTCCGTTTGAAGCTTTGTACGGAAGACCGTGCAACTCGCCATCATGTTGGATAGAGACTGGCGAGAAGTTTATGCTTGGACCAGATGTGGTGAGGGAAACTTCAGATAAGATTAAGATCATTCAGCAACGAATGAAGGCTGCCCAAGATAGGTAGAAGAGTTATGCTGATAAGAGGAGAAGAGACTTAAAATTCTCCGTTGGCGACTTGGTGTTTGTCAAGATCTCTCCGTTGAAGAGCGTAATACGATTTGGCAGGAGAGGCAAGTTGGCACCAAGATTTGTTGGCCCATTCCCTGTTCTTGAACTAGTCGGGAATTTGGCATACAAATTTGACTTACCGGAGAAGATGGCAGGAGTTCACAACGTATTTCATGTTTCCCAACTAAGGAAGTTCGTTCACGACTCAGATATGACTATTTCACCTGATCAGTTAGAGGACTTCGAAGTAGAACCCGAGGCGGTTGGGAACCGCAAGCCGGCCCGTATTGTCGAGCACGACATGAAGCAACTTCGAAGGAAGGCGTTGAAGTTAGTCAAGGTTCAGTGGGGCGAGGACGAGAATGATTGTACTTGGGAGACAGAGGAGAACATTAGGAAGACACACCCAGAACTCTTTGCCTGGTAAGATTTTGACTTCGATCTAGTTTTCCGCATGCTAGGATAGGTTTGTTTTGCTTATTTTGCATGTTTGATTGATGTATGTGGTTGTTAGACATGCGGGATCCTTTGTATGTTTTGGGTTAAGGAATTTCGGGGACGAAATTTCTTAAGGGGGGGAGAGTGTAACGACCCGCATTCTACGCATCATAGGATCGTAGAATATTTATTTCTTTCACATACGAAGTCGTATGGTCACGTAACTTTGGGGGACGACTATTGGGGTCATTTCCCATGTTCATGATTTTTCCCGATTTTTAAATGACCATTTTACCCCTAGTTGGCACTGTTTTGGCCATAACTTTTGACTAGAAAGGAATTTTGACCTAAAACCACTTCCATTGGCTCCGGATGATGGTTTCTCTTTCCGTAGAGTGGTCACATTAGCCAAACGGACATACCGTTTGGGAGATATGACTGAAACAAGTTTCAGATGGTGAAAAAAACAGCTTAATTGGGCTTAACCGGGTGATTAGCAGCTAGGCCCAGAGGGGAATTTCGGGTTTAGGAGTATATAGGGTCTGATTAGGGTTAGAAAACATTTCTTTAGACATTTTCCAGCCGCCACTTTCATTCCTCTTAACCTAGCCATGGCCTCCACTCTTTAAATCTCTCTAAAAACACCCAAAATCACTTCCTAATCAAGGATTAAGGCTTAGAGGCATCGGATCAAGGAGGATTAGCACAAGGACCGAGGTAGAGCTGCTGTTATATATTGGAATTCGTGCAAATCAGAGGTTCACTTCAGATCTGAAAGTTTTATTGTGGCAAAGGTGAGTGATTTGCATAGTTTTTGCACTAATTACGGTAATTAAGGGGTAATTAGTGAAGATTAGCGAATTTATACATTAATAAATTCTGAAAAAATGTTTAGAAATTCTGAAATAATGTTTTATGCCTTTGGTTGAAGTTTGGTTCGATTTGATTAAGTTTTGTTAACCCTATGATCAGTTTTACTTAAATATGCTTAAGGAAAAATAAGGAGTTTTGACCACTTTTGATCCATTTTGATTCATTTGAATGGTTGTTTGTTGTTTGTGGTTGCTATTACATACTGCTATGACTCTATGGTGTGTTTTATGATTGATTAGAAGTGTTAGATTTGTCAAAAACGCCGTCGAATGGCATAAACTGCTCGCTGGAAGAACTGCAGGAAATCATCCGAACCGGACCGATGGTGCGACCCGATCCGATGGGGCGATCCGATCCGATGATGCGATCCGATCCGTCGATGCTTGAAGACTCCGATCCGACGGCGCGATACGATCCGATCCGATCAAGACTTCGCGAGACGATCCGTGTTGCTTCACGAAGAGGAGCCCGAACCGATCCAGTGAGGTGACCACGATCCGAACCACTCGTGAGCAGAAGGTGCGACCCGAACCGGTGTGCTTGGGGGAGGCCGATCCGAACCGCTACCAGATGGACGCCACGAACCGCGCCGCGTTGATGATGGGGAGCTAAAGGCCGAACCGAACCGATGGCAATGAGGGGACCCGAACCGATCCGGTGATGACTGAAACCCGAGATGCAAAGGAAGCCCAAATGAGAAGTTAGAGCTCAAGATTCAGATGAGAATCAACGAGTTCGCTTCATGGTTGGGTTTTGCTGCGGGACGCGTGCCAAGGGGTTATCGACGTCTATAGCTTTGGACCACTATGGTAGGAGGTACGAAGGCGGATTCAGGGCCATTATGGCATCGGTAGAACCAAGGGCTACAACCAATGAAGTAGGTCATTGAAATGTTTGGTCATGACTCTATATGTTTAGCTTGGTCATAGCAGGGTTTCTACAAGTCGGGATTCGTCGTTACCTCAATTTTGTCTAGTGTTCCAAAGTGGTAGATGTCGTATGCTTTACGCACAGAATGAGAGATGTGAGGATGGTTGCTATGGATGGTTTGTTTGCTATCATTATGACATACACACCCCACCCCCGTATTCTTTACACTATTCATTATGGCACCTTGGAGTATTGTACGGTATGTGGTACTAACTCTTTGGTTGCAGGTCCAGGTTCAGGTATGGTTTAGTATACCTGTTATCATTCTGTTTAGATGCTTATCGCTCACACCAGGCTTTATGTCTGACCCAGAGTTTTATGTCTCTTCTTATTACTCTGGGTGCTCACACGAGCAGACTAGAGACAGGTTAGCTGGTGATGCACGGGTAGATGATCCGGAGACGAGCAGGAGGCTTCCACGTAATATATATAGTATTCTCCCTGTGTTGTTGAAGATCACTGCTTGGGCATTGGTGGTGCATCTTCTACTTTAGTTTTCTTTTGTTAGAGACAGTAAATTTGGAAAGTTGTAATAAGCTGTATTTGGATTTCCGCTGCTCTGATGTTGACAATGACTATTAGTTATCAGCTTATGCACTGTCTCGCCTGTTTTATGTCAAGTATGTTATTATTATATTTTATCCCATGCGCTGTGAGACATTCTACAGGTTCCTTGATTAGTTCATTCTCTTCTTTCCTTTCTCCTGACGACCGTCCCGTGCTAGTTGGGCATGTGTACAGCGCACTTTTGGAGTAAATGCAGGCTGGTGCGGGGCGGGCCGTCACATGGCGGCTTGGGGGTTTCGGTAGTGGGTTGAAGCGGGGTTCGGTTTTGGGTTGGGCTGAGCGAATCGGGCGCGAGCGTGGTCTCGAGATGGTGAAGGAGAGACGGAGAAGCAGAGTAAGGGGATGGTGGCGGTTGCGACGTAGGAGGGTGGGCCCGGCGGCGTCGGGGCTGTGGTGGGCGCGATTCGTCATCGAGTTTTTTTTTTCTTTTTATTTTTGCTTTCTGAAGTCAACGGGAGGGAAAGAGGGGGTTAAGGAGAAAAAGGGGGTAATTATTTATTTATTTTATTTTATTTTCAATCCAAAAAGTTACTTTAAATTTCGATCTCCAAACGAGACCCACCGACTGTCGCCCATAGCGTTTTACCCCCATTCCGAACACAATGGGATATGCACTGCAAGCTGATTCGATCATTACAATCAGTTTCTGCTGAATTTACATTTAAATCATTATATTGGATTTTAAACGTACATTTCAAATTACCGGGGTCACATACGAACTTTAAAAATTCTCGAAAAATATTTTCTAGCTTCGCATTGACGATACGGTCCTAACAAAACTAGTTTCGTCGAATTCTGAGACCGTATGAAAAATGGCCAATTTCCAGTCGATTAAAATCAACTGAAACTGGTCAAACGCGTTTTCCTTTGCCACGCTCACATATTGATTCGAAAAATTATGAAATTTGAAATCTAGCAATAACTTTACATCACGGATCCAACAAAAGTGGTTTCGTCGAAATCCGAGGTCATTTGCAAAATGTCCATTTTTAAGGGCCTGAATTCCATAGCGACTATTCAGAATTTTCAACTGGACATATCTTTTGATTCCCGCTATGAAATTTCGATTATTCGGATTCGTTGGAAAGATATTATCAATTAGATCCTATCATTTTTGGTTTCACTAAAATCCGGATTTGTTTGCACCCGGTACATTCAATTGAAGTTTGAAATCGAATTATCGAACTACCGCGCCATTTTCAATTCTATTTATAATTATATATAATTATTTACATTCTAACGACGACGCGTATAAATATATACGTTCGAATTATATTCAAAATAAATTTCTCGTCAATATTATTTAAAATAATCTATTTTAAATATTCAAAATTCGCTAAAATTGCCAAAATAAAATTTTTAAACTGGCCCAGATTTTCGGGTCGTTACAGTGTGTCACATTTAATTGTCATTTATTTAGCAAAAATGTTTGTCACATTTAATTGTCATTTATATAGGAATAATGTGTGCCACATTTAATTGTCATTTATATAGGAATAATGTGTGCCACATTTAATTGTCATTTATTTAGCAATAATGTGTGTCACATTTGATTGTCATTTATTTGGGAATAATGTGTGTCACATTTAATTGTCATTTTTTTAGGAATATTGTGTGTCACATTTAATTGTCATTTATTTAGGAATAATGTGTGTCACATTTAATTGTCATTTATTTAGAAATAATGTGTGTCACATTTAATTATCATTTATTTGGCAATAATGTGTGTCACATTTAATTTTCATTTATCTAGGAATAATATGTGTCACATTTAATTATCATTTTTTAGGAATAATGTGTGTCACATTTAATTGTCATTTATTAGGAATAATGTTGTATTACACTTAATTGTCATTCATTTAGGAATAATGTGTATCACATTTAATTGTCATTTATTTAGCAATAATGTGTGTCACATTTAATAGTCATATATTTATGAATAATGTGTTTCACATTTAATTGTCACTTATTTAGGAATAATGTGTGTCATATCTAATTGTCATTTATTAGGAATAATGTTGTATCACACTTAATTGTCATTTATTTAGGAACAATGTGTGTCACATTTAATTGTCATTTATTTAGCAATAATGTGTGTCACATTTAATTATCATTTATTTAGGAGTAATGTGTGTCACATTTAATTGTCATTTATTTAGGAATAATGTTGTATCACACTTAATTGTCATTTATTTTGGAATAATGCGTGTCACATTTAATTGTCATTTATTTAGGAATAATGTTTGTCACATTTGATTGTCATTTATTTAGGAATAATGTGTGTCACAATTAATTGTCATTTATTTGGCAATAATGTGTGCCACATTTAATTGTCATTTATTTAGGAATAATGTGTGTCACATTTAATTGTCATTTATTTAGAAATAATGTTATGTCACATTTAATTGTCATTTATTTAGGAATAATGTGTGTCAAATTTAATTGTCATTTATTAGGAATAATGCTGTATCACACTTAATTAACATTTATTTAGGAACAATGTGTGTCACATTTAATTTTCATTTATTTAGCAATAATGTGTGTCACGTTTAATTATTATTTATTTACAAATATTGTGTGTCACATTTAATCGTCATTTATTTAGAAATAATATTATGTCATATTTAATTGTCATTTATTTATGAATAATGTGTGTCACATTTAATTGTCATTTATTAGGAATAATGTTGTATCACACTTAATTGTCATTTATTTGGGAATAATGTGTGTCACATTTCATTGTCACTCATTTAGCAATAATGAGTGTCATATTGTAACAACTCGGGTTTTCGGCCACTTTTATTTGAGTATTTAATTTGGTTTAAATATTTTAATTGGAATAGTTATGGATTTTTAATAATTAAAATCGAGTTTAAGACGTTATAATTTATATTTATTTAAAACGAGCTCGTAATGGCACTGCAGTTCATAATATTCAGTTTTGAACTTTGATTGAGTATACAGGATCCGATATAAGTCAGAATTTCGTGAAACGAGAAACGTTTGAATCTGTTTGACTATAATTCTCTAATGGAAGAGAAAAATCAAAATTTCACTGAAAAAAAGTGTAAGATATGTTCAATTCAAATTTTAAAATAGTCGCTATGGAAATCGTTAAATAACGATAACATTTATTTAATAAATTTAATAACGTTTCTATATAAATATCGATATCAATTGACTCAAACTGGTTAATGCAGAGTTATAATTCGATATTGACCAAATTTGAAGTGTTATGCTATTTCATACGGCCATATCTATCGATAATAAGTTATTATCTATTTTTGAATTTATTAAGTTATCAGTATTATTTTATAAGCTATTTATCAAATTATTTTTCCACTTGTACATGCCTCGCTTGTACTTAGAAACGCAAATATCTAACACTTGGATAATAGTAGACGGCATAACACACAAAGCGGTACATGATTGTGTTACGGTGAATGTATATTTCCATTTGTACAAAATGATCAATCAAATAGACAAAATATATGCAACAGGAGATACAACAATCTAAAGTAGCTAATAATTAAGAGAAGTCTAAACTAAAGAGAAATTTCCAATCAAACTTGTTCAATAACAAGGCAAGTACCAAGTTCAAATAAAAAGGAAAGGAGAACATTACAAAGAAAGAACCAAAATCAAATAAATTAAATTAGAATTTTTGACTCAAAGTAAACTTCACTATAACACGGATCAAAATCTGGCGGAAGTCTCATCTCAAAATTCATTTTTACATATATAATAACACCTATAACTCATACACAGTGTTTGAATCCGCGCCCTACTCAAATAGCTAAGAGCAAGATGCACAAAATAAATTACAAGCACATACAGACTAACTTCTCTTAACAAGTGTCTTCGCCCACTTTTGATAAACAAACATACGACACGACATCTGGTTTATCCAACGACCCCTTTACATTTACACTGATGGAGAATCGCAGTTTGTTCTACTCCATAATTTATCACCACTCCATACTCACCTCCGTAGTTAAACCACTAGCTATATTATCATTTCCCACTGAACGAAATCAACACAACACAATATGAACATGAACACAATAAGAAACAGCAAATCACATATAGTAAAAAGAGAAATACAATAAGATGGACTAGCTTCTTTACATGTGATTGTTCTGTACAACATCTTATGCCAAATCAAAAAAAATGACGTGAAGATTACAAAGTAAAGTACCAATTCAAGTAAATAAAGAAGAAAGAAGGAAAATACAGTAAAGGGGGAACTAGCTTCTTCACGTGTGGAGTGCATTACAAAATATTTTGACAAGCCGAATTACTAAACTGTGATACTGGCGTGAATCTATTTAAAACCGTCCATGAGATATGTTGTACTTCTACAAAATCCCTGCATCAAATGCTAAGTGACAGTGCCTTGCAAAAATGGGACAACTTGTACAAAAATAGTTCTTAGCCTATCTTCCTAGCAATAGCAAGCAGACCTAGTGAAGAAGACAATTCATGCTACGTTTTAAATTGTTACCTCCCATTAACATGTACCCGGCTACCTATATTTCTTTGAGAAAACAGCCTACCCTATTTCTTGTTTCATCAACACGAATCACATCAGCAAATCAATGAACCCAAAGAAAATATTACATTGAGAGAACAACTAATATTTAAATATCTATACAGCTACATACACATAATCAATCCCATGTGCAAATTTAGACAGGGATTGTTGCCGTACCTCTAAAATCCAATACAGAATCTACAAATTTATGTTGCAAATCTTTAAATTTGATTAAACAATTCAATAGCTCATCAAATCTATACATTTCTACCACGGTACCATTTCGGACAGATCCCCTGCATTGAAAATATAACACACACACTTACCCTATTGTTTTACAGCTACAAATCTATGAACCTTGGCACCCAAGGTTCCTCTGTATATAAATACACACCACGATTTCACAAACAAACACAGGAAAATCATTCGAACCACAAAGAAAATCAGAAGTAAAATCATACAGCAAGAAAAATAAATTAAAATACTTATCTGGCCTCTTCGTTTCGAGAAGCTTCTGACGAACTTGCTGGTGGAGCGGAGGGGGATGAGATCGGATCTGAAAGGTGGTTACCTGGTGGATGATCTGCGGTTTGATGGTACGGCCTGTGGCGGTATGGTTCAAGCCGAGAAGGAGGGGAGTAAGGCGCTTGCTTTGGGTTTTGCCGTTGGAGTACCGGTCAATGGGGAGGAAGAAGCGGTAGTTGGGAATATTGGTAGCAGCAGCGTCTTCTTCTCAACGGAAAAAAAAGAACGAAGACGGGTATTAAGTGAGGAGGCGGCTGTTTCTTTTTAGGGTAAGGTTTATTAAGTGGAGAGATTGGGCTGAATTTGTGGGCTTTTGGGCCTTTACAAAAAGAAAATGAAAAAATGAAAAGAAAATGGTGCGGTGGAATCAAAGGGTATGGACTGTTGCACGACAATGACATGTTTTCCAATTTCAGTAGCAAGAAGGGGTTTGTTGCCTGCCGTATTGAAGAAGTTTGAGGACAACGTATCCTTTTTGGGTAAAGCCCATTATATCTTAATTAAAGTTAATTAAATTATATTTTTAACTATTGATAATATTATATAAAATCATGATAGGGGTTTAAAACCATTTGGCAAGGGTCTAGAATAGCGGTCATGGTTTGGAATAAGGCGGGCGAAGACGAAGCGGTGAATAAAGGAGACAAGACGAAGTGTTTAAAACCAAGTAATTTGTTCGTTAACTTAAACTAATTTAAATTAATTAGTTATTTAAATAAAATAAGGTTTTAAATATTAACGTCGTATTTATATTTTATTAGAATTGACCGATTCAAGACAGAATGGAACCATGTTAATAAGCAGGACGATACAGAAGGGAATTGAATCAAACGAGTTGGAATTCATCTGAAACGAGCTGCATATACAAACGCAGATCCAGGTGAGTTAATCTCACTCAGTTCCCACTTATAATAATTATAAGTCGGGTTTATCATCTCTATTTATGGCTGCTAGTTATTGGTTGATTGATGGCTGTTTGATGTGTGTTAAATATTTTTATCAATTATTTAAAGTAAATGGGTGTTTAATTTAAATGAAATAACGTCATTATTTTAACGATGATTTCCAAACAAGGTAACTTACCTTGTTGGTTACTTTTATTATAATATAAACATGTTTAAATTGAATTGGGTGCTTGAATTACTTTTGGTTGACCGTTATCAGTTAGATTGATTATTTATCTGATATGAAACTGTGGAACCCATATGATTGGCTTATAGAATTGGTTGTTGGTTGTGAAACCCAAATTCAACCTTTGTTTGGTTATTAACCAACTGTGATGTTGGTTGGGAAATTTCTAGCGGATGGCCAAATTTCAAACGGTTATATTTAGTTCGATTTACCGTCAGGTGAATCGATAATAATGAATTTCAGTTTATAACTGAATGTAGATTTTAGAATATATATTTTTAAAATAAAGTTTTAAAAAGGAAATTTAATTCTAGAAGTAGATTAAAGTTTATTTAATTTAAGGAACTGTTTCTTGAATATCATTTAAATAAGAAATGGAAGTTAGAAATAAATTATGATTTAGTTTCAAAGGAAGTTTATGTAAAGGTTTATGTTTAAACCAAAATTAGTAAATGAAGTTATCGAGTGTCTTTAAGCGAATATTGTAAGCTTAAATTAAAAAGTTACTTAATACTTGGAGTAAAGGGGATCAAGATGAAAAAAGGCTATGTATTCAACCATAGAGGGGTAAATAATTGGTGGATAAGAAGATGGAGAGTTAAGCGTTAAGTTGTAACTTAACGTTGAGTGAAATAGATGAGATTGGAATGCGATTTCCCAAGGGAAATGATTTAAAAGAATTAGGAAAGGATTTCTATAATTTGGTAAAATGTTTTGTACTATGATTTGAAGAAAAATCCAGAAGATGGACAACGAGTTTTAAAGAAGTTAAAATTTAAAAAGTTAATATGTGTTAATCATTTACTAGATCGAGGAATTCAATAACAACCATATATTTAAAAGACGAGATTCCAAAAAAAAGCAAGACGGATTTATAAAACTGTATTTTAATACAATAGTGAAGTGGTGTTAACATGAATATGAGTTTTTGAATTTCGATTCATATTTATCTTACGATAAGAACATTGTTGATCATGGTCTGAGAGGTAATTAAAATACCCCAACTTGAACGACTTCAGGATTGTTGAAGGATGGTATGAGTCGTGATAGTGGAGATGTTAAAGTAAATGATTTTGGGTAAGTATTGGCGTAACATTATTTGAAGGTTTTGGATATATGGCGGGATTCCAAAATCAAGGAAATAAAGAGGGGTGTGAGAATATGAAGTGATTTTTTTATGATAACAGAATAAAAAGGGAATTTCATAACGATGATTCTACGATAGTAAGTGAATTGATCTCGTAATTATATAAGGGTAAATATTGTGGTGACAAATGTTTTGAAGGATAATAAAGGAAAATTGGATAGGATTTTAAAGTATTTATTGAAGTATTTTCAATAAAATGATTTGAGAATATTTTTATGGCCAAGTGACGGTGTGAAATAAACCAATGGATTTATTTTATTTTTATGATTGTTTATTTTGATAGTAAAAAAAAACCGACAATCAAAATCATGGCCAATACGCTGTTGGTACGGAAAGTCCGGGATTGAATTTATATTTGAAACCATTCCGACCAGCGAATACGCGAAGACGTCGATTGTAGACGGAGCAAGGGAAGACTGTGGATCTTCATAAGCGGAAGGATTACTTGACGAATACTCTCTGTGTTGCAACGCAGAGATATTCTGACATGATTCGGTCGTGGTTGAGATTTTGCAGATTGCAAGGACTACTCGCTACTGATCCTTGGGGTGATTCCTATATAAGAATGCGGTAGGAGGGTACCTTCGGTTCATCCTGTTCCTGGATGACTTGTATGGACGAGTGTCTGACAAAGTACTTCCAAAGGACCACGTACGTTGATTTCTTCAAACGTATCATAGTTGGTTAGCTCCCAACTAGGGTACTTTTGTGGACGTCAATTAGTGATATCTGATGGATCTGACGATGTGGCATTCAAAGTGAATGGTGTTCAGATGTGATAAAAGGAATTCGAACCTCAAGCCTCATCAACCGGGATTGACAAAAATCGGGCAGGCAGCATGGCTATGTGGGTCGCTCCCATTAGGGTGTATAATCACCTATCTAGAGAAATCCCTTTTGCTTCTTTAATCTAATCGATTTTGTCCCTTATCGGGAAGCGGTGGTTTGAGCCCAACCGTTGGTGATATACACTCGATACACTCAAGTGAAATGAGCGGTCGGTGATGTGTGGGCCGGGTTGCAAGATGTTCTTGTTGAACCCCGTGTATTCGTCTCTAGAGATACACGACCGGCAGGTGGTCCCATACCTTGTCATAGTCGGAAATCCATTCTCCAATAAGCGCCGCAGTTTTGTTTGTATACTATATATGTGAAGCGTGAGATGCAAGCGTTCTGATAGATTTTATTTATTTGTACTTAGACACTATTATAATATCCGAGAAGTATTGATTTTCAAAAACTGTTTTGGGTTATCGTAAGATAAAAACCGTTCGTGTTTATGTGTGGATTGGTCTTACGATTACCTTTTTCTTTCAGAAACAAATTTGAACTTTAAAATCAAGTTGTGTGATGCTTTTAAACTTAAGAGGTTTTCTCACTCTGGTTCACCAGACTGGCCCGGTGTTTGTAATGCTCGGGTTAGCCCGGGTCTGCAGGTTCAGGTTATAGAACGCCATGAAGTCCAAAGACATGTTGGAGAAGTTCAGACGTATGATATTACCTAGTATTTTTCCGCTGTGTGATGTACACAAGGACATGTCATTATAACTGTTCTGGTGTGCATTGGTGTACTCTGATGATTGTAAGTATATTTACAAGCTCTCAATAAAGATTTATTTCTATATTATATTTTGTTCCGCTGCGATGTGAGACTTTGTGATGTGTTGGATCTTCTTCTTCTTCTATTCTAATATTTCTTTCTTTCTTGTATCACCCTCTACATTCTTTCTAATAACAATCTGGTGGGTTCGATACTTGACTTTTGGCAAGAAATGCGGGATTATGTATTATTGTCAGAAATCGTGCGTCGGATCCCTACCAGGTCGTTACAGTTGATATCAGAGCTATTGGTTTAGTAATAACCTTGGCTCTGTGGCGTGACTCGGTAGAGATGGGGTTAGTAATTCCCTAGATCGAGTTGAGTGTTTATATATGAGAGCGTATTTGTAGATTTTATACAAAAATGTTTTGTATTGTGTTATTGATCGGTTCAAGTGTTGAAAAGCATAGGACTGGAAATGTACACAATATTGTTTTGTAAATAGGGTAAATGATATAATTTTACCCAAATCATATTTTGTATATAAAAGAAATAATTTTGTTAAATTATTAAGGTATTATGGTTTGATGGATTTACTTGAGTAGAATTCAAACGAAAATTTGAATTTGAATGGTTAATATAACCAAAACTTTCACACATATAGTGTGAAAGAGAATTTTAGAATGAAATTGAAATCAGAATTTAAGATAAGTTAAGACAAAATAAATTGTAGTGAAGATGTTTGAATTAAGAATCAGAATTGGAATTATAAAATAAAATGATTGAAAATCAATTCGGTAATTGGCTGGGTGTTGACTGTTATTTAGATATAAACTCAGCTCAATGAAAAGTCGAATGGGTTGAAAACCAAAATTTCAACGAAACTCTTTGTGAATTGAAATTAGGGGATATAAGCCTAGTTGCATATACCTTTTTGGATGATACCTTGGGTATTGGCCAAATTTACGAATTGACCAATGAAGTATTATTTACACATTTCATGTAATGGCCACTTACATGTTGAATTGAGTTGAATACAGGTGTTAGAAGGGCAGTGAGAATTGATATTGGTTAAGTACATCGCAATAAGCTGAGAAAATATACTCAATAGCGCTCGCATAAGGTACGCCTACACGAAAATATAATTTTTGGGTTTTGAACTTTTTTTTTTCGACCATGTGAGTCGATATTATTTGTTCCTGCGATATCACAGATGTCACTCCGTACAGGGAGGACTCTGCCGAATTTTTCCGGTAATTTAAGGCGTTTGAAATTTTTCGATACTTTTCGAAAATTTTATTTACGATATTGAATATGTTTTGATTCTAAAATGATATGGATTTAGATAATATAAAGGGTTGTGACGTTTTTCTTACCTTAGCAATTTCGAGGACGAAATTATTTTAAGGGAGGAAGAATGTAACAACTCGGGTTTTCGGCCACTTTTATTTGAGTTTTTAATTTGGTTTTAATATTTTAATTGGAATAGTTATGGATTTTTAATAATTAAAATCGAGTTTAAGACGTTATAATTTATATTTATTTAAAACGAGCTCGTAATGGCGCTGCAGTTCATAATATTCAGTTTTGAACTTTGATTGAGTATACAGGATCCGATATAAGTCGAAATTTCGTGAAACGAGAAACGTTTGAATCTGTTTGACTATAATTTTCTAATGGAAGAGAAAAAACAAAATTTCACTGGAAAAAAAGTGTAAATATGTTCAATTCAAATTTTAAAATAGTCGCTATGGAAATCGTTAAATAACGATAACATTTATTTAATAAATTTAATAACGTTTCTATATAAATTTCGATATCAATTGACTCAAACTGGTTAATGCGGAGTTATAATTCGATATTGACCAAATTTGAAGTGTTATGCTATTTCATACGGCCATATCTATCGATAATAAATTATTATCTATTTTTGAATTTATTAAGTTATCAGTATTATTTTATAAGCTATTTATCAAATTATTTTTCCACTTGTACATGCCTCGCTTGTACTTAGAAACGCAAATATCTAACACTTGGATAATAGTAGACGGCATAACACACAAAGCGGTACATGATTGTGTTACGGTGAATGTATATTTCCATTTGTACAAAATGATCAATCAAATAGACAAAATATATGCAACAGGAGATACAACAATCTAAAGTAGCTAATAATAAAGAGAAGACTAAACTAAAGAGAAATTTCCGCTCAAACTTGTTCAATAACAAGGCAAGTACCAAGTTCAAATAAAAAGGAAAGGAGAACATTACAAAGAAAGAACCAAAATCAAATAAATTAAAATAGAATTTTTGACTCAAAGTAAACTTCACTATAACACGGATCAAAATCTGGCGGAAGTCTCATCTCAAAATTCATTTTTACATATATAATAACACCTATAACTCATACACAGTGTTTGAATCCGCGCCCTACTCAAATAGCTAAGAGCAAGATGCACAAAATAAATTACAAGCACATACAGACTAACTTCTCTTAACAAGTGCCTTCGCCCAACTTTGATAAACAAACATACGACACAACATTTGGTTTATCCAACGACCCCTTTACATTTACACTGATGGAGAATCGCTGTTTGTTCTACTCCATAATTTATCACAACTTCATACTCACCTGCGTAGTTAAACCGCTAGCTATATTATCATTTCCCACTGAACAAAATCAACACAACACAATATGAACATGAACACAATAAGAAACAGCAAATCACATATAGTAAAAAGAGAAATACAATAAGATGGAATAGCTTCTTTACATGTGATTGTTCTGTACAACATCTTATGCCAAATCAAAAAAAAAAAATGATGTGAAGATTACAAAGTAAAGTACCAATTCAAGTAAATAAAGAAGAAAGAAGGAAAATACAGTAAAGGGGGAACTAGCTTCTTCATGGGTGGAGTGCATTACAAAATATTTTGACAAGCCGAATTACTAAACTATGATACTGATGTGAATCTATTTAAAACCCTCCATGAGATATGTTGTACTTCTATAAAATCCCTCCATCAAATGCTAAGTGACAGTGCTTGCAAAAATGGGACAACTTGTACAAAAATAGTTCCTAGCCTATCTTCCTAGCAATAGCAAGCAGAACTAGTGAAGAAGACAATTCATGCTACGTTTTAAATTGTTACCTCCCATTAACATGTACCCAGCTACCTATATTTCTTTGAGAAAACAGCCTACCCTATTTCTTGTTTCATCAACACAAATCACATCAGCAAATCAATGAACCCAAAGAAAATATTACATTGAGAGAACAACTAATATATAAATATCTATACAGCTACATACACATAATCAATCCCATGTGCAAATTTAGACAGGTATTGTTGCCGTACCTCTAAAATCCAATACAGAATCTACAAATTTATGTTGCAAATCTTTAAATTTGATTAAACAATTCAACAGCTCATCAAATCTATACATTTCTACCACGGTACCATTTCGGACAGATCCACTGCATTGAAAATATAACACACACACTTACCCTATTGTTTTACAGCTACAAATCTATGAACCTTGGCACCCAAGGTTCCTCTGTATATAAATACACACCACGATTTCACAAACAAACACAGGAAAATCATTCGAACCACAAAGAAACTCAGAAGTAAAATCACACAGCAAGAAAAATAAATTAAAATACATATCTGGCCTCTTCGTTTCGAGAAGCTTCTGACGAACTTGCTGGTGGAGCGGAGGGGGATGAGATCGGATCTGAAACGTGGTTACCAGGTGGATGATCTGCGGTTTGATGGTACGGCCTGTGGCGGTATGGTTCAAGCCGAGAAGGAGGGGAGTAAGGCGCTTGCTTTGGGTTTTGCCGTTGGAGTACTGGTCAATGGGGAGGAAGAAGCGGTGTAACACCCCGCCTCCGCTAGGGTCACTCGCAAAGGAATGCACTAGCTTTAGAGGGGCATTATTGGTAAACATGCACAGAAATATCACAAGACAGAACATATATAAATAGCGGAAGTAAAATCAAACTTTCATAACAAGAATAAATAAGGTCTAAAGCCTTTTACATCAGAGTACATCAAAACCTGTCTTGCAATAGTAAAGAAGCATAAAGACTTTTTAATAAATTATTCCCCAAGTAAAACCGTAAAGTAGCCATAGCCAAGAGAAGTCCAAGCCATCCATGATGACCTTCAAGCAGAAGGAGTCCGAACTAAATAGCATTGTTTCCTCCCTGAAACCTGGGGGGGGAAACGGAAGAAAAGAGGCGAAACAAAACGGGTCAGTCAAAAAGACTGAGTAAGTTCTATCTACTTCCAGTATAAAAACAGGTAAAGGTAACATGACATGCATAAAATGAAAGTAAACATAAGGATAACTACAAGATAGATAAACCAGAGTAGCCGGTTAAACTACGGCGGCAAGCTAAACTAAGGTATCATGAAAAACTACGGTGTTATGATAAGTCAAGGTATCACATCGTCAGATTTCTATCGAGTATACTATCCCAAGGTATCTACTCCGTCTAATATCCCACGGTATATATTATGTATATTTTCCTGGTTCTAACATGTATATGTGCTCTGCACCTCTCGTACTAGTATCCCAACCTTGTTATGTGTTAACCATGAATGTCCCTTACTCAAAGTCGTGTAATGGTCCATGTCAACCTAATATATCGCATATATAGGTTACTCAACTCGTATGTTTCTTTCCATGTATATAAGTTCAGTCCTTTGCCGTACCTCGTACGGGCTTCCTCATGTCGTATTATCCTTGAAATCGTTTGGACTGTCACCCTTGTTCTAGCTAGGCTCTTCCATATGAATCATTGTTTGAACTACTAGGACTTACGCCACCTAGCACCACTAGGGATTACGCTTACCTATTGCACGCTTTCGTATTTCGGTTTGGGTTAAACCACCTAGGCCACTAGGGATTACGCTAACCCTCAACCGCGCCCTTTTTCCCACGCATTCATCGTGAATCATTTTTCTATTACTGTATGCACATGTATCACATCGTGCCACCCGAGTCCTGTCACAGGGCAAACCAAGAAATACAGGACTCGGTCGGGAGCTTTAGATTTATCTGCCGATGCATATACTAAGGTCTGCTTTTCTACACGTGGCTATGGTCCCACGAGACCCCTCCCTCAACTAGTGAAAGGCAACACAAGAGAAAATCTTGCATGAGAACTACACTCCGGCCAGCCCACATCCTACGGCCTACCTCACCCATAATTAGATAGCAAATTGTGGTCTGTTGGGTGTTCCCTGCCTTTCCGTACGTACACGCTTGACTCAAGATGGTAGATGATCGACGAACTTGCTATCTCGGGCACCTTATGTATTCGTCGACTCACTGCTATCCACCCCAGTCTTTAGGTCGCTCGCATAGCAACCAAGGCATATTCTTGGTTCTTCTACCGCAGACCTCAACCTCTCGTGAGCCTAGTATAATGACCTGGCAGCTCACAGAGGGATCCCAAGAATATCCTCACGTTCCCCGAAGCCGCTGCTTCGTTACCCAGTTCGTTGGAGCCTTTATCTAAATCAGATAGCCTGCTCCTACACGCATACTTAAACGTTGACCTAACGTATCGGGTTACTAATCTATCTAAGAAATGGTCCAAATTCCCTTGACTAAGAATTATTACTTAGTTTCCCTTAACTAAGGTTTACCACTTAGCCTTATTTCCATAATCCTTGTTAACTATGGTTATTTACCTAATCCTCCGAATTAGGGTTTATCTAATGGGTTAAGTGTCACTTAAGTTCATAACTTAGCCCGTCTACAAACCATGTCAAAATTGGCTAAGTATACAAGTCCAAGACTTAACCCTACAAACCATGTGTCAAGTTGGTTAAGTATATCAAGGAATCCATGACTTAACCTCGTCTAATTATCATTTTAGATTGGTTAATTATATAATTTAACTTGACCTTGTCATCAAATCGGTCAAGCGTATTCAAGTGATTCGTGACTTAGCCTTATCATGTTTTCACGTTAGATTGGTTAAGTATAGATTAACTTAACCTCATCAAGTTAACGAGTTAGATTGGTTAAGTATAGGTCACTTAACCTCATCAAATCATCGTGTTAAATTAGTTAAGTGTTTAACTTAACCCCATTAAATTACCAAGTTGGATTAATTAAGTCTAGGCTAACTTAACCCCATCCGATTACCATGTTTAGATTAGTTAAGCCTAACCTTAACCCCATCCATTAACTGTATTATACGGTTAAGTGTCATTAAGAAAATTTACTTAACCTTATCACGTTATCGTGTTGGATTGATTAAGTGTTGGTTAACTTAATCCCGTCCACTAGTCGTATAAAAATGGTCAAGTGTCATTAGGCAAATCAAGTTACTTAACCTACCCAAGCTTATCATGTTTTGTTAAGTATCATTAGCCTAATCAAATTACTTAACCCATTTGTCCATATCATATTTGGTTAAGCCTCATTAATCAAATTAACTTAACCCTATTATGTGGCATTAATTTAATTAATGCACCCTCAACCTCTCACATTAGACCTTGTTGTGGTTACTAGTTAAGCCGGGCGGGTCCGGGTAGATTTACACCACAACCTAGTCTAACCTCGGGTCTTAAGCGCGACATGACCAACTTCTCACATTGGGTCCTATTGTTTGCAACTACTAGTTAGGCCGGTCGGTTCCGGGTAGTTTTACGTTGCAAACTCAACCCAACCTCGAGTTGGCCATACTTATATTATCTAAGTTCATCATGTTTCCAAAACATGTTACAAGTTTTCAAGCATTTGGGTAGACCTAACTTAATAGGTAAATTCCCAAAGGGTAGACCTAACTTAATAGGTAAATTCCCAAGCTCATGTTTTTATGCATACTTACATGTCAACTTCCATGTCATCTTTCAAGTTATATTTTCAAGTATAAACACATGTTCATGTTTATCTAACTACCCAAAATCGTGTTTTCCCAACGCAAGCAAAGCGAGTCAACATATTAAGGATACTATGTCACATATTGGTCTCAAAACATGCATGATGCCAAAAAGGGCTTGGCTTCCACATGCATAACATCATAAAGGGATTGGCCATGAACATGCATAGTGTCATAAGGTAATTTGGCCACATACATGCATATTATCAAAAAGGGTTTGGCCATAAACGTGCACAACTTAAAAGAGGGGATTGGCCACGAGCATGCATAATCTCATAAAGGATTCGGCCACAAACTTGCATGTTAGCATAAGGGGTTTGGGTTCATAAACATGCATAAGCCCCAAAATCTTGTCTTAGCCAATGTTTCACAAGTAAAGTGGTTCCTAAAGGTTCATGCTAGCATTTCATGCATAAAGATCCAAACTCGCAAGTTAAACTAGGTTATGCATAGCATGAGAGGCATGATTAAGTCACTCACATGGCCTAAAATCATAAACATGAACACAAGAGGCAAGGTAAGGTTCATATAGGTTCGCATAATCATGTTTAGCCTCATTTTATCCCATGTCAACATTAAAAATACCGTTTTGATCCAAAAGTAGCTAGAACTTACATAGTATGGCAAGAGGACTAGGAGCATGAATCGCTTTGGCGAAGAAAGGTGGCTCCTTTGATGAAGATCCGTCATGAAACTCGCATAGCAACGTTGATTTGGCCTCTATTTGGTGTAGCAAGCTTGCACCCTTTGATTTGAACTTGATTTGGATGCATAGGCTCTAGGGATTTGAGATGGAGGCCATGATCAAAATTGATTTTGGCAGCATTTAGTTGCTAGGTTTGATTTTTAGGGATTTAGGTTAGGTTTAGGGTCTTTTTATAGAGATTAGGATAGTTTTAGGCCCTTAGATTAACCCTAGGATAGATTAGGACCATCAGATCTCAGAAGTTTCCAGAATCAGCCCCAGAACAAGAACAGGTGAGCCAAACAGGTGCGCCAGGCAACTTGCCCCGGCCACCCCCAGTCGACAGGCAAGTCGACAGGCCTGTCGACAGCCCTATCGACATGGCCTAGGCGGGGAAACTTCCCGCCTAGCCCCAGATCTGATTTCCAAAACTGTTTTTCCGAAATTCAAATTCCCAGAAATCTTCTTTGGGCCTTTAACGGGTCATACGGACTCCGATTCTCGAAAACTCGGACTCTATTTCGCGTATTTTTCCGAGACGAACGCAATGGCATAGCCCGTTTCCCTTGATTCAAATTTTCCAGTTTAATTCTGCCTCCATTTATGTTATAACAGGTTATTGAAAATACAGGTTGTTACATTCTCCCCACCTTTTAGGATTTCGTCCCCGAAATCTCCAAGTTAGGAAGAACATATCCTACCATCCATCATCCATCTACTCAGAACCTCATCCACAAGCAACCATTGTCCATAGATGATTTCTAATGCTGTATGAATATATGCAAAACGTGTGTGTACATGTTCCTTAGCTAATGCTAATGATCAGGCCTGAATAATCTTTCTAATGCAAAATATGTATAGTGCCATGAATCCAACATGTATGCAAATAGTCCTAGTCATATAGATACTATATGCGTGCACAATCATTCATTCATATGCAACAACCGCATGATAATACATTCGATTTCATCCATAAACAAGTATAAATACTCGTGCATATGCAATATGAAATGTGACCGAGTCGAGCTAGTATCTAATGTGTATTCGCGCATCCACGAGCAACCACTTGCAACCACCTGCAACCATATCAATCATAACATGTTTCAAATACATGTTTACATCCATAGGGTTCTACCTAGAATTCCCTGAAACAGGGTCGAGAAGATAAACAGGACAAACTCCTTACAGGGTTTGTAACGGAGAATAGGACCGAGAGGATGTCCACAAAAGACAGCCTACAAGTAAGCTCTACAGAAAACAGGGATCAAGGATATACTCCCAAAAAGAGATATCATGCGCGTATCTAGTCTTTGACCATCAAAGTCGTCTTTTAACTTCGCGATTTTGTAGCTTCTTATTCCTGTTTCCATAACATGAGCTGGAACTCATTTCTTCGTCGCCTCTCGTTCCACTTGCACTTATCCTTTTCCTAGAATACTTGACGCAAACATGACTGCGTACTCATGATCTCATGCAAGCTTTCCAAAATTCACTAGTGAATCTCGGACCTCGTACCACAAGGTATTCCACGTAGAAGAACTTTCTCTTGAAAGTAAACAGATGCCAACCAGGTTATCAAGCGCACTTACTTGGGTGATTTCCATAACCCGTGCATAAGTGAAATAAACCATCCGTCTTATCGGCGAACACCACTCGATCGGGCTTCAAATTTCCAATAAAGGCATCAAGGGATTCTAAGTAATTAATCATGACCGAACCCAAAAAGGTTACACGAGACTTCGAGGGTATTACCAAGGCTAGTCAAAGAGTCTAACTACCCTCCTATCAAATCCGAGAGTGGCACCCCTTACTGGATAACCACTTCATCCATAACCGAGGCATGTTATTCTCAAATCCAAAACAAGTCATGAATAAATGGACCGGTTCTCCACAGGACTTGAGACAAAAATGGGATTCTCTATTACGCTAGTACTTAAGGTGCAGAGACTCAACTATCGAAGCAAACTTAAATGATGCGGGGATCAAAACAAAGTCTTGGCGGGATGATAGAAAAGAAGAGCTAAACTTTTAACAAGATCGTTACCCTCCTTCCGAGGTACCCTAGAAATAAGAGCATACTATTACCCTCCTGATGATCTTGTCCTTGTCCCATAATACTTAACTATCCACCCCGTTTTACCATGCCAAAGGTACTCTCTCGTCATGGGTTTCATTGTTCATCTTTCTCCCTCCTTTGAGGACTAAGCCATACCAACCAGTTGCTCATCCTTAAGCTCGTATCCTTTATCCTCTTTCTCACTATCCTTTCTTATAACGCGGCCACTGGTCTCTCGAGAACCACCTCCATCGCATGGAAAGCACTTTCGTAGATAGAAAAGACTAGTCGCAGTTAAAACCACTGTGACTACAGATGGAGGAAAGAAAGGAAAAGAGATTCAATTAAGGAAACAATGATAGTGCTAATGGCCTTTGGGGAATAGCCTTTTTCTTTTAAAAGAAATTTTTCTTGAAAAATGCTTCTTTGTAAACGGTTTTTCAAATAATTTTCAGAAGGTCTTTAAAAACTTTTGCCCAATCTGGTAACCTTCTGCTCTGATACCAAATGTAACACCCCGCCTCCGCTAGGGTCACTCGCAAAGGAATGCACTAGCTTTAGAGGGGCATTATTGGTAAACATGCACAGAAATATCACAAGACAGAACATATATAAATAGCGGAAGTAAAATCAAACTTTCATAACAAGAATAAATAAGGTCTAAAGCCTTTTACATCAGAGTACATCAAAACCTGTCTTGCAATAGTAAAGAAGCATAAAGACTTTTTAATAAATTATTCCCCAAGTAAAACCGTAAAGTAGCCATAGCCAAGAGAAGTCCAAGCCATCCATGATGACCTTCAAGCAGAAGGAGTCCGAACTAAATAGCATTGTTTCCTCCCTGAAACCTGGGGGGGGGAACGGAAGAAAAGAGGCGAAACAAAACGGGTCAGTCAAAAAGACTGAGTAAGTTCTATCTACTTCCAGTATAAAAACAGGTAAAGGTAACATGACATGCATAAAATGAAAGTAAACATAAGGATAACTACAAGATAGATAAACCAGAGTAGCCGGTTAAACTACTGCGGCAAGGTAAACTAAGGTATCATGAAAAACTACGGTGTTATGATAAGTCAAGGTATCACATCGTCAGATTTCTATCGAGTATACTATCCCAAGGTATCTACTCTGTCTAATATCCCACGGTATCTATTATGTATATTTTCCTGGTTCTAACATGTATATGTGCTCTGCACCTCTCGTACTAGTATCCCAACCTTGTTATGTGTTAACCATGAATGTCCCTTACTCAAAGTCGTGTAATGGTCCATGTCAACCTAATATATCGCATATATAGGTTACTCAACTCGTATGTTTCTTTCCATGTATATAAGTTCAGTCCTTTGCCGTACCTCGTACGGGCTTCCTCATGTCGTATTATCCTTGAAATCGTTTGGACTGTCACCCTTGTTCTAGCTAGGCTCTTCCATATGAATCATCGTTTGAACTACTAGGACTTACGCCACCTAGCACCACTAGGGATTACGCTTACCTATTGCACGCTTTCGTATTTCGGTTTGGGTAAAACCACCTAGGCCACTAGGGATTACGCTAACCCTCAACCGCGCCCTTTTTCCCACGCATTCATCGTGAATCGTTTTTCTATTACTGTATGCACATGTATCACATCGTGCCACCCGAGTCCTGTCACAGGGCAAACCAAGAAATACAGGACTCGGTCGGGAGCTTTAGATTTATCTGCCGATGCAGATACTAAGGTCTGCTTTTCTACACGTGGCTATGGTCCCACGAGACCCCTCCCTCAACTAGTGAAAGGCAACACAAGAGAAAATCTTGCATGAGAACTACACTCCGGCCAGCCCACATCCTACGGCCTACCTCACCCATAATTAGATAGCAAATTATGGTCTGTTGGGTGTTCCCTGCCTTTCCGTACGTACTCGCTTGACTCAAGATGGTAGATGATCGACGAACTTGCTATCTCGGGCACCTTATGTATTCGTCGACTCACTGCTATCCACCCCAGTCTTTAGGTCGCTCGCATAGCAACCAAGGCATATTCTTGGTTCTTCTACCGCAGACCTCAACCTCTCGTGAGCCTAGTATAATGACCTGGCAGCTCACAGAGGGATCCCAAGAATATCCTCACGTTCCCCGAAGTCGCTGCTTCGTTACCCAGTTCGTTGGAGCCTTTATCTAAATCAGATAGCCTGCTCCTACACGCATACTTAAACGTTGACCTAACGTATCGGGTTACTAATCTATCTAAGAAATGGTCCAAATTCCCTTGACTAAGAATTATTACTTAGTTTCCCTTAACTAAGGTTTACCACTTAGCCTTATTTCCATAATCCTTGTTAACTATGGTTATTTACCTAATCCTCCGAATTAGGGTTTATCTAATGGGTTAAGTGTCACTTAAGTTCATAACTTAGCCCGTCTACAAACCATGTCAAAATTGGCTAAGTATACAAGTCCAAGACTTAACCCTACAAACCATGTGTCAAGTTGGTTAAGTATATCAAGGAATCCATGACTTAACCTCGTCTAATTATCATTTTAGATTGGTTAATTATATAATTTAACTTGACCTTGTCATCAAATCGGTCAAGCGTATTCAAGTGATTCGTGACTTAGCCTTATCATGTTTTCACGTTAGATTGGTTAAGTATAGATTAACTTAACCTCATCAAGTTAACGAGTTAGATTGGTTAAGTATAGGTCACTTAACCTCATCAAATCATCGTGTTAAATTAGTTAAGTGTTTAACTTAACCCCATTAAATTACCAAGTTGGATTAATTAAGTCTAGGCTAACTTAACCCCATCCGATTACCATGTTTAGATTAGTTAAGCCTAACCTTAACCCCATCCATTAACTGTATTATACGGTTAAGTGTCATTAAGAAAATTTACTTAACCTTATCACGTTATCGTGTTGGATTGATTAAGTGTTGGTTAACTTAATCCCGTCCACTAGTCGTATAAAAATGGTCAAGTGTCATTAGGCAAATCAAGTTACTTAACCTACCCAAGCTTATCATGTTTTGTTAAGTATCATTAGCCTAATCAAATTACTTAACCCATTTGTCCATATCATATTTGGTTAAGCCTCATTAATCAAATTAACTTAACCCTATTATGTGGCATTAATTTAATTAATGCACCCTCAACCTCTCACATTAGACATTGTTGTGGTTACTAGTTAAGCCGGGCGGGTCCGGGTAGATTTACACCATAACCTAGTCTAACCTCGGGTCTTAAGCGCGACATGACCAACTTCTCACATTGGGTCCTATTGTTTGCAACTACTAGTTAGGTCGGTCGGTTCCGGGTAGTTTTACGTTGCAAACTCAACCCAACCTCGAGTTGGCCATACTTATATTATCTAAGTTCATCATGTTTCGAAAACATGTTACAAGTTTTCAAGCATTTGGGTAGACCTAACTTAATAGGTAAATTCCCAAAGGGTAGACCTAACTTAATAGGTAAATTCCCAAGCTCATGTTTTTATGCATACTTACATGTCAACTTCCATGTCATCTTTCAAGTTATATTTTCAAGTATAAACACATGTTCATGTTTATCTAACTACCCAAAATCGTGTTTTCCCAACGCAAGCAAAGCGAGTCAACATATTAAGGATACTATGTCACATATTGGTCTCAAAACATGCATGATGCCAAAAAGGGCTTGGCTTCCACATGCATAACATCATAAAGGGATTGGCCATGAACATGCATAGTGTCATAAGGTAATTTGGCCACATACATGCATATTATCAAAAAGGGTTTGGCCATAAACGTGCACAACTTAAAAGAGGGGATTGGCCACGAGCATGCATAATCTCATAAAGGATTCGGCCACAAACTTGCATGTTAGCATAAGGGGTTTGGGTTCATAAACATGCATAAGCCCCAAAATCTTGTCTTAGCTAATGTTTCACAAGTAAAGTGGTTCCTAAAGGTTCATGCTAGCATTTCATGCATAAAGATCCATACTTGCAAGTTAAACTAGGTTATGCATAGCATGAGAGGCATGATTAAGTCACTCACATGGCCTAAAATCATAAACATGAACACAAGAGGCAAGGTAAGGTTCATATAGGTTCGCATAATCATGTTTAGCCTCATTTATCCCATGTCAACATTAAAAATACCGTTTTGATCCAAAAGTAGCTAGAACTTACATAGTATGGCAAGAGGACTAGGAGCATGAATCGCTTTGGCGAAGAAAGGTGGCTCCTTTGATGAAGATCCGTCATGAAACTCGCATAGCAACGTTGATTTGGCCTCTATTTGGTGTAGCAAGCTTGCACCCTTTGATTTGAACTTGATTTGGATGCATAGGCTCTAGGGATTTGAGATGGAGGCCATGATCAAAATTGATTTTGGTAGCATTTAGTTGCTAGGTTTGATTTTTAGGGATTTAGGTTAGGTTTAGGGTCTTTTTATAGAGATTAGGATAGTTTTAGGCCCTTAGATTAACCCTAGGATAGATTAGGACCATCAGATCTCGGAAGTTTCCAGAATCAGCCCAAGAACAAGAACAGGTGAGCCAAACAGGTGCGCCAGGCAACTTGCCCCGGCCACCCCCTGTCGACAGGCAAGTCGACAGGGCTGTCGACTTGGTCTTGGCCCAAGTCGACAGGCCTGTCGACAGCCCTGTTGACATGGCCTAGGCTGGGAAACTTCCCGCCTAGCCCCAGATCTAATTTCCAAAACTGTTTTTCCGAAATTCAAATTCCCAGAAATCTTCTTTGGGCCTTTAACGGGTCATACGGACTCCGATTCTCGAAAACACGGACTCTATTTCGCGTATTTTTCCGAGACGAACGCAATGGCATAGCCCGTTTCCCTTGATTCAAATTTTACAGTTTAATTCTGCCTCCATTTATGTTATAACAGGTTATTGAAAATACGGGTTGTTACAAGCGGCGGTTGGGAATATTGGTAGCAGCAGCGTCTTCTTCTCAACGGAAAAAAAAAGAACGAAGACGGGTATTAAGTGAGGAGGCGGCTGTTTCTTTTTAGGGTAAGGTTTATTAAGTGGAGAGATTGGGCTGAATTTGTGGGCTTTTGGGCCTTTACAAAAAGAAAATGAAAAAATGAAAAGAAAATGGTGCGGTGGAATCAAAGGGTATGGACTGTTGCACGACAATGACATGTTTTCCAATTTCAGTAGCAAGAAGGGGTTTGTTGCCTGCCGTATTGAAGAAGTTTGAGGACAACGTATCCTTTTTGGGTAAAGCCCGTTATATCTTAATTAAAGTTAATTAAATTATATTTTTAACTGTTGATAATATTATATAAAATCATGATAGGGGTTTAAAACCATTTGGCCAGGGTCTGGAATAGCGGTCATGGTTTGGAATAAGGCGGGCGTAGACGAAGCGGTGAATAAAGGAGACAAGCCGAAGTATTTAAAACCAAGTAATTTGTTCGTTAACTTAAACTAATTTAAATTAATTAGTTATTTAAATAAAATAAGGTTTTAAATATTAACGTCGTATTTATATTTTATTAGAATTGACCGATTCAAGACAGAATGGAACCATGTTTATAAGCAGGATAGTACAGAAGGGAATTGAATCAAACGAGTTGGAATTCATCTGAAACGAGCTGCATATACAAACGCAGATCCAGGTGAGTTAATCTCACTCAGTTCCCACTTATAATAATTATAAGTCGGGTTTATCATCTTTATTTATGGCTGCTAGTTATTGGTTGATTGATGGCTGTTTGATGTGTGTTAAATATTTTTATCAATTATTTAAATTAAATGGGTGTGTAATTTAAATGAAATAACGTCGTTATTTTAACGATGATTTCCAAACAAGGTAACTTACCTTGTTGGTTATGTTTATTATAATATAAACATGTTTAAATTGAATTGGGTGCTTGAATTACTTTTTGTTGACCGTTATCAGTTAGATTGATTATTTATCTGATATGAAAATGTGGAACCCATATGATTGGCTTATAGAATTGGTTGTTGGTTGTGAAACCCAAATTCAACCTTTGTTTGGTTATTAACCAACTGTGATGTTGGTTGGGAAATTCCTAGTGGATGGCCAAATTTCAAACGGTTATATTTAGTTCGATTTACCGTCAGGTGAATCGATAATAATGAATTTCAGTTTATAACTGAATGTAGATTTTAGAATATATATTTTTAAAATAAAGTTTGAAAAAGGAAATTTAATTCTAGAAGTAGATTAAAGTTTATTTAATTTAAGGAACTGTTTCTTAAATATCATTTATATAAGAAATGGAAGTTAGAAATAAATTATGATTTAGTTTCAAAGGAAGTTTATGTAAAGGTTTATGTTTAAACCAAAATTTGTAAATGAAGTTACCGAGTGTCTTTAGGCGAATATTGTAAGCTTAAATTAAAAAGTTACTTAATACTTGGAGTAAAGGGGATCAAGATGAAAAAAGGCTTTGTATTCAACCATAGAGGTGTAAATAAGTGGTGGATAAGAAGATGGAGAATTAAGCGTTAAGTTGTAACTTAACGTTGAGTGAAATAGATAAGATTGGAATGCGATTTCCCAAGGGAAATGATTTAAAAGAATTAGGAAAGGATTTCTATAATTTGGTAAAATGTTTCGTACTATGATTTGAAAAAAAATCCAGAAGATGGACAACGAGTTTTAAAGAAGTTAAAATTTAAAAAGTTAATATGTGTTAATCATTTACTAGATCGAGGAATTCAATAATAACCATATATTTAAAAGACGAGATTTCAAAAAAAAAGCAAGACGGATTTATAAAACCGTATTTTAATACAATAGTGAAGTGGTGTTAACACGAATATGAGTTTTTGAATTTCGATTCATATTTATCTTACGATAAGAACGTTGTTGATCATGGTCTGAGAGGTAATTAAAATACCCCAACTTGAACGACTTTAGGATTGTCGAAGGATGGTATGAGTCGTGATAGTGGAGATGTTAAAGTAAATGATTTTGGGTAAGTATTGGCGTAACATTATTTGAAGGTTTCGGATATATGGCGGGATTCCAAAATCAAGGAAATAAAGAGGGGTGTGAGAATATGAAATGATTTTTTTATGATAACATAATAAAAAGGGAATTTCATAACGATGATTCTACGATAGTAAGTGAATTGATCTCGTAATTATATAAGGGTAAATATTGTGGTGACAAATGTTTTGAAGGATAATAAAGGAAAATTGGATAGGATTTTAAAGTATTTATTGAAGTATTTTCAATAAAATGATTTGAGAATATTTTTATGGCCAAGTGACGCTGTGAAATAAACCAATGGATTTATTTTATTTTTATGATTGTTTATTTTGATAGTAAAAAAAAATCGACTATCAAAATCATGGCCAATACGCTGTTGGTACGGAAAGTTCGGGATTGAATTTATATTCGAAACCATTCCGACCAGCGAATACGCGAAGACGTCGATTGAAGACGGAGCAAGGGAAGACTGTGGATCTTCATAAGCGGAAGGATTACTTGACGAATACTCTCTGTGTTGCAACGTAGAGATATTCTGACATGATTCGGTCGTGGTTGAGATTTTGCGGATTGCAAGAACTACTCGCTACTGATCCTTGGGGTGATTCCTATATAAGGATGCGGTAGGAGGGTACCTTCGGTTCATCCTGTTCCTGGATGACTTGTATGGACGAGTGTCTGACAAAGTACTTCCAAAGGACCACGTACGTTGATTTCTTCAAACGTATCATAGTTGGTTAGCTCCCAACTAGGTTATTTTTGTGGACGTCAATTAGTGATATCTGATGGATCTGACGATGTGGCATTCAAAGTGAATGGTGTTCAGATGTGATAAAAGGAATTCGAACCTCAAGCCTCATCAACCGGGAATGACAAAAATCGGGCAGGCAGCATGGCTATGTGGGTCGCTCCCATTAGGGTGTATAATCGCCTATCTAGAGAAATCCCTTTTGCTTCTTTAATCTAATCGATTTTGTCCCTTATCGGGAAGCGGTGGTTTGAGCCCAACCGTTGGTGATATACACTCGATACACTTAAGCGAAATGAGCGGTCGGTAATGTGTGGGACGGGTTGCAAGACATTCTTGTTGAACCCCGTGTATTCGTCTCTAGAGATACACGATCGGCAGGTGGTCCCATACTTTGTTATAGTCGGAAATCCATTCTCCAATAAGCGCCGTAATTTTGTTTGTATACTATATATGTGGAGCGTGAGATGCAAGCGTTCTGCTAGATTTTATTTATTTGTACTTAGACACTATTATAATATCCGAGAAGTATTGATTTTCAAAAACTGTTTTGGGTTATCGTAAGATAAAAACCGTCCGTGTTTATGTGTGGATTGGTCTTACGATTACCTTTTTCTTTCAGAAACAAATTTGAATTTAAAATCAAGTTGCGTGATGCTTTTAAACTTAAGAGGTTTTCTCACTCTGGTTCACCAGACTGGCCCGGTGTTTGTAGTGCTCGGGTTAGCCCGGGTCTGCAGGTTCAGGTTATAGAACGCCATGAAGTCCAAAGACGTGTTGGAGAAGTTCAGACGTATGATATTACCTAGTATTTTTCCGCTGTGTGATGTACACAAGGACATGTCATTATAACTGTTCTGGTGTGCATTGATGTTCTCTAATGATTGTAGGTATATTTACAAGCTCTCAATAAAGATTTATTTCTATATTATATTTTGTTCCGTTGCGATGTGAGACTCTGTGATGTGTTGGATCTTCTTCTTCTTCTATTCCAATATTTCTTTCTTTCTTGTCTCACCCTCTACATTCTTTCTAATAACAATCTGGTGGGTTCGATACTTGAGTTTTGGCAAGAAATGCGGGATTATGTATTATTGTCAGAAATCGTGCGTCGGATCCCTACCGGGTCGTTACACACATTTAGTTGTCATTTATTTCGGAATAATGTGTGTCACATTTAATTGTCATTTATTTATGAATAATGTGTGTCACATTTAATTGTCATTTATTTAGGAATAATATTGTGTCGCATTTAATTGTCATTTATATATGAATAATGTGTGTCACATTTAATTGTCATTTATTAGGAATAATGTTGTATTACACTTAATTTTCGTTTATTTAGGAATAATGTGTGTCACATTTAATTGTCATTTATTTAGCAATAATGTGCATCACATTTAATTGTCATATATTTAGGAATAATGTTTTTCACATTTAATTGTCATTTATTTAGGAATAATGTGTGTCACATTTAATTGTCATTTATTTAGCGATAATGTATGTCACATTTAATTGTCATTTATTTAGGAATAATGTGTGCCACAATTAATTGTCATTTATTTAGCAATAATGTGTGTATTTAATTGTCATTTATTTAGGAATAATGTGTGCCACATTTAGTTGTCATTTATTTAGGAATAATGTGTGTCACATTTAATTGTCATTTATTTAGCAATAATGTGTGTCACATTTAATTGTCATATATTTAGGAAAAGTGTGTTTCACATTTAATTGTCATTTATTAGGAATAATGTTGTATCATACTTAATTGTCATTTATTTAGGAACAATGTGTGTCACATTTAATTGTCATTTATTTAGAAATAATGTGTGTTACATTTAATTATCAATTATTTAGGAATAATGTGTGTCACATTTAATTGTCATTTATTTAGGAATAATGTTGTATCACACATAATTGTCATTTATTTAGGAATAACGTGTGTCACATTTAATTGTCATTTATTTAGGAATAATGTTTGTCGCATTTAATTGTCATTTATTTAGGAATAATGTGTCTCACATTTAATTGTCATTTATTTGGCAATAATGTGTGCCACATTTAATTGTCATTTATTTAGGAATAATGTGTGTCACATTTAATTGTCATTTATTTAGCGATAATGTATGTCACATTTAATTGTCATTTATTTAGGAATAATGTGTGCCACAATTAATTGTCATTTATTTAGCAATAATGTGTGTTTTATTTAATTGTCATTTATTTAGGAATAATGTGTGCCACATTTAGTTGTCATTTATTTAGGAATAATGTGTGTCACATTTAATTGTCATTTATTTAGCAATAATGTGTGTCACATTTAATTGTCATATATTTAGGAATAGTGTGTTTCACATTTAATTGTCATTTATTAGGAATAATGTTGTATCATACTTAATTGTCATTTATTTAGGAACAATGTGTGTCACATTTAATTGTCATTTATTTAGCAATAATGTGTGTCACATTTAATTATCAATTATTTAGGAATAATGTGTGTCACATTTAATTGTCGTTTATTTAGGAATAATGTTGTATCACACATAATTGTCATTTATTTAGGAATAATGTGTGTCACATTTAATTGTCATTTATTTAGGAATAATGTTTGTCGCATTTAATTGTCATTTATTTAGGAATAATGTGTGTCACATTTAATTGTCATTTATTTGGCAATAATGTGTGCCACATTTAATTGTCATTTATTTAGGAATAATGTGTGTCACATTTAATTGTTATTTGTTTAGGAATAATGTTATGTCACATTTAATTGTCATTTATTTAGGAATAATGTGTGTCACATTTAATTGTCATTTATTAGGAATAATGCTGTATCACACTTAATTGTCATTTTTTTAGGAACTGTAACGACACGCATTTTGCCAGACCTTAATCGATCGCAAAATCGACCAAGACCGTTCAAAATCCGCATACGTTAACTTTGGGAATACAACAACATCAGAACAATAACAACAGACTTTTATTACATCATGGTGATATAAAATCAGAGTACAGAATATATCAGAGTACATCGAAATAAAATTACAGCGGAAGATAAATTACAATATATTTAATACATTGTAGCGGAAACAATAAAATAGATACAGTGGAAGATAACTATGCTCTAGACACATCTTTAAGCTTCAATCCAGCATCCTGCTCGAGATAAGGACCTGTAGATAAACTACTCGACTGCCCGTGTGGAGAAGAGGGCACCCGAGTTTGTAAAGGTGGAAACAAACAACGGGTCAGTCATGGGACTGGTGTGAGAATTCTTAACTAATTTAACTAATAATAATAAGGCAAATCCATGGACCACGCCGCTAATGCGGAACGGGTTTTATTCCAATGGATTGTCGTGCATAACTTAAAGTAAATCGTAAAACAACGCAATGCTTTTTAGAAAAATGAAATCACCATAAGACTCAAGTCCCATCACACAATGCAACGCACACCAGAGGATAGAGTTTTCCCTTATGGTGATTAAACATGCTAAATACGGCAAATACGGGTTTAATCTTATTATTAGTACATATAACAAAACATTTCAAAATAAATGTATCAATCCTAGTAAGAATAGGTACCATATGCTATGCCTCCGTACTAGTAATACAAACAAAACCGAATGACGCGTATTGGAAATTGAGTTTCCATCATGAGTCAAGGCTAGGGAGGAGCTCCTTACCGATTCGAGACACTCTAGCTAATGTTACAGGGTTCCCCGCAGTTAACCCTTGGATCCTGCAGGGCTGGTCCGCCGTACGAGTTGCGGATTAGTTATTCCTGAACACACGTTTCCCAGTCCTATAGGACCTATCATCCGAGGCGCCTCATTCCATCATCCACATAAGTAAAATGTCAGGGCTGGTAGGTCACTGACACCACTCTAGCTAGAAAGAAACGTGCTGCTCTCCCTGCGTTCCCTTCTCCCGTTTTAGACTCCGCCGGTGTGTGAGGCTCGCGAAGTCACGCTATACACAAAGATATGCCTAAACAGACTATGCTTTGATCGTCCCACAAGGCCTGCTTTTCAACAAAGCCTTGATCATATGCATCTTAGCGTGCCACATCATCACTCCATATCACGCTAACAATCCTTCGCCGAAATATATGAACGGGTGTTAAGAAAGAGAATAAATTCTCCACCACCAAATATCCATACATTCGACAGAAGATTAATAACATGATATATAATAGAGTACGATGTCAGACACACAATCCATTTATAAGCTTATGCTCTGGGTTTGAGCGAAAGCCAAATCCGTACAAATCAACACTATGTCTGGGCAATTCCTACTATTACCTTATCATGGTAGCGAGCCATTCTAAGGCAACAGTCATCATCGTCCATTCGATGTGGAGATTTGACGGTCTTCAATCGCCGTCTTTCAAATCTTGGATTTTTAAACGTCGTTTAATTATTTGGAATGAGAAAAACTCGGACTTTCCAAATAATCCTCGTATATATATATATATATATATATATATATATATATATATTGAAAATCCTTCTTACACATTAATAATTATTTTTATTAACTATCCATTCCTATTTTAATTATTTAAAATAATTAAATTTTTATATAACGACGCCTTAAGTCCATGGGCGACTATGGCGCTGCATTCAACCAATTTTGATTTTTACATTTCTCAGAATCTAACCGTTGGATCAACGTAATATGTATTATTGGAAAGATTTTTCCAAGACGGCCCTATCGATTTCAGTTTCAAGAAAATCCGACGGTCGGATCTTCCTGTATCGTCGTTTTAAAAGTACGATTTCAAAACGCGAACTACCGCGCCCTATTCGTTTAATTTTAATTATATTTATATATATATATAATCATTGAATCGTAATAACGTCGTTTGATTAAAACAACGCTCTACACAATTACTGATACTTACTAAATTTTAATTCATTTGAAAATGAAGATAATATTACCGCATCCTAAAATCATTCTTTCCTTACATTGAAAATGTAAATTCCATCCTTTTTATTTACATAAAAATGTAAGTTTAATTCCTATGCAAATTCCTTTTTTTTTTACATGTAAAACAAATGTAAATTTTGATACATTCAAAATCCTACTTTTAAATTACATATAAAAACGTAGAATTCAACTTCAATGTACATTCTCATCTTAGTTACATTATAAAAATGTAACTTATATTTGCAGTGAATCCTATTTTAAATTTACATATCAAAATGCAAGTTTTCTTTACAATGCAAACTCTACTCCCTATTTACATTGTAAAAATATGATTTTTAATTACAATGCAAACACTACTTCTAATTCACATTGTAAAAATATGATTTTTAATTACAATGCAAGAACTACATCTAATATACATTGTAAAAATATGATTTTTAATTACAATGCAAACATTACTTCTAATTTACATTGTAAAAATATGATGTTTAATTACATTGCAAACATTACTTCTAATTTACATTGTAAAAATATGATTTTTAATTACAATGCAAACATTACTTCTAATTTACATTGTAAAAATATGATTTTTAATTACAATGCAAACATTACTTCTAATTTTGTGACGAAAAGGAATTTCGCTCGGTCCGAACCAGTCGCTAAACCGACCCAGACCGTTCGAAACGCCCGATCGTTTTGAGAACACGACAAAACAGAACGCATACAAAAGAACATTTCATTGTATATTACAACAATTCATCAGAATACAAGAATATACAGAGTATAAATGAATAAATATTACATAGAAATATCAGAGATTACAATAAATTACATAGCAGCGGAAAATAATACAATACACAACTAGAAATGGATATACGGATACAAAGCTTTCCGGATATCATTCCAGCTGTAAACCAGGATCCTGTGAATATAAATCTGCAAAACCAAAACTACTAGCTGCCCGTGTCAAAATAGGGGCACCCAGAGTTTAGGTCAAAACAATAAACTCCAGGTCAGTCATGTGACTGGTGTGAGAACTAAAACAGTTATTAATCTTTATTTTAAAGCTCGGTAAATCAAGGGACCACGCCGTATAACACGGAACGGGTTTCCTCCCAAGAATACCAGTGCATAAAACAACAGCGCAATGCTAAATAAGGAAAAATGAAGCTATTATAAGACCCAGGTCCTATCACACAATGCAACGCAAGCCGGGGGATAGGGTTTTTACCTTATAATAGCCAAGAATGCTTGATACGTTTAAAAGAAATCATTTGATACTATTATAAGTGTATAGTGTATAAAACAACTTCAAATCATAAGTATCAATCATAGGCGGCATGAATGCCCCATAACACTATGTCGCCATATATAGGTTTACAATCAAAACCGCAATGTCGTATTGGAAGTTGGGTTATCATTTATGATATGAACCGAGGCTAGGGGCAAGATCCTCTACCGATTTGTGACTCTCTAGCCCGAGCCACAGGAACAGCCGCAACTTCCCCTTGGATTGTCAGGGCCGGTTCACCGATGTGGATTATAGTGCCTGAACAATACGTTTCCCCGCCCTTTGGGGCGTAAACCTAGCCTGTCAGCCGACCAGAAGCATCGGCTGAAACCGATATCACGAGGCGCCTCGCTTTTCAGCAAGTAATAATAAGCAACATCCACATGAGTCAAACTCGTCAGCCAGTTCAAGCACTGACGCCACTCCTAACTAGAAAGAAACGCATGTCCTCCCTGATGTCCGTCTCCCATTTTTGGTTCATACCGGGTGTGATACTCGCGAATCAACGTTACACAAAGCTACGCCACAAAGGCCGTGCTTCGATCATCAACCACAAGACTTTGCTTTTCAACAGAAGCCTTGATCATTTGCCACTTAGGCATGCCACACAGGCAATTCACTCCATGCGATTGATATCCATCAATATATAACCCCTGAGCTCGTACGTCTCGGAGAAGGGCGTTAAGCAAAAGAATAAATTCTCCGCCGCCAAACAGATATATATATTTAATAGAGATCAATTACACGGACTAAAATCCAATGTCAGACACACAGTCCATTTGCAAGTCCGTTCTGGGTCTGAACGAAACCGGAGGCACCTAGTACCCCGCATATCCATCGATCTCCAAGTACGTCTGGACGATCACCAACTGTTTCCATCTTCTTGGGTGTACAGCCCAATCAAGATCATCAGTAATCACCCAAACGACGTGAAGACCTCCGGTCTTCGACCATCGTCTTCATCTTCGACTTATCGTCGTATCAGTTATTCAGAATGGGATAAACCCGGTCTTTCCGAATAACTCGCGTATATTTTAAATAAGTGTTACACAAACACAACATACGCCTCATTCCAATTCATCAGTCACTAACCGTAAATTAATCAAGAGAATAATTCCCCAAATATTAACCCCGAAGGCCGAAACCAACATCAGATCAATATCCAGAAAACCATTCTGCTTGGCTAACCGGTAGTTAGTTTCTAAATTTCACATTCATAGGGAAAGGTTCCCATTAATTTTATCCAAGATAAATTTCTTGAATTTATTCCTTAATCATCCTTTGAATTTCGATTCAACTAGTCGGGATTAACGAACCTTACCGAAGTAATCGTTGGTTTTAATTTCCCAATTCCAACCTATTCATCCCATGAAGTAAAACTGGTAGTACTTCATATCTAACACCACGGTGTTATCGGTAAATTCAATTACCATTTCACGTTCAAATCTAATTAAAGATTTAACTATCGCCTGGAGCAAAACTGGTGATACTCCATTCTCGGTCATTTCAATCTAATTAAAGATTCATTAAAACTCCACTTAGTTTTAATCGTTAACTGGGTTAAAGAATCAGTGTCATTTAAAACACGGTTCACGATAAACCCAAAATCACCTTCCATTAATTATCGGGTTAAAGAACAAGTGTTATTTAAAACACTGTTCACGATAAACCCAAAAATCAATACTAATGCGATTCCAATTAAATATCATTTAATTGGTACACTTCATTAAATCTAAATAAAAAAAAGATTTAATCTTTTCTCTACTGGGTTCAAGAATAGTGTTAATGAAGACACCATTCACGACAAACCCAAATCACATTTGATATTAAATACAAGGTTCTGAATAGAAAATATATCGGCTTATATTCAATATCAAATTCTACGATTAACAAACGTCGTATTGGAGATAACGATATAAATATATCTTTCAAATTTCCATAACAACATCTGTAAAATCACGAATTCCAACATCGAAATATTCCGAAGACAATTTCAATTCGAATCCATCCCAATGCAATTATTGGAAGTTCTGGTTATTTTCAAAACCATTTCAAATCCAATTTATTTATTTTAAAAATAAATAAATTACTATTCTAGTTCAAAACTAGTTCATTTCGATAAAAATCTATTTTTATCTTTTTAAATATGGAGTTTTTCATCCCAATCCTTTCTAAATCATTTCTTATGATTTTACACAAATTATTACTATTTTTAATAATTTTATCAAGGCCCGTACAGTCGATTTCCATCAGCGGCCATCGAACTGCACTTACAGCGACCTTTTCCAAATTTGATTTGGACATAATTCCAAATCCAACCGTTAGATTTCTAATTTCTAATATTCGTTAGAAAGCTCTTTTCGATACGAACCCAACGGTTCCGGTTTTAGGAGAATCCGACGGTCGGATCTCCCGTAATGTCCGTTTGAAATAAATGGTCGAAATTCACGAACTGCCGCGACGCGGCGCGTTCTATTCAGGCCATTATATTATATATATATATATATATATAATATATAATATATACTTCGTCGATTTCCTTTTAAAACGTGTTTTATAAATCGTTTTTAAATTCATTTTCAAAACGGTTTCAACTTCATATTCAATTTCAAATCAAAATTGAATATTCCAATATAAATACGTTCTAAATTCATTTCAAATCGATTTTAATTCCAATTGATTTCTAATTCAATTTCAGTTCGTTTTCAATTCAATTTCAATTCGAATTCATTTATATTCAATTTCAATTCGAATTCATTTATATTCCATTTCAATTCGAATTCATTTATATTCCATTTCAATTCGAATTCATTTATATTCCATTTCAATTCGAATTTCAATTCTATTCAGTTTCAATTCGAATTTCAATTCTATTCAGTTTCAATTCGAATTTCTATGTAACGACCCAGAAAATCTGAACCAATTTAAAAATTTTAAATTGGCTAAAATAATGGATTTTAAATATTTAAAATAAATATTTTAAATAATGTCGATGAAAACTGAGTTTGAATCGACATTTGAAAACGAATATAATTAATTATAATTATATATAGAATTGAAAATGGCGCGGTAGTTCGATAATTCGGTTTCAAACTTCAATTGAATATACCGGGTGCAGAACAATCCGGATTTTAGAGAAACCAAAAACATTAGGATCTAATTGATAATATCTTTCCAACGAATCTGACCAATCGAAATTTGATAGCGGGAATCAAAAGATATGTCCAGTTGAAAATTCTGAATAGTCGTTATGGAATTCAGGCCCTTAAAAATGGACATTTTGCAGATGACCTCGGATTTCGACGAAACCACTTTTGTTGGATCCGCAGTGTCAAGTTATTGCTAGGTTTCAAATTTCATAATTTTTCGAATCAATATGAGAGCGTGGCAAAGGAAAACGCGTTTGACCGGTTTAAGTTGATATTAATCGACTGGAAATTGGCCATTTTTCAAACGGTCTCAGAATTCGACGAAACTAGTTTTGTTAGGACCGTATCATCAATACGAAGCTAGAAAATATTTTTCTGGAATTTTTCTAGTTAGTATGTGACCCCAGTAATTTGAAATGTACGTTTAAAATTCAATATAGTGATTTAAATGTAAATTCAACGGAAACTGATTGTAACGATCAAATCAACTTGCGATACATATCCCATTGTGTTCGGAATGGGGGTAAAACGCTATGGACGACAGGCGGTGGGCCTCGTTTAGAGGTCGTATGTAAAATTCAACTTTTTGAAAAATTAAATAATAAAATATATATATTTTATATAAAACCCCCCCTTTCCCTCTTCTCTCTCCACTTCGCTCAGATAAAAAAAATGAGAAAACCCTAAACCAAACCGCCGCTTCCCCGATCATCCACCTCCGCACGCCGCCACCCCTTCGCCTGGAGCTGCTGTCGCTGCCTCTTCTTCTCTCCCCTCTTCTACCTCGAAGCGACGCACCCGAACCCCATCGCGACGTCCAATTCGCGAGCCGCCGCCCTCCCTGAAGCATCGCGACGCCTCCACCGAAGCTCCGCCCTGACGACTGCCGTGCCCCCCCTTCTTCGCAGGTACAGCAGTGTTGCTATTTTATTTTTATTTTAATTTTGTTAAAAACTGATTTTTAAAAAAAGGATTAAAACTGATTTTTATAAAGGATTAAAACTGATTTTTGAAAAAGGTTTAAAAACTGAATTGATTTTTAAAAGGATTAAAACTGATTTTTTAAAAAGAATTAAAACTGATTTTTTTAAAAAAAGGGGAAAAACTGATTTTTTAAAAAGGATTAAAACCGATTTTTTTTAAAAGCGTTTAAAAACTGATATAGAAAAGGTTTGAGCTTTAAAATAGAAAAGGTTTGAGCTTTAAAATAGAAAAGGTTTGAGCTTTAAAATAGGAAAGATCAGATTTTTAGAATGGAAAAGATCATATTTTTAAAATAGAAAAGACGGAATTTTTATTAAGTAAAAGAAGTAAGATATGAGAATTTATATTTTTAAAGCAATAAAAATATAATTTTTACATCATAGGAATATTAAAAATATAATCTTTATTTTTGAAAAGGCGGAATATATATTTTTGAAATGCAATGTATGTATTGAATAACATAGTAAAAATTCGATTTTTACATATGTAGAGAATACGGGCAACGAAGCGACAAAAGGCGAGAAAGGCGAAGATTTCTCTAAGTGAAGTGTCGTGAAGTTGGATAGCTATTGGTGAGATCTCTGATTTAAAAATATTATATATGTGTGAAATGAAAGTGAATTGCTATATATAAATATATATCTATATATATACGCCCCTCGTCCACAAACCATGGACGATATTTATTGATTGAAATGGTTGTGAAAATTGATTGATAGTGAATGATTGTTTGGGATTGTTTGTGATTGATATTGGTTGATTGTGGTTGAAAAATTCCCGTTTGTGGTTGAGAAATATTTGGTTGAAACCACATAGGATTAGTTTGTGGAAATGAAATAAATATATACATGCCGCCTGCGTGCGAACTAGATGCATGATCCCCATTGTCAAAAACCGCGAGGTTTTAAGGTAGAGCGAGGAGCCGTACTAGGGACGGTCCCGGTTTAACTACCCTGCCGTTATGCTGCCGAAATTTTGAATAATATTCGTGTGTTTGAATTATTTTCATATGCTTAAACTATATAAATTCATTGAATAGAAAACATTCATGTGTTGAATTGATATTCATTCGTTGATTAGAAATTCATGTGTTGAATGGTATTCATGTTTTGAATTAAATTGTTTGATAATAAAAATCACCTTTTATCGACTATATGAACTGTGTAAAATAATCTCGTTTTAAAGAAATTGTTTTATGATAAAAATCCTATTTTTATCGCCAATATGAAGTATATAAAATAATAGTGTTTTGAAATGAATTGTTTTACAATAAAAATCACATTTTTATTGTATGCATAAATCGTTGAAATGTGAAGTGTTAAAAATAGCTACTTGTTCAAAGTAAACATATATGAGTTGAAATATTCATTAATTAGCTAATGAAATGATTTGCACCTATTTATGTAACATTAGAATGAATGGCGTTTTTAAACCAAATAGAAATCAAATATGAAGTCGAATAGAAAATGGTAAATGATAAGAACTGTATCTATATGTACGTGCATATTCATTGAACAGGTTATAGCAAAGGGGCTAGAGAAGAGGAATAAAATTTTGTGCCCGACAAATAGGTACACATTTACTGCTTTGTTTGGGTGATGATTTTATGAGCCTGTTGGCTAGCCGCTTGGCTTTTTCTTTTTCTTTTTGAGATTAGAAGGACCGGGAACGCTATTTGAGATTTCCCGATGCTCCCGGTGCAGGGGAGGTTATGGCGAAATTTTCCAAAATTTTAAGTTGTTAGAAAAATATTTGAAGTGAAAACGATATGGAAATCATTGAATGAACTATATTTATATAAATATATAAATATAAATAAAATTAAAACGAAACGAAGCCGTGCAGTTCGTATTTTGAAACCGTGATTTCAAACGACTAGTGCGGGAAATCCGACCATTGGATTTTCCCGAAACCTCAACCGTCGGGTTCGCCTTGGAATAATCTTTCCAACGGCACCAACCTTGTAAAAATCCAACGGTTGGATTGTCTGGAATGTTTAATTCAAATCTGAAGAAAAACAGCGCCAGAAGCGATTATATTTATATAAATATAATTATAATTATATATTTAATCGAATAACGACGCTGCAGTTCGTATTTTGAAATCGAAAATTCAAACGATTGTACCGGGAGATCCGACCGTCGGATTTTCCCGAAACTGGAACCGTTGGATTCGTTTTGAAAAGACCTTTCTAATGATGTAAATTTTGTGAAGATCCAACGGTTAGATTTTTAGATATGTTTAAATCAAATCTGAAGAAAAACAGCGCCACGGCCGCTGTATGGCCCGAAGCGTCGTTTTGAATAAAATGGCTATTTTAAAATAAATAAAAATAGCGATAAATAGTTATAAAATATCATAAGCGATATGGAATAGAAATAAACTGAATTTGTTCGATTTATGTGGCTTTTGATGGTTGAATGTGTTTGGTGTGAAAATTACATTAAAAGAACACAATTGGTGTTGTCGAATAATTTAACCATTGAAATAAATTGATTTGAAATTCTAAATATACGTGAATTATTTGAGAAGGCCGAGTTAATTCTCATTTCAAATAATTGACCGACGATTGAAAGTCGAAGATGAAGACGATGGTCGAAGACCGGAGATCTTCACCTCGTTTGGATGGTAACCGAGGTCCTGATTGGGAGGCATCCCGAAATATGGATAATGAGTGGTGATCGTCCAGACGTACGTGGTGATCGAAGGGTTTGCGAGGTATTTAGTGCCTCCGGTTTCGTTCAGACCCAGAACGGACTTGTAAATGGACTGTGTGTCTGACATTGGATTTTATTCTGTGTTGATTGATCTCTATTAAATATACATCTGTGTGGCGGCGGAGAATTTATTCTTTTGCTTAACGCCCTTCTCTGAGACGCACGAGCTCAGAGGTTGTATATCGATGGACATCAGTCGCATGGCATGAATTGCCTGTGTGGCATGCTAAGATGCAGTGATCAGGGCTTCTGTTGAAAAGCAAAGTCTTGTGGTGATGATCAAAGCACCGCCTGTGTGGCGTAGCTTTGTGTATAACGTGAATTCGCGAGCCTCACACCCCGGTATGAACCTAAAACGGGAGAGGACATCAGGGAGGGCCTGCGTTTCTTCCTAGCTAGGGTGGTGTCAGTGACCTACCAGCCCTGACATTTATATACTTTTCACCTATGTGGTGGTTGCTGTTGCGAGGCGCCTCGGTTTGATCGGACGATCCGGGTCCGATGGAGTCATTCGTTGGCTCATTTACGCCCCAAAGGGCAGGGAAACGCAGTGTTCAGGCATTTTAATCCACATCGGTGGACCGGCCCTGAAGATCCTAAGGCTTGACAGAGTACTTGCCTGAGGCTCGGGCTAGGCAGTCTCGAATTCGGTAAGGACTATCTTTTGCCTTGGTTCATGATGGAAATCCAATTTCCAAATACGACAACGTGCGGTTTTGATTGTATACCTATATATGGCGACATAGTGGTATGGGGCATTAATGCCGTCTATGATTGATAGTTATGATTTGAAATTGTTTTCGAAACATATAGACACTAGCAATAATATCAATTGCCTTTTTTTATTCGTATCAAGCATATTTGGCCGTTATAAGGTAAAAACTCTATCCTCCGGTTTGCGTTGCATTGTGTGATGGGAACTGAGTCTTATAACGGCTTCATTTATATAAAAAGCATAGCGATGTTTAAAAGAAAGATTTGTTTTAAAGCATTGGCGATCCAATGGAGTAAACCCGTTCCACGAAAGTGGCGTGGTCCTGTGATTTGCCATATTATATATGTGTTGAGTAGATTTCTCATACCAGTCCTTGTTGCTGGCCCTGTGTGGGCTGGGTACGCGTGATAGGGGGTTCTCGCTTCGCAGTTTGGTGGCGAACGGGAGACTCTTACCCCTACATGTCCCTGTTGAGGGTTGGTTCGCCAGTGGGCGCGAGACTCGAGAGGGTCGCCGTAAAACAAGTGGTTGGGGTACCATTGGGAGTCACGGTGGGTTTTACCTGCTGTACTGGAGGATGAAGGGATGGTTGCAAAGCCTACCGGATTTCGCGGTATCGTCTCAACGTGGTATCAGAGCTTAGGTTAAGCTTAATTCTGGAATATAACATGTGAACGAACTCGTCAGAAATAGAACCAGTAGTGTTCTAGGACGGGCAACTCAATACAGATAGGATCAGCAATATCCTAGTATGAGTATAGCAGAATCAGAACGACTCGTTAGAGATGGGGTCAGAAGTGCCTCAGAACGAGTCGAGAGTAATATGTTTTTAAATAACGTATTTGTGATTATATATATATAGTCTGGTTTTAGAAATATAATTTTTGAATGTATAAAAGATATATATTTGAAAAGTTAAAAAGGTTAAAAACAATTGGATTGGTTGTTGTGTTGGGTGATTGTAGATTTATCAAACCACTTTCGACTTTAATCCTTTTCGGGGATGAAAAGTTTTAAGTGGGGGAGATTGTAACGACCCAGAAAATCTGAACCAATTTAAAATTTTTAAATTGGCTAAAATAATGGATTTTAAATATTTAAAATAAATATTTTAAATAATGGCGATGAAAACTGAGTTTGAATCGACATTTGAAAATGAATATAATTAATTATAATTATATATAGAATTGAAAATGGCGCGGTAGTTCGATAATTCGGTTTCAAACTTCAATTGAATATACCGGGTGCAGAACAATCCGGATTTTAGAGAAACCAAAAACATTAGGATCTAATTGATAATATCTTTCCAACGAATCTGACCAATCGAAATTTGATAGCGGGAATCAAAAGATATGTCCAGTTGAAAATTCTGAATAGTCGTTATGGAATTCAGGCCCTTAAAAATGGACATTTTGCAGATGACCTCGGATTTCGACGAAACCACTTTTGTTGGATCCGCAGTGTCAAGTTATTGCTAGGTTTCAAATTTCATAATTTTTCGAATCAATATGAGAGCGTGGCAAAGGAAAACGCGTTTGACCGGTTTCAGTTGATATTAATCGACTGGAAATTGGCCATTTTTCAAACGGTCTCAGAATTCGACGAAACTAGTTTTGTTAGGACCGTATCGTCAATACGAAGCTAGAAAATATTTTTCTGGAATTTTTCTAGTTAGTATGTGACCCCAGTAATTTGAAATGTACGTTTAAAATTCAATATAGTGATTTAAATGTAAATTCAACGGAAACTGATTGTAACGATCAAATCAGCTTGCGATACATATCCCATTGTGTTCGGAATGGGGGTGAAACGCTATGGACGACAGGCGGTGGGCCTCGTTTAGAGGTCGTATGTAAAAGTCAACTTTTTGAAAAATTAAATAATAAAATATATATATTTTATATAAAACCCCCCCTTTCCCTCTTCTCTCTCCACTTCGCTCAGATAAAAAAAAAAAAGAGAAAACCCTAAACCAAACCGCCGCTTCCCCGATCATCCACCTCCGCACGCCGCCAACCCTTCGCCTGGAGCTGCTGTCGCTGCCTCTTCTTCTCCCCCCTCTTCTACCTCGAAGCGACGCACCCGAACCCCATCGCGACGTCCAATTCGCGAGCCGCCGCCCTCCCTGAAGCATCGCGACGCCTCCACCGAAGCTCCGCCCTGACGACTGCCGTGCCCCCCCTTCTTCGCAGGTACAGCAGTGTTGCTATTTTATTTTTATTTTAATTTTGTTAAAAACTGATTTTTAAAAAAAGGATTAAAACTGATTTTTATAAAGGATTAAAACTGATTTTTGAAAAAGGTTTAAAAACTGAATTGATTTTTAAAAGGATTAAAACTGATTTTTTAAAAAGGATTAAAACTGATTTTTTTTAAAAAAAGGGGAAAAACTGATTTTTTAAAAAGGATTAAAACCGATTTTTTTTAAAAGCGTTTAAAAACTGATATAGAAAAGGTTTGAGCTTTAAAATAGAAAAGGTTTGAGCTTTAAAATAGAAAAGGTTTGAGCTTTAAAATAGGAAAGATCAGATTTTTAGAATGGAAAAGATCATATTTTTAAAATAGAAAAGACGGAATTTTTATTAAGTAAAAGAAGTAAGATATGAGAATTTATATTTTTAAAGCAATAAAAATATAATTTTTACATCATAGGAATATTAAAAATATAATCTTTATTTTTGAAAAGGCGGAATATATATTTTTGAAATGCAATGTATGTATTGAATAACATAGTAAAAATTCGATTTTTACATATGTAGAGAATACGGGCAACGAAGCGACAAAAGGCGAGAAAGGCGAAGATTTCTCTAAGTGAAGTGTCGTGAAGTTGGATAGCTATTGGTGAGATCTCTGATTTAAAAATATTATATATGTGTGAAATGAAAGTGAATTGCTATATATAAATATATATCTATATATATATACGCCCCTCGTCCACAAACCATGGACGATATTTATTGATTGAAATGGTTGTGAAAATTGATTGATAGTGAATGATTGTTTGGGATTGTTTGTGATTGATATTGGTTGATTGTGGTTGAAAAATACCCGTTTGTGGTTGAGAAATATTTGGTTGAAACCACATAGGATTAGTTTGTGGAAATGAAATAAATATATACATGCCGCCTGCGTGCGAACTAGATGCATGATCCCCATTGTCAAAAACCGCGAGGTTTTAAGGTAGAGCGAGGAGCCGTACTAGGGACGGTCCCGGTTTAACTACCCTGCCGTTATGCTGCCGAAATTTTGAATAATATTCGTGTGTTTGAATTATTTTCATATGCTTAAACTATATAAATTCATTGAATAGAAAACATTCATGTGTTGAATTGATATTCATTCGTTGATTAGAAATTCATGTGTTGAATGGTATTCATATTTTGAAATAAATTGTTTGATAATAAAAATCACCTTTTATCGACTATATGAACTGTGTAAAATAATCTCGTTTTAAAGAAATTGTTTTATGATAAAAATCCTATTTTTATCGCCAATATGAAGTATATAAAATAATAGTGTTTTGAAATGAATTGTTTTACAATAAAAATCACATTTTTATTGTATGCATAAATCGTTGAAATGTGAAGTGTTAAAAATAGCTACTTGTTCAAAGTAAACATATATGAGTTGAAATATTCATTAATTAGCTAATGAAATGATTTGCACCTATTTATGTAACATTAGAATGAATGGCGTTTTTAAACCAAATAGAAATCAAATATGAAGTCGAATAGAAAATGGTAAATGATAAGAACTGTATCTATATGTACGTGCATATTCATTGAACAGGTTATAGCAAAGGGGCTAGAGAAGAGGAATAAAATTTTGTGCCCGACAAATAGGTACACATTTACTGCTTTGTTTGGGTGATGATTTTATGAGCCTGTTGGCTAGCCGCTTGGCTTTTTCTTTTTCTTTTTGAGATTAGAAGGACCGGGAACGCTATTTGCGATTTCCCGATGCTCCCGGTGCAGGGGAGGTTATGGCGAAATTTTCCAAAATTTTAAGTTGTTAGAAAAATATTTGAAGTGAAAACGATATGGAAATCATTGAATGAACTATATTTATATAAATATATAAATATAAATAAAATTAAAACGAAACGAAGCCGTGCAGTTCGTATTTTGAAACCGTGATTTCAAACGACTAGTGCGGGAAATCCGACCATTGGATTTTCCCGAAACCTCAACCGTCGGGTTCGCCTTGGAATAATCTTTCCAACGGCACCAACCTTGTAAAAATCCAACGGTTGGATTGTCTGGAATGTTTAATTCAAATCTGAAGAAAAACAGCGCCAGAAGCGATTATATTTATATAAATATAAATATAATTATATATTTAATCGAATAACGACGCTGCAGTTCGTATTTTGAAATCGAAAATTCAAACGATTGTACCGGGAGATCCGACCGTCGGATTTTCCCGAAACTGGAACCGTTGGATTCGTTTTGAAAAGACCTTTCTAATGATGTAAATTTTGTGAAGATCCAACGGTTAGATTTTCAGATATGTTTAAATCAAATCTGAAGAAAAACAGCGCCACGGCCGCTGTATGACCCGAAGCGTCGTTTTGAATAAAATGGCTATTTTAAAATAAATAAAAATAGCGATAAATAGTTATAAAATATCATAAGCGATATGGAATAGAAATAAACTGAATTTGTTCGATTTATGTGGCTTTTGATGGTTGAATGTGTTTGGTGTGAAAATTACATTAAAAGAACACAATTGGTGTTGTCGAATAATTTAACCATTGAAATAAATTGATTTGAAATTCTAAATATACGTGAATTATTTGAGAAGGCCGAGTTAATTCTCATTTCAAATAATTGACCGACGATTGAAAGTCGAAGATGAAGACGATGGTCGAAGACCGGAGATCTTCACCTCGTTTGGATGGTAACCGAGGTCCTGATTGGGAGGCATCCCGAAATATGGATAATGAGTGGTGATCGTCCAGACGTACGTGGTGATCGAAGGGTTTGCGAGGTATTTAGTGCCTCCGGTTTCGTTCAGACCCAGAACGGACTTGTAAATGGACTGTGTGTCTGACATTGGATTTTATTCTGTGTTGATTGATCTCTATTAAATATACATCTGTGTGGCGGCGGAGAATTTATTCTTTTGCTTAACGCCCTTCTCTGAGACGCACGAGCTCAGAGGTTGTATATCGATGGACATCAGTCGCATGGCATGAATTGCCTGTGTGGCATGCTAAGATGCAGTGATCAGGGCTTCTGTTGAAAAGCAAAGTCTCGTGGTGATGATCAAAGCACCGCCTGTGTGGCGTAGCTTTGTGTATAACGTGAATTCGCGAGCCTCACACCCCGGTATGAACCTAAAACGGGAGAGGACATCAGGGAGGGCCTGCGTTTCTTCCTAGCTAGGGTGGTGTCAGTGACCTACCAGCCCTGACATTTATATACTTTTCACCTATGTGGTTGTTGCTGTTGCGAGGCGCCTCGGTTTGATCGGACGATCCGGGTCCGATGGAGTCATTCGTTGGCTCATTTACGCCCCAAAGGGTGGGGAAACGCAGTGTTCAGGCATTTTAATCCACATCGGTGGACCGGCCCTGACGATCCTAAGGCTTGACAGAGTACTTGCCTGAGGCTCGGGCTAGGCAGTCTCGAATTCGGTAAGGACTATCTTTTGCCTTGGTTCATGACGGAAATCCAATTTCCAAATACGACAACGTGCGGTTTTGATTGTATACCTATATATGGCGACATAGTGGTATGGGGCATTAATGCCGTCTATGATTGATAGTTATGATTTGAAATTGTTTTCGAAACATATAGACACTAGCAATAATATCAATTGCCTTTGTTTTATTCGTATCAAGCATATTTGGCCGTTATAAGGTAAAAACTCTATCCTCCGGTTTGCGTTGCATTGTGTGATGGGAACTGAGTCTTATAACGGCTTCATTTATATAAAAAGCATAGCGATGTTTAAAAGAAAGATTTGTTTTAAAGCACTGGCGATCCAATGGAGTAAACCCGTTCCACGAAAGTGGCGTGGTCCTGTGATTTGCCATATTATATATGTGTTGAGTAGATTTCTCATACCAGTCCCATGACTGACTCGTAGTATGTTTCACTTTCAAACTCGGGTGCCCCTTTTTCTACACGGGCAGCCTTGTATTCAGGTTTAGCTGGTTCTTTTTCTGGATAGCTGGAGCTGAAGATGGATTCTATCATTTATTCTTTTTATGCTGTTCAGCTCCTATTGTACATATTTTGTTTATTTCCGCTGTAGACATTTATGTATAGCTGAACTGTATTTGTACTAAGCAAGATCCTGTATACTGTGTAACTGTGATGATACTTTTATCCAGTATATTTTATTGTTCATTATCTGGTGTATTTATTTAATTCTGTTCTGCTATTATATGTTTCTGTGTTATATTCCAAAGATAGCCATGTTTCCATCTGAACGGGAATTCGGGTCGTCTCAAACTTTTCAAAATATTAGATTTTGAAATCACTTTCGATATTCATTATAAAATGAATAAAACCGATATAAATATCGTTCACGTCAAAATGGCGTCAATCTAATCAACACGGCTTCATATATTGATATTTTCAAATATTCTATTTCAAATATTTCCTATCATCAAAATATTTGTTATTATCAAAATATTTCGTTCAACACATGACTAATCTCAACGGATGAGTACAGTCAATACATGAACCTTTATTTTATATGATAAAGATGTAAATTTTATTATAAAAATATTTCGTTCAACACATGACTAATCTCAACGGATGAGTACAGTCAACACATGAACCTTTATTTTATAATATAAAGATGTAAATTTTATTATAAAAATATTTCGTTCAACACATGACTAATCTCAATGGATGAGTACAGTCAACACATGAACCTTTATTTTATAATATTCTTTATTTTCTAAATTGGAATGAGACCCAATCAATCACCATATAATATTAATTATATGGATTTTCTACAACACATGTATATATCAACAACGATGAATAATCAACCATCATCCAAAGTGCATTCTACACTGTATAAGCATCAAATATAAATATTCAACGCTTATAACAACCTTTCAATCAATCGATTGACATAAAACTAAACAATCGGGATTAGTGTACGTCAAATATCATCCCAATACCCGTGTGGGGTTTCAAGCAATCAAACACAGATTTTTATTTGTGCAGTTGGGCGATGTGTAAAATTTATCGTCCCAATCAATGTCCTTCAAATAGGTGTACATAAACAAACCGTCCGGTTTGTAAATGAATATTTATTTATTCACATTTACGTTAAAAATTATATTTTTAACGATCAAACTATTTTATTCAACCTATGAATATTCTATTCGGTTCATTTATTAAATAAAATGTTATCTTCATTTTTCTAACACATTTTTAGAAAATTTCGGCGGCATAACGGCACGATACTAGAAACGGGACGAGGCCTAGCCTTATCCCCGGTCTAGTGAAGGCCCACACCATTCACACATCAATCAAATCAATTTCATTTCACCAAACAATTCAATTCCATTTCAATTAATCTAACCAACCACACAACCAAACAATTTAACAAACAAGTCATCCATGGTCTGTGGATGACGGGTGTCGGGTGCTACTAAGCACCGTCTGCATCCTAGTATATATATATATATATATATAACTAGAAAAAGAAATTTAGAGTGAGAAGTTCTCACCAATAGCTATCCAACCATCTCGACTCTTCTTTGATAGAAATCTTCATCGTTCTCGCCTTTTTATCACTTTCGTTGCTTGTAGCCACTACATATGTAAAAATCACATTTTTACTTTGCTATTCAATATATAAAAATCGAATTTTTACTTTGCTATTCAATATAAAAAAATCGAATTTTTACTTTGCTATTCAATATATAAAAATCACAATTCTTATACTATGTTTATATTTTAAAAATGTGATATTTCTATTTTTAAAAACAATTCTACTTCTATATTTTTAAAATCAATTCTGCCTTTATTTTCAAAAATAGTTCTAATTTTATTTTTAAAACTCATGTCTTGTTTATATTTTGAAAACTCAAATCTTGTTTATATTTTCAAAACAATGTATATCTATCTCTTCAAAACAATGTGATTTTCATTTTTTTTTTTTTACAAATTGCAATTTATCTTTTTAAAAAAAATACATTATATACATTTTTAGAAAATGCATTAAGAAAAATGTTTTAAAAACTGCATAAAGAAAAATATATTATAATAAAATGAGAAGAGCTCACTGTTTTCTTCTGTATCGTGCTCGAACTGAGCTCCTGTTCTTGGGCTCCGATTAGCGCGCCACTGGAGGGGGCGGAGCACGATCGGAGTTGACCACCCGGAGCGCCATCGCGAACCACCCCTCCGCCATGAGCGACGCCACCTTCGGTACCCACTTGCGCCAGAAAACCCCATGCGAAGTTTAGAGCTTTCGAGCTCGATTACAGCTCCGACGAGGGGCTGCAGCTTTGGCGACCTCGGCTGGTGACAGGGCCCCCCCCAGGCGAACGGTTTCCCCCTAGTGGCCGACGATGATCCTGCGCCATCGCGGAGATCGGAGGAGAGGTTTGGGAGAGGCTGAGGGCCCTCGGTTTTTCTTTTGGGGGCGGGTCTGAAGAATTAGGGTTTAGAGTTTTTTTTTCTTTCTTTTTATACCCTTTTTTTTATTATTTAATTTCTATATACTTGTTTATTGATATGAATCCCAATTAACACCCAACGACTGTCGCCCCTAACCAAATACACCTATTCCGAACAAAATGGGATATGTTTCGTAATCCAATTCGGCTTTTACGATAGGTTTTCATCAAATTTAAAATATAAATCATTATATTTTAAATTCAAACGCACATTTTAATTTACCGGGGCCACATACTAACTCGAAAAATCTCAGAAAAATATTTTCCAGCTTCGTATTGACGATACGGTCCTAACAAAACTAGTTTCGTTGAATTCTGAGACCGTTTGAAAAATGGCCAATTTCCAGTCGATTAAAATCAACTGAAATGGTCAAAACACGTTTTCCTTTGCCACGCTCACATATTGATTCGAAAAATTATGAAATTTGAAACCTAGCAATAATTTAACATCATGGACCCAACAAAAGTGGTTTCGTCGAAATCCGAGGTCGTTTGCAAAATGACTATTTTTAAGGGCCTGAATTTCACAGCGACTATTCAGAATTTTCAACTGGACATATCTTTTGATTCCCGCTATGAAAATTTGATTTTTCGGATTCGTTGGAAAGATATCATCAATTAGATCCTATTATTTTTGGTTTCACTAAAATCCGGATTGTTTTGCACCCGGTACATTCAATTGAAGTTTGAAACCGAATTATCGAACTACCGCGCCATTTTCAATTCTATTTATAATTATATATAAATATTTATATTCTAACGACCGCGTATATAATATATACATTTGAATTCCATTCAAAATAAATTTCTCGTCGATATTATTTAAAATAATCTATTTTAAATAATCAAAATTCGCTAAAATTGCCAAAATAAAATTTTTAAACTGGCCCAGATTTTCGGGTTGTTACAAATTTACATTGTAAAAGTATGATTTTTAATTGTAATGTCACTTTTCTACATCTAAATTACATATAAAATAAATAAATTTTATTTCTAATGCTCATTCTCATTTTATGTTACATATATATAAGAAAAATGCAAATTCTATCGTACAATGAAATTGCATCCTTTAATTGCATAGAAAAATGCTATTTTGTCATACGGTATACTTTCTTATAGACATTACATGTAAAATGTAATATTTAACACACAATGTAAATTCATGTTTTAATTACATATAAAAATGTAATTCTTATCCTACGGTGTAATTCCCTATATAATTTACATATGAAAATGTAAATTTTAACATACGATGAAATTTCCATATTAATTACAAAGGAAAATGTAATTTTTAACATTCAACGTTGATTCATTTTATAATTTACATATAAAAATGTAATTTTCGTCATGCAATGTAAATTTACATTTTAATTACATAGAAAAATGTAATTTTCAACATACGGTGCAAATTTATATATAAATTACATATAAAAATGTAACTTTTGTTCATGCGGTGTAAATTCATTCTTAAACTACATAATAAAATGTTATTTAGTTCATGCGATGCAGATTCATTAATAAATAACAAAATAAAATGTTATATAATTCATGCGATGTAAATTCATTCATAAATATCAAAATAAAATGTTATATAATTCATGCGATGTAAATTCATTCATAAATATCAAAATAAAATGTTATATAATTCATGCGACGTAAATTCATTTTACAACATAAAATTTCATTCTTTTACTTACAATGTAAAAGCATCCACTTTTTATTTACAATGTAAAAGTATCTACTTTTATATTTTCAATGTAAAAATATCAACTTTTTATGTTTTACAATGTAAAGACATCAACTTTTATATTTTGCAATGTAAAAATATTAACTTCTCTATTTTACAACGTAAAAATATAATCTTTTCTATTTACAAATGTAAAAGTATTACCTTTTCTACTTTACAATTTAAAAATGTAATCTTTTTAATTTCAATATAAAGATGTGATCTTTTTATTTACAATAAAAATATTGTTTTTTTTATTCTCAATATAAAAAGATCGTCTTACTATTTACATCGTCAAATTTTCATCTTTTAATTTTCAATATAAAAAGATGATCTTTTTTATTTTCATCGTCAAATTTTCATCTTTTAATTTTCAATATAAAAAGATGATCTTTTTATTTTCATCGTCAAATTTTCATCTTTTTTTTATATTTGACAAAATGAATATTTTATCATTCTATTACATTAAAATGTAAGTTATAATCCATCGTTCAATTCATTCTTTTAATCTTATATTTACATTAAAATGTAAGTTATAATCCATCGTCCAATTCATTCTTTTAATCTTATATTTACATTAAAATGTAAGTTATAATCCATCGTCCTTATCGCTTCTTCTTTACATTGACAAAAATATGATCTTTGTCACTGCAATTTTATACCGGCAAAAATGTTCATTTTCTACATAACATAACATGACGGTGATAATATTGTTTTTTTCTAATTAACACAAATGACGGTAAAAATGTTCATTTCTAAATAACATAACACGACGGTGAAGTTATTCATTTCTAAATAACATAACCTATTTTTCTTTTTCTAGATTAACATAAAAAAATGACTTTTTATGTTACACATGTTTTCCTAACACGTTTTTATGTAAGTTCTAAATTAGACAAAAATTAACACATTAATATGAGAATTTTTGTTCCATACTTTTTAATAAGCAAAAATGTGAATTTTTCTTCTTTTCCCGTTCATTTAACAAAAAGGTGAATTTTTGTTTTCGTTCTATTTAAACAAAAATGTAATCCTTGTTCTTTCGATTACATTTAAGAAAAATGAAATTTCTCTTTTTCTAATGACAAAAAAAATGAATTCTAATATGTAAACAAATTTATTTCAACCTCTCATGCCATATAAAAGTGAATTTAATATGTTAATAATTTCTAATGACGCATAAAAAAGGATGTGAATTCTATATATTAACAAATCTCTACGAATGACTCTAACCCAAACAAAATGGTTATTTTGCTTTTCTATTTTTAAACTATGACAGTTTGGTTCTGTCAATCCCTAAATCAATAAAATGGTAATCTGGTTTTCAACAGAACAAACAGGAGATATTGTTTATAACTATACAAACATGAACACAACAGTCAATTCAATGATTCATCACAACAATCAACACTGAAATAAATATATACACCACATTAACATGAATTATAAATAATATGAATATAAATTTTTCAGTGAATCAAATAAATGAATAATTTTATTTTTAAAATAGAATTTTCACCAGTTATGCTTTTCAATTCCTCACTTTAATTTTACTCCTTCTTCGTTATCTGTATATAGCCTAACCCATCCGTAGATCATGACCGTTGATGTTGGAGATCATGCCATGCTCTTCAAATTTCTTTTATATATATATATATATATATATATTTATTTTTGAAGTTGAGGAATTCGTTGAGCGGATTATGAGAGAAAGGATAAAGAAGATGGGAAGAGTGCAGTCATGGATTTTAGTTTGCATTTACGGTGAAGAGAAATTATGGAGGCAGAAAAAGAAAAGAATATGTGAACAAAGAGAAGAATGTTATATAAATTGCTTTTCTATCTCATTCTTTATATGGAAAAATAAAGAGTAACATATGCTAGTTTAGTGGTAGAAAGAAAAAAATGGAAATAATTAATACCATTATTAAATCAAAAGAACGTAAAAAAAAATTGTTTTAATATTTATCATGTAAATTTTTTTTGTATGTTTCAAGAGAGATAAATGATAATCAATTAAAAATTAAATATCATTTATTGCAAGATAAACTACCATATATTTATTCTTTTGTAGCAGCTCTATATAAAACAAAAGGTCACATTAGCATGTTTTCCAATTTAATGTCAATTGAACATACATGACAAATGCACATATTTTTTTTCCAATTAATGTCAAATTTATAATTAATTGAATTTTGTATGCTCAAATTTTGTCTTCATAATGCTATAGGATTTTATAGGGATAAATAAATAATTTTCTCATTTCCTAATAGAAATTAAGATTCAAGATATCAGGCAAGTGGTCATCTATATAGAATTAATAATATATGCTTTATTTTCTAGATATGTTTAATGCATTTTTATAAAAGGTAAACAAGTGTTGTCACACAACATACATTATGGTCAAAAAAAGAAAAAGAAAAAGTTTTGAGATTTGGTCCCCATTTTCACTAAAAGCATTATGGATGCACAGATTCGGCAAGAGATTCTGTGGATTTTCTTGAAAGAGAAACGTATCTAAAAAGGAAAACAAAACATATTTGGCAGAAAATATGGTTAATTGATAACTCTATACATGTGAATGAATCAGAATCAATTTACGGGCAATCAAATATGAGACAGTGAGGAAAAACTAAAATATGACAAAGATAATTCTTCTCCTCTTTGACAAAATTTACAAATGCAACATTTAACTAACACAAATTAATCATTGACATAAGAATAAGAACATCAAACAATAATTGATACACGTATATTATTGTCTTATTTTGAATCGAATGTTAAAATAATTAAGTCGAAATATAATTTGAAATATGAGTATTAAATATAACATGTACACATATGCAAATATGAACATTAAATTATGTGTATTTAAAGGTTAAAGCAAAACTTCTTAATTGATCCAAAATAAATTTGTACATTACATTAAAAGTATTTTTTTTTCACTTTTGTTAACTTAGATTGATAAATAGAATATACACATGTACAATTAAATTTTATTTAGACCTTTTTTTTTAAATTCAGTAATAAATAAAAAAATAGATTTTTTTTTAAATTATTGCACATTTTCATTAAAATAAATTTTAAATTTTGCCTCGAAATTCATGGTTGTTACAGTCTCCCCCACTTAAAAACTTTTCGTCCTCGAAAAGGAACGAAGCTAAAAGTTGTTTAATTAATTAACCCATCGTTTATTCTTTAATTGGTTTCTATGTTTTTTATTAGTTGATTAACCTTTCAAAAATATATAATTTATATTCAAAATCATATTTTCCAAAATAGAGTATAATTAATCACAAATGCGTATATTATAGGCTTGCTACTCTCAACTCATTCTAGGGCATTACTAACCCTATCTGAAATGAGTTTTCTCATTCTAGGATACTGCTGATCCAATCTCTAATGAGTATCTTATTGGATATTACTAATCCAATCTCTGATGAGCCTTTTGTTCATTTCTAATGAGTTGTACCCCAAAGATTTGAGCTAACCTAAGCTCTGATACCAACTGTAACGACACACATTTTGCCCGACCTTAATCGATCGCAAAATCGACCAAGACCGTTCAAAATCCGCATACGTTAACTTTGGGAATACAACAACATCAGAACAATAACAGCAGACTTTTATTACATCATGCTGATATAACATCAGAGTACATAATATATCAGAGTACATCGAAATAAAATTACAGTGGAAGATAAATTACAATATATTTAATACATTGCAGCGGAAACAATAAAATAGATACAGTGGAAGATAACTATGCTCTGGACACAGCTTTAAGCTTCAATCCAGCATCCTGCTCGAGATAAGGACCTGTAGATAAACTACTCGACTGCCCGTGTGGAGAAGAGGGCACCCGAGTTTGTAAAGGTGGAAACAAACAACGGGTCAGTCATGGGACTGGTGTGAGAATTCTTAACTAATTTAACTAATAGTAATAAGGCAAATCCATGGACCACGCCGCTAATGTGGAACGGGTTTTATTCCAATGGATTGCCGTGCATAACTTAAAGTAAATCGTAAAACAACGCAATGCTTTTTAGAAAAATGAAATCACCATAAGACTCAAGTCCCCTCACACAATGCAACGCACACCATAGGATAGACTTTTCTCTTATGGTGATTAAACATGCTAGGTTTATTATTATTATTAGTACATATAACAAAACATTTCAAAATAAATGTATCAATCCTAGGAAGCATCGGTACCATATGCTATGCCTCCGTACTAGTAATACAATCAAAACCGAATGACGCGTATTGGAAATTGAGTTTCCATCATGAGTCAAGGCTAGGGAGGAGCTCCTTACCGATTCGAGACACTCTAGCTAATGTCTCAGGGTTCCCCGCAGTTAACCCTTGGATCCTGCAAGGCTGGTCCGCCGTACGAGTTGCGGATTAGTTATTCCTGAACACACGTTTCCCAGTCCTATAGGACCTATCATCCGAGGCGCCTCATTCCATCATCCACATAAGTAAAACGTTAGGGCTGGTAGATCACTGACACCACTCTAGCTAGAAAGAAACGTGCTGCTCTCCCTGTGTTCCCTTCTCCCGTTTTAGACTCTGCCGGTGTGTGAGGCTCGCGAAGTCACGCTATACACAAAGCTCTGCCTAAACAAACTATGCTTTGATCATCCCACAAGGCCTGCTTTTCAACAAAGCCTTGATCATATGCATCTTAGCATGCCACATCATCACTCCATATCACACTACCAATCCTTTGCCGAAATATATGAACGGGTGTTAAGCAAGAGAATAAATTCTCCGCCACCAAACATCCATACATTCGACAGAAGATTAATAACATGATATATAATGGAGCACGATGTCAGACACACAATCCATTTATAAGTTTATGCTCTGGGTCTGAGCGAAAGCCAAATCCGTACAAATCAACACTACGTCTGGGCAACTCCTACAATTACCTTATCATGGTAGCGAGCCATTCTAAGGCAACAATCATCATCGTCCATTCGATGTGGAGATTTGACAGTCTTCAATCGCCGTCTTTCAAATCTTGGATTTTTAAACGTCGTTTAATTATTTGGAATGAGATAAACTTGGACTTTCCAAATAATCCTCGTGTGTATATATATATATATATATATATATATATATATATATATATATTGAAAATCCTTCTTACACATTAATAATTATTTTTATTAACTATCCATTCCTATTTTAATTATTTAAAATAATTAAATTTTTATATAACGACGCCTTAAGTCCATGGGCGACTATGGCGCTGCATTCAACCAATTTAGATTTTTACATTTCTCAGAATCTAACCGTTGGATCTTAACGTAATATATATCATTGGAAAGATTTTTCCAAGACGGCCCTATCGGTTTCAGTTTCAAGAAAATCTGACAGTCAGATCTTCCTGTATCGTCGTTTTAAAAGTACGATTTCAAAACGTGAACTACCACGCCCTATTCATTTAATTTTAATTATATTTATATATATATAATCATTGAATCGTAATAACGTCGTTTGATTAAAACAACGATCTACACAATTACCGATACTTACTAAATTTTAATTCATTTGAAAATGAAGATAATATTACCGCATCCTAAAATCATTCTTTCCTTACATTGAAAATGTAAATTCCATCCTTTTTATTTACATAAAAATGTAAGTTTAATTCCTATGCAAATTCCTATTTTTTTTTATTTACATGTAAAACAAATGTAAATTTTGATACATTCAAAATCCTACTTTTAAATTACATATAAAAACGTAGATTTCAACTTTAATGTACATTCTCATCTTAGTTACATTATAAAAATGTAACTTATATTTGCAGTGAATCCTATTTTAAATTTACATATCAAAATGCAAGTTTTCTTTACAATGCAAACTCTACTCCCTATTTAAATTGTAAAAATATGATTTTTAATTACAATGCAAACACTACTTCTAATTCACATTGTAAAAATATGATTTTTAATTACAATGCAAGCACTACATCTAATATACATTGTAAAAATATGATTTTTAATTACAATGCAAACATTACTTCTAATTTACATTGTAAAAATATGATTTTTAATTACATTGCAAACATTACTTCTAATTTACATTGTAAAATTATGATTTTTAATTATAATGCAAATATTACTTCTAATTTACATTGTAAAAATATGATTTTTAATTACAATGCAAACATTACTTCTAATTTACATTGTAAAAGTATGATTTTTAATTGCAATGTCACTTTTCTACATCTAAATTACATATAAAATAAATAAATTTTATTTCTAATGCTCATTCTCATTTTATGTTACATATATATAAGAAAAATGCAAATTCTATCGTACAATGAAATTGCATCCTTTAATTGCATAGAAAAATGCCATTTTGTCATACGATATACTTTCTTATAGACATTACATATAAAATATAATATTTAACACACAATGTAAATTCATGTTTTAATTACATATAAAAATGTAATTCTTATCCTACGGTGTAATTCCCTATATAATTTACATATGAAAATGTAAATTTTAACATACGATGAAATTTCCATGTTAATTACAAAGGAAAATGTAATTTTTAACATTCAACGTTGATTCACTTTATAATTTACATATAAAAATGTAATTTTCGTCATGCAATGTAAATTTACATTTTAATTACATAGAAAAATGTAATTTTCAACATACGGTGCAAATTTATATATAAATTACATATAAAAATGTAACTTTTGTTCATGCGGTGTAAATTCATTCTTAAACTACATAATAAAATGTTATTTAGTTCATGCGATGCAGATTCATTCATAAATAACAAAATAAAATGTTATATAATTCATGCGATGTAAATTCATTCATAAATATCAAAATAAAATGTTATATAATTCATGCGATGTAAATTCATTCATAAATATCAAAATAAAATGTTATATAATTCATGCGATGTAAATTCATTTTACAACATAAAATTTCATTCTTTTACTTACAATGTAAAAACATCAACTTTTTATTTACAATGTAAAAGTATGTACTTTTATATTTTCAATGTAAAAATATCAACTTTTTATGTTTTACAATGTAAAGACATCAACTTTTATATTTTGCAATGTAAAAATATTAACTTCTCTATTTTACAACGTAAAAATATAATCTTTTCTATTTACAAATGTAAAAATATTACCTTTTCTACTTTACAATGTAAAAATGTAATCTTTTTAATTTCAAAACAAAGATGTGATCTTTTTATTTACAATAAAAATATTGTTTTTTTTATTCTCAATATAAAAAGATCGTCTCTCTATTTACATCGTCAAATTTTCAATATAAAAAGATGATCTTTTGTAACCACCCGCATTCTACGCATCATAGGATCGTAGAATATTTATTTCTTTCACATACAAAGTCGTATGGTCATGTAACTTTGGGGGACGACTATTAGGGTCATTTCCCATGTCCATGATTTTTCCCGATTTTTAAATGACCATTTTACCCCTAGTTGGTACTGTTTTGGCCATAACTTTTGACTAAAAAGGAATTTTGACCTGGCTCCGGATGATGGTTTCTCTTTCCGTAGAGTGGTCACATTAGCCAAACGGACTCACCGTTTGGGAGATATGGCTGAAACAAGTTTCAGATGGTGAAAAACAGCTTAATTGGGCTTAACCGGGTGATTAACAGCTAGGCCCAAAGGGGAATTTCGGGATTAGGAGTTTAAAAGGGCTGTTAGGGTTTGGAGAATACATTTTTCTCATTTTTCAGCCGTCACTATTCATTCCTCTTAACCTAGCCATGGCCTCCACCCTCTAAATCTCTTCAAAACACCTCTTAATCACTTTCTAATTGAAGATTAGGCTTAGCAAACATCAAATCAAGGAGTATTAGCACGAGAACCGAGGTAGAGCTGCTGTGTAAGATTGGAAACAGCGCCAAATCAGAGAATATTTCAGTTTTGGGGTTTTAGTTGTGGCAAAGGTGAGTGATAGTATCGTTTTGACACTAATTACAGTTAATTAAGGGTGATTAGTGAAGATTAGCGAATTTATACACTAATAAATTCTGGAAAAATGTTTAGAAATTCTTAAATAATATTTCATGCCTCTGTTAGAAAATTTAGACGATTTGATTAAGTTTTACTAAGTATGTGCTTAAACATGATTAAGAAGGATTATAGGAAAATGTGAGGTTTTAGCCACTTTTGATCTATTTTGATTCATTTGGATTGTTGTTTGGTGTTTGTGGTTGCTCTTACATATTGCTATGACTCTATGGTATGTTTTATGATTGATTAGAATAGTTAGATTGGTCGAAAACGCCGTCGAATGGCGTAGAAAGCTCGCTGGAAAGTTGCAGAAATGTGCAGGTTCCGAACCGGATCAGATCGGAGTAGGGGGTCGGATCGGATTTGTGAACTGACCGAGGGGATTCGAACTGGATTGGAACTTGTCACTGGAGGAGGCTTGGCGAGAAGGAAGGCCGTTTACTTAGAGTTGGAGTGGACGAGGGGATCAGATCTTATCTATAAAGAGCGGATCGGATCGGAGTAGGTTGAAGAGCGGATCGGATCGGGGTAAGCTAGGGAGCGAAGCGGATCGGAGCAAATAAGGGGGTGGGATCGGATCGGGCTATGGAGCAGGACCAGATCGGAGTAGGCCAGGGGATGAGATCGGATCGGAGCAGGCAAGCTGGAGGAGGGACGAACCGAACCGACTGAAGCGTGACATCCGAACCGAACCGACGTCTAAGGGGAAGGATCACCGAACCGAACCACACGCAGGAATACACCATGGAGAATTGCACCGAACCGAACCGTGTTATACGTATATATCCGAACCGAATCGAATTCAGGACCACTTCTATGCGACGACTCTTTTGAAGACCAACTCCAACTCGATCAAAACCCGAGATGCAAAGGAAGTCCAAATGAGAAGTTAGAGCTCAAGATTTAGATGGGAATCAACAAGTTCGCTTCATGGTTGGGCTTTGCTGCGGGACGCGTGTTAAGGGGTTATCGATGTCTATAGCTTTGGACCACTATGGTAGGAGGTACGAAGGCGGATTCATGGCCATTATGGCATCGGTAGAACCAAGGGCTACGACCAATGAAGTGGGTCATTGAAATGTTTGGTCATGACTCCAAGTGTTTGGCTTGGTCACAGCAGGGTTTCTACAAGTCGGGATTCGTCGTTACCTCATTTTGTCTAGTGTTCCAAAGTGGTAGATATCGTATGCTTTACGCACTGAGTGAGAGATGTAAGGATGGTTGCTATGGATGATTTGTTTGCTATCATTATGACATGCATACCCCACCCCCGTATTCTTACACTATTTATTAAGGCACCTTGGAGTATTATACGGTATGTGGTACTAACTCTTTGGTTGTAGGTCCAGGTTCAGGTATGGTTTAGTATACCTGTTATTATTCTGTTTTGATGCTTATCGCTCATACCAGGCTTTATGTCTGACCCAGAGTTTTATGTCTCCTCTTATTACTCTGGGTGCTCTCACGAGCAGACTAGAGACAGGTTAGCTGGTGATGCACGGGTAGATGATCCGGAGACGGGCAGGAGGCTTCCACGTAATATACATATATAGTATTCTCCCTGTGTTGTTGAAGATCACTGCTTGGGCATTGGTGGTGCATCTTCTACTTTAGCCTTCTTTTGTTTAGAGACAGTAAATTTGGAAAGTTGTAATAAGCTGTATTTGAATTTCCGCTACTCTGATGATTGATGTTGATTTTAGTTATCAGCTTATGCACTGTCTCACCTGTTTTATGTCAAGTATGTTATTATTATATTTTATTCCATGCGCTGTGAGACATCCTACAGGTTCCTTGATTAGTTCATTCCCTTCTTTCCTTTCTTTGGCGACCGTTCTGTGCTAGTCGGGCATGTGTACAGCGCACTTCCGGAGGAAATGCAGGCTGGTGCGGGGCGGGCCGTCACACTTGGTATCAGAGCTCTAGGTTGCGTAGTTAACCTAGGGAAGTTATCAGGGAGAGATAATATACGTATACGAGAGAGCGTATTTGTGATTACTTTGGTTTTTAAAAGCTAAGTGTGACAGTCCGCCTCGCACCAGCCTGCATTTCCTCCGGAAGTGCGCTGTACACATGCCCGACTAGCACAAGACGGTCGTCATAAGAAAGGAAAGAAGGGAATGAACTAATCAAAGAACCTGTAGAATGTCTCACAGCGCATGGAATAAAATATAATAATAACATACTTGACATAAAACAGGTGAGACAGTGCATAAGCTGATAACTAATAATCAATGTCAACATCAGAGCAGCGGAAATCCAAATACAGCTTATTACAACTTTCCAAATTTACTGTCTCTAACAAAAGAAAACTAAAGTAGAAGATGCACCACCAATGCCCAAGCAGTGATCTTCAACAACACAGGGAGAATACTATATATATATATATTACGTGGAAGCCTCCTGCTCGTCTCCGGATCATCTACCCGTGCATCACCAGCTAACCTGTCTCTAGTCTGCTCGTGTGAGCACCCAGAGTAATAAGAAGAGACATAAAACTCTGGGTCAGACATAAAGCCTGGTATGAGCGATAAGCATCTAAACAGAGTAATAACAGGTATACTAAACCATACCTGAACCTGGACCTGCAACCAAAGAGTTAGTACCATATACCGTACAATACCCCAAGGTGCCATAATAAACAGTGTAAGAATACGGGGGTGGGGTGTGCATGTCACAATGATAGCAAACAAATCATCCATAGCAACCATCCTCACATCTCTCACTCAGTGCGTAAAGCGTACGACATCTACCACTTTGGAACACTAGACAAAACTGAGGCAACGACGAATCCCGACTTGTAGAAACCCTGCTATGACCAAGCCAAACACTTGGAGTCATGACCAAACATTTCAATGACCCACTTCATTGGTCGTAGCCCTTGGTTCTACCAATGCCAAAATGGCCCTGAATCCGCCTTCGTACCTCCTACCATAGTGGTCCAAAGCTATAGACGTCGATAACTCCTTGGCACGCGTCCCGCAGCAAAGCCCAACCATGAAGCGAACTCGTTGATTCCCATCTGAATCCTGAGCTCTAACTTCTCATTTGGACTTCCTTTGCATCTCGGGTTTGGTCGAATTGGAGTGGGTCTTCAGAAGAGTTGTCGTGCAGCAGCAGCTCTAGGATTCTGTTCGGTTCGGTAGTCATCAACTTCATCGGTTCGGGTCGGTAGTCCACTTCGGGTCGGGTCGGTAGTCCACTTCGGGTCGGGTCGGTTCAGTAATTCTCCCCCTTCAGATATCGGTTCGGTTCGGGTGTCTCTGCTTGAGTTCAGTTCAGAGGTAGTTCATCCGATCTGATTCCTTCTGTTTGACTTGTTTGCCTGCTCCGATCCGTCCTGTTCCCTTTCTCCGATCCGATCTGCTCTATTGCTCCGATCCGATCTTCTGTCCAACTCCAACTCTAAGCAAATGGCCTTCCTTCTTGCCAAACTCCTTCCAGTAACAAGTCCCAATCCAGTTCGGATTCCCTTGGCCAGTTCACTAGTCCGATCCGACCCCTGCTCCGATCCGAACCGGTTCGGGACCTGCACATTTCTGCAACTTTCCAGCGAGCTTTCTACGCCATTCGACGACGTTTTCGACCAATTTAACTATTCTAATCAATCATAAAACATACCATAGAGTCATAGCAATATGTAATAGCAACCACAAACAGCAAACAACAATTCAAATGAACCAAAAGGGATCAAAAGTGACTAAAACTTCATATCTTCCCATAATCCCTCTTAATCATGTTTAAGTACATACTTAGTAAAACTTAACCAAATCGTCTAAATTTTATAACAGAGGCATGAAATATTATTTAAGAATTTCTAAACATTTTTCCAGAATTTATTAGTGTATAAATTCGCTAATCTTCACTAATTACCCTTAATTAACTGTAATTAGTGTCAAAACGATGCTATCACTCACCTTTGCCACAACTAGAACCCCAAAACTGAAATGTTCTCTGATTTGGCGCTGTTCCCAATCTTATACAGCAGCTCCAACCTTGCTTTGGTGCTTTTTCTTCTTAATTTAATGTTTGCTAAGCCTAATCTTCAATTAGAAGGTGATTTTTTGGGTGTTTTAGAGAGATTTAGAGAGTGGAGGCCATGAGTAGGTTAAGAGGAATGAAAGTGGCGGCTGGAAAATGTCTAAAGAAATGTTTTCTAACCCTAATCAGCCCCTATATACCCCTAAACCCGAAATTCCCCTTGGGCCTAGCTGCTAATCACCCGCTTAAGCCCAATTAAGCTGTTTTTCACCATCTGAAACTTGTTTCAGCCATATCTCCCAAACGGTGAGTCCGTTTGCTATTGTGACCACTCTACGGAAAGAGAAACCATCATCCGGAGCCAATGGAAGTGGTTTCAGGTCAAAATTCCTTTCCAGTCAAAAGTTATGGCCAAAACAGTGATAACTAGGGGTAAAATGGTCATTTAAAAATCGGGAAAAATCATGAACATGGGAAATGACCCCAATAGTCGTCCCCCAAAGTTACATGACCATACGACTTCGTATGTGAAAGAAATAAATATTCTACGATCCTATGATGCGTAGAATGCGGGTCGTTACACTATATATATACTATTACTAGTATAAGGATGAAGTCGTACTGCACTAGCACCACTATGGAGTCGTTAATCGTTTCCTTTTTCAGATTGACGATGAGCCGATATACTAGAGGTGCTGGTAGGGGAGCCAATAATGGGAATGCTGCTGACATGAGGACGATGTTTACTGACCTCATGAGAGAGATGCTTAGAGATGTACAGAGGGAAGCTCCCAATGGTGGAAATGGTGGTGGTCCAATAGTGCAGGCGCCAAGAGTCGACTTCGCCAAGCTGAATAAGGATTATACTAGCCTTGGTGGGAAGCCGTTCCACGGAACGGAGTCGGCCACGGATGTTCAGGATTGGTTGGACAGTTGCGAGCGTATCTTCGAGGATTTGGGTATCGAGGATGCAATGAAGAGAAAGCTAGCGTCCCGTCAGCTGCAAGGGCGGGCAATGAATTGGTGGAATGCTATAAAGGCAGCTACTCCCAAAGATCAGATTACTTGGGAGCAGTTTAAAGCTCGCTGTAGCGAGAAGTTCATTCCAGCTGCTCAGAAGTCAGTGCTGTTTAAGAAGTTCTTGGAGCTCAAGCAGAATGGCAGAGCTGTCTCGGAGTATATTGCTGAATTTGACACTTTGTCAAAATATGGGTTATCTCTTATTGATACTGCCGAGAAAAAGAATGAGAAATTCATAACTGGTTTGGATCAGTACTTGGGGGAAAAACTTATTAACCACATCGATGAGACGTTTGAATCGATTGTGGGGAAAGCATTAAGATCGGAAAGTCTCTACCCTAAGCCGAAGACTGAGGTTGCATCCGCAGATGAGCCAAAGCCACAAGCAAGTGGTGGAGGCAAGGGTGGTTCCCAGAATAAAAGAAAGCAGAGTCAGACTAAGGATGGCCAGAAGAAGAAGAATAAGCAAGATGTTGAGTGCTTCAGCTGTGGTAAGAAGGGCCATTATGCTAGTAATTGTCGGGCCAAGCCAGCGGATAGGAAGTGCTTCAACTGTGGCCAAATGGGACATCACAAAAACAAGTGTCCGCAACCCCCTAAAGAAAAGCAAATGGTGAAAGGATACGCTCTTAATGCTATTCCTTCTTCGTCGAATGCCCCAACTGCGGCGGAGAAAGGAAAGAATGTCGTCATTCAAGGTATGCTTTCTGTTTATGATGTTCCTGTTAGAGTTTTGTTTGATACCGGAGCTTCCAGTTCTTTCATATCTAGTGACCTGGTAGATAGGTTGGGATTGGAGCCCGAGATTGTCGATAGACCTTTAGTAGTGACGAACCCGATTGGTGGTTCGACTAGCCTTAGCATGATTTGTCGTAATGTGGTCTTATCGAGTCATGGATGCATGTTTGTTTGTGATTGCTTTGTTTTGGGCTTTACTGAGTTTGGCATTATTTTGGGAGTAGATTGGCTCCAAAGATACGGGGTGGTGGTAGACTGTGAAGGCTTGTTGGTGACAGCTAGAGCGGATGATGGGCGGAGGATAGTGTTTGGTGGTCTACCCAATAAGGGGGTATTGGCTAGTTTTCTAAACTCCCTCGACACTCCGCATAGTGAGTTGTCAGGTTTGCCCGTGGTTGGCCAGTATCCGGATGTTTTCGAAGAAGTGACCGGGCTTCCACCACACCGAGAGATTGAGTATCGTATTGATTTGGTAAAAGATGTCAGGCCTATAGTGATGCCACTTCGTCGTTTGGCACCAAGAGAGCAGCGAGAGCTCGAGGTGCAAGTCAGCGATCTTTTGAAGAAGGGATTTATCAGAAGGAGTGTTTCTGAATGGGGAGCACCAGTTGTGTTTGCTACCAAGGCGGATGGTTCCCTTCGTTTGTGTGTAGACTACCGCGAGTTGAATAAAGTGACGAGGAAAAACAAGTATCCTCTACCGCGGATAGATGATTTGTTCGATCAGTTGAGTGGCGCGAGAGTATTTTCTCAGTTGGATCTCGCGACAGGTTTTCATCATCTTAGAGTGGAAGCTGAGAGTATAGCTAAAACGGCATTTCGAATGCCGTCTGGATTTTATGAATGGTTGGTCATGCCATTCGGGCTGACCAATGCCCCAGCATATTTTGTGGATCTTATGAATAGGGTATTCAGAGATCAGTTGAATAAGTTTGTCCTTGTGTTCGTTGATGATATTTTGGTCTATTCGAGGACAGAGGAAGAACACAAGGAACATTTAAGAGTAGTGATGGAGGTGTTGAGAAAACACCAATTGAAAGCAAAGTTTTCTAAGTGTCACTTCTGGAAGAGGGAAGTGAGATTCTTGGGCCATGTTGTATCAGAGAATGGTATTGCCGTGGACCCGGCAAAAGTGGCTACGGTACAGGATTGGCCTACGCCCAAGAATGCAACAGATGTAAGAAGTTTCTTGGGATTAGCTGGATATTATCATAAGTTTATCCAAGGTTTCTCCAAGACAGCAGCACCATTGACCCAGTTGACCAAGAAGAATCAAGCTTTTGTCTGGGATGAAAGGTGCGAGAATGCATTCAAAAGTCTAAAGGACAAGTTGACAAGCACACCAGTGTTAGTCATTCCTAAGGGGGATGAAGAGATGACGGTATACACGGACGCCTGTGGTACCGGACTGGGTGCTGTATTGATGCAAGGCGGTAGGGTTGTAGCTTATGCAAGTCGGCAATTGAAACCGCACGAGAGAAGATACCCTACCCATGATTTAGAATTGGCAGCGATCGTGTTCGCGTTAAAGATGTGGAGACACTATCTCTTGGGAGAAAGATTTGAGCTGTTTACAGATCATAAGTCGTTAAAGTATCTCTTCTCTCAGAAAGATCTGAATCTCCGTCAGCAGAGATGGTTAGAGTTCTTAGCTTCCTATGATTTTGACATCGCATACACACCGGGAAAGGGCAATGCGGTGGCCGATGCATTGAGTAGAAGACATGCCAGCTTAGGGGCTATGTTCCTTGAATGGAAGCAACTGGAGTTTATCGCGGGGTTTGATTTCAGACCAAAGTGCGAATTGGATCCAGAAATGTTAGCAAGTTTGACGATCAAACCAGCTTTAATTGAACGGATCGGCTCTAGTCAGAGGAACGATCCTAACCTTTTGGAAATCATCTCCAAGTTAGAGATGTGTGTCGATGAGGAGATGAACAAGTATGGGCTTGATCGAGATAGATGGCTTAGAAAGGATGGAAAGCTTGTTGTACCCAATGTCAATGGATTGAGAGATGAAGTGCTTAGAGAATGTCATCACTCAAAGCTGACTATACACCCCGTTGGTAATAAGATGTATCGAGATATGAAGCAGACCTACTACTGGGAAGGGATGAAAAGAGATGTTGGGAAGTTTATATCCAAATGCATGAGTTGCCAGCTAGTTAAAGCAGAGCAAAAGAAGTCTAGTGGGTTGTTACAACCATTAGAAATTCCCGAATGGAAATGGGAGCAAGTCTCGATGGATTTCATCGATGGTTTACCAAGGACTAGATCGGTACATGATAGCATTTGGGTGATTGTGGACCGATTGACTAAAAGTGCAAGATTTATACCAGTCAAATCAACCAGAACGACAGCTAAGTTAGCAGAATTGTATATGAAGTGGGTAGTGAGATTTCATGGAATACCTAAAAGCATCGTGAGTGACCGAGACCCGTTGTTCACTAGTGGGTTTTGGAGGAGCTTACAAGAGGCTCTAGGGTCAGAGTTACATCTTAGTACCGCATATCATCCTCAGACCGACGGTCAGACGGAGAGGGTGAACCGTATTTTGGAAGACCTCTTGAGAGCATGTATATTGGATTTTGGTGGAGCATGGGATGACCATTTGCATCTAGTAGAGTTTGCATATAATAATAGCTACCAATCCAGTATCAGTATGGCTCCGTTTGAAGCTCTGTACGGAAGACCGTGTAACTCACCATCATGTTGGATAGAGACTGGCGAGAAGTTTATGCTTGGACCAGATGTGGTGAGGGAAACTTCAGATAAAATCAAGATCATTCAACAACGAATGAAGGCAGCCCAAGATAGGCAGAAAAGTTATGCTGATAAGAGAAGAAGAGACTTAAAATTCTCCGTTGGTGACTTGGTGTTTGTCAAGATCTCTCCGTTGAAGAGCGTAATACGATTTGGCAGGAAAGGCAAGTTAGCACCAAGATTTGTTGGCCCATTCCCTGTTCTTGAACTAGTCAGGAATTTGGCATATAGAATTGACTTACCAGAGAAGATGGCGGGAGTTCATAACGTATTTCATGTTTCCCAACTAAGGAAGTTCGTTCACGACTCAGATATGACTATTTCACCTGATCAGTTAGAGGACTTCGAAGTAGAACCTGAGGCGGTTGGGAACCGTAAGCCGGCCCGTATTGTCGAGCACGACATGAAGCAACTTCGAAGAAAGGCGGTGAAGCTAGTCAAGGTTCAGTGGGGCGAGGACGAGAATGATTGTACTTGGGAGACAGAGGAGAACATTAGGAAGACGCACCCGGAACTCTTTGCCTGGTAAGATTTTGGCTTCGATTTAGTTTTTCCGCATGCTAGGGTAGGCTTGTTTGCTTGTTTTGCATGATTGATTATTGTATGTGGTCGTTAGGCATGCGGGATCCTTTGTATGTTTTGAGTTAAGGAATTTCGGGGACGAAATTTCTTAAGGGGGGGAGAGCGTAACGACCCACATTCTACGCATCATAGGATCGTAGAATATTTATTTCTTTCACATACGAAGTTGTATGGTCATGTAACTTTGGGGGACGACTATTAGGGTCATTTCCCATGTCCATGATTTTTCCCGATTTTTAAATGACCATTTTACCCCTAGTTGGTACTGTTTTGGCCATAACTTTTGACTGGAAAAGAATTTTGACCTGAAACCACTTCCATTGGCTCCGGATGATGGTTTCTCTTTCCGTAGAGTGGTCACGTTAGCCAAACGGACTCACCGTTTGGGAGATATGGCTGAAACAAGTTTCAGATGGTGAAAAACAGCTTAATTGGGCTTAACCGGGTGATTAACAGCTAGGCCCAAAGGGGAATTTCGGGATTAGGAGTTTAAAAGGGCTGTTAGGGTTTGGAGAATACCTTTTTCTCATTTTTCAGCCGTCACTATTCATTCCTCTTAACCTAGCCATGGCCTCCACTCTCTAAATCTCTTCAAAACACCTCTTAATCACTTTCTAATTGAAGATTAGGCTTAGCAAACATCAAATCAAGGAGTATTAGCACGAGAACCGAGGTAGAACTGCTGTGTAAGATTGGGAACAGCGCCAAATCAGAGAATATTTCAGTTTTGGGGTTTTAGTTGTGGCAAAGGTGAGTGATAGTATCGTTTTGACACTAATTACAGTTAATTAAGGGTGATTAGTGAAGATTAGCGAATTTATACACTAATAAATTCTGGAAAAATGTTTAGAAATTCTTAAATAATATTTCATGCCTCTGTTAGAAAATTTAGACGATTTGATTAAGTTTTACTAAGTATGTGCTTAAACATGATTAAGAAGGATTATAGGAAAATGTGAGGTTTTAGCCACTTTTGATCTATTTTGATTCATTTGGATTGTTGTTTGGTGTTTGTGGTTGCTCTTACATATTGCTATGACTCTATGGTATGTTTTATGATTGATTAGAATAGTTAGATTGGTCGAAAACGCCGTCGAATGGCGTAGAAAGCTCTCTGGAAAGTTGCAGAAATGTGCAGGTTCCGAACCGGATCGGATCGGAGTAGGGGGTCGGATCGGATTTGTGAACTGACCGAGGGGATTCGAACTGGATTGGAACTTGTCACTGGAGGAGGCTTGGCGAGAAGGAAGGCCGTTTACTTAGAGTTGGAGTGGACGAGGGGATCAGATCTTATCTATAAAGAGCGGATCGGATCGGAGTAGGTTGAAGAGCGGATCGGATCGGGGTAAGCTAGGGAGCGAAGCGGATCGGAGCAAATAAGGGGGTGGGATCGGATCGGGCTATGGAGCAGGACCGGATCGGAGTAGGCCAGGGGACGAGATCGGATCGGAGCAGGCAAGCTGGAGGAGGGACGAAACGAACCGACTGGAGCGTGACATCCGAACCGAACCGACGTCTAAGGGGAAGGATCACCGAACCGAACCACACGCAGGAATATACCATGGAGAATTGCACCGAACCGAACCGTGTTATACGTATATATCCGAACCGAATCGAATTCAGGACCACTTCTATGCGACGACTCTTTTGAAGACCAACTCCAACTCGATCAAAACCCGAGATGCAAAGGAAGTCCAAATGAGAAGTTAGAGCTCAAGATTTAGATGGGAATCAACGAGTTCGCTTCATGGTTGGGCTTTGCTGCGGGACGCGTGTTAAGGGGTTATCGATGTCTATAGCTTTGGACCACTATGGTAGGAGGTACGAAGGCGGATTCAGGGCCATTATGGCATCGGTAGAACCAAGGGCTACGACCAATGAAGTGGGTCATTGAAATGTTTGGTCATGACTCCAAGTGTTTGGCTTGGTCACAGCAGGGTTTCTACAAGTCGGGATTCGTCGTTACCTCATTTTGTCTAGTGTTCCAAAGTGGTAGATATCGTATGCTTTACGCACTGAGTGAGAGATGTGAGGATGGTTGCTATGGATGATTTGTTTGCTATCATTATGACATGCATACCCCACGCCCGTATTCTTACACTATTTATTATGGCACCTTGGAGTATTGTACGGTATGTGGTACTAACTCTTTGGTTGTAGGTCCAGGTTCAGGTATGGTTTAGTATACCTGTTATTATTCTGTTTTGATGCTTATCGCTCATACCAGGCTTTATGTCTGACCCAGAGTTTTATGTCTCCTCTTATTACTCTGGGTGCTCTCACGAGCAGACTAGAGACAGGTTAGCTGGTGATGCACGGGTAGATGATCCGGAGACGGGCAGGAGGCTTCCACGTAATATACATATATAGTATTCTCCCTGTGTTGTTGAAGATCACTGCTTGGGCATTGGTGGTGCATCTTCTACTTTAGCCTTCTTTTGTTTAGAGACAGTAAATTTGGAAAGTTGTAATAAGCTGTATTTGAATTTCCGCTGCTCTGATGATTGATGTTGATTTTAGTTATCAGCTTATGCACTGTCTCACCTGTTTTATGTCAAGTATGTTATTATTATATTTTATTCCATGCGCTGTGAGACATCCTACAGGTTCCTTGATTAGTTCATTCCCTTCTTTCCTTTCTTTGGCGACCGTTCTGTGCTAGTCGGGCATGTGTACAGCGCACTTCCGGAGGAAATGCAGGCTGGTGCGGGGCGGGCCGTCACATCTTTTTTATTTTCATCGTCAAATTTTCATCTTTTAATTTTCAATATAAAAAGATGATCTTTTTATTTTCATCGTCAAATTTTCATCTTTTTTTTATGTTTGACAAAAATGAATATTTTATCATTCTATTACATTAAAATGTAAGTTATAATCTATCGTTCAATACATTCTTTTAATCTTATATTTACATTAAAATGTAAGTTATAATCCATCGTTAAAATGTAAGTTATAATCCATCGTCCAATTCATTCTTTTAATCTTATATTTACATTAAAATGTAAGTTATAATCCATCGTCCTTATCGCTTCTTCTTTACATTGACAAAAATATGATCTTTGTCACTGCAATTTTATACCGGCAAAAATATTCATTTTCTACATAACATAACATGACGGTGATAATGTAAAGACCCGCAAATTCCCGCCCTTTGAATCGACCATAAACCACACAGGTCTGACCCAAAAGGTGAAAATCTACGAATACTTTAACTTTGGGCATACAACACATCAGAACAAAAACACAGACTTTTATAACATCAATAATAAATGTTACATCAGAGTACAGAATATATCAGAGTACATCGATAAATAATACAGCGGAAGAAACATTTAAATTAAATTAAATACATTGCAGCGGAACTAATCTCAGCGGAAGGCCATCAATATTCTGGACCCGGCTTCAGACTTCAATCCAGGATCCTGCTTAACTATATCTGCAAAAAGCTACTCGACTGCCCGTGTGGAAAGAGGGCACCCGAGTTTGCAAAGTGAAACAACCTACAGGTCAGTAGTGGGACTGGTGTGAGAATTCTTAACTTAACTTATCTAATAAGTAGGCTAATCACAGGACCACGCCGCTAACGCGGAACGGGTTTACTCCATTGGATTGCCAGTGCATAATTAAAGTAAATCGTCAAATAACGTAATGCTTTTTAGAAAAATGAAACCATTATAAGACCCAGGTCCCATCACATAATGCAACGCACACCAGAGGATAGGGTTTTACCTTATAATGGTCAAAAGATGCTTGATACGTAAAAACGATATTATTATTAGTGTGTATATATATATATTTAAAACATTCAAATATAATATCAATCCTAGACGGCATAGGTACCATATACTATGTCGCCGTACTAGTTCTACAATCAAAACCGCAAGGTCGTATTGGAGATTTGGATTCCATCCTGAGTCGAGGCTAGGGGCAAGCTCCTCTCCGATTCGAGACACTCTAGCAAATGCCTCAGGATCCCCCGTAGTGAACCCTTGGATCTTCAGGGCCAGTCCCCGCCTATCGGCAGTGGATTAGTTATGCCTGAACACACGCTTCCCGGTTCCTTTGAACCTATAGTATGACCACCAACGACCTATAAAATACGAGGTACCTCAAAATCCATCATCCACATAAGTAAAATGTCAGCGCTGGTAGGTCCCTGACATCACTCTAGCTAGAAAGAAACGTGTGCACTCCCTGCAGTCCGTATCCCGTTTTTGACTCATACCGGGGTGTGAGGCTCGCAAAGTCACGATATACACAAAGCTATGCCGTAATAGGCTATGCTTTGATCATTCCACAAGGCCCTGCTTTTCAACAAAAGCCTTGATCAATTTGCATCTTGGCGTGCCACATTGTCAGACCCTACCATATTATTGATCATCTACCAATATATATATAACCTCTAAGCTCATACGACTTAGAGAAGGGTGATAAGTAAAGAATAAATTCTTCACCACCAACAGAAATATATAATCGGTAGCGTTCAACAAATACAGTAGAAAGGAATACAATGTCAGACACGTAATCCATTTACAAGTCCACTCTGGGTCTGAGCGAAACAACGTGTCCGTCGATCTCCAAATGCGTTTGGACGATCATTACCAAATACCTTGCCTTGGAAGGCCAATCCCAATTCAAGATACCAGTCATCATCATCCCAACGATGTGAAAACCTTCGGTCTTCAATCACCGTCTTCGTCTTCGACTCTTGATCGTCGTGATGATTATTCAGAATGGGTTAAACCCGGTCTTTCTGAATAACTTGCGTAATTTGGGTTTAAAAACAAATATTGGAAAATCACACATTTCATCACATCCCAACTCAGAATATTCTTTTAATAAGATATCCGTTTTAGAAGATTCTCATTAATTTTATCAAAGATAAATATTTAAAATAAAATATATAAATCAATTTCTAAAAATATGGAATTCCACAGAAATCCAATCAATACATAATCGATATAGATTTCTGTATCAGACTAATAATATAAATGGAATAACGGCAAAGCCTCTCAAATTCCATATATAATATCGGTCTTCTTTTCCAGAAGCCCATCTCAATTATCACCAATAGAATTTCCACTTAATTCCTATTTAATATATTAGTTGAAAAAAACTTGATTTATAGAAAATGTCTTTTTAAATCTATAAAATAGATTCATAAGTTCCAAATAATAATTTCAATGTAAATTGGATTAAAGGACAAATGTCGTTTAAAACATCGTCCACTGTAAATCCACTTCACATCTCAATTTATTTCATATCTCAAAATATGATTGCAAATGCTAGTAACCCTTTAAAAACATATTTTAAAATAATCATAACAATATTCTTTATATAAAAGATTCTAAATGAGAAGTATTCTTTATTTTACAAATCTTTATCTTTTACAAATATTCTTTGTTTAACATATAGTTGATTAAAAATATATTACGAAAAATATATGCACTTTATATAAAAAGGATTTCTAATGTAAAAATAGTCTTATTTAAAAGAACACTTGAATCGAAATGCGACTCAAACATTTACCATATAATTTGGATTATATGGATTTCACACACATCATATATATGACAATAGCAGTATAATCATCAAGTCATCCATTACACCCAAAGTGTAATTTCCACTGTGTAAGCGTTAAAATTAAATAATAACGCTCATCACAGCCTGTCGATCTAACGATCAACATACAACTAAATATTGGGATTAGTGTATGTGAATTTTCATCCCAACACCCGTGTGGGGTTTTCAACCAATCAAGCAAATGATAAACTAATTTGTGCACTTGGGCGATGTGTGAAAATTATCGTCCCAATCACATACACAAGTCGGGTAACTTGTGAATGGCAGTGTAATACACAATATATAACACGACGATAAAAATGTCTCTTTTATTTATATTCCTTTTATTGCCTATAAACGGTCAATAAAAATGTGATCTTTATTTCTATACTTTTTATTGTAATTTACAATTTTTTTTAACAAAATGTCCTTTTTATTCTAACTTACATTTTGAATGTAATTTTTCTTTTTATTGTTTATTTACATCAAAATATAAATGTTCCCTTTTTCATTGTTTATTATTAACAACAAAAATCTCGTCTTCTATATTTATTCTTTTCAATGAAAGCAATTTAAAATAAAATTGTAATTCTTTAATTTTATTCTTTTTATTGTCTCTAGAAAGACAATAAAATGTAACACAAAATCTTATATATTCTAACTTAACATATTAAAAATGTCGTTTTAAATGGCAAAACATGTTTAACATGTTTTTCTGTTTATTTTATCTAACATAAGAAATGTAACATTTATATATGACAAACATGAAATAAGATGTCTTCCTTAATTTCTAATCTGACATAAAAATGATATTTCTATTATGTTAACATTAAAATGGCACTCCTATTATGTTAACATAAAAATGACAAATTCCATGATGTTAACATTAAAATAACAAATTCTATTTTGTTATCATTAAAATGACAAACCATATCTTGTTATTAAAATGGAAATTCTATTATGCAATTAAAATGGCATTTCAAATATGCGATTAAAATGACAATTCTATTTTGCTCATTCTAATTTCAACAAAAATGTAAGTTTTGTTTCAACTCTTTTATTTCAACAAACGTGATACTTTTGGTTTCAACTCTTATATTCTAATATTACTTTTTATAAACAAATGAGATTTTTATTCTAATATCACTTTTTATAACAAAATGAGATTTCTATTTTAATATCACTTTTTATAACAAAATGAGATTTCTATTCTAAATCAACATTGTAACACTAAATGTGATTTTTATTCTAAATCAACATTTTAACACTAAATGTGATTTTATCCTAATGCAACTTTTATAACAAAAAATGTTATCTTTCTTCTAATGTAACATTTATATAAAAAAAAAATCTTTGTTTTTCTAATGTAACAATATTTCTAATGTAAACATTCTTCTAATGTAACATTATTATCAAAATGGTATTTTTTCTACAAAGCATGATTCTAAAAAAAAATGATAATTTATTTACGTTTTATACTTTAACATAACAAATAAAATTAATGTTTTTATTTGTATGCAGATCCTACCTTTTTACATGTAATCATAAAAATAATATTTTTATGAGTATACAAATTTTATACTAACATGACAAAATTGTTAATTTTATCTAATCACGACAAAAATGTAATATTAACATTTCTATTTTTATCGCATCAAAATGTCGATAAAAATGTATCACTAACGTTGTCTATTTTTATCGCACCAAATATGTCGATAAAAATGAATTACTAACATTGTCTATTTTTATCGCACCAAATATGTCGATAAAAATGAATTACTAACATTGTCCAATTTGCATTGTAATATCAACAAATAAAAATAAACTTTTTATTTGGCGATCAATTTCTTTTGTTATGCCAACAAATAAAAATATAAGTTTTTATTTGTCGTTCCCATTCTATTGTTCATTACAGAGTAATAAAAATAATTTTTTTTTTTAATAACATGAAATAAATTATAATAACTTGATCTGCACAAATATGATTTAATTCTGAATAAAATATGTTTTAGATCTACTTTTAGATCTAACTTTCTAACTGCAAATAAATTCAATAATATATAAAATTCCAATGCGAATTTAGCGTATCATGAATAACAAAACATACAACAAGCAACAATAAACAATTCAAACAATACAGAACATTTCAGATCTGAATCAATATGATAATACAATTATTTTTAACGCGAGAAAATAATTAATAATTAATTAAATAAAATAAAATTAGAATTCTCACATTTGAATTTTGCTGAAAATTTGACTGTCTCAGAATCAGCTCTAGTCTACGCCATCTCGAAGCTCTTAATTTTGTGATTCCATAGCAATTTACGGTTTGTCAAACGGACCTCGTATGAGAGAGTTATGAATTTTTAAAGATCGGACAAATTAAATATTAAAATAATAAAATAATAAAAAAAAGAATTCGGACCTTCTTCTCCCACGTTTAAACACTTCGGCCGAAACCCATGCTCCCCTTCCAAAGCTTCTAGTCGCACCCCCCTCTGGCCATCTAGCATCCGATCCAACACCACCACCGCGACCGCCATGCCGAGAGCAACCTACACCACCAACCCCTTGAAGCTCGGCCTCCCCAATCACCTCGAAATCCACCAAAAACGCAGCAACTTCTCAGCCAAAATTCGCAAAATCCGTGCACCAAAATCCGATCTTAACCGTATAGATTTGTAGCCCTCTGAATTCTCTTCGATTTGGTAGGTCATACGTCAATTTTCGTCGAACGGATTGAGAGATCTAAGCGTTTGAAAATCGGACAATTTCAGCCATAGAAAAACTAGGCGGCGGCTGGCCTCCATTAGGGTTTTCGGATTTTTTTAATATTATTTTAATGTTTAATTCCGAATTTCGTGAAATAAAGTGGATTTTTGGACTTTCTCGGATTTGGGCCTGCTTACTGTCGATCTTAACGTTTTGAGGCCTTCTGAACGCGATGGGCTATGTCCCAATGTCCAATTCTGATGTCTACACGTTTTTTTTTCGGTTTTAATTGAAAATACAATATTAAATTAATTATTTAATTCCTACCGTACATTTATATATGCCGGGGCCACATACGACCTCAGAAAATTCTAAAAAAAATATTTTTAGCTTTCTTATGACGATATGAATCCAACAAAATTATTTTCATCGAATTCTGAGACTGTTCGAAAAATGGCTATTTTTAAGGCGTTTAAATTTAACTGTAAATAGTCAAAACACATTTTATTTCGCCACGCTCACATATTAATTCGAAAAATTCTGAAAATTGAAACCTAGCAATAATTTGACATTCCGGTTCCAACAAAACTGATTTCGTCGAAAACGGAGGTCGTTTGAAAAATGACTATTTTCAAGGCCAATATATTTAATATTAAAAATACATTTTTAAACAAATAATATTCGAAACTCAAAATATATAGGTGTTTACTGTTATTCAATGTAGAAACGTCATTTCGAACTCAATGGAAGTGGTTTCGAGTCGAAATTCCTTCATATGTGAAAAGTAGCCTTTCGGGCCCTATAAATTCTACAGCGACCTTTCTAAAAATTGAATTGGCCATAACTTTTGATTTCCGCTATGAAATTTCAATTTTTTAGATTCGTTAGAAAGATATTTTTAAATAGATTCTAATATTTTTGGTTTCACTAAAATCCGTTAAATTTTGCATCCTATACGGTCAGTCAAAGTTCAAGTTTGACTTTTCAAACTACCGCGCTATTTCTAACTCTTTTGTTAATTAAAATTAAATCATCCATTCTAACTTCGATTTAAATCAAATTTGTGATCATTATTATTTAAAAATAGATTATTTAAATATCAAACTTATTAAAATCTCTTAAAATAAATTTTAAATTGGCCCCAAAATTCCGGGTTGTTACAGATAATATTGTTTTTTTCTAATTAACACAAATGACGGTAAAAATGTTCATTTCAAAATAACATAACACGACGGTGAAGTTATTCATTTCTAAATAACATAACCTAATTTTCTTTTTCTAGATTAACATAAAAAAATGACTTTTTATGTTACACATGTTTTCCTAACACGATTTTATGTAAGTTCTAAATTAGACAAAAATTAACACATTAATATGAGAATTTTTGTTCCATACTTTTTAATAAGCAAAAATGTGAATTTTTCTTCTTTTCCCGTTCATTTAACAAAAAGGTGAATTTTTGTTTTCGTTCTATTTATACAAAAATGTAACCCTTGTTCTTTCTATTACATTTACGAAAAATGAAATTTCCTTTTTCTAATGACAAAAAAAAAAAATTGAATTCTAATATGTAAACAAATTTATTTCAACCTCTCATGCCATATAAAAGTGAATTTAATATGTTAATAATTTCTAATGACGCATAAAAAAGGATGTGAATTCTATATATTAACAAATCTCTACGAATGACTCTAATCCAAACAAAATGGTTATTTTGCTTTTCTATTTTTAAACTATGACAGTTTGGTTCTGTCAATCCCTAAATCAATAAAATGGTAATCTGGTTTTCAACAGAACAAACAGGAGATATTGTTTATAATTATACAAACATGAACACAACAGTCAATTCAATGATTCATCGCAACAATCAACGCTGGAATAAATATATACACGACATCAACATGAATTATAAATAATATGAATATAAATTTTTCAGTGAATCAAATAAATGAATAATTTTATTTTTAAAATAGAATTCTCACCAATTATGCTTTTCAATTCCTCACTTTAATTTTACTCCTTCTTCGTTATCTGTATATAGCCTAACCCATCAGTTGATCATGACCGTTGATGTTGGAGATCATGCCATGCTCTTCAAATTTCTTTTTTTTATATATTTATTTTTGAAGTTGAGGAATTCGTTGAGCGGATTAGGAGAGAAAGGATAAAGAAGATGGGAAGAGTGCAGTCATGGATTTTAGTTTGAATTTACGGTGAAGAGAAATTGTGGAGGCAGAAAAAGAAAAGAATATGTGAACAAAGAGAAGAATGTTATATAAATTGCTTTTCTATCTCATTCTTTATATGGAAAAATAAAGAGTAACATATGCTAGTTTAGTGGGAGAAAGAAAAAAATGGAAATAACTAATACCATTAAATCAAGAGAACGTAAAAAAAAATTTGTTTCAGTATTTATCATGTAAATTTTTTTGTACGTTTCAAGAGAGATAAATGATAATCAATTAAAAATTAATTATCATTTATTGCAAGATAAACTACCATATATTTATTCTTTTGTAACAGCTCTATATAAAACAAAAGGTCACATTAGCATGTTTTCCAATTTAATGTCAATTGAACATACATGACAAATGCACATATTTTTTTCCAATTAATGTCAAATTTATAATTAATTGAATTTTGTATGCTCAAATTTTGTCTTCATAATGCTATAGGATTTTATAGGGATAAATAAATAATTTTCTCATTTCCTAATAGAAATTGAGATTCAAGATATCAGGCAAGTGGTCATCTATATAGAATTAATAATATATGCTTTATTTTCTAGATATGTTTAATGCATTTTTAAAAAAGGTAAACAAGTGTTGTCACACAACATACATTATGGTCAAAAAAAGAAAAAAAAAAGTTTTGAGATCTGGTCCCCATTTTCACTAAAAGCATTATGGATGCACAGATTGTGCAAGAGATTCTGTGGATTTTCTTGAAAGAGAAACGTATCTAAAAAGGAAAACAAAACATATTTGGTGGAAAATATGGTTAATTGATAACTCTATACATGTGAATGAATCAGAATCAATTTACAGGCAATCAAATATGAGACAGTGAGGAAAAACTAAAATATGACAAAGACAATTCTTCTTCTCTTTGACAAAATTAACAAATGCAACATTTAATTAACACTAATTAATCATTGACATAAGAATAAGAACATCAAACAATAATTGATACACGTATATTATTGTCTTATTTTGAATCGAATGTTAAAATAAATAAGTCGAAATATAATTTGAAATATGACTATTAAATATAACATGTACACATATGCAAATATGAACATTAAATTACGTGTATTTAAAGGTTAAAGCAAAACTTCTTAATTGATCCAAAATAAATTTGTACATTACATTAAAAGTATTTTTTTCACTTTTGTTAACTTAGATTGATAAATAAAATATACACATGTACAATTAAATTTTATTTAGACCTTTTTTTTAAATTCAATAATAAAGAAAAAAATAGATTTTTTTTTAAATTATGGCGCATTTTCATTAAAATAAATTTTAAATTTTGCCTCGAAATTCAGGGTTGTTACAGGAACAATGTGTGTCACGTTTAATTTTCATTTATTTAGCAATAATGTGTGTCACGTTTAATTACCATTTATTTATGAATAATGTGTGTCACATTTACTTGTCATTTATTTAGGAATAATATTGTGTCACATTTAATTGTCATTTATTTATCAATAATGTGTGTCACATTTAATTGTCATTTATTAGGAATAATGTTGTATGTGACAACCACCAACTTCCGTTGACCGAAAGCAAGGATTATCATATGGAATACAACATATTTACAACAATAAACAGATCTCAGAGAAAAGAACATAGCACATAAACATTTCAGCGGAAATAAGATGTCATCAGCATATACAACAAAACAGAACCACAGAGTACGCAGTTTTACAGGATACAAATTAGCAAAAGAAAGTCTGAAATGCAAAAGGAAATAAGTCTCAAGCCCAAACGTACATCAAAATACATAATGGAATAAAGTCTCTAAAGCAAAAGATAAAGATAAAAGAGAGTCTTCATCTTCTCCCTCCAAGCAGTCTTCAAGCAAGAAAATGTCTCCTAAAGAACCTGTCACTTGGCTGCTCGTGTAAGAAGAGGGCACCCGAGTTTGCAAAAGTGAAACAAACTTCGAGTCAGTCAAGGGACTGGTATGAGAAATCCATCTAAATTTAACTACTAATTAGGCTAATCTTAGGACCACGTCGCTAACGCGGAACGGGTTTACTCCAATTGATCGCCAGTGCATGAATAAAATAAATCGTTAAATATCGCTATGCTTTTTAGAAAAATGAAATCATTATAAGACCCAAGTCCCATCACACAATGCAACGCAAACCAGAGGATAGGGTTTTACCTTATAATGATCAAATGATGATAAATACGGTTAAACGGATTCGACAAAGTGTGTATATGTTTAAATAAAAACATTTTAATCATAAATATCAGTCATAGACGGCATAGTACCCCATCCTACTATGTCGCCATACTAGTTTACAATCAAGACCGCAATGTCGTATTGGAAATTGGGTTTTTGTCATAAGTCGAGGCTAGGGGCAAGCTCCTCTCCAATTCGAGACACTCTAGCAAATTCCTCAGGATCACACCTATGGGCAACCCTTGGATGCGGTAGGGCCGATCCACTCCTATGGGGGTGGATTAGTTATGCCTGAACACACGTTCCCCGGTTCCTTTGAACCTATAATATGGCCACTAACAACCTATAAATCCGAGGTACCTCAAAATCAATCATCCACATAAGTAAGATGTCAGCGCTGGTAGGTCCCCGACATCACTCTCGCTAGAAAGAAACGTGTGCACTCCCTACGGTCCGTATCCCGTTTTTGACTCATACCGGGGTGCGAGGCTCGCGAAGTTATGTTATACACAAAGCTACACCTATTTAGGCCGTGCTCTGATCATCAACCACAAGGCCTGCTTTTCAAAAAACCCTTGATCATTTGCATCTTGGCGTGCCACCTTGACAACTCACGCCATGCTATCAATAACTATTAATATATACCAGGGTGTTAAGCAGAGAATAAATTCCCTACCACCAATCCGATATACATTAATAGGAATCGATTGAATTACATGAAATGAATTTCAATGTCGACACACATCCATTTACAAGTCCGTTCTGGGTCTGAACGAAACCGGAGACACCTAAGAGGTTCTCGCCTATCCGGGAAATCAGCATGTACGTCCGGACGATTACCACGGTTTAACCCTTTCCTGGGAGCAAGTCAGTCGAGGGCATCAGTCGCCATCCATTCGCCGTGAAGATCGCCGGTCTTCAACCGCCGTCTTCTACGCCTTTGATTTAAACACCGTGTAATTATTTGAAATGAGTTGTACTCGGTCTTTTCAAATAATTATTCGCATAATTATCTTTAAAATCATTCTATATAGTTAATATCTATTTATAACGATTTATCGCTGAGACGACCCGAATTTCCCTGAGGACAAGACAAAATAGAACGCAAACGGAAGAACATTTCATTGTTATTACAACAATTCCATCAGATACAAGAATATACAGGGTATAAATGAATAAATTACATTCGACAAATATCAGAGATTACAATAAATTACATAATAGCGGAAAAATATACAAAACACAACTGAAAGTGATACACGGATACAGAGCTTTCCGAGCATCGTTCCAGCTGTTAATCAGGACCCTGTGAATATAAATCTGCAAAACCAAAACTACTAGCTGCCCGTGCGAAAAATAGGGGCACCCAGAGTTTAGGTTAAAACAATAAACTCCAGGTCAGTCATGTGACTGGTGTGAGAACTAAAACAATTATTTATAGCTTTACTTTAAAAGAGAGTAATTCAAGGGACCACGCCGTATAACATGGAATGGGTTTCCTCCCAAGAATACTAATGCATAAAACAAAACAGCGCAATGCTTTTTGGAAAAATGAAGCTATTATAAGACCCAGGTCCCATCACACAATGCAACGCAAGCCGGAGGATAGGGTTTTCCCTTATAATAGCCAAACATGCTTGATACGTTTAAAACAAATCATTTGATACTATTATAATAAGTGTATAGTGTCAAAACAATTTCAATCATAAATATCAATCATAGGCGGCATGGGTACCATCTATCATGTCGCCATACTAGGCTCTACAAATAAAACCGCAATATCACGTATTGGAAATTGGGTTTCCGTCATGAGTCGAGGCAAGGGGCAAGCTCCTCTCCGCGTTCGAGACACTCTAGCAATGCCTCAGGACCGCACACAGCAATCCCTGGATCCTCCAAGGCCGGTCCTCTCTTACTTTTGAGGATTGGCAATTCCTGAACAAACGTTTCCCGGTCCTTACAGACCTATATCCGAGGCGCCTCGTATCCAACAACCACACAGGTGAAAAGTATATAAATGTCAGGGCTGGTAGGTCACTGACACCACCATAGCTAGAAAGAAACTTCGTGCACTCCTTGGGTCCGTATCCCGTTTTTGACTCATACCGAGGTGTGAGGCTCGCGAATTCACATTATACACAAAGCTACGCCACACAGGCCGTGCTTTGATCATCAACCACAAGACTTTGCTTTTCAACAGAAGCCTTGATCAATTACCACTTACGCGTGCCACACTGGCAATTCACTCCATGCGACTGATGTCCATCGATATACAACCTCTGAGCTCATACGTCTCAGAGAAGGGCGTTAAGCAAGAGAATAAATTCTCCGCCGCCAAACAGATGTATATTTAATAAAGATCAATCAACACAGAATAAAATCCAATGTCAGACACACAATCCATTTACAAGTTCGTCCTGGGTCTGAACGAAACCGGAGGCACTTTCCTCGCATATCCATCCATCTCCAAGTACGTCTGGACGATCACCAACTGATTCCCTCATCCTGGGTGTACAACCCAATCAAGATCATCAGTAATCACCCAAACGATGTGAAGACTTCCGGTCTTCAACCACCGTCTTCATCTTCGACATCTCGTCGAATCGGTTATTCAGAATGGATATAACCCGGCCTTTCTGAATGACCCACGTATATGATAAACAAAGGTTACACAAACACAACAAACGCCTCATTCCAATTCAGAATATTCTTTTATTCACAAAATCACATTCTGAGGGAACAGGTTCCCATTAATTTTATCCAAGATAAATTCTTCTAAATTTATCCTATAATCTTCCTTTGGATATCATTTCTAACTAGTCGGGGTTAGCGAACCACACCGAAGTAATTATTTATTTTATTTCCCAATCCCAACCTATATATCCCATGGAGAAAACTGGTAATACTCCATATCTAGCACCACGGTGTTATCAGTAAAATTAATTACCATCTCACGTTCAAATCTAATTAAAGATTTAACTATCGCTTTGGAGCAAAACTGGTGGTACTCCATTCTCGATCACCTTTCAGATTTGATAATTTAAATTATCAATTCACATTCAATCTAATTAAAGATTCACTAAAACTCCACTTAGTTTTAATCTTTTCAAAAATCAACCTCTTGCCTTTAACTGGGTTAAAGAACCAATGTCATATAAAACACGATTCACGATAAACCCAAATCACATTTGATATTAAATACAAGGCTCTGAATATAAAATATATCGGCTTATATTCAATATCAAATTCTGAAACCAACAAATATCGTACTGGAAATAACGATATAAAATATATCTTTCAAATTCTCATAACAATATATGTATAGTCACGAAATCCAACATTGAAATATTCCGAAGATAATTTCGATTCAACTCCAGCCCAATTCACGTATTGGGAACTTTGATTATTTTTAAAATCACTTTCAAATTCAATTTATTTATTTCAAAAATAAATTGATTTTAATTCTAGTTCAAAACTAGTTCATTTCGATAAAAATCTATTTTTATCCTTTCAAATGTGGAATTCTTCAGCCCAATTCTTTCCAGTTCACTTCTTATGATTTTACACTAATTATCAATATTTTTAATAATTTTATCAAGGCCCGTACAGTCGATTTCCAACAACGGCCATCGAACTGCACTTACAACGATCTTTTTCGAATTTGATTTGGACATAACTCCAAATCCAATCGTTAGATTTCAAATTTCTAATATTCATTGGAAAGCTCTTTTCGATACGAACCCAACGGTTCCGGTTTTAGGAGAATCCAACGGTCGGATCTCCCGCAACGTCAATTCGAAGTCAATGGTTGAAATTCACGAACTGCCACGGCGCGGCGCGTTCTATTCAGGCCATTATATATATAATATATATGTTATATATATTTCGTCGACTTCCTTTTAAAACGTATTTTATAAATCGCTTTAAATTCGTTTTCAAAACCATTTCAACTCTATATTCCATTTCAAATCAAAATTGAATATTTCATATCATTACTATATAAATGATAATATTTTCAAAACGTTATATTTTGAAATCACTACCTTCTCTATATTCATTATAAAAACGAACATAATCGATATAAATATCGTTCACGTCAAAATGGCGCAACTCTAATCAACACGGCTTTATATATTTCAATAAATTCGTTATCCTATTCAATAAATGAATATTTATTCTATTCAACCCATGAATCTATATTTCTTTCAACACACGAATAATCTCAACACATGAGTACTGTCAACACATCACTATTTTTGTTATGTAAAATATTTTATAAAACTATGGTATCTATCGTTTGATTTTTAATCAGACTCCTACTGAGAAGTAGTTCTAATTTTAAATATGATAAAGATGTAAATTTTATTATTAAAATATTTTACTCAACACATGAATAGTTTCAACACATGAACATCGTCAACACATGACTATTTTTATATTCCACACATGAATCTCCTTTTTATAGTATTCATTATTTTCCCGACTGGAATGAGGCCCAATCAATCACCATATAATGTTAATTATATGGATTCCATTCAACACATGTATATAATATCATTGAAAAATAATCAACCATCAACCAAAGTGCACTACACTGTATAAGCATCAAATATAGATATCTAACGCTTATAACAGCCTGTCAATCAATCGATCGACATATTTAATCAATCAGGATGAGTGAACTTCAAATTTCATCCCAACACCCGTGTGGGGTTTCAAACAATCAAACACAGATATTAGTTGTGCAATTGGGCGATGTGTAAAATTTATCGACCCAATCAATATCAGTCAAATCAGTGTATATAAACAAATCGGCCGATTTGTTTATAAATATTTATTTATTCACTTTCATGTTAAAAATTATATTTTTAACGATAATATATTTTATTTTAACACATGAATTTCTATTCATTTCATTTATCAAATAAAATGATATTTTTAATTTTCTAATTTATTTTAGAAAATTTCGGCGGCATAACGACACGATACTAGAAACGGGACGAGGCCTAGCCTTATCCCCGGTCTAGTGAAGGCCCACGCCATTCACACATCAATCAAATCCATTCCATTACACCAAACAATTTAATTCAAACCAAGTAATCTAACCAACTACACAACCAAACAATTAAACAAACAAGCCATCCATGGTCTGTGGATGACGGGTGTCAGGTGCTACTAAACACCGTCTGCATCCTAGTATATATATATATATATATATATATAACTAGAAAAAGAAATTGAAATGTGAGAAATTCTCACCTTTAGCTATCCAATCATCTTGACTCTTCTTTGATAGAAATCTTCTTCGTTATCTCATTTTTGTCATCTTCGTTGCTGTAGCCACTACATATATAAAAATCGAATTTTTACTTCGCTATTCAATATATAAAAATCGAATTTTTATTACGATGTCATATAGATAAAAATTCCATTTCAAAAGTATAGATTTCGCCTTTATAAAAATATAGATTTCGCCTTTATAAAAATAAAGATTTCGCCTTTATAAAAATAAAGATTTCGCCTTTATAAAAATAAAGATTTCGCCTTTATAAAAATATAGATTTCGCCTTTATAAAAATAAAAATCTAATCTTTTCATTTATAAAAATCTCGTCTTTTCAAATAAAGGTTTGCCTTTCTATAATATAAAAATTATATTTTTCTCGAAGTAAAAATCATATTTTTACTTCACTACTCATCTCAAAATATCGTCTTTTCATATTTAAAAATATCGTCTTATCAAAATCAAACTTTATTTTGCTACACATATAAAGATGCTATTTTTAATATTCCTATCATGTAAAAATTATATTTTTACTTCTCTACATTAACAAAAATCATATTTTTACATCTTTTATATAGTAAAGATTATATTTTTAATACTTTAAAAATATAAAAATCATATTTTTACTTCTACAAAATAAATTAAAAGCTGAAAAAACTCACATTGGTTGAAAGGGGCTCGCTAAAGCGTCGGAGAGGCACGGGGACTAAATAGCAAGCTTGGAACTCGATAAAAATTGTGTCTTTGGCCAAGAAAGGGGGTTCACGTGGTTGGAGGAGGTGGTGGCCGGCGTCAAGGGGGCGCAGCAGGCGAAGGTGGGGCCAGGGGGGTCGCGGCGTCGGTGTAGGCGGTCGGAGGCGGGGGGTTTCAGCAGAGGAGGGAGAGGAGACGAGGGGAGGAGGTCTCGAGGTGGAGGAGAAGGGGGAAGAGGGGCGGAGGACCCCTGGGGGTCGGCGCCAGGGCGCGGCGGCCCTGGTGGCAGTGGCGGCGGCGGTCTTGGCCCCCCCGTCGTTCGCCTTTTTTTTTCTTTTTTTTCTGTTCGGTATGAAGAGGAGAGAGAGAGAAAGAGGGGTGAGGTGTTATTATATTTAATTATTTTTAATTCTCCATTAAGTTGACTTTTTATTTCGACCTCGAAACGAGGCCCACCGCCTGTCGTCCATAGCTATTTACCCCCATTCCGAACACAATGGGATATGTATTGTAAGCTGATTCGATCATTTGAATCAGTTTTCGTCAAATTTACATTTAAATCATTATATTGAATTTTAAATGTACATTTTAAATTATTGGGGTCACATACTAACTCTATAAATTCCTGAAAAATATTTTCTAGCTTCGTATTGATGATACGGTCCTAACAAAACTAGTTTCGTCGAATTTTGAGACCGTTAGAAAAATGGCCATTTTCCAGTCGATTAAAATCAACTGAAACTGGTCAAACGCGTTTTCCTTTGCCACGCTCACATATTGATTCGAAAAATTATGAAATTTGAAACCTAGCAATAATATGACACTGCGGATCCAACAAAAGTTGTTTCGTCGAAATCCGAGGTTGTTTGCAAAATTTCCATTTTTAAGGGCCTGAATTCCATAGCGACTATTCAGTATTTCAACTGGACATATCTTTTGATTCCCGCTATGAAATTTTGATTTTTCGGATTCGTCGGAAAGATATCATCAAATAGATCCTATTATTTTTGGTTTCACTAAAATCCGGATTGTTTTGCACTCGGTACATTCAATTGAAGTTTGAAATCGAATTATCGAACTACCGCGCCATTTTCAATTCCTTTTATAATTATATATAAATATTTATATTCTAACGACGACGCGTATAAATATATACGTTCGAATTATATTCAAAATAAATTTCTCGTCGATTTTATTTAAAATAATTCATTTTAAATATTCAAAATTCGCTATAATCGCCAAAATAAAAATTTTAAACTGGCCCAGATTTTCGGGTTGTTACAATCTCCCCCACTTAAAACTTTTCGTCCCCGAAAAGGAACAAAGTCGAAAGTGGTTTGATTAATCAACTCTACGTTCGATCTGGCTTCCATTCTCCAACTTTTCAGTTTCTGAGAATTTTCAAATTTTTCAAAAATTTGGCTAACACCCTAAATTTTCGAAAAATTTCGCCATACCCTCCCCTGCACCGGGAGCATCGGGGAATTTCAAATAGCTTCCCCGGTCCTTCTCATCTCAAAAAGAAAAAGAAAAAGCCAAGCGGCTAGCTAATAGGCTCATAAAATCATCTTCACCCAAACAAAACAGTAAATTATGTAGTAAACATGTACCTATTTGTCGGGCAAACAAATTTTATTCTCTGCTCTAGCCTCCTTGCTATGACCTGTTCAATGTAAGTATATATATATATATATGCAAGCAATTGCGACCAATTTTCAATATAATTCAATATTTGATTCAATTAGGCTAAATGGTTCAAAATTATCAAACAAATGAACAAACAACACAAACATCAATCAATTAGTGAATTAGAGTTTCAAATTCATAAATTTGATACATATACAGAAAATCATGTTTTTGATGCCAATTCACAACAATATGTTCTAACTATATAAGTTTTGGTTCTCACACCAGCCTGATGGAAATATATAGATATCACACCTTCGTCACTCGAAAATAAATACTGGTAACGCTGCAGCATTATCAGAATCATCCCCGGGCAACTAGAATGTGATTCTATATCTACCCAATATATTAAAACTTCGACTATACGTTCATGACGCGTATATGCGAAATCTTTATATACTCGATTGTCCAAATTCAAAATAAATAAATATTCAAATACGTTTAAAGCGACTTAAATTTTCAAAACAAAATTGTTTTCATTTTAAAAATATACTCTTCACACTCGTTCTAGGATACTACTGATCCCATCTCTAACGAGTCATTCTAATTGGATATTACTAATCCAATATCTGATGAATTCTTTCGTATGGTTCTAATGTGTCTTGTTCTCGAGCTCTGTAAACCAAATCTCTGATATCAAACTGAGACGACCCGAATTCCCCCGTAAAGGAAAGCACGGATAGAATTGAGGACAAGACAAAATAGAATGCAAACGGAAGAACATTTCATTGTTATTACAACAATTCCATCAGATACAAGAATATACAGGGTATAAATGAATAAATTACATTCGACAAATATCAGAGATTACAATAAATTACATAGCAGCGGAAAAATATACAAAACACAACTGAAAGTGATACACGGATACAGAGCTTTCCAAGCATCGTTCCAGCTGTTAATCAGGACCCTGTGAATATAAATCTGCAAAACCAAAACTACTAGCTGCCCGTGCGAAAATTAGGGGCACCCAGAGTTTAGGTTAAAACAATAAACTCCAGGTCAGTCATGTGACTGGTGTGAGAACTAAAACAGTTATTTAAAGCTTTACTTTAAAAGAGAGTAATTCAAGGGACCACGCCGTATAACACGGAACGGGTTTCCTCCCAAGAATACTAATGCATAAAACAAAACAGTGCAATGCTTTTTGGAAAAATGAAGCTATTATAAGACCCAGGTCCCATCACACAATGCAACGCAAGCCGGAGGATAGGGTTTTCCCTTATAATAGCCAAACAAGCTTGATACGTTTAAAACAAATCATTTGATACTATTATAATAAGTGTATAGTGTCAAAACAATTTAAATCATAAATATCAATCATAGGCGGCATGGGTACCATCTATCATGTCGCCATACTAGGATCTACAAATAAAACTGCAATATCACGTATTGGAAATTGGGTTTCCGTCATGAGTCGAGGCAAGGGGCAAGCTCCTCTCCGCGTTCGAGACACTCTAGCAATGCCTCAGGACTGCACACAGCAATCCCTGGATCCTCCAAGGTCGGTCCTCTCTTACTTTTGAGGATTGGCAATTCCTGAACACACGTTTCCCGGTCCTTACAGACCTATATCCGAGGCGCCTCGTATCCAACAACCACACAGGTGAAAAGTATATAAATGTCAGGGCTGGTAGGTCACTGACACCACCATATCTAGAAAGAAACGTCGTGCACTCCTTGGGTCCGTATCCCCTTTTTGACTCATACCGAGGTGTGAGGCTCGCGAATTCACGTTATACACAAAGCTACGCCACACAGGCCGTGCTTTGATCATCAACCACAAGACTTTACTTTTCAACAGAAGCCTTGATCAATTACCACTTACGCGTGCCACACTGGCAATTCACTCCATGCGACTGATGTCCATCGATATACAACCTCTGAGCTCATACGTCTCAGAGAAGGGCGTTAAGCAAGAGAATAAATTCTCCGCCACCAAACAGATGTATATTTAATAAAGTTCAATCAACATAGAATAAAATCCAATGTCAGACACACAATCCATTTACAAGTTCGTCCTGGGTCTGAACGAAACCGGAGGCACTTTCCTCGCATATCCATCCATCTCCAAGTACGTCTGGACGATCACCAACTGATTCCCTCATCCTGGGTGTACAGCCCAATCAAGATCATCAGTAATCACCCAAACGATGTGAAGACTTCCGGTCTTCAACCACCGTCTTCATCTTCGACATCTCGTCGAATCGGTTATTCAGAATGGATATAACCCGGCCTTTCTGAATGACCCACGTATATGATAAACAAAGGTTACACAAACACAACAAACGCCTCATTCCAATTCAGAATATTCTTTTATTCACAAAATCACATTCTGAGGGAACAGGTTCCCATTAATTTTATCCAAGATAAATTCTTCTAAATTTATCCTATAATCTTCCTTTGGATATCATTTCTAACTAGTCGGGGTTAGCGAACCACACCGAAGTAATTATTTATTTTATTTCCAAATCCCAACCTATATATCCCATGGGGGAAACTGGTAATACTCCATATCTAGCACCACGGTGTTATCAGTAAAATTAATTACCATCTCATGTTCAAATCTAATTAAAGATTTAACTATCGCTTTGGAGCAAAACTGGTGGTACTCCATTCTCGATCACCTTTCAGATTTGATAATTTAAATTATCAATTCACATTCAATCTAATTAAAGATTCACTAAAACTCCACTTAGTTTTAATCTTTTCAAAAATCAACATCTTGCCTTTAACTGGGTTAAAGAACCAATGTCATATAAAACACGATTCACGATAAACCCAAATCACATTTGATATTAAATACAAGGCTCTGAATAGAAAATATATCGGCTTATATTCAATATCAAATTCTGAAACCAACAAATATCGTACTGGAAATAACGATATAAAATATATCTTTCAAATTCTCATAACAATATATGTATAGTCACGAAATCCAACATTGAAATATTCCGAAGATAATTTCGATTCAACTCCAGCCCAATTCACGTATTGGGAACTTTGATTATTTTTAAAATCACTTTCAAATTCAATTTATTTATTTCAAAAATAAATTGATTTTAATTCTAGTTCAAAACTAGTTCATTTCGATAAAAATCTATTTTTATCCTTTCAAATGTGGAATTCTTCAGCCCAATTCTTTCCAGTTCACTTCCTATGATTTTACACTAATTATCAATATTTTTAATAATTTTATCAAGGCCCGTACAGTCGATTTCCAACAACGGCCATCGAACTGCACTTACAGCGATCTTTTTCGAATTTGATTTGGACATAACTCCAAATCCAATCGTTAGATTTCAAATTTCTAATATTCATTGGAAAGCTCTTTTAGATACGAACCCAACGGTTCCGGTTTTAGGAGAATCCAACGGTCGGATCTCCCGCAACGTAAATTCGAAGTCAATGGTTGAAATTCACGAACTGCCGCGGCGCGGCGCGTTCTATTCAGGCCATTATATATATATATATATAATATATATTATATATATTTCGTCGTCTTCCTTTTAAAATGTATTTTATAAATCGCTTTAAATTCGTTTTCAAAACCATTTCAACTCTATATTCCATTTCAAATCAAAATTGAATATTTCATATCATTACTATATAAATGATAATATTTTCAAAACGTTATATTTTGAAATCACTACCTTCTGTATATTCATTATAAAAACGAATATAATCGATATAAATATCGTTCACATCAAAATGGCGCAACTATAATCAACACGGCTTTATATATTTCAATAAATTCGTTATCCCATTCAACAAATGAATATTTATTCTATTCAACCCATGAATCTATATTTCTTTCAACACACGAATAATCTCAACACATGAGTACTGTCAACACATCACTATTTTTGTTATGTAAAATATTTTATAAAACTATGGTATCTATCGTTTGATTTTTAATCAGACTCCTACTGAGAAGTAGTTCTAATTTTAAATATGATAAAGTTGTAAATTTTATTATTGAAATATTTTACTCAACACATGAATAGTTTCAACACATGAACATCGTCAACACATGACTATTTTTATATTCCACACATGAATCTCCTTTTTATAGTATTCATTATTTTCCCGATTGGAATGAGGCCCAATCAATCACCATATAATGTTAATTCTATGGATTCCATACAACACATGTATATAATAGCATTGAAAAATAATCAACCATCAACCAAAGTGCACTACACTGTATAAGCATCAAATATAGATATCTAACGCTTATAACAACCTGTCAATCAATCGATCGACATATTTAATCAATCAGGATGAGTGAACTTCAAATTTCATCCCAACACCCGTGTGGGGTTTCAAACAATCAAACACAGATTTTAGTTGTGCAATTGGGCGATGTGTAAAATTTATCGACCCAATCAATATCAGTCAAATCAGTGTATATAAACAAATCGGCCGATTTGTTTATAAATATTTATTTATTCACTTTCATGTTAAAAATTATATTTTTAACGATAATATATTTTATTTTAACACATGAATTTCTATTCATTTCATTTATCAAATAAAATGATATTTTTATTTTTCTAATTTATTTTAAAAAAATTCGGCGGCATAACGGCACGATACTAGAAACGGGACGAGGCCTAGCCTTATCCCCGGTCTAGTGAAGGCCCACGCCATTCACACATCAATCAAATCCATTCCATTACACCAAACAATTCAATTCAAACCAAGTAATCTAACCAACTACACAACCAAACAATTAAACAAACAAGCCATCCATGGTCTGTGGATGACGGGTGTCGGGTGCTACTAAACACCGTTCTCATCCTAGTATATATATATATATATAACTAGAAAAAGAAATTAAAAGGTGAGAAATTCTCACCTTTAGCTATCCAATCATCTTGACTCTTCTTTGATTGAAATCTTCTTCGTTATCTCATTTTTGTCATCTTCGTTGCTGTAGCCACTACATATATAAAAATCGAATTTTTACTTCGCTATTCAATATATAAAAATCGAATTTTTATTACGATGTCATATAGATAAAAATTCCATTTCAAAAGTATAGATTTCGCCTTTATAAAAATATAGATTTCGCCTTTATAAAAATAAAGATTTCGCAAAAATAAAGATTTCGCCTTTATAAAAATATAGATTTCGCCTTTATAAAATTATAGATTTCGCCTTTATAAAAATAAAAATCTAATCTTTTCAGTTATAAAAATCTCGTCTTTTCAAATAAAGGTTTTCCTTTCTATAATATAAAAATTATATTTTTCTCGAAGTAAAAATCATATTTTTACTTCACTACTCATCTCAAAATATCGTCTTTTCATATTTAAAAATATCGTCTTATCAAAATCAATCTTTATTTTGCTACACATATAAAGATGCTATTTTTAATATTCCTATCATGTAAAAATTATATTTTTACTTCTCTACATTAACAAAAATCATATTTTTACATCTTTTATATAGTAAAGATTATATTTTTAATACTTTAAAAATATAAAAATCATATTTTTACTTCTATAAAATAAATTAAAAGCTGAAAAAAACTCACATTGTTTGAAAGGGGCTCGCTAAAGCGTCGGAGAGGCACGGGGACTAAATAGCAAGCTTGGAACTCGATAAAAATTGTGTCTTTGGCCATGAAAGGGGGTTCACGTGGTTGGAGGAGGTGGTGGCCGGCGTCAAGGGGGCGCAGCAGGCGAAGGTGGGGCCAGGGGGTCGCGGCGTCGGTGTAGGCGGTCGGAGGCGGGGGGTTTCAGAAGAGGAGGGAGAGGAGACGAGGGGAGGAGGTCTCGAGGTGGAGGAGAAGGGGGAAGAGGGGCGGAGGACCCCTGGGGGTCGGCGCCAGGGCGCGGCGGCCCTGGTGGCAGTGGCGGCGGCGGTCTTGGCCCACCCGTCGTTCGCCTTTTTTTTTTTTTTTTCTGTTCGGTATGAAGAGGAGAGAGAGAGAAAGAGTGGTGAGGTGTTATTATATTTAATTATTTAATTATTTTTAATTCTCCATTAAGTTGACTTTTTGTTTCGACCTCGAAACGAGGCCCACCGCCTGTCGTCCATAGCTATTTACCCCCATTCCGAACACAATGGGATATGTATTGTAAGCTGATTCGATCATTTGAATCAGTTTTCGTCAAATTTACATTTAAATCATTATATTGAATTTTAAATGTACATTTTAAATTACTGGGGTCACATACTAACTCTATAAATTCCTGAAAAATATTTTCTAGCTTCGTATTGATGATACGGTCCTAACAAAACTAGTTTCGTCGAATTTTGAGACCGTTAGAAAAATGGCCATTTTCCAGTCGATTAAAATCAACTGAAACTGGTCAAACGCGTTTTCCTTTGCCACGCTCACATATTGATTCGAAAAATTATGAAATTTGAAACCTAGCAATAATCTGACACTGCGGATCCAACAAAAGTGGTTTCGTCGAAATCCGAGGTTGTTTGCAAAATTTCCATTTTTAAGGGCCTGAATTCCATAGCGACTATTCAGTATTTTCAACTGGACATATCTTTTGATTCCCGCTATGAAATTTTGATTTTTCGGATTCGTTGGAAAGATATCATCAAATAGATCCTATTATTTTGGGTTTCAATCCAGATTGTTTTGCACTCGGTACATTCAATTGAAGTTTGAAATCGAATTATCGAACTACCGCGCCATTTTCAATTCCTTTTATAATTATATATAAATAATTATATTCTAACGACGACGCGTATAAATATATACGTTCGAATTATATTCAAATTAAATTTCTCGTCGATTTTATTTAAAATAATTCATTTTAAATATTCAAAATTCGCTATAATCGCCAAAATAAAAAATTTAAACTGGCCCAGATTTTCGGGTTGTTACAATAGCCATTTTTATTTATTTAAAAATAGCTCAAAATAAATAAACGGCGCTTCGGGTCAGTGGGTGGCCCTGGCGCTGTTTTTATCCAAATTTGATTTACACATATCTTGAAATCTAACCGTTGGATTTTAGTGAAATCTATATCGTTGGAAAGCTCTTCCCAAAACGGTCCTAACGATTCTAGTTTTGGGAAAATCCGACAGTTGGATCTTCCGGTATTACCGTTTAAAGTTATGATTGGTGATATGCGAACTGTCGCGCGCGTTTCGTTTAATTTTAGTTTATATTATATATATTAATATATATCTATATAAACCATTTGACGATTTCAATTATTAAACCCATTCTTCTTATTCTACAAAAATAATATTCTTGTTTGCCAATTCTAATGCGACAAAAATAATGGTTTCAACATTGTATATTTTTATATTTAATAAAAATGATATTTTTTTTCCGCCAATTCTAATGTGACAAAAATAATTGTTTCAACATTGTATATTTTTATATTTAATAAAAATGATATTTTTGTCCGCCAATTCTAATGAGACAAAAATAATGGTTAAATGTACTCTTTCTCTAAACATGTCCCTTTTTTTTCCAATTCATCTTTATTACATAAAAATGTTCTTTTTCCTTAAATCATTTTTAATACATGAAAATGTACCTTTTTCCTTAATTCATTTTTTTCTATACATAAAAATGTACTTTTGTCCAATACATTTTTATAACATAAAAATGTACCTTTTTATTTATTCATTTTTGTTACACAGAAATGTACTTCCTTTTATTTTACATTGAAAATGTGAAATCCTTTATTTAACATTGCAAAATGTAAATGCCCATTATTCCTTTTTATTTACATTGAAAATGTAAACTCTTTTATATTGAAAAAAGTAAATTCTTTTATTCTTTTTGTTTACATTGAAAAATGTAAATTCACTTTTACATTGGAAAAATGTAAATTCTCTTTTTATCTTTACATTAAAAAAAATGCAAATCTTCTTATTTCTTTTTCTTTACATTAAAAATGTAAATTCCTATTTCCTATTTCTTTTACATTAGAAAATGTAAATTCTTATCCCCTATTTCTTTTACATTAGAAATGTAAATTCTTATTCCCTATTTCTTTTACATTAGAAAATGTAAAAAAACTCGATGTCACATCTTAACCTTTTTATCTTTTTATTTACAAAGTAATGTAAATGAATCATAATCTTGTGTTCGCCGATCAAGTTTTGTTCTTTTACTTTTATTTACAAAGAAATGTAAATAAAATATAATTTCATGTTCGCTAATGTTGTTCCTTTATTTTCATGTCATACATGTGATCCTTTAAACATAATGGTTCCTGTCTAACCATTTTCACTATTTACCACATCGTCATGTTTTGGTGCTGACTAATATGTCCAATTCAACATCACAGTATATAAAATCAACATGTCATTTGGGGGGAGTTTTCATGTCAACACATACAATAACAACGTATGATTTGGTGTATAAATTTCATGAATCAAAATAAAAGGTCCCATCTTTATTTAATTTTGTGAATTGTAATGAAATATCTAAACTTTGTTTTTATGAATCAAAATAAAAGATTCAAACTTTCTTTATTTTATACATTAAAATTAAAAGATCTAGACTTTCTTTTATAAATCAAAAAGATAAAACTTCTTTTATGTTATGAATCAAAGATTCAAACTGATTCAAACTTTATTTATAAATCAAAAGGATTAAACTTCTCTTATGTTATGAATCAAAAGATTCAAACTTTATTTATAAATAAAAAGGATTAAACTTCTCTTATGTTATGAATCAAAAGATTCAACTTTTAAGAAAGGAATAAAAAAAAGAGAATAAAGATGGGAACTTGTATTCAGATTACATCAAAATGTATGATTCACCGATTGATCTATTTTTCACATACAGATCTAAATAAATAGAATAATTAATAAACAGATAAAGCATCATTCATCAACATATGAACATTTAACCATACAATCACATTACAGATTTGTTTATTAACAACAATTATTTAAGAAGCCAGTAAATTATTTAAATAATTTAGTTATTAAAATTCAGAGATCTCACATTATGTTCAAGCAGATCTAAAATCCAAATGAGCTCAAAAAGTGTTCCAATCAGTCTCAACGCATTCTATTCGTTGTCACGGTTCAAACGAATCTGAAATTGTTCGAATTCGATATCGTATGAATAAATTATCGGTTTTATAATCAAATAAATAATTTGCCACGCTTATGAGTGTTAAGAATTGATTGAATTATACCTCTGAGTTCACGGCCGTTAACCCCCTAAACTGTTCAAAACTTCGATTCACGATTTCAGGAAATACAGGCTATGGTTTCCCACGGGGTTTGCGCGACGTCGGAGAGCTCGAAGAGGGGAGTCGGCGCCTGGAAGTTGTGGGGTCGCGATTGGGTCTGGAGGGCCTGGCGGAGGTCGAACCGCGCCGACTTTGGGTGGTCGGTGGAGGCGCTACAGTTCGAATTGGAGGGCGGTTCGGGTATGAGTGGATAGAGGGAGGAAAGCTCTTCGGAATGGTGACTGAGTTGGGATTTAATTTGTGAAGAGAAGGGAGAAAAAAGAAGAGGAAGAATTGACAGTATAGAAGGTGGCGGCGGCCTTCTTTGAACGATGAATAGTTATTTGATTTTAGGGTTTTCCCATTTTTATAATGTTTTTCAATGTATTTTGACAAATTAATCCCTATCTTTTAATACGTACCGATTCTGTTCCAACTGAAAGTATCTCTAGCAAATAACCCATATTCCGGATCCAACGGGCCAGGCCCCGTTAGCCCAAACGGCTGTATGTGGTTCGTTTTAATTAATATAATATTTAATTCATTTATTAATTTAATTCTGTCGTACAAATAAATTCACCGAGGCCACAAACGGACTCAGAAAAATCCGGAGAAAATATATTTGGCTTCGTGATGACGATACAGTCCTAAAAAAATTAATTTCATCTCATTCTGAGACTGTTTGAAAAATGACTATTTTTCAGTCGTTCAAATTTGACTATATTACACAAAACACAGTTCATTTCGCCACGCTCGCATATTAAATCGGAAAATCCTATAAATTGAAACCTAGCAATAAATTGACATTCCGGTTCCAACGAAAGTGGTTTCATAAAAAACAGAGGTCGTTTGAAAATTGGTTATTTTCACTAGCTTTAAATATTATTTAAAATGAAAATTTTAAATTCTGCCACATTTTTCAACTAAATTATTTAAAATAAAAATTTGAAATTGGCTCTGATTTTTCCGGGTTGTTACATTCTCCCCCACTTAAAAGCTTTTCGTCCTCGAAAAGAAATAAAAGTAGGAAACAAACGGAAAATGTAAATTATTATAAAAGTACCTTAACACAAGAGTTAATCGGAGATATCCACCCTGCACTTGGGGTAAGCCTTTTTGAAGCTTTCCTCTGTCTCCCAAGTACAGTCTCTAGAATCCCCGCTCCACTGCACTTTGACCAGGTTGATTCTTTTATTTCTCAACACTCGGGTTTCCCTGCCAATGATCTTCCATGGCTCTTTTCTCACGGTTAGATTCGGAGTAATATCCAAGACCTGTTGGTTTAATTCATCCTTAATCAGATCGAGATCATGTACATGTTTGCGCAGTTGAGACACATGAAATACATCATGCACCCCCGGCACAATCCGGCAACTGCACTCGATAAGCAAGAGTACCAATTCTTTCGAGGACAGGGAATGGGCCAATGAATCTCGGTGCCAACTTTCCAGTCTTTCCAAAGCGAATTACACCTCTCAGTGGGGAAACTTTCAAGTATACACGGTCGCCAACAGAAAATTCTAAATTTCTTCTTCGCTTGTCTGCATAACTTTTCTGTCGACTTTGTGTAGTAAGTAAGTGCTTCTTAATCATATCCACCTTATCTGATGCTTCCCTAATCCTATCGGGGCCCAAGACTAATCGATTTCCTTGCTCTACCCAACATGCTGGAGATCTGCATGGCCTGCTATATAATAGTTCAAATGGTGACATCTTCAAGCTCGCTTGGTAGCTGTTATTATAAGAAAACTCCACCAGGTGTAAATATTCCTCCCATGAACCACCATAATCAAGAATGCATGCTCGCAGCAAATCTTCCAAAATGCGGTTCACCCTTTCAGTCTGGCCGTCGGTCTCAGGGTGATAAGCTGTGCTCAGATTTAATTTGGTCCCAAGATCTTCTTGAAAAGCTTCCCAGAATTTGCTAGTGAATAATGGATCCCGATCACTGACTATGCATTTGGGCACTCCATGCAGTCTGACAATTTCTTTCAAATAAAGCTGCGCCAAACTGCGAGCTTTCCTATTAGATCGGTCAGGGATGAAATGGGCAGTCTTAGTCAAGCGGTCTACAATCATCCATATGCTATCATTCCCTTTTCTGCTACGGGGCAAGCCATCAATAAAGTCCATAGAGATTTCTTCCCACTTCCAACTTGGAACATCCAGCGGTTTCAACAATCCTGCCGGCTTTTGCTGGTCGGCTTTGACTAGCTGACAAGTGGGACATCTTGCCACATAAATGGAAATGTCTCTCTTCATAGCTTTCCACCAAAAGGTGCGCTTAAGATCGTTGTACATCTTACTTACTCCTGGATGAATACTGAGTTTGGATTTGTGGCTTTCATCCATAACTTCTCTTTTTAGCTTGGCAATATCTGGCACACAAATCCGCCCTCGCAATTGAAGAGTCCCTTTATCGTCAATTTGGAAGCTTGGAGCTTCGCCCCTTCGAGCTCGCTCACTAATCTTCTTGATAAATTTATCATTTTTCTGAAGAGCAGCGATTTTGTCCATCAGATTAGGAGTGATAATGAGGTTGGCGAGGATGAGATTGATGTCGTCTACACTCTTTCTACTCAGCGCATCGGCCATGACGTTGGCTTTCCCTGGGGTATATAAAATATCCAAGTCATAGGGTGCAAGAAATTCAACCCAACATTACTGCCTCATGTTCAAGTCTTTTAGGAAAATATATGCTTCAAAAATTTGTGATCAGTATAAAGCTCGAACTTCTCGCCCAAGAGATAGTGCCTCCATATTTTTAGTGCAAAGACGATGGCCATTAGTTCAAGATCATGAACGGCATAATTTTTCTCATGCGGTTTTAATTGGTGGCTGGCATATGCGACTACTTTGTCTCTTTGCATCAGCACCGCACCAATACCTTAAATAGAAAAAGGATAAACAAGTTAAAATGAGATTTGACATTAAAAGGAAAATGTTATCTCAGACATGTTAATTTTGTTAAGAGGAATGACCTTCTCTAGAAGCATCTACCCAGACCTTCAAACCCTCATTGCTATCAATAATGGTCAACACTGGAGCAGTGGTCAACCTTTGTTTCAGCTCTTGGAAAGCTGCCTCACGTTCTGGTGTCAAAATGAACTTTGTATGCTTCTTAGTCAGCTTTGTCAATGGACATGATAATTTCGAAAAATCCTTAACGAATTTCCGATAATAGCCAGCCAGTCCTAAGAAACTTCTGACTTCTGTGGGGGTTCGAGGCTGCTTCCACTCTTGGATGGCTGAGATTTTTCCTGGATCAACTGAAATGCCTTCTTTTGATACGACATGTCCGAGGAATTTCACCTCTTCTTGCCAGAATATGCATTTGGAGAATTTGGCTTTCAGCACATTTCTACGCAAAATCTCCAAGACTTCTCTTAGATGTTGTTCGTGCTCAGCAGTGGATTTAGAAAAGATGAGGATGTCATCGATGAACACGAGCACAAATTTATTTAAAACATCTCTGAATACTCTATTCATCAAATAAACAAAATATGCTGGAGCATTACATAGACCGAAAGGCATTACTAGCCATTCATAAAAGATATCCGGTCCTTTGAAAGCAGTTAGAGGCACACATTCTTCTGCGATGCGAAGTTGATGGAAGCCTGTAGCTAGGTCCATCCTAGAAAATACTCATGCTCCATGCAAGCGATCGAGCAAGTCATCAATACGAGGCAGTGGGTATTTATTTTTCAGAGTTTGTTTATTAAGGTCGCGGTAATCCACACATAGCCTGAGGGTACCGTCAGACTTAGGGACAAAGACTACTGCCGCACCCCATTCTGAGAAGCTGGGCCTGATCAGACCCTTCCACAAAAGTTGCTTGGTTTGATTTCTCAGCTCCTCTTTTTCTTTTGGCGACATTCTCCGAATAGGATGTACAACAGGCCTTGCATTCGGAGCTAAGTCAATTCTGAAGCTGATTTCTCTATGTGGAGGTAAGCCCTCAACTTCTTTGAATACATCAGCGTAATCTCTGACGACAGGGATATCCTCAATAGAAGTAGGGGTGACTTCTAGAGAAGACCAGAATGCTTTTCTGTCGGTGGCTGAGCCATGGCATGGTACCACAATGGTATCTCCAAGTTTTGTTTTAATTTTCACAATTCTATCAGCGCATACTAACTCTGCTTCATACTTTGCTAACTAATCTATACCCAATATAATATCATATCCAGAAAAATTCATAATGATCAAATTAAAAGGAAATTGGTAGCGAGAATAGGAGATAGGCACTTTACAATACTGATCTAGAATGAGGGAACCTCCTATCGGGCTATTAGCTCTAATCAACTCTTTAAGTTTCCTTGATTTTAGTTTTAACTTTTTAATTGCATCATTAGAAATAAAACTTCGTGCAGCACCAGTGTCAAACAAGACAGTAATAGGAATGCCTTTAATATTAAGAGTACCTCCTAAGACATCGGGTTTACCTGGACCCTCGGTAGAAGCCTGTGCAACCGTTCCTTCATAAACATGTGCCACCTCAGAATTCTTCAGTAGAGGGCAATTTCTAGCAAAGTGCCCTGGCTTATGGCAGTTATAGCAATTATGAGTGTTCCTGGGGTTCTGACACGATTCTGAGAACTCTGACCAGGGTTCTGGGGACTCTGACCACTATTCTGGCTAGGGCTGGAATCATTCCTCTTGACTTTCTTAGGAGCTCAACACTCGTAATCATAATGCCCAATCTTGCCGCAATTGTAACAGGTCACCTTGCTCCTGCCCCTCTTTTTCCTTTGTGTCTTTGCAGCAGAAGAATTCCCTGTCTCTGGTTTCTTGCTAGCCTGCTCCTTCTGGCTGTTATTCTGATTCTTTGCACTCTCTTGTTGTGCAGACTCATCATTTTCTTCGTAGCGGCTGGCCATCTCGATAACTTCAGCGAAAGAAAGCTTAATATGAGATGTGACCCTATTTAGATACTTTGCAGAGAGGCCCTTAATGAATCTTTTATTCTTTTCAGTTGGATCTTGAATCAGATTAGGGGCATAACGGGAAAGCTCATCAAATTTCCTCGCATATTCAGCAACTATCATGTTCCCTTGTCTCAGATTGACAAATTGTTCTCGAAGGCGCTCTCTTGCTTGTGGAGGGATATATTTCTCGTTGAAAAGCTCTTTGAATTTGTCCCATGACATATTGGCTACATCATTGCCAATCTTAACTGTGTCCCACCAGTGTTCAGCTTGATCTTTAAGTTGCCATGATGCCAGAAAACGCTTTCTCGGATCCTCAAGTTCCATCCCTTCTAAGATCTTTTCATAATTTTTCAGCCAGGACTCTTCTTCAATTGCAGTCTCTCGGCCAGTGAAGTGAACGCCACCTAAGTTCTTGAATTTCTTGGACATCCGCTCCAAGTCAAAGGGTTGTGGGGGTGGAGGTGGTGGTATGACTATAGGGTTGGGCTGCTCCTGAATGGGCTCTTCTCTAGCAGGACCTCGACCTCCTCCCCTGCCACCTCGGGCTCCACCTCGAGCTCCAGCTCTACTCCTTGTTCCAGAGCTCATTTTCAATCAGTCTGTACCATCAAGGAAAGAGTCAGACCAATAGAAATGAAAATTTGTAAGGAAAGATAAGGTAAGGATAAAAGGAAAAGATAATGATGTAATAACTGATAAATCTATGCTATTCTACTGTGCTCATTCTAGGACATTGCTAGTCCTATCTCTAATGAGCTACACGTCTTAGAATAATGCGGATTCTATCTAGACGAATTATTATAAATATGTTATACTCCGAAGCTAAGGTTAACTTTTGCTCTGATACCAACTGTGACAACCACCAACTTCCGTTGACCGAAAGCAAGGATTATCATATGGAATACAACATATTTACAACAATAAACAGATCTCAGAGAAAAGAACATAGCACATAAACATTTCAGCGGAAATAAGATGTCATCATCATATACAACAAAACAGAACCACAGAGCACGCAGTTTTACAGGATACAAATTAGCAAAAGAAAGTCTGAAATGCAAAAGGAAATAAGTCTCAAGCCCAAACATACATCAAAATACAGAATGGAATAAAGTCTCTAAAGCAAAAGATAAAGATAAAAGAGAGTCTTCGTCTTCTCCCTCCAAGCAGTCTTCAAGCAAGAAAATGTCTCCTAAAGAACCTGTCACTTGGCTGCCCGTGAAAGAAGAGGGCACCCGAGTTTGCAAAAGTGAAACAAACTTCGAGTCAGTCAAGGGACTGGTATGAGAAATCCTTCTAAATTTAACTACTAATTAGGCTAATCTTAGGACCACGCCGCTAACGCGGAACGGGTTTACTCCAATTGATCGCCAGTGCATGAATAAAATAAATCGTTAAATATCGCTATGCTTTTTAGAAAAATGAAATCATTATAAGACCCAAGTCCCATCACACAATGCAACGCAAACCAAAGGATAGGGTTTTACCTTATAATGATCAAATGATGATAAATACGGTTAAACGGATTCGACAAAGTGTGTATATGTTTAAATGAAAACATTTTAATCATAAATATCAATCACAGACGGCATAGTACCCCATCCTACTATGTCACCATACTAGTTTACAATCAAGACCACAATGTCGTATTGGAAATTGGGTTTCTGTCATGAGTCGAGGCTAGGGGAAAGCTCCTCTCTGATTCGAGACACTCTAGCAAATGCCTCAGGATCACACCTATGGGCAACCCTTGGATGCGGTAGGGTCGTTCCACTCCTATGGGGGTGGATTAGTTATGCCTGAACACACGTTCCCCGGTTCCTTTGAACCTATAATATGGCCACTAACAACCTATAAATCCGAGGTACCTCAAAATCCATCATCCACATAAGTAAGATGTCAGCACTGGTAGGTCCCTGACATCACTCTAGCTAGAAAGAAACGTGTGCACTCCCTACGGTCCGTATCCCGTTTTTGACTCATACCGGGGTGCGAGGCTCGCGAAGTACGTTATACACAAAGCTACACCTATTTAGGCCATGCTCTGATCATCAACCACAAGGCCTGCTTTTCAACAAAACCTTGATCATTTGCATCTTTGCGTGCCACCTTGACAACTCATGCCATGCTATCAATAACTATTAATATATACCAAGGTGTTAAGCAGAGAATAAATTCCCCACCACCAATCCGATATACACAAATAGAAATCGATTGAATTACATGAAATGAATTTCAATATCAGGCACGCATCCATTTACAAGTCCGTTCTGGGTCTGAACGAAACCGGAGACACCTAAGAGGTTCTCGCTTCTCTAGGAAATCAGCACGTACGTCCGGACGATTACCATGGTTTAACCCTTTCCTGGGAGCAAGTCAGTCGAGGGCATCAGTCGCCATCCATTCGCCGTGAAGATCGCCGGTCTTCAACCGCCGTCTTCTACGCCTTTGATTTAAATGCCGTATAATTATTTGAAATGAGTTGTACTCAGTCTTTTCAAATAATTATTCGCATAATTATCTTTAAAATCATTCTATATAGATAATATCTATTTATAATGATTTATCGCCATTTTTATTTATTTAAAAATAGCTCAAAATAAATAAACGGCGCTTCGGGTCAGTGGGTGGCCCTAGCGCTGTTTTTATCCAATTTTGATTTACACATATCTTGAAATCTAACCATTGGATTTTAGTGAAATATATATCGTTGGAAAGGTCTTCCCAAAGCAGTCCTAACGGTTCCAGTTTTGGGAAAATCCGACGGATGGATCTTCCGGTATAACCGTTTAAAGTTATGATTGGCGATATGCGAACTGCCGCGCGCGTTTCGTTTAATTTTAGTTTATATTATATATATTAATATATATCTATATAAACCATCTGACGATTTCCATTATTAAACCCATTCTTCTTATTCTACAAAAATAATATTCTTGTTTGCCAATTCTAATGCGACAAAAATAATGGTTTCAACATTGTATATTTTTATATTTAATAAAAATGATATTTTTGTCCGCCAATTCTAATGCGACAAAAATAATGGTTTCAACATTGTATATTTTTATATTTAATAAAAATGATATTTTTGTCCGCCAATTCTAATGCGACAAAAATAATGGTTAAATGTACTCTTTCTCTAAACGTGTCCCTTTTTTTTTCCAATTCATCTTTATTACATAAAAATGTTCTTTTTCCTTAATTCATTTTTAATACATGAAAATGTACTTTTTTCTTTAATTCATTTTTTTCTATACATAAAAATGTACTTTTGTCCAATTCATTTTTATAACGTAAAAATGTACCTTTTTATTTATTCATTTTTGTTACACAGAAATGTACTTCCTTTTATTTTACATTGAAAATGTAAAATCCTTTATTTAACATTGCAAAATGTAAATGCCCATTATTCCTTTTTATTTACATTGAAAATGTAAATTCTTTCATATTGAAAAAAGTTAATTCTTTTATTCTTCTTGTTTACATTGAAAAATGTAAATTCTCTTTTACACTGGAAAAATCTAAATTCTCTTTTTATCTTTACATTAAAAAAAATGCAAATCTTCTTATTTCTTTTTCTTTATATTAAAAATGTAAATTCCTATTTCTTATTTCTTTTACATTAGAAAATGTAAATTCTTATCCCCTATTTCTTTTACATTAGAAATGTAAATTCTTATTCCCTATTTCTTTTACATTAGAAAATGTAAATAAACTCGATGTCACATCTTAACCTTTTTATCTTTTTATTTACAAAGTAATGTAAATGAATCATAATCTTGTGTTTGCCGATCAAGTTTTGTTCTTTTTCTTTTATTTACAAAGAAATGTAAATAAAATATAATTTCATGTTCGCTAATGTTGTTCCTTTATTTTCATGTCATACATGTGATCCTTTAAACATAATGGTTCTTGTCTATCCATTTTCACTATTTACCACATCGTCAAATTTTGGTGCTGACTAATATGTCCAATTCAACATCACAGTATATAAATTCAACATGTCATTTGGGTTGGAGTTTTCATGTCAAGACATACAACAACAACGTATGATTTGGTGTATAAATTTCATGAATCAAAATAAAAGGTCCCATCTTTATTTAATTTTGTGAATCGTAATGAAATATCTAAACTTTGTTTATCTTATGAATCAAAATAAAAGATTCAAACTTTCTTTATTTTATACATTAAAATTAAAAGATCTAGACTTTCTTTTATAAATCAAAAAGATAAAACTTCTTTTATGTTATGAATCAAAGATTCAAACTGATTCAAACTTTATTTATAAATCAAAAGGATTAAACTTCTCTTATGTTATGACTCAAAAGATTCAAACTTTATTTATAAATAAAAAGGATTAAACTTCTCTTATGTTATGAGTCAAAAGATTCAACTTTTAAGAAAGGAATAAAAAAAAGAGAATAAAGATGGGAACTTGTATTCAGATTACATCAAAATGTATGATTCAGCAATTGATTTATTTTTCACATACAGATCTAAATAAATAGAATAATAAATAAACACATAAAGCATCATTCATCAACATATGAATATTTAACCATACAATTACATTACAGATTTGTTTATTAATAACAATTATTTAAGAAGCGAGTAAATTATTTAAATAATTTAGTTATTAAAATTCAGAGATCTCACCTTATGTTCAAGCAGATCTAAAATCCAAATGAGCTCAGAAAGTGTTCCAATCAGTCTCAGCGCGTTCTATTCGTTGTCACGGTTCAAACGAATCTGAAATTGTTCGAATTCGATATCGTATGAATAAATTATCGCTTTTATAATCAAATAAATAATTTGCCACGCTTATGAGTGTTACGAATTGATTGAATTATACCTCTGAGTTCAAGGCCGTTAACCCCCTAAACTGTTCAAAACTTCGATTCACGATTTCAATAAATACAGGCTATGGTTTCCCACGGGGTTTGCGCGACGTCGGAGAGCTTGGAGAGGGAAGTCGGAGCCTGGGAGTTGGGGGTCGCGATTGGGTCTGGCGGGCCCGGCGGAGGTCGAACCGCGCCGACTTTGGGTGGTTGGTGGAGGCGCTACAGGTCGAATTGGAGGGCGGTTCGGGTATGAGTGGATAGAGGGAGGAAAGCTCTTCGGAATGGTGACTGAGTTGGGTGTTAATTTGTGAAGAGGAGGGTGAAAAAAGAAGAGGAAGAACTGACAGTATAGAAGGTGGTGGCGGCCTTCTTTGAACGATGAACAGTAATTTGATTTTAGGGTTTTCCCATTTTTAAATGTTTTTCAATGTATTTTGACAAATAAATCCCTATCTTTTAATCCGTACTGATTCCGGTCCAACTGAAAGTGTCTCTAGCAAATAACCCATATTCCAGATCCAAAGGGCCAGGCCCCGTTAGTCCAAACGGTTGTATGTGGTTCGTTTTAATTAATTTAATATTTAATTCATTTATATATTTAATTCTGTCGTACAAATAAATTCACTGAGGCCACAAACGGACTCAGAAAAATCCGGAAAAAAATATATTTGGCTTCGTGATGATGATACGGTCCTAACAAAATTAATTTCGTCCCATTCTAAGACTGTTTGAAAAATGACTATTTTTTAGTCGTTCAAATTTGACTATATTACGCAAAACACAGTTCATTTCGCCACGCTCACATATTAAATCGGAAAATCCTATAAATTGAAACCTAGCAATAAATTGACATTTCGGTTCCAACGAAAGTGGTTTCGTCGAAAACAGAGGTCGTTTGAAAATTGGTTATTTTCACTGTCTTTAAATATTATTTAAAATGAAAATTTTAAATTCTACCACATTTTTCAACTAAATTATTTAAAATAAAAATTTGAAATTGGCTCGAATTTTTCCGGGTTGTTACATTGTATCACACTTAATTGTCATTTATTTAGGAATAATGTGTGTCACATTTAATTGTCATTCATTTAGCGATAATGTATGTCACATTTAATTGTCATTTATTCAGGAATAATGTGTGCCACATTTAATTGTCATTTATTTAGCAATAATGTGTGTTATATTTAATTGTCATTTATTTAGGAATAATGTGTGCCACATTTAACTGTCATTTATTTAGCAATAATGTGTGTCACATTTAATTGTCATTTATTTAAGAATAATATTGTGTCACATTTAATTATCATTTATTTATGAATAATGTGTGTCACATTTAATTTTCATTTATTAGGAATAATGTTGTATCACACTTAATTGTCATTTATTTTGGAATAATGTGTGTCACATTTAATTGTCATTTATTTAGCAATAATTAGTGTCACATTTAGTTTTCATTTATTTAGGAATAATGTGTGTCACATTTAATTGTTATATATTTAGGAATAACGTGTGTCACATTTAATTTTCATTTATTTGGCCATAATGTGTGTCACATTTAATTTTCATTTATTTAGGAATAATGTGTGTCACATTTAATTGTCATTTATTTAGGAATAATGTGTGTCACGTTTAATTGTCATTTATTAGGAATCACGTTGTATCACACTTAATTGTCATTTATTTAGGAATAATGTGCGTCACATTTAATTGTCATTTATTTGGCAATAATGTGTGCCACATTTAATTGTCATTTATTTTAGAATAATGTGTGTCACATTTAATAGTCATTTATTAGGAATAATGTTGTATCAAACTAAACAGTCATTTATTTAGAAATAATGTGTGTCACGTTTAATTGTCATCTATTTAGGAATAATGTGTGTCAGATTTAATTGTCATTTACTTAGGAATAATGTGTGTCGCATTTAATTGTCATTTATTGCAATAATGTGTGTTACATTTAATTGTCATTTACTTAGCAATAATGTGTGCACATTTAATTGTCATTTAAATAGGAATAATGTGTGCCACATTTAATTGTCATTTATTTAGCGATAATGTGTGTTATATTTAATTGTCATTTATATAGGAATAATGTGTGCCACATTCAATTGTCATTTATTTAGCAATAATGTGTGTCACATTTAATTGTCATTTATTTGGGAATAATGTGTGTCACATTTAATTGTCATCTATTTAGGAATAATGTGTGTCACATTTAATTGTCATTTACTTAGGAATAATGTGTGTCGCATTTAATTGTCATTTATTTAGCAATAATGTGTGTCACATTTAATTGTCATTTATCTAGGAATATTATGTGTCACATTTAATTATCATTTCATTTAATTGTCATTTATTAGGAATAATGTTGTATTACACTTAATTGTCATTTATTTAGGAATAATGTGTATCACATTTAATTGTCATTTATTTAGCAATAATGTGCGTCACATTTAATTGTCATATATTTAGGAATAATGTGTTATACATTTAATTGTCATTTATTTAGGAATAATGTGTGTCACATTTAATTGTCATTTATTTAGCGATAATGTATGTCACGTTTAGTTGTCATTTATTTATGAATAATGTATGCCACATTCAATTGTCATTTATTTAGCAATAATGTGTGTTATATTTAGTTGTCATTTATTTCGGAATAATGTGCGCACATTTAATTGTCATTTATTTAGGAATAATGTGTATTACATTTAATTGTCATTTATTTAAGAATAACGTGTGTCACATTTAATTGTCATTTATTTAGGAATAATGTGTAACGACACGGATTTTGCCCGACCTTAATCGATCGCTAAATCGACCAAGACCTTTCAAAACTCGCATACGTTAACTTTGGGAATACAACAACATCAGAACAATAACAGCAGACTTTTATAACATCATAATAAATGTTACATCAGAGTACAGAATATCAGAGTACATCGAATAAATATATTACAGCGGAAGATTATATTACAAGAAATTAATACAATACACAGCGGAAGACTTCAATGCTTAGGACACAGCTTTAAGCTTCGATCCAAGATTCTGCTAAAGAGATGAAGATATCTGCAAAAAGCTACTCGACTGCCCGTGTGGAAAAAGAGGGCACCCGAGTTTGCAAAGTGAAACAAACTACGAGTCAGTCATGGGACTGGTGTGAGAATTCTAAACTAATTTAACTAATAAGACAAATCCAAGGACCACGCCGCTAATGCGGAACGGGTTTTATTCCAATGGATTGTCGGTGCATAAACTAAAGTAAATCGACAAATAACGCAATGTCTTTTTGGAAAAATGAAACCATTATAAGACCCAAGTCCCATCACACAATGCAACGCACACCAGAGGATAGGGTTTTACCTTATAATGGTCAAAAGATGCTTGATACGTATAAAACGGATTTGATATTATTATTAGTGTTTATATGTTTTAAATAAAAACATTTCAATCATAAGTATCAATCCTAGACGGCATGGTTACCATATAGCATGTCGCCAATACTAGTTCTACAATCAAAACCGCAAGGGCGTATTGGAAATTGGATTTCCATCATGAGTCGAGGCTAGATCAAGAACATATCTGAACAATAATCACATATCTGAACAACACACATATTTCATGGCATCATCACATACAATAATCACATACTCATCGCATACAAATATCATCATGACGCAGATCAAGAACCATAGTATACAAATCAGAATTTCGCGATTTACATTAATATATAATTATTTAAACTAGATCAGAGTTCTCACTTGCGTTTGTAGATTTTGTCCAAATTTCAAGTAGTCCAGAATCAGTTCCAAATTGTCCTAAAGCGTAGTACTCCGAATCACGATTCCACAGTTTCTGAAATCACCGAATTCCGAGCCTCTTCTCTTTGTTCTGAATTTCGGCCGTGAGTATTCGCAATTGTTCAGAACTTTGGCGCGACTTTGTGGTCGGGGCGAGGCCTACGGGTGATTATATGGGTGGTGATTGGTATCAATGGAAAGAGGAGAGAAGGCTCTTCAAGGTGATGTGTGTGGTGGGTGCTAATTTGAGGAGAGGAGAGGGGAAAATGGAGGAGAAAGAATCGGCAGACAAATGAGGGTGGCGGCTGTGACTTAAGGACGATGAACAGTGTAATTTGCCTTTAGGGTTTGCTTATTTTATATTAAATAAATGTGTAATTTTACGTTAAAGTCTAATTCTTTCTAATTCATCTTTAACAAAATTCTGAACGTCCTTATCAATATCCAAATTAAAAATAAGGAAAGAAAGAATTAGGGTATGAACAAAAATTAAGCATGTATTTAGGCAATCAATTTCAAAGGTTTAATTAAATAAATACACCATTCAATTTTATTAAATATACCAAGATTGAATTCTAACTTTTAACGTTTACACATATAAACAAAACTACATTTTTTCTAAATGATTTGATTTTTTTTTTTTTTAAGAAAGAAACAAAAGCTTCCCTCTGTATTTGTTAAGAGAAATAGAACGGTACAAATATGATATGAAATGAATTATGGTTAGTGATTAGGATTATTAATAGGCATCTTTTCAATGCTCAATTAATTAGATACCATATTCAATACTTTGTTTATTCATCTAATTCGATTTCCAATCTTCCTATTTAATATAAAATCTATTTAATCATTTATGTTTACATCGTAAAACGTAAACAAAAGATAAACTTTTATATAATTAACAAATGTAAATTTTGATTTAGACATTTTTGTATATATAAAAATTGTAAACAAAGGATTAACTTTTTATTAAATTGACAAATGTTAATTTAGATTTTGACATTTTTTTATTTATTTATACTTTGTTCAAACAAAAAGGGTATTTTGAATATGAACAAACATAAAAGTTGATATTTTGAATCCTAGCATAAGTGGTATTTTTAACTCAACATAAATGTCATTTTGAATACTAACATAAATGGTGATTATAACTCAACATAAATGACCCTTTGAGCTTTATCATAAGTGGTGATTCTAATAGGTCAATTGTCATAAATGACATTTCAAATATGCATTTTATTATGTTCGCAAAAATAAAGGTAAAGCTCGTATTTTATTTTGTAAACAGAATTAAAGATTAAAATTAGCATTTTATTTTGTAAACAAAATAAAAGATTAAAACTTGCTTTTTATTTTATAAACAAAATAAAGGTAAAAATTGGTGTTTTATTTTGTAAACAAAGTAAAGTTAAAAACTTGTCTTTTATTTTCAAATGACAAAATATATTCTTTCATTTCTAACTCACTAACATATTAACCCAAAATGAGTATTTAAATTCACTAATCAAGTCTTGACAAGAATGTTGTTCTTTTTCACTAATGTGATGTTTATAAAAATGTTGTTTGTTTGTCTAACCAATTTCTTAACCAAAATTGTCAATTTGATTTAATCATCATTTCTAATCAAGGCGATATTTTTATTAGTCTAATAAATCATTTTTATGTTCTTACATTTAAATAAAGACTAACATTTATTTTAAAACATATTTCAATTTTTTTTTAAAATTAGTTCCAAAATTCCGGGTTGTTACATAATGTGTGTCACATTTAATTGTCATTTATTTAATAATCTGTGTCACATTTAATTGTCATTTATTTAGGAATAATGTGTGTCACATTTAATTACCATTTATTCAGGAATAATGTGTGTCACGTTTAATTGTCATTTATTTAGGAATATTGTGTGTCACATTTAATTGTCATTAATATAGGAATAATGTGTGTCACATTTAATTTTCATTTATTTAGCGATAATGTGTGTTATATTTAATTGTCATTTATATAGGAATTATGTGTGCCACCATTTAATTGTCATTTATTTAGCAATAATGTGTGTCACATTTAATTGTCATTTATTTGGGAATAATGTGTGTCACATTTAATTGTCATTTATTTAGGAATATTGTGTGTCACATTTAATTGTCATTTATTTATGAATAATGTGTGCCACATTTAATTGTCATTTATTTGGTAATAATGTGTGTCACATTTAATTGTCATTTATCTAGGAATAATATGTGTCACATTTAATAATCATTTTTTAGGAATAATGTGTGTCACATTTAATTGTCATTTATTAGGAATAATGTTGTATTACACTTAATTGTCATTTATTTAGGAATAATGTGTGTCACATTTAATTGTCATTTATTTAGCAATAATGTGCGTCACATTTAATTGTCATATATTTAGGAATAATGTGTTTCACATTTAATTGTCATTTATTTAGGAAGAATGTGTGTCACATTTAATTGTCAATTATTTAGCGATAATGTATGTCACATTTAATTGTCATTTATTTAGAAATAATGTGTGCCACAATTAATTGTCATTTATTTAGCAATAATGTGTGTTATATTTAATTCTCATATATTTAGGAATAATGTGTACCACATTTAATTGTCATTTATTTAGGAATAATGTGTGTTACATTTAATTGTGATTTATTTTGGAATAATGTGTGTTACATTTAATTGTCATTTATTTAGGAATAATGTGTGTCACATTTAATTGTCATTTATTTATCAATAATGTGTGTCACATTTAATTGTCATTTATGTAGGAATAATGTGTGTCACATTTAATTGTCATTTATTCAGGAATAATGTGTGTCACATTTAATTGTAATTTATTTAGGAATAATGTGTGTCACATTTAATTGTCATTTATTTATCAATAATGTGTGTCACATTTAATTGTCATTTATTTAGTAATAAAGTGCGTCATATTTAGTTGTCATTTATTCAGCAATAATGTGAGTAACATTTAATTGTCATTTATTTAGCAATAATGTGTGTCACATTTAATTATCATTTATTTAGCAATAATGTGTGTCACATTTAATTGTCATTTATTTAGGAATAATGTTATGCCAAATTTAATAGTCATTTATTTAGGAATAATGCGTGTCATATTTAGTTGTCATTTATTAGCAATAATGTTGTATCACACTTAATTGTAGTTTATTTAGGAGTACTGTGTGTCACATTTAATTGTCATTTATTTAGAAATAATGTGTGTCACATTTAATTGTCATTTATTTTGGAATAATGTGTGTCACATTTAGTTGTTATTTATTTAGGAATAACGTGTCTCACATTTATTTTTCATTTATTTAAGAATAATGTGCGTCACATTTAATTTTCATTTATTTAGGAATAATGTGTGTCACATTTAATTGTCATTTATATATCAATAATGTGTGTCACATTTAATTGTCATTTATTTAGGAATAATGTGTGTCACGTTTAATTATCATTTATTTAGCAATAATGTGTGTCACGTTTAATTATCATTTATTTAGCAATAATGTGTGTCACATTTAATTGTCATTCATTTATGAATAATGTTTGTCTCATTTAATTTTCATTTATTTAGCAATAATATGTGTCACATTTAATTGTAATTTATTTATGAATAATGCCTATCACGTTTATTTGTCATTTATTTAGGAATAATGTTATGTCACATTTAATTGTCATTTATTTTGGAATAATGTGTGTCACATTTAATTTTCATTTGTTAGCAATTGTAACAACCCGGAAAATCAGGGCCAATTTAAAATTTTTATTTTAAAGAATTTTGTTAGAAAATGTGCCAGAATTTAAAATTTTCAATTTTAAATAATATTAAAGCCACTGAAAATAGTCAATTTTCAAACGACCTCTGTTTTCGACGAAACCACTTTTGTTGGAACCGGAATGTCAAGTTATTGCTAGGTTTCAATTTTTAGAATTTTTCGAATTAATATGGGAGCGTGGCAAAATAAATTGTGTTTTGTCAGTTTCAGTTAAATTTAATCGACTTGAAAATGACCATTTTTCAAACTGTCTCAGAATTCGATGAAATTAGTCTCGTTAGAACCGTATCGTCAAAACATAACTAGAAATAATTTTTCTGTAATTTTCTGAGTCCGTATGTGGCCCCGGTAAATTAAAATGTACAGCTAAATTTAATAAATAAATGATTTAAATATAAAATTAAATAAAACAGGTAGTAGACTTTGGAATTGGGCCTCGAGACCTGTTCCATTGCGTCCGGAACGGGGGTATTTGCTTAGGGACATTTTTCGTTGAATTTATTTTGGAGTTCGGGTGGTTTAACAGGATTTTCTCTTGAATTAAATAAATTAACTAAAACAAATACGCGTATAAATACCATCCATATACAGCCCTATACGCTAACCCTAATACCCCAAATACACAGCCGCCGTATTCACTTCTTCAATGGCCGAAATCATTCGATTTTGGTTCCTCAATTTCTTCCTCCCCACAAAGAATTAAAACATGAATCAATACTCAAATCGAAGAGGGACTCGAGCTCGTCATTTTGATACGGCGATGATCGCCCCTGGTGGCGCGTGGCTCAAGACCCAGACCCGCAAAGGAGCGCCGCTCGCACCCCCGTAGCCGCCTCCTGCCACCACCGAGCTGCTCGCCGTGGGTCCCCCTTGCGCGCCTCCCCGAGCCCGACAACCCCAAGCCATCTGATCGACCTCCAGTGCCTCGTACAGCGAGCAAACCTCTGACCTAGTTTGGAACCAAATATGTTTATACGTCGGCCTTGATTTTGATGAGGAAGAAGATGTAATTTTCATAAGTAATTTATTTTATTTAAATTATTTACAACACAAATCGAACCATAACTCATCGATATGAATATGAAATCGAATAATTTCAGAAGCTGTGCACTCGTAAGAATGAGATCTGCAACTCTAGACTGGAAAGGAGTGATTCTGAACAGCTTGAGATTTTGGCCAAATTCTACAACGACAGTGAGAATTTCTATTTAATTAATTAATTAATTAAATTAATTATTTCCTCGCTGTTGAATAACTGTTTGTATGTTATTTAGTTTGATGTTGTGCCATGATGATTGGGTTATAAATTGTGTTTGCTGTTTGTATTGATTGTAATCCTTTGTTATGTTAGAATTGATGATAAAAAAATAGAAATATCATCTTATGTACTTTGTTATGTTAGAATTGATGAAAAAAAAAAAATACACTTTTGTTTAATGTTAAAAGAGCGGCAAAATACACTTTTGTTTAATGTTAAAAGAGCGACAAAATACACTTTTGTTTAATGTTAGAAGAACCGCAAATTTATTTTTGTTAATATAATTGAGAACGACAAATTTACTTTTGTTAATTTGATTATAAAGTAAAGAATTAACATTTTGTGTTAATTAGATTTTATGTTCAACAAAACTCACATTTTGTAAATGAAATTATAAAGACAAAACTCACATTTTTGTTAATGTATTAAAATACATATTTTATATGTCATGAAAATTGAAATAAAGTGTTAACATATAAACTCACCTTTTATATGTCATTAAGAAAAGAGGGACTATTTTTGTATAAAAGAAAGATTCAAGTCGACAAAATAAAAGAGTGACAAGATATTTATTTTGTCAAATGTAAATGGAAATTATATTCACTTGTTTATGTCATTATATTGCATATGAAATTATATTCACTTGTTTATGTCATTATATTGCATATGAAGATATATTCACTTGTTTATGTCATTATATTGCATATGAAGATATACACTTGTTAGTATCATACATTGCATATGAAAGTGTATTCATTTGTTAATGCTAGTTATTGCATATGAAACATATATTCATTTATTTGTTTAGGTCATATGCTGCATATGATATAAAATTCATTTATCTGTTGTTGTCATATATGGCATATGATATGAAATGCATAGATAAGGTCATACCTTTTTGCATATAAAGTAAAGTATTTTAGATGTCAAAATAAAAGAACAAAAAAATTCATATTTTTGTGTCAAAGAGAAGAAAAGAACCAAATTTACATTTTGGTTTAATGTAAGTCCAAAAGAGAAAAAAAGTCACATTTTTGCTAAATGTAATTAAAGTAAGAAAAGTCACATTTTTGTTGAATGTAGTTGAAGTAAGAAAAGTTACATTTTTGTTTAAATGTAAATGTAAATGAAAAGTAATATGTACATTTTCAATGCAAAAGAAAGTAAAAGAAAAAGCAAACATTTTCTATGTTAAAGAAAAAGCAAACATTTTCTATGTTAAAGAAAAAGCAAACATTTTCTATGTTAAAGAAAAAGAAAACATATTTCTAATTTAAAGGAAAATATATTTTCTTTATAAAAGAAAATAAAGGGATAAAAAAGTACATTTTCTTTGTAAAAGAAAATAAAGGGATAAAAAGTACATTTTCTTTGTAAAAGAAAATAAAGGGATAAAAAGTACATTTTCTTTGTAAAAGAAAATAAAGGGATAAAAAGTACATTTTCTTTGTAAAAGGAAATAAAAGTTAAAAAGAAAGGAAAAATGAAATAAGAAAAATGAACATCATTTTCTAATGTAAAGAAAATAAGAAAATGAACATTATTTTCTAATGTGAAGGAAATAAGAAAAATGAACATTACTTTTTATGTAAAAGTAAAAGAAAACAATTTTCTTATGTAAAAGAAAAGAAAACACTTTTTATGTAAAAGTAAAAGAAACCAATTTTCTTATGTAAAATAAAATAAAATGTTAATATGAATAAAAAAGGACATTTTGTCTATTTAATGTTAATATGAATAAAAAAAGGACATTTTGTCTATTTAATGTTAATATGAATAAAAAGGACATTTTGTCTATTTAATGTTAAAATGATTAAAAAGGACATCTTGTTTAGAAATGTTAAATACGATAAGGATAACATTTTGTGGTGAACTTGATTAATGAATAAAATTAACATAATTGTCAATTAGGCCATGTTAAACAAAATTTACATTTTGTTTAATATAAAGAATGAAAGCAAAATAAATATTTTATTTAAAAGAAAAAGTAGTAAAGATAAAATATATTTTGTTAAGATAAAAGATAAAATATACATTTGGTTAATTAAGAAAGGTTAGAAAAGAATTAACGTAAGATATTCTTTTTAGGTTAAAAAGGAATATTAGAAAAGAATTAAAGAAATACAATTATTTACATTTACTATGTAAATAAGATTTGCAAAGGAAAATGAAACTATTCATTTACAAATAGGGTAAATAAATATGAATAAGAAATTAGATACATTTGTTTACAATTAATGTAAATAAATATAGCAAAAGTAAAAATAAAACATTTATTTACATTTAGGTAAATAAATAAGAAAAGGATAAGAATATATTTATTTACATTTAGGTAACTAAATAGAATAAGAAAGGAATATAATTTATTTACATTCAGTAAATAAGACAAATGATAGATAAAGCATAATTTACATTTAGGGTAAATAAAACAAGTGATATTTTTCTCGTCATTTTAGATGCGATAAAAAGAATAGACTTTTGAAATTGGAATAGTCAAACGATTTATACTTATATATATATAAATATAAATTATAAATTAAACGGAACGCGCGTGACAGTTCGCGTATCGGCAATCGTAACTTTAAACGGCTATACAGAGAGATCCGACCGTCGTATTTTCCCAAAACTGGAACCGTTAGGACCGTTTTGGAAAGATCTTCCCAACGATATAAGTTTCGTCAAAATCCAACGGTTAGATTTCAGGATATGTGTAAATCAAAATTGGCTGAAAACAGCGCCAGGGTCGCCCATCGACCCGAAGCGTCGTTAAATTAATTCTCGTTATCAAATATTAATAACGATATGAAATGTTTTCAAATTATATATATATATATATATGCGAGAATCATTTGAGAAGACCGAGTTCAATCTCATTTCAAATGATTATACGACGTTTTAAATCTAAGAGTTGAAGACGGCAATTGAAGACCGACGATCTTCACATCGAACGGGTAACTAGCGTTGAGGTCCTTGATTGATTTGCTCCCAAGACGGGGCTAAGATGGTAGTTATCCGGACGTAGTGTTGATTCGTACGGATTTGACTTTCGCTCAGACCCAGAGCATAAGTTTATAAATGGATTGCGTGTCGGACCATATGGCATGCTAAGATGCAATGATCAAGGCTTTGTTGAAAAGCAGGCCTTGTGGTTATAGCGTTACTTCACGAACCTCACACCCCGGTATGAGTCTAAAACGGGAGAAGGGAACGCAGGGAGTGCACACGTTATCTTTCTAGCTAGAGTAATGTCAGGGACCTACCAGCGCTGACAGTTTACTCATTGTGGATGTTGGATTTTGAGGCGCCTCGTTATTTTTATAGGCCGTTGGTGGTCATACTATAGGTCCAAAGGGACCGGGAAACGTGTGTTTAGGCATAACTAATCCACTGCCCATTGGCGGGGACCGGCCCTGCAGCTATCCAAGGGTTCACTGAGGGGGATTCTGAGGTATCCCCTAGAGTGCCTCGAATCGGTAAGGTGCTCCTCCCTAGCCTTGACTCATGTTGGAAATCCAAATCTCCAATACGCCCTATGCGGTTTTGATTGTATTACTAGTACAGAGGCATAATATATGGTACCTATGCTTCCTAGGATTGATACATTTATTTTGAATGATTTAAAATATATTATACACTAGTAATAATACGGAATTTGTACGTATTTAGCATGTTTAATCACCATAAGGTAAAACCCTATCCTCTGGTGTGCGTTGCATTGTGTGATGGGACCTGGGTCTTATGGTGATTTCATTTTTCCAAAAAGACATTGCGTTATTTCTCGATTTACTTTGGTTTATGCACCGGCAATCCATTGGAATAAAACCCGTTCCGCGAAAGTGGCGTGGTCCTTGGATTTGTCCTTATTAGTTAAATTAGTTTAGAATTCTCACACCAGTCCCATGACTGACTCGTAGTTTGTTTCACTTTGCAAACTCGGGTGCCCTCTTTTCCACACGGGCAGTCGAGTAGCTTTTTGCAGATATATATCTCTTTAGCAGGATCCTGGATCGAAGCCTAAAGCTGTGTCCAGAGCGTAGGAAGTCTTCCGCTGTATTAAAGTTTATCTTCTTCCGCTGCAATGTATTTAATTCTTGTATTTAATCTATTGTATCTTGTTTCCGCTGTAATTTTATTTCAATGTACTCTGATATATTCTGTACTCTGATGTAACATTATTATAATGTAATAAAAGTCTGCTGTTATTGTTCTGATGTTTTGTATTCCCAAAGTTAAAGTATTCGAAGATTTGCATCCTTTGGGTCAGACCTGTGTGGTTTATGGTCGATTCAAAGAGCGGGAATTTCCGGGTCTTTACAGTTGGTATCAGAGCTCTGGTTAGCTCAAATCTTTGGGATACAACTCGTTAGAACTGAACAAAGACTCATCAGAGATTGGATTAGTAAAATCCAATAAGAATACTCATTAGAGATAGGACCAGCAGTGTCCTAGAATGAGAAAACTCGTTAGAGATGGGGTTAGCAATACCCTAGAATGAGTTAAGAGTAACAAGTTTATAATTAGCGTATTTTTGATTATATAATCTATTTTTGGAAATATGATTTTTATATATATAAAAGTATATATATTTGATAAGTTAGCCAACAAATAAAATTAATAAAAGGAAATTAAAATTTAGTTAGTAAATTAAACATATTTTACCTTAGTGCCTTTTCGAGGACGAAAAGATTTTATGTGGGGGCGACTGTAACAACCCGGAAAATCAGGGCCAATTTAAAATTTTTATTTTAAAGAATTTTGTTAGAAAATGTGCCAGAATTTAAAATTTTCAATTTTAAATAATATTAAAGCCACTGAAAATAGTCAATTTTCAAACGACCTCTGTTTTCGACGAAACCACTTTTGTTGGAACCGGAATGTCAAGTTATTGCTAGGTTTCAATTTTTAGAATTTTTCGAATTAATATGGGAGCGTGGCAAAAGAAATTGTGTTTTGTCAGTTTCAGTTAAATTTAATCGACTTGAAAATGACCATTTTTCAAACTGTCTCAGAATTCGACGAAATTAGTCTCGTTAGAACCGTATCGTCAAAACATAACTAGAAATAATTTTTCTGTAATTTTCTGAGTCCGTATGTGGCCCCGGTAAATTAAAATGTACAGCTAAATTTAATAAATAAATGATTTAAATATAAAATTAAATAAAACAGGTAGTAGACTTTGGAATTGGGCCTCGAGACCTGTTCCATTGCGTCCGGAACGGGGGTATTTGCTTAGGGACATTTTTCGTTGAATTTATTTTGGAGTTCGGGTGGTTTAACAGGATTTTCTCTTGAATTAAATAAATTAACTAAAACAAATACGCGTATAAATACCATCCATATACAGCCCTATACGCTAACCCTAATACCCCAAATACACAGCCGCCGTATTCACTTCTTCAATGGCCGAAATCATTCGATTTTGGTTCCTCAATTTCTTCCTCCCCACAAAGAATTAAAACATGAATCAATACTCAAATCGAAGAGGGACTCGAGCTCGTCATTTTGATACGGCGATGATCGCCCCTGGTGGCGCGTGGCTCAAGACCCAGACCCGCAAAGGAGCGCCGCTCGCACCCCCGTAGCCGCCTCCTGCCACCACCGAGCTGCTCGCCGTGGGTCCCCCTTGCGCGCCTCCCCGAGCCCGACAACCCCAAGCCATCTGATCGACCTCCAGTGCCTCGTACAGCGAGCAAACCTCTGACCTAGTTTGGAACCAAATATGTTTATACGTCGGCCTTGATTTTGATGAGGAAGAAGATGTAATTTTCATAAGTAATTTATTTTATTTATTTTATTTAAATTATTTACAACACAAATCGAACCATAACTCATCGATATGAATATGAAATCGAATAATTTCAGAAGCTGTGCACTCGTAAGAATGAGATCTGCAACTCTAGACTGGAAAGGAGTGATTCTGAACAGCTTGAGATTTTGGCCAAATTCTACAACGACAGTGAGAATTTCTATTTAATTATTTAATTAATTAATTAATTAAATTAATTATTTCCTCGCTGTTGAATAACTGTTTGTATGTTATTTAGTTTGATGTTGTGCCATGATGATTGGGTTATAAATTGTGTTTGCTGTTTGTATTGATTGTAATCCTTTGTTATGTTAGAATTGATGATAAAAAAATAGAAATATCATCTTATGTACTTTGTTATGTTAGAATTGATGAAAAAAAAAATACACTTTTGTTTAATGTTAAAAGAGCGGCAAAATACACTTTTGTTTAATGTTAAAAGAGCGACAAAATACACTTTTGTTTAAAGTTAGAAGAACAGCAAATTTATTTTTGTTAATATAATTGAGAACGACAAATTTACTTTTGTTAATTTGATTATAAAGTAAAGAATTAACATTTTGTGTTAATTAGATTTTATGTTCAACAAAACTCACATTTTGTAAATGAAATTATAAAGACAAAACTCACATTTTTGTTAATGTATTAAAATACATATTTTATATGTCATGAAAATTGAAATAAAGTGTTAACATATAAACTCACCTTTTATATGTCATTAAGAAAAGAGGGACTATTTTTGTATAAAAGAAAGATTCAAGTCGACAAAATAAAAGAGTGACAAGATATTTATTTTGTCAAATGTAAATGGAAATTATATTCACTTGTTTATGTCATTATATTGCATATGAAATTATATTCACTTGTTTATGTCATTATATTGCATATGAAGATATATTCACTTGTTTATGTCATTATATTGCATATGAAGATATACACTTGTTAGTATCATACATTGCATATGAAAGTGTATTCATTTGTTAATGCTAGTTATTGCATATGAAACATATATTCATTTATTTGTTTAGGTCATATGCTGCATATGATATAAAATTCATTTATCTGTTGTTGTCATATATGGCATATGATATGAAATGCATAGATAAGGTCATACCTTTTTGCATATAAAGTAAAGTATTTTAGATGTCAAAATAAAAGAACAAAAAAATTCATATTTTTGTGTCAAAGAGAAGAAAAGAACCAAATTTACATTTTGGTTTAATGTAAGTCCAAAAGAGAAAAAAAGTCACATTTTTGCTAAATGTAATTAAAGTAAGAAAAGTCACATTTTTGTTGAATGTAGTTGAAGTAAGAAAAGTTACATTTTTGTTTAAATGTAAATGTAAATGAAAAGTAATATGTACATTTTCAATGCAAAAGAAAGTAAAAGAAAAAGCAAACATTTTCTATGTTAAAGAAAAAGCAAACATTTTCTATGTTAAAGAAAAAGCAAACATTTTCTATGTTAAAGAAAAAGAAAACATATTTCTAATTTAAAGGAAAATATATTTTCTTTATAAAAGAAAATAAAGGGATAAAAAAGTACATTTTCTTTGTAAAAGAAAATAAAGGGATAAAAAGTACATTTTCTTTGTAAAAGAAAATAAAGGGATAAAAAGTACATTTTCTTTGTAAAAGAAAATAAAGGGATAAAAAGTACATTTTCTTTGTAAAAGGAAATAAAAGTTAAAAAGAAAGGAAAAATGAAATAAGAAAAATGAACATCATTTTCTAATGTAAAGAAAATAAGAAAATGAACATTATTTTCTAATGTGAAGGAAATAAGAAAAATGAACATTACTTTTTATGTAAAAGTAAAAGAAAACAATTTTCTTATGTAAAAGAAAAGAAAACACTTTTTATGTAAAAGTAAAAGAAACCAATTTTCTTATGTAAAAGAAAACAAAATGTTAATATGAATAAAAAAGGACATTTTGTCTATTTAATGTTAATATGAATAAAAAAAGGACATTTTGTCTATTTAATGTTAATATGAATAAAAAGGACATTTTGTCTATTTAATGTTAATATGATTAAAAAGGACATCTTGTTTAGAAATGTTAAATACGATAAGGATAACATTTTGTGGTGAACTTGATTAATGAATAAAATTAACATAATTGTCAATTAGGCCATGTTAAACAAAATTTACATTTTGTTTAATATAAAGAATGAAAGCAAAATAAATATTTTATTTAAAAGAAAAAGTAGTAAAGATAAAATATATTTTGTTAAGATAAAAGATAAAATATACATTTGGTTAATTAAGAAAGGTTAGAAAAGAATTAACGTAAGATATTCTTTTTAGGTTAAAAAGGAATATTAGAAAAGAATTAAAGAAATACAATTATTTACATTTACTATGTAAATAAGATTTGCAAAGGAAAATGAAACTATTCATTTACAAATAGGGTAAATAAATATGAATAAGAAATTAGATACATTTGTTTACACTTAATGTAAATAAATATAGCAAAAGTAAAAATAAAACATTTATTTACATTTAGGTAAATAATTAAGAAAAGGATAAGAATATATTTATTTACATTTAGGTAACTAAATAGAATAAGAAAGGAATATAATTTATTTACATTCAGTAAATAAGACAAATGATAGATAAAGCATAATTTACATTTAGGGTAAATAAAACAAGTGATATTTTTCTCGTCATTTTAGATGCGATAAAAAGAATAGACTTTTGAAATTGGAATAGTCAAACGATTTATACTTATATATATATAAATATAAATTATAAATTAAACGGAACGCGCGTGACAGTTCGCGTATCGGCAATCGTAACTTTAAACGGCTACAGAGAGATCCGACCGTCGTATTTTCCCAAAACTGGAACCGTTAGGACCGTTTTGGAAAGATCTTCCCAACGATATAAGTTTCGTCAAAATCCAACGGTTAGATTTCAGGATATGTGTAAATCAAAATTGGCTGAAAACAGCGCCAGGGTCGCCCATCGACCCGAAGCGTCGTTAAATTAATTCTCGTTATCAAATATTAATAACGATATGAAATGTTTTCAAATTATATATATATATATATATGCGAGAATCATTTGAGAAGACCGAGTTCAATCTCATTTCAAATGATTATACGACGTTTTAAATCTAAGAGTTGAAGACGGCAATTGAAGACCGACGATCTTCACATCGAACGGGTAACTAGCGTTGAGGTCCTTGATTGATTTGCTCCCAAGACGGGGCTAAGATGGTAGTTATCCGGACGTAGTGTTGATTCGTACGGATTTGACTTTCGCTCAGACCCAGAGCATAAGTTTATAAATGGATTGCGTGTCGGACCATATGGCATGCTAAGATGCAATGATCAAGGCTTTGTTGAAAAGCAGGCCTTGTGGTTATAGCGTTACTTCACGAACCTCACACCCCGGTATGAGTCTAAAACGGGAGAAGGGAACGCAGGGAGTGCACACGTTATCTTTCTAGCTAGAGTAATGTCAGGGACCTACCAGCGCTGACAGTTTACTCATTGTGGATGTTGGATTTTGAGGCGCCTCGTTATTTTTATAGGCCATTGGTGGTCATACTATAGGTCCAAAGGGACCGGGAAACGTGTGTTTAGGCATAACTAATCCACTGCCCATTGGCGGGGACCGGCCCTGCAGCTATCCAAGGGTTCACTGAGGGGGATCCTGAGGTATCCGCTAGAGTGCCTCGAATCGGTAAGGAGCTCCTCCCTAGCCTTGACTCATGTTGGAAATCCAAATCTCCAATACGCCCCATGCGGTTTTGATTGTATTACTAGTACGGAGGCATAATATATGGTACCTATGCTTCCTAGGATTGATAAATTTATTTTGAATGATTTAAAATATATTATACACTAGTAATAATACGGAATTTGTACGTATTTAGCATGTTTAATCACCATAAGGTAAAACCCTATCCTCTGGTGTGCGTTGCATTGTGTGATGGGACCTGGGTCTTATGGTGATTTCATTTTTCCAAAAAGACATTGCGTTATTTCTCGATTTACTTTGGTTTATGCACCGGCAATCCATTGGAATAAAACCCGTTCCGCGAAAGTGGCGTGGTCCTTGGATTTGTCCTTATTAGTTAAATTAGTTTAGAATTCTCACACCAGTCCCATGACTGACTCGTAGTTTGTTTCACTTTGCAAACTCGGGTGCCCTCTTTTCCACACGGGCAGTCGAGTAGCTTTTTGCAGATATATATCTCTTTAGCAGGATCCTGGATCGAAGCCTAAAGCTGTGTCCAGAGCGTAGGAAGTCTTCCGCTGTATTAAAGTTTATCTTCTTCCGCTGCAATGTATTTAATTCTTGTATTTAATCTATTGTATCTTGTTTCCGCTGTAATTTTATTTCAATGTACTCTGATATATTCTGTACTCTGATGTAACATTATTATAATGTAATAAAAGTCTGCTGTTATTGTTCTGATGTTTTGTATTCCCAAAGTTAAAGTATTCGAAGATTTCCATCCTTTGGGTCAGACCTGTGTGGTTTATGGTCGATTCAAAGAGCGGGAATTTCCGGGTCTTTACAGCAATAATGTTGTGTCACACTTAATTGTCATTTATTTAGGAATAATGTGTGTCACATTTAATTGTTATTTATTTAGCGATAATGTGTGTCACATTTAATTGACATTTATATATGAATAATGTGTGTCACATTTAATTGTCATTTATTTAGGAATAATGTGTATCACATTTAATTGTCATTTATTTAAGAATAATGTGTGTCACATTTAATTGTCATTTATTTATCAATAATGTGTGTCACATTTAATTGTCATTTATCTAGGAATAATATGTGTCACATTTAATTGTCATTTATTTAGGAATAATGTGTGTCACATTTAATTGTCATTTATTTAGGAATAATGTGTGTCACATTTAATTGTCATTTATTTGGCAATAATGTGTGTCACATTTAATTGTCATCTGTTTAGGAATAATATGTGTCACATTTAATTGTCATTTTTTAGGAATAATGTGTGTCACATTTAATTGTCATTTATTATGAATAATGTTGTATTACACTTAATTGTCATTTATTTTGAAAGAATGTGTGTCACATTTAATTGTCATTTATTTAGCAATAATGTGCGTCACATTTAGTTGTCATATATTTAGGAATAATGTGTTTCACATTTAATTGTCATTTATTTAGGAAGAATGTGTGTCACATTTAATTGTCAATTATTTAGCGATAATGTATGTCACATTTAATTGTCATTTATTTAGAAATAATGTGTGCCACAATTAATTGTCATTTATTTAGCAATAATGTGTGTTATATTTAATTGTCATATATTTAGGAATAATGTGTACCACATTTAATTTTCATTTATTTAGGAATAATGTGTGTCACATTTAATTGTCATTTATTTAGGAATAATGTGTGTCACATTTAATTGTCATTTATTTAGGAATAATGTGTGTCACATTTAATTGTCATTTATTTATCAATAATGTGTGTCACATTTAATTGTCATTTATTTAGTAATAATGTGTGTCATATTTAATTGTCATTTATGCAGGAATAATGTGTGTAACATTTAATTGTCATTTATTTAGCAATAATGTGGGTCACATTTAATTATCATTTATTTAGTAAAAATGTGTGTCACATTTAATTGTCATTTATTTAGGAATAATGTTATGCCAAATTTAATTGTCATTTATTTAGGAATAATGCGTGTCATATTTAATTGTCATTTATTAGCAATAATGTTGTATCACACTTAATTGTAGTTTATTTAGGAGTAATGTGTGTCACATTTAATTGTCATTTATTTAGAAATAATGTGTGTCACATTTAATTGTCATTTATTTTGGAATAATGTGTGTCACATTTAATTGTCATTTATTTAGGAATAACGTGTGTCACATTTATTTTTCATTTATTTAAGAATAATGTGCGTCACATTTAATTGTCATTTATTTAGGAATAATGTGTGTCACATTTAATTGTCATTTATATATCAATAATGTGTGTCACATTTAATTGTCATTTATTTAGGAATAATGTGTGTCACGTTTAATTATCATTTATTTAGCAATAATGTGTGTCACGTTTAATTATCATTTATTTAGCAATAATGTGTGTCACATTTAATTGTCATTTATTTAGGAATAATGTTTGTCTCATTTAATTTTCATTTATTTAGCAATAATATGTGTCACATTTAATTGTAATTTATTTATGAATAATGCCTATCACGTTTATTTGTCATTTATTTAGGAATAATGTTATGTCACATTTAATTGTTATTTATTTTGGAATAATGTGTGTCACATTTAATTTTCATTTGTTAGCAATAATGTTGTGTAACGCTTAATTGTCATTTATTTAGGAATAATGTGTGTCACATTTAATTGTTATTTATTTAGCGATAATGTGTGTCACATTTAATTGACATTTATATATGAATAATGTGTGTCACATTTAATTGTCATTTATTTAGGAATAATGCGTGTCACATTTAATTGTCATTTATTTAGGAATAATGTGTGTCACATTTAATTGTCATTTATTTATCAATAATGTGTGTCACATTCAATTGTCATTTATCTAGGAATAATATGTGTCACATTTAATTGTCATTTATTCAGGAATAATGTGTGTCACATTTAATTGTCATTTATTTAGGAATAATGTGTGTCACATTTAATTGTCATTTATTGGCAATAATGTGTGTCACATTTAATTGTCATCTGTTTAGGAATAATATGTGTCACATTTAATTGTCATTTTTTAGGAATAATGTGTGTCACATTTAATTGTCATTTATTATGAATAATGTTGTATTACACTTAATTGTCATTTATTTAGAAAGAATGTGTGTCACATTTAATTGTTATTTATTTAGGAATAATGTGTTTCACATTTAATTGTCATTTATTTAGGAATAATGTGTGCCGCATTTAATTGTCATTTATTCGGAATAATAATGTATCACACTTAATTGTCATTTATTTAGGAACAATGTGTGTCACATTTAATTGTCATTTATTTAGCAATAATGTGTGTCACATTTAATTATCATTTATTTAGTAATAATGCGTGTCATATTTAATTGTCATTTATTAGCAATAATGTTGTATCACATTTAACTGTAGTTTATTTAGGTGTAATGTGTGTCACATTTAATTGTCATTTATTTAGAATTAATGTGTGTCACATTTAATTATCATTTATTTTGGAATAATGTGTGTCACATTTAATTGTCATTTATTTAGGAATAACGTGTGTCACATTTATTTTTCATTTATTTAAGAATAATGTGCGTCACATTTAATTGTCATTTATTTAGGAATAATGTGTGTCACATTTAATTTTCATTTATATATCAATAATGTGTGTCACATTTAATTGTCATTTATTTAGGAATAATGTGTGTCACGTTTAATTATCATTTATTTAGCAATAATGTGTATCACATTTAATTGTCATTTATTTAGGAATAATGTTTGTCTCATTTAATTTTTATTTATTTAGCAATAATATGTGTCACATTTAATTGTAATTTATTTATGAATAATGCCTATCACGTTTATTTGTCATTTATTTAGGAATAATGTTATGTCACATTTAATTGTCATTTATTTTGGAATAATGTGTGTCACATTTCATTGTTAATTGTTAGCAATAATGTTGTGTCACACTTAATTGTCATTTATTTAGGAATAATGTGTGTCACATTTAATTTTTATTTATTTAGCGATATTGTGTGTCACATTTAATTGACATTTATATATGAATAATGTGTGTCACATTTAATTGTCATTTATTTAGAAATAATGTGTGTCTCATTTAATTGTCATTTATTTAGGAATAATGTGTGTCACAATTAATTGTCATTTATTTATCAATAATGTGTGTCACATTTAATTGTCATTTATCTAGGAATAATATGTGTCACATTTAATTGTCATTTATTCAGGAATAATGTGTGTCACATTTAATTGTCATTTATTTAGGAATAATGTGTGTCACATTTAATTGTCATTCATTTGGCAATAATGTGTGTCACATTTAATTGTCATCTATTTAGGAATAATATGTGTCACATTTAATTGTTATTTTTTAGGAATAGTGTGTGTCACATTTAATTGTCATTTATAACGAATAATGTTGTATTACACTTAATTGTCATTTATTTAGAAAGAATGTGTGTCACATTTAATTGTCATTTATTTAGGAATAATGTGTTTCACATTTAATTGTCATTTATTTAGGAATAATTTTTGTCACATTTAATTGTCATTTATTAGGAAGATTAATGTATCACACTTAATTGTCATTTATTTAGGAACAATGTGTGTCACATTTAATTGTCATTTATTTAGCAATAATGTGTGTCACATTTAATTATCATTTATTTAGTAATAATGCGTGTCATATTTAATTGCCATTTATTAGCAATAATGATGCATCACATTTAACTGTAGTTTATTTAGGAGTAATGTGTGTCACATTTAATTGTCATTTATTTAGAAATAATGTGTGTCACATTTAATTATCATTTATTTTGGAATAATGTGTGTCACATTTAATTGTCATTTATTTAGGAATAACGTGTGTCACATTTATTTTTCATTTATTTAAGAATAATGTGCGTCATATTTAATTGTCATTTATTTAGGAATAATGTGTGTCACATTTAATTGTCATTTATATATCAATAATGTGTGTCACATTTAATTGTCATTTATTTAGGAATAATGTGTGTCACGTTTAATTATCATTTATTTAGCAAAAATGTGTGTCACGTTTAATTATCATTTATTTAGCAATAATGTGTGTCACATTTAATTATCATTTATTTAGGAATAACGTTTGTCTCATTTAATTTTCATTTATTTAGCAATAATATGTGTCACATTTAATTGTAATTTATTTATGAATAATGCCTATCATGTTTATTTGTCATTTATTTAGGAATAATGTTATGTCACATTTAATTGTCATTTATTTTGGAATAATGTGTGTCACATTTAATTGTCATTTGTTAGCAATAAAGTTGTGTCACACTTAATTGTCATTTATTTAGGAATAATGTGTGTCACATTTAATTGTTATTTATTTAGCGATAATATGTGTCACATTTAATTGACATTTATATATGAATAATGTGTGTCACATTTAATTGTCATTTATTTAGGAATAATGTGTGTCACATTTAATTGTCATTTATTTAGGAATAATGCGTGTAACATTTAATTGTCATTTATTTATCAATAATGTGTGTCACATTTAATTGTCATTTATCTAGGAATAATATGTGTCACATTTAATTGTCATTTATTCAGTAATAATGTGTGTCAAATTTAATTGTCATTTATTTAGGAATAATGTGTGTCACATTTAATTGTCATTTATTTGGCAATAATGTGTGTCACATTTAATTGTCATTTATCTAGAAATAATATGTGTCATATTTAATTATCATTTTTTAGGAATAATGTGTGTCACATTTAATTGTCATTTATTAGGAATAATGTTGTATTACACTTAATTGTCATTTATTTAGGAATAATGTGTATCACATCGAATTGTCATTTATTTAGCAATGATGTGTGTCACATTTAATTGTCATATATTTAGGAAAAATGTGTTTCACATTTAATTGTCATTTATTTAGGAATAATTTGTGTCATATTTAATTGTCATTTATTAGTAATAATGTTATATCACACTTAATTGTCATTTATTTAGGAACAATGTGTGTCACATTTAACTGTCATTTATTTAGCAATAATGTGTGTCACATTTAAATATCATTTATTTTGGAATAATGTGCGTCACATTTAATTGTCATTTATTTAGGAATAATGTTTTTCACATTTAATTGTCATTTATTTAGGAATAATGTGTGTCACATTTAATTGTTATTTATTTGGCAGTAATGTGTGCCACATTTAATTGTCATTTATTAAGGAATAATGTGTGTCACATTTAATTGTCATTTATTTAGGAATAATGTTATGTCACATTTAATTATCATTTATTTAGGAATAATGTGTGTCAAATATAATCGTCATTTATTAGGAATAATGCAATATCACACTTAATTAACATTTATTTAGGAACAATGTGTGTCACATTTAATTTTCATTTATTTAGCAATAATATGTGTCACGTTTAATTATCATTTATTTATGAATATTGTGTGTCACATTTAATCGTCATTTATTTAGAAATAATATTGTGTCACATTTATGAATAATATGTGTCACATTTAATTGTCATTTATTAGGAATAATGTTGTATCACACTTAATTCTCATTTATTTGGGAATAGCGTGTGTCACATTTAATTGTCATTCATTTAGAAATAATGAGTGTCATATTTAATTGTCATTTATTTAGCAATAATGTGTGTCACATTTAATTTTCATTTATTTCGGAATAATGTGTGTCACATTTAATTGTCATTTATTTAGGAATTATGTGTGTCACATTTAATTGTCATTTATTAGGAATAAGGTTGTAACACACTTAATTGTCATTTATTTAGGAATAATGTGTGTCACATTTAATTGTCATTTATTAAGGAATAATGTGTGTCCCATTTAATTGTCATTTATTTAGCAATAATGCGGGTCACATTTAATTTTCATTTATTTAGCAATAACGTATGTCACATTTAATTGTCATTTATCAGGAATAATGATGTATCACTCTTAATTGTCATTTATTTAGGAATAATGTGTGTCACATTTAATTGTCATTTATTTAGCAATAATGTGTGTCACATTTAGTTATCATTTATTTAGTAATAATGTGTGTCACATTTAATTGTCATTTATTTAGGAATAATGTTATGCCAAATTTAATTGTCATTTATTTAGGAATAATGTGTGTCGTATTTAATTGTCGTTTATTGGCAATAATGTTGTATCACACGTAATTGTAGTTTATTTAGGAGTAATGTGTGTCACATTTAATTGTCATTTATTTAGAAATAATGTGTGTCACATTTAATTGTCATTTACTTAGGAATAACGTGTGTCACATTTATTTGTCATTTATTTAATAATAATGTGCGTCACATTTAATTGTCATTTATTTAGGAATAATGTGTGTCACATTTAATTGTCATTTATATATCAATAATGTGTGTCACATTTAATTGTCATTTATTTAGGAATAATGTGTGTCACATTTAATTATCATTTATTTAGCAATAATGTGTGTCACGTTTAATTATCATTTATTTAGCAATAATGTGTGTCACATTTAATTGTCATTTATTTAGGAATAACGTGTGTCTCATTTAATTGTCATTTATTTAGCAATAATATGTGCCACATTTAGTTGTAATTTATTTATGAATAATGCCTATCACGTTTATTTGACATTTATTTAGGAATAATGTTATGTCACATTTAATTGCCATTTATTTAGGAATAAGGTGTATCACACTTAACTGTCATTTATTTAGGAATAATGTGTATCACATTTAATTGTCATTTATTAGCAATAATGTTGTGTCACACTTAATTGTCATTTATTTAGGAATAATGTGTGTCACACTTAATTGCTATTTATTTAGCGATAACGTGTGTCACATTTAATTGTCATTTATATATGAATAATGTGTGTCACATTTTATTGTCATTTATTTAGGAATAATGTGTGTCGCATTAAATTGTCATTTATTGTGGAATAATGTGTTTCACATTTAGTTTTCATTTATTTCGTGACAATATGTGTCACATTTAATTGTCATTTATTTAGAAAAATGTATGCCACATTTAATTGCCATTTATTTAGTAATAATGTGTGTTATATTTAACTGTTATTTATTTAGGAATAATGTGTGCCACATTTAATTGTCATTTATTTAGCAATAATGTGTGTCACACTTAATTGTCATTTATTTGGGAATAATGTGTGTCACATTTAATTAACATTTATTTTGGAATAATTTGTGTCGCATTTAATTGTCATTTATTTATCAATAATATGTGTCACATTTAATTGTCATTTATTTAGGAATAATGTGTGTCACATTTAATTTTCATTTATTCAGGAATAATGTGTGTTACATTTAATTTTCATTTATTTAGGAATAATTTGTGTCACGTTTAATTGTCATTTATTTAGCAATAATGTGTGTCACATTTAATTGTCATTTATTTTTGAATAATGTGTGTCATATTTAATTGTCATTTATTTAGCGATAATGTGTGTCATCATTTATTTAGGAATAATGTTTGCCACATTTAATTGTCATTTATTTATCAATAATTTGTGTCATATTTAATTGTAATTTATTTGGGAATAATATGTGTCACATTTAATTGTCATTTATTTAGGAATAATGTTTTTCACATTTAATTGTCATTTATTTAGGAATAATGTGTGTCACATTTAATTATCATTTATTTGGCAATATTGTGTGCCACATTTAATTGTCATTTATTTATGAATAATGTGTGCCATATTTAATTGTCATTTATTAGGAATAATGTTGTATCAAACATAATTGTCATTTATTTAGGAATAATGTAACAACCTGCAAATTCTGAACCAATTTAAAAATTTTATTTTAGAAAATTTTAATGAATTTTGAGTATATAAAATAATTTATTTAAATAATAATGGATAAAATTTATTTTAATTGAAGTTAAAATGAATAAATTTAATTTAATTATAAAGCGAGCATGAAATGGCGCGGTAGTTTGAAAATTTAATTTTAAACTTTGACTGAATGTACAGGATACAAAATAAATCAGAATTGAGTGAAACAAGAAATATTTAAATCTGTTTAATCATATCTTTCTAACGAATCTGAAAAATTGAAATTTCGTTTTAAAAATCAAAAGTTATGGCTAGTTCAATTTTTAGAAAAGTCGCTGTAGAATTTAATTATATATAATATATATGGCCCAAAAGGCTACTTTTCACATACGAAGGAATTTGGACTCGAGACCACTTCCATTGAGTCCGGAATGATGTTTCTGCATTTAAAAAGTATAAACACTTATATATTTCGAGTTTCAGAAATTATTTGTTTAAAAATGTATTTTTAATATTTAAATACATAGGCCTTGAAAATAGTCATTTTTCAAACGACCTCCGTTTTCGACGAAACCACTTTTGTTGGATCCAGAATGTCAAAATATTGTTAAGTTTAATTTTTCATAATTTTTGGAATTAATTTGTGGCCGTGGCAAAAAGATTTCAGTTTTGTCAATTTACAGTAAATTTTAAACGACTTGAAAAAGGCCATTTTTCAAACAGTCTCAGAATTCAACGAAATTGGTCTCATTAGAACCGTATCGTCATAAGAAAGCCAAAAATATTTTTTTTAAGAATTTTCGGTGTCCGTATGTGGCCCCGGCATATTTAAATATACGGTAGAAATTAAATTATTTATTTAATATTGTATTTTTAAATTAAAACCAAAAAAACATATAGACATCAGAATTGGAGCCCGGGACATAGCCCATCGCGTTCAGAAGGCCTCAAAACATTAAGAACGATAGTAAGCAGGCCCAAAACGGAGAAAGTCCGAAAATCCACCTTTTTAGCACAAATTCTGAAATTAAATATTAAAATAATATTAAAAAAATGGCTGAAACCCTAATTTTCAATGGCAGCCGCCGCCCAGAATTCAAGGGCTGAAATCATCCGATTTTCAAATGCTTAGATCTCTCAATCCGTTCAACGAAATTCGACGTATGATATACCAAATCGAAGAGAATTCAGAGAGCGTTCCATCCATACGGTCAAGATCGGGTTTTGATTCACGGATTTTGAGAATTTCGAGCTACAAGTGGTTGCCGTCGCGGTGGTTTCTAAGGTGAAATGGGGGGCCGAGTTCGTCATGGTTGGCGTTGCTAGTTGGTGTTGGCGCGAGCTTCGTCGTGGCAGCATCTGATCGGCGAACGGTGGCCTGGTTGGTGGGGCGCATAGAAGAAGATGGCGGCCGATGATGGGTTCGCTGAAGCATGTAACGTGCGACGGGAAAGAAGAGGAAGAAGGTCCGAATGTTTTATTATTTTATTTAAATATTTAAATTTCCCAATGTTTAAAAATCCATATCTCTCTCATACGAGGTCCGTTTTTCGAACCGTTTGTTGCGTTGACTCGTCTTTCCGAGAGCTTCGCGATGACGCAGACCAGACCTGAAACGGAGCAATTTGAATTTCATCCAAAAATCAAGGTGAGAATTCTAATTTTAATTATTTAATTAATTATTAATTATTTTCTCGCGTTAAAAATAATCGTATTATCATGTTAATTCAGATCTGACATGTACTGGTTGGTTGAATTGTTAATTGTTGTGGTTGTATGTTTGGGTGTTGATGATATGCTAAATCCGCATTGGAATTTTTTATATGGTTGAATTTATTCGCAGTTAGAAGATTAGATCTAAAATTAGATCTAAAATATGCTTTATTCAGTTTTAATCATATTTATTCAAATTTAGTTGATAAAAATTTATTTTATGTTATTAAATATTATTTTTATTATTCTGAAATGAACAATGGAATTTGGACGACAAATAAAAATTTATTTTTATTTGTTGATATTACAATAAAATTTGAACGATAAATAAAACGTATTTTATTTAGAATTGGACATGAAAATTGGACATGAAACATTGGACATGAAATTTGGACATGATATTTTTACATTGAATATGAAAAACGATATTTTTACATTGTAAATAAAAAGATTATATTTCTACGTTGTAAATAAAAAGATTATATTTTTGCATTGAAAATAAAAAGATGACATTTTTACATTGTAAAGTAGAAAGATGATATTTTTACAATGTAAATTGAAAATTACATTTTTATATGTAATATAGGTTAAGATTTACATTGTAAATTAAAAATTACATTTTTATATGTAATGTAGGTTAAGATTTACATTGTAAATTAAAAATTACATTTTTATATGTAACGTAGGTTGAGATTTACATTGTAAAATAAAATTTACATTTTTATATGTAGTATGAAATTGAGGATTCGCATTGATATTAAAATAACACTTTTGTTAAAGATATTGCATTAGAATAAAAAGATAATTTTTGTCGCTTTTTCTCTTTTAGAATTAAAAAACATATTTTGTCACCTTTTCTTTGTAGCATGAAAAGGGTCATTTTTGTCACTTCTTCTTTTTAACATTAAAAGAACATTTTTATGTCATGTTTCTTTTTAGCATTAAAAGAAGCATTTTTGTTGTTTTTCTTTTTAGGAATAAAAAGAACATTTTGCTTTAATTTCTTTATGAATATTTTATCGTCTTTTTGAATGCGGTAAAAATAGAATTGTTAATGTTGAATATTTTATCGTCATTTTGAATGCGGTCAAAATAGAATGGTTAATGCTGTCATTTTTATCGACATTTTTGGTGCGATAAAAATAGACAATGTTAGTGATTCATTTTTATCGACATTTTTGGTGCGATAAAAATAGACAATGTTAGTGACTCATTTTTATCGACATTTTTGGTGCGATAAAAAGAATATATTTTTGTGTTACATTTTGTTGTCTTTCTAGAGACAATAAAAAGAATAAAATTAAAGAATTACATTTTTATGTAAAATTGCGTTCATTGAAAAGAATAAATATAGAAGATGAGATTTTTTTTATTTGTTAATAATAAACAATGAAAAAGGGGACATTTACATTTTGATGTAAATAAACAATAATAAAAAAAAATTACATTCAAAATGTAAGTTAGAAATAAAAGGATGGTTTGCATTCTACGATGCAAACGAAATGTTGAAAATAGAAAATACATTTTTATTTGCATCCTATCATGCTAATAAAATAAAGAGATAAAATTTCATTTGTTGTTTGCAACCTTAGATGCAAACAAACAAGAAGATAAAAATTACATTTTGTTCGTAAATTTAGATGCAAACAAATTTATTAAAAACAGAAGTTACATTTTTGTTGAAATTTTTAAATGCGAACAAAGCATTAAAATAAAAGTTACATTTTTATTTATTTATTTATTTCACTTGATGTAAATAAACATAAAATAAAGAGTTGTTCTTTTATTTACATTTATTGATGTAAATAAAACTAGAATTTAAATATTACAATTTTATTTGCATTACTCAACGCAAATAAAACATGAGGATAAAAAGATATATTTTTATTTGCAATCATTAATGCAAATAAATTATGAAATGGAAAAGTCACAATTTTTATTTACATTCCTCTATGTAAATAAACATCAAATTAAAAAGTTGAATCTTTATTTGCATTCTCTATTGCAAATAAAGCATGAAATGGAAAGTTATAGTTTTCGTTATTATTTGTATTCCCTATTACAAATGGGATTAAAGATTAAAATTTTCTTTTCATTTATTTACAATGAAATGAATTGAAATAAAAGATTATATTTTCATTATCACTTTTATTTCCATAAAAGGAAGTGACATAAAGATTATAATTCATTTGTTCATTGTTTTCTAGTAAAAAGATTCTATATTTAAAAATTACATTTTTAAGGTAATTAATATTTTAATAGGAATTGAAATAAAAGATTATATTTTATCGTCATTTTAGATGCGATAAAAAAACAGATATAAAGATTTCATTTTTATTGACATTTTACATGCGATAGAAAGAATAGAAATAAAAGAGACATTTTTATCGTCGTGTTATATTGTGTATTACACTGCCATAGGCAAGTTACCTGACTTGTTTATGTGATTGGGTCGATTATTTTTACACATCGCCCAAGTGCACAAATAATTTATTATTTGTTTGCTGGTTGAAACCCCACACGGGCGTTGGGATGAAAATTAACATACACTAATCCCAATATTTAGTTGTATGTTGATCGTGAGATCGACAGGCTGCGATGAGCGTTATTATTTAATTTAACGCTTACACAGTTGGAATTTACACTCTGGATGTAAATGGATGACTTGATGATTATATTGTTACTGTTATATAGGATATGTGTGATATCCATATAATCCAAATTATATGGTAAATGATTGAGTCGTTTTCCGATTCAGGTGTTCTTTTAAATAAGAATATTCTTACATTAGAAATTCTTTTTATATAAAGGATATATTTTCATAAATATATATATTTTTTATTAAATATGTTAAAACAAAGAATATTTGTAAATGATAAAAATCTTTTATGTAAAGAATATTTTTAATGATTATTTCTAAAATATGTTTCTTATAATAATGAATTAATATTTAAAGGGAAATCCTTTAATTAAGATTATTAGAATTTGCAATTATATTTCATGATATGAGATACATTGAGATGTGAAGTGGATTTATCGTGGACGGTGTTTTTAAATGACATTTGTCCTTTAATCCAATTTACATCGAAATTATTATTTGGAATTTATAAATCTATTTTATAGATTTAAAAAGGCATTTTCTAAAAATCTAGTTTTCCAATTTAATAAAATAAATTGGAATTAAGTGGAAATTCTATTAGTAATAATCGAGATGGGCTTCTGTAATAGAAGACCGGTATTATTTATGGAATTTAAGAGGCTTTGCCGTTATTCCATGTATATTGTTAGTCCGATACATAAATTCACACCGATTATGTATTGATTGATTTCTGTGGAATTCCATATTTTGGAAACTGATTTGTGGGTTTATCGTGAACTGTGTTTTAAATGACACTAGTTCTTTAACCCGTTTAAAAGGAAGATTTATTCTTTAAAATAAATGATCTGTGAAAATGATTTTTGATATTAAATCAAATTTAGAATTTTTAATAAATCTTTTAAGGAAGATTTATGATTTAATTTATTAATTTATCTTTGATAGAATTAATGAAAATCTTTCAAATATGAATATCTTATTAAAAGAATATTCGGGGTCGAAATGTGACATAATGTGTGATTTTCCAATATTTGACTTTTAATCACAAAATACGCGAGTTATTCAGAAAGACCGGGTTTAACCCATTCTGAATAATCATCACGACGATCAAGAGTCGAAGATGAAGACGGTGGCTGAAGAACGAAGGTTTTCACATCGTTGGGATGATGATGACTGGTATGTTGAATTGGGACAGTACATTCCAAGGCAAGATGTTTGGTAATGATCGTCCAAACGTATTTGGAGATCGACGGATACGTTGTTTCGCTCAGACCCAGAGCGGACTTGTAAATGGATTTTGTGTCTGACATTGTATTCTTTTCTACTATATTTATTGAACGCTACTGATTATATATTTCTGTTTGGAGGCGGAGAATTTATTCTTCACTTAACACCCTTCTCTAAGACGTATGAGCTTTGAGGTTATATATATTGGTAGATGATCAATGATATGGTAGAGTCTGACAATGTGGCATGCTAAGATGCAATTGATCAAGGCTTTGTTGAAAAGCAGGCCTTGTGGTTGATGATCAAAGCACAGTCTATTTAGGCATAGCTTTGTGTATACCGTGACTTCGCGAGCCTCACAACCCGGTTGAGTCTAAAACGGGAGAAGGGAACGCAGGGAGTGCGCACGTTTCTTTCTAGTTAGAAGTGGTGTCATGGTATGGAGCCCAGACATTTACTTATGTGGTTGTTGGATTTTTAGAGGCCTCGGATTTATGCGGTCGCCCTCGGCCGTATTATAGGTTCAATAGGACCGGGAAGCGTGTGTTCGGGAATTGGCAATCCGCTAAAGTAGTTGTGGACTGGCCCTGCTGTATCCAAGGGTTCGCCAGCGTCCGAATCCTGGGACATTGGGACATTGCTAGAGTGTCTCGAATCGGTAAGAATCTCCTCCCTAGCCTTGACTCATGATGGAAATCCAATTTCCAATACGCCCCTCTACAATTTTGATTGTATTACTAGTATGACGACATAGTTGATGGTAGCTATACAGTCTAGGATTGATACATTTACTTTGAAATGTTTATATATATATACACACACTATAATACCGTTTTCACGTATCAAGCATCTTTTGACCATTATAATGTAAAACCCTATCCTCTGGTGTGCGTTGCATTGTGTGATGGGACCTGGGTCTTATAATGGTTTCATTTTTCTAAAAAGCATTGCGTTATTTGACGATTTACTTTAGTTATGCACTGGCAATCCAATGGAGTAAACCCGTTCTGCGTTAGCGGCGTGGTCCTGGGATTAGCCTTCTATTTAGATAATTTAGGTTAAGAATTCTCACACCATTCCCACGACTGACCTGTAGTTTGTTTCATTTTGCAAACTCGGGTGCTCTCTTTCCACACGGACAGTCGAGTAGCTCAATTGGCAGATATATTAAGCAAAGATCCTGGATTGAAGACTGAAGCTGTGGCCAGAATGTTGATAGCCTTCCACTGAGACTAGTTCCGCTGAAATGTATTAATTTTTGTAATTTATCTTCCGCTGTAATATTATCCAATGTACTCTGATATATATTTTGTACTCTGATGTAACATTATATGATATGTTATAAAAGTCTGCTGTATTTGTTCTGATGTGTTGTATGCCCAAAGTTGATGTATTCGCATATTTCCATTCTTTGGTACAGACCTGTGTGGTTTATGGTCGATCCAGAGGGTGGGGATTTCCGGGTTATCACAGCTGGTATCAGAGCCAGGTTAGCTCAAATCTTTGGGGTACAACTCGTTAGAACAGAACAAAAGACTCATTAGAGGTTGGATTAGTAATGTCCTATAAAACAGAATACTCATTAGAGATAGGATCGGTAGTATCCTAGAATGAGAAAACTCATTAGAGATGGGGTTAGCAATACCCTAGAATGAGTTCAGAGTGAAAAGTCTAGAATAAACATACTTGTAATTTTATATATAATTCAATTTTAGAAAATATGATTTTTGGATATATAAAAGTTATATATTTTGAAAAATTTAATCAACTAATTGATTGATGATTGTGTTGTGTGAATATTAATTCAGCTAATAAAATTATTAAACAATAAAAGAATGAAAATTAAATTGGTTGAATAAACGACTTTTAGCTTTATTTCCTTTTCGAGGACGAAAAGATTTTAAGTGGGGGAGATTGTAACAACCCGCAAATTCTGAACCAATTTAAAAATTTTATTTTAGAAAATTTTAATGAATTTTGAGTATATAAAATAATTTATTTAAATAATAATGGGTAAAATTTATTTTAATTGAAGTTAAACCGAATAAATTTAATTTAATTATAAAACGAGCCTGAAATGGTGCGGTAGTTTGAAAATTTAATTTTAAACTTTGACTGAATGTACAGGATTCAAAATAAATCAGAATTGAGTGATACAAGAAATATTTAAATCTGTTTAATCATATCTTTCTAACGAATCTGAAAAATTGAAATTTCGTTTTAAAAATCAAAAGTTATGGCTAGTTCAATTTTTAGAAAAGTGGCTGTAGAATTTAATTATATATAATATATATGGCCCAAAAGGCTAGTTTTCACATACGAAGGAATTTGGACTCGAGACCACTTCCATTGAGTCCAGAATGATGTTTCTGCATTTAAAAAGTATAAACACTTATATATTTTGAGTTTCAGAAATTATTTGTTTGAAAATGTATTTTTAATATTAAAATGCATAGGCCTTGAAAATAGTCAATTTTCAAACGACCTCCGTTTTCGACGAAACCACTTTTGTTGGATCCGGAATGTCAAAATATTTTTAAGTTTAATTTTTCATAATTTTTGGATTTAATTTGTGGCCGTGGCAAAAAGATTTCAGTTTTGTCAATTTACAGTAAATTTTAAACGACTTGAAAAAGGCCATTTTTCAAACAGTCTCAGAATTCAATGAAATTGGTCTCGTTAGAACCGTATCGTCATAAGAAAGCCAAAAATATTTTTTTTAGAATTTTCGGAGTCCGTATGTGGCCCCGGCATATTTAAATATACGGTAGAAATTAAATTATTTATTTAATATTGTATTTTTAAATTAAAACCAAAAAAAACATATAGACATCAGAATTGGAGCCCGGGACATAGCCCATCGCGTTCAGAAGGCCTCAAAACATTAAGAACGACAGTAAGCAGGCCCAAATCGGAGAAAGTCCGAAAATCCACCTTTTTAGCACAAATTACGAAATTAAAAATTAAAATAATATTAAAAAAATGGTTAAAACCCTAATTTTCAATGGCAGCCGCCGCCGAGAATTCAAGGGCTGAAATCATCCGATTTTCAAATGCTTAGATCTCTCAATCCGTTCAACGAAATTCGACGTATGATATACCAAATCGAAGAGAATCCAGAGATCTTTCCATCCATACGGTCAAGATCGGGTTTTGATTCACGGATTTTGCGAATTTCGAGATACAAGTGGTTGCGGTCGCGGTGGTTTCTAGGGTGAAATGGGGGGCCGAGTTCATCATGGTTGGCGGTGCTAGTTGGTGTTGGCGCGAGCTTCGTCGTGGCAACATCTGATCGGCGAACGGTGGCCTGGTTGGTGGGGCGCATAGAAGTAGATGGCGGCCGATGATGGGTTCACTGAAGCGTGTAACGTGCGACGGGAAAGAAGAGGAAGAAGGTCCGAATATTTAATTATTTTATTTTATTTAAATATTTAAATTTCCCAATGTTTAAAAATCCATATCTCTCTCATACGAGGTCCGTTTTTCGAACCGTTTGTTGTGTTGGACTCGTCTTTCCGAGAGCTTCGCGATGGCGCAGACCAGACCTGAAACGGAGTACTTTGAATTTCAGCCAAAAATCAAGGTGAGAATTCTAATTTTAATTATTTAATTAATTATTAATTATTTTCTCGCGTTAAAAATAATCGTATTATCATGTTAATTCAGATCTGACATGTACTAGGGTGTTGAATTGTTAATTGTTGTGGTTGTATGTTTGGGTGCTGATGATATGCTAAATCCGCATTGGAATTTTTTATATGGTTGAATTTATTTGCAGTTAGAAGATTAGATCTAAAATATGCTTTATTCAGTTTTAATCATATTTATTCAGATTTAGTTGATATAAATTTATTTTATGTTATTAAATATTATTTTTATTATTCTGAAATGAACAATGGAATTTGAACGACAAATAAAAATTTATTTTTATTTGTTGATATTACAATAAAATTTGAACGATAAATAAAACGTATTTTATTTAGAATTGGACATGAAACATTGGACATGAAATTTGGACATGATATTTTTACCTTGAATATGAAAAACGATATTTTTACGTTGTAAATAAAAAGATTGTATTTTTTCATTGTACATAAAAAGATTATATTTTTGCATTGAAAGTAAAAAGATGACATTTTTACATTGTAAATTAGAAAGATGATATTTTTACATTGTAAATTAAAAATTACATTTTTATATGTAATGTAGGTTAAGATTTACATTGTAAATAAAAAATTACATTTTTATATTTAATGTAGGTTAAGATTTACATTGTAAATTAAAAATTACATTTTTATATGTAACATAGGTTGAGATTTACATTGTAAAATAAAATTTACATTTTTATATGTAGTAAGAAATTGAGGATTCGCATTGATATTAAAATAACACTTTTGTTAAAGATATTGCATTAGAATAAAAAGATAATTTTTGTCGCTTTTTCTTTTTTGGAATTAAAAAACATATTTTGTCACCTTTTCTTTGTAGCATGAAAAGGGTCATTTTTGTCGCTTCTTCTTTTTAACATTAAAAGAACATTTTTATGTCATGTTTCTTTTTAGCATTAAAAGAAGCATTTTTGTTGTTTTTCTTTTTAGGAATAAAAATAACATTTTGCTTTCATTTCTTTATGAATATTTTATCGTCATTTTGAATGCGGTAAAAATAGAATTGTCAATGTTGAATATTTTATCGTCATTTTGAATGCGGTCAAAATAGAATGGTTAATGTTGTCATTTTTATCGACATTTTTGGTGCGATAAAAATAGACAATGTTAGTGATTCATTTTTATCGACATTTTTGGTGCGATAAAAATAGACAATGTTAGTGACTCATTTTTATCGACATTTTTGATGCGATAAAAAAATATATTTTTGTGTTACATTTTGTTGTCTTTCTAGAGACAATAAAAAGAATAAAATTAAAGAATTACATTTTTATGTAAAATTGCTTTCATTGAAAAGAATAAATATAGAAGATGAGATTTTTTTTATTTGTTAATAATAAACAATGAAAAAGGGGACATCTACATTTTGATGTAAATAAACCATAATAATAAAAAAATTACATTCAAAATGTAAGTTAGAAATAAAAGGATGGTTTGCATTCTACGATGCAAACGAAATGTAGAAAATAGAAAATACATTTTTATTTGCATCCTATCATGCAAATAAAATAAAGAGATGAAATTTCATTTGTTGTTTGCAACCTTAGTTGCAAACAAACAAGAAGATAAAAATTACATTTTGTTTGCAAATTTAGATGCAAACAAATTTAGTAAAAACAGAAGTTACATTTTTGTTGAAATTTTTAAATGCGAACAAAGCGTTAAAATAAAAGTTACATTTTTAATTAATTATTTATTTCACTTGATGTAAATAAACATAAAATAAAGAGTTGTTCTTTTATTTACATTTCTTGATGTAAATAAAAATAGAAATTAAATATTACATTTTTATTTGCATTACTCAACGCAAATAAAACATGAGGATAAAAAGATATATTTTTATTTGCATTCATTAATGCAAATAAATTGTGAAATGAAAAGTCGCAATTTTTATTTACATTCCTCTATGTAAATAAACATCAAATTAAAAAGTTGGATCTTTATTTGCATTCTCTATTGCAAATAAAGCATGAAATGGAAAGTTATAGTTTTCGTTATTATTTGTATTCCCTATTACAAATGGGATTAAAGATTAAATTTTTCTTTTCATTTATTTACAATGAAATGAATTGAAATAAAAGATTATATTTTTATTATCACTTTTATTTCCATAAAAGGAAGTGACATAAAGATTATAATTCATTTGTTCATTGTTTTCCAGTAAAAAGATTCTATATTTAAAAATTACATTTTTAAGGTAATTTATATTTTAATAGGAATTGAAATAAAGATTATATTTTATCATCATTTTAGATGCGATAATAAAACAGAAATAAAGATTTCATTTTTATTGACATTTTACATGCGATAGAAAGAATAGAAATAAAAGAGACATTTTTATCGTCGTGTTATATTGTGTATTACACTGCCATAGGCAAGTTACCTGACTTGTTTATGTGATTGGGTCGATTATTTTTACACATCGCCCAAGTGCACAAATAATTTATTATTTGTTTGCTGGTTGAAACCCCACACGGGTTGTAACAACCCGGAATTTTGGGGCCAATTTAAAATTTATTTTAAGTGATTTTAATAAGTTTGATATTTAAATAATCTATTTTAAATAATAATGATCACAAATTTGATTTAAATCGAAGTTAGAATGAATGATTTAATTTTAATTAACAAAAGAGTTAGAAATAGCGCGGTAGTTTGAAAAGTCAAATTTGAACTTTGACTGACCGTACAGGATGCAAAATTTAACGGATTTTAGTGAAATCAAAAATATTAGAATCTATTTAAAAATATCTTTCTAACGAATCTGAAAAATAGAAATTTCATAGCGGAAATCAAAAGTTATGGTCAATTCAATTTTTAGAAAGGTCGTTGTAGAATATATAGGGCCCGAAAGGCTACTTTTCACATATGAAGGAATTTCGACTCAAAACCACTTCCATTGAGTTCGGAATGACGTTTCTGCATTGAAAAACAGTAAACACCTATATATTTTGAGTTTCGAAAATTATTTGTTTAAAAATGTATTTTTAATATTAAATATATTGGCCTTGAAAATAGTTATTTTTCAAACGACCTCCGTTTTCGAAGAAACCACTTTTGTTGGAACCGGAATGTCAAATTATTGCTAGGTTTCAATTTTCAGAATTTTTCGAATTAATATGTGAGCGTGGCGAAATAAAATGTGTTTTGACTATTTATAGTTAAATTTAAACGCCTTAAAAATAGCCATTTTTCGAACAGTCTCATAATTCGACGAAAATAATTTTGCTGGATTCGTATCGTCATAAGAATGCTAAAAATATTTTTTTTAGAATTTTCTGAGGTCGTATGGGGCCCCGACATATTTAAATGTACGGTAGGAATTAAATAATTAATCTAATATTGTATTTTCAATTAAAACAAAAAAAAAACGTACAGACATCAGAATTGGAGCCCGGGACATAGCCCATCGCGTTCAGAAGGCCTCAAAACGTTAAGATCGACAGTAAGCAGGCCCAAATCCGAGAAAGTCCAAAAATCCACTTTATTTCACGAAATTCGGAATTAAATATTAAAATATTATTAAATCCGAAAACCCTAACCCTAATTTGGCCAGCCGCCATGTCCAAAACCGAAGGCCAGAAATCACCCAAATTCAAACGCTAATATCTCTCAATCCGTTCAACGAAAATTGACGTATGACCTACCAAATCGAAGAGAATTTAGAGAGCTACAAATCTATACGGTTAAGATCGGATTTTGGTGCACGGATTTCGTGAATTTCGTCCGAGAAGGGGCTGCAGTTTTTATTGGTTCGCGGGTCCTAGGGGAGGCCGAGCTTCAAGGGGTTGGTGGTGTAGATGGCTCTCGGCATGGCGGTGTCTGATCGGCGAACGGGGCGCCGTGGAGTGGTGCGCACGGAAGGATGGACGGTGTAGGCTTGGGTTCGGCGTGCGTCTGGGCAAAGTGAAGAAGAAAAGGTTTCTTTTTTTTATTATTATTTTGTTATTTAAATATTTAAATTATCCAATGTTTAAAAATCGATATCTCTCTCATACGAGGTCCGATTGACGAACCGTCAGTTGCGTTTGACTCGTCTTTCCGAGAGCTTCGCGATGGCGCAGACCACACCTGATTCCGAGACAGTCAAATTTTCAGCAAAATTCAATGTGAGAATTCAAATTCTATTATTTAATTAATTATTAATTAATTTTCTCGTGTAAAAATTATTGTATTATTGTGTTGATTCAGATCTGAAATGTTTGGGTTGGATAGATGATTGATTGATGCTTGTGGCATGATTTGTTGTTTGTGACATGTTAGATCCGCATTGAAATTGCTATATTATTGAATTCTATTTGGGATTAGGAAATTAATTCTAAATTTAGATTTAAATCATATATTTGTATTGAAATTAAAAAGATGAAAATTTTACGATGTAAGTAAAAAGATAATATTTTTTTTTTGTATTGTAAAAAAAAAAGAAGAAGGAAAAGATCATATTTTTGAATGGAAATATAAATATAAATTTTTACGGTGTAAATAGAAAGGTGATAAATTTTTACATTGTAAAATATTAAAAGGTGATAATTTACGACTAAATATTAAAAGACGATGTTTTTTACATTAAAATATAAAAGTGGATATTTTTACACCGTAAAATATAAAGGTTGATATTTTTACATTATAAAAATAAAAAGTTGATAGCTTTACATTGTAAACATAAAAGTGAATATTTTTACATTGTAAGTAAAAGAATGAAATTTTATGATGTAAAATAAATTACATTTTATTATGTAATTTATGAATGAATTTACTCCGCATGAATGAAATTTCATTTATTTTGTAATGTATATGAAATGAATGTATGAACTTGCTTTGTAAATTAAAAATTACATTTTTATAGGTAATTAAAATGTGAATTTACACTGTATGATAAAAATTACATTTTTAGATGTAATTTAGATATGAATTTATGTCGTATGTTAGAAATTACATTTTTCTATGTAATTAAAAAATGAATTTCTATCGCATGATGAAAATTACATTTTTCTATGTAACTTAAAATTAAACTTGTACCGCATGATAAGGATTACATTTTCCTATGTAATTTAGATGTGAATTAGAACGGTAAAATAAAAATGACTTTTTTCTATGTAATTTATATATGAGTTATATTGGTAAGATAAAAATTACATTTTTCAATGTAATTAGAATATGAATTGGTATTGCATTATAACAATTACATTTCTTTATGTAATTGGGACATGAATTTACAATGTGAAATAAAAATTACATTTTTATATGTAATTAGAAATGGGATTTGCAAATAAAATTAAAACTTACATTTTTATATGTAATTTAGGATGATATATACAATGTAAAATAAAGTTTACATTTTTATATGTAGTAAGAAATTGAAAATTCGCATTGATATTAAAATAACACTTTTGTAAAGATATTGCATTAGAATAAAAAGATAATTTTTGTTGCTTTTTCTTTTTAGAATTAAAAACATATTTTGTCACCTTTTCTTTTTAACATGAAAAGGGTCATTTTTGTCGCTTCTTCTTTTTAACATTAAAAGAACATTTTTATGTCATGTTTCTTTTTAGCATTAAAAGAAGCATTTTTGTTGTTTTTCCTTCTAGTACTAGAAAGAACATCTTGCTTTCATTTCTTATGATAATATTTTATCGTCATTTTGAATGCGGTAAAAATAGAATTGTTAATGTTGAATATTTTATCGTCATTTTGAATGCGGTGAAAATAGAATAGTTAATGTTGTCATTTTTATCGACATTTTTGGTGCGATAAAAATAGACAATGTTAGTGATTCATTTTTATCGACATTTTTGGTGCGATAAAAATAGACAATGTTAGTGATTCATTTTTATCGGCATTTTTGATGCGATAAAAATAGCAACGTTAATGTTACATTTTTATCATCATTTTAGATGCGAAAAGAAAAAGAATAAAATTAAAGAATTACAATTTTATGTAAAATTGCTTTCATTGAAAAGAATAAATATAGAAGACGAGATTTTTGTTGTTAATAATAAACAATGAAAAAGGGAACATTTACATTTTGATATAAATAAACAATAAAAAGAAAAATTACATTCAAAATGTAAGTTAGAATAAAAAGGACATTTTGTTAAAAAAATGTAAATTACAATAAAAAGTATAGAAATAAAGATCACATTTTTATTGGCCGTTTATAGGCAATAAAAGAGACATTTTTATCGTCGTGTTATATATTGTGTATTACACTGCCATTCACAAGTTACCCGACTTGTGTATGTGATTGGGACGATAATTTTCACACATCGCCCAAGTGCACAAATTAGTTTATCATTTACTTGATTGGTTGAAAACCCCACACGGGTGTTGGGATGAAAATTCACATACACTAATCCCAATATTTAGTTGTATGTTGATCGTTAGATCGACAGGCTGTGATGAGCGTTATTATTTAATTCTAACGCTTACACAGTGGAAATTACACTTTGGGTGTAATGGATGACTTGATGATTATACTGTTATTGTCATATATATGATGTGTGTGAAATCTATATAATCCAAATTATATGGTAAATGTTTGAGTCGCATTTCGATTCAAGTGTTCTTTTAAATAAGACTATTTTTACATTAGAAATCCTTTTTATATAAAGTGCATATATTTTTCGTAATATATTTTTAATCAACTATATGTTAAACAAAGAATATTTGTAAAAGATAAAGATTTGTAAAATAAAGAATACTTCTCATTTAGAATCTTTTATATAAAGAATATTTTTATTATTATTTTAAATTATGTTTTTAAAAGATTACTAGCATTTGCAATTATATTTTGTGATATGTAATAAATTGAGATGTGAAGTGGATTTATCGTGGACGATGTTTAAACGACATTTGTCCTTTAATCCAATTTACATTGAAATTATTATTTGGATTTTATGAATCTATTTTATAGATTTAAAAAGGCATTTTCTAAAAACCAAGTTTTTTCCAATTTAATATATTAAATTGGAATTTAGTGGAAATTCGATTGGTAATAATCGAGATGGGCTTCTGTAAAAGAAGACCGATATTATATATGGAATTTAAGAGGCTTTGCCGTTATTCCATTTATACTATTAGTCCGATACAGAAATTTATAGCGATTATGTATTGATTTGATTTCTGTGGAATTCCATATTTTTAGAAATTGATTTATAGATTTTATTTTAAATATTTATCTTTGATAAAATTAATGAGAATCTTCTAAAATGAATATCTTATTAAAAAGAATATTCTGAGTTGGGATGTGATGAAATGTGTGATTTTCCAATATTTGTTTTTAATCCCAAATTACGCAAGTTATTCAGAAAGACCGGGTTTAACCCATTCTGAATAATCATCACGACGATCAAGAGTCGAAGACGAAGACGGTGATTGAAGACCGAAGGTTTTCACATCGTTGGGATGATGATGACTGGTATCTTGAATTGGGATTGGCCTTCCAAGGCAAGGTATTTGGTAATGATCGTCCAAACGCATTTGGAGATCGACGGACACGTTGTTTCGCTCAGACCCAGAGTGGACTTGTAAATGGATTGCGTGTCTGACATTGTATTCCTTTCTACTGTATTTGTTGAATGCTACCGATTATATATTTCTGTTGGTGGTGAAAAATTTATTCTTTACTTATCACCCTTCTCTAAGTCGTATGAGCTTAGAGGTTATATATATATTGGTAGATGATCAATAATATGGTAGGGTCTGACAATGTGGCACGCCAAGATGCAAATTGATCAAGGCTTTTGTTGAAAAGCAGGGCCTTGTGGAATGATCAAAGCATAGCCTATTACGGCATAGCTTTGTGTATATCGTGACTTCGCGAGCCTCACACCCCGGTATGAGTCAAAAACGGGATACAGACTACAGGGAGTGCACACGTTTCTTTCTAGCTAGAGTGGTGTCAGTGACCTACCAGCCCTGACATTTTACTTATGTGGATGATGGATTTTGAGGTACCTCGTATTTTATAGGCCGTTGGTGGTCATACTATAGGTTCAAAGGAACCGGGAAGCGTGTGTTCAGGCATAACTAATCCACTGCCGATAGGCGGGGACCGGCCCTAAAGATCCAAGGGTTCACTGCGGGGGATCCTGAGGCATTTGCTAGAGTGTCTCGAATCGGAGAGGAGCTTGCCCCTAGCCACGACTCATGATGGAATCCAAATCTCCAATACGACCTTGCGGTTTTGATTGTAGAACTAGTACGGCGACATAGTATATGGTACCTATGCCGTCTAGGATTGATATTATATTTGAATGTTTTAAATATATATATATACACACTGATAATAATATCGTTTTTACGTATCAAGCAACCTTTGACCATTATAAGGTAAAGCCCTATCCTCTGGTGTGTGTTGCATTGTGTGATGGGACCTGGGTCATATAACGGTTTCATTTTTCCTAAAAAAAAAAAAGCATTGCGATATTTGACGATTTACTTTATTTATGCACTGGCAATCAAATAGAGTAAACCCGTTCCGCGTTAGCGGCGTGGTCCTGTGATTAGCCTACTATATAGATAAGTTAAGTATAGAATTCTCACACTAGTCCCACGACTGACCTGTAGTTTGTTTCACTTTGCAAACTCGGGTGCCCTCTTTCCACACGGGCAGTTGAGTAGCTTTTTGCAGATATAGTTAAGCAGGATCCTGGATTGAAGACTGAAGCTGGGTCCAGTTACTGATGGCCTTCCACTGAGTTTAGTTCCGCTGCAATGTATTTAATTTAATTTAAATGTATCTTCCGCTGTATTATTTATTGATGTACTCTGATATATTCTGTACTCTGATGTAACATTTTTAATTGATGTTATAAAAGTCTGTGTTTTTGTTCTGATGTGTTGTATGCCCAAAGTTAAAGTATTCGTAGATTTTCACCTTTTGGGTCAGACCTGTGTGGTTTATGGTTGATTCAAAGGGCGGGAATTTGCGGGTCTTTACAGTTGGTATCAGAGCTCTGGTTAGCTCAAATCTTTGGGGTACAATTTGTTAGAACTGAACAAAAGACTCATCAGAGATTGGATTAGTAATGTCCAATAAGAATACTCATTAGAGATAGGATCAGCAGTATCCTAGAATGAGTGGACTCGTTAGAGATGGGGTTAGTAATGCCCTAGAACGAGTTAAGAGTTACGAATTTATAATTAACGTATTTTTGATATTTATAATCTATTCTTTGAAATATGATTTATATATATATAAAGTTATATATATTTTGAAAAGATAATCAACCATTAAAATTTAAAATTAAGATAGTTAATTTTACAATTTTTAGCTACGTTCCTTTTCGAGGACGAAAAGTTTTTAAGTGGGGGCGATTGTAACAACCCGGAATTTTGGGGCCAATTTAAAATTTATTTTAAGTGATTTTAATAAGTTTGATATTTAAATAATCTATTTTAAATAATAATGATCACAAATTTGATTTAAATCGAAGTTAGAATGAATGATTTAGTTTTAATTAACAAAAGAGTTAGAAATAGCGCGGTAGTTTGAAAAGTCAAACTTGAACTTTGACTGACCGTACAGGATGCAAAATTTAATGGATTTTAGTGAAACTAAAAATATTAGAATCTATTTAAAAATATCTTTCTAACGAATCTGAAAAATTGAAATTTCATAGCGGAAATCAAAAGTTATGGCCAATTCAATTTTTAGAAAGGTCGTTGTAGAATATATAGGGCCCGAAAGGCTACTTTTCACATATGAAGGAATTTCGACTCGAAACCACTTCCATTGAGTTCGGAATGACGTTTCTGCATTGAAAAACAGTAAACACCTATATATTTTAAGTTTCGAAAATTATTTGTTTAAAAATGTATTTTTAATATTAAATATATTGGCCTTGAAAATAGTTATTTTTCAAACGACCTCCGTTTTCGACGAAACCACTTTTGTTGGAACCGGAATGTCAAATTATTGCTAGGTTTCAATTTTCAGAATTTTTCGAATTAATATGTGAGCGTGGCGAAATAAAATGTGTTTTGACTATTTATAGTTAAATTTAAACGCCTTAAAAATAGCCATTTTTCGAACAGTCTTAGAATTCGACGAAAATAATTTTGTTGGATTCGTATCGTCATAAGAAAGCTAAAAATATTTTTTTTAGAATTTTCTGAGGTCGTATGGGGCCCCGGCATATTTAAATGTACGGTAGGAATTAAATAATTAATTTAATATTGTATTTTCAATTAAAACCGAAAAAAAACTTACAGACATCAGAATTGGAGCCCGAGACATAGCCCATCGCGTTCAGAAGGCCTCAAAACGTTAAGATCGACAGTAAGCAGGCCCAAATCCGAGAAAGTCCAAAAATCCACTTTATTTCACGAAATTCGGAATTAAATATTAAAATATTATTAAATCCGAAAACCCTATCCCTAATTTGGCCAGCCGCCATGTCAAAAACCGAAGACCAGAAATCACCCAAATTCAAACGCTAATATCTCTCAATCTGTTCAACGAAAATTGACGTATGACCTACCAAATCGAAGAGAATTCAGAGAGCTACAAATCTATACGGTTAAGATCGGATTTTAGTTCACGGATTTCGCGAATTTCGTCCGAGAAGGGGCTGCGGTTTTTATTGGTTTGTGGGTCCTAGGGGAGGCCGAGCTTCAAGGGGTTGGTGGTGTAGATGGCTCTCGGCATGGCGGTGTCTGATCGGCGAACGGGGCGCCGTGGGGTGGTGCGCACGGAAGGATGGACGGTGTAGGCTTGGGTTCGGCGTGCGTCTGGGCAACGTGAAGAAGAAAAGGTTTCTTTTTTTTTTATTATTTTATTATTTAAATATTTAAATTATCCAATGTTTAAAAATCGATATCTCTCTCATACGAGGTCCGATTGACGAACCGTCAGTTGCGTTGGACTCGTCTTTCCGAGTGCTTCGCGATGGAGCAGACCACACCTGATTCTGAGACAGTCAAATTTTCAGCAAAATTCAATGTGAGAATTCAAATTCTATTATTTAATTAATTATTAATTAATTTTCTCGTGTTAAAAATTATTTTATTATTGTGTTGATTCAGATCTGAAATGTTTGGGTTGGATAGATGATTGATTGTTGCTTGTGGTATGATTTGTTGTTTGTGACATGTTAGATCCGCATTGAAATTGCTATATTATTGAATTCTATTTGGGATTAGGAAATTAATTCTAAATTTAGATTTAAATCATATATTTGTATTTAAATTAAAAAGATGAAAATTTTACGATGTAAGTAAAAAGATAATATATTTTTTTGTATTGTAAAAAAAAAGAAAAGAAGAAGGAAAAGATCATATTTTTAAATGGAAATAAAAATATAAATTTTTACGGTGTAAATAGAAAGGTGATAAATTTTTACATTGTAAAATATTAAAAGGTGATATTTTACGATTAAATATTAAAAGACGATGTTTTTTACATTAAAATATAAAAGTTGATATTTTTACACCGTAAAATATAAAGGTTGATATTTTTACATTATAAAAATAAAAAGTTGATAGCTTTACATTGTAAACATAAAAGTGAATATTTTTACATTGTAAGTAAAAGAATGAAATTTTATGATGTAAAATAAATTACATTTTATTATGTAATTTATGAATGAATTTACTCCGCATGAATGAAATTTCATTTATTTTGTAATGTATATGAAATGAATGTATGAACTTGCTTTGTAAATTAAAAATTACATTTTTATAGGTAATTAAAATGTGAATTTACACTGTATGATAAAAATTACATTTTTAGATGCAATTTAGATATGAATTTATGTCATATGTTAGAAATTACATTTTTCTATGTAATTAAAAAATGAATTTCCATCGCATGATGAAAATTACATTTTTCTATGTAACTTAAAATTGAATTTGTACCGCATGATAAGGATTACATTTTCCTATGTAATTTAGATGTGAATTAGAACGGTAAAATAAAAATGACTTTTTTCTATGTAATTTATATATGAGTTATATTGGTAAGATAAAAATTACATTTTTCAATGTAATTAGAATATGAATTGGTATTGCATTATAACAATTACATTACTTTATGTAATTGGGACATGAATTTACAATGTGAAATAAAAATTACATTTTTATATGTAATTAGAAATGGGATTTGCAAATAAAATTAAAACTTACATTTTTATATGTAATTTAGGATGATATATACAATGTAAAATAAAGTTTACATTTTTATATGTAGTAAGAAATTGAAAATTCGCATTGATATTAAAATAACACTTTTGTAAAGATATTGCATTAGAATAAAAAGATAATTTTTGTTGCTTTTTCTTTTTAGAATTAAAAACATATTTTGTCACCTTTTCTTTTTAACACGAAAAGGGTCATTTTTGTCGCTTCTTCTTTTTAACATTAAAAGAACATTTTTATGTCATGTTTCTTTTTAGCATTAAAAGAAGCATTTTTGTTGTTTTTCCTTCTAGTACTAAAAAGAACATCTTGCTTTCATTTCTTATGATAATATTTTATCGTCATTTTGAATGCGGTAAAAATAGAATTGTTAATGTTGAATATTTTATCGTCATTTTGAATGCGGTGAAAATAGAATAGTTAATGTTGTCATTTTTATCGACATTTTTGGTGCGATAAAAATAGACAATGTTAGTGATTCATTTTTATCGACATTTTTGGTGCGATAAAAATAGACAATGTTAGTGATTCATTTTTATTGGCATTTTTGATGCGATAAAAATAGCAATGTTAATGTTACATTTTTATCATCATTTTAGATGCGAAAAGAAAAAGAATAAAATTAAAGAATTACAATTTTATGTAAAATTGCTTTCATTGAAAATAATAAATATAGAAGACGAGATTTTTGTTGTTAATAATAAACAATGAAAAAGGGAACATTTACATTTTGATATAAATAAACAATAAAAAGAAAAATTACATTCAAAATGTAAGTTAGAATAAAAAGGACATTTTGTTAAAAAAATGTAAATTACAATAAAAAGTATAGAAATAAAGATCACATTTTTATTGGCCGTTTATAGGCAATAAAAGAGACATTTTTATCGTCGTGTTATATATTGTGTATTACACTGCCATTCACAAGTTACCCGACTTGTGTATGTGATTGGGACGATAATTTTCACACATCGCCCAAGTGCACAAATTAGTTTATCATTTACTTGATTGGTTGAAAACCCCACACGGGTGTTGGGATGAAAATTCACATACACTAATCCCAATATTTAGTTGTATGTTGATCGTTAGATCGACAGGCTGTGATGAGCGTTATTATTTAATTTTAACGCTTACACAGTGGAAATTACACTTTGGGTGTAATGGATGACTTGATGATTATACTGTTATTGTCATATATATGATGTGTGTGAAATCCATATAATCCAAATTATATGGTAAATGTTTGAGTCGCATTTCGATTCAAGTGTTCTTTTAAATAAGACTATTTTTACATTAGAAATCCTTTTTATATAAAGTGCATATATTTTTCGTAATATATTTTTAATCAACTATATGTTAAACAAAGAATATTTGTAAAAGATAAAGATTTGTAAAATAAAGAATACTTCTCATTTAGAATCTTTTATATAAAGAATATTTTTATGATTATTTTAAATTATGTTTTTAAAAGATTACTAGCATTTGCAATTATATTTTGTGATATGTAATAAATTGAGATGTGAAGTGGATTTATCGTGGACGATGTTTAAACGACATTTGTCCTTTAATCCAATTTACATTGAAATTATTATTTGGAACTTATGAAACTATTTTATAGATTTAAAAAGGCATTTTCTAAAAACCAAGTTTTTTCCAATTTAATATATTAAATTGGAATTTAGTGGAAATTCGATTGGTAATAATCGAGATGGGCTTCTGTAAAAGAAGACCGATATTATATATGGAATTTAAGAGGCTTTGCCGTTATTCCATTTATACTATTAGTCCGATACAGAAATTTATATCGATTATGTATTGATTTGATTTCTGTGGAATTCCATATTTTTAGAAATTGATTTATAGATTTTATTTTAAATATTTATCTTAGATAAAATTAATGAGAATCTTCTAAAATGAATATCTTATTAAAAAGAATATTCTGAGTTGGGATGTGACGAAATGTGTGATTTTCCAATATTTGTTTTTAATCCCAAATTATGCAAGTTATTCAGAAAGACCGGGTTTAACCCATTCTGAATAATCATCACGACGATCAAGAGTCGAAGACGAAGACGGTGATTGAAGACCGAAGGTTTTCACATCGTTGGGATGATGATGACTGATATCTTGAATTGGGATTAGCCTTCCAAGGCAAGGTATTTGGTAATGATCGTCCAAACGCATTTGGAGATCGACGGACATGTTGTTTCGCTCAGACCCAGAGTGGACTTGTAAATGGATTGCGTGTCTGACATTGTATTCCTTTCTACTGTATTTGTTGAACGTTACCGATTATATATTTCTGTTGGTGGTGAAGAATTTATTCTTTACTTATCACCCTTCTCTAAGTCGTATGAGCTTAGAGGTTATATATATATTGGTAGATGATCAATAATATGGTAGGGTCTGACAATGTGGCACGCCAAGATGCAAATTGATCAAGGCTTTTGTTGAAAAGCAGGTCCTTGTGGAATGATCAAAGCATAGCCTATTACGGCATAGCTTTGTGTATATCGTGACTTCGCGAGCCTCACACCCCGGTATGAGTCAAAAACGGGATACAGACTACAGGGAGTGCACACGTTTCTTTCTAGCTAGAGTGGTGTCAGTGACCTACCAGCCCTGACATTTTACTTATGTGGATGATGGATTTTGAGGTACCTCGTATTTTATAGGCCGTTGGTGGTCATACTATAGGTTCAAAGGAACCGGGAAGCGTGTGTTCAGGCATAACTAATCCACTGCCGATAGGCGGGGACCGGCCCTAAAGATCCAAGGGTTCACTGCGGGGGATCCTGAGGCATTTGCTAGAGTGTCTCGAATCGGAGAGGAGCTTGCCCCTAGCCTCGAATCATGATGGAATCCAAATCTCCAATACGACCTTGCGGTTTTGATTGTAGAACTAGTACGGCGACATAGTATATGGTACCTATGCCGTCTAGGATTGATATTATATTTGAATGTTTTAAATATATATATATATACACACTGATAATAATATCGTTTTTACGTATCAAGCAACCTTTGACCATTATAAGGTAAAGCCCTATCCTCTGGTGTGTGTTGCATTGTGTGATGGGACCTGGGTCATATAATGGTTTCATTTTGTCTATAAAAAAAAAAGCATTGCGATATTTGACGATTTACTTTATTTATGCACTGGCAATCAAATAGAGTAAACCCGTTCCGCGTTAGCGGCGTGGTCCTGTGATTAGCCTACTATATAAATAAGTTAAGTATAGAGTTCTCACACTAGTCCCACGATAGACCTGTAGTTTGTTTCACTTTGCAAACTCGGGTGCCCTCTTTCCACATGGGCAGTTGAGTAGCTTTTTGCAGATATAGTTAAGCAGGATCCTGGATTGAAGACTGAAGCTGGGTCCAGTTACTGATGGCCTTCCACTGAGTTTAGTTCCGCTGCAATGTATTTAATTTAATTTAAATGTATCTTCCGCTGTATTATTTATTGATGTACTCTGATATATTCTGTACTCTGATGTAACATTTTTAATTGATGTTATAAAAGTCTGTGTTTTTGTTCTGATGTGTTGTATGCCCAAAGTTAAAGTATTCGTAGATTTTCACCTTTTGGGTCAGACCTGTGTGGTTTATGGTCGATTCAAAGGGCGGGAATTTGCGGGTCTTTACACGGGTGTTGGGCTGAAAATTAACATACACTAATCCCAATGTTTAGTGGTATGTTGATCGTGAGATCGACAGGCTGCGATGAACGTTATTATTTAATTTAACGCTTACACAGTTCGAATTTACACTCGGGATGTAAATGGATGACTTGATGATTATATTGTTACTGTTATATAGGATATGTGTGATATCCATATAATCCAAATTATATGGTAAATGATTGAGTCGCTTTCCGATTCAGGTGTTCTTTTAAATAAGAGTATTCTTACATTAGAATTTCTTTTTATATAAAGGATATATTTTCATATATATATATATATATATTATTAAATATGTTAAAATAAAGAATATTTGTAAAAGATAAAAATCTTTTGTGTAAAGAATATTTTTAATGATTATTTCTAAAATATGTTTTCTTATAATAATGAATTAATATTTAAAGGGAAATCCTTTAATTAAGATTATTAGAATTTGCAATTATATTTCGTGATATGAGATATATTGAGATGTGAAGTGGATTTATCATGGACGGTGTTTTTAAATGACATTTGTCCTTTAATCCAATTTACATCGAAATTATTATTTGGAATTTATAAATCTATTTTATAGATTTAAAAAGGCATTTTCTAAAAATCTAGTTTTCCAATTTAATAAAATAAATTGGAATTAAGTGGAAATTCTATTAGTAATAATCGAGATGGGCTTCTGTAATAGAAGACCGGTATTATATATTAAATTTAAGAGGCTTTGCCATTATTCCATGTATATTGTTAGTCCGATACAGAAATTCACATCGATTATGTATTGATTGATTTCTATGGAATTCCATATTTTGGAAATTGATTTGTGGGTTTATCGTGAACTGTATTTTAAATGACACTAGTTCTTTAACCTGTTTAAAAGGAAGATTTATTCTTTAAAATAAATGATCTGTGAAAATGATTTTTGATATTAAACCAAATTTAGAATTTTTAATAAATCTTTTAACGAAGATTTATGATTTAATTTATTAATTTATCTTTGATAGAATTAATGAAAATCTTTCAAATATGAATATCTTATTAAAAGAATATTCGGGGTCGGAATGTGACATAATGTGTGATTTTCCAATATTTGACTTTTAATCACAAAATACGCGAGTTATTCAGAAAGACTGGGTTTAACCCATTCTGAATAATCATCACGACGATCAAGAGTCGAAGATGAAGACGGTGGCTGAAGACCGAAGTTTTTCACCTCGTTGGGATGATGATGACTGATATCTTGAATTGGGACAGTACATTTGTGACGGCAAGGAATCTCGCTCGGTCCGAACCAGTCGCTAAACCGATCCAGGCCGTTCGAAACGCCCTATCGTTTGAGAACACGACAAAACAGAACGCATACAGAAGAACATTTCATTGTATATTACAACAATGCATCAGATTACAAGAATATACAGAGTATAAAGAATATTACACAGAAATATCAGAGATTTAAATTACATATAAATACATAGCAGCGGAAAAATAATACAATACACAACTAGAATGAGATATACGGATACAAAGCTTTCCGGATATCGTTCCAGCTGTAAACCAGGATCCTGTGAATATAAATCTGCAAAACCAAAACTACTAGCTGCCCGTGTCGAAAATAGGGGCACCCAGAGTTTAGGTCAAAACAATAAACTCCAGGTCAGTCATGTGACTGGTGTGAGAACTAAACAGTTAATCTTTATTTTAAAGGCTAGGTAAATCAAGGGACCACGCCGTATAACACGGAACGGGTTTCCTCCCAAGAATACCAGTGCATAAAACAACAGCGCGATGCTAAATAAAGAAGATGAAGCTGTTATAAGACCCAGGTCCTATCACACAATGCGACGCAAGCCGGGGGATAGGGTTTTCCCTTATAACAGCCAAAGAATGCTTGATACGTTTTAAAACAGATTATTTGATACTATAATAAGTGCATAGTGGATAAAACAACTTCAAATCATAAGTATCAATCATAGGCGGCATGGGTACCATATATCATGTCGCCATATATAGGTTTACAAATAAAACCGCAAAGTCACGTATTTGGAAATTGGATTTCCGTCTATGAACCGAGGCTAGGGGCAAGATCCTCAACCGATTCGAGACGCTCTAGCCCGCCCCTCAGGAACAGCCGCAACTGCCCCTTGGATCGTCAGGGCCGGTCCACACGGAGTGGATTATTATACCTGAACAATACGTCTCCCCACCCTATGGGGTGTAAGTCTGGTCCGTCAGCCGACCAGAATGCATTCGGCCGAAACCGATATAACCGAGGCGCCTCGCAACAGCAACAACCACATAAGTCAAACTCGTCAGGGCGTGTAAAACCACTGATGCCACTTCTAGCTAGAAAGAAACGCAAGTCCTCCCTGAGGTCCGTCTCCCGTTTTTGGTTCATACCGGGTGTGAAACACGCGAGGTAAACGTTACACAAAGCTACGCCACAAAGGCCGTGCTTTGATCATCACCACAAGACTTTGCTTTTCAACAGAAGCCTTGATCATTTGCATCTTAGCATGCCACACAGGCAAACCATCCTATGCAACCGATATCAGTCACACAGAATGAAATCCCATGTCAGACACACAGTCCATTTACAAGTCCGTCCTGGGCCTGAACGAAACCGGAGGCACCTAGTACCCCGCATATCCATCGATCTCCAAGTACGTCTGGACGATCACTAACTGTTTCCATCTTCTTGGGTGTACAGCCCAATCAAGATCATCAGTTATCACCCAAACGACGTGAAGACCTCCGGTCTTCGACCATCGTCTTCATCTTCGACTTATCGTCGTATCAGTTATTCAGAATGGGATAAACCCGGTCTTTCCGAATAACTCGCGTATATTTAAATAAGTGTTACACAAACACAACATACGCCTCATTCCAATTCATTAGTCACTAACCGTCAATTAATCAAGAGAATAATTCCCCAAATATTAACCCCGAAGGCCGAAACCAACATCAGATCAATATCCAGAAAACCATTCTGCTTGGCTAACCGCCAGTTAGTTTCTAAATTTCACATTCAAATCTAATTAAAGATTTAACTATCGCCTGGAGCAAAACTGGTGATACTCCATTCTCGATCTTTTCAATCTAATTAAAGATTCATTAAAACTCCACTTAGTTTTAATCTGTGACTGGGTTAAAGAATCAGTGTCATCTAAAAACACAGTTCGCGATAAACCCAAAGTCACATTCCATTAATTATCGGGTTAAAGAACGAGTGTTATTTAAAAACACTGTTCACGATAAACCCAAAAATCAATATCAATTCAATTCCAATTAAATATCATTTAATTGGTACACTTCATTAAATCTAAATAAAAAGATTTAATCTTTTCTCAACTGGGTTCAAGAACAGTGTTAGTGAAGACACCATTCACGACAAACCCAAATCACATTCGATATTCAATACAAGGCTCTGAATAGAAAATATATCTGCTTATATTCAATATCGAATTCTACGACTAACAAATGTCGTATTGGAAATAACGATATTCATATATATCTTTCAAATTTCCATAACAACACCTGTATAATCACGAATTCCAACATCGAAATATTCCGAAGACAATTTCGATTCAAATCCACTCCAATGCAATCATTGGAATTTTGGTTACCTTTAAAACCCTTTTCGAATTCAATTTATTTATTTAAAAATAAATAGAATTATAATTCTAGTTCAAAACTAGTTCATTTCGATAAAAATCTATTTTTATCTTTTCAAATATGGAGTTTTTCATCCCAAACCTTCACAAATCATTTCTTATGATTTTACACAAATTATTATTATTTTTAATAATTTTAACAAGGCCCGTACAGTCGATTTCCATCAATGGCCATCGAACTGCACTTACAGCGACCTTTTTCGAATTTGATTTGGACATAATTCCAAATCCAACCGTTAGATTTCTAATTTCTCATATTCGTTAGAAAGCTCTTTTCGATACGAACCCAACGGTTCCGGTTTTAGGAGAATCCGACGGTCGGATCTCCCGTAATGTCCGTTTGAAATAAATGGTCGAAATTCGCGAACTGCCGCGGCGCGGCGCGTTCTATTCAGGCCATTATATTATATATATAATATATATAATATATATATCGTCGATTTCCATTTAAAACGAATTATATAAATAGTTTTGAATTCGTTTCAAAAACATTTTCAACTTCCATTTCAATTCAAATCAAAATTGAATTTTTCTTTATAAATTCGTTTTAAAATCCATTTCTATTCAATTCAAATTTCAATTCAATTTGAATTCATTTCAATTTGCTTTCAGTTCAATTTGAATTCGTTTTCAATTCATTTCGAAATCGTTTCCAATTCAATTCATTTCGAAATCGTTTTCAATTCAATTCATTTCGAAATCGTTTTCAATTCAATTCATTTCGAAATCGTTTTCAATTCAATTCATTTCGAAATCGTTTTCAATTCAATTCATTTCGAAATCGTTTTCAATTCAATTCATTTCGAAATCGTTTTCAATTCAATTCATTTCGAAATCGTTTTCAATTCAATTCATTTCGAAATCGTTTTCAATTCAATTCATTTCGAAATCGTTTTCAATTCAATTCATTTCGAAATCGTTTTCAATTCAATTCATTTCGAAATCGTTTTCAATTCAATTCATTTCGAAATCGTTTTCAATTCAATTCATTTCGAAATCGTTTTCAATTCAATTCATTTCGAAATCGTTTTCAATTCAATTCATTTCGAAATCGTTTTCAATTCAATTCATTTCGAAATCGTTTTCAATTCAATTCATTTCGAAATCGTTTTCAATTCAATTCATTTCGAAATCGTTTTCAATTCAATTCATTTCGAAATCGATAAAATCGATATAAATATCGTTCACGTCAAAATGGCGTCAATCTTATCAACACGGCTTCATAAATTTCTATTTTCAAATATTCTATTTCAAATATTTCTATTTCAAATATTTATATTTCTAAACTGGAATGAGGCCCAATCAATTACCATATAAAATTAATTATTTGGATTTTCATACAACACATGTATATAATAGCATTGAGAAATAATCAACCATCAACCAAAGTGCACTACACTGTATAAGCATCAAATAAAGATATCTAACGCTTATAACAGCATGTCAATCAATCGATCGACATATTTAATCAATCAGGATGAGTGAACTTCAAATTTCATCCTAACACCCGTGTGGGGTTTCAAACAATCAAACACATATTTTATTTGTGCTGTTGGGCGATGTGTAAAATTTATCGTCCCAATCAATATCAGTCAAATCAGTGTACATAAACAAACCGTCGGGTTTGTAAATGAATATTTATTTTATTCACTTCACGTTAAAACTATATTTTTTTAACGATAAAATATTTATTCCAACACGTGAATTTTCTTTTCAGTTCATTTATTCAATAAATGACATTTTTATTTTTCTAACATATTTTAGAAAATTTCAGCGGCATAACGGCACGATACTAGAAACGGGACAAGGCCTAGCCTTATCCCCGGTCTAGTGAAGGCCCACGCCATTCACAAATCAATCATATCAATTTCATCTCACCAAACAATTCAATTCCAACAAATAATCCAACTAACCTATGCAACCAAACAAACAAGTCCATGGTCTGTGGACGATTTGTGTCGGGTGCTACTAAGCACCGTCTGCATCCTAGTATATATATAAAACTAGAAAAGAAATTGAAAGGTGAGAAATTCTCACATATAGCTATCCTAGCTCCACGGCTCTTCCTTTGCAGAAGTCTTCGTCGTTTCGCCTTTTTGTCACCTTCGTTGTCCGCTTTCACTACATATGTAAAAATCGAGTTTTTACTTCGTTATTCAATATATAAAAATCGAATTTTTATTTCAAAGTTCAATATATAAAAATCGAATTTTTAGTTCGCTATTCAATATATAAAAATCGAATTTTTAGTTCGCTATTCAATATATAAAAATCGAATTTTAATTCGCTATTCAATATATAAAAATCGAATTTTTAGTTCGCTATTCAATATATAAAAATCGAATTTTTAGTTCGCTATTCAATATATAAAAATCAGTTTTACTTTATATAAAATTAGTTTTAACTCTTTATAAAACAAAACAGTTTTTATCTTTTAAAAGATTCAGTTTAAAAATACTTTTTAAAATTCAGTTTAAAAATACTTTTGAAAATTCAGTTTAAAAATACTTTTGAAAATTCAGTTTAAAAATACTTTTATTACCAAACCCTAAATTTTTTTATATATGTTTTAATGAAAATGAGAATAAAATAAAATAATTAAATAAAAATAAAAACAAAAACATACCAGGGGGGGGTTTGCAGCGCCGTCGAGGTCGGGGGGGGGGGGGTTTCGGGCCTCGCAGTTGGGGGTGGCGGTGGTTGGCTGGGCTGCGTCGAGGTGGGTGGGTCGATGCAGGCGGTTGCTGGCGCGAGGGAGGGGGCTCGATGTCGCGTAGGGGGGAAGAGGAGGAGGATGAGGAGGGGAGGCGTACGGATGTGGCGCGGTGGTGGTGGCTCTGCCACCTGCGGCGGCGTGGGGGGGGGTGGGCATCGACGCGATTTCGATTCGATTACTTTTTTTTTTTTTTTATACTGGATTTACTTTTCTGAATTATAAAAGGGGGGGGCCAGAAATATATAGAGGGAGAAGGGTTTATATTTTTTTTTATTTTTTTATTTATTATTTAATTATTAAAGAGTTGACTTTCACATATGACCACTAAACGAGGTCCACCGCCTGCCGCCCATAGCGTTTTACCCCCATTCCGAACACAATGGGATATGTATCGTATGCCAATTCGATCGTCTCGATATGTTTCCTTTGAATTTACATTTAAATCACTATATTATTTTAAACGCACATTTCAAATTACCGGGGTCACATACTAACTAGAAAAATTCCAGAAAAATATTTTCTAGCTTCGTATTGACGATACGGTCCTAACAAAACTAGTTTCGTCGAATTCTGAGACCGTTAGAAAAATGGCCAATTTCCAGTCGATTAAAATCAACTGAAATTGGTCAAACGCGTTTTCCTTTGCTACGCTCACATACTGATTCGAAAAATTATGAAATTTGAAATCCAGCAATAACTTAACATCACGGATCCAACAAAACTGGTTTCGTCGAAATCCGAGGTCGTTTGCAAAATGTCCATTTTTAAGGGTCTGAATTCCATAGCGACTATTCAGAATTTTCAACTGGACATATCTTTTGATTCCCGCTATGAAATGCGGATTTGTCGGATTCGTTGGAAAGATATTCACTATTAGATTCTATTATTTTTGGTTTCACTAAAATCCGAGTTGTTTTGCACCCGGTATGTTCAATTGAAGTTTGAAATCGAATTATCGAACTACCGCGCCATTTTCAATTCTATTTATAATTATATATAAATATTTTATATTCTAACGACGACGTATATAATATATACGTTCGAATTCCATTCAAAATAAATTTATCGACGATATTATTTAAAATAATTCATTTTAAATAATCAAAATTCGCTAAAATCGCCAAAATAAAAATTTTAAACTGGCCCAGATTTTACGGGTTGTTACAATCTCCCCTACTTAAAACTTTTCGTCCCCGAAAAGGAACAAAGTCGAAAGTGGTTTGATTAATCAACTCTACGCCCGATCTGGCTTCCATTCTCCAACTTTTCAGTTTCTGAGAATTTCTAAAATTTCAAAAATTTGGCTAACACCCTAAATTTTTGAAAAATTTCGCCATAACCTCCCCTGCACCGGGAGCATCGGGGAATTTCAAATAGCTTCCCCGGTCCTTCAGATCTCAAAAAGAAAAAGAAAAAGCCAAGCGGCTAGCCAATAGGCTCACAAAATCATCATCACCCAAACAAAACAGGAAATTATGTAGTAAACATGTACCTATTTGTCGGGCAAACAAATTTTATTCTCTGGCTCTAGCCTCCTTGCTATGACCTGTTCAAAAGATATACATGTATGCAAGCAAATGCGACCAATTTTCAATACAAGTCAATATGTGATTCAATTAGGCTAATTGGTTAAAAATTATCAAACAATTTAACAAACAACACAAACATCAATCAATTAGTGAATTTAACGTTTCAAATTCATAATTTGATATATATACAAAAATCATGTTTTTGATGCCAAATCACAACGATGAATTCTAGCTATATATAAGTTTTGGGTTCTCACACCAGCCTAATGGAAATATATAGAAAATCACACCTTCGAGACACGAACATAAATACTGATGATGTCATGACAATCATCAGTACCATCTTCGGGCGACTAGAGTGTGATGCTATATCTATCCAATATATTAAAATTTCGAATACACGCGGATCAGACGTATACGCAAAATCTATATATACTGGATTGTCCAACTCCATATAAATAAATAATCAACTACGAATAATTGGTTTAAATTTTCAAAACAAAAATTTGTTTTTACTCTAAAAATATACTCTTCACACTCGTTCTAGGATACTACTGATCCTATCTCTAACGAGTCATTCTAATTGGATATTACTAATCCAATATCTGATGAATTCTTTCGTATGTTTCTAATGTGCCTTGTTCTCTGAGCTTTGTAAACCAAAGCTCTGATACCAACTGTGACGGCAAGGAATCTCGCTCGGTCCGAACCAGTCGCTAAACCGATCCAGGCCGTTCGAAACGCCCTATCGTTTGAGAACACGACAAAACAGAACGCATACAGAAGAACATTTCATTGTATATTACAACAATGCATCAGATTACAAGAATATACAGAGTATAAAGAATATTACACAGAAATATCAGAGATTTAAATTACATATAAATACATAGCAGCGGAAAAATAATACAATACACAACTAGAATGAGATATACGGATACAAAGCTTTCCGGATATCGTTCCAGCTGTAAACCAGGATCCTGTGAATATAAATCTGCAAAACCAAAACTACTAGCTGCCCGTGTCGAAAATAGGGGCACCCAGAGTTTAGGTCAAAACAATAAACTCCAGGTCAGTCATGTGACTGGTGTGAGAACTAAAACAGTTAATCTTTATTTTAAAGGCTAGGTAAATCAAGGGACCACGCCGTATAACACGGAACGGGTTTCCTCCCAAGAATACCAGTGCATAAAACAACAGCGCGATGCTAAATAAAGAAGATGAAGCTGTTATAAGACCCAGGTCCTATCACACAATGCGACGCAAGCCGGGGGATAGGGTTTTCCCTTATAACAGCCAAAGAATGCTTGATACGTTTTAAAACAGATTATTTGATACTATAATAAGTGCATAGTGGATAAAACAACTTCAAATCATAAGTATCAATCATAGGCGGCATGGGTACCATATATCATGTCGCCATATATAGGTTTACAAATAAAACCGCAAAGTCACGTATTTGGAAATTGGATTTCCGTCTATGAACCGAGGCTAGGGGCAAGATCCTCAACCGATTCGAGACGCTCTAGCCCGCCCCTCAGGAACAGCCGCAACTGCCCCTTGGATCGTCAGGGCCGGTCCACACGGAGTGGATTATTATACCTGAACAATACGTCTCCCCACCCTATGGGGTGTAAGTCTGGTCCGTCAGCCGACCAGAATGCATTCGGCCGAAACCGATATAACCGAGGCGCCTCGCAACAGCAACAACCACATAAGTCAAACTCGTCAGGGCGTGTAAAACCACTGACGCCACTTCTAGCTAGAAAGAAACGCAAGTCCTCCCTGAGGTCCGTCTCCCGTTTTTGGTTCATACCGGGTGTGAAACACGCGAGGTAAACGTTACACAAAGCTACGCCACAAAGGCCGTGCTTTGATCATCACCACAAGACTTTGCTTTTCAACAGAAGCCTTGATCATTTGCATCTTAGCATGCCACACAGGCAAACCATCCTATGCAACCGATATCAGTCACACAGAATGAAATCCCATGTCAGACACACAGTCCATTTACAAGTCCGTCCTGGGCCTGAACGAAACCGGAGGCACCTAGTACCCCGCATATCCATCGATCTCCAAGTACGTCTGGACGATCACTAACTGTTTCCATCTTCTTGGGTGTACAGCCCAATCAAGATCATCAGTTATCACCCAAACGACGTGAAGACCTCCGGTCTTCGACCATCGTCTTCATCTTCGACTTATCGTCGTATCAGTTATTCAGAATGGGATAAACCCGGTCTTTCCGAATAACTCGCGTATATTTAAATAAGTGTTACACAAACACAACATACGCCTCATTCCAATTCATTAGTCACTAACCGTCAATTAATCAAGAGAATAATTCCCCAAATATTAACCCCGAAGGCCGAAACCAACATCAGATCAATATCCAGAAAACCATTCTGCTTGGCTAACCGCCAGTTAGTTTCTAAATTTCACATTCAAATCTAATTAAAGATTTAACTATCGCCTGGAGCAAAACTGGTGATACTCCATTCTCGATCTTTTCAATCTAATTAAAGATTCATTAAAACTCCACTTAGTTTTAATCTGTGACTGGGTTAAAGAATCAGTGTCATCTAAAAACACAGTTCGCGATAAACCCAAAGTCACATTCCATTAATTATCGGGTTAAAGAACGAGTGTTATTTAAAAACACTGTTCACGATAAACCCAAAAATCAATATCAATTCAATTCCAATTAAATATCATTTAATTGGTACACTTCATTAAATCTAAATAAAAAGATTTAATCTTTTCTCAACTGGGTTCAAGAACAGTGTTAGTGAAGACACCATTCACGACAAACCCAAATCACATTCGATATTCAATACAAGGCTCTGAATAGAAAATATATCTGCTTATATTCAATATCGAATTCTACGACTAACAAATGTCGTATTGGAAATAACGATATTCATATATATCTTTCAAATTTCCATAACAACACCTGTATAATCACGAATTCCAACATCGAAATATTCCGAAGACAATTTCGATTCAAATCCACTCCAATGCAATCATTGGAATTTTGGTTACCTTTAAAACCCTTTTCGAATTCAATTTATTTATTTAAAAATAAATAGAATTATAATTCTAGTTCAAAACTAGTTCATTTCGATAAAAATCTATTTTTATCTTTTCAAATATGGAGTTTTTCATCCCAAACCTTCACAAATCATTTCTTATGATTTTACACAAATTATTATTATTTTTAATAATTTTAACAAGGCCCGTACAGTCGATTTCCATCAATGGCCATCGAACTGCACTTACAGCGACCTTTTTCGAATTTGATTTGGACATAATTCCAAATCCAACCGTTAGATTTCTAATTTCTCATATTCGTTAGAAAGCTCTTTTCGATACGAACCCAACGGTTCCGGTTTTAGGAGAATCCGACGGTCGGATCTCCCGTAATGTCCGTTTGAAATAAATGGTCGAAATTCGCGAACTGCCGCGGCGCGGCGCGTTCTATTCAGGCCATTATATTATATATATAATATATATAATATATATATCGTCGATTTCCATTTAAAACGAATTATATAAATAGTTTTGAATTCGTTTCAAAAACATTTTCAACTTCCATTTCAATTCAAATCAAAATTGAATTTTTCTTTATAAATTCGTTTTAAAATCCATTTCTATTCAATTCAAATTTCAATTCAATTTGAATTCATTTCAATTTGCTTTCAGTTCAATTTGAATTCGTTTTCAATTCATTTCGAAATCGTTTCCAATTCAATTCATTTCGAAATCGTTTTCAATTCAATTCATTTCGAAATCGTTTTCAATTCAATTCATTTCGAAATCGTTTTCAATTCAATTCATTTCGAAATCGTTTTCAATTCAATTCATTTCGAAATCGTTTTCAATTCAATTCATTTCGAAATCGTTTTCAATTCAATTCATTTCGAAATCGTTTTCAATTCAATTCATTTCGAAATCGTTTTCAATTCAATTCATTTCGAAATCGTTTTCAATTCAATTCATTTCGAAATCGTTTTCAATTCAATTCATTTCGAAATCGTTTTCAATTCAATTCATTTCGAAATCGTTTTCAATTCAATTCATTTCGAAATCGTTTTCAATTCAATTCATTTCGAAATCGTTTTCAATTCAATTCATTTCGAAATCGTTTTCAATTCAATTCATTTCGAAATCGTTTTCAATTCAATTCATTTCGAAATCGTTTTCAATTCAATTCATTTCGAAATCGATAAAATCGATATAAATATCGTTCACGTCAAAATGGCGTCAATCTTATCAACACGGCTTCATAAATTTCTATTTTCAAATATTCTATTTCAAATATTTCTATTTCAAATATTTATATTTCTAAACTGGAATGAGGCCCAATCAATTACCATATAAAATTAATTATATGGATTTTCATACAACACATGTATATAATAGCATTGAGAAATAATCAACCATCAACCAAAGTGCACTACACTGTATAAGCATCAAATAAAGATATCTAACGCTTATAACAGCATGTCAATCAATCGATCGACATATTTAATCAATCAGGATGAGTGAACTTCAAATTTCATCCTAACACCCGTGTGGGGTTTCAAACAATCAAACACATATTTTATTTGTGCTGTTGGGCGATGTGTAAAATTTATCGTCCCAATCAATATCAGTCAAATCAGTGTACATAAACAAACCGTCGGGTTTGTAAATGAATATTTATTTTATTCACTTCACGTTAAAACTATATTTTTTTAACGATAAAATATTTATTCCAACACGTGAATTTTCTTTTCAGTTCATTTATTCAATAAATGACATTTTTATTTTTCTAACATATTTTAGAAAATTTCGGCGGCATAACGGCACGATACTAGAAACGGGACAAGGCCTAGCCTTATCCCCGGTCTAGTGAAGGCCCACGCCATTCACAAATCAATCATATCAATTTCATCTCACCAAACAATTCAATTCCAACAAATAATCCAACTAACCTATGCAACCAAACAAACAAGTCCATGGTCTGTGGACGATTTGTGTCGGGTGCTACTAAGCACCGTCTGCATCCTAGTATATATATAAAACTAGAAAAGAAATTGAAAGGTGAGAAATTCTCACATATAGCTATCCTAGCTCCACGGCTCTTCCTTTGCAGAAGTCTTCGTCGTTTCGCCTTTTTGTCACCTTCGTTGTCCGCTTTCACTACATATGTAAAAATCGAGTTTTTACTTCGTTATTCAATATATAAAAATCGAATTTTTATTTCAAAGTTCAATATATAAAAATCGAATTTTTAGTTCGCTATTCAATATATAAAAATCGAATTTTTAGTTCGCTATTCAATATATAAAAATCGAATTTTTAGTTCGCTATTCAATATATAAAAATCGAATTTTTAGTTCGCTATTCAATATATAAAAATCGAATTTTTAGTTCGCTATTCAATATATAAAAATCAGTTTTACTTTATATAAAATTAGTTTTAACTCTTTATAAAACAAAACAGTTTTTATCTTTTAAAAGATTCAGTTTAAAAATACTTTTTAAAATTCAGTTTAAAAATACTTTTGAAAATTCAGTTTAAAAATACTTTTGAAAATTCAGTTTAAAAATACTTTTATTACCAAACCCTAAATTTTTTTATATATGTTTTAATGAAAATGAGAATAAAATAAAATAATTAAATAAAAATAAAAACAAAAACATACCAGGGGGGGGGGTTTGCAGCGCCGTCGAGGTCGGGGGGGGGGGGGGTTTCGGGCCTCGCAGTTGGGGGTGGCGGTGGTTGGCTGGGCTGCGTCGAGGTGGGTGGGTCGATGCAGGCGGTTGCTGGCGCGAGGGAGGGGGCTCGATGTCGCGTAGGGGGGAAGAGGAGGAGGATGAGGAGGGGAGGCGTACGGATGTGGCGCGGTGGTGGTGGCTCTGCCACCTGCGGCGGCGTGGGGGGGGTGGGCATCGACGCGATTTCGATTCGATTACTTTTTTTTTTTTTTTTTTATACTGGATTTACTTTTCTGAATTATAAAAGGGGGGGGCCAGAAATATATAGAGGGAGAAGGGTTTATATTTTTTTTATTTTTTTATTTATTATTTAATTATTAAAGAGTTGACTTTCACATATGACCACTAAACGAGGTCCACCGCCTGCCGCCCATAGCGTTTTACCCCCATTCCGAACACAATGGGATATGTATCGTAGGCCAATTCGATCGTCTCGATATGTTTCCTTTGAATTTACATTTAAATCACTATATTATTTTAAACGCACATTTCAAATTACCGGGGTCACATACTAACTAGAAAAATTCCAGAAAAATATTTTCTAGCTTCGTATTGACGATACGGTCCTAACAAAACTAGTTTCGTCGAATTCTGAGACCGTTAGAAAAATGGCCAATTTCCAGTCGATTAAAATCAACTGAAATTGGTCAAACGCGTTTTCCTTTGCTATGCTCACATACTGATTCGAAAAATTATGAAATTTGAAATCCAGCAATAACTTAACATCACGGATCCAACAAAACTGGTTTCGTCGAAATCCGAGGTCGTTTGCAAAATGTCCATTTTTAAGGGCCTGAATTCCATAGCGACTATTCAGAATTTTCAACTGGACATATCTTTTGATTCCCGCTATGAAATGCGGATTTGTCGGATTCGTTGGAAAGATATTCACTATTAGATTCTATTATTTTTGGTTTCACTAAAATCCGAGTTGTTTTGCACCCGGTATGTTCAATTGAAGTTTGAAATCGAATTATCGAACTACCGCGCCATTTTCAATTCTATTTATAATTATATATAAATATTTTATATTCTAACGACGACGTATATAATATATACGTTCGAATTCCATTCAAAATAAATTTATCGACGATATTATTTAAAATAATTCATTTTAAATAATCAAAATTCGCTAAAATCGCCAAAATAAAAATTTTAAACTGGCCCAGATTTTACGGGTTGTTACAACATTCCAAGGCAAGATATTTGGTAATGATCGTCCAAACATATTTGGAGATCGACGGACACGTTGTTTCGCTCAGACCCAGAGCGGACTTGTAAATGGATTGTGTGCCTGACATTGTATTCTTTTATACTGTATTTGTTGAACGCTACTGATTATATATTTCTGTTTGGTGGTGGAGAATTTATTCTTCACTTAAAACCCTTCTCTAAGACTTATGAGCTTAGAGGTTATATATATTGGTAGATGATAAATGATATGGTAGAGTCTGACAATGTGGCATGCTAAGATGCAATTGATCAAGACTTTGTTTAAAAGTAGGCCTTGTGGTTGATGATCAAAGCACAGTCTATTTAGGCATAGTTTTGTGTATATGGTGACTTCGCGAGCCTCACAGCCCGGTAGAGTCTAAAACGGGAGAAGGGAACGCAGGGAGTGCGCACGTTTCTTTCTAGCTAGAAGTGGTGTCATGGTATGGATCCCAGACATTTACTTATGTGGTTGTTGGATTTTTAGAGGCCTCGGATTTATGCGGTCGCCCTCGGCCATATTATAGGTTCAATAGGACCGGGAAGCGTGTGTTTAGGAATTGCCAATCCGCTAAAGTAGTTGTGGACCGGCCCTGCTGTATCCAAGGGTTCGCCGACGTCCGAATCCTGGGACATTACTAGAGTGTCTCGAATCGGTAAGGATCTCCTCCCTAGCCTTGACTCATGATGGAAACCCAATTTCCAATACGCCCCTCTACGGTTTTGATTGTATTACTAGTATGGCGACATAGTAGATGGTAGCTATGCCGTCTAGGATTGATACATTTACTTTGAAATGTTTATTTATATATATATACACACACACTATAATACCATTTTCACGTATCAAGCATCTTTTGACCATTATAAGGTGAAACCCTAACCTCTGGTGTGCGTTGCATTGTGTGATGGGACCTGGGTTGTAACACCCCACACCCACTAAGGTCACTCACTAAGGGAATGCCTTAGCTTCGGTGGAGCATTTTAAGTGAATATAGAACAGAAAAATTACACAAGACAGATATAAATACTTGAAAATCTAAAACATCATTTCAATGCAGCAGAAGGTAAACATGTTTAGTTACAACACCATAAAGAGTCAAGTACTAAATATCCATCTTGATAAAAACATAAGTACATAATCCCACTACATAAACAATAGCCATAAAAGAAAAAGATAAGCTGGGCTTTACATCACGGTCCAAGCTCCAGAAGATAGGTAAAGAAGTCTGATCAAAGCCCACTAGCGCTAGGCCCAACCTGAGGACCTGAGGGGGAAAAAGATAAAAACAACGGGGTCAGACATAAGTCTGAGTGAGCCCTATAACTTTAACCACACAATTATCAAAGTAATTAGGGTATGATATAACTTGGTACGGGATGACTGGGGATAAGTGACTACACTAAGTAGCCAACTAGACATAGGATGGACTAAGATAACGGTAAAGACGCATCTACCCACCCAAGGATAATTACTAACCGCACCACACCAGTCTTTCCTACTTAAAGGTTGATCCCACCCAAGGACTTAGAAAATTTACCCAGTAGTTTCGTGTACCCCTAGCTGACTACATAGGTGCCGTCTGCCCCTATCTCCACTAGGTGTACCCACTACTCCCCAAGCGATCGGCTCCCTACCGTAGATACCCGTGCTGGCCCCACAGTGGGGTGTATCACTCCCCAAAGTGGCAACCCGAAAATGGTGCACGACTTATATCTACACGATGCAACAACGTCTTACCTACCAGCCCGGGTCCACACACGCATATGAAACCCGTTGGACTCGCGTTGCCACCGCTACCCCATTTTGGCCTCTTATAGTCAAGCCCAGTACGCGTGTCTCGTCCTCGACATGGGTCGAGCCCAATAAGATACATATGGGTTACTGGTTGAAATGGGTCCCCACAAGCTACTACTTAAGCTTGTCATTCTATCTAGTGCATCCCACTTAACCCCTTTTTATAATCATGCCCACTTACATGTTAAGGTTTTGGTTAAGTCATCTAATCATATTTCAATTGCCACTCAAGGCCCACACAAGCTACTACTTAAGCTTGTCATTTAATCTTATTTCAATTGCCACTCAAGGCCCCCACAAGCTACTACTTAAGCTTGTCATTTAATCTTATTTCAATTGCCACTCAAGGCCCCCACAAGCTACTACTTAAGCTTGTCTTTTAATCTTATTTCAATTGCCACTCAAGGCCCCCACAAGCTACTACTTAAGCTTGTCATTTAATCTTATTTCAATTGCCACTCAAGGTCCCCACAAGCTACTACTTAAGCTTGTCTTTTAATCTAGTGCATCCCACTTAACCCCTTTTTATAATCATGCCCACTTACATGTTAAGGTTTTGGTTAAGTCATCTAATCATATTTCAATTGCCACTCAAGGCACCCACTAGATTTATACATGCCACCCAAGGCACTTACTTAACCCTTTAATCATGTTAAATTACATGTTCCACTTCGGTTAAGTATTCTAATCGTATTTTCTATTGCCACCCAAGGCAACTACTAGATTTTTCCACATGCCACCCAAGGCACCCACTTAACCCCCCGTGTCCTCTACATGCTAATATGGTTAAGTGTTTCTTAATTGATTAAGAACGTAACCGTTGTAGAGACCTCTCACATTAGACTATCTCTTATGGCAGCTGGATTTGCCGGTCGGGTCCGGGCAGCCTTACGCCATAACCGAGTCTAACCTCGTGTCTTTACACTTGTCACGTATATAGTTTGTGCCTAAGACCTCTCACATTGGGCCAATCATTTGTAGCCACTGGATATGCCGGTCGGTTCCGGGCAGTCTTATGCTACAAAAGGGTCCAACCTCGTGTCTTAGTCGATTAATTACACCTAATTAATCACCCCCATATTTCGAATTAATTTTCCCTAATTAATTCCAATTTTTAACGATGTACATAATTGACTCAATTATGTCCATCCTCTTTATGGTACGCATAATCATACCAACTTCACACAATTTCATTAACATGTTTATTAACCCCATCGTTCCCTACGTAATTCGCGGACATGACATAAAAGGGAAGATTCATCACAAATACAATGGGTTCAACTTGCATAACATTAGCATCAACATGGGTTTTTAACGGTGTCATCATGCATATAGCATCAAACCCAACTAGCATAAATAATCAACCCAAACTTGCATGAATCACATATGTCATAAAGAGATTAACTTGCATAAGTTACTTATGTCATATAAAGGGGTAAACTTGCATATGTATGTATGACATACAAAGGGGTTAACTTGCATATGTATGCATATCATTCTAAGGTGTAAACTTGCACATGTTACTTGCATATCATCAAACACCAAACTTGCATAACATGTCATATATGGACTTGCATATAATCATACACCAAACTTGCATAACATATCATATATGAACTTGCATACAATCATACACCAAACTTGCATAACTTATCATATATGAACTTGCATATAATCATACACCAAACTTGCATAACATATCATATATGAACTTGCATAAAATCATACACCAAACTTGCATAACATATCATATATGAACTTGCATATAATCATACACCAAACTTGCATAATCATGGTTTTATAGTGGATCAAGGTTTATCATAGCAACTAGCATCATGAACACTTGCATAACTTGCATAACATCTTGATCATATAGCATATAGCTTGCATAACTTGCATAACATCATGAACATGTAACATATGACTTGCATAACTTGCATAACATCATGAACATGTAGCATATGACTTGCATAACTTGCATAACATCTCAAACTCAGCATATAACTTGCATAACATGCATAACATCTCAAACACATAGCATATAACTTGCATAACATGCATAACATCATTAACACATAACATATAACTTGCATAACTTGCATTGATCCACATTCATAGCCATAACCTCATTATATCCTATCATAATCATTTCAATAATTGGTCATTAAGGCTATAGAAAACTCACAACTTGTTGATTAGCCTTCTTATGAATATATTAAAAGATTGAGACGAAGCCACTAAGCTATCAACTCAAAAACTCCAAATAAGAATGCTCCAAATGAAAACCCTTGAGCCAAATCAATAATAAAGATCCTAGCTTTGATGAAGAAAAGCCTTGAATCAAACTTAGAAACACTTAAGCAAGCTTAGGAACTCTTATACTTCTTTAGAAACTCTCTCATATGATTAGAGATGGAGATTATGACAAGAGGATGAGGGTGGAGGCCATGAGAGAACATTTTGGCATAGTTTAGCTATAGGACTGAATAATGAGCATTTAGGTTTAGGTTAGGGGTCTTTTTATAGAAGACTAGGATAGTTTTAGCCATAGGATAAACCTTAGTTTAGATCCTAGCCATCAAAGCATGTCTTGGGGAAGAAGTCAAGTGTAGGAACCATCTACGGCCTTTAGATTAAAGCTGAACCATGAGAACCATTCAAATGCAAAATCTGCATTTGAGCGAATCGGCCCACGGGTTGACAGCCAAACACCCTGGATTAACCCCTAGTCGACCCAGCAAGCTTGGGTCGACCTCAAAAATCGGCCGGTTCGGTTATTCCCCTCTCCCAATTCGCTGTTTTGAACATTTTTGCATATTTATTTATTTAATTTTCAATTATATATATATATCAATATATATATATTTCTCTGCGCAACCCATTTCACTTAATTAAGTATACTTTAATTTGTGAATTTTTATGTTCAAATTACGGGGTGTTACATTCTCCCCTCCTTAAAGGATTTCGTCCCCGAAATCTCTAAGTCAAGAAGAACGTATCCTACCAACCAAACAACCATCTACTAAACCATCAAACACTGGCATCCATTGTCCTTAAAATTTCTAATGACGTATGAACATATGCAAAAGTGTGTGTATATGCCCGTATACTAATGCTAAATCAGGCGGTCTACTGATTCAGTTGACCTCCTTAATGCAAACCATGATAGTGCCATGCATCCAATATGTATGCGGAAGAACCCTATCGACACGTACTATTTCTACATGAGTGCACAATCATTCACCAAAATGCATCATCCATATGATAGCACAACCATTATACATCCATTAATATAGCTACCTACACACAATTTTATGCAATATGCAATATGAAGTCATTGAGCCAATCTAGTGCCTAAAGTGTGTGTATATGCATCCACGAGCAACCACTAGCAACCACTTGCATCCACACGCATCCATCAAACATAACATGTCTCAAACACATGTTTCAACCATAGGTTTACCCTATCTAAAGGTCAAAGGTACTAATGAGAGGACATACTAAAGATAAGATAAGTACTAGACAAACGATAAAGGAGAAGTTAAAAGACATACCCTCGAAAAGGAATGGGTATAGTGAACGCATCTTCGCTTCCGTCTCCCAAGTAGCATTGCTCTCATCTTCTCCCCATTGCACTTTGACTAGTCGCACCTCTCTGTTCCTCAACTTCCTAATCTCTGACCCAAGGATGCGGATAGGAGCTCGTCGAATAGTTGCATCACGCTCTACCTCCACTTCTCTAAGCAAGCTCGGCTCTACCACCTCTGCGGTCTCATGTAGGCACTTCCTCAAATGTGATACATGGAATACATCATGTACACCACTAAGTCTCTTGGGCAACTCTACTCTATATGTCATCTGTCTAATCCTTTCCTTAATAGGAAACGGTCCCACCAATCTTGGTGCTAACTTCCCAACGGACCCAAAGCAAACAACATTCCGTAATGGAGATGCCTTGACAAAGACCATGTCCCCAACATCAAACTCAAGATCTGTTCTCCTCTTATCCGCGTAAGATTTTTGTCTGTCTTGCGCCGCTTTCATCCTTCTTCGAATCAAATCAATCTTTTCCGAAGTCTCTCTAACCATATCGGGCCCAAGCAAGATCTTATCGGTAGATTCCCACCAACAAAATCCATCGAGACGCTATCCCACTTCCATTGCGGAACTTCTAATGGGTGAAGCAACCCACCGGGTTTCTTTTGCTCCGCTTTCACTTGTTGGCACACCAAGCATCTAGCGACATACTCGGCCACATCTTTCTTCATACCGGCCCAAAAGAAAACTCGCTTCATGTCTTGGTACATCTTGCCCCACCGGGATGAATGGTCATCTTCGAACGATGTGCATCATCAAGTACAGCCTTCTTCAAACCCTCGTCCTGCGGTACACAAAGTCTATCGTCTCTACGCCACCACCCCTTATCATCTAGGGTGTACCTACTCAAATGGCTGGACGACTCCCTCCTTATGAGCTTCTCCACTAACTCAACCAACTATGGGTCGTCCCGCAGTGCCTCACCAATCCGTCCCAAAAGAGTAGGTCTGACCTCTAAGGATGCTAGCAAACCGGGTATAAAGTCAACAGAAGGTCTGAAGTCAAACATCGAGATAAATTCCAAGCTCCGTCGTTCAACGAACAATGAACTCAAGGACAACCTTTTTCTACTTAAGGCGTCCGCTACCACGTTACCCTTGCCATGGGTATACGCTATCTCAAACTCATAGGATGCAAAGAATTCCATCCACTTTTGATGTCCTAAGACTATGCGCTCGAAGAGTCTCCAACACTTCCCTAAGATGTAGGGCATGCTCTTCTCCACTTCTAGAGAAAACCAGGATATTACCCCATCCAAAATCATCACAACTGTCCATCTCTCACGCAGACCATCCTAGTCGAACTTGACATCCCCCAAGTGCAAGCCCCAAAGGCCTAAACCAATATCAGACAAACATCCAAGGGATACCTCCTTCGAATTCAGACGACCTACGTGAGATGATACTAGTAAAAACGGCTAAAAAATTAAGCCCTTGTCCAACTTTGGATGTCCTCGCCAGTCTCGCTAAACCACCGTTTACCCCATAACTGGCTTTACTCAACCTATTAAGCACATACGAAAACTTATTTCGCTCCTAGAAAAGACCAAGATGTCATCCACAAAGACCATCACGAACTTATTTAGGTACTCCCTGAACACCCTACTCATCAAATCCACAAAGTATGCGGGGGCGTTCGTCAAACCAAATGGCATCACCATCCACTCATAAAAACCATCCGGAGTCCTAAAGGCAGTCTTCTCTATACTATCCTCAGCCACTCTCAACTGACGAAACCCCGTGGCTAAGTCCAACTGCGAAAACACTGAGGCGCCAAACAACTGATCAAAGAGATCATCAATCCTCGGCAATGGGTGTCTATTCTTCTTTGTTATCTTGTTAAACTCTCTATAGTCTACACAAAGTCTGAGGGACCCATCCGCCTTCATGGCAAAAACTACTGGAGCACCCCACTCCGATATACTTCGTCTTCTGAACCCCTTCTCAAGCAAATCGCCTACTTGCTTATGGAGTTCCCTCCTCTCACGAGGAGCCATGTGGCACACTGGCCAAGATACTAGTTTGGCATTGTCTACCGGATATATTCGGAAGTCAATCTCCCGCTCCGGAGGTAAGCCCTTCACCTCCTCAAACACATCCGAGTATTCCCTGACCACTCTAACAGATCGCAAACTATCGACCGACGTGTCAAGCGATTCTAGATAACTTAGCATAACAGATTCCATGGGATTACAAGAGATCTCGAGAGTGTTACCCAAGCGGGTCATAAGCCTAACAACTCTCCTTTCACAAACAAGAACGACACCATTACTGGGTAAACAGTCCATGCCCAAAACTAACCCATAGCCCGTGAAGCCCAAAAAGCATCACATCTAAATTCAACGCTAAGTATAGAAACTTCCAAACCCAAACACATCATGGAGCCCCCAATTGGGTTTGAAACAACCACGGGATCATCTACCAAACTGGTGTCTAGGTGCAGTGACTCAACTAATGAGATAAATGAATGTGGTGCACTAGAGTCGAATAAAGTTCGAACAAGATGATCGAGAGAACCAAATTTCAACTTAGACGGTCCTACCCCCATCAGGTATACCCGTCGTGAGGGACTACATCTACCCTCCAGAAGATCCTGTACTTCGTCCTTACCTCTTTGGACAATCCTAATAAGTTGGCCTATTCCTCCAAAAGGATAACTACTAGCCCTCTTCTTCCCATTCTCCTTTCGTAATCTCCCACCAATGAGGTTTCGTCCTTCATTAACCAAACAACTATTTGAGCCTTCCTCCCATCGTCTATCCTATAGGTATCTACCAGTCCTCCTCCTTCTTGAACCAACTTCTAATCCGACAAATGTCTAAGTCCCTTGAAGTGGTTTTCTATTCTTATCTATCTTAGAAAGATCATCTATACACGGAGGGGAAATTCAAAGAGAGAGAGGAAGAGATTCAAAACGGAGAATTCGAAAGATAAAGATATGGCTATTGGGGATTATGCTTTTCTTTCAAAAACTTTTCTCTTAAAAGACATGTTTTTGAAAATACTTCTTCCAAAAATGTTTTAGAAAAATAGTTTTTCTAAAAAATTTATCTGTTCTGGTAACCTTAAGCTCTGATACCACGTGTAACACCCCACACCCACTAAGGTCACTCACTAAGGGAATGCCTTAGCTTCGGTGGAGCATTTTAAGTGAATATAGAACATAAAAATTACACAAGACAGATATAAATACTTGAAAATCTAAAACATCATTTCAAAGCAGTAGAAGGTAAACATGTTTAGTTACAACACCATAAAGAGTCAAGTACTAAATATCCATCCTGATAAAAACATAAGTACATAATCCCACTACATAAACAATAGCCATAAAAGAAAAGATAAGCTGGGCTTTACATCACGGTCCAAGCTCCAGAAGATAGGTAAAGAAGTCTGATCAAAGCCCACTAGTGCTAGGCCCAAACTGAGGACCTGAGGGGGAAAAAGATAAAAACAACGGGGTCAGACATAAGTCTGAGTGAGCCCTATAACTTTAACCACACAATTATCAAAGTAATTAGGGTATGATATAACTTGGTACGGGATGACTGGGGATAAGTGACTACACTAAGTAGCCAACTAGACATAGGATGAACTAAGATAACGGTAAAGACGCATATACCCACCCAAGGATAATTACTAACCGCACCACACCAGTCATTCCTACTTAAAGGTTGATCCCACCCAAGGACTTAGAAAATTTACCCAGTAGTTTCGTGTACCCCTAGCTGACTACATAGGTGCCGTCTGCCCCTATCTCCACTAGGCGTACCCACTACTCCCCAAGCGATCGGCTCCCTACCGTAGATACCCGTGCTGGCCCCACAGTGGGGTGTATCACTCCCCAAAGTGGCAACCCGAAAATGGTGCAAGGCTTATATCTACACGATGCAACAACGTCTTACCTACCAGCCCGGGTCCACACACGCATATGAGACCCGTTGGACTCGCGTTGCCACCGCTACCCCGTTTTGGCCTCTTATAGTCAAGCCCAGTACGCGTGTCCCGTCCTCGACATGGGTCGAGCCCAATAAGATACATATGGGTTACTGGTTGAAATGGGCCCCCACAAGCTACTACTTAAGCTTGTCATTCTATCTAGTGCATCCCACTTATCCCCTTTTTATAATCATGCCCACTTACATGTTAAGGTTTTGGTTAAGTCATCTAATCATATTTCAATTGCCACTCAAGGCCCCCACAAGCTACTACTTAAGCTTGTCATTTAATCTTATTTCAATTGCCACTCAAGGCCCCCACAAGCTACTACTTAAGCTTGTCATTTAATCTTATTTCAATTGCCACTCAAGGTCCCCACAAGCTACTACTTAAGCTTGTCTTTTAATCTAGTGCATCCCACTTAACCCCTTTTTATAATCATGCCCACTTACATGTTAAGGTTTTGGTTAAGTCATCTAATCATATTTCAATTGCCACTCAAGGCCCCCACAAGCTACTACTTAAGCTTGTCATTTAATCTTATATCAATTGCCACTCAAGGCCCCCACAAGCTACTACTTAAGCTTGTCATTTAATCTTATTTCAATTGCCACTCAAGGTCCCCACGAGCTACTACTTAAGCTTGTCTTTTAATCTAGTGCATCCCACTTAACCCCTTTTTATAATCATGCCCACTTACATGTTAAGGTTTTGGTTAAGTCATCTAATCATATTTCAATTGCCACTCAAGGCACCCACTAGATTTCTACATGCCACCCAAGGCACTTACTTAACCCTTTAATCATGTTTAATTACATGTTCCACTTCGGTTAAGTATTCTAATCGTATTTTCTATTGCCACCCAAGGCAACTACTAGATTTTTCCACATGCCACCCAAGGCACCCACTTAACCCCCCGTGTCCTCTACATGCTAATATGGTTAAGTGTTTCTTAATTGATTAAGAACGTAACCGTTGTAGAGACCTCTCACATTAGACTATCTCTTATGGCAGCTGGATTTGCCGGTCGGGTCCGGGCAGCCTTACGCCATAACCGAGTCTAACCTCGTGTCTTTACACTTGTCACGTATATAGTTTGTGCCTAAGACCTCTCACATTGGGCCAATCATTTGTAGCCGCTGGATATGCCGGTCGGTTCCGGGCAGTCTTATGCTACAAAAGGGTCCAACCTCGTGTCTTAGTCGATTAATTACACCTAATTAATCACCCCCATATTTCGAATTAATTTTCCCTAATTAATTCCAATTTTTAACGATGTACATAATTGACTCAATTATGTCCATCCTCTTTATGGTACGCATAATCATACCAACTTCACACAATTTCATTAACATGTTTATTAACCCCATCGTTCCCCACGTAATTCGCGGACATGACATAAAAGGGAAGATTCATCACAAATACAATGGGTTCAACTTGCATAACATTAGCATCAACATGGGTTTTTAAAGGTGTCATCATGCATATAGCATCAAACCCAACTAGCATAAATAATCAACCCAAACTTGCAAGAATCACATATGTCATAAAGAGATTAACTTGCATAAGTTACTTATGTCATATAAAGGGGTAAACTTGCATATGTATGTATGACATACAAAGGGGTTAACTTGCATATGTATGCATATCATTCTAAGGTGTAAACTTGCACATGTTACTTGCATATCATCAAACACCAAACTTGCATAACATGTCATATATGGACTTGCATATAATCATACACCAAACTTGCATAACATATCATATATGAACTTGCATACAATCATACACCAAACTTGCATAACATATCATATATGAACTTGCATATAATCATACACCTAACTTGCATAACATATCATATATGAACTTGCATATAATCGTACACCAAACTTGCATAACATATCATATATGAACTTGCATATAATCATACACCAAACTTGCATAATCATGGTGTCATAGTGGATCAATGTTTATCATAGCAACTAGCATCATAAACACTTACATAACTTGCATAACATCATGATCATATAGCATATAGCTTGCATAACTTGCATAACATCATGAACATGTAACATATGACTTGCATAACTTGCATAACATCATGAACATGTAGCATATGGCTTGCATAACTTGCATAACATCTCAAACTCATAGCATATAACTTGCATAACATGCATAACATCTCAAACACATAGCATATAACTTGCATAACATGCATAACATCATTAACACATAGCATATAACTTGCATAACTTGCATTGATCCACATTCATAGCCATAACCTCATCATATCCTATCATAATCATTTCAATAATTGGTTATTAAGGCTATAGAAAACTCACAACTTGTTGATTAGCCTTCTTATGAATATATTAAAAGATTGAGACGAAGCCACTAAGCTATCAACTCAAAAACTCCAAATAAGAATGCTCCAAATGAAAACCCTTGAGCCAAATCAATAATAAAGATCCTAGCTATGATGAAGAAAAGCCTTGAATCAAACTTAGAAACACTTAAGCAAGCTTAGGAACTCTTATACTTCTTTAGAAACTCTCTCATATGATTAGAGATGGAGATTATGACAAGAGGATGAGGGTGGAGGCCATGAGAGAACATTTTGGCATAGTTTAGCTATAGGATTGAATAATGAGCATTTAGGTTTAGGTTAGGGGTCTTTTTATAGAAGACTAGGATAGTTTTAGCCATAGGATAAACCTTAGTTTAGATCCTAGCCATCAAAGCATGTCTTGGGGAAGAAGTCAAGTGTAGGAACCATCTAGGGCCTTTAGATTAAAACTGAACCATGAGAACCATTCAAATGCAAAATCTGCATTTGAGCGAATCGGCCCACGGGTTGACAGCCAAACACCCTGGATTAACCCCTAGTCAACCCAGCGAGCTCGGGTCGACCTCAAAAATCGGCCGGTTCGGTTATTCCCCTCTCCCAATTCGCTGTTTTGAACATTTTTGCATATTTATTTATTTAATTTTCAATTATATATATATATATATCAATATATATATATTTCTCTGCGCAACCCATTTCACTTAATTAAGTATACTTTAATTTGTGAATTTTTATGTTCAAATTACGGGGTGTTACATGGGTCTTATAATGGTTTCATTTTTCTAAAAAGCATTGCGTTATTTGACGATTTACTTTAGTTATGCACTGGCAATCCAATGGAGTAAACCCGTTCCGCGTTAGCGGCGTGGTCCTGGGATTAGCCTTCTATTTAGATAATTTAGGTTAAGAATTCTCACACCAGTCCCACGACTGACCTGTAGTTTGTTTCACTTTGCAAACTCGGGCGCCCTCTTTCCACACGGGCTGTCGAGTAGCTCATTTGGCAGATATATTAAGCAAAGATCCTGGATTGAAGACTGAAGTTGTGGCCAGAATGTTGATAGCCTTCCACTGAGATTAGTTCCGCTGAAATGTATTAATTTTTGTAATTTATCTTCCGCTGTAATATTATCCAATGTACTCTGATATATATTATGTACTCTGATGTAACATTGTATGATATGTTATAAAAGTCTGCTGTATTTGTTCTGATGTGTTGTATGCCCAAAGTTGATGTATCCGCAGATTTCCATTCTTTGGTTCAGACCTGTATGGTTTATGGTCGATCCAGAGGGTAGGGATTTCCGGGTTATCACAAATAATGTGTGTCACATTTAATTGTCATTTATTTAGCAATAATGTGTGTCACATTTAATTGTCATTTATTTAAGAATAAAGTGTGTCACATTTAATTGTCATTTATTTAGGAATAATGTGTGTCACTTTTAATTGTAAGTTATTTAGGAATAATGTTTGTCACATTTAATTGTCATTTATTTAGGAATAACGTGTGTCACATTTAATTGTCATTTATATGGAAATAATGTGTGCCACATTTAATTGTCATTTATTTAGGAATAATATGTGTCACATTTAATAGTCATTTATTAGGAATAATGTTGTATCAAACTTAATTGTCATTTATTTAGGAATAATGTGTGTCACATTTAATTGTCATTTATTTATCAATAATGTGCGTCACATTTAATTGTCATTTATTTAGTAATAATGTGTGTCATATTTAATTGTCATTTATTCAGGAATAATGTGTGTCACATTTAATTGTCATTTATTTAGGAATAATGTGTGTCACATTTAATAGTCATTTATTACATATAATGTTGTATCAAACTTAACTGTCATTTATTTAGGAATAATGTGTGTCACATTTAATTGTTATTTATTTAGGAATAATGTGTATCACATTAATTATCATTTATTTATCAATAATGTGTGTCACATTTAATTCTCATTTATTTCGTAATAATATGTGTCACATTTAATTGTCATTTATTCAGGAATCATGTGTGTCACATTTAATTGTCATTTATTTAGGAATAATGTGTGTCACATTTAATGGTCATTTATTTAGGAATAACGTGTTTCACATTTAATTGTCATTTATTCAGGAATAATGTGTGTCACGTTTAATTGTCATTTATTTTGGAATAATGTGTGTCACATTTAATTGTCATTTATTTAGCAATAACGTGTGTCACATTTAATTGTCATTTATATAGCAATAACGTGTGACACATTTAATTGTCATTTATATAGGAACAATGTGTGTCACATTTAATTGTCATTTATTTAGTGATAACGTGTGTTTTATTTAATTGTCATTTATTTAGCAATAATGTGTGTCACATTTAATTGTCATCTATTTAGGAATAATGTGTGTCACATTTAATTGTCATTTATTAAGGAATAATGTATGTCACATTTAATTGTCATTTATTCAGGAATAATGCGTGTCACATTTAATTGTCATTTATTTGGCAATAATGTGTGTCACATTTAATTTTCATTTATTTAGGAATAATATGTGTCACAATTAATTGTCATTTTTTTGGAATAATGTGTGTCACATTTAATTGTCATTTATTACGAATAATGTTGTATTACACTTAATTGTCACTTATTTAGGAAGAATTTGTGTCACATTTAATTGTCATTTATTTAGGAATAATGTGTTTCACATTTAATTGTCATTTATTTAGGAATAATGTGTGTCACATTTAATTGTCATTTATTTGGGAGTAATGTGTGCCTCATTTAATTGTCATTTATTTAAGAATAATGTGTGTCACATTTAATTGTCATTTATTTAGGAATAATGTTATGTCACGTTTAATTATCATTTACTTAGGAATAATGTGTGTCAAATTTAATTGTCATTTATTAGGAATAATGTTGTATCACACTTAATTAACAGTTATTTAGGAACAATGTATGTCACATTTAATTTTCATTTATTTAGCAATAATGTGTGTCACGTTTAATTATCATTTATTTATGAATATTGTGTGTCACATTTAATCGTCATTTATTTAGAAATAATATTGTGTCATATTTAATTGCCATTTATTTATGAATAATGTGTGTCACATTTAATTGTCATTTATTAGGAATAATATTGTATCACACTTAATTGTCATTTATTTGGGAATAATGTGTGTCACATTTAATTGTCATTCATTTAGCAATAATGAGTGTCACATTTAATTGTCACTTATTTAGCAATAATGTGTGTCACGTTTAATTTTCATTTATTTAGGAATAATGTGTGTCACATTTAATTGTCATTTATTTAGGAATTATGTGTGTCACATTTAATTGTCATTTATTAGGAATAAGGTTGTAACACACTTAATTGTCATTTATTTAGGAATAATGTGTGTCACATTTAATTGTCATTTATTAAGGAATAATGTGTGTCACATTTAATTGTCATTTATTTAGTAATAATGCGGGTCACATTTAATTGTCATTTATTTAGCCATAATGTATGTCACATTTAATTGTGATTTATTAGGAATAATGTTGTATCACACTTAATTGTCATTTATTTAGGAATAATGTCTGTCACATTTAATTGTCATTTATTCAGCAATAATGTGTGTCACATTTAATTATCATTTATTTAGTAACAATGTGTGTCACATTTAATTGTCATTTATTTAGGAATAATATTATGTCACATTTAATTGTCATTTATTTAGGAATAATGCGTGTCATATTTAATTGTCATTTATTAGTAATAATGTTGTATTACACTTAATTGTAATTTATTTAGGAGTAATGTGTGTCACATTTAATTGTCATTTATTTAGAAATAATGTGTGTCACATTTAATTGTCATTTATTTTGGAATAATGTGTGTCACGTTTAATTGTCATTTATTTATGAATAACGTGTGTCATTTACTTAAGAATAATGTGTATCACATTTAATTGTCATTTATTTAGGAATAATGTGTATCACATTTAATTGTCGTTTTTATACCAATAATGTGTGTCACATTTAATTGTCATTTATTTAGGAATAATGTGTGTCACGTTTAATTATCATTTATTTAGCAATAATGTGTGTCACGTTTAATTATCATTTATTTATCAATAATGTGTGTCACATTTAATTATCATTTATTTAGGAATAATGTGTGTCTCATTTAATTGTCATTTATTTAGCAATAATATGTGTCACATTTAACTGTAATTTATTTATGAATAATGTGTAACACCACGTAATTTTGTAACATTAAAATTCTCAAATTAAAGTATAATTAATTTTTAGAAAAGAATTAAGTGAAATGGGTTGCGCAGAGAAATATATATATATATATTGATATATATATATATATATATACAAATTAAAAATTAAATAAATAAATATGCAAAAAAGTTCAAAACAGCGAATTGGGAGGGGGAATAACCGAACCGGCCCATTTTTGAGGTCGACCCTAGCCCCGCTGGGTCGACTAGGGGTTAATCCAGGGTGTTTGGCTGTCAACCCGTTGGCCGATTCGCTCAAATGCAAATTTTGCATTTGATTGGTTCTCATGGTTCAGTGTTGATCTAAAGGTCCTAAATAACTTCGTACACCTATAAATACATCCTAATGCTAACCCTAAACCTAATTAAAATAGAATAGTTACCGTCATACCATCGCCATGGAAATCAATGGAGCCGCCACCAACTAAGAAAGAAGAAAAGCAAATTCAATTATAATTCTCTCAACCCTAAAGCAAAGCAAAACTCTCTCTTTTCTTCTCTAAATTGTGAGTATGATGATCTTAACAAGATTATTATCATTTTAATTAGGTTGAGTTATGAATGGATTATGAGTAGATGATGTGAATTATCATATATGTTGTTGTAAACCCCTTTTGCTATCATGTATAATGTAAATCCAATGTTATGTGATGATGATATCTTACATGTTGTAAATCATGCTATGATGATGTTATGTATGTTGAAAGTTTCTATGCTAAGTTGTGATGAATCATACATGTTAAAAAGGCCATGATGTTATCATCTATGCTAGTTAGTTCGTATTAATTAAATATCATGTTTGGGTTATGTTGATCTATATGACAAGTCACATATGCAAGTTAGATTGATTAGAAAAGTTATGAACATATGCCAAGACATCTATTATGACATCTAAAATTATGCTATGACATATGTGATATCCTATGCTAGTTCACACCATCATTATGTTGCCTAAAAACCCCATATGCAAGTTTATGTATAGATTTGGGCTATGATCATATCATGTAAATTGAGACATTTAACAAGTTGACACCTTTTGATCCTTAACATGTGTAGTTTATGCAAGTTTCACCCCTATTATGATTAGATTTATTTTAATTGTCTATATGTTGTGATAATTTATCTTTGTGCTAGGTGTTAGACTATACAAGTCTAGCCTATATTATGCGTTGAATAAGCGAACATATAAACGTGGGGTAGGGGTAATATTAAGGATTTAATATTAAAAAGTTGGGGTGCAATTGATATGATTTTGCATGCCATAAGTGGATGGCCATAATTGAGTCAATTATGGACATCATTAAAAGTTGACTTAATTAATAATTTGAATAGGGAATTATTAAAACTGGGGTAAAAGATTTTAAGTGTTATTCAATGCTTAGGACACGAGGTTGGACTCGTTTGTGACGTAAACCTGCCCGGACCCACCCGGCAAATCCAGTCGTCACAAATGTCAGCCCAATGTGAGAGGTCCTAGGCCTAAACTAAAGCATAACAGTTGTAAAGACACGAGGTTAGACTCTTTTATGGTGTAAGACTGCCCGGACCCGCCCGACAAATCAAGCTGCCATAAATGCCAGTCTAATGTGAGAGGTCTTTATGAGGTTATGGCCTGAATGAATTAAGAAATACTTAACCAGATAAACATGTAAAGTGGGACATGGGGGTTAAGTAGGTTCCTTAGGTGGCATGAGGAATCTAGGGGGTGCCCTTAGTGGCATGTGAAATACGATTAGTAAGACTTAACCAAACACACATGTAAATGAACATGACTAAGAGGGTTAAGTGGGATATACTAAAGACAAGCTTAGGTGGGTAGCTTGTGGGTGCCCATTTCGACTAGTATCCGAAATGTATCTTTGTGGGCTCGACCCAAGTCGAGGACGGGACACGCATGCTGGGTTTGACTGTAAGAGGCCAAAACGGGGAGCGGCGGCAACGCAAGTCCAACGAGTTTCATATGCATGTGTGGACCCGGGCTGGTAGGTAAGACGTTGTTGCATCGTGTAGGTATAAGCTGTGCATTCTCAAGTTGTATCAGGTTGCCACTTTAGGGGAGTGATACACCCCACTGTGGGGCCAGCACGGGTATTTACGAGTAGGGAGCCGATCGAAAGTGGGTAGTGGGGTACACCTAGTGGAGATAGGGGCAGACAGCACCTATGTAGTCAGCTAGGGGTACGTAAGGCTATTTATAAAGTTTCTGTGTGAAGCAAGTAGGATCAAACAATAGGGTGACTGGTATGGTGCAGTGTAGAAATGTGCGGTGCAGTGTAGTAATCATTCGTTAGTAATTAGGTGTGCCTTTATCGTTATTTTTAACGTTATCTTAAACGCTATCTTTATCTTCCTAAGAGTTCATAGACATTTACTTGTCCTCCAGCTTATGCCTTAGTCTAGTTATTTTGATAATAGTATTGTTAGAATTATCATACTCGCCAGACTTTATGTCTGACCCCCTCTATTTCTATCCTTTTTCCCCCTCCAGGTCCTCAGGTTGGGCCCAGCTCTAGTGGAGTTTGATTGAATTGCTTCATCTCTCTTTGGAAAGCTTGGACCGTTGAAGTAAAGTCCAGCTTGTTATCTTTTTAATGGCTATTTATGTAATGGGATTATGTATTTTGTTTTTATGAAGATGGATATTGTACTTGGTTATGATCTATGGTTTTATGATGTAACAAACATGTTTAATTTCCGCTGCAATAAAATGAAGTTTCAGATTTCCAAGTAATATTTACTATCTGTCTTGTTGTAATTTTTCTGTTCTATATTCACTTATAACCTCCATGGAAGTTAATGCATTCCCTTTGTGAGTGACATTAATGGACGTGGGGTGTTACACGTGGTATCAGAGCTTGAGGTTACCAGAACAGATAAAAATACTTTAGAAAAATAGTTATTTTTGGAAGAAGTGTTTTAAAAAACATGTTTTAATGAGAAATTTAAAGACAAATTTTTTTAAGAAAAACATAATCCCCAATAGCCACATATCTTTATCTTTCGAATTCTCCATTTTGAATCTTTCCTTTTTCGTTTCAACATGGCTGAAGATCTTAATCTACCCGACGGTGTAACGATACCAGGGTGGTATAGGAGGCTATTGGAGGCTAGGGCCGCTGCAGGTCCAGCCAATGTTCCTCCACCACCAGTTGCACCCGTTCCTCCTCCTCCTCCTCGCGTAGATACTTTTGCAAAGACGTGCAAGGAATTTAAGGATATGGGTGGAAAACCATTTCAAGGGTCAGAAACGTTTGTGGAAGCTAGAGATTGGCTTAAGGAGGTGGAAGAATTGCTAGAAATCTTTGAAGTAGAAGAAGGGAGGAGAGTTCGTTTAGCAGCTTGGTTGATGAAGGGAGAGGCCTCATTTTGGTGGGAAGTCACTAATGGGGAGCGTCCTGTTTACTCTTGGGAAGATTTTAAACGTAGGTTCGAGGCGAAGTTTCTCTCAAGGGCGGAAGAAAATCAATATATGGAAAGGTTCTTGACATTGAAGCAAGGAAGCTCATCAGTGAAAGGATATGTCAATAAATTTAATCAGTTTGCAAGGTTTGGCTTGGACTTAGTGAACACGCCGGAGAAGAAGGTGTTGAGGTTCGTGAATGGCTTGAATGAACCATTGCAAGGGTTGGCTATGACCCACATCCCGATGGGGGCCACCTTTGAGAAGTTAGTAGAAATGGCGCTCATGCATGAGGAGAAAAGCGCTAAAGCTGATAAGGCACCCGAGAAGAAGGGGGATCAGAAGAAACCACAACAGCAAAACAAGAAGGGTGGTAAAGACAATAACGGCAAGGGAAAGAAGAAATGTTTTAACTGTGGGACACCAGGCCATCTCAGCAAGAATTGCCAAAAGAAAAACAAGACAGGCTGTTTTCATTGTGGCGATGCGGGACATTTAGTGAAGGACTGCCCAAAGAAGGGGCAGAGGGCAGGAGCTACCTCGAGAGGACAAGTGCAGGCTCTTTTGGCACCAGGGCAGGCAAGGGGACAAGTTCAGGCTCTCGCGGTCCCACCGCTGCAAGAACGAGGTAGAACCATTTCTGTTGAAAGCTTAGTTTTTCTGTTTGATCATCATGTCCGTACCTTATTCGATTTGGGCGCATCACATTCGTTTATCTCTACATCATTAGTTGAATCACTACACTTAAACACCAGTTTAGTAGAGGATCCCATAGTTGTTTCGAATCCAATTGGGGGCTCAGCTTATTTGTCCATGATGTGTTTGGATTTGAAAATTTCCATACTTAGTGTTGAATTTAGATGTGATGCTTATGTGTTGGGCTTCATGGGCTATGGGCTAATTTTAGGAATGGATTGGTTATCCAGAAATGGGGCCGTTCTTGATTGTGAAAGGAGAGTAGTTAGGCTCGTGACTCGCCTTGGCAACACTCTCGAAATATTTTGTAATCCCATAAATTCGGTTATGCTAAGTTATCTAGAATCGCTTGATGCGTCTGAGGAAAATCTACGATCTGTTAGAGTGGTCCGAGAATATTCGGATGTGTTTGAGGAGGTGAAGGGCTTGCCTCCGAAGCGGGAGACATATTTTCGAATATATCTTGTGGATAATGCGAAACCAGTATCTTTGCCAGTACGCCACATGGCTCCACGTGAAAGGAGGGAACTCGATAAGCAAGTGAAGGAATTGCTTGAGAAGGGGTTCATAAGACGAAGTATATCGGAGTGGGGTGCTCCAGTAGTATTTGCCACGAAGGCAGATGGGTCCCTTAGACGGTGTGTGGACTATAGAGAACTTAATAAACTTACTAAGAAGAACAGACACCAACTGCCGAGGATTGACGATCTCTTCGATCAGTTAGTTGGCGCCTCAGTGTTTTCGCAGTTGGACTTAGCCACTGGGTTCCATCAGTTGAGAGAGGCTGAGGATAGCATAGACAAGACTGCCTTTAGGACTCCGGACGGTTTCTATGAATGGCTAGTGATGCCCTTCGGTTTGACAAACACCCCAGCATATTTTGTTGATTTGATGAGTAGGGTGTTTAGGGAGTACCTTAACAAATTCGTGGTAGTCTTTGTAGATGACATCTTGATCTTTTCTAAGGATGAAGAAGAGCATGCCCTACATCTTAGGGAAGTGTTGGAGGCTCTTCAAGCGCATAAGCTTAAAGCTAAATTTTCTAAGTGTCACTTTTGGAGGAAGGAAGTACGGTTCTTGGGGCATGTGGTTTCCAAAGAAAGGATAGCCGTGGATCCCGCGAAGGTGGTGGCCATCCAAGATTGGAAGGTCTCTAAAAATGCTACCGAAGTGAGAAGTTTCTTGGGGTTGGCTGGCTACTATAGGAAGTTTATCAAAGACTTCGCAAAGATATCAGCTCCATTGACACGCTTGACGAAGAAGAACCTAGTTTTCACATGGGATGTAGATTATGATGATGCGTTCCAACGTTTGAGAGAGCTTTGACTTCAGCCCTAGTCTTAGTATTGCCAGACGGGAGTAAGCTGTTTACCGTTTATACTGATGCTTGTGGGACAGGACTAGGCACAGTCTTAATGCAAGAGGGCAGGGTAATAGCCTATGGTGGAAGGCAGTTGAGAGCGCATGAGAAAAATTATCCTACACATGACCTAGAATTGGCCGCTATTGTTTTCGCGCTTAAGTCTTGGCGTCAATATCTTCTTGGCGAGAAATTCGAATTATTCACTGACCACAAGTCTTTAAAATACCTATTCTCTCAAAAGGACTTGATCTTAAGGTAGCAAAGGTGGATGGAGTTCTTAGCGTCCTACGACTTCGAAATAGCCTGTACCCCTGGCAAGGGTAACGTGGTGGCAGACGCCTTAAGTAGAAAAAGATTATCCTTAAGTCCTTTGTTTGTTGAGCGGTGAAGTTTAGAATTCATTTCGATGTTTGACTTTAGACCTTCCGTTGACTTCGTACCCGGTTGGCTAGCATCCTTGGAGGTCAGACCTACACTTTTGGGACGGATTGGCGAGGCACAGCGAGACGACTCGCAGTTGGTTGAGTTAATAGAAAAACTCAAAGGATGGGAGTCATCAAGCCATCTACGTAGGTATACCCTAAACGATAAGGGTTGGTTACGTATGGATGGTAGACTTTGCGTACCAAAAGACGATGACCTAAGGAAGACTATTCTTGACAAAGCACATCGTTCGAAGATGACCATTCATCCCGGCGGGGACAAGATGTACAAAGACATGAAGAGAGTTTACTTTTGGGCTGGCATGAAGAAAGATGTGGCCGAGTATGTCGCTAGATGCTTGGTGTGCCAACAAGTAAAAGCGGAGCAAAAGAAACCGGGTGGGTTGCTTCACCCATTGGAGGTTCCACTATGGAATTGGGAAAGCATCTCGATGGATATTGTGTATGGATTACCGCGATCGAGGAAGGGTAATACGGGAATTTGGGTTATAGTAGATAGACTTACTAAGAGCGCCCATTTTATTCCCGTGAAGAGTAAGAGGACTGCTCCATGGTTAGCCTCCGTATATGTCCGAGAAATAGTTCCTTTGCACGGTGTTCCTTCTAGCATAGTGAGCGACCGCGATCCTATTTTCACTAGCGAATTTTGGAGAAGATTACAAGAGGTGGTAGGGACTCAGTTATGTTTGAGCACCGCATATCATCCTCAGACGGATGGCCAGACTGAGAGGGTGAATCGCATTCTAGAGGATCTGTTGAGGCTATGTATTCTAGACTTTGGGGGTACATGGGAAGAGCATCTTCCATTGGTTGAGTTCGCATATAATAATAGCTTTCAGTCCAGCATTGGTATGGCACCATTCGAAGCTCTATATGGACGAACTTGTCGTTCACCTACATGTTGGTGGGTATCTACGGATAAGATCTTACTTGGGCCCGATATGATTAGGGAGATTTCGGAGAAGATCGACTTGATTCGAAGGAGGATGAAAGAAGCACATGATAGGCAGAAATCTTATGCGGATAAGAGGAGGACAGATCTCGAGTTTGAAGTTGGGGACATGGTCTTTGTCAAAGTGTCTCCATAACGGAACGTTGTTCGCTTTGGGTCCATTGGGAAATTAGCACCAAGGTTTGTAGGGTTGTTTCCTATTAAGGAGAGGATTGGACGGATGGCGTATAGAGTGGAGTTGCCCGAGAGACTTAGTGGTGTACACGACGCATTCCATGTGTCACATTTGAGGAAGTGCTTGCACGAGACCGCGGAAGTGGTAGTGCCGAGCTTTCTTAGAGAGGTGGAGATAGAGCGTGATGCGACAATTAGACGAGCTCCTACGTGCATTCTTGGGTCGGAGATCAAGAAGTTGAGGAATCGAGAGGTCAGACTAGTCAAAGTGCAATGGGGAGATGATGAGAGCAACGCTACTTGGGAGACGGAAGAGAAGATGCGTTCACGATACCCATTTCTTTTTTAGGGTATGTCCTTTAATTTCTCCTTTATCGCTTAGCTTGTACTTATCTTATCTTTAGTATATCCTCTCGCTAGTATCTTTGACCTTTAGTTAGGATAATCCTATGGTTGAAACATGTGTTTGAGACATGTTATGTATGGTGGATGCAAAGTGGATGCAAGTGTTTGCTAGTGGTTGCTCGTGGATGCATATACACACACTATTAGGCACCAGATCGGCTCAGTCACTTTATATTGCATATTGCATATATATGGATGTATTTAGTAAAATGGATGTATAATGGTTGTATTATCATATAGTTGCTGCATTCGGGTGGTTGGTTGTGCACGCATATAGAATTAATATGTATCATTAGGAATCTTTTGCATACATATTGGACGCATGGCACTATCATGAATTGCACAAAGGAGGTCGACTGAATTAGTAGACCGCCTAATTTTGCATTATATATGGACATATACACACACTGTGCATATAAACATTAAAGCATTAGAAGTCTTTTAAGGACAATGGATGCTGGTGTTTGATGGTTGAGTAGATGGACGATTAGATGGTAGGATATACATTCTCCTTGACTTGGAGATTTCGGGGACGAAATCCTTTAAGGAGGGGAGAATGTAACACCCCGTAATTTTATAACATTAAAATTCACAAATTAAAGTATACTTAATTTTTAGAAAAGAATTAAGTGAAATGGGTTGCATAGAGAAATATATATACATTGATATATATATATATATATAAATTAAAAATTAAATAAATAAATATGCGAAAAAGTTCAAAACAGCGAATTGGGAGGGGGAATAACCGAACGACCCATTTTTGAGGTCGACCCGAGCCCCGCTGGGTCGAGCAGGGGTTAATCCAGGGTGTTTCGCTGTCAACCCGTGGGCCGATTCGCTCAAATGCAGATTTTTCATTTGATTAGTTCTCATGGTTCAGGGTTAATCTAATGGTCCTAAATAACTTCATACACCTATAAATACATCCTAATGCTAACCCTAAACCTAATTAAAATAGAATAGTTACCGTCATACCATCGCCATGGAAATCAATGGAGTCTCCGCCAACTAAGAAAGAAGAAAAGCAAATTCAATTCTAATTCTCTCAACCCTAAAGCAAAGCAAAACTCTCTCTTTTCTTCTCTAAATTGTGAGTATGATGATCTTAACAAGATTATTATCATTTTAATTAGGTTGAGTTATGAATGGATTATGAGTAGATGATGTGAATTATCATATATGTTGTTGTAAACCCCTTTTTGCTATCATGTATATTGTAAATCCAATGTTATGTGATGATGATATCTTACATGTTGTAAATCATGCTATGATGATGTTATGTATGTTGAAAGTTTCTATGCTAAGTTGTGATGAATCATACATGTTAAAAAGGCCATGATGTTATCATTTATGCTAGTTAGTTCATATTAATTAAATCATCATGTTTGGGTTATGTTGATCTATATGACAAGTCACATATGCAAGTTAGATTGATTAGAAAAGTTATGAACATATGCCAAGACATCTATTATGACATCTAGAATTATGCTATGACATATGTGTTATCCTATGCTAGTTCACACCATCATTATGTTGCCTAAAAACCCCATATGCAAGTTTATGTATAGATTTGGGCTATGATCATATCATGTAAATTGAGACATTTAACAAGTTGACACCTTTTGATCCTTAACATGTGTAGTTTATGCAAGTTTCACCCCTATTATGATTAGATTTATTTTAATTGTCTATATGTTGTGATAATTTATCTTTGTGCTAGGTGTTAGACTATACAAGTCTAGCCTATATTATGCGTTGAATAAGCGAACGTATAAACATGGGGTAGGGGTAATATTAAAGGTTTAATATTAAAAAGTTGGGGTGCAATTGATATGATTTTGCATGCCCTAAGTGGATGGCCATAATTGAGTCAATTATGGACATCATTAAAAGTTGACTTAATTAATAATTTGAATAGGGAATTATTAAAACTGGGGTAAAAGATTTTAAGTGTTAATCAATGCTTAGGATACAAGGTTGGACTCGTTTGTGATGTAAACCTACCCGGACCCGCCCAGCAAATCCAGTGGTCACAAATGTCATCCCAATGTGAGAGTTCCTAGGCCTAAACTAAAGCATAACAGTTGTAAAGACACGAGGTTAGACTCTTTTATGGTGTAAGACTGCCCGAACCCGCCCGGCAAATCCAGCTGCCATAAATGCAATGTCTAATGTGAGAGGTCTTTATGAGGTTATGGCCTGAATGAATTAAGAAATACTTAACTAGATAAACATGTAAAGTGGGACATAGGGGTTAAGTAGGTGCCTTGGGTGGCACGAGGAATCTAGGGGGTGCGCTTAGTGGCATGTGAAATATGATTAGTAAGACTTAACCAAACACACATGTAAATGAACACTACTAAGAGGGTTAAGTGGGATATACTAGTGACAAGCTTAGGTTGGTAGCTTGTTGGGGCCCATTTCGACCAGTATCCCAAACGTATCTTTGTGAGCTCGACCCAAGTCGAGGATGGGACACGCATGCTGGGTTTGACTGTAAGAGGCCAAAACGGGGAGCGGTGGCAACGCAAGTCCAACGGGTTTCATATGCGTGTGTGGACCCAGGCTGGTAGGTAAGACGTTGTTGCATCATGTAGGTATAAGCCGTGCATTCTCAAGTTGTATCGGGTTGCCACTTTAGGGGAGTGATACACCCCACTGTGGGGCCAACACGGGTATCTACGAGTAGGGAGCCGATCGAAAGTGGGTAGTGGGGTACACCTAGTGGAGATAGGGGCAGACGGCACCTATGTAGTCAGCTAGGGGTACGTAAGGCTATTTATAAAGTTTCTGTGTGAAGCAAGTAGGATCAAACAATAGGGTGACTGGTGTGGAACAGTGTAGTAATGTGCGGTGCAGTGTAGTAATCATTCGTTAGTAATTAGGTGCGCCTTTACCGTTATCTTTAACGTTATCTTAAACGCTGTCTTTATCTTCCTAAGAGTTCATAGACATTTACTTGTCTTCCAACTTATGCCTTAGTCTAGTTATCTTGAAAATAGTATTGTTAGAATTATCATACTCGCCAGACTTTATGTCTGACCCACTCTATTTCTATCCTTTTTCCCCCTCCAGGTCCTTAGGTTGGGCCCAGCTCTAGTGAAGTTTGATTGAATTGCTTCATCTCTCTTTGGAAAGCTTGGACCGTTGAAGTAAAGTCCAGCTTATTATCTTTTTAATGGCTATTTATGTAATGGGATTATGTATTTTGTTTTTATGAAGATGGATATTGTACTTAGTTATGATCTATGGTTTTATGATGTAACAAATATGTTTAATTTCCGCTGCAATAAAATAAAGTTTTAGATTTCCAAGTACTATTTACTATCTGTCTTGTTGTAATTTTTCTATTCTATATTCACTTATAACCTCCATGGAAGTTAATGCATTCCCATTGTGAGTGACATTAATGGACGTGGGGTGTTACATAATGCCTATCACGTTTATTTGTCATATATTTAGGAATAATGTTATGTCACATTTAATTGTCATTTATTTAGGAATAATGTGTGTCACATTTAATTGTCATTTATTAGCAATAATGTTGTGTCACACTTAATTGTCATTTATTTAGGAATAATGTGTGTCACATTTAATTTTTATTTATTTAGCGATAATGTGTGTCACATTTAATTGTCATTTATATATGAATAATGTGTGTCACATTTAATTGTCATTTATTTAGGAATAATGTGTGTCACATTAAATTGTCATTTATTATGGAATAATGTGTGTCACATTTAGTTGTCATTTATTTCGTGGCAATTTGTGTCACATTTAATTGTTATTTATTTAGAAAAATGTATGCCGCATTTAATTGTCATTTATTTAGCAATAATGTGTGTTATATTTAACTGTTATTTATTTAGGAATAATGTGTGCCACATTTAATTGTCATTTATTAGCAATAATGTTGTGTCACACTTAATTGCCATTTATTTGGGAATAATGTGTGTCACATTTAATTATCATTTATTTAGGAATAATGTGTGTCACATTTAATTGTCATTTATTTATCAATAATATGTGTCACATTTAATTGTCATTTATTTAGGAATAATGTGTGTCACATTTAATTTTCATTTATTCAGGAATAATGTGTGTCACATTTAATTGTCATTTATTTAGGAAAAATGTGTGTTAGATTTAATTGTCATTTATTTTGCAATAATGTGTGTCACATTTAATTGTCATTTATTTTGGAATAATGTGTGTCACATTTAATTGTCATTTATTTAGCGATAATGTGTGTCACATTTAATTGTCATTTATTTAGGAATAATGTGTGCCACATTTAATTGTCATTTATTTATCAATAATGTGTGTCATATTTAATTGTCATTTATTTAGGAATAATATGTGTCACATTCAATTGTCATTTATTTAGGAATGATGTTTTTCACATTTAATTGTAATTTATTTGGCAATATTGTGTGCCACATTTAATTGTCATTTATTTAGGAATAATATGTGCCACATTTAATTGTCATTTATTAGGAATAATGTTGTATCAAACATAATTGTCATTTATTTAGGAATAATGTGTGTCACATTTAATTTTCATTTATTTAACAATAATGTGTGTCACATTTAATTGTCATTTATTCAAGAATAATGTGTGTCACATTTAATTGTCATTTATTTAGGAATAATGTGTGTCACTTTTAATTGTCAGTTATTTAGGAATAATGTTTGTCCCATTTAATTGTCATTTATTTAGGAATAATGTGTGTCACATTTAATTGTCGTTTATTTGGAAATAATGTGCGCCACATTTAATTGTCATTTATTTAGGAATAATGCGTGTCACATTTAATAGTCATTTATTAGGAATAATGTTGTATCAAACTTAATTGTCTTTTATTTAGGAATAATGTGTGTCACACTTAATTGTCATTTATTTAGGAATAATGTGTGTCACATTTAATTGTCATTTCTTTATCAATAATGTGTGTCACATTTAATTGTCATTTATTTAGTAATAATGTGCGTCATATTTAATTGTCATTTATTCAGGAACAATGTGTGTCACATTTAATTGTCATTTATTTAGGAATAATGTGTGTCACATTTAATAGTCATTTATTAGGTATAATGTTGTATCAAACTTAACTGTCATTTATTTAGGAATAATGTGTGTCACATTTAATTGTCATTTATTTAGGAATAATGTGTATCACATTTAATTGTCATTTATTTATCAATAATGTGTGTCACATTTAATTTTCATTTATTTAGTAATAATATGTGTTGCATTTAATTGTCATTTATTCAGGAATAATATGTGTCACATTTGATTGTCATTTATTTAGGAATAATGTGTGTCACATTTAATGGTCATTTATTTAGGAATAATTTGTGTCACATTTAATTGTAATTTATTCAGGAATAATGTGTGTCACGTTTAATTGTCATTTATTTTGGAATAATGTGTGTCACATTTAATTGTCATTTATTTAGCAATAACGTGTACCACATTTAATTGTCATTTATTTAGCAATAACGTGTGTCACATTTAATTGTCATTTATATAGGAATAATGTGTGTCACATTTAATTGTCATTTATTAAGTGATAATGTGTGTTTTATTTAATTGTCATTTATATAGGAATAATGTGTGCCACATTTAACTGTCATTTATTTAGCAATAATGTGTGTCACATTTAATTGTCATTTATTTAGGAATAATGTGTGTCACATTTAATTGTCATTTATTTAGGAATAATGTGTGTCACATTTAATTGTCATTTATTTGTTAATAATGTGTGTCACATTTAATTGTCATTTATTTAGGAATAATATGTGTCTCATTTAATTGTCATTTTTTAGGAATAATGTGTGTCACATTTAATTGTCATTTATTACGAATAATGTTGTATTACACTTAATTGTCATTTATTTAGGAAGAATGTGTGTCACATTTAATTGTCATTTATTTAGGAATAATGTGTTCACATTTAATTGTCATTTATTTAGGAATAATGTGTGTCACATTTAATTGTCATTTATTAGGAATAATAATGTATCACACTTAATTGTCATTTATTTAGGAACAATGTGTGTCGCATTTAATTGTCATTTATTTAGCAACAATGTGTGTCACATTTAATTATCATTTATCCAGTAATAATGTGTGTCATATTTAATTGTTATTTATTTAGGAATAATGTTATGTCACATTTAATTGTCATTTCGTTAGGAATAATGCGTGTCATATTTACTTGTCATTTATTAGCAATAATGTCGTATAACACTTAATTGTAGTTTATTTAGGAGTAATGTGTGTCACATTTAATTGTTATTTATTTAGAAATAATGTGTGTCACATTTAATTGTCATTTATTTTGGAATAATGTGCGTCACATTTAATTGTCATTTATTTAGGAATAACGTGTGTCACATTTATTTGTCATTTATTTAAGAATAATGTGCGTCACATTTAATTGTCATTTATTTAGGAATAATGTTATGTCACGTTTAATTGTCATTTATAAATCAATAATGTGTGTCACATTTAATTGTCATTTATTTAGGAATAATGTGTGTCATGTTTAATTATCATTTATTTAGCAATAATGTGTGTCACCTTTAATTATCATTTGTTTAGCAATAATGTGTGTTACATTTAATTGTCATTTATTTAGGAATAATGTGTGTCTCATTTAATTGTCATTTATTTAGCAATAACATGTGTCACATTTAATTGTAATTTATTTATGAATAATGCCTATCACGTTTATTTGTCATTTATTTAGGAATAATGTTATGTCACATTTAATTGTCATTTATTTAGGAATAATGTGTATCACATTTAATTGTCATTTATTAGCAATAATGTTTTGTCATATTTAATTGTCATTTAATTAGGAATAATGTGTGTCACATTTAATTGTCATTTATTTAGGAATAATATTGTGTCACATTTAATTGTCATTTATTTGGGAATAATATGTGTCACATTTAATTGTCATTTATTTAGGAATAATGTTTTTCACATTTAATTGTCATTTATTTAGGAATAATGTGTGTCACATTTAATTGTCATTTATTTGGCAATATTGTGTGCCACATTTAATTGTCATTTATTTAGGAATAATGTGTGCCACATTTAATTGTCATTTATTAGGAATAATGTTGTATCAAACATAATTGTCATTTATTTAGGAATAATGTTTGTCACATTTAATTGTCATTTTAGGAATAATGTTTGTCACATTTAATTGTCATTTATTTAGGAATAATGTGTATCGCATTTAATTGCCATTTATTTGGAAATAATGTGTGCCACATTTAATTGTCAATCATTTAGGAATAATGTGCGTCACATTTAATGGTCATTTATTAGGAATAATGTTGTATCAAACTTAAATGTCATTTATTGAGTAATAATGTGTGTCACATTTAACTGTCATTTATTTAGCAATAATGTGTGTCACATTTAATTGTCATTTATTTGGGAATAATGTGTGTCACATTTATTTAGGAATAATGTGTGTCACATTTAATTGTCATTTATTTAGGAATAATAAGTGTCACATTAAATTGTAATTTATTTGGCAATAATGTGTATCACATTTAATTGTCATTTATTTAGGAATAATATGTGTCACATTTAATTGTCATTTTGTAGGAATAACGTGTGTCACATTTAATTGACATTTATTTAGCAATAACGTGTGTCACATTTAATTGACATTTATATAGGAATAATGTGTGTCACATTTAATTATCATTTATTTAGTGATAATGTGTTTTTTATTTAATTGTCATTTATAAAGGAATAATGTGTGCCACATTTAACTGTCATTTATTTAGCAATAATATGTGTCACATTTAATTGTCATTTATTTGGGAATGTGTGTCACATTTAATTGTCATTTATTTAGGAATAATCTTTTTCACATTTAACTGTCATTTATTTAGGAATAATGTGTGTCACAGTTAATTGTCACTTATTTTGCGATAATGTATGTCACATTAAATTGTCATTTATTTAGGAATAATGTGTGCCACAATTAATTGCATTTATTTAGCAATAATGTGTGTTATATTTAATTGTCATTTTTTAGGAATAATGTTGTATTACACTTAATTGTCATTTATTTAGGAATAATGTGTGCCACATTTAATTGTCATTTATTTAGGAATAATGTGTGTCACATTTAATTGTCGTTTATTTAGGAATAATGTGTGTCATATTTAAGTGTCATTTATTTATCAATAATGTGATTCACATTTAATTGTCATTTATTTAGTAATAATGTGTGTCATATTTAATTGTCATTTATTCAGGAATAATGTGTGTCACATTTAATTGTCATTTATTTAGGAATAATGTGTTTCACATTTAATAGTCATTTATTAGGTATAATGTTGTGTCAAACTTAACTGTCATTTATTTAGGAATAATGTGTGTCACATTTAATTGTCATTTATTTAGGAATAATGGGTATCACATTTAATTTTCATTTATTTATCAATATTGTGTGTCACATTTAATTGTCACTTATTTATTAGTAATATGTGTCACATTTAATTGTCATTTATTCAGGAATAATGTGTGTCACATTTAATTGTTTTTTATTTAGGAATAATGTATGTCACATTTAATGGTCATTTATTTAGGAATAATGTGTGTCACATTTAGTTGTCATTTATTCAGGAATAATGTGTGTCACGTTTAATTGTCATTTATTTGGGAATAATGTGTGTCACATTTAATTGTCATTTATTTAGCAATAATGTGTGTCACATTTAATTGTCATTTATTTAGTAATAACGTGTGTCACATTTAATTGTCATTTATATAGGATTAATGTGTGTCACATTTAATTGTCATTTATTTAGTGATAATGTGTGTTTTATTTAATTGTCATTTATATAGGAATAATGTGTGCCACATTTAACTGTCATTTATTTAGCAATAATGTGTGTCACATTTAATTGTCATTTATTTGGGAATAATGTGTGTCGTATTTAATTGTCATTTATTTAGGAATAATGTGTGTCACATTTAATTGGCATTTATTTGGCAATAATGTGTGTCACATTTAATTGTCATTTATTTAGGAATAATATGTGTCACATTTAATTGTCATTTTCTAGGAATAATGTGTGTCACATTTAATAGTCATTTATTACGAATAATGTTGTATTACACTTAATTGTCATTTATTTAGGAAGAATGTGTATCATATTTAATTGTCATTTATTTAGGAATAATGTGTTTCACATTTAATTGTCATTTATTTAGGAATAATGTGTGTCACATTTAATTGTCATTTATTAGGAATAATAATGTATCAAACTTAATTGTCATTTATTTAGGAACAATGTGTATCACATTTAATTGTCATTTATTTAGCAATAATGTGTGTCACATTTAATTTTCATTTATCTAGTAATAATGTGTGTCACATTTAATTGTCATTTATTTAGGAATAATGTTATGTCACATTTAATTGTCATTTATTTAGGAATAATGCGTGTCATATTTAATTGTCATTTATTAGCAATAATGTTGTATCACACTTAATTGTAGTTTATTTAGGAGTAATGTGTGCCACATGTAATTGTTATTTATTCAGAAATAATGTGTGTCACATTTAATTGTCATTTATTTTGGAATAATATGTGTCACATTTAATTGTCATTTATTTAGGAATAACGTGTGTCACATTTATTTGTCATTTATTTAAGAATAATGTGCGTCACATTTAATTGTCATTTATTTAGGAATAATGTGTGTCACATTTAATTGTCATTTATAAATCAATAATGTGTGTTACATTTAATTGTCATTTATTTAGGAATAATGTGTGTCACGTTTAATTATCATTTATTTAGCAATAATGTGTGTCACGTTTAATTATCATTTATTTAGCAATAATGTGTGTGACATTTAATTGTCATTTATTTATGAATAATGCCTATCACGTTTATTTGTCATTTATTTAGGAATAATGTTATGTCACATTTAATTGTCATTTATTTAGGAATAATGTGTGTCACATTTAATTGTCATTTATTAGCAATAATGTTGTGTGACACTTAATTGTCATTTATTTAGGAATAATGTGTGTCACATTTAATTGTTATTTATTTAGCGATAATGTGTGTCACATTTAATTGTCATTTATATATGAATAATGTGTGTCACATTTAATTGTCATTTATTTAGGAATAATGTGTGTCACATTGAATTGTTGTTTATTGTGGAATAATGTGTGTCACATTTAGTTGTTGTAACGATCTGGAATTTTGGGGCCAATTTAAAATTTTTATTTTGGAAATTTTAATGAATTTAGGATATTTAAAATTACTTATTTTAAATAATAACGACTAAAAATTTATTTTAAAACAAATAAATTTAGTTTAATTATAAAAGGAGTTTAAAACAGCGCTGTAGTTTGAAAATTTGAATTTGAATTTGACTGAATGTACAGGATTCAAAATAAATTAGAATTGAGCGAAACAAGAAATATTTGAATCTATTTAATCATATCTTTCTAACGAATCTGAAAAACTGAAATTTCACTTTAAAAATAACAAGTTATGTCCAGTTTAAAATTTAGAAAAATCGCTGTAGAATTTATATATATTTTAATATAATATATTGGCCTTAAAAATAGCCATTTTTCAAATCACCTCGGTTTTCGACGAAACCACTTTTGTTGGAACCGGAATGTCATTTTATTGCTAAGTTTAATTTTCCAGAATTTTTCGAATTAATATGTGAGTGTGGCAGAGGAAAACGTGTTTTGACTGTTTCAGTCAAATTTAATCGACTTGAAAATAGCCATTTTTCAAACAGTCTCAGAATTCGACGAAATTAGTCTTGTTAGAACCGTATCATCAAAACATAGCTAGAAATAATTTTTCTGGAATTTTTAGAGTCCGTATGTGGTCCCGGTAATTTAAAATGTACGTTTAAATTAAATATAAATTTATTTAAATATTAAATTAAAGAAAACATATCGTAACAACCGAATTGGGTTACGAAACATATTCCATTGTGTCCAGGACGGGGGTTATTAGCTAGGGGCGACACTCGTTGGGTTTTGTTTGGAGTTCATTTCGATAGACAAATAATAAATGAATTAAAATTAAATAAAATACTATCCCAATACAGTATAAATACGGGGACTATACACCATAACCCTAATTCCATTGTCGTAGCCGCCATCTATTCCTACCAATGGCCGATGTTCTTCCAACTTCAATCCCACTTATCTTCCAATCCGCTTAATGAAATTCAAACTTCTATATGCCGAATCGAAGAGCTCTCTAAGCCCTCTCAGGTCAACGGTCGTGATCGGCGGTGGCGTGCTGTGGTGGCCAAAATTAGAGGAGGAAGCAGCGGACTTCGAGCGAGTTTCCTGGTGGCCTGGGACCACCGAGCTGGGCGCGGATACTGGCGCGAGCAGCTGACGGCGAGGCGTTCGAAGGAAGGGCTTCAGATCGGGCGCAGGTGGCTTCAGGGGCGGAGCGTCGTTCGGTGTTGGTCATCGACGATGGGTTTCCTGTGTTGAACGAAGATGGAAGGCCTAGGGATGATTAGTAATAAGTAAATAAGGTTTTCTAAATTTTAACTAATGAAATTAAATTTTCCAAATATTCAATTGACTGTAACTTGTTCGTCGCACATCAGAATGGGACGATTTCAAGTGCGTTAGAATCGGAGGGAAAAACACTTCGTGATGGAACAAACTAGAACTCCAACGGAGCAATTCTGAATTTCAGGGAATTTCAAACGTGAACTGTTCAGAATTTGACTATCGGTGAGAAATTTTATCCTTTTATTTATAATTAAAATTTGTTAATTATAAATTTAATGTTACACCTGCGTTGTAATTATTTGCTGAATGTTCGTGATCTGATTCGAATGGTTTGATGCTGTTATGATGCTATGATCTTTGGTTGTATTAGGATGGAAATTGTAAGATTATCACTCTATTGAATTAAAAAGTAAGTGGTCATTTTGTGGAATTTGAATTAGCAAAATATAAATTGTCATTCTTTGTTGATATCTAGATTTGTCATTTTTGTTGAAATTAGTATTGACATCTAAATTTGTCATTTTGTGATAGGATGTTTAATTCAAATAAAAACATTGATTTTTATTTGTTAATCTTAACATTGAATTGTTTACAAATAAAAACATTGATTTTTATTTGCTAATCTTAACATTGAATTGTTTTTTAAAAAAAAACATTGATTTTTATTTGTCAAACTTAACATTGGAATATAACATGAATATATAATTTTGTATTATTTTGTTGAACTAGATTTTCAAAAAAGTTTAGAATACACATTTTTATACAGTGTTGTCTGCATAAAAAGAACTGATTTCAAAGTTGCATTGTTTATGTAAATTTGTTTTCAGATAAAAGATTACATTTTTAATTGTAATTTGCTTTCATCAAAAAAGATTACACCCTTAATGAATTTTTTTTCATTTAAAAGATGACATTTTAATGTCATCTGTTTTAATGACATTTGTTTTCATTTGTTTGTGTCATTTGTTTTCATTTAAAAGACTACATTTTTATGTAGTTATGTTTTCATTTAATGATTGAAAACATATGCATCATTTTAAATAGAAAATGTATACTTTTTATACATTAAAAAGAAGAAGATTAACAAATTTATCATATTTTGTTAAAAGAAGAAGATTAACAAATTTATCATATTTTGTTAAAAGAAGAAGATTAACAAATTTAACAAATTCTGTTAAATGAAAAAGATTAACATTTTTGTTAACATTAAAGGAATGAAACAAAAATTAACATTTTTGTTAAAGAATAAAGTTGAAACCAAAAATTAACATTTTTGTTAAAGAAAAGAAGTGAGACAAGAATTTACATTTTTGTTTATTAAAAGGGATTTAAAACAAAATCCTCATTTTGTTTACATTGAAAGTTAATAAATAAAATTCCCATTTTGTTTACATTGAAAGTTAATAAATAAAATTCCCATTTTGTTTAAATTGAAAGTTAATAAACGAAATTCTCATTTTTTGTTTACCTTGAAAGGTTAATGAACAAAATTCTCATTTTGTTTGCATTAGAAGTATACCAACAAAAAAAATCATATTTTGTTAACATTAGATGTATGCAAACAAAAATCATATTTTGTTAACATTAGAAGTATTAAACAAAATCATATTTTGTTGCATTTGAATTATTAAACAAAATCACATTTTTGGTGTCATTGAAGAGATTGAATCATAAATACACATTTTTGTGTCATTAAAGAGTTTGAATTATAAATACACATTTTTGTCAAACTCGATTTGTGAAACTAGAATTAACATTTTTGTCAAACTTGATTAGTGAAAATAGAATGAATATTTTTGTCAAAGAAAGAAATAGAAAAGGACATTTTTGTCACTTTGAAATAAATGAAATAAAATTGGTATTTTTGTACATTTAAAATGAATGGAATTAAAAGGACATTTTTGTTACATTAAAGAAAAGGAAATAAAAATGTATAGTTTCATACATTAAAGAAAAGAAGTGTAACGACACAGATTTTGCCCGACCTTAATCGATCACAAAATCGACCAAGACCGTTCAAAACTCGCATACGTTAACTTTGGGAATACAAAACATTAGAACAATAACAGCAGACTTTTATTACATTATAATAATATAACATCAGAGTACAGAATATCAGAGTACAAAAAAAAGTAAACTACAGCGGAAGATAAATTACAACAGATTTAATACATTAAACAGCGGAAGACTTCTAAGCTCTGGACACAGCTTTAGGCTTCGATCCAGGATCCTGCTAAAGAGAGAGATGTCTGCAAAAAGCTACTCGACTGCCCGTATGGAAAAGAGGGCACCCGAGTTTGCAAAGTGAAACAAACTACGAGTCAGTCATGGGACTGGTGTGAGAATTCTTAACTAGTTTAACTAATAGTAATAAGGCAAATCCAAGGACCACGCCGCTAATGCGGAACGGGTTTACTCCAATGGATTGCCGGTGCAATAAACTAAAGTAAATCGAGGAATAACGCAATGTCTTTTTGGAAAAATGAAACCATTATAAGACCCAGGTCCCATCACACAATGCAACGCACACCAGAGGATAGGGTTTTACCTTATAATGGTCAAAAGATGCTTGATACGTATAAAACGGATTTGATATTATTATTAGTGTATATATGCTTTAATAAAAAGATTTGAATCATAAGTATCAATCCTAGACGACATGGTTACCATATAGCATGTCGCCAATACTAGTTCTACAATCAAAACCGCAAGGGCGTATTGGAAATTTGGATTCCATCATGAGTCGAGGCTAGGGGCAAGATCCTCTCCGATTCGAGACACTCTAGCAAATGCCTCAGGATTCCCCGCAGTGAACCCTTGGAAGCGGTAGGGCCGGTCCCCGCCTATGGGCAGTGGATTGGTTATGCCTGAACACACGTTTCCCGGTCCCTTTGGACCTATAGTATGACCACCAACGGCCTATAAAAATAACGAAGCGCCTCAAAATCCATCATCCACATAAGTAAAATGTCAGGGCTGGCAGGTCGCTGACACCACTCTAGCTAGAAAGAAACGTGTGCACTCCCTACGGTCCATATCCCGTTTTTGACTCATACCGGGGTGTGAGGCTCGCGAAGTCACGCTATACACAAAGCTACGCCTAAACAGGCCGTGCTTTGATCATCAACCACAAGGCCTGCTTTTCAACAAAAGCCTTGATCAATGCATCTTAGCATGCCACATTGTCAGTCCATACTATACCATTAATTTCTACCAATATATAACCTCTAAGCTCGTATGTCTCAGAGAAGGGTGTTAACCACCAAACAGATATATATTAAGAGAGATCAACGAATGTAGTATAAGGGACTACAACGTCAGACATACATTCCATTTATAAACTTATGCCCTGGGTCTGAGCGAAAGTCAAATCCGTGCAATCAACACTACGTCCGGACGGCTACTACTGTCGCCCCTTCAAGGTAGCTACTCCCATCATGGGTCTCAATAGCAACACACCCATTCGATGTGAAGATCGTCGGTCTTCAATCACCGTCTTCAACTCTTCGAACGTCGTATCATTATTTGGAATGAGAGTAAACTCGGACTTCCCAAATAATTCTCGCATATATAAATTTGTAAACCATTCTATATCGTTATTTATTCTTTTATAAATATAAATATCGTCCATTCATTTCATGTATATATATATCGTCCATTCATTTCATAAATATCGTCCATTCATTTCATATGCAGTAATACTACTCTAAACATGAATTTTTATTTCATATGCGGTTTCTTGATTATGTATTTCATATGCGACTTCATGCTTTTTAAAACATGTTAAATTTTCATATGCGGTTCATGCTTCTAAATCATGTTTCATTTCATATTTTTATATTTTTATTCGCATGTGAAATGTAAATAAAAATTCCCTTCATATTTTCATCTTTTTATTTACATGTGAAAAGTAAATAAAAGTTTCATTACTTTTATTTATATAAAATATGTAAATAATATAACCATTTCATGTTTTCATTCATTTATTCATTTATAACATGAAAATATTCATTGCTTTATGGTTCATTTTCCATTTTCGATCACTTTCTTAATTCAGTGATCTTGACTACTTAATTCCCTTTCAATCTAATTAAAGATTTAATTAAAATCTTATTTAGTTTTAATCTTCCAAAGTCATTATTAAATGATTATTCAATTTCTACGGAATTAATTCTATCATAAATTTGGGTTAAAGAATAAATGTTATTTAAAACATAATTCACGATAAACCCAAATTTAAATTTCATAAATTTCCCATTTAATATATATAATTAGACATCATTTATTTCAGAGTATTTCATTTAATCTTAAATAAAATATTAATCATCTTCGATTTCCTTTATAAAATGTATAACATAATTTATACGGGTTAAAATGGAGTTACTATTTTTAAAATGGACCGAATAGCCCAATTCATTTTCCTTATCCATTTATTATGTTTATCTTTACATTTTATTATTTAATAGCGGGCCAGGCCTCTCACATTAGGCCTACAACTTGTGGATGCTGGATATGCCGGTTGGTTCCGGGCAGACTTCTACCACAGGTTGGGCTTAACCTCGTGTCTTGACCCAATTCGTATTTGCGCACTTGGACCTCTCACATTAGGCCCAACATTTATGGCTGCTGGATATGCCGGTTGGTTCCGGGCAGACTTCCACCATAAATGTGACCTAACTTCATGTCCAGGTACAATTAATAATTATCATTATAATTATCTCTTAAAAGTATTATTTTAAAACATTTCATATTTTAGAATATCTAATTTCTAAAATATCTTTCATTCTTTTACTTATCCTTTCATTTCAGTAAACATTAATCTTTCCATATTAATATCATAAAACTATTCCCAAAATGTTTCAATTTTTATATCTAAAACTTACCATTTTAATATTAAATGAAATCTTCCTCAATTAATCCATTTATGTTAAATTTTAAAATCAAATCTTCTAAATTTACAAGTTAACATAAAAACGAGATTTTTCAATTCAAATCTTCATTATTATAATTGGAATGAAATCTTACCAATTTAAACTTTTTATTTCATCCTTTGTAAATGTGCAATCTTCTTAATTAAATCGTCCATTAATTCCATTAATTGAGTAAATAATGAAAATATTTCAAGTTCCTCAATAACGCTAATTATATATTCACTTTCATGTACAACTTTCATGTGCAATATCCATATATAAATTTTTTATATTTTTAATCAGAAACACTACGAATATATTTATTTATATATTTTACTTAAAACGCTTAAAATAAACTTGCATTCATGTTTTTGACATAACAATAAAAATAAAGTTGCATTCATATTTTTATGTAAATAAAAATAAAGTTTCATTCATATTTTAACAAAATGATGCAAATAAAGTTTGCATTTATATTTTATCAAAAAGTGTAAATAATGTTTGCATTCATATTTTTATCAAAACAATGAGAATAATGTTGCATTTATAGTTTATAATAAACAATGCAATTAAGTTTGCATTCTTATTTTATTAACAACAATGAAGTTATAATTATTTTCTAAATTTACCTAACTCGCTAAAAATAAGTTATCAATCTTATTTTAACTTAAACAATGAAAATATATTTATTTTCTACTTTCACTTAACGCGCTAAAAATATACCAACACTCATATTTTTACATAAACGCTGGAAATAAGGTTGCATTCCTATTGTGACATTAACTATGAAAATAAGTTTATTTTCTTATATCATATAAAAGAGTATTTTATATGTTAACATTTTTCTACGTTTCAAATATCATATAAATGAATATTTATTTACATACACCATACTATGTATTCTAATGGCCCTTTTTATCTAATGACATTCTAACTTAATAACATTCTAATCTAGTGACATTCCAGTGTTAATGTCATTTTAATTTAATGACATTTTTAATGAATGACATTATAGTAATTTAACTTGAAGGACAAACTCCTCTCAACATGAATAGACAAATTCATGTTGACATAAATGACAATTTCAATCTTCACATAAACGACAAGTTAAATTTTCACATAAATGACGAATTCAGTCATAAATGACAAATTTATCTTACATAATATATCCCTAATAAAAAATGGCATGTTTATTCTAATTAAACATTTACGACATACATGATTTTTCAACTATAATTAAACACATATGACGATTATGATTTGTCAATTCAAATCACACATACATGACATATATAATCTATCCATTCCAATTAAACATATATGACATACATGATTTTTCAACCATTAAAATCCATTCTTTTTATTTTACGTATCCTAATGTCAAAAAAAATGATTTCATATGTTAACATTTTCTAACTTAAATGAGAAAATGTTCTCTTTTATATGCAACATAACTTTTCTAACTTAAATGAGAAATTGTTCTTAAATCTAACATTACATTTTTGTAACAAACGATATTTTATTCTAACTTTACATTTTAAGACACAAAATTTTATTTTATTCTAACTTTACATTTTATTTTGTTTTGACCAAAGCGATGTTTATATTTTAACATAACGTTAATTGACCCAAATGATAGTTTGATTTTAACCATGCTAATTTAATAAAAATGAACATTTTTATTTAGTCAATACTAATTCAATAAAAATGACAAGTTCTATTTCAACATGACGTTGTCTAATAAAATTGAGATTTTTATTTTCCTAAAACATTTTATAACAAAATGACATATTTTTTTCCTAATAAAAAAAAAATTTATAAAACACTTCTAACAAGATAACAAAATTTTCTGATATAACATAAATGACAAATTTGTTTATTTTTCTAACATGAAGATTTCGAACAAAGACGTTTACTTTATCTACCATGAAGATTCTAATAAAACCATCCTAATAAAAAGGTTATTTTAATGCCAACATAACATGAACCAATGACAATGATACTTTATTGTTAACGCAGCATGATTTAAACAACATCAGCATCGCAATCAATACAAACAACAAACAATAATTTCAGTCACAGATCTGATTTCATCACATGAACAATTTTATCGCATAACCCATTATTCTACATCGAATAAATATAATTTTATAAATCCTTTTGATGTGAGTTAGAATTCTCACCGATGGTTTTTGAATTTTCAAAAATTGTAGATCAGTCCGTTTCAGATCTGGTCTGTGCTGTAGAGTTCGCCATGACGAGTCCATTGCAACTTTATTTCTCTAATCCTTTCTTCCATCTTCGTTCAATTCACAGAACCCATCATCGATCGTCTCTCTCCCTGCGCCCCGCTTCTGGAGTCACCGTTCATTGAAATCGAAGAACTGACATCGCTTAACAATTTGGCTATTATAAATTTGTGAAGATACTGCGTAGATTTGAGGATTAATTGGAGATAAAATCGAAGAGGAACGGTAAATATGAAGAGGAAGAAAAAGAATGGGAGTGGTTCTAAGAATGAATGGAAATTAGGAAAAATACATAGGAATAAGAAATATAAATGAAGCGGTAAAAGAATGGATATGAATAGAGAACCAAAAGGAAATAAATTAAAGGCATGAATGGTTTAAATTTTTCCCTTTTATTTATTCAAATTTCAAAGGTTAATTAAATGAATACAGTATTCAATTTCATTTATCCTTAATTTAATTACCCATCTAATCCTAGTCTAACATAGGAATAAATTACCTGTGTCATACATCTCAAATTCAATTTTCTAACATTTTTAATCGAGTAATTAATCTTTGTAAAACAATCAATTCATTAATGTAAAAACCCGCAACTTCCCCGTAAAGGAAAGCGTCAGATAGTTCGAGAACAAACCACAACAGAACGCATACAGAAGAACATTTCATTGTATATAACAACAACGCATCAGATTACAAGAATATACAGAGTATAAATGAATATTACACAGAAACAACAGAGATTTAAATTACATTTAAATACATAGCAGCGGAAAATAATACAATACACAACTAGAGGAGATATACGGATACAAAGCTTTCCGGATATCGTTCCAGCTGTAAACCAAGATCCTGTGAATATAAATCTGCAAACCCAAAACTACTAGCTGCCCGTGTCGAAAATAAGGGCACCCAGAGTTTAGGTTAAAACAATAAACTCCAGGTCAGTCATGTGACTGGTGTGAGAACTAAAACAGTTATTAATCTTTATTTTTAAAGTTAGGTAAATCAAGGGACCACGCCGTATGACACGGAACGGGTTTCCTCCCAAGAATACCAGTGCATAAAACCAACAGCGCAATGCTAAATAAAGAAAGATGAAGCTGTTATAAGACCCAGGTCCTATCACACAATGCAACGCAAGCCGGGGGATAGGGTTTTCCCTTATAACAGCCAAAGAATGCTTGATACGTTTAAAACAAATCATTTGATACTATTATAAGTGCATAGTGTATAAAACAACTTCAAATCATAAGTATCAATCATAGGCGGCATGGGTACCATATATCATGTCGCCATATATAGGTTTACAATCAAAACCGCAAAGTCACGTATTTGGAAATTGGATTTCCGTCTATGAACCGAGGCAAAAGATAGTCCTCAACCGATTCGTGACTCTCTAGCCCGAGCCACAGGACCCAGACACAGGTGGGCCCTTGGATCCTCAGGGCCAGTCCACCGATGTGGATTAAACTTAAACCCTGAACATGCGTCTCCCCACCCTATGGGGTGTAAGTCTGGTCCGTCTGCCGACCAGAATGCATCGGCCGAAACCGATATAACCGAGGCGCCTCGCAACAGCAACAACCACATAAGTCAAACTCGTCAGGGCGTGTAAAACCACTGACGCCACTTCTAGCTAGAAAGAAACGCATGCCCTCCCTGACGTCCTCTCCCGTTTTTGGTTCACAACCGGGGTGCGAGGCTCGCGAATTCACGTTACACAAAGCTGTGCCACACAGGCTGTGCTTTGATCATCACCACAAGACTTTGCTTTTCAACAGAAGCCTCGATCAATTGCCACTTAGGCATGCCACACAGGCAATTCACTCCATGCGTTTGATATCCATCAATATATAACCCCTGAGCTCGTACGTCTCAGAGAAGGGCGTTAAGCAAGAGAATAAATCCTCCGCCGCCAAACAGATATATATTTAATAGAGATCAATCGCACGGACTAAAATCCAATGTCAGACACAGTCCATTTACAAGTCCGTTCTGGGTCTGAACGAAATCGGAGGCACCTAGTACCCCGCATATCCATCGATCTCCAAGTACGTCTGGACGATCACCAACTGTTTCCATCTTCTTGGGTGTACAGCCCAATCAAGATCATCAGTAATCACCCAAACGACGTGAAGACTTCTGGTCTTCGACCACCGTCTTCATCTTCGACACCACGTCGAATCAGTTATTCAGAATGGGATAAACCCGGTCTTTCTGAATAACTCGCGTATATATTATAAAAGTGTTACACAAACACAACATACGCCTCATTCCAATTCAGAATATTCCTTTATTCAAATATTCCTATACTTTGGGAAAAGTTCCCATTAATTTTATCCAAGATAAATTCTCTAAATTTATTCTTTAATCACCTTTGAATATCAATTCAAACTAGTCGGGATTAGCGAACCACACCGAAGTAATCATTTATTTTATTTCCCAATCCCAACCTATTCATCCCATGAAGTAAAACTGGTAATACTTCATATCTAACACCACAGTGTTATCGGTAAATTCAATTACCATTACACGTTCAAATCTAATTAAAGATTTAACTATCGCCTGGAGCAAAACTGGTGATACTCCATTTTCGATCTTTTCAATCTATTTAAAGATTCATTAAAACTCCACTTAGTTTTAATCTTTAACTGGGTTAAAGAATCAGTGTCATTTAAAACACGGTTCACGATAAACCCAAAAAATCACATTCCATTAATTATCGGGTTAAAGAACGAGTGTTGTTTAAAACACTGTTCACGATAAACCCAAAAATCAATATCAATTCAATTCCAACTAAATATCATTTAATTGGTACACTTCATTAAATCTAAATAAAAAGATTTAATTTTTTCTCAACTGGGTTCAAGAACAGTGTTAGTGAAGCCACCATTCACGACAAACCCAAATCACATTCGATATTCAATACAAGGCTCTGAATAGAAAATATATCGGCTTATATTCAATATCGAATTCTACGACTAACAAATGTCGTATTGGAAACAACGATACAAATATATATCTTTCAAATTTCCATAACAACACCTGTAATATCACGAATTCCAACATCGAAATATTCCGAAGACAATTTCGATTCAAATCCACTCCAATGCAATCATTGGAAATTTTGGTTATTTTCAAAACCCTTTTCAAATTCAATTTATTTATTTAAAAATAAATAGAATTATAATTCTAGTTCAAAACTAGTTCATTTCGATAAAAATCTATTTTTATCTTTTCAAATATGGAGTTTTTCATCCCAAATCTTCACAACTCATTTCTTATGATTTTACACAAATTATTACTATTTTTAATAATTTTATCAAGGCCCGTACAGTCGATTTCCACCAATGGCCATCGAACTGCACGTATAGCGACCTTTTTCCAATTTGATTTGGACATAATTCCAAATCCAACCGTTAGATTTCTAATTTATCACATTCGCTAGAAAGCTCTTTTCGATACGAACCCAACGGTTCCGGTTTTAGGAGAATCCGACGGTCGGATCTCCCGTAACGTCCATTTGAAATCAATGGTCGAAATTCGCGAACTGCCGCGGCGCGGCGCGTTCTATTCAGGCCATTATATTATATATATAATATATATAATATATACTTCGTCGATTTCTATTTAAAACGAATTATATAAATAGTTTTAAAATTCGTTTCAAAATCTATTTCAACTTCCATCTCAATTCAAAGCAAAATTGAATTCTTCTCTATAAATTCGTTTTAAAATTCATTTCTATTCAATTCAAATTTCAATTCAATTTGAATTCATTTCAATTTGCTTTCAATTCATTTTGAATTCGTTTTCAATTCAATTCATTTCGAAATCGTTTTCAATTCAATTCACTTTGAATTCGTTTTCAATTCAATTCATTTTGAATTCACTTTCAATTCAATTTGAATTCATTTTCAATTCAATTCACTTTCGAAATATTTATTTCAAAATTACTTTTTAATATTCATTTTAAAATGAATAAAATCGATATAAATATCGATTCACGTCAAAATGGCGTCACTCTAATCAACACGGCTTCATATATTGACATTTTCAAATATTCCATTTCGAATATTTCTATTTTAAATATTTCTATTTTAAAACTGGAATGAGGCCCAATCAATTACCATATAAAGTTAATTATATGGATTTTCATACAACACATGTATAATAGCCTTGAAAAATAATCAACCATCAACCAAAGTGCACTACACTGTATAAGCATCAAATATAGATATCTAACGCTTATAACAGCCTGTCAATCAATCGATCGACACATTTAATCAATCAGGATGAGTGAACTTCAAATTTCATCCCAACACCCGTGTGGGGTTTCAAACAATCAAACACAGATTTTATTCGTGCAGTTGGGCGATGTGTAAAATTTATCGTCCCAATCCATATCAGTCAAATCAGTGTACATAAACAAACCGTCTGGTTTGTAAATGAATATTTTATTTTATTCACATTCACGTTAAAAACTATATTTTTAACGATAAAATATTTATTCCAACACACGAATTTTCTTTTATTCATTTACACAATAAAATGATATTTTTATTTTCTAACATATTTTAGAAAATTTCGGCGGCATAACGGCACGATACTAGAAACGGGACGAGGCCTAGCCTTATCCCCGGTCTAGTGAAGGCCCACGCCATTCACACATCAATCAAATCACCAAACAACCAAATTCTAATCAAATCATATAACTAATCTATGCAACCAAACAAACAAGTCCATGGTCTGTGGACGATTGTGTCGGGTGCTACTAAGCACCGTCTGCATCCTAGTATATATATATTGCAAGAAAAGAAATTGAAAGGTGAGAAATTCTCACCAATAGCTATCCTAGCTCCACAGCACTTCTTTTGCAGAATTCTTCGTCGACCTCGCCTTTTTGTCAGCTTCGTCGCCCGTAGCCACTACATATGTAAAAATCGAATTTTACTTCGCTATTCAATATATAAAAATCGAATTTTTATTTCGAAGTTCAATATGTAAAAATCCTATTTTTCTATCGAAGTTCAATATATAAAATCATATTTTTACTACTATGATATATAGATAAAAATTATATTTTTATCACGCTATTTTCCACCTAAAGATTTTGCCTTTTCAAAAATAAAGATTTCGCCTTTTTACTTTCAAAGAACTCGCCTTTTTATTTTTAAAGTACTCGCCTTTTTTTTTTATTTTTAAAGTACTCGCCTTTTTATTTTCAAAGTACTCGCCTTTTTATTTTTAAAGTACTCGCCTTTTTATTTTCAAAGTTCATATCTTTTAAAAAAAAAAACAAAGTTGATATCTTTATAAAAACAAAGTTGTTTTTATTTTTAAAAACAACATATATTTTCAAAACAATTTCATATATGTTTTCAAAACCATCTTTTTCCATTTAAAATTCAAACCTTTTCTATTTTAAAGTTTAAACCTTTCCTATTTAAAATTTAAACCATTTTCTTTTTAAAATAAAAAAAACAGGTTTTTATTTCTTTTTAAACATTTTCAGTTTTATTCTTTTATAAAAAAAAACAGTTTTTATCCTTCTGTTAAAAAAAACAGTTTAAATCTTTATAAAAAAAACATTACAGTATTAACCTAAAAAAAAACTAGCATTGCAGAATTAAAACAAAAATAAAATAAAACAAAACGACTTACAGAGGGGGGGGGGGTTTTCGTAGATCGTCGGGGGTGCTTCTCGAGGCGGCGGCGCTAGGGTTTCAACGTCTCGAACGGGGGGGGGGCTAATCGGGTGTCACGGTTTTTTTTCTGGAGGCTCTGGTCTTCGTTCAGAGGGAGGGCGCGAGCGTAGGGGGGGAGAAGAAGAGGGAGCGCGAGAGGGAGAGGGCGGAGGGGAAGCGCCCTGGTGGCCGACCGACGGTGGGGGATGGGCGATGGGCGGTGGTCTGCCATTTTTTTTTTTTATAATCGATCTCAAAAGTAATTTAGGGGGGGGGGCAGAACCAATAAAGGGGAGGGAATATTTTTTTTTTTTTTTTAATTTTTATTTAATTTCTCTCTCCTAAGTTGACTTTTCATACGCTCTCGAAATCGAACCCACCGCCTATCGTCCATAGCGTTTCACCCCCATTCTGAACACAATGGGATATGTATCGCAAGCTGATTTGATCGTTACAATCAGTTTCCTTTTGAAATTTCATTTAAATCATCATACTGAATTTTAAACGTACATTTCAATATACCGGGGTCACATATTAACTTGGAAAATTACAGAAAAATATTTTCTAGCTTCCTATTGACAATACGGTCCTAACAAAACTAGTTCCGTCGAATTCTGAGATCGTTTGAAAAATGGCCATTTTCCAGTCGATTAAAATCAACTGAAACTGGTCAAACGCGTTTTCCTTTGCCACGCTCACATATTGATTCAAAAAAATTATGAAATTTGAAACCTAGCAATAACTTCACATCCCGGACCCAACAAAACTGGTTTCGTCGAAATCCGAGGTCGTTTGCAAAATTGCTATTTTTAAGGGCCTTATATATATAAAAATATATATAAATTCCACAGCGACTATTTCTAATTTTAAACTGGACATATCTTATCATTTCTAAAATGAAATCTCAGTTTGTTAACTTCGTTACAAAGATATAGTTATACAGATTCAAATATTTCTTGTTTCGCTCAATTCTGACTTATATTGAATTCTGTATATCCATTTGAAATTAGAAATCGAATTTTCGAACTACCGCGCCATTTTCAATTCCTTTTATAATTATATATAATTATTATATATCCTAACAACGACGTATATAATATATACGTTCAAATTATATTCAAATTAAATTTTTCTTCGATATTATTTAAAATAATATATTTTAAATATTCAAAATTCGCTAAAATCGCCAAAATAAAAATTTCAAACTGGCTCGCATTTTACGGGTTGTTACAATCTCCCCCACTTAAAACTTTTCATCCCCGAAAAGGAACAAAGTCGAAAGTGGTTTGATTAATCAACACTACGCTCGGTCTAACTTCCATTCTCCAACTTTTCAGTTTCTGAGAATTTTCAAAATTTCAAAAATTTGGCTAACACCCTAAATTTTCGAAAAATTTCGCCATAACCTCCCCTGCACCGGGAGCATCGGGGAATTTCAAATAGCTTCCCCGGTCCTTCAGATCTCAAAAAGAAAAAGAAAAAGCCAAGCGGCTAGCCAATAGGCTCACAAAATCATCATCACCCAAACAAAACAGTAAATTATGTAGTAAACATGTACCTATTTGTCGGGCAAACAAATTTTATTCTCTGCTCTAGCCTCCTTGCTATGACCTGTTCAATGATATATATGTATATGCAAGCAAACGCAACCAATTTTCGATACAGTTCAATATTCGATCAAATTAGGCATAATGGTTCAAAATTAGCAAACAAATAAACAAACAACACAAACATCAATCATTTAGTGAATTAGAGTTTTCAAATTCATAACTTTGATACATATATAGAAAATCACGTTTTTGATGCCAATTCACAACAAAGCGTTCTAGCTATATAAGATTTGGTTCTCACACCAGTCTAATGGAAATATATAGATATCACACCTTCGAAACACGAATATAAATACTGATGATGTGGCCACATCATCAGAATTATCCCCGGGTGTCTAGAATGTGACTCTATATCTATCCAGTATATTAAAATTTCAAATACACGTGGATCAGACGTATACGCAAAATCTTTATATACTGTACTGTCCAACTCAATATAAATAGATAATCAAATACGAATAATTGATTTTAATTTTCAAAACAAAAATTGTTTTCATTTTCAAAAATATACTCTTCACACTCGTTCTAGGATACAACTGATCCTATCTCTAACGAGTCACTCCCATTGGATATTACTAATCCAATATCTGATGAATTCTTTCGTATGGTTTTAATGTGTCTTGTTCTCTAGCTTTGTAAACCAAAGCTCTGATACCAACTGTAAAATAGCCGACGAACTCCGGTAGGCTTTGCAACCATCCCTTCATCCCCCAAGCAGCAGGTAAAACCCACCGTGGCTTTCACATGGTCCCCCAATTACTTGTTTTACGGCAACCCTCTCGAGTCTCGCGCCCACTGGCGAACCAACCCCCACCACAAGGGACATGTAGGGGTAAGAGTCTCCCGTTCGCCACCAAACTGCGAAGCGAGAACCCCCTATCACGCGTACCCAGCCCACACAGGGCCAGCAACAAGAACTGGTGATACTCCATTTTCGATCTTTTCAATCTATTTAAAGATTCATTAAAACTCCACTTAGTTTTAATCTTTAACTGGGTTAAAGAATCAGTGTCATTTAAAACACGGTTCACGATAAACCCAAAAAATCACATTCCATTAATTATCGGGTTAAAGAACGAGTGTTGTTTAAAACACTGTTCACGATAAACCCAAAAATCAATATCAATTCAATTCCAACTAAATATCATTTAATTGGTACACTTCATTAAATCTAAATAAAAAGATTTAATTTTTTCTCAACTGGGTTCAAGAACAGTGTTAGTGAAGCCACCATTCACGACAAACCCAAATCACATTCGATATTCAATACAAGGCTCTGAATAGAAAATATATCGGCTTATATTCAATATCGAATTCTACGACTAACAAATGTCGTATTGGAAACAACGATACAAATATATATCTTTCAAATTTCCATAACAACACCTGTAATATCACGAATTCCAACATCGAAATATTCCGAAGACAATTTCGATTCAAATCCACTCCAATGCAATCATTGGAAATTTTGGTTATTTTCAAAACCCTTTTCAAATTCAATTTATTTATTTAAAAATAAATAGAATTATAATTCTAGTTCAAAACTAGTTCATTTCGATAAAAATCTATTTTTATCTTTTCAAATATGGAGTTTTTCATCCCAAATCTTCACAACTCATTTCTTATGATTTTACACAAATTATTACTATTTTTAATAATTTTATCAAGGCCCGTACAGTCGATTTCCACCAATGGCCATCGAACTGCACGTATAGCGACCTTTTTCCAATTTGATTTGGACATAATTCCAAATCCAACCGTTAGATTTCTAATTTATCACATTCGCTAGAAAGCTCTTTTCGATACGAACCCAACGGTTCCGGTTTTAGGAGAATCCGACGGTCGGATCTCCCGTAACGTCCATTTGAAATCAATGGTCGAAATTCGCGAACTGCCGCGGCGCGGCGCGTTCTATTCAGGCCATTATATTATATATATAATATATATAATATATACTTCGTCGATTTCTATTTAAAACGAATTATATAAATAGTTTTAAAATTCGTTTCAAAATCTATTTCAACTTCCATCTCAATTCAAAGCAAAATTGAATTCTTCTCTATAAATTCGTTTTAAAATTCATTTCTATTCAATTCAAATTTCAATTCAATTTGAATTCATTTCAATTTGCTTTCAATTCATTTTGAATTCGTTTTCAATTCAATTCATTTCGAAATCGTTTTCAATTCAATTCACTTTGAATTCGTTTTCAATTCAATTCATTTTGAATTCACTTTCAATTCAATTTGAATTCATTTTCAATTCAATTCACTTTCGAAATATTTGATTTCAAAATTACTTTTTAATATTCATTTTAAAATGAATAAAATCGATATAAATATCGATTCACGTCAAAATGGCGTCACTCTAATCAACACGGCTTCATATATTGACATTTTCAAATATTCCATTTCGAATATTTCTATTTTAAATATTTCTATTTTAAAACTGGAATGAGGCCCAATCAATTACCATATAAAGTTAATTATATGGATTTTCATACAACACATGTATAATAGCCTTGAAAAATAATCAACCATCAACCAAAGTGCACTACACTGTATAAGCATCAAATATAGATATCTAACGCTTATAACAGCCTGTCAATCAATCGATCGACACATTTAATCAATCAGGATGAGTGAACTTCAAATTTCATCCCAACACCCGTGTGGGGTTTCAAACAATCAAACACAGATTTTATTCGTGCAGTTGGGCGATGTGTAAAATTTATCGTCCCAATCCATATCAGTCAAATCAGTGTACATAAACAAACCGTCTGGTTTGTAAATGAATATTTTATTTTATTCACATTCACGTTAAAAACTATATTTTTAACGATAAAATATTTATTCCAACACACGAATTTTCTTTTATTCATTTACACAATAAAATGATATTTTTATTTTCTAACATATTTTAGAAAATTTCGGCGGCATAACGGCACGATACTAGAAACGGGACGAGGCCTAGCCTTATCCCCGGTCTAGTGAAGGCCCACGCCATTCACACATCAATCAAATCACCAAACAACCAAATTCTAATCAAATCATATAACTAAGCTATGCAACCAAACAAACAAGTCCATGGTCTGTGGACGATTGTGTCGGGTGCTACTAAGCACCGTCTGCATCCTAGTATATATATATTGCTAGAAAAGAAATTGAAAGGTGAGAAATTCTCACCAATAGCTATCCTAGCTCCACAGCACTTCTTTTGCAGAATTCTTCGTCGACCTCGCCTTTTTGTCAGCTTCGTCGCCCGTAGCCACTACATATGTAAAAATCGAATTTTACTTCGCTATTCAATATATAAAAATCGAATTTTTATTTCGAAGTTCAATATGTAAAAATCCTATTTTTCTATCGAAGTTCAATATATAAAATCATATTTTTACTACTATGATATATAGATAAAAATTATATTTTTATCACGCTATTTTCCACCTAAAGATTTTGCCTTTTCAAAAATAAAGATTTCGCCTTTTTACTTTCAAAGAACTCGCCTTTTTATTTTTAAAGTACTCGCCTTTTTTTTTATTTTTAAAGTACTCGCCTTTTTATTTTCAAAGTACTCGCCTTTTTATTTTTAAAGTACTCGCCTTTTTATTTTCAAAGTTCATATCTTTTTTAAAAAAAAACAAAGTTGATATCTTTATAAAAACAAAGTTGTTTTTATTTTTTAAAAACAACATATATTTTCAAAACAATTTCATATATGTTTTCAAAACCATCTTTTTCCATTTAAAATTCAAACCTTTTCTATTTTAAAGTTTAAACCTTTCCTATTTAAAATTTAAACCATTTTCTTTTTAAAATAAAAAAAACAGGTTTTTATTTCTTTTTAAACATTTTCAGTTTTATTCTTTTATAAAAAAAAACAGTTTTTATCCTTCTGTTAAAAAAAAACAGTTTAAATCTTTATAAAAAAAACATTACAGTATTAACCTAAAAAAAAACTAGCATTGCAGAATTAAAACAAAAATAAAATAAAACAAAACGACTTACAGAGGGGGGGGGTTTTCGCAGATCGTCGGGGGTGCTTCTCGAGGCGGCGGCGCTAGGGTTTCAACGTCTCGAACGGGGGGGGGGGGGGGGGCTAATCGGGTGTCACGGTTTTTTTTCTGGAGGCTCTGGTCTTCGTTCAGAGGGAGGGCGCGAGCGTAGGGGGGGAGAAGAAGAGGGAGCGCGAGAGGGAGAGGGCGGAGGGGAAGCGCCCTGGTGGCCGACCGACGGTGGGGGATGGGCGGTGGTCTGCCATTTTTTTTTTTTTATAATCGATCTCAAAAGTAATTTAGGGGGGGGGCCAGAACCAATAAAGGGGAGGGAATATTATTTTTTTTATTTATTTTTTTTTATTTAATTTTTATTTAATTTCTCTCTCCTAAGTTGACTTTTCATACGCTCTCGAAATCGAACCCACCGCCTATCGTCCATAGCGTTTCACCCCCATTCTGAACACAATGGGATATGTATCGCAAGCTGATTTGATCGTTACAATCAGTTTCCTTTTGAATTTTCATTTAAATCATTATACTGAATTTTAAACGTACATTTCAATATACCGGGGTCACATATTAACTTGGAAAATTACAGAAAAATATTTTCTAGCTTCCTATTGACAATACGGTCCTAACAAAACTAGTTCCGTCGAATTCTGAGATCGTTTGAAAAATGGCCATTTTCCAGTCGATTAAAATCAACTGAAACTGGTCAAACGCGTTTTCCTTTGCCACGCTCACATATTGATTCAAAAAAATTATGAAATTTGAAACCTAGCAATAACTTCACATCCCGGACCCAACAAAACTGGTTTCGTCGAAATCCGAGGTCGTTTGCAAAATTGCTATTTTTAAGGGCCTTATATATATAAAAATATATATAAATTCCACAGCGACTATTTCTAATTTTAAACTGGACATATCTTATCATTTCTAAAATGAAATCTCAGTTTGTTAACTTCGTTACAAAGATATAGTTATACAGATTCAAATATTTCTTGTTTCGCTCAATTCTGACTTATATTGAATTCTGTATATCCATTTGAAATTAGAAATCGAATTTTCGAACTACCGCGCCATTTTCAATTCCTTTTATAATTATATATAATTATTATATATCCTAACAACGACGTATATAATATATACGTTCAAATTATATTCAAATTAAATTTTTCTTCGATATTATTTAAAATAATATATTTTAAATATTCAAAATTCGCTAAAATCGCCAAAATAAAAATTTCAAACTGGCTCGCATTTTACGGGTTGTTACAATTAATCATTCCTTCCAAACATGACAAAGTTAACATAATGTCTCATTTCACATTTCTTTTTATACTTGAAATAAACTATTAGGAAAATTTCATTATACTAAATTCCGACATTATATTCCAATTTAGAAATTAACTGGTTTGTTTTATTGTATTAATTCAACATTTATTATAGTTTCGTTATTTCCAATCTTCCTATTTAATATAAAATCTATTTAATCATTTATGTTTACATCGTAAAACGTAAACAAAAGATAAACTTTTATATAATTAACAAATGTAAATTTTGATTTAGACATTTTTGTTTATATAAAAATTGTAAACAAAAGATTAACTTTTTATTAAATTGACAAATGTTAATTTAGATTTTGACATTTTTATATTTATTTATACTTTGTTCAAACAAAAAGGGTATTTTGAATATGAACAAACATAAAAGTTGACATTTTGAATCCTAGCATAAGTGGTATTTTTAACTCAACATAAATGTCATTTTGAATACTAACATAAATGGTGATTATAACTCAACATAAATGACCCTTTGAGCTTTATCATAAGTGGTGATTCTAATAGGTCAATTGTCATAAATGACATTTCAAATATGCATTTTGTTATGTTCGCAAAAATAAAGGTAAAGCTCGTATTTTATTTTGTAAACAGAATTAAAGATTAAAATTAGCATTTTATTTTGTAAACAAAATAAAAGATTAAAACTTGCTTTTTATTTTATAAACAAAATAAAGGTAAAAATTGGTGTTTTATTTTGTAAACAAAGTAAAGTTAAAAACTTGTCTTTCATTTTCAAATGACAAAATATATTCTTTCATTTCATTCTCTTAATATGAATAAAAATGATAATCTTGTATGTTGACTTTCAATACACAAACAAAATGAAAATTTGTTTGTTAACTTTTGATTCAAACAAAAATAGCGATTTTGTTTATTAACTTTTTATGCAAATAAAAATAGTGATTTTTGTTTATTAATTTTTCTTTTTTTTTTTTAAATAAATCAAAATGTTGTTTGTTTGTCTAACCAATTTCTTAACCAAAATTGTCAATTTGATTTAATCATCATTTCTAATCAAGGTGATATTTTTGTTAGTCTAATAAATCATTTTTATGTTCTTACATTTAAATAAAGACTAACATTTATTTTAAAACATATTTCATTTTTTTTTTTTTTGGTTAAATTCTGATGCATTTTCTAACAAAGTTTCCTTAAAATAAAATTTTAAATTGGCCCTGGTTTTCCGGGTTGTTACAAGAAGTTAAAAATGTATATTTTTATATATACATTGAAGGGAGTAAGTTAAAAATGTATATTTTTATACATTAGAAAGGAGTAAGTTAGAAATGTATATTTTTATACATTAAAAAGAATGAAGTAAATTATTCATTTTGTCGTTAAAAATGAATAAGATCAAAAATATACTTGTTGGTCAATAATCAAGAGTTAAGATTTCTATTGTCATTTGCACCCAATAAAAAGAATAGAAATATATGTCGGTGATATTGAAATATGTAATGTGTTAAATATAATTTTTAGTATATTCAAATTGAATGTTACACTTCTATTTACAAGTCATCCGACTTGTTTATGTGATTGGGTCGATAATTTTTACACATCGCCCAAGTGCACAAATAATTTATTATTTGTTTGTTGGATGAAACCCCACACGGGTGTTGGGATGATATTTGACCTACACTAGTCCCAATATTTAGTGTAGAATCCACTTTGGTTGTTATTTGGATGTTTGATAATTATTCGTCATGATTGTTGATTTCATGCAGTATATGGATGTTGATTGAGTCACATTCCAATAAAGAATATTCTAGAAAAAGATTATGTTTTAGAAAAAGAATATATTTTATTGAAATAAACTAGTTATCGACTAGAATAAATCATTAAATTTAGATTAAATAAAGTTTTCCAATTTGTTAATATTTAATTTAAATTAAATTAAATTAACTGGATTTTGGGTTTGTCGTGAATAGTGTCTTAAATAATACTGTTCTTAAACCGCGTATGAAAAGAATAATCTTTTAATTTAGATTATTAAAGTTTTCAATTATATTTAGAAATTGAAATAAGAAATATGAGTTGGGTTTATTGTGAACTGTGTTTTTAATTGATATATGTTCTTTAACCCAACTGACAGTGAAAATATGATTTGGAATTCATAAATCTTTTATTAAGATTTAACTGGAAATTTTCCAAAAGTAAAGTTTTCCAATTTAATATATTAAATTGGAGTTGAATGGAATTCTAATTAATAATACCGAGATAAGCTTCTGTAAAAGAAGACCGATACTACATATGGAATTTATGAGGCTTTGCCGTTATTCCATTTATATTATTGGTCGGATACAGAAATTTATAACGATTATATATTGATTTGATTTCTGTGAAGATTCCATATTTTATGGAAGACGATTTTGGGTTTACCATGAACTATGTTTTAAATGACATTAGTTCTTTAACCCAGTTAAGAATAAGATTAATTTCTTAAATTTGTATAATCATTAATAATGATTTTTGACATTTAAAACCAAATTAGGGTTTTAACAAATCTTTAAAAGAAAGACTTATGAATAAATGTAAAGAACTTATCTTTGAAAAGATAATATGAATAATTCATTAGAAGAATAATTCTGAATTGGAATATGGCGTTGGCTGTGTCTTTATAGTACTTATTTTTAATTATAAAAATACGTGAGTTATTCGGGAAGACTGGGTTTAACCCATTCCGAATAATTACTACGACAATGAAGAGTCGAAGATGAAGACGGTGTTTGAAGACCGACTATCTTCACATCGAATGGATGTGTTGCTACAGAGACCCTTGATGGGAGTAGCTACCTTGAAGGGGCTTCAGTGGTGGCCGTCCGGACTATTGTTGATTGTTCGGATATGGTTTTCGCTCAGACCCAGAGCATAAGCTAATAAATGGATGCGTGTCGGACATTGGATTTCGTTCTGTGTGAATTAAATCGATTTCTGTTAATGTATGTCTGTTTGGTGGTGGAGGATTTATTCTCTATTTAACACCCTGGTATTTATTAATAGTGATTGATCGCATGGCGTGAATTGTCATTGTGGCACGCCAAGATGCAATTGATCAAGGCTTTTGTTGAAAAGCAGGGCATTGTGGGATGATCAAAGCATAGCCTATTACGGCATAGCTTTGTGTATATCGTGACTTCGCGAGCCTCACACCCCAGTATGAGTCAAAAATGGGATTTGGACCGTAGGGAGTGCACACGTTTCTTTCTAGCTAGAGTGATGCCAGCGACCTACCGGCCCTGACATTTTACTTATGTGGTAGATGGATTTTGAGGCGCCTCGGATTTTTATAGGCCGATAGTGGTCATATTATAGGTTCAAAGTAACCGGGAAACGTGTGTTCAGGCATAACCAATCCACTGCCGATAGGCGGGGACCGGCCCTACCGCTCCAAGGGTTCACTGCGGGGGATCCTGAGGCATTTGCTAGAGTGTCTCGAATCGGAGAGGAGCTTGCCCCTAGCCTCGACTCATGATGGAAATCCAATTTCCAATACGACCTTGCGGTTTTGATTAAAGAACTAGTATGGCGACATAGTAGGATGGGGTAATATGCCGTCTATGATTGATACATTATGATTGAAATGTTTATTATACATATACCCATATATATACATACTAATATTAAATCCGTTTTATCGTATCAAGCATCTTTTGACCATTATAAGGTAAAACTCTATCCTCCGGTTTGCGTTGCATTGTGTGATGGGACTTGGGTCTTATAATGGTTTCATTTTTCTAAAAAGGCATTGCGTTGTTTAACGATTTACTTTATTTTATGCACTAGCAATCCAATGGAGTAAATCTGTTACGCGTTAGCGGCGTGGTCCTGTGATTCACCTTATTATTAGGTAAGTCTAGTTAAGATTTCTCATACCAGTCCCATGACTGACCTGTAGTTTGTTTCCCTGGCAAACTCGGGTGCCCATATTTTCCACACGGGCAGTCGAGTAGCTTTTGCAGATACATTTACAGGATCCTGGTTTACAGCTGAAGCGGTATTCGGAAAGCTCTGTATCCGTGTACTCCCTTCGGTTGTATATTTGTATTATTTTCCGCTGCTATTTAAATGTAATTTAAATCTCTGATATCATTGTATTCTATTGTGTAATAAATTCATACTCAGTTATATTCTAATGTTGGAATCAGCAATAAAATGTTCTTCAATTTGTATTCTGATGTGTGCTGTTCTCAAAGCAATCCAGCCTTTCTTTACGGGGAAGTTTGGGTCGTCATAGTTGTCATTTATTTCGTGACCATATGTGTCACATTTAATTGTCATTTATTTAGGAAAATGTATGCCACATTTAATTGTCATTTATTTAGCGATAATGTGTGTTATATTTAACTGTTATTTATTTAGGAATAATGTGTGCCACACTTAATCGACATTTATTTAGCAATAATATGTGTCACACTTAATTGTCATTTATTTGGGAATAATGTGTGTCACATTTAATTATCATTTATTTAGGAATAATGTGTGTTGCATTTAATTGTCATTTATTTATTAATAATGTGTGTCACATTTAATTGTCATTTATTTAGGAATAATGTGTGTCACATTTAATTTTCATTTATTCAGGAATAATGTGTGTCACATTTAATTGTCACTTATTTAGGAATAATGTGTGTCACATTTAATTGTCATATATTTTGGAATAATGTGTGTCACATTTAATTGTCATTTATTTTGGAATAATGTGTGTCACATTTAATTGTCATTTATTTAGCGATAATGTGTGTCACATTCAATTGTCATTTATTTAGGAATAATGTGTGCCACATTCAATTGTCATTTATTTAGGAATAATGTGTGCCACATTTAAATGTCATTTATTTAACAATAATGTGTGTCACATTTAATTGTCATTTATTTAGGAATAATGTTTTTCACATTTAAATGTAATTTATTTAGGAATAATGTGTGTCACATTTAATTGTCATTTATTTGGCAATAATGTGTGCCACATTTAATTGTCATTTATTTAGGAATAATGTGTGCCACATTTAATTGTCTTTTATTAGGAATAATGTTGTATCAAACTTAATTGTCATTTATTTAGGAATAATGTGTGTCACATTTAATTGTCATTTATTTAGCAATAATGTGTGTCTCATTTAATTGTCATTTATTCAAGAATAATGTGTGTCACATTTAATTGTCATTTATTTAGAAATAATGTGTGTCACATTTAATTGTCAGTTATTTAGGAATAATGTTTGTCAAATTTAATTGTCATTTATTTAGGAATAATGTGTGTCACATTTAATTGTCATTTATTCGGAAATAATGTGTGCCACATTTAATTATCATTTATTCAGGAATATTGTGTGTCACATTTAATAGTCATTTATTAGGAATAATGTTGTAGCAATCCTAATTGTCATTTGTTTAGGAATAATGTTTGTCACATTTAATTGTCATTTATTTAGGAATAATGTGTGTCACGTTTAATTGTCATTTATTTATCAATAAATTTTGTCACATTTAATTGTCATTTATTTAGCAATAATGTGTGTCATATTTAATTGCCATTTATTCAGGAATAATGTGTGTCACATTTAATTGTCATTTATTTAGGAATAATGTGTGTCACATTTAATAGTCATTTATTAGGTATAATGTTGTATCAAACTTAACTGTCATTTATTTAGGAATAATGTGTGTCACATTTAATTGTCATTTATTTAGGAATAATGTGTATCACTTTTAATTGTCATTTATTTATCAATAATGTGTGTCACATTTAATTGTTATTTATTTAGTAATAATATGTGTCACATTTTATTGTCATTTATTCAGGAATAATGTGTGTCACATTTAATTGTCATTTATTTAAGAATAATGTGTGTCACATTTAATGGTCATTTATTTAGGAATAATATGTGTCACATTTAATTGTCATTTATTCAGGAATAATGTGTGTCACGTTTAATTGTTATTTATTTTGGAAGAATGTGTGTCACATTTAATGGTCATTTATTTATGAATTATGTGTGTCAAATTTAATTGTCATTTATTCAGGAATAATGTGTGTCACGTTTAATTGTCATTTATTTATCAATAATGTGTGTCACATTTAATTTTCATTTATTTAGCAATAACGTGTGTCACATTTAATTGTCATTTATTTAGCAATAACGTGTGTCACATTTAATTGTCATTTATATAGGAATTATGTGTGTCATATTTAATTGTCATTTATTTAGTGATAATGTGTGTTTTATTTAATTGTCACTTATATAGGAATAATGTGTGCCACATTTAATTGTTATTTATTTAGCCATAATGTGTGTCACATTTAATTGCCATTTATTTGGGGATATTGTGTGTCACATTTAATTGTCATTTATTTTGGAATAATTTGTGTCACATTTAATTGTCATTTATTTATGAATAATGTGTGTCACATTTAGTTGTCGTTTATTTGGAAATAATGTGTGTCACATTTAATTGTCATTTATTTAGGAATAATATGTGTCACATTTAATTGTCATTTTTTAGGAATAATGTGTGTCACATTTAATTGTCATTTGTTACGAATAATGTTGTATTACACTTAATTGTCATTTATTTAGGAAGAATGTGTGTCACTTTTAATTGTCATTTATTTTGGAATAATGTGTGTCACATTTAATTGTCATTTATTTAGGAATAATGTGTGTCACATTTAATTGTCATTTATTTTGCAATAATGTGTGTCACATTTAATTGTCATTTATTTAGTAATAATGTGTGTCATATTTAATTGTCATTTATTCAGGAATAATGTGTGTCACATTTAATTGTCATTTATTTAGGAATAATGTGTGTCATATTTAATAGTCATTTATTAGGTATAATGTGGTATCAAACTTAACTGTCATTTATTTAGGAATAATGTGTGTCACATTTAATTGTCATTTATTTAGGAATAATGTGTATCACATTTAATTGTCATTTATTAATCAATAATGTGTGTCACATTTAATTGTCATTTATTTATTAATAATATGTGTCACATTTAATTGTCATTTATTTAGGAATAATGTGTATCACATTTAATTGTCATTTATTTAGGAATAATGTGTGTCACATTAAATGGTCATTTATTTAGGAATAATGTGTGTCACATTATTTGTCATTTATTCAGGAATAATGCGTGTCACGTTTAAATGTCATTTATTTTGGAATAATGTGTGTCACATTTAATTGTCATTTATTTAGCAATAACGTGTGTCACATTTAATTGTCATTTATTTAGCAATAACGTGTGTCACATTTAATTGTCATTTATTTAGGAATAAGGTGTATCACATTTAATTGTCATTTATTTAGTGATAATGTGTGTTTTATTTAATTGTCATTTATATAGGAATAATGTGTGCCACATTTAACTGTCATTTATTTAGCAATAATGTGTGTCACATTTAATTGTCATTTATTTGGGAATAATGTGTGTCACATTTAATTGTCATTTATTTAGGAATAATGTGTGTCACATTTAATTGTCATTTATTTAGGAATAATGTGTGTCACATTTAATTATCATTTATTTGGCAATAATGTGTGTCACATTTAATTGTCATTTATTTAGGAATAATTTGTGTCACATTTAATTGTCATTTTTTGGAATAATGTGTGTCACATTTAATTGTCATTTATTACGAATAATGTTGTATTACACTTAATTGTCATTTACTTAGGAATAATGTGTGTCACATTTAATTGTCATTTATTACGAATAATGTTGTATTACACTTAATTGTCATTTATTTAGGAATAATGTGTGTCACATTTAATTGTCATTTATTTAGGAATAATCTGTGTCACATTTAATTGTCATTTATTTAGGAATAATGTGTTTCACATTTAAGTGTCATTTATTTATCAATAATGTGTGTCACATTTAATTGTCATTTATTTAGTAATGATGTGTGTCATATTTAATTGTCATTTTTTCAGGAATAATGTGTGTCACATTTAATTGTCATTTATTTAGGAATAATGCGTGTCACATTTAATAGTCATTTATTAGGTATAATGATGTATCAAACTTAACTGTCATTTATTTAGGAATAATGTGTGTCACATTTAATTGTCATTTATTTAGGAATAATGTGTATCACATTTAATTGTCATTTATTTATCAATAATGTGTGCCACATTTAATTGTCATTTATTTATTAATAATATGTGTCACATTTAATTGTCATTTATTCAGGAATAATGTGTGTCACATTTAATTGTCATTTATTTAGGAATAATGTGTGTCACATTTAATGGTCATTTATTTAGGAATAATGTGTGTCACATTTAATTGTCATTTATTCAGGAATAATGTGTGTCACGTTTAATTGTCATTTATTTTGGAATAATGTGTGTCACATTTAATTGTCATTTATGTAGCAATAACGTGTGTCACATTTAATTGTCATTTATTTAGCAATAACGTGTGTCACATTTAATTGTCATTTATATAGGAATAATGTGTGTCACACTTAATTGTCATTTATTTAGTGATAATGTGTGTTTTATTTAATTGTCATTTATATAGGAATAATGTGTGCCACATTTAACTGTCATTTATTTAGCAATAATGTGTGTCACATTTAATTGTCATTTATTTGGGAATAATGTGTGTTACATTTGATTGTCATTTATTTAGGAATAATGTGTGTCACATTTAATTGTCATTTATTTAGGAATAATGTGTGTCACATTTAATTGTCATTTATTTGGCAATAATGTGAGTCACATTTAATTGTCATTTATTTAGGAATAATATGTGTCACATTTAATTGTCATTTTTAAGGAATAATGTGTGTCACATTTAATTGTCATTTATAACGAATAATGTTGTATTACACTTAATTGTCATTTATTTAGGAAGAATGTGTGTCACATTTAATTGTCATTTATTTTGGAATAATGTGTTTCACATTTAATTGTCGTTTATTTAGGAATAATGTGTGTCACATTTTATTGTCATTTATTAGGAATAACAATGTATCACACTTAATTGTCATTTATTTAGGAACAATGTGTATCACATTTAATTGTCATTTATGTAGCAATAATGTGTGTCACATTTAATTGTCATTTATTTATTAATAATGTGTCACATTTAATTGTCATTTATTCAGGAATAATGTGTGTCACATTTAATTGTCATTTATTTAGGAATAATGTGTGTCACATTTAATTGTCATTTATTTATTGATAATATGTGTCACATTTAATTGTCATTTATTCAGGAATAATGTTTGTCACATTTAATTGTCATTTATTTAGGAATAATGTGTGTCACATTTAATGGTCATTTATTTAGGAATAATGTGTGTCACATTTAATTGTCATTTATTAAGGAATAATGTGTGTCACGTTTAATTGTCATTTATTTTGGAATAATGTGTGTCACATTTAATTGTCATTTATTTAGCAATAATGTGTGTCACATTTAATTGTCATTTATTTAGCAATAACGTGTGTCACATTTAATTGTCATTTATATAGGAATAATGTGTGTCACATTTAATTGTCATTTATTTAGTGATAATGTGTGTTTTATTTAATTGTCATTTATATAGGAGTAATGTAACAACCCGCAAAAATCAGGACCAATTTAAAATTTTATTTTAGAAAATTTAATGTATTTTGACAATATAAAATAATTTATTTAAATAATAATGATCACAAATTTGATTTAAATCGAAGTTAGAATGAATAATTTAATTTTAATTAACAAAAGAGTTAGAAATAACGCGGTAGTTTGAAAAGTCAAACTTGAACTTTGACTGACCGTACAGGATGCAAAATTTAACGGATTTTAGTGAAACCAAAACTATTAGAATCTATTTAAAAATATCTTTCCAACGAATCCGAAAAACTGAAATTTCATAGCGGAAATCAAAAGTTATGGCCAATTCAATATTTAGAAAGGTCGCTATGAAATTTATAAAGGTCAAAATGCTACTTTTCGCATACGAAGGAATTTGAACTCGAAACCACTTCCATTGAGTTCAGAATGATGTTTCTACATTGAAAAACAGTAAACACTTATATATTTTGAGTTTTGGGATTTATTTGTTTAAAAATATATTTTTAATATTAAATATATTGGCCTTAAAAATAGTCATTTTTCAAACGATCTCGGTTTTCACCGAAACCACTTTTGTTGGAACCGGAATGTCAAATTATTGCTAGGTTTCAATTTTCAGAATTTTTCGAATTAATATGTGAGCGTGGCGGAAGAAAATGTGTTTTGACTATTTTAGTTAAATTTAAACGCCTTAAAAATAGCCATTTTTCAAACAGTCTCAGAATTCGACGAAAATAATTTTGTTGGATTCGTATCGTCATAAGAAAGCTAAAAATATTTTTTTTAGAATTTTCTGAGGTCGTATGTGACCCTGGCATATTTAAATGTACGGTAGGAATTAAATAATTAATTTAATATTGTATTTTCAATTAAAACCGAAAAAAGAACGTACAGACATCAGAACTGGACCTTGGGACATAGCCCATCGCGTTCAGAAGGCCTCAAAATGTTGAGATCGACAGTAAGCAGGCACAAATCCGAGAAAGTCCAAAAACCCACTTTATTTCACGAAATTCGGAATTAAATATTAAAATAATATAAAAATCCGAAAACCCTAACCCTAATTCTCTAATGGCCAGCCGCCGCCCAGAAATTGATGGCCAGAATTGCTCCAACTTCAAATGCTAATAACTTTTGATCCGTTCGACGAAAATTGACGTATGACCTACCAAATCGAAGAGAATTCAGAGACTTTCCAATCTATACGGTTAAGATTGGGTTTTGGTGCACGAATTTCGCGAATTTCGTCCAAGAAGGGGCTGCGGTTTTTATTGGTTTGCGGGCCCTAGGAGAGGCCGAGTTCGACAGGGTTGATGGTGTAGGTGGCTCTCGACTTGGCGGTCGCGGTGGTGGTGTTGGATCGGCGAATGGAGGCTTCAAGAGGGGTGCGATTTTGGCATTGGAAAGGGGGTTTGGGTTCGGTGGTATACGACGGGTTGGAGAGGAAGAAAGGTCCGCTTTCTTTTTCTTATTATTTTATTATTTAATTATTTAATTGTCCGATCTTTAAAAATTCATAACTCTCTCATACGAGGTCCGTTTGACGAACCGTAAATTGCGTTGGAATCACAAAAATTAAGAGCTTCGCGATGGCGCAGACCGCAGCTGAAAAGGAGACAGTCAAATTTCAACCAAAATTCAATGTGAGAATTCAAAATTCTATTATTTAATTAATTATTAAATTATTTTCTCGCTTTAAAAATAATTGCATGATGATGTTTATTCAATTCTGAAATGTTTGGTGTTGTATGAATCATTGGTTGTGATTGCAATATGTTTTATTGTGTACGATGTGTTAGATCCGTATTAAAATTGGATATATTAAACGGGTGTGACGGCCCGCCCCGCACCAACCGACATTTACCCCAAAAGTGCGCTGTATACATGTCCAGTTAGCACGGAACGGGTCGCCAGAAGGGGAAAAGGAAGAAGGAAATGAACATACAAGGAACCTGTAGAATGTCTCACAGCGCATAGGACAAAATATAACAATAACATACTTGACATAAAACAGGAGAGACAATGCATAAGCTGAAAATCAGAACTAAACATCATAGCAGCGGAAATCCCAAAATACAGCTTATTACAATTTTCAAATTGTCTCAAAGCAAAAGTAAGATAAATGTGGTACACTACTAATGCCCAAGTAGCGACCACCAACGACACAGGGAGAATGTGTGTATATATATAATACGTGGAAGCCTCCTGCCCGCCTCCGAATCAGCTACTCGCGCATCACCAGCTAACCTGTCTCTAGTCTGCTCGTGTGAGCACCCAGAGTAATAAGAGGAAACATAAAACTCTGGGTCAGACATAAAGCCTGGTATGAGCGATAAGCATCTAAAGTGAACGATAATAGGTAGACTAAAACATACTTGAACCTGGACCTGCAACCAAAGTGTTAGCACTACATACTGTACAACACTCTAAGGTATCATATCAAACAGTGTAAAGATACAGAGGTGGGGGAGGTGTGCATGTCATAATGATGGCAAACAATCAAGCATAACATCCATCCTCACATCTCTCACTCAGTGCGTAAAGCATACGATATTCACCACTTCGATCACCCAACATTCCTTGCTACGATCACTTTGCCCCATGAAGTCATAAATGGCTTCACTGCACTGATAACGTAGCCACTAATTCCTCGCTATGTCCACTTGCCCCATGGAGTTATTCGCCCCATCTGCGCTGGCTCATAGCCTTACTAATCCTTACTATGTCCACTTGCCCCATGGAGTTATTCACCCCATCTGCGCTGGCTCATAGTCTTACTACGCATCACCTTGCCCCTCAGGTCATAATGACCCTACTGCACTGATAACGTAGTCTTGCTACCATCACTTTGCCCCTCAGGTCGTAATGACCCTACTGCACTGATAAGTAGCCATCATCCATTCTTAGTGGTGAATCGAAGTTATGAACGTCGACAACTCCTTAACACACGTCCCGCAGCAAAGTCCAACCATGAAGTGAACTCATTGGTTCCCAACTGGTCCCGGGATCCTGAGCTCTAACTTCCATTTGGACTACCTTTGCATCTCGGGTTATTGATCATCACCAGATCGGATCGGATCGTGGCCATCAGATCGGATCGGTTCGGAGCCCAGCTTTCCTCGTCTACACGGATCGGATCAAGTTACGCCATCAGCTCGTGGTCACCCATTCAGATCGGGTCGTGGTCATCCATTCGGATCGGGTCGTGATCACCCATTCGGATCGGGTCTGGGTTCCTCCTTCAAATCGTTTCGCGCTTCCCCAACTGGTCGAGTCGGGTCGGGTGCACCTTCCCAGGTAGTCAGCTCGTGAACTTCTGAAGTGAATCGGTTCGTGCTCCTCCCTTCGGATCGTTGCGCCTCATCAAATCTGGATCGGATCGTGGAGAGGATTCGCGATCGGGGGTGGACATGCGGATCGCTGTCTTCGGCTCGGATCGTGGTATATACCCACGATCGGTTCGGGTCGGGGAGTCCGATCCGATCCCACTTGCAACTTCCTGCAGTCACTCCAGCGAGCAGTTTACGCCATTCGACGGCGTTTTCGACCATTCTAACTATTGAAATCAATCACAAAGCATTTCATACAGTCATAGCAACATGCATAATCAACCACAACCATCAAAACATCAATATAATATGTTAAAATGGATCAAACATACCCAAAATCCCAAATTTCCCCTTAAGCATACTTAGGTGAAACTAATGATAGGATTATCAAAACTTAACCAAATTAACTCAAATTCATATCAGAGGTCTAAAACATCATTCCGAATTTTATAAATATTTTTCCAGAATTTTATCATGTTTAAATTCGCTAATTAACACTAATCAACCCTAATTAGCCATAATTAGTGCAAAACTAAGCAAATCACTCACCTTAGCCACAAAATAAACTAAGATCTGAAATGATTCTCTGATTTGATGCGAATTTCAATACCAAACAGCAGCTCCTTTGTTGATTTGGTGAAGATCCTTCTTGATTAGGGGTTGCTAAGCCAAATCCTTAACCTAAGGGTGATTTGGAGGTGATTTAGAGGTTGGAGGCCATTTTTAGGGATCCTTGGTGATAAGTGGAGGCTAGAAAACTGAAATGGAATGATTCTCCATCTCATTTCAGCCCTCCCATAACCCTAATCCCGAAATGGGTTATGGGCCTACTCACTAATCACCCGATTTGGCCCGGTTAAGCAGTTTTTCACCCTCCAAACCATGTTTCAGCCATATCTCCCAAACGGTAAGTCCGTTTGGCTAATGTGACCACTCTACGGAAAGAGAAACCATCAAACGAATCAAATGGAAGTGGTTTCAGGTCAAAATTCCTTTCCAATCAAAAGTTATGGCCAAAACAGTACCAACTAGGGGCAAAATGGTCATTTAAAAATCGACAAAAATCATAAGCATGGGAAATGACTCTAATAGATGTTTCCCAAAGTTACATGACCATACGACTTCACATGGGAAAGAAATAAATATTCTACGATCCTATGATGTGTAGAATACGGGTCATTACACTCTCCCCCCCTTAAGAAATTTCGCCCCCGAAATTCCCTAATCCAAACATACACAAAGATTCCCGCATGCCTATCTATCATAAAGCAACAATCAAACATGCAAAACAAGCTAAACAAGTCTATCCTAGCATGCGGAAAAACTAAATTACGAAGTAAATCTCACCAGGCAAAGAGTTCTAGATTTGCCTTCCTAATGCTTTCCTCTGTCTCCCAAGTACAATCATTCTCGTTCTCGCCCCACTGAACCTTGACTAGCTTCACCGCCTTCCTTCGAAGTTGCTTCGTATCGTGCCCCACAATACGAATCGGCTTGCGGTTCTCAACCGCCTCGGGTTCTACTTCGAAGTCCTCTAACTGATCAGGTGAAATAGTCACATCTGAGTCGTGAACGAACTTCCTTAGTTGGGAAACATGAAATACATTGTGAACTCCTGCCATCTTCTCTGGTAAGCCAACTCTATACGCCAAATTCCCGACTAATTCAAGAACAGGGAATGGCCCAACAAATCTTGGTGCTAATTTGCCTCTCCTGCCAAATCGTATCACGCTCTTCAACGGAGAGATCTTAACAAACACCAAGTCACCAACGGAGAATTTCAAGTCCCTTCTCCTCTTATCGGCATAACTCTTCTGCCTATCTTGAGCAGCTTTCATTCGTTGTTGAATGATCTTAATCTTATCCGATGTTTCTCTCACCACATCTGGTCCAAGCACAAACTTCTCGCCGGTCTCTATCCAACATGACGGTGAGTTGCACGGTCTTCCGTACAAAGCTTCATATGGAGCCATACTGATACTGGATTGGTAGCTATTATTATATGCAAACTCTACTAGATGCAAATGGTCATCCCATGATCCACCAAAATCCAATATACACGCTCTCAAGAGATCTTCCAATATATGATTCACCCTCTCCGTCTGACCGTCGGTCTGAGGATGATATGCGGTACTGAGATGTAAGCTTGACCCTAGAGCCTCTTGTAAGCTCTTCCAAAACCCACTAGTGAACAACGGGTCTCGGTCACTCACAATGCTTTTGGGTACTCCATGAAATCTCACTACCCACTTCATATACAATTCTGCCAACTTGGCTGCTGTTCTGGTCGATTTGACTGGTATAAACCTTGCGCTTTTAGTCAATCGATCCACAATTACCCAAATGCTATCATATCCCGATCTAGTCCTTGGTAAACCATCGATGAAATCCATCGAGACTTGCTCCCACTTCCATTCGGGAATTTCTAATGGTTGCAACAACCCACTAGGCTTCTTTTGTTCGGCTTTAACTAGCTGACAATTCATGCATTTGGATATAAACTTCCAAACATCTCTTTTCATCCCTTCCCAGTAGTAAGTCTGTCTCATGTCTCGATACATCTTATTACCACCGGGGTGTATAGTCAGTTTTGAGTGATGACATTCTCTAAGCACTTCATCTCTCAAACCATTTATGTTGGGCACAACTAGTCTCCCATTCTTTCGAAGCCATCCATCTCGATCAAGCCCATACACATTCATCTCCTCATCAATACCCATCTCTAACTTGGAGATGATTTCCAATAGATTAGGATCGTCCCTCTGGCTGGAACCAATCCGCTCTATCAAAGTAGGTCTGATTGTCAAACTAGCTAGCATAACTGGATCCAAATCGCACCTTGGTCTGAAATCAAACCCCGCGATATACTCCAGTTGCTTCCATTCAAGAAACATTGCCCCTAAGCTGGCATGTCTCCTACTCAAGGCATCGGCTACCGCATTACCCTTCCCAGGTGTATACGCGATATCAAAATCATACGAAGCCAAGAACTCTAACCATCTCTGCTGACGGAGATTCAAATCTTTCTGGGAGAAGAGATACTTTAACGATTTATGATCGGTAAACAACTCAAATCTTTCTCCCAAGAGATAGTGTCTCCACATCTTCAGCGCAAATACAATCGCTGCCAATTCCAAATCATGGGTAAGATACTTCTTCTCATGCGGGTTTAGCTGTCGACTAGCATAAGCTACAACCCTACCTCCTTGCATCAATACAGCACCCAGTCCGGTACCACAAGCATCCGTGTATACCATCATCTCTTCATTCCCTTTAGGAATGACTAACACTGGCGCACACGTTAACCTCTCCTTTAAAATTTTGAAGGCATCATCACACACTCCGTACCAGACGAAGGACTGATTCTTCTTAGTCAACTGAGTCAACGGTGCTGCAATCTTGGAGAAGTCCTGGATAAACTTACGATAATATCCAGCTAATCCCAAGAAACTTCTTACATCTGTAGCATTCTTGGGTGTAGGCCAATCCTGTACTGTAGCCACCTTCGCAGGGTCCACGGCAATACCACTCTCTGAAACGACATGACCCAAGAATCTTACTTCCCTTCTCCAAAAATGACACTTAGAGAATTTCGCTTTCAATTGGTGTTTCCTCAACACCTCCATCACTATCCTCAAGTGCCCCTTGTGTTCCTCCTCTGTCCTTGAGTAAACAAGGATATCATCCACGAACACAAGAACAAACTTATTCAACTGATCTCTGAATACTCGATTCATAAGATCCACAAAATAGGCTGGTGCATTGGTCAACCCAAATGGCATGACCAACCACTCATAAAATCCAGACGGCGTCCTAAATGCCGTTTTCGGAACACTCTCGTCTGCTACTCGAAGCTGATGAAATCCTGTCGCGAGGTCCAACTGGGAGAACACTCTAGCTCCTTCCAGCTGATCAAACAAATCATCTATCCGCGGTAGAGGATACTTATTCTTCCTCGTCACCTTATTCAACTCGCGATAGTCCACACACAAACGAAGGGAACCATCTGCCTTAGTGGCAAATACAACTGGTGCTCCCCACTCGGAGACACTCCTTCTAATAAATCCCTTCTTCAAAAGATTGCTGACTTGCACCCCGAGCTCTCGCTGCTCCCTTGGTGCCATACGACGAAGTGGCATCACTATAGGTCTGGCATCTTTCACTAAATCAATACGGAACTCAATCTCTCGGTGTGGTGGAAGCCCGGTCACCTCCTCGAAGACGTCCGGATACTGGCCAACCACGGGCACATCTGAAAACTCATCCTGCGGGATGTCGAGGGAATTTACAAAACTAGCCATAACCCCATCACTAGGTAGGCTACCAAACACTACCCTCCGCCCATCATCCGCCCTCAATGTCACCAAAAAGCCCTCACAGTCTACCACCACCCCATATCTTTGGAGCCAATCGACTCCCAATATAATGCCATACCCAGTAAAGCCCAAAACAAAGCAATCACATACAAACATACATCCATGACTCGATAAGACCAAATTCCTGCAAATCATACTAAGGCTAGTCGAACCACCAATCGGGTTCGTCACTATCAATGGTCTATCGACTATCTCGGGTTCCAGTCCCAACCTATCTACCAGGTCACTAGATATGAAGGAACGGGAAGCCCCAGTATCAAACAAAACTCGAACTGGTATATCATAAATAGAAAGCATACCTTGAATAACCACATTCTTTCCTTTCTCCGCCGCAGTTGGGGCATTCGACGAAGAAGGAACAACATCAATAACATATGCTTTCACAATCTGCTTCTCCTTAAGAGGTTGCGGACACTTGTCCTTGAAATGTCCCACTTGACCACAGTTGAAGCACTTCTTATCCGCTGGCTTGGCCCGACAATCTTTAGCATAATGGCCCTTCTTTCCACAGCTGAAGCACTCAACATCCTTCTTGCTCTTTTTCTGGCCACCTTTAGATTGGTCCTGCTTCCTCTTATTCTGAGAGCTATTCTTGCCTCCACCGCCTGCTTGCGGCTTTGGCCCTTCTGCAGATGCAGCCTCAGTCTTTGACTTAGGGTAAAGGCTCTCTGATCTCAAAGCTTTCCCCACGATCGATTCAAAAGTCTCATCGATGTGGCTAATGAGCCTCTCCCCCAAGTACCCATCCAAACCAGTAATGAACTTCTCATTCTTCTTCTCAGGAGTATCGATAAGAGACAGTCCATACTTCGACAAAGTGTCGAACTCAGCAATATAATCAGAAACTGCCCTTCCGTTCTGCTTGAGATCCAAAAACCTCTTAAACAACACTGACTTCTGGGCAGCTGGGATAAACTTCTCGCTAAAGCGAGCCTTGAACTGGTCCCAAGTAACTTGGTCCTCTGGAGTAGCTGTTCTGATAGCATTCCACCAATTCATCGCTCGCCCTTGCAGCTGACGAGACGCTAGCCTTCTCCTCATCGCATCCTCAAGACCCAAGTCATCAAAGATACGATCACAGCTATCCATCCAATCTTGAACATCTGTGGCTGACTCCGTTCCATGGAACGGCTTCCCACCAAGATTGGTGTAATCCTTGCACAACTTGGCGAAATCGACCCTAGGCGCCTGCACTACTGGGCCAACACCAACTCCGGGATTGGCAATTGCCCCTTGCACATCTCTAAGCATGTCTCTCATGAGGTTAGTAAACATAGCCCTCATGTCAGCGGAATTCCCTTGGTTGGTCCCTCTACCAGCACCCCTCGTCTCTCGGTTCATCGTTAATCTGTAAAAAGGGAAACGATTAACGACCCCACAGTGTTGCTAGTGCAGTGCGACTTCATCTTTATACTACTAATAGTATATACATACATAGTTTTTGAAAACCAAAGTAATCACAAATACGTGCTCTCATATACGTACTAACTCTCCCTAGTGTCTTTCCCTAGGTTAACTACGCAACCTAGAGCTCTGATACCAAGTGTAACGGCCCGCCCCGCACCAACCGACATTTACCCCAAAAGTGCGCTGTATACATGTCCAGTTAGCACGGAACGGGTCGCCAGAAGGGGAAAAGGAAGAAGGAAATGAACATACAAGGAACCTGTAGAATGTCTCACAGCGCATAGGACAAAATATAATAATAACATACTTGACATAAAACAGGAGAGACAATGCATAAGCTGAAAATCAGAACTAAACATCATAGCAGCGGAAATCCCAAAATACAGCTTATTACAATTTTCAAATTGTCTCAAAGCAAAAGTAAGATAAATGTGGTACACTACTAATGCCCAAGTAGCGACCACCAACGACACAGGGAGAATGTGTGTATATATATAATACGTGGAAGCCTCCTGCCCGCCTCCGAATCAGCTACTCGCGCATCACCAGCTAACCTGTCTCTAGTCTGCTCGTGTGAGCACCCAGAGTAATAAGAGGAAACATAAAACTCTGGGTCAGACATAAAGCCTGGTATGAGCGATAAGCATCTAAAGTGAACGATAACAGGTAGACTAAAACATACCTGAACCTGGACCTGCAACCAAAGAGTTAGCACTACATACTGTACAACACTCTAAGGTATCATATCAAACAGTGTAAAGATACGGAGGTGGGGGAGGTGTGCATGTCATAATGATGGCAAACAATCAAGCATAGCATCCATCCTCACATCTCTCACTCATTGCGTAAAGCATACGATATTCACCACTTCGATCACCCAACATTCCTTGCTACGATCACTTTGCCCCATGAAGTCATAAATGGCTTCACTGCACTGATAACGTAGCCACTAATTCCTCGCTATGTCCACCTGCCCCATGGATTTATTCGCCCCATCTGCGCTGGCTCATAGCCTTACTAATCCTTACTATGTCCACTTGCCCCATGGAGTTATTCACCCCATCTGCGCTGGCTCATAGTCTTACTACGCATCACCTTGCCCCTCAGGTCATAATGACCCTACTGCACTGATAACGTAGTCTTGCTACCATCACTTTGCCCCTCAGGTCGTAATGACCCTACTGCACTGATAAGTAGCCATCATCCATTCTTAGTGGTGAATCGAAGTTATGAACGTCGACAACTCCTTAACACACGTCCCGCAGCAAAGTCCAACCATGAAGTGAACTCATTGGTTCCCAACTGGTCCCGGGATCCTGAGCTCTAACTTCCATTTGGACTACCTTTGCATCTCGGGTTATTGATCATCACCAGATTGGATCGGATCGTGGCCTTCAGATCGGATCGGTTCGGAGCCCAGCTTTCCTCGTCTGCACGGATCAGATCAAGTTACGCCATCAGCTCGTGGTCACCCATTCGGATCGGGTCGTGGTCATCCATTCGGATCGGGTCGTGATCACCCATTCGGATCGGGTCGGGGTTCCTCCTTCAAATCGTTTCGCGCTTCCCCAACTGGTCGAGTCGGGTCGGGTGCACCTTCCCAGGTAGTCAGCTCGTGAACTTCTGAAGTGAATCGGTTCGTGCTCCTCCCTTCGGATCGTTGCGCCTCATCAAATATGGATCGGATCGTGGAGAGGATTCGCGATCGGGGGTGGACATGCGGATCGCTGTCTTCGGCTCGGATCGTGGTATATACCCACGATCGGTTCGGGTCGGGGAGTCCGATCCGATCCCACTTGCAACTTCCTGCAGTCACTCCAGCGAGCAGTTTACGCCATTCGACGGCGTTTTCGACCATTCTAACTATTGAAATCAATCACAAAGCATTTCATACAGTCATAGCAACATGCATAATCAACCACAACCATCAATATAATAGGTTAAAATGGATCAAACATACCCAAAATCCCAAATTTCCCCTTAAGCATACTTAGGTGAAACTAATGATAGGATTATCAAAACTTAACCAAATTAACTCAAATTCATATCAGAGGTCTAAAACATCATTCCGAATTTTATAAATATTTTTCCAGAATTTTATCATGTTTAAATTCGCTAATTAACACTAATCAACCCTAATTAGCCATAATTAGTGCAAAACTAAGCAAATCACTCACCTTAGCCACAAAATAAACTAAGATCTGAAATGATTCTCTGATTTGATGCGAATTTCAATACCAAACAGTAGCTCCTTTGTTGATTTGGTGAAGATCCTTCTTGATTAGGGGTTGCTAAGCCAAATCCTTAACCTAAGGGTGATTTAGAGGTTGGAGGCCATTTTTAGGGATCCTTGGTGATAAGTGGAGGCTAGAAAACTGAAATGGAATGATTCTCCATCTCATTTCAGCCCTCCCATAACCCTAATCCCGAAATGGGTTATGGGCCTACTCACTAATCACCCGATTTGGCCCGGTTAAGCAGTTTTTCACCCTCCAAACCTTGTTTCAGCCATATCTCCCAAACGGTAAGTCCGTTTGGCTAATGTGACCACTCTACGGAAAGAGAAACCATCAAACGAATCAAATGGAAGTGGTTTTCGGTCAAAATTCCTTTCCAATCAAAAGTTATGGCCAAAACAGTACCAACTAGGGGCAAAATGGTCATTTAAAAATCGACAAAAATCATAAGCATGGGAAATGACTCTAATAGATGATTCCCAAAGTTACATGACCATACGACTTCACATGGGAAGGAAATAAATATTCTACGATCCTATGATGTGTAGAATACGGGTCATTACAACGGGATTCTGGGTTGAAGCTTAAAGCTGTGTCCAGAGATAGAGAGTCTTCCGCTGTGTTCTTCCATTGCAGTATATTACTTTTTTTTTGTATTTATCTTCCGCTGTAATTTTATTCCCATGTACTCTGATATATATATTTTGTACTCTGATGTAACATTTATTATAGTGTTATAAAAGTCTTATGTTATCTGTTGTAATGTGTTGTATGCCCAAAGTTAAAGTATTCGTAGGTTTCCACATTTTGGGTCAGACCTGTGTGGTTTATGGTCGATTCAAAGGGCGGGGATTTGCGGGTCTTTACAGTTGGTATCAGAGCTCTGGTTAGCTCAAACCTTTGGGGTACAACTCGTTAGAACTGAACAAAAGACTCATCAGAGATTGGATTAGTAATGTCCAATAAGAATACTCATTAGAGATAGGATCAGCAGTATCCTAGAATGAGTAAACTCGTTAGAGATGGGGTTAGTAATGCCCTAGAACGAGTTAAGAATTTATAATTAACGTATTTTTGATATTTATAATCTATTCTTTGAAATATGATTTTTATATATTTTGAAAAGATAATTAACCATTAAAATTAAAATTAAGATAGTTAATTTTACAATTTTTAGCTACGTTCCTTTTCGAGGACGAAAAGTTTTTAAGTGGGGGCGATTGTAACAACCCGCAAAAATAGGACCAATTTAAAATTTTATTTTAGAAAATTTTAATGAATTTTGACAATATAAAATAATTTATTTAAATAATAATGATCACAAATTTGATTTAAATCGAAGTTAGAATGAATAATTTAATTTTAATTAACAAAAGAGTTAGAAATAACGCGGTAGTTTGAAAAGTCAAACTTGAACTTTGACTGACCGTACAGGATGCAAAATTTAACGGATTTTAGTGAAACCAAAAATATTAGAATCTATTTAAAAATATCTTTCCAACGAATCCGAAAAATTGAAATTTCATAGCGGAAATCAAAAGTTATGGCCAATTCAATATTTAGAAAGGTCGCTATGAAATTTATAAAGGTCAAAATGCTACTTTTTGCATACGAAGGAATTTGAATTCGAAACCACTTCCATTGAGTTCAGAATGATGTTTCTACATTGAAAAACAGTAAACACTTATATATTTTGAGTTTCGGGATTTATTTGTTTAAAAATATATTTTTAATATTAAATATATTGGTCTTAAAAATAGTCATTTTTCAAACGACCTCGGTTTTCGACGAAACCACTTTTGTTGGAACCGGAATGTCAAATTATTGCTAGGTTTCAATTTTCAGAATTTTTCGAATTAATATGTGAGTGTGGCGAAAGAAAATGTGTTTTGACTATTTCAGTTAAATTTAAACGCCTTAAAAATAGCCATTTTCCAAACAGTCTCAGAATTCGACGAAAATAATTTTGTTGGATTCGTATCGTCATAAGAAAGCTAAAAATATTTTTTTTTAGAATTTTCTGAGGTCGTATGTGACCCCGGCATGTTTAAATGTACGGTAGGAATTAAATAATTAATTTAATATTGTATTTTCAATTAAAACCGAAAAAAAAAACGTATAGACATCAGAACTGGACCTTGGGACATAGCCCATCGCGTTCAGAAGGCCTCAAAACGTTAAGATCGACAGTAAGCAGGCCCAAATTCGAGAAAGTCCAAAAACCCACTTTATTTCACGAAATTCGGAATTAAATATTAAAATAATATAAAAAACCGAAAACCCTAACCCTAATTCTCTAATGGCCAGCCGCCGCCCAGAAATTGATGGCCAGAATTGCTCCAACTTCAAATGCTAATAACTTTTGATCCGTTCGACGAAAATTGACGTATGACCTACCAAATCGAAGAGAATTCAGAGACCTTTCAATCTATACGGTTAAGATCTGGTTTTGGTGCACGGATTTCGCGAATTTCGTCCTAGAAGGGGCTGCGGTTTTTAATTGTTTGCGGGCCCTAGGAGAGGCCGAGTTCGACGGGGTTGATGGTGTAGGTGGCTCTCGACATGGCGGTCGCGGTGGTGGTGTTGGATCGGCGAATGGAGGCTTCTAGAGGGGTGCGATTTTGGCATTGGAAAGGGGGTTTGGGTTCGGTGGTATACGACGGGTTGGAGAGGAAGAAAGGTCCGCTTTCTTTTTCTTATTATTTTATTATTTAATTATTTAATTTTCCGATCTTTAAAAATTCATAACTCTCTCATACGAGGTCCGTTTGACGAACCATAAATTGCGTTGGAATCACAAAAATTAAGAGCTTCGCGATGGCTCAGACCGCAGCTGAAAAGGAGACAGTCAAATTTTGACCAAAATTCAATGTGAGAATTCAAAATTCTATTATTTAATTAATTATTAAATTATTTTCTCGCTTTAAAAGTAATTGCATGGTGATGTTTATTCAATTCTGAAATGTTTGGTGTTGTATGAATCATTGGTTGTGATTGCAATATGTTTTGTTTTGTACGATGTGTTAGATCCGTATTAAAATTGCAGATATATTAAACAGGATTCTGGGTTGAAGCTTAAAGCTGTGTCCAGAGATAGAGAGTCTTCCGCTGTGTCCTTCCATTGCAGTATATTTTTTTTTTTTTTTGTATTTATCTTCCTCTGTATTTTTTTTCCCATGTACTCTGATATATATATTCTGTACTCTGATGTAACATTTATTATAGTGTTATAAAAGTCTTCTGTTATCTGTAGTAATGTGTTGTATGCCCAAAGTTAAAGTATTCGTAGGTTTCCACTTTTTGGGTCAGACCTGTGTGGTTTATGGTCGATTCAAAGGGCGGGGATTTGCGGGTCTTTACAGTTGGTATCAGAGCTCTGGTTAGCTCAAATCTTTGGGGTACAACTCGTTAGAACTGAACAAAAGACTCATCAGAGATTGGATTAGTAATGGCCAATAAGAATACTCATTAGAGATAGGATCAGCAGTATCCTAGAATGAGTAAACTCGTTAGAGATGGGGTTAGTAATGCCCTAGAACGAGTTAAGAGTTACGAATTTATAATTAACGTATTTTTGATATTTATAATCTATTCTTTGAAATATGATTTTTATATATTTTGAAAAGATAATTAACCATTAAAATTTAAAATTAAGATAGTTAATTTTACAATTTTTAGCTACGTTCCTTTTCGAGGACGAAAAGTTTTTAAGTGGGGGCGATTGTAACAACCCGCAAAAATCAGGACCAATTTAAAATTTTATTTTAGAAAATTTTAATGAATTTTGACAATATAAAATAATTTATTTAAATAATAATGATCACAAATTTGATTTAAATCGAAGTTAGAATGAATAATTTAATTTAATTTATATATGATATGTAAACCAAAATGTGATTCTTAATCTTTGATTACATTAAAAATATAATCCTTTCCTGTTCATTTTCATTACATATAAATGTAATCTTTTTTCTCATTACACATATGGATGCGATCTTTTCTATTCATTACAATGAACAAAATTTCAATAAAAATGCAATTTTATTTTATAAACTTTTCATTTCAACAAAATGAAAATGAAGATATAATCTTATTATTTTAATCTTAATGTAAAATCTTTCTATTGAAACCAATGAAAAATAAAATCTTTTACGTTGCTTCTTTTTTTGTTGACATCACTATTACATTGAAAATGAAGTTTTAATGTTACTTCTTTTATCGAAACCAATACTATATTAAAAATGAGATTTTTTAATGTTATAACTTTTATTGAAATCAAAGTGACAAATAAAATATGACTTTTTATTGAGATCACTATTTCTACATAAAAATGTAATCTTTTAATTTCATTCTTTTTAATGACACAACCTCATATTAAAATATATCCTTTTTAATCACTCTTTTTAATGTAAACAAATTTACATAAAATCTTTTTTTTTTTTATGTAAACAAATTAAAATAAGAATTGATTTATCGCTCAATTTCTTTTGTAAATTCAACAAATAAAAATAAGCTTTCATTGTCGTTCAAGTTCTTATTATAATATCAACAAATAAAAATGAGTTTTTATTTGTCGATCAAATTCTATTTTTCATTACAGAGTAATAGAAATAATATTTAATAACCTGAAATAAATTATAATAACTAAATCTGAATAAATATGATGTAATTCTGAATATAATATATTTTAGATCAAATTTTAGATCTAATTTCTAATCGTAAATAAAATTCAATATTATTTGCAATTTTAATACGGATCTAACACATCGTACACAACAAAACATATTGCAATCACAACCAATGATTCATACAACACCAAACATTTCAGAATGTAAACAATACAAGAAAATAAAAATTACATTTTTGTTTGCATTCTACAATGCAAACGAAATGTAGAAAATAGAATATGCATTTTCATTTGTATTCTATCATGCAAATAAAACAAAGGAGATAAAATTACATTTTTGTTTGCAACTTCAGTTGCAAACAAACAAGAAATAAAAATTACATTTTGTTGCAATTTAGATGCAAACAAATTTATTAAAAACAAAAGATACATTTTTGTTGCATGTTTAAATGTGAACAAAGCATTAAAATAAAAGTTACATTTTTAATTATTTATTTACTTTACTTGATGTAAATAAACATAAAATAAAGAGTTGTTCTTTTATTTACATTTCTTGATGTAAATAAAACTAGAAATTTAATATTACACTTTTATTTGCTTTACTCAACGCAAATAAAACAGGAGAATAAAAGAAATATTTTCATTTGCAATCCTTAATGCAAATAAATTATGAAATGAAAAAGTTACAATTTTTTTTTATTTACATTCCTCTATGTAAATAAACATCAAATAAAAAGGTTGAATCTTTATTTGCATTCTCTATTGCAAATAAAGCATGAAATGAATAGTTATATTTTGTGTTATTAATTATATCCCCTATTACGAATGGAATTAAAAGATTACATTTTTCTTTTCATTTATTTACAATGAAAGAAATTTAAATAAAGATTATATTTTTATGCGATAAAAGAATAGAAATAAAGAATTCATCTTTATTGACATTTTACATGCAATAAAAAGAATAGGAATAAAAAAGAGACACTTTTATCGTCGTGTTATATATTGTGTATTACACTGCCATAGACAAGTTACCTGACTTGTTTATGTGATTGGGTCGATAATTTTCACACATCGCCCAAGTGCACAAATGAATTAATTATTTGTCTGTTGGATGAAACCCCACACGGGTGTTGGGATGAAAATTAACATACACTAATCCCAATATTTAGTTGTATGTTGATCGGTAGATCGACAGGCTGTGATGAGCGTTATTATTTAATTTTAACGCTTACACAGTTGGAATTTACACTTTGGATGAAATGGATGACTTGATAATTACATTTTTATTGTTATATATGATGTGTGTTAAATCCATATAATCCAAATTATATGGTAAATGGTTGAGTCGCATTTCGATTCAGATGTTCTTTTAAATAAGAATATTTTTACATTAGAAATTCTTTTTATTTAAATATATATATATATTTTAATTAAGTATATGTTAAACAAAGAATATTTGTAAAAGGTAAAAATCTTTTATATAAAGAATATTTTTAATGATTATCTCTAAAATACGTTTTTCTTATAATAATAAATATTTAAAGAGAAATCTTTTATTTAAGATTATTAGAATTTGCAAATCTTATTTTATGATAAGAAATAAATTGAGATGTGAAGTGGATTTATCGTGGACGGTGTTTTTAAATGACATTTCTCCTTTAATCCAATTTACATTGAAATTATTATTTGGAATTTATAAATCTATTTTATAGATTTAAAAAGAGCATTTCCTAAAAATCTAGTTTTCCAATTTAATAAAATTAAATTGGAATTAAGTGGAAAATTCGATTGGTAATAATCGAGATGGGCTTCTGTAATAGAAGACCGATATTATATATGGAATTTAAGAGGCTTTGCCATTATTCCATGTATATTGTTAGTCCGATACAGAAATTCACATCGATTATGTATTGATTGATTTCTGTGGAATTCCATATTTTGGAAATTGATTTATGGGTTTATCGTGAACTGTGTTTTAAATGACACGAGTTCTTTAACCCGTTTAAAAGAAGATTTATTCTTTAAAATAAATAATCTTGTGAAAAATAATTTTTGATGTTAAATCAAATTTAGAATTTTTAATAAATCTTTTAAGGAAGATTTATGATTAAATTTATTAATTTATCTTTGATAAAATTAATGAGAATCTTTTAATATGAATATCTTATTAAAAGAATATTCTGAGTGGGAAATGTGGCGTAATGTGTGATTTTCCAATATTTGATTTTTAATCACAAAATACGCGAGTTATTCAGAAAGATAGGGTTTAACCCATTCTGAATAATCATCACGACGATCAAGAGTCGAAGATGAAGATGGCAATTGAAGACCCAAGGTTTTCACATCGTTGGGATGATGATGACTGGTATCTTGAATTGGGACTGGACACCCCAAGGCAAGGTATTTAGTAATGATCGTCCAAACGCATTTGGAGATCGACGGACACGTTGTTTCGCTCAGACCCAGAGCGGACTTGTAAATGGATTGCGTGTCTGACATTGTATTCTCTTCTACTGTATTTGTTGAACGCTACTGATTATATATTTCTGTTTGGTGGTGGAGAATTTATTCTTCACTTAACCCCCTTCTCTAAGACGTATGAGCTTAGAGGTTATATATATATTGGTAGATGATCAATGATATGGTAGAGTCTGACAATGTGGCATGCTAAGATGCAATCGATCAAGGCTTTGTTGAAAAGCAGGCCTTGTGGGATGATCAAAGCATAGCCTGTTTAGGCATAGCTTTGTGTATGACTTGACCTCACAAGCCTCACACACCCACGGAGTCTAAAACGGGAGAAGGGAACGCAGGGAGTGCACACGTTTCTTTCTAGCTAGAGTGGTGCCAGTGACCTACCAGCGCTGGCATTTATTCATTGTGGTTGTTGGATTGTTCGAGGCCTCGGTTTATGCGGTCGCCACTGGCCGTAGTATAGGTCCAAAAGGACCGGGAAGCGTGTGTTCAGGCATAACTAATCCACAAAAGTAAGTGTGGACCGGCCCTGCAGGATCCAAGGGTTGGACAGAGTACCAATCCTGGGGCATTTGCTAGAGTGTCTCGAATCGGTAAGGATCTCCTCCCTAGCCTTGACTCAGATGGAAATCCAAATTTCCAATACGACATCACGCGGTTTTAATTGTATACCTATATATGGCAACATAGTGGGATGGGGCACTCATGCCATCTAGGATTGATACATTTACTTTGATGTATTTCAAATTGGTTGCACACTATTATTATATAATATCGTGTTTATCGTATCAAGCATCTTTTGATCATTATAAGGTAAAACCCTATCCTCCGGTTTGCGTTGCATTGTGTGATGGGACTTGGGTCTTATAATGGTTTCATTTTTCTAAAAAGCATTGCGTTATTTTGACGATTTACTTTAGTTTTGCACTGGTAATTCATAGGAGAAAACCCGTTCCGCGAAAGTGGCGTGGTCCTGTGATTAGCCTTATTATATTATATAGGTTAAGTAGAATTCTCACACCAGTCCCATGACTGACCTGTAGTTTGTCCACTGGCAAACTCGGGTGCCCATATTTTCCACACGGGCAGTCGAGTAGCTATTTTTGCAGATATATTAAACAGGATTCTGGGTTGAAGCTTAAAGCTGTGTCCAGAGATAGAGAGTCTTCCGCTGTGTTCTTCCATTGTAGTATTTTTTTTTTGTATTTATCTTCCGCTGTAATTTTATTCCCATGTACTCTGATATATATATTCTGTACTCTGATGTAACATTTATTATAGTGTTATAAAAGTCTTCTGTTATCTGTTGTAATGTGTTGTATGCCCAAAGTTAAAGTATTCGTAGGTTTCCACTTTTTGGGTCAGACCTGTGTGGTTTATGGTCGATTCAAAGGGCGGGGATTTGCGGGTCTTTACAAATAATGTGTGCCACATTTAACTGTCATTTATTTAACAATAATGTGTGTCACATTTAATTGTCATTTATTTGGGAATAATGTGTGTCACATTTAATTTTCATTTATTTAGGAATAATGTGTGTCACATTTAATTGTCATTTATTTAGGAATAATGTGTGTCACATTTAATTGTCATTTATTTGGCAATAATGTGTGTCACATTTAATTGTCATTTATTTTGGAATAATGTGTGTCACATTTAATTTTCATTTATTTAGCGATAATGTGTGTCACATTCAATTGTCATTTATTTAGGAATAATGTTTTATTACACTTAATTGTCATTTATTTAGGAAGAATGAGTGTCACATTTAATTGTGCTTTATTTAGGAATAATGTGTTTCACATTTAATTGTCATTTATTTAGGAATAATGTGTGTCACATTTAATTGTCATTTATTAGGAATAATAATGTTTCACACTTAATTTTCATTTATTTAGGAACAATGTGTATCACATTTAATTGTCATTTATTTAGCAATAATGTGTGTCACATTTAATTGTCATTTATTTATTAATAATATGTGTCACATTTAATTGTCATTTATTCAGGAATAATGTGTGTCACATTTAATTGTCATTTATTTAGGAATAATGTGTGTCACATTTAATTGCCATTTATTTATTTATAATATGTGTCACATTTAATTGTCATTTATTCAGGAATAATGTGTGTCACATTCAATTGTCATTTATTTAGGAATAATGTGTGTCACATTCAATGGTCATTTATTTAGGAATAATGTGTGTCACATTTAATTGTCATTTATTCAGGAATAATGTGTGTCACGTTTAATTGTCATTTATTTTGGAATAATGTGTGTCACATTTAATTGTCATTTATTTAGCAATAACGTGTGTCACATTTAATTGTCATTTATTTAGCAATAACGTGTGTCATATTTAATTGTCATTTATGTAGGAATAATGTGTGTCACATTTAATTGTCCTTTATTTAGTGATAATGTGTGTTTTATTTAATTGTCATTCATATAGGAACAATGCATGCCACATTTAACTGTCATTTATTTAGCAATAATTTTTGTCACATTTAATTGTCATTTATTTGGGAATAATGTGTGTCACATTTAATTGTCATTTATTTACGAATAATGTGTGTCACATTTAATTGTCATTTATTTAGGAACAATGTGTGCCACATTTAATTGTCATTTATTTGGGATTAATGTATGTCACATTTAATTGTCATTTATTTAGGAATAATATGTGTCTCATTTAATTGTCATTTTTAAGGAATAATGTGTGTCACATTTAATTGTCATTTATTACGAATAATGTTCTATTACACGTAATTGTCATTTATTTAGGAAGAATGTGTGTCACATTTAATTGTCATTTATTTAGGAATAATTTGTTTCACATTTAATTGTCATTTATTCAGGAATAATGTGTGTCACATTTAATTGTCATTTATTAGGAATAATAAGGTATCACACTTAATTGTCATTTATTTAGGAACAATGTGTATCACATTTAATTGTCATTTATTTAGCAATAATGTGTGTCACATTTAATTATCATTTATCTAGTAATAATGTGTGTCACATTTAATTGTCATTTATTTAGGAATAATTTTATGTCACATTTAATTGTCATTTATTTAGGAATAATGCGTGTCATATTTAATTGTCATTTATTAGCAATAATGTTGTATCACACTTAATTGTAGTTTATTTAGGAGTAATGAGTGTCACATTTAATTGTTATTTATTTAGAAATAATGTGTGTCACATTTAATTGTCATTTATTTTGGAATAATGTGTGTCACATTTAATTGTCATTTAATTAAAAATAACGTGTGTCACATTTTTTTGTCATTTATTTAAGAATAATGTGCGTCACATTTAATTGTCATTTATTTAGGAATAATGTGTGTCACATATAATTGTCATTTATAAATCAATAATGTCTGTCACATTTAATTGTCATTTATTTAGGAATAATGTGTGTCACGTTTAATTATCATTTATTTAGCAATAATGTGTGTCACGTTTAATTATCATTTATTTAGCAATAACGTGTGTCACATTTAATTGTCATTTATTTAGGAATAATGTGTGTCTCATTTAATTGTCATTTATTTAGCAATAATATGTGTCACATTTAATTATAATTTATTTATGAATAATGCCTATCACGTTTATTTGTCATTTATTTAGTAATAATGTTATGTCACATTTAATTGTCATTTATTTAGGAATAATGTGTGTCACATTTATTTGTCATTTATTGCTATAATGTTGTGTCACACTGAATTGTCATTTATTTAGGAATAATGTGTGTCACATTTAATTGTTATTTATTTAGCGATAATGTGTGTCACATTTAATTGTCATTTATATATGAATAATGTGTGTCACATTTAATTGTCATTTATTTAGGAGTAATGTGTGTCACATTAAATTGTCGTTTATTGTGGAATAATGTGTGTCACATTTAGTTGTCATTTATTTCGTGACCATATGTGTCACATTTAATTGTCACCTATTTAGAAAAATGTATGCCACATTTAATTATCATTTATTTAGCGATAATGTGTGTTATATTTAACTGTTATTTATTTTGGAATAATGTGTGTTATATTTAACTGTTATTTATTTTGGAATAATGTGTGCCACAGTTAATCGTCATTTATTTTGCAATAATGTGTGTCACACTTAATTGTCATTTATTTGGGAATAATGTGTGTCACATTTAATTATCATTTATTTAGGAATAATGTGTGTCGCATTTAATTGTCATTTATTTATTAATAATGTGTGTCACATTTAATTGTCATTTATTTAGGAATAATGTGTGTCACATTTAATTTTCATTTATTCTGGAATAATGTGTGCCACATTTAATTGTCATTTATTTAGGAATAATGTGTGTCACATTTAAATGTCATTTATTTAGCAATAATGTGTGTCACATTTAATTGTCATTTATTTTGGAATAATGTGTGTCACATTTAGTTGTCATTTATTTAGCGATAATGTGTGTCACATTTAATTGTCATTTATTTAGGAATAATGTGTGCCACATTAAATTGTCATTTATTTATCAATAATGTCTGTCCCATTTAATTGTCATTTATTTGGGAATAATATGTGTCACATTTAATTGTCATTTATTTAGGAATAATGTTTTTCACATTTAATTTTCATTTATTTAGGAATAATGTGTGTCACATTTAATTGTCATTTATTTGGCAATAACGTGTGCCACATTTAATTGTCATTTATTTAGGAATAATGTGTGCCACATTTAATTGTCATTTATTAGGAATAATGTTGTATCAAACTTAATTGTCATTTATTTAGGAATAATGTGTGTCACATTTAATTGTCATTTATTTAGCAATACTGTGTGTCACAATTAATTGTTATTTATTTAAGAATAATGTGTGTCACATTTAATTGTCATTTATTTAGGAATAATGTGTGTCACATTTAATTGTCAGTTATTTAGGAACAATGTTTGTCACATTTAATTGTCATTTATTTAGGAATAATGTGTGTCACATTTAATTGTCATTTATTTGGTAATAATGTGTGCCATATTTAATTGTCATTTATTTCGGAATAATGTGTGTCACATTTAATAGTCATTTATTAGGAATATTGTTGTATCAAACTTAATTGTCATTTATCTAGGAATAATGTGTGTCACATTTAATTGTTATTTATTTAGGAATAATGTGTGTCACATTAAATTGTCATTTATTTATCAATAATGTGTGTCACATTTAATTGTCATTTATTTATTAATAATGTGTGTCATATTTAATTTTCATTTATTCAGGAATAATGTGTGTCACATTTAATTGTCATTTATTTAGGAATAATGTGTGTCACATTTAATAGTCATTTATTAGGTATAATGTTGTATCAAACTTAACTGTCATTTATTTAGGAATAATGTGTGTTAGATTTAATTGTCATTTATTTAGGAATAATGTGTATCACTTTTAATTGTCATTTATTTATCAATAACGTGTGTCACATTTAATTATCATTTATTTAGTAATAATATGTGTCACATTTAATTGTCATTTATTCAGGAATAATGTGTGTCACATTTAATTGTCATTTATTTAGTAATAATGTGTGTCACATTTAATGGTCATTTATTTAGGAATAATGTGTGTCACATTTAATTGTCATTTATTCAGGAATAATGTGTGTTACGTTTAATTGTCATTTATTTTGGAATAATGTGTGTCACGTTTAATGGTCATTTATTCATGAATAATGCGTGTCACATTTAATTGTCATTTATTCAGGAATAATGTGTGTCATGTTTAATTTTCATTTATTTATCAATAATGTGTGTCACATTTAATTGTCATTTATTTAGCAATAACGTGTGCCACATTTAATTGTCGTTTATTTAACAATAACGTGTGTCACATTTAATTGTCATTTATATAGGAATAATGTGTGTCACATTTAATTGTCATTTATTTAGTGATAATGTGTGCTTTATTTAATTGTCACTTATATAGGAATAATGTGTGCCACATTTAATTGTCATTTATTTAGCAATAATGTGTGTCACATTTTATTGTCATTTATTTGGGAATATTGTGTGTCACATTTAATTGTCATTTATTTTGTAATAATGTGTGTCGAATTTAATTGTCATTTATTTAGGAATAATGTGTGTCACATTTAGTTGTCATTTATTTGGCAATTATGTTTGTCACATTTAATTGTCATTTATTTAGGAATGATATGTGTCACATTTAATTGTCATTTTTTAGGAATAATTGTGTCACATTTAATTGTCATTCATTACGAATAATGTTGTATTACACTTAATTGTCATTTATTTAGGAAGAATGTGTATCATATTAATTGTCATTTATTTAGGAATAATGTGTTTCACATTTAATTGTCATTTATTTAGGAATAATGTGTATTGCATTTAATTGTCATTTATTAGGAATAATAATGTATCACACTTAACTGTCATTTATTTGGAAACAAATTGTAATTTATTTAGCAATAATGAGTGTCACATTTAATTGTCATTTATTTAGGAATAATGTTTTGTAACATTTAATTGTCATTAATTTAGGAATAATGTATGTCGCATTTAATTGTCATTTATTAGGAATAATCTTGTATCACACTTAATTGTCATTTATTTAGGAACAATGTGTGTCACATTTAATTGTCATTTATTTAGCAATAATTTGTGTCACATTTAATTATCATTTATTTATGAATAATGTGTGTCACATTTAATTGTCATTTATTTAGGAATAATATTGTGTCACATTTAATTGTCATTTATTTATGAATAATGTCTGTAGCATTTAATTGTCATTTATTAGGAATAATGTTGTATCACACTTAATTGTCATTTATTTAGGAATAATGTGTGTCACATTTAATTGTCATTTATTTAGCAATAATTAGTGTCACATTTAGTTGTCATTTATTTAGGAATAATGTGTGTCAATTTAATTGTCATTTATTTAGGAATAATGTGCGTCACATTTAATTGTCATTTATTTAGCAATAATATGTGTCACATTTAATTTTCATTTATTTAGCAATAATTAGTGTCACATTTAGTTGTCATTTATTTAGGAATAATGTGTGTCACATTTAATTGTCATTTATTTAGGAATAATGTGTGTCACATTTAATTGTCATTTATTTAGGAATAATAGGTGTCACATTTAATTTTCATTTATCAGGAATAATGTAGTATCACATTTAATTGTCATTATTTAGGAATAATGTGTGTCACATTTAATTGTCATTTATTTAGCAATAATGTGTGTCACAATTAATTGTCATTTATTAAAGATTAATGTGTGTCGCATATAATTGTCATTTATTTAGGAATAATGTTGTGTCACATTTAATTATCCTTTATTCAGGAATAATGTGTGTCACGTTTAATTGTCATTTATTTTGGAATAATGTGTGTCACATTTAATTGTCATTTATTTAGCAATAACGTGTGTCACATTTATTTGTCATTTATTTAAGAATAATAAGCGTCACATTTATTTGTCATTTATTTAGGAATAATGTGTGTCACATATAATTGTCATTTATAAATCAATAATGGGTGTCACATTTAATTGTCATTTTTTTAGGAATAATGTGTGTCATGTTTAATTATCATTTATTTAGCAATAATGTGTGTCACGTTTAATTATCATTTATTTAGCAATAATGTGTGTCACATTTAATTGTCATTTATTTAGGAATAATGTGTGTCTCATTTAATTGTCATTTATTTAGCAATAATATGTGTCACATTTAATTGTAATTTATTTATGAATAATGCCTATCACGTTTATTTGTCATTTATTTAGTAATAATGTTATGTCACATTTAATTGTCATTTATTTAGGAATAATGTGTGTCACATTTAATTGTTATTTATTTAGCGATAATGTGTGTCACATTTAATTGTCATTTATATATGAATAATGTGTGTCACATTTAATTGTCATTTATTTAGGAATAATGTGTGTTACATTAAATTGTCGTTTATTTTGGAATAATGTGTGTCACATTTAGTTGTCATTTATTACGTGACCATATGTGTCACATTTAATTGTCACCTATTTAGAAAAATGTATGCCACATTTAATTGTCATTTATTTAGCGATAATGTGTGTTATATTTAACTGTTATTTATTTAGGAATAATGTGTGCCATAGTTAATCGTCATTTATTTAGCAATAATGTGTGTCACACTTAATTGTCATTTATTTGGGAATAATGTGTGTCACATTTAATTATCATTTATTTAGGAATAATGTGTGTCGCATTTAATTGTCATTATTTATTAATAATGTGTGTCACATTTAATTGTCATTTATTTAGGAATAATGTGTGTCGCATTTAATTTTCATTTATTCAGTAATAATGTGTGTCACATTTAATTGTCATTTATTTAGGAATAATGTGTGTCACATTTAATTGTCATTTATTTAGCAATAATGTGTGTCACATTTGATTGTCATTTATTTTGGAATAATGTGTTTCACATTTAATTGTCATTTATTTAGCGATAATGTGTGTCACATTTAATTGTCATTTATTTAGGAATAATGTGTGCCACATTTAATTGTCATTTATTTATCAATAATGTGTGTCACATTTAATTGTCATTTATTTGGGAATAATATGTGTCACATTTAATTGTCAATTATTTAGGAATAATGTTTTTCACATTTAATTTTCATTTATTTAGGAATAATGTGTGTCACATTTAATTGTCATTTATTTGGCAATAACGTGTGCCACATTTAATTGTCATTTATTTAGGAATAACGTGTGCAACATTTAATTGTCATTTATTAGGAATAATGTTGTATCAAACTTAATTGTCATTTATTTAGGAATAATGTGTGTCACATTTAATTGTCATTTATTTGGCAATAATGTGTGTCACATTAAATTGTCATATATTTAGGAATAATGTGTTTCACATTTAATTGTCATTTATTTAGGAATGATATGTGTCACATTTAATTGTCATTTTTTAGGAATAATTGTGTCACATATAATTGTCATTCATTACAAATAATGTTGTATTACACTTGATTGTCATTGATTTAGGAAGAATGTGTATCACATTAATTGTCATTTATTTAGGAATAATGTGTTTCACATTTAATTGTCATTTATTTAGGAATAATGTGTGTTACATTTAATTGTCATTTATTAGGAATAATAATGTATCACACTTAACTGTCATTTATTTGGAAACAAATTGTAATTTATTTAGCAATAATGTGTGTCACATTTAATTGTCATTTATTTAGGAATAATGTTGTGTCACATTTAATTGTCATTAATTTAGGAATAATGTATGTCACATTTAATTGTCATTTCTTAGGAATAATGTTGTATCACACTTAATTGTCATTTATTTAGGAACAATGTGTGTCACATTTAATTGTCATTTATTTAGCAATAATGTGTGTCACATTTAATTATCATTTATTTATGAATAATGTGTGTCACATTTAATTGTCATTTATTTAGGAATAATATTGTGTCACATTTAATTGTAATTTATTTATGAATAATGTCTGTCGCATTTAATTGTCATTTATTAGGAATAATGTTGTATCACACTTAATTGTCATTTATTTAGGAATAATGTGTGTCACATTTAATTGTCATTTATTTAGTAATAATGTGTGTCACATTTAATGGTCATTTATTTAGGAATAATGTGTGTCACATTTAATTGTCATTTATTCAGGAATAATGTGTGTTACGTTTAATTGTCATTTATTTTGGAATAATGTGTGTCACGTTTAATGGTCATTTATTCATGAATAATGCGTGTCACATTTAATTGTCATTTATTCAGGAATAATGTGTGTCACGTTTAATTTTCATTTATTTATCAATAATGTGTGTCACATTTAATTGTCATTTATTTAGCAATAACGTGTGCCACATTTAATTGTCATTTATTTAACAATAACGTGTGTCACATTTAATTGTCATTTATATAGGAATAATGTGTGTCACATTTAATTGTCATTTATTTAGTGATAATGTGTGCTTTATTTAATTGTCATTTATTTGGCAATAACGTGTGCCACATTTAATTGTCATTTATTTAGGACGTGTGCCACATTTAATTGTCATTTATTAGGAATAATGTTGTATCAAACTTAATTGTCATTTATTTAGGAATAATGTGTGTCACATTTAATTGTCATTTATTTGGCAATAATGTGTGTCACATTTAGTTGTCATTTATTTGGCAATTATGTGTGTCACATTTAATTGTCATTTATTTAGGAATGATATGTGTCACATTTAATTGTCATTTTTTAGGAATAATTGTGTCACATTTAATTGTCATTCATTACGAATAATGTTGTATTACACTTAATTGTCATTTATTTAGGAAGAATGTGTATCATATTAATTGTCATTTATTTAGGAATAATGTGTTTCACATTTAATTGTCATTTATTTAGGAATAATGTGTGTTACATTTAATTGTCATTTATTAGGAATAATAATGTATCACACATAACTGTCATTTATTTAGAAACAAATTGTAATTTATTTAGCAATAATGTGTGTCACATTTAATTGTCATTTATTTAGGAATAATGTTGTGTCACATTTAATTATCATTAATTTAGGAATAATGTATGTCGCATTTAATTGTCATTTCTTAGGAATAATGTTGTATCACACTTAATTGTCATTTATTTAGGAATAATGTGTGTCACATTTAATTGTCATTTATTTAGCAATAATGTGTGTCACATTTAATTGTCATTTATTTATGAATAATGTGTGTCACATTTAATTGTCATTTATTTAGGAATAATATTGTGTCACATTTAATTGTAATTTATTTATGAATAATGTCTGTCGCATTTAATTGTCATTTATTAGGAATAATGTTGTATCACACTTAATTGTCATTTATTTAGGAATAATGTGTGTCACATTTAATTGTCATTTATTTAGTAATAATGTGTGTCACATTTAATGGTCATTTATTTAGGAATAATGTGTGTCACATTTAATTGTCATTTATTCAGGAATAATGTGTGTTACGTTTAATTGTCATTTATTTTGGAATAATGTGTGTCACGTTTAATGGTCATTTATTCATGAATAATGCGTGTCACATTTAATTGTCATTTATTCAGGAATAATGTGTGTCACGTTTAATTTTCATTTATTTATCAATAATGTGTGTCACATTTAATTGTCATTTATTTAGCAATAACGTGTGCCACATTTAATTGTCATTTATTTAACAATAACGTGTGTCACATTTAATTGTCATTTATATAGGAATAATGTGTGTCACATTTAATTGTCATTTATTTAGTGATAATGTGTGCTTTATTTAATTGTCATTTATTTGGCAATAACGTGTGCCACATTTAATTGTCATTTATTTAGGACGTGTGCCACATTTAATTGTCATTTATTAGGAATAATGTTGTATCAAACTTAATTGTCATTTATTTAGGAATAATGTGTGTCACATTTAATTGTCATTTATTTGGCAATAATGTGTGTCACATTTAGTTGTCATTTATTTGGCAATTATGTGTGTCACATTTAATTGTCATTTATTTAGGAATGATATGTGTCACATTTAATTGTCATTTTTTAGGAATAATTGTGTCACATTTAATTGTCATTCATTACGAATAATGTTGTATTACACTTAATTGTCATTTATTTAGGAAGAATGTGTATCATATTAATTGTCATTTATTTAGGAATAATGTGTTTCACATTTAATTGTCATTTATTTAGGAATAATGTGTGTTACATTTAATTGTCATTTATTAGGAATAATAATGTATCACACATAACTGTCATTTATTTAGAAACAAATTGTAATTTATTTAGCAATAATGTGTGTCATATTTAATTGTCATTTATTTAGGAATAATGTTGTGTCACATTTAATTGTCATTAATTTAGGAATAAGGTATGTCGCATTTAATTGTCATTTATTAGGAATAATGTTGTATCACACTTAATTGTCATTTATTTAGGAATAATGTGTGTCACATTTAATTGTCATTTATTTAGCAATAATGTGTGTCACATTTAATTATCATTTATTTATGAATAATGCGTGTCACATTTAATTGTCATTTATTTAGGAATAATATCGTGTCACATTTAATTGTCATTTATTTATGAATAATGTCTGTCGCATTTAATTGTCATTTATTAGGAATAATGTTGTATCACACTTAATTGTCATTTATTTAGGAATAATGTGTGTCACATTTAATTGTCATTTATTTAGCAATAATTAGTGTCACATTTAGTTGTCATTTATTTAGGAATAATGTGCGTCAGTTTAATTGTCATTTATTTAGGAATAATGTGCGTCACATTTAATTGTCATTTATTTAGCAATAATATGTGTCACATTTAATTTTCATTTATTTAGCAATAATTAGTGTCACGTTTAGTTGTCATTTATTTAGGAATAATGTGTGTCACATTTAATTGTCATTTATTTAGGAATAATGTGTGTCACATTTAATTGTCATTTATTTAGGAATAATTGGTGTCACATTTAATTTTCATTTATTAGGAATAATGTTGTATCACATTTAATTGTCATTTATTTAGGAATAATGTGTGTCACATTTAATTGTCATTTATTTAGCAATAATGTGTGTAACAATTAATTGTCATTTATTAAGGATTAATGTGTGTCGCATATAATTGTCATTTATTTAGGAATAATGTTATGTCACATTTAATTATCCTTTATTCAGGAATAATGTGTGTCACGTTTAATTGTCATTTATTTTGGAATAATGTGTGTCACATTTAATTGTCATTTATTTAGCAATAACGTGTGTCACATTTATTTGTCATTTATTTAAGAATAATGTGCGCACATTTAATTGTCATTTATTTAGGAATAATGTGTGTCATATATAATTGTCATTTATAAATCAATAATGTGTGTCACATTTAATTGTCATTTATTTAGGAATAATGTGTGTCATGTTTAATTATCATTTATTTAGCGATAATGTGTGTCACGTTTAATTATCATTTATTTAGCAATAATGTGTATCACATTTAATTGTCATTTATTTAGGAATAATGTGTGTCTCATTTAATTGTCATTTATTTAGCAATAATATGTGTCACATTTAATTGTAATTTATTTATGAATAATGCCCATCACGTTTATTTGTCATTTATTTAGTAATAATGTTATGTCACATTTAATTGTCATTTATTTAGGAATAATGTGTGTCACATTTAATTGTTATTTATTTAGCGATAATGTGTGTCACATTTAATTGTCATTTATATATGAATAATGTGTGTCACATTTAATTGTCATTTATTTAGCGATAATATGTGTTATATTTAACTATTATTTATTTAGGAATAATGTGTGCCATAGATAATCGTCATTTATTTAGCAATAATGTGTGTCACACTAAATTGTCATTTATTTGGGAATAATGTGTGTCACATTTAATTATCATTTATTTAGGAATAATGTGTGTCACATTTAATTGTCACTTATTTATTAATAATGTGTGTCACATTTAATTGTCATTTATTTAGGAATAATGTGTGTCGCATTTAATTTTCATTTATTCAGGAATAATGTGTGTCACATTTAATTGTCATTTATTTAGGAATATCGTGTGTCACATTTAATTGTCATTTATTTAGCAATAATGTGTGTCACATTTAATTGTCATTTATTTTGGAATAATGTGTGTCACATTTAATTGTCATTTATTTAGCGATAATGTGTGTCACATTTAATTGTCATTTATTTAGGAATAATGTGTGCCACATTTAATTGTCATTTATTTATCAATAATGTGTGTCACATTTAATTGTCATTTATTTGGGAATAATATGTGTCACATTTAATTGTCAATTATTTAGGAATAATGTTTTTCACATTTAATTTTCATTTATTTAGGAATAATGTGTGTCACATTTAATTGTCATTTATTTGGCAATAACGTGTGCCACATTTAATTGTCATTTATTTAGGAATAACGTGTGCCACATTTAATTGTCATTTATTAGGAATAATGTTGTATCAAATTTAATTGTCATTTATTTAGGAATAACGTGTGTCACATTTAATTGTCATTTATTTGGCAATAATGTGTGTCACATTTAATTGTCATTTATTTAAGAATATTGTGTGTCACATTTAATTGTCATTTATTTAGGAATAATGTGTGTCACATTTAATTGTCAGTTATTTAGGAATAATGTTTGTCACATTTAATTGTCATTTATTTAGGAATAATGTGTGTCATATTTAATTGTCATTTATTTGGAAATAATGTGTGCCACATTTAATTGTCATTTATTTAGGAATAATGTGTGTCACATTTAATAGTCATTTATTACGAATATTGTTGTATCAAACTTAATTGTCATTTATTTAGGAATAATGTGTGTCACATTTAATTGTTATTTATTTAGGAATAATGTGTGTCACATTAAATTGTCATTTATTTATCAATAATGTGTGTCACATTTAATTGTCATTTATTTGGGAATAATATGTGTCACATTTAATTGTCATTTATTTAGGAATAATGTTTTTCACATTTAATTTTCATTTATTTAGGAATAATGTGTGTCACATTTAATTGTCATTTATTTGGCAATAACGTGTGCCACATTTAATTGTCATTTATTTAGGAATAATGTGTGCCACATTTAATTGTCATTTATTAGGAATAATGTTGTATCAAACTTAATTGTCATTTATTTAGGAATAATGTGTGTCACATTTAATTGTCATTTATTTGGCAATAATGTGTGTCACATTTAATTGTCATATATTTAGGAATAATGTGTTTCACATTTAATTGTCATTTATTTAGGAATGATATGTGTCACATTTAATTGTCATTTTTTAGGAATAATTGTGTCACATATAATTGTCATTCATTACGAATAATGTTGTATTACACTTAATTGTCATTTATTTAGGAAGAATGTGTATCACATTAATTGTCATTTATTTAGGAATAATGTGTTTCACATTTAATTGTCATTTATTTAGGAATAATGTGTGTTACATTTAATTGTCATTTATTAGGAATAATAATGTATCACACTTAACTGTCATTTATTTAGAAACAAATTGTAATTTATTTAGCAATAATGTGTGTCACATTTAATTGACATTTATTTAGGAATAACGTTGTGTCACATTTAATTGTCATTAATTAAGGAATAATGTATGTCGCATTTAATTGTCATTTATTAGGAATAATGTTGTATCACACTTAATTGTCATTTATTTAGGAACAATGTGTGTCACATTTAACTGTCATTTATTTAGCAATAATGTGTGTCACATTTAATTATCATTTATTTATGAATAATGTGTGTCACATTTAATTGTCATTTATTTAGGAATAATATTGTGTCACATTTAATTGTCATTTATTTATGAATAATGTCTGTGGCATTTAATTGTCATTTATTAGGAATAATGTTGTATCACACTTAATTGTCATTTATTTAGGAATAATGTGTGTCACATTTAATTGTCATTTATTTAGCAATAATTAGTGTCACATTTAGTTGTCATTTATTTAGGACTAATGTGTGTCAATTTAATTGTCATTTATTTAGGAATAATGTGCGTCACATTTAATTGTCATTTATTTAGCAATAATGTGTGTCACATTTAATTTTCATTTATTTAGCAATAATTAGTGTCACATTTAGTTGTCATTTATTTAGGAATAATGTGTGTCACATTTAATTGTCATTTATTTAGGAATAATGTGTGTCACATTTAATTGTCATTTATTCAGGAATAATAGGTGTCACATTTAATTTTCATTTATTAGGAATAATGTTGTATTACATTTAATTGTCATTTATTTAGGAATAATTTGTGTCACATTTAGTTGTCATTTATTTAGCAATAATGTGTGTCACAATTAATTGTCATTTATTAAGGATTAATGTGTGTCGCATATAATTGTCATTTATTTAGGAATAATGTTGTGTCACATTTAATTATCCTTTATTCAGGAATAATGTGTGTCACGTTTAATTTTCATTTATTTTGGAATAATGTGTGTCACATTTAATTGTCATTTATTTAGCAATAACGTGTGTCACATTTATTTGTCATTTATATAAGAATAATGTGCATCACATTTAATTGTCATTTATTTAGGAATAATGTGTGTCACATAATTGTCATTTATAACTCAATAATGTGTGTCACATTTAATTGTCATTTATTTAGGAATAATGTGTGTCACGTTTAATTACCTTTTATTTAGCAATAATGTGTGTCACGTTAAATTATCATTTATTTAGCAATAATGTGTGTCACATTTAATTGTCATTTATTTAGGAATAATGTGTGTCTCATTTAATTGTCATTTATTTAGCAATAATATGTGTCACATTTAATTGTAATTTATTTATGAATAATGCCTATCACGTTTATTTGTCATTTATTTAGTAATAATGTTATTTCACATTTAATTGTCATTTATTTAGGAATAATGTGTGTCACATTTAATTGTTATTTATTTAGCGATAATGTGTGTCACATTTAATTGTCATTTATATATGAATAATGTGTGTCACATTTAGTTGTCATTTATTTAGGAATAACGTGTGTTACATTAAATTGTCGTTTATTGTGGAATAATGTGTGTCACATTTAGTTGTCATTTATTTCGTGACCATATGTGTCACATTTAATTGTCACCTATTTAGAAAAAGGTATGCCACATTTAATTGTCATTTATTTAGCGATAATGTGTGTTATATTTAACAGTTATTTATTTAGGAATAATGTGTGCCATAGTTAATCGTCATTTATTTAGCAATAATGTGTGTCACACTTAATTGTCATTTATTTGGGAATAATGTGTGTCACATTTAATTATCATTTATTTAGGAATAATGTGTGTCGCATTTAATTGTCATTTATTTATTAATAATGTGTGTCACATTTAATTGTCATTTATTTAGGAATAATGTGTGTCGCATTTAATTTTCCTTTATTCAGGAATAATGTGTGTCACATTTAATTGTCATTTATTTAGGAATAATGTGTGTCACATTTAATTGTCATTTATTTAGCAATAATGTGTGTCACATTTAATTGTCATTTATTTTGGAATAATGTGTGTCACATTTAATTGTCATTTATTTAGCGATAATGTGTGTCACATTTAATTGTCATTTATTTAGGAATAATGTGTGCCACATTTAATTGTCATTTATTTATCAATAATGTGTGTCACATTTAATTGTCATTTATTTGGGAATAATATGTGTCACATTTAATTGTCAATTATTTAGGAATAATGTTTTTCACATTTAATTTTCATTTATTTAGGAATAATGTGTGTCACATTTAATTGTCATTTATTTGGCAATAACGTGTGCCACATTTAATTGTCATTTATTTAGGAATAACGTGTGCCACATTTAATTGTCATTTATTAGGAATAATGTTGTATCAAACTTAATTGTCATTTATTTAGGAATAATGTGTGTCACATTTAATTGTCATTTATTTGGCAATAATGTGTGTCACATTTAATTGTCATTTATTTAAGAATAATGTGTGTCACATTTAATTGTCATTTATTTAGGAATAATGTGTGTCACATTTAATTGTCGGTTATTTAGGAATAATGTTTGTCACATTTAATTGTCATTTATTTAGGAATAATGTGTGTCGTATTTAATTGTCATTTATTTGGAAATAATGTGTGCCACATTTAATTGTCATTTATTTAGGAATAATGTGTGTCACATTTAATAGTCATTTATTACGAATATTGTTGTATCAAACTTAATTGTCATTTATTTAGGAATAATGTGTGTCACATTTAATTGTTATTTATTTAGGAATAATGTGTGTCACATTAAATTGTCATTTATTTATCAATAATGTGTGTCACATTTAATTGTCATTTATTTATTAATAATGTATGTCATATTTAATTGTCATTTATTCAGGAATAATGTGTGTCACATTTAATTGTAATTTATTTAGGAATAATGTGTGTCACATTTAATAGTCATTTATTAGGTATAATGTTGTATCAAACTTAACTGTCATTTATTTAGGAATAATGTGTGTCACATTTAATTATCATTTATTTAAGAATAATGTGTATCACTTTTAATTGTCATTTATTTATCAATAATGTGTGTCACATTTAATTGTCATTTATTTAGCAATAATGTGTGTCACATTTAATTATCATTTATTTATGAATAATGTGTGTTACATTTAATTGTCATTTATTTAGGAATAATATTGTGTCACATTTAATTGTCATTTATTTATGAATAATGTCTGTCGCATTTAATTGTCATTTATTAGGAATAATGTTGTATCACACTTAATTGTCATTTATTTAGGAATAATGTGTGTCATATTTAATTGTCATTTATTTAGCAATAATTAGTGTCACATTTAGTTGTCATTTATTTAGGACTAATGTGTGTCAATTTAATTGTCATTTATTTAGGAATAATGTGCGTCACATTTAATTGTCATTTATTTAGCAATAATGTGTGTCACATTTAATTTTCATTTATTTAGCAATAATTAGTGTCACTTTTAGTTGTCATTTATTTAGGAATAATGTGTGTCACATTTAATTGTCATTTATTTAGGAATAATGTGTGTCACATTTAATTGTCATTTATTCAGGAATAATAGGTGTCACATTTAATTTTCATTTATTAGGAATAATGTTGTATTACATTTAATTGTCATTTATTTAGGAATAATGTGTGTCACATTTAATTGTCATTTATTTAGCAATAATGTGTGTCACAATTAATTGTCATTTATTAAGGATTAATGTGTGTCGCATATAATTGTCATTTATTTTGGAATAATGTTGTGTCACATTTAATTATCCTTTATTCAGGAATAATGTGTGTCACGTTTAATTTTCATTTATTTTGGAATAATGTGTGTCACATTTAATTGTCATTTATTTAGCAATAACGTGTGTCACATTTATTTGTCATTTATTTAAGAATAATGTGCATCACATTTAATTGTCATTTATTTAGGAATAATGTGTGTCACATATAATTGTCATTTATAAATCAATAATGTGTGTCACATTTAATTGTCATTTATTTAGGAATAATGTGTGTCACGTTTAATTGTCATTTATTTAGGAATAATGTTTTTCACATTTAATTTTCATTTATTTCGGAATAATGTGTGTCACATTTAATTGTCATTTATTTGGCAATAACGTGTGCCACATTTAATTGCCATTTATTTAGGAATAATGTGTGCCACATTTAATTGTCATTTATTAGGAATAATGTTGTATCAAACTTAATTGTCATTTATTTAGGAATAATGTGTGTCACATTTAATTGTCATTTATTTGGCAATAATGTGTGTCACATTTAATTGTCATATATTTAGGAATAATGTGTTTCGCATTTAATTGTCATTTATTTAGGAATGATATGTGTCACATTTAATTGTCATTTTTTAGGAATAATTGTGTCACATATAATTGTCATTCATTACGAATAATGTTGTATTACACTTAATTGTCATTTATTTAGGAAGAATGTGTATCACATTAATTGTCATTTATTTAGGAATAATGTGTTTCACATTTAATTGTCATTTATTTAGGAATAATGTGTGTTACATTTAATTGTCATTTATTAGGAATAATAATGTATCACACTTAACTGTCATTTATTTAGAAACAAATTGTAATTTATTTAGCAATAATGTGTGTCACATTTAATTGACATTTATTTAGGAATAATGTTGTGTCACATTTAATTGTCATTAATTAAGGAATAATGTATGTCGCATTTAATTGTCATTTATTAGGAATAATGTTGTATCACACTTAATTGTCATTTATTTAGGAACAATGTGTGTCACATTTAATTGTCATTTATTTTGCAATAATGTGTGTCACATTTAATTATCATTTATTTATGAATAATGTGTGTCACATTTAATTGTCATTTATTTAGGAATAATATTGTGTCACATTTAATTGTCATTTATTTATGAATAATGTCTGTCGCATTTAATTGTCATTTATTAGGAATAATGTTGTATCACACTTAATTGTCATTTATTTAGGAATAATGTGTGTCACATTTAATTGTCATTTATTTAGCAATAATTAGTGTCACATTTAGTTGTCATTTATTTAGGACTAATGTGTGTCAATTTAATTGTCATTTATTTAGGAATAATGTGCGTCACATTTAATTGTCATTTATTTAGCAATAATGTGTGTCACATTTAATTTTCATTTATTTAGCAATAATTAGTGTCACATTTAGTTGTCATTTATTTAGGAATAATGTGTGTCACATTTAATTGTCATTTATTTAGGAATAATGTGTGTCACATTTAATTGTCATTTATTCAGGAATAATAGGTGTCACATTTAATTTTCATTTATTAGGAATAATATTGTATTACATTTAATTGTCATTTATTTAGGAATAATGTGTGTCACATTTAATTGTCATTTATTTAGCAATAATGTGTGTCACAATTAATTGTCATTTATTAAGGATTAATGTGTGTCGCATATAATTGTCATTTATTTTGGAATAATGTTGTGTCACATTTAATTATCCTTTATTCAGGAATAATGTGTGTCACGTTTAATTTTCATTTATTTTGGAATAATGTGTGTCACATTTAATTGTCATTTATTTAGCAATAACGTGTGTCACATTTATTTGTCATTTATTTAAGAATAATGTGCATCACATTTAATTGTCATTTATTTAGGAATAATGTGTGTCACATATAATTGTCATTTATAAATCAATAATGTGTGTCACATTTAATTGTCATTTATTTAGGAATAATGTGTGTCACGTTTAATTGTCATTTATTTAGGAATAATGTTTTTCACATTTAATTTTCATTTATTTCGGAATAATGTGTGTCACATTTAATTGTCATTTATTTGGCAATAACGTGTGCCACATTTAATTGCCATTTATTTAGGAATAATGTGTGCCACATTTAATTGTCATTTATTAGGAATAATGTTGTATCAAACTTAATTGTCATTTATTTAGGAATAATGTGTGTCACATTTAATTGTCATTTATTTGGCAATAATGTGTGTCACATTTAATTGTCATATATTTAGGAATAATGTGTTTCGCATTTAATTGTCATTTATTTAGGAATGATATGTGTCACATTTAATTGTCATTTTTTAGGAATAATTGTGTCACATATAATTGTCATTCATTACGAATAATGTTGTATTACACTTAATTGTCATTTATTTAGGAAGAATGTGTATCACATTAATTGTCATTTATTTAGGAATAATGTGTTTCACATTTAATTGTCATTTATTTAGGAATAATGTGTGTTACATTTAATTGTCATTTATTAGGAATAATAATGTATCACACTTAACTGTCATTTATTTAGAAACAAATTGTAATTTATTTAGCAATAATGTGTGTCACATTTAATTGACATTTATTTAGGAATAATGTTGTGTCACATTTAATTGTCATTAATTAAGGAATAATGTATGTCGCATTTAATTGTCATTTATTAGGAATAATGTTGTATCACACTTAATTGTCATTTATTTAGGAACAATGTGTGTCACATTTAATTGTCATTTATTTTGCAATAATGTGTGTCACATTTAATTATCATTTATTTATGAATAATGTGTGTCACATTTAATTGTCATTTATTTAGGAATAATATTGTGTCACATTTAATTGTCATTTATTTATGAATAATGTCTGTCGCATTTAATTGTCATTTATTAGGAATAATGTTGTATCACACTTAATTGTCATTTATTTAGGAATAATGTGTGTCACATTTAATTGTCATTTATTTAGCAATAATTAGTGTCACATTTAGTTGTCATTTATTTAGGACTAATGTGTGTCAATTTAATTGTCATTTATTTAGGAATAATGTGCGTCACATTTAATTGTCATTTATTTAGCAATAATGTGTGTCACATTTAATTTTCATTTATTTAGCAATAATTAGTGTCACATTTAGTTGTCATTTATTTAGGAATAATGTGTGTCACATTTAATTGTCATTTATTTAGGAATAATGTGTGTCACATTTAATTGTCATTTATTCAGGAATAATAGGTGTCACATTTAATTTTCATTTATTAGGAATAATATTGTATTACATTTAATTGTCATTTATTTAGGAATAATGTGTGTCACATTTAATTGTCATTTATTTAGCAATAATGTGTGTCACAATTAATTGTCATTTATTAAGGATTAATGTGTGTCGCATATAATTGTCATTTATTTAGGAATAATGTTGTGTCACATTTAATTATCCTTTATTCAGGAATAATGTGTGTCACGTTTAATTTTCATTTATTTTGGAATAATGTGTGTCACATTTAATTGTCATTTATTTAGCAATAACGTGTGTCACATTTATTTGTCATTTATATAAGAATAATGTGCATCACATTTAATTGTCATTTATTTAGGAATAATGTGTGTCACATAATTGTCATTTATAACTCAATAATGTGTGTCACATTTAATTGTCATTTATTTAGGAATAATGTGTGTCACGTTTAATTACCTTTTATTTAGCAATAATGTGTGTCACGTTAAATTATCATTTATTTAGCAATAATGTGTGTCACATTTAATTGTCATTTATTTAGGAATAATGTGTGTCTCATTTAATTGTCATTTATTTAGAAATAATATGTGTCACATTTAATTGTAATTTATTTATGAATAATGCCTATCAAGTTTATTTGTCATTTATTTAGTAATAATGTTATTTCACATTTAATTGTCATTTATTTAGGAATAATGTGTGTCACATTTAATTGTTATTTATTTAGCGATAATGTGTGTCAAATTTAATTGTCATTTATATATGAATAACGTGTGTCACATTTAATTGTCATTTATTTAGGAATAACGTGTGTTACATTAAATTGTCGTTTATTGTGGAATAATGTGTGTCACATTTAGTTGTCATTTATTTCGTGACCATATGTGTCACATTTAATTGTCACCTATTTAGAAAAAGGTATGCCACATTTAATTGTCATTTATTTAGCGATAATGTGTGTTATATTTAACAGTTATTTATTTAGGAATAATGTGTGCCATAGTTAATCGTCATTTATTTAGCAATAATGTGTGTCACACTTAATTGTCATTTATTTGGGAATAATGTGTGTCACATTTAATTATCATTTATTTAGGAATAATGTGGGTCGCATTTAATTGTCATTTATTTATTAATAATGTGTGTCACATTTAATTGTCATTTATTTAGGAATAATGTGTGTCGCATTTAATTTTCATTTATTCAGGAATAATGTGTGTCACATTTAATTATCATTTATTTAGGAATAATGTGTGTCACATTTAATTGTCATTTATTTAGCAATAATGTGTGTCACATTTAATTGTCATTTATTTTGGAATAATGTGTGTCACATTTAATTGTCATTTATTTAGCGATAATGTGTGTCACATTTAATTGTCATTTATTTAGGAATAATGTGTGCCACATTTAATTGTCATTTATTTATCAATAATGTGTGTCACATTTAATTGTCATTTATTTGGGAATAATATGTGTCACATTTAATTGTCAATTATTTAGGAATAATGTTTTTCACATTTAATTTTCATTTATTTAGGAATAATGTGTGTCACATTTAATTGTCATTTATTTGGCAATAACGTGTGCCACATTTAATTGTCATTTATTTAGGAATAACGTGTGCCACATTTAATTGTCATTTATTAGGAATAATGTTGTATCAAACTTAATTGTCATTTATTTAGGAATTATGTGTGTCACATTTAATTGTCATTTATTTGGCAATAATGTGTGTCACATTTAATTGTCATTTATTTAAGAATAATGTGTGTCACATTTAATTGTCATTTATTTAGGAATAATGTGTGTCACATTTAATTGTCGGTTATTTAGGAATAATGTTTGTCACATTTAATTGTCATTTATTTAGGAATAATGTGTGTCGTATTTAATTGTCATTTATTTGGAAATAATGTGTGCCACATTTAATTGTCATTTATTTAGGAATAATGTGTGTCACATTTAATAGTCATTTATTACGAATATTGTTGTATCAAACTTAATTGTCATTTATTTAGGAATAATGTGTGTCACATTTAATTGTTATTTATTTAGGAATAATGTGTGTCACATTAAATTGTCATTTATTTATCAATAATGTGTGTCACATTTAATTGTCATTTATTTATTAATAATGTGTGTCATATTTAATTGTCATTTATTCAGGAATAATGTGTGTCACATTTAATTGTCATTTATTTAGGAATAATGTGTGTCACATTTAATAGTCATTTATTAGGTATAATGTTGTATCAAACTTAACTGTCATTTATTTAGGAATAATGTGTGTCACATTTAATTATCATTTATTTAAGAATAATGTGTATCACTTTTAATTGTCATTTATTTATCAATAATGTGTGTCACATTTAATTGTCATTTATTTAGCAATAATGTGTGTCACATTTAATTATCATTTATTTATGAATAATGTGTGTTACATTTAATTGTCATTTATTTAGGAATAATATTGTGTCACATTTAATTGTCATTTATTTATGAATAATGTCTGTCGCATTTAATTGTCATTTATTAGGAATAATGTTGTATCACACTTAATTGTCATTTATTTAGGAATAATGTGTGTCATATTTAATTGTCATTTATTTAGCAATAATTAGTGTCACATTTAGTTGTCATTTATTTAGGACTAATGTGTGTCAATTTAATTGTCATTTATTTAGGAATAATGTGCGTCACATTTAATTGTCATTTATTTAGCAATAATGTGTGTCACATTTAATTTTCATTTATTTAGCAATAATTAGTGTCACTTTTAGTTGTCATTTATTTAGGAATAATGTGTGTCACATTTAATTGTCATTTATTTAGGAATAATGTGTGTCACATTTAATTGTCATTTATTCAGGAATAATAGGTGTCACATTTAATTTTCATTTATTAGGAATAATGTTGTATTACATTTAATTGTCATTTATTTAGGAATAATGTGTGTCACATTTAATTGTCATTTATTTAGCAATAATGTGTGTCACAATTAATTGTCATTTATTAAGGATTAATGTGTGTCGCATATAATTGTCATTTATTTAGGAATAATGTTGTGTCACATTTAATTATCCTTTATTCAGGAATAATGTGTGTCACGTTTAATTTTCATTTATTTTGGAATAATGTGTGTCACATTTAATTGTCATTTATTTAGCAATAACGTGTGTCACATTTATTTGTCATTTATTTAAGAATAATGTGCATCACATTTAATTGTCATATATTTAGGAATAATGTGTGTCACATATAATTGTCATTTATAAATCAATAATGTGTGTCACATTTAATTATCATTTATTTAGGAATAATGTGTGTCACGTTTAATTACCATTTATTTAGCAATAATGTGTGTCACGTTAAATTATCATTTATTTAGCAATAATGTGTGTCAAATTTAATTGTCATTTATTTAGGAATAATGTGTGTCTCATTTAATTGTCATTTATTTAGCAATAATATGTGTCACATTTAATTGTAATTTATTTATGAATAATGCCTATCACGTTTATTTGTCATTTATTTTGTAATAATGTTATTTCACATTTAATTGTCATTTATTTAGGAATAATGTGTGTCACATTTAATTGTTATTTATTTAGCGATAATGTGTGTCACATTTAATTGTCATTTATATATGAATAATGTGTGTCACATTTAATTGTCATTTATTTAGGAATAATGTGTGTTACATTGAATTGTCGTTTATTGTGGAATAATGTGTGTCACATTTAGTTGTCATTTATTTCGTGACCATATGTGTCACATTTAATTGTCACCTATTTAGAAAAAGGTATGCCACATTTAATTGTCGTTTATTTAGCGATAATGTGTGTTATATTTAACTGTTATTTATTTAGGAATAATGTGTGCCATAGTTAATCGTCATTTATTTAGCAATAATGTGTGTCACACTTAATTGTCATTTATTTGGGAATAATGTGTGTCACATTTAATTATCATTTATTTAGGAATAATGTGTGTCGCATTTAATTGTCATTTATTTATTAATAATGTGTGCCACATTTAATTGTCATTTATTTAGGAATAATGTGTGTCGCATTTAATTTTCATTTATTCAGGAATAATGTGTGTCACATTTAATTGTCATTTATTTAGGAATAATGTGTGTCACATTTAATTGTCATTTATTTAGCAATAATGTGTGTCACATTTAATTGTCATTTATTTTGGAATAATGTGTGTCACATTTAATTGTCATTTATTTAGCGATAATGTGTGTCACATTTAATTGTCATTTATTTAGGAATAAGTGTGCCACATTTAATTGTCATTTATTTATCAATAATGTGTGTCACATTTAATTGTCATTTATATGGGAATAATATGTGTCACATTTAATTGTCAATTATTTAGGAATAATGTTTTTCACATTTAATTTTCATTTATTTAGGAATAATGTGTGTCACATTTAATTGTCATTTATTTGGCAATAACGTGTGCCACATTTAATTGTCATTTATTTAGGAATAACGTGTGCCACATTTAATTGTCATTTATTAGGAATAATGTTGTATCAAACTTAATTGTCATTTATTTAGGAATAATGTGTGTCACATTTAATTGTCATTTATTTGGCAATAATGTGTGTCACATTTAATTGTCATTTATTTAAGAATAATGTGTGTCACATTTAATTGTCATTTATTTAGGAATAATGTGTGTCACATTTAATTGTCGGTTATTTAGGAATAATGTTTGTCACATTTAATTGTCATTTATTTAGGAATAATGTGTGTCGTATTTAATTGTCATTTATTTGGAAATAATGTGTGTCGTATCAAACTTAATTGTCATTTATTTAGGAATAATGTGTGTCATATTTAATTGTTATTTATTTAGGAATAATGTGTGTCACATTAAATTGTCATTTATTTATCAATAATGTGTGTCACATTTAATTGTCATTTATTTATTAATAATGTGTGTCATATTTAATTGTCATTTATTCAGGAATAATGTGTGTCACATTTAATTGTCATTTATTTAGGAATAATGTGTGTCACATTTAATAGTCATTTATTAGGTATAATGTTGTATCAAACTTAACTGTCATTTATTTAGGAATAATGTGTGTCACATTTAATTATCATTTATTTAAGAATAATGTGTATCACTTTTAATTGTCATTTATTTATCAATAATGTGTGTCACATTTAATTGTCATTTATTTAGTAATAATATGTGTCACATTTAATTGTCATTTATTCAGGAATAATGTGTGTCACATTTAATTGTCATTTATTTAGTAATAATGTGTGTCACATTTAATGGTCATTTATTTAGGAATAATGTGTGTCACATTTAATTGTCATTTATTCAGGAATAATGTGTGTTACGTTTAATTGTCATTTATTTTGGAATATTGTGTGTCACATTTAATGGTCATTTATTCATGAATAATGTATGTCACATTAATTGTCATTTATTCAGGAATAATGTGTGTCACGTTTAATTGTCATTTATTTATCAATAATGTGTGTCACATTTAATTGTCATTTATTTAGCAATAACGTGTGTCACATTTAATTGTCGTTTATTTAACAATAACGTGTGTCACATTTAATTGTCATTTATATAGGAATAATGTGTGTCACATTTAATTGTCATTTATTTAGTGATAATGTGTGTTTTATTTAATTGTCACTTATATAGGAATAATGTGTGCCACATTTAATTGTCATTTATTTAGCAATAATGTGTGTCACATTTAATTGTCATTTATTTGGGAATATTGTGTGTCACATTTAATTGTCATTTATTTTGGAATAATGTGTGTCGAATTTAATTGTCATCTATTTAGGAATAATGTGTGTCACATTTAGTTGTCATTTGGCAATTATGTGTGTCACATTTAATTGTCATTTATTTAGGAATAATATGTGTCACATTTAATTGTCATTTTTTAGGAATAATTGTGTCACATTTAATTGTCATTCATTACGAATAATGTTGTATTATACTTAATTGTCATTTATTTAGGAAGAATGTGTATCACATTAATTGTCATTTATTTAGGAATAATGTGTTTCACATTTAATTGTCATTTATTTAGGAATAATGTGTGTCACATTTAATTGTCATTTATTAGGAATAATAATGTATCACAGTTAACTGTCATTTATTTAGGAACAATGTGTGTCACATTTAATTGTAATTTATTTAGCAATAATGTGTGTTACATTAAATTGTCGTTTATTTTGGAATAATGTGTGTCACATTTAGTTGTCATTTATTACGTGACCATATGTGTCACATTTAATTGTCACCTATTTAGAAAAATGTATGCCACATTTAATTGTCATTTATTTAGCGATAATGTGTGTTATATTTAACTGTTATTTATTTAGGAATAATGTGTGCCATAGTTAATCGTCATTTATTTAGCAATAATGTGTGTCACACTTAATTGTCATTTATTTGGGAATAATGTGTGTCACATTTAATTATCATTTATTAAGGAATAATGTGTGTCGCATTTAATTGTAATTATTTATTAATAATGTGTGTCACATTTAATTGTCATTTATTTAGGAATAATGTGTGTCGCATTTAATTTTCATTTTTTCAGTAATAATGTGTGTCACATTTAATTGTCATTTATTTAGGAATAATGTGTGCCACATTTAATTGTCATTTATTTATCAATAATGTGTGTCACATTTAATTGGGAATAATATGTGTCACATTTAATTGTCAATTATTTAGGAATAATGTTTTTCACATTTAATTTTCATTTATTTAGGAATAATGTGTGTCACATTTAATTGTCATTTATTTGGCAATAACGTGTGCCACATTTAATTGTCATTTATTTAGGAATAACGTGTGCCACATTTAATTGTCATTTATTAGGAATAATGTTGTATCAAACTTAATTGTCATTTATTTAGGAATAATGTGTGTAACATTTAATTGTCATTTATTTGGCAATAATGTGTGTTACATTTAATTGTCATTTATTTAAGAATAATGTGTGTCACATTTAATTGTCATTTATTTAGGAATAATGTGTGTCACATTTAATTGTCCGTTATTTAGGAATAATGTTTGTAACATTTAATTGTCATTTATTTAGGAATAATGTGTGCCATATTTTATTGTCATTTATTTGGAAATAATGTGTGCCACATTTAATTGTCATTTATTTAGGAATAATGTGTGTCACATTTAATAGTCATTTATTACGAATATTGTTGTATCAAACTTAATTGTCATTTATTCAGGAATAATGTGTGTCACATTTAATTGTCATTTATTTAGGAATAATGTGTGTCACATTTAATTGTCATTTATTTAGCAATAATGTGTGTCACATTTAATTGTCATTTATTTTGGAATAATGTGTGTCACATTTAATTGTCATTTATTTAGCGATAATGTGTGTCACATTTATTTGTCATTTATTTAGGAATAATGTGTGCCACATTTAATTGTCATTTATTTATCAATAATGTGTGTCACATTTAATTGTCATTTATTTGGGAATAATATGTGTCACATTTAATTGTCAATTATTTAGGAATAATGTTTTTCACATTTAATTTTCATTTATTTAGGAATAATGTGTGTCACATTTAATTGTCATTAATTTGGCAATAACGTGTGCCACATTTAATTGTCATTTATTTAGGAATAACGTGTGCCACATTTAATTGTCATTTATTAGGAATAATGTTATATCAAACTTAATTGTCATTTATTTAGGAATAATGTGTGTCACATTTAATTGTTATTTATTTAGCGATAATGTGTGTCACATTTAATTGTCATTTATATATGAATAATGTGTGTCACATTTAATTGTCATTTATTTAGGAATAATGTGTGTTACATTGAATTGTCGTTTATTGTGGAATAATGTGTGTCACATTTAGTTGTCATTTATTTCGTGACCATATGTGTCACATTTAATTGTCACCTATTTAGAAAAAGGTATGCCACATTTAATTGTCATTTATTTAGCGATAATGTGTGTTATATTTAACTGTTATTTATTTAGGAATAATGTGTGCCATAGTTAATCGTCATTTATTTAGCAATAATGTGTGTCACACTTAATTGTCATTTATTTGGGAATAATGTGTGTCACATTTAATTATCATTTATTTAGGAATAATGTGTGTCGCATTTAATTGTCATTTATTTATTTATTAATAATGTGTGTCACATTTAATTGTCATTTATTTAGGAATAATGTGTGTCGCATTTAATTTTCATTTATTCAGGAATAATGTGTGTCACATTTAATTGTCATTTATTTAGGAATAATGTGTGTCACATTTAATTGTCATTTATTTAGCAATAATGTGTGTCACATTTAATTGTCATTTATTTTGGAATAATGTGTGTCACATTTAATTGTCATTTATTTAGCGATAATGTGTGTCACATTTAATTGTCATTTATTTAGGAATAATGTGTGCCACATTTAATTGTCATTTATTTATCAATAATGTGTGTCACATTTAATTGTCATTTATATGGGAATAATATGTGTCACATTTAATTGTCAATTATTTAGGAATAATGTTTTTCACATTTAATTTTCATTTATTTAGGAATAATGTGTGTCACATTTAATTGTCATTTATTTGGCAATAACGTGTGCCACATTTAATTGTCATTTATTTAGGAATAACGTGTGCCACATTTAATTGTCATTTATTAGGAATAATGTTGTATCAAACTCAATTGTCATTTATTTAGGAATAATGTGTGTCACATTTAATTGTCATTTATTTGGCAATAATGTGTGTCACATTTAATTGTCATTTATTTAAGAATAATGTGTGTCACATTTAATTGTCATTTATTTAGGAATAATGTGTGTCACATTTAATTGTCGGTTATTTAGGAATAATGTTTGTCACATTTAATTGTCATTTATTTAGGAATAATGTGTGTCGTATTTAATTGTCATTTATTTGGAAATAATGTGTGTCGTACCAAACTTAATTGTCATTTATTTAGGAATAATGTGTGTCACATTTAATTGTTATTTATTTAGGAATAATGTGTGTCACATTAAATTGTCATTTATTTATCAATAATGTGTGTCACATTTAATTGTCATTTATTTATTAATAATGTGTGTCATATTTAATTGTCATTTATTCAGGAATAATTTGTGTCACATTTAATTGTCATTTATTTAGGAATAATGTGTGTCACATTTAATAGTCATTTATTAGGTATAATGTTGTATCAAACTTAACTGTCATTTATTTAGGAATAATGTGTGTCACATTTAATTATCATTTATTTAAGAATAATGTGTATCACTTTTAATTGTCATTTATTTATCAATAATGTGTGTCACATTTAATTGTCATTTATTTTGTAATAATATGTGTCACATTTAATTGTCATTTATTCAGGAATAATGTGTGTCACATTTAATTGTCATTTATTTAGTAATAATGTGTGTCACATTTAATGGTCATTTATTTAGGAATAATGTGTGTCACATTTAATTGTCATTTATTCAGGAATAATGTGTGTTACGTTTAATTGTCATTTATTTTGGAATATTGTGTGTCACATTTAATGGTCATTTATTCATGAATAATGTATGTCACATTAATTGTCATTTATTCAGGAATAATGTGTGTCACGTTTAATTGTCATTTATTTATCAATAATGTGTGTCACATTTAATTGTCATTTATTTAGCAATAACGTGTGTCACATTTAATTGTCGTTTATTTAACAATAACGTGTGTCACATTTAATTGTCATTTATATAGGAATAATGTGTGTCACATTTAATTGTCATTTATTTAGTGATAATGTGTGTTTTATTTAATTGTCACTTATATAGGAATAATGTGTGCCACATTTAATTGTCATTTATTTAGCAATAATGTGTGTCACATTTAATTGTCATTTATTTGGGAATATTGTGTGTCACATTTAATTGTCATTTATTTTGGAATAATGTGTGTCGAATTTAATTGTCATCTATTTAGGAATAATGTGTGTCACATTTAGTTGTCATTTGGCAATTATGTGTGTCACATTTAATTGTCATTTATTTAGGAATAATATGTGTCACATTTAATTGTCATTTTTTAGGAATAATTGTGTCACATTTAATTGTCATTCATTACGAATAATGTTGTATTATACTTAATTGTCATTTATTTAGGAAGAATGTGTATCACATTAATTGTCATTTATTTAGGAATAATGTGTTTCACATTTAATTGTCATTTATTTAGGAATAATGTGTGTCACATTTAATTGTCATTTATTAGGAATAATAATGTATCACACTTAACTGTCATTTATTTAGGAACAATGTGTGTCACATTTAATTGTAATTTATTTAGCAATAATGTGTGTTACATTAAATTGTCGTTTATTTTGGAATAATGTGTGTCACATTTAGTTGTCATTTATTACGTGACCATATGTGTCACATTTAATTGTCACCTATTTAGAAAAATGTATGCCACATTTAATTGTCATTTATTTAGCGATAATGTGTGTTATATTTAACTGTTATTTATTTAGGAATAATGTGTGCCATAGTTAATCGTCATTTATTTAGCAATAATGTGTGTCACACTTAATTGTCATTTATTTGGGAATAATGTGTGTCACATTTAATTATCATTTATTAAGGAATAATGTGTGTCGCATTTAATTGTCATTATTTATTAATAATGTGTGTCACATTTAATTGTCATTTATTTAGGAATAATGTGTGTCGCATTTAATTTTCATTTTTTCAGTAATAATGTGTGTCACATTTAATTGTCATTTATTTAGGAATAATGTGTGCCACATTTAATTGTCATTTATTTATCAATAATGTGTGTCACATTTAATTGGGAATAATATGTGTCACATTTAATTGTCAATTATTTAGGAATAATGTTTTTCACATTTAATTTTCATTTATTTAGGAATAATGTGTGTCACATTTAATTGTCATTTATTTGGCAATAACGTGTGCCACATTTAATTGTCATTTATTTAGGAATAACGTGTGCCACATTTAATTGTCATTTATTAGGAATAATGTTGTATCAAACTTAATTGTCATTTATTTAGGAATAATGTGTGTAACATTTAATTGTCATTTATTTGGCAATAATGTGTGTTACATTTAATTGTCATTTATTTAAGAATAATGTGTGTCACATTTAATTGTCATTTATTTAGGAATAATGTGTGTCACATTTAATTGTCCGTTATTTAGGAATAATGTTTGTCACATTTAATTGTCATTTATTTAGGAATAATGTGTGCCATATTTTATTGTCATTTATTTGGAAATAATGTGTGCCACATTTAATTGTCATTTATTTAGGAATAATGTGTGTCACATTTAATAGTCATTTATTACGAATATTGTTGTATCAAACTTAATTGTCATTTATTCAGGAATAATGTGTGTCACATTTAATTGTCATTTATTTAGGAATAATGTGTGTCACATTTAATTGTCATTTATTTAGCAATAATGTGTGTCACATTTAATTGTCATTTATTTTGGAATAATGTGTGTCACATTTAATTGTCATTTATTTAGCGATAATGTGTGTCACATTTAATTGTCATTTATTTAGGAATAATGTGTGCCACATTTAATTGTCATTTATTTATCAATAATGTGTGTCACATTTAATTGTCATTTATTTGGGAATAATATGTGTCACATTTAATTGTCAATTATTTAGGAATAATGTTTTTCACATTTAATTTTCATTTATTTAGGAATAATGTGTGTCACATTTAATTGTCATTAATTTGGCAATAACGTGTGCCACATTTAATTGTCATTTATTTAGGAATAACGTGTGCCACATTTAATTGTCATTTATTAGGAATAATGTTGTATCAAACTTAATTGTCATTTATTTAGGAATAATATGTGTCACATTTAATAGTCATTTATTTGGCAATAATGTGTGTCACATTTAATTGTCATTTATTTAAGAATAATGTGTGTCACATTTAATTGTCATTTATTTAGGAATAATGTGTGTCACATTTAATTGTCAGTTATTTAGGAATAATGTTTGTCACATTTAATTGTCATTTATTTAGGAATAATGTGTGTCATATTTAATTGTCATTTATTTGGAAATAATGTGTGTCACATTTAATTGTCATTTATTTAGGAATAATGTGTGTCACATTTAATAGTCATTTATTACGAATATTGTTGTATCAAACTTAAATGTCATTTATTTAGGAATAATGTGTGTCACATTTAATTGTTATTTATTTAGGAATAATGTGTGTCACATTAAATTGTCATTTATTTATCAATAATGTGTGTCACATTTAATTGTCATTTATTTAGTAATAATATGTGTCACATTTAATTGTCATTTATTCAGGAATAATGTGTGTCACATTTAATTGTCATTTATTTATTTATAATGTGTGTCACATTTAATGGTCATTTATTTAGGAATAATGTGTGTCACATTTAATTGTCATTTATTCAGGAATAATGTGTGTTACGTTTAATTGTCGTTTATTTTAGAATATTGTGTGTCACATTTAATGGTCATTTATTCATGAATAATGTGTGTCACATTAATTGTCATTTATTCAGGAATAATGTGTGTAACGTTTAATTGTCATTTATTTATCAATAATGTGTGTCACATTTAATTGTCATTTATTTAGCAATAACGTGTGTCACATTTAATTGTCGTTTATTTAACAATAACGCGTGTCACATTTAATTGTCATTTATATATGAATAATGTGTGTCACATTTAATTGTCATTTATTTAGTGATAATGTGTGTTTTATTTAATTGTCACTTATATAGGAATAATGTGTGCCACATTTAATTGTCATTTATTTAGCAATAATGTGTGTCACATTTAATTGTCATTTATTTGGGAATATTGTGTGTCACATTTAATTGTCATTTATTTTGGAATAATGTGTGTCGAATTTAATTGTCATCTATTTAGGAATAATGTGTGTCACATTTAGTTGTCATTTATTTGGCAATTATGTGTGTCACATTTAATTGTCATTTATTTAGGAATAATATGTGTCACATTTAATTGTCATTTTTTAGGAATAATTGTGTCACATTTAATTGTCATTCATTACGAATAATGTTGTATTATACTTAATTGTCATTTATTTAGGAAGAATGTGTATCACATTAATTGTCATTTATTTAGGAATAATGTGTTTCACATTTAATTGTCATTTATTTAGGAATAATGTGTGTCACATTTAATTGTCATTTATTAGGAATAATAATGTATCACACTTAACTGTCATTTATTTAGGAACAATGTGTGTCACATTTAATTGTAATTTATTTAGCAATAATGTGTGTCACATTTTACTGTCATTCATTTAGGAATAGTGTTGTGTCACATTTAATTGTCATTTATTTAGGAATAATGTATGTCGCATTTAATTGTCATTTATTAGGAATAATGTTGTATCACACTTAATTGTCATTTATTTAGGAGCAATGTGAGTCACATTTAATTGTCATTTATTTAGCAATAATGTGTGTCACATTTAATTATCATTTATTTATGAATAATGTGTGTCACATTTAATTGTCATTTATTTAGGAATAATATTGTGTCACATTTAATTGTCATTTATTTATGAATAATGTCTGTCACGTTTAATTGTCATTTATTAGGAATAATGTTGTATCACATTTAATTGTCATTTATTTAGGAATAATGTGTGTCACATTTAATTGTCATTTATTTAGCAATAATTAGTGTCACATTTAGTTGTCATTTATTTAGGAATAATGTGTGTCAATTTAATTGTTATTTATTTAGGAATAATGTGCGTCACATTAAATTGTCATTTATTTAGCAATAATGTGTGTCACATTTACTTTTCATTTATTTAGCAATAATTAGTGTCACATTTAGTTGTCATTTATTTAGGAATAATGTGTGTCACATTTAATTGTCATTTATTTATAAATAATGTGTGTCACATTTAATTGTCATTTATTTATGAATAATGTGTGTCACATTTAATTTTCATTTATTAGGAATAATGTTGTATCACATTTAATTGTCATTTATTTAGGAATAATGTGTGTCACATTTAATTGTCATTTATTTAGCAATAATGTGTGTCACATTTAATTGTCATTTATTAAAGATTAATGTGTGTCGCAATTAATTGTCATTTATTTAGGAATAATGTTGTGTCACATTTAATTATCATTTATTCAGGAATAATGTGTGTCACGTTTAATTGTCATTTATTTTGGAATAATGTGTGTCACATTTAATTGTCATTTATTTAGCAAAAACGTATGTCACATTTATTTGTCATTTATTTAGCAATAACGTGTGTCACATTTAATTGTTATTTATATAGGAATAATGTGTGTCACATTTAATTGTTATTTATTTAGTGATAATGTGTTTTTTATTTAATTGTCATTTATATAGGAATAATGTGTGCCACATTTAATTGTCATTTTTTTAGCAATAATGTGTGTCACGTTTAATTGTCATTTATTTGGAAATATTGTGTGTCACATTTAATTGTCATTTATTTAGGAATAATGTGTGTCACATTTAATTGTCATTTATTTAGGAATAATGTGTGTCACATTTAATTGTCATTTATTTGGCAATAATGTGTGTCACATTTAATTATCATTTATTTAGGAATAATATGTGTCACATTTAATTGTCATTTTTTAGGAATAATGTGTGTCACATTTAATTGTCATTTATTACGAATAATGTTGAATTACACTTAATTGTCATTTATTTAGGAAGAATGTGTGCCACATTTAATTGTCATTTATTTAGGAATAATGTGTTTCACATTTAATTGTCATTTATTTATGAATAATGTGTGTCACATTTAATTGTCATTTATTAGGAATAATAATGTATCACACTTAATTGTCATTTATTTAGGAGCAATGTGGGTCACGTTTAATTTTAATTTATTTAGCAATAATGTGTGCCACATTTAATTATCATTTATTTAGGAATAATGTTGTGTCACATTTAATTGTCATTTATTTTGGAATAATGTTTGTCGCATTTAATTGTCATTTATTAAGAATAATGTTGTATCATACTTAATTGTCATTTATTTAGGAACAATGTGTGTCACATTTAATTGTCATTTATTTAGCAATAATGTGTGTCACATTTAATTATCATTTATTTATGAATAATGTGTGTCACATTTAATTGTCATTTATTTAGGAATAATATTGTGTTACATTTAATTGTCATTTATTTATGAGTAATGTGTGTCACATTTAATTGTCATTTATTAGGAATAATGTTGTATCACACTTAATTGTCATTTATTTGGGAATAATTTGTGTCACATTTAATTGTCATTTATTTAGCAATAATTAGTGTCACATTTAGTTGTCATTTATTTAGAAATAACGTGTGTCAATTTAATTGTTATTTATTTAGGAATAATGTTTGTCACGTTTAATTGTCATTTATTTAGCAATAATGTGTGTCACATTTAATTTTCATTTATTTAGCAATAATTAGTGCCACATTTAGTTGTCATTTATTTAGGAATACTGTTGTGTCACATTTAATTATCATTTATTGAGGAACAATGTGTGTCACGTTTAATTGTCATTTATTTTGGAATAATGTGTGTCACATTTAATTGTCATTTATTTAGCAATAACGTGTGTCACATTTATTTGTCATTTATTTAGCAATAACATGTGTCACATTTAATTGTCATTTATATAGGAATAATGTGTGTCACATTTAATTGTCATTTATTTAGTGATAATGTGTGTTTTATTTAATTGTCATTTATATAGGAATAATGTGTGCCACATTTAATTGTCATTTTTTTAGCAATAATGTGTGTCACATTTAATTGTCATTTATTTGGAAGTATTGTGTGTCACATTTAATTGTCATTAATTTAGGAATAATGTATGTCACATTTAATTGTCCTTTTAGGAATAATGTGTGTCACATTTAATTGTCATTTATTTGGCAATAATGTGATCACATTTAATTATCATTTATTTAGGAATAATATGTGTCACATTTAATTGTCATTTTTTAGGAATAATGTGTGTCACATTTAATTGTCATTTATTACGAATAATGTTGTATTACACTTAATTGTCATTTATTTAGGAAGAATGTGTGTCACATTTAATTGTCATTTATTTAGGAATAATGTGTTTCACATTTAATTGTCATTTATTTAGGAATAATGTGTGTCACATTTAATTATAATTTATTAGCAATAATAATGTATCACACTTAATTGTCATTTATTTAGGAACAATGTGTGTCACGTTTAATTTTAATTTATTTAGCAATAATGTGTGCCACATTTAATTATCATTTATTTAGGAATAATGTTGTGTCATATTTAATTGTCATTTATTTTGGAATAATGTGTGTCGCATTTAATTGTCATTTATTAAGAATAATGTTGTATCATATTTAATTGTCATTTATTTAGGAACAATGTGTGTCACATTTAATTGTCATTTATTTAGCAATAATGTGTGTCACATTTAATTATTATTTATTTATGAATAATGTGTGTCACATTTAATTGTCATTTGTTTCGGAATAATATTGTGTTACATTTAATTGTCATTTATTTATGAGTAATGTGTGTCACATTTAATTGTCATTTATTAGGAATAATGCTGTATCACACTTAATTGTCATTTATTTAGGAATAATGTGTGTCACATTTTGTGACGGCCCGCCCCGCACCAACCGACATTTACTCCGATTGTGCGCTGTACACATGTCCAATTGGCATGGGACGGTCGCCAAAGAATGAGAAAGAAAGAAGATGAACCAAATAAAGAACCTGTAATATGTCTCACAGCGCATGGGATAAAATATAATAACCAACATATACTTGACATAAAACAGATGAGACAGTGCATAAGCTGAAAACTTGAACTAACATCATCAGAGTAGCGGAAATATCAAATACAGCTTATTACAACTTCAAAATACTGTCTCTAAGATAAACAAAATAGGTATGCTACTAATGCCCAAAGTAGATACCGATCACGACACAGGGAGAATAACTATATATCATACGTGGAGCCTCCTGCTCGTCTTCAGTCCATCTACCAAGCGCACTACCAGCTATCCCTGTCTCTAGTCTGCTCGTGTGAGCACCCAGAGTAATAAGAAGAAACATAAAACTCTGGGTCAGACATCAGTCTGGTATGAGTGGTAGCAAGCATAAACAGAATAATAACAGGTATACTAAGTCATACCTGAACCTGGACCTGCAACCAAAGAGTTAGTACTACACGGTACAACACTCTATGATGCCACAAACACATAATATAAGTATACGGGGGTGGGGATGTGTGTGTCAAACAATCAAGCATAGCAACCATCCTCACATCTCTCACTCAGTGCGTAAAGCATACGACATCCACTTCTTCGATCACTAGAGCACTTTACTAAAACGACAGAACTCGACTTCGTACGACTATGTCCATTCCTACTACCACCGACGCCAAACCTATGGGACCACGCCCAACGTATCCATGATCCCACTCCATTGGTAGGTAGCTCCCTAGTCGCACCATATCCAAAGCCCGAGTTTGTCTCTCTACCTCCAACACCTAGTGATCCAAAGTCATAGACATCGACAACTCCTTAGCACACGTCCCGCAGCAAAGCCCAATCACGAAGTGAACTCATTGGTTCCCGTCTGGATCCTGAGCTCGAACTTCCACTTGAACTACCTTTGCATTTCGGGTTATGGATCTTCCTCCTTCGGATCGGTTCGGATCATCATCTCTTCCTCCAATTCGGATCGGGTCGGGTTCGTGACCACCCATCGGATCGGTTCGGGTCCACCACCTCGGTTCGGTTCGCACCCTCCATCGTGTCGTGGTTCGTGCCGCCCTCAACCACCAAGCATCAGTCCTCGGATCGGGTCGGAGCCTTCTTCATGCCATGGTTCGGATCCCTTTCGTCATCATTGGGATCGTGGTCTTCATCGTCTCGTTTCGTGACTGTTACCTCGGGTCGGATCGGAGTGCACCATCGGTTCGGGTCGGATCCATGTCTCTCTCTTGTGACGGTTCGGATCGGAGTCCTTCATTGCACACTGGATCGGTTCGGATCCTTCAGCTCGTGGCGCGGCTTGCTTCGCTATAGCGATCCGGTTCGGTTCGTGGTGAAGAGGAATGGGCGGTTCGGGTCGGTAGGGGCGATCCGATCCGATTTCCTGCACTAATTCCTGCAACTTTCCAGCAAGTGTTTATACGCCCTCTCGACGGCGTTTTCGACCATTTTAACTATTGAAATCAATCACAAAGCATGTCATAGAGTCATAGCAACACATACAAGTGACCTCAAACACCAAAACAACAATATGACATGGTAAAATGGATCAAACATGCCCAAAACCCCATGTTTTCCCTTAAGCATATGTGAGCATAACTAATGACATGATTAGCAAAACTTAATCAAATTAACCCAAACTCATATCAGAGGTCTAAAACATTGTTTATGAATTTATAAACATTTTTCCAGAATTTATTTTCGTTTAAAAACGCTAATTAGCACTAATCACCCCGAATAACCATAATTAGTGCAAAAAGCAAGCTAATCACTCACCTTAGCCACAAATTAAACAAGATCCGAAATAAATCTCTGACTTGGTGAAGATAACAAGGTGTTGTAGCAGCTCTAATCCCGATTTGGTGTTGATTTGCCTTGATTTGTCGTTGCTAATCTCTTTTCTTCAAGTTTAGAGTGGTTTGGAGTGATTTAGAGGTTGGAGGCCATTAATAGGGTTCTATGAAATGAAATGGTGGCTGGAAAAATGACTAAAAGGATGTTTTCTAACCCTAATCAACCCTTATACAGCCTCAATCCCGAAATCCCCTTATGGGCCCAATTGCTAACTACCCGGTTTAGCCCAATTATGCAGTTTTTCACCCTCCAAACCTTGTTTCAGCCATATCTCCCAAACGGTAAGTCCGTTTGGCCATTATGACCACTCTACGGAAAGAGAAACCATCAAACGAATCTAATGGAAGTGGTTTCAGGTCAAAATTCCTTCCCTATCAAAAGTTATGGCCAAAACAGTACTGGCTAGGGGCAAAATGGTCATTTAAAAATCAACAAAAATCATGAACAGGGGAAATGACTCTAATAAATGTTTCCCAAAGTTACATGACCATACAACTTCATACGGGAAAGAAATAAATATTCTACAATCCTATGATGTGTAAAACACGGGTCGTTACACTCTTCCCCCCTTAAGAAATTTCGCCCCCGAAATTCCCTAATCGAAACACACACAAGGGTCCCGCATGCCTATCAATCATAAAACAACCATCAAACATGCAAAACAAGCAAAACAAGTCTATCCTAGCATGCGGAATAACTAAATCGCAAAGTAAATCTTACCAGGCAAAGAGTTCTGGATGAGCCTTTCTGATGCTCTCCTCCGTCTCCCAAGCACAATCATTTTCGTCCTCGCCCCACTGAACTTTGACTAGCTTCACCGACTTTCTTCGAAGTTGCTTCGTATCATGCCCCACAATACGAATCGGCTTGCGGTTCTCAACCGCCTCAGGTTCTACTTCGAAGTCCTCCAACTGATCAGGTGAAATAGTCACATTTGAGTCGTGAACGAACTTCCTTAGTTGGGAAACATGAAACACATTGTGAACTCCTGCCATTTTCTCTGGTAAGCCAACTCTATACGCCAAATTCCCAACTTCCTCGAGAACTTGGAAAGGACCCACAAATCTTGGTACCAACTTGCCTCTCCTGCCAAATCGTATCACGCTTTTCAACGGAGAGATCTTGACAAACACCAAGTCACCAACGGAGAATTTCAAGTCTCTTCTCCTCTTATCAGTATAGCTTTTCTGCCTATCTTGAGCAGCTTTCATTCGTTGCCGAATGATCTTGATCTTATCGGAAGTTTCTCTCACCACATCTGGTCCAAGCACAAACTTCTCGCCAGTCTCTATCCAACATGATGGTGAATTGCACGGTCTTCCGTACAAAGCTTCATATGGAGCCATACCGATACTGGATTGGTAGCTATTATTATATGCAAACTCCACTAGATGCAAATGGTCATCCCATGATCCACCAAAATCCAATATACAAGCTCTCAAGAGATCTTCCAATATCCGATTCACCCTCTCCGTCTGACCGTCGGTCTGAGGATGATATGCGGTACTGAGATGTAATTCTGATCCTAAAGCCTCTTGTAAGCTCTTCCAAAATCCACTAGTAAACAACGGATCTCGGTCACTCACAATGCCTTTGGGTACTCCATGAAATCTCACTATCCACTTCATATATAGCTCTGCTAACTTAGCTGCAGTTCTGTTCGACTTAACTGGTATAAATCTTGCACTCTTGGTCAGTCGATCCACAATTACCCAAATGCTATCATGTCCCGATCTAGTCCTCGGTAAACCATCGATGAAATCCATCGAAACTTGTTCCCATTTCCATTCGGGAATTTCTAATGGTTGCATCAACCCACTAGGCTTCTTTTGCTCGGCTTTAACTAGCTGGCAATTCATGCATTTGGATATAAACTTCCCAACGTCTCTTTTCATCCCTTCCCAGTAGTAAGTCTGTCTCATGTCTCTATACATCTTATTACCACCGGGATGTATAGTCAGTTTTGAGTGATGACATTCTCTAAGCACTTCATCTCTCAAACTATTCACATTGGGCACCACTAGTCTTCCATTCTTCCGAAGCCATCCATCTCGATCAAGCCCATACTTGTTCACCTCCTCATCGATACCCATCTCTAACTTGGAGATGATTTCCAATAGGTTAGGATCGTCCCTCTGACTAGAGCCAATCCGCTCTATCAAAGTGGGTCTGATCGTCAAGCTAGCTAGCATAACTGGATCCAATTCGCATCTTGGTCTGAAATCAAACCCCGCGATATACTCCAGCTGCTTCCATTCAAGAAACATTGCCCCTAAGCTGGCATGTCTCCTACTCAAGGCATCGGCTACCGCATTACCCTTCCCAGGTGTATACGCGATATCAAAATCATACGAAGCCAAAAACTCTAACCATCTCTGCTGACGGAGATTCAGATCTTTCTGAGAGAAGATATACTTTAACGATTTATGATCGGTAAACAGCTCAAATCTTTCTCCCAAGAGGTAATGTCTCCACATCTTCATCGCAAATACAATCGCTGCTAATTCCAAATCATGGGTAGGATACTTCTTCTCATGTGGCTTTAGCTGTCGACTGGCATAAGCTACAACCCTACCTCCTTGCATCAATACCGCACCCAGTCCGGTACCACAAGCATCCGTGTATACCGTCATCTCTTCATTTCCCTTAGGAATGACCAACACTGGCGCACGCGTCAACTTTTCCTTTAGACTCTTGAATGCATTTTCACACCCTCCGTCCCAAACGAAGGCTTGATTCTTCTTAGTCAACTGAGTCAACGGTGCCGCTGTCTTGGAGAAGTCTTTGATAAACTTACGATAATATCCAGCTAACCCCAAGAAACTTCTTACATCCTTTGCATTCTTGGGCGCAGACCAATCTTGTACCGTAGCCACCTTTGCAGGGTCCACGGCAATACCATTCTCTGAAACAACATGGCCCAAGAATCTCACTTCTCTCCTCCAGAAGTGACACTTAGAGAACTTCGCTTTCAATTGGTGTCTTCTCAACACCTCCAACACAATTCTCAAATGCTCCTTGTGTTCCTCTTCTGTCCTCGAGTAAACAAGGATATCGTCTACGAACACAAGAACAAACTTATTCAGTTGGTCTCTGAATACTCTATTCATAAGATCCACGAAGTATGCTGGTGCATTGGTCAACCCGAATGGCATGACCAACCACTCATAGAACCCAGACGGCGTCCTAAATGCCGTTTTAGCTATACTATCAGCTGCTACACGGAGCTGATGAAATCCTGTCGCGAGGTCCAACTGGGAGAACACTCTCGCTCCTTCCAGTTGATCAAACAAATCATCTATCCGTGGTAGAGGATACTTATTCTTCCTCGTCACCTTATTTAACTCGCGATAGTCCACACACAATCGAAGGGAACCATCTGCCTTAGTAGCAAACACAACTGGTGCTCCCCACTCGGAGACACTTCTTCTAATAAATCCCTTCTTCAAAAGATCGCTTACTTGCACCTCGAGCTCTCGCTGTTCTCGTGGTGCCATACGACGAAGTGGCATCACTATAGGTCTGGCATCTTTCACTAAATCAATACGAAACTCAATCTCTCGGTGTGGTGGAAGTCCGGTCACTTCCTCGAAGATGTCCGGGTACTGGCCAACCACGGGCAAACCTGATAACTCATCATGCGGGATGTCGAGGGAATTTACAAAACTAGCCATTACCCCATCACAGGGCAGATTACCAAACACTACCCTCCGCCCATCATCCGCCCTAACTGTCACCAAAAAGCCCTCACAGTCTACCACCACCCCGTATCTTTGGAGCCAATCGACTCCCAAAATAATGCCATACCCAGTAAAGCCCAAAACAAAGCAATCACAAACAAACATACATCCATGACTCGATAAGACCACATTACGACAGATCATACTGAGGTTTGTTGAACCACCAATCGGGTTCGTCACAGCTAATGGTCTATCGACTAACTCGGGTTCCAATCCCAACCTATCTACCAGGTCACTAGATATGAAGGAATGGGAAGCCCCGGTATCGAACAAAACTCTAACAGGAAGATCATAAATGGAAAGCATACCTTGAATGACGACTCCCTTTCCTTTCTCCGCCGCAGTTGGGGCATTCGACGAAGAAGGAACAGCATTGATGGCATATGCTTTCACAATCTGATTCTCCTTCAGAGGTTGCGGGCACTTATCCTTAAAATGTCCCTCCTGGCCACAGTTAAAGCACTTCTTTCCCACTGTCTTGGCCCTACATTCCCTTGCGTAATGGCCCTTCTTTCCACATTTGAAGCACTCGACTTCTTTCCTGCTTTTCTTCTGGCCATCCTTAGCTTGGTTCTGCTTCCTCTTATTCTGAGGGTTATTCTTGCCTCCACCGCTTGCTTGCGGCTTTGGCTCTTCAGCAGATGCAGCAACAACCCCAGTCTTCGGCTTAGGGTAAAGACTTTCTGACCTCAAAGCTTTTCCCACGATCGACTCAAACGTCTCATCGATGTGATTAATTAGCCTCTCCCCTAAGTATTCATCCAAACCAGTGATGAACCTCTCATTTTTCTTTTCGGGAGTATCAATTAGAGATAACCCATACTTCGACAAAGTGTCGAACTCAGCAACATAATCCGATACTGCCCTCCCATTCTGCTTAAGCTCCAAGAACTTCCTAAACAATTCCGATTTCTGGGCAGCTGGGATATACTTGTCGCTAAAGCGAGCTTTAAACTGATCCCAAGTAACTTGATCTTCTGGTGTGGCTGCCCTAATAGCATTCCACCAATTCATCGCTCGTCCTTGCAGCTGACGAGACGCTAGCCTTCTCTTCATCGCATCCTCGATACCCAAGTCATCGAAGATCCGATCACAACTATCCAACCAATCTTGAACATCCGTGGCCGACTCTGTTCCGTGAAATGGCTTTCCACCAAGATTAGTGTAATCCTTGCTCAGCTTGGCGAAATCGGCCATAGGCGCTTGCACCGCTGCACCTCCAACATTGGCAACATTAGGAGCCTCCCTCTGAATATCTACAAGCATCTCTCTCATGAGGTTGGTAAACATAGCCCTCATGTCAGGGGGATTCCCATTATTGGCCCCTCTACCAGCACCTCTTCCTCGGCTCATCGTCAAATCTGTTAAAGAGAAAACGATTAACCATCCCCATAGTGGTGCCAGTGCAGTGCAATGCGACTTCACTCTTAAACATACTAATACTATATATAGATATAGCTTTTGAAAACCAAAATAATCACAAATACGCACTCTCATATACATACTATCTCTCCCTAGTGTCTTTCCCTAGGTGAATTACGCAACCTAGAGCTCTGATACCAAGTGTGACGGCCCGCCCCGCACCAACCGACATTTACTCCGATTGTGCGCTGTACACATGTCCAATTGGCATGGGACGGTCGCCAAAGAATGAGAAAGAAAGAAGATGAACCAAATAAAGAACCTGTAATATGTCTCACAGCGCATGGGATAAAATATAATAACCAACATATACTTGACATAAAACAGATGAGACAGTGCATAAGCTGAAAACTTGAACTAACATCATCAGAGTAGCGGAAATATCAAATACAGCTTATTACAACTTCAAAATACTGTCTCTAAGATAAACAAAATAGGTATGCTACTAATGCCCAAAGTAGATACCGATCACGACACAGGGAGAATAACTATATATCATACGTGGAGCCTCCTGCTCGTCTTCAGTCCATCTACCAAGCGCACTACCAGCTATCCCTGTCTCTAGTCTGCTCGTGTGAGCACCCAGAGTAATAAGAAGAAACATAAAACTCTGGGTCAGACATCAGTCTGGTATGAGTGGTAGCAAGCATAAACAGAATAATAACAGGTATACTAAGTCATACCTGAACCTGGACCTGCAACCAAAGAGTTAGTACTACACGGTACAACACTCTATGATGCCACAAACACATAATATAAGTATACGGGGGTGGGGATGTGTGTGTCAAACAATCAAGCATAGCAACCATCCTCACATCTCTCACTCAGTGCGTAAAGCATACGACATCCACTTCTTCGATCACTAGAGCACTTTACTAAAACGACAGAACTCGACTTCGTACGACTATGTCCATTCCTACTACCACCGACGCCAAACCTATGGGACCACGCCCAACGTATCCATGATCCCACTCCATTGGTAGGTAGCTCCCTAGTCGCACCATATCCAAAGCCCGAGTTTGTCTCTCTACCTCCAACACCTAGTGATCCAAAGTCATAGACATCGACAACTCCTTAGCACACGTCCCGCAGCAAAGCCCAATCACGAAGTGAACTCATTGGTTCCCGTCTGGATCCTGAGCTCGAACTTCCACTTGAACTACCTTTGCATTTCGGGTTATGGATCTTCCTCCTTCGGATCGGTTCGGATCATCATCTCTTCCTCCAATTCGGATCGGGTCGGGTTCGTGACCACCCATCGGATCGGTTCGGGTCCACCACCTCGGTTCGGTTCGCACCCTCCATCGTGTCGTGGTTCGTGCCGCCCTCAACCACCAAGCATCAGTCCTCGGATCGGGTCGGAGCCTTCTTCATGCCATGGTCCGGATCCCTTTCGTCATCATTGGGATCGTGGTCTTCATCGTCTCGTTTCGTGACTGTTACCTCGGGTCGGATCGGAGTGCACCATCGGTTCGGGTCGGATCCATGTCTCTCTCTTGTGACGGTTCGGATCGGAGTCCTTCATTGCACACTGGATCGGTTCGGATCCTTCAGCTCGTGGCGCGGCTTGCTTCGCTATAGCGATCCGGTTCGGTTCGTGGTGAAGAGGAATGGGCGGTTCGGGTCGGTAGGGGCGATCCGATCCGATTTCCTGCACTAATTCCTGCAACTTTCCAGCAAGTGTTTATACGCCCTCTCGACGGCGTTTTCGACCATTTTAACTATTGAAATCAATCACAAAGCATGTCATAGAGTCATAGCAACACATACAAGTGACCTCAAACACCAAAACAACAATATGACATGGTAAAATGGATCAAACATGCCCAAAACCCCATGTTTTCCCTTAAGCATATGTGAGCATAACTAATGACATGATTAGCAAAACTTAATCAAATTAACCCAAACTCATATCAGAGGTCTAAAACATTGTTTATGAATTTATAAACATTTTTCCAGAATTTATTTTCGTTTAAAAACGCTAATTAGCACTAATCACCCCGAATAACCATAATTAGTGCAAAAAGCAAGCTAATCACTCACCTTAGCCACAAATTAAACAAGATCCGAAATAAATCTCTGACTTGGTGAAGATAACAAGGTGTTGTAGCAGCTCTAATCCCGATTTGGTGTTGATTTGCCTTGATTTGTCGTTGCTAATCTCTTTTCTTCAAGTTTAGAGTGGTTTGGAGTGATTTAGAGGTTGGAGGCCATTAATAGGGTTCTATGAAATGAAATGGTGGCTGGAAAAATGACTAAAAGGATGTTTTCTAACCCTAATCAACCCTTATACAGCCTCAATCCCGAAATCCCCTTATGGGCCCAATTGCTAACTACCCGGTTTAGCCCAATTATGCAGTTTTTCACCCTCCAAACCTTGTTTCAGCCATATCTCCCAAACGGTAAGTCCGTTTGGCTATTATGACCACTCTACGGAAAGAGAAACCATCAAACGAATCTAATGGAAGTGGTTTCAGGTCAAAATTCCTTCCCTATCAAAAGTTATGGCCAAAACAGTACTGGCTAGGGGCAAAATGGTCATTTAAAAATCAACAAAAATCATGAACAGGGGAAATGACTCTAATAAATGTTTCCCAAAGTTACATGACCATACAACTTCATACGGGAAAGAAATAAATATTCTACAATCCTATGATGTGTAAAACACGGGTCGTTACACATTTAATTGTCATTTATTTAGAAATAATTAGTGTCACATTTAGTTGTCATTTATTTAGGAATAATGTGTGTCAATTTAATTGTTATTTATTTAGGAATAATGTGTGTCACATTTAATTGTCATTTATTTAGCAATAATGTGTGTCACATTTAATTTTCATTTATTTAGCAATAATTAGTGTCACATTTAGTTGTCATTTATTTAGGAATAATGTGTGTCACATTTTATTTTCATTTATTTATGAATAATGTGTGTCACATATAATTGTCATTTATTTATGAATAATGTGTGTCACATTTAATTTTCACTTATTAGGAATTGTGATGACCCCAAACTCCCGTGTAACGAAAGTAAGGAAAATCGTATGGAATATAACATAACAAGAACAATAACAGATCTCAGAGTATAGCAGAACATATAAATCATTGCAGCGGAAAGAAATGTCATCACTGAAACATCATCACTGAAACATCAGAGTATGCAGCACAGAATTACACTTAACAAAATAGATGTCTCAACGGAAAGAAATAGAGTCTCAATCTCTCAAATTACATCAAATCTAAATACGGTCTCAAAGTCTTAAGCAGAAAATAAAAGATAAAAAGAAAGTTTCTTCAGCATCTCCATCAGCCAACTTCCATCCAGCGAATGTCCAAGCCTAACCTGTCACTTGGCTGCCCGTGTAGAAGAGGGCACCCGAGTTTGCAAAAGGTGAAACAAACTACGAGCCAGTCATAGGACTGGTATGAGATATCTTAATTAACTAATAGGTTTGACAATCACGAGGACCACGCCGCTATCGCGGAACGGGTTTACTCCATGGGATTATCAGTGCAATAAATAAAGTATAACGTTAAATAACGCAATGCTTTTTAGAAAAATGGAACCATTATAAGACCCAAGTCCCATCACACAATGCAACGCAAACCGGAGGATAGGGCTTTACCTTATAATGGTCAAAAGATGATACATACGCAAAATACGATATTATTATTAGTGAGTATAGTTTAAAGAAAATATTTCAATTATAATATTAATCCTAGACGGCATAGCTACCATCTACTATGTCGCCATACTAGTTATACAATCAGAACCGCATGGGACATATTGGTAATTGGGTTTCCATCATAAGTCAAGGCTGGGGAGGAGCTCCTGACCGATTCGAGACACTCTAGCAATGCCTTAGGATTCGGACGCTGGCGAACCCTTGGATACAGCAGGGTCGGTCCACAAATACTTTAGTGGATTAGTTATGCCTGAACACACATTCCACGATCCTATTGGACCTACAAATCGGCCGAGGGCGACCGATAAGAATAAACCGAGGCCTCGCAAAAATTCCATCAACCACATAAGCAAATGTCGGGTCGTGTTAAAGCCCAACACCACTCCTAGCTAGAAAGAAACGTGTGCACTCCCTGCGTTCCCATCTCCCGTTTTAGACTCAACCGGTGTGTGAGGCTCGCGAAGTCACGATATACACAAAGCTATGCCTAAATAGACTATGCTTTGATCATCAACCACAAGGCCTGCTTTTCAACAAAGCCTTGATCACTTGCATCTTAGCGTGTCCCATTGACAATCCATGCCATGAAATTGACATCTATCATTACACAACCTCTAAGGGTGTTGAGCGAGAGAATAAATTCTCTTGCCACCAACGGTTGTATACCAACAGAAATCAATTCCTATGGTATAAAATTCAACGTCAGACATGCATCCATTTACAAGTCCGTTTTGGGTCTGAACGGAACCGGAGATACCTAAGAGGCTCTCGTATATCCGAACAATCAGCACATACGTTCGGACGACTACCACCGAAGTCCCTTCAGGGTAGCTACTCCTATCGAGGACCTTGGTAGCAATACATCCGTTCGACGTGGAGACCGTCGGTCTTCAACATCGTCTTCGTCTCTTCGTCGACGTGTAATTATTTGAAATGAGTAGAACTCGGACTTTTCAAATAATTATCGAATAATTATCATTAAAATCATCTCATATCGTTAATATTAATCTTTAACGATTTAACGCTATTTATATATATATATATATATATATGAAAATATAGTTCAAATTAATTAAACGACGCTTCAGATCAGAGGGTGGCCCTGGCGCTATTTTTCAATAAATTTGATTGACACATATCTTGAAATCTAACCATTGGATTTTGACAGAATTTGTCTCATTGGGATGATCTTCCCAAAGCAGTACTATCGGCTCCAGTTTTGGGAAAATCCGACGGTCGAATCTCTCGGTATAATCGTTCAAAGTTACGATTGCCGAAACGCGAACTACCACGCTCGATTCGTTATAATTTTATTTATATTTATAAATATAAATTTTCAAGTGCTTTCAACCACATGAATATCACACCAATAAGGAATTGGATAATGCCAATCATAACTTAAGTTTATCTCGTCTATTAAAACGTGTTTTATTTCATTCACCAATCTTTTTAATAATTGACTATAAATTATATTTTAGTTTGTTCATAAATTCTAACGTTTAAATCTTGATTTCAACCTTCTTATTTATACTTGGTGTAAATTCCTTCACAATGAATAAAACGAATATTTATTTTGTCCATTTTATTTCAAGGAGTAATTTGTTGATTTCCTTCTAATGAGCAAAAACGAATATTTTTGTTCAATTCATTTTTATGAACAAAATGAGAATTCCTTCCTACGCTTTTAATACCACATCAAAAATGTAATTTTTATTTTATTTTTATAAGTAAACATATTTTTAGACTAAATATGATTCTTTTTACTATTCTTTAAAATTTACATAAAAATTTAAATTTTTATTCTCATTTCATATTTGCACTAGGAAATGCAAATAAAACTTATATTTTTATTCTTCTTGATTTATTTATGTTTAAAAACGCGCATAAAAATGTAGCTTTTAATTTCTAAATCTTATTGACATCTAGGAATGTAAATAAGAGAGCGTCTTTTATTTTCTGTTTATTTACACCAAGGAACGTAAATAAACAAATAAAAATATAATCTTTTTCTTTTTCTAATTTATCCCCATTTTAAATTTTGCTACAAAATGTAACTTTAATTTCTACTTTGTTTGCATCTAAAATTGCAAACAAAAACACACATCTTTTACATTCCTAATTTTGTTTGCAACTAAAATTGCAAACAAAAACATATTCTTATTCTTATTTTGTTTGCATTTAGAATGTAAACATAAATTAAAATCGTCTCTTCCCTCTCACATGTAGCGTTTGCATTTGAATGCAAACACACAAATGCAAATTTTTATTTTTATGTAGCGTTGGCATTTGCATGCAAACACAAAAAATGTTAAAGTAGCGTTTGCATTTGTATGAAAACACAAAAATGCAAATTATATTTTAAAGTAGCGTTTGCATTTGTATGCAAACACAAAAATGCAAATTATATTTTTTTCTTTTTTCTTCAACATTACGGAGTGTAATAAAATGAGATTCTATTTTTCTACATTTTGTTTGCATTAAAGAATGCAATAAAATGAAATTTTATTCTTCATGTAAACTTTGTGTTTGAAAATACACATAAAAATGTCTTTTAATTCTCTATTGAATATTTGTGTTTTAAAGCATAAATTAAAAAAATGTCGCTCGATGTTCCACGTAGTATTTGTGGTTTGTAGCATAAATAAAAATGTTAATCAATGTATGACGTATATATTTGTGGTTTGTAGCACAAATAAAAATGTTAATCAATGTATGACATATATATTCGTGTTAGAGACACAAATAAAATATAATTTAGTATACGATGTATGTATTGTGTTTAAAGACACAAACAAAATGTATTTCGATGACGGTGCATGTATTTGTGTTTAAAGACACAAATAAATATATATTAATGACGGTGCATGTATAAAAGGCACAAATAAATATACTTTTAATGATGGTTGAGACGACCCGATTTCCCGTTTTCACGGAAACAAGGGCTATCTTTGGAATATAACACAGAAACAGATAATAGCAGAACATAATTAAATAAATACACCAGATAATGAACAATAAAATATACTGGATAAAAGTATCATCAGAGTTACACAGTATACAAGATCTTACTTAGTACAAATACAGTTCAGCTATACATAAATGTCTACAGCGGAAATAAACAAAATATGTACAATAGGAGCTGAACAGCATAAAAAGAATAAATGATAGAATCCATCTTCAGCTCCAGCTATCCAGAAAAAGAACCAGCTAAACCTGAATACAAGGCTGCCCGTGTAGAAAAAGGGGCACCCGAGTTTGAAAGTGAAACAAACTACGAGTCAGTCATGGGACTGGTATGAGAAATCCACTCAACACATATATAATTGGCTAATCACAGGACCACGCCACTTTCGTGGAACGGGTTTACTCCATTGGATTGCCAGTGCTTTAAAACAAATCTTTCTTTTAAACATCGCTATGCTTTTTATAAAAATGAAGCCGTTATAAGACTCAGTTCCCATCACACAATGCAACGCAAACCGGAGGATAGAGTTTTTTCCTTATAACGGCCAAATATGCTTGATACGAATAAAACAAAGGCATTTGATATTTTTGCTAATGTTTATATGTTTTGAAAACAATTTCAAATCATAACTATCAATCATAGACGGCATTAATGCCCCATACCACTATGTCGCCATATATAGGTATACAATCAAAACCGCACAGTCACGTATTTGGAAATTGGTTTTCCATCATGAACCAAGGCAAAAGATAGTCCTTACCGAATTCGAGACGCTCTAGCCCGTGTCCCAGGACCCAGACACAGGTGGGCCCTTGGATCGTCAGGGCCGGTCCACCGATGTGGATTAAAATTCCTGAACACTGCGTTTCTCCGCCCTTTGGGGCGTAAACGAGCCAACGAATGACTCCATCGGACCCGGATCGTCCGATCAAACCGAGGCGCCTCGCAACAGCAACAACCACATAGGTGAAAAGTATATAAATGTCAGGGCTGGTAGGTCACTGACACCACCCTAGCTAGAAAGAAACGCAGGCCCTCCCTGATGTCCTCTCCCGTTTTAGGTTCATACCGAGGTGTGAGGCTCGCGAATTCACGTTATACACAAAGCTACGCCACACAGGCGGTGCTTTGATCATCACCACAAGACTTTGCTTTTCAACAGAAGCCCTGATCACTGCATCTTAGCATGCCACACAGGCAATTCATGCCATGCGACTGATGTCCATCGATATACAACCTCTGAGCTCGTGCGTCTCAGAGAAGGGCGTTAAGCAAAAGAATAAATTCTCCGCCGCCAAACAGATGTATATTTAATAGAGATCAATCAACACAGAATAAAATCCAATGTCAGACACACAGTCCATTTACAAGTCCGTTCTGGGTCTGAACGAAACCGGAGGCACTAAATACCTCGCAAACCCATCGATCACCACGTACGTCTGGACGATCACCACTCATTATCCATATTTCGGGATGCCTCCCAATCAGGACCTCGGTTACCATCCAAACGAGGTGAACATCTCCGGTCTTCGACCATCGTCTTCATCTTCGACTTTCAATCGTCGGTCAATTATTTGAAATGAGAATTAACTCGGCCTTCTCAAATAATTCACGTATATTTAGAATTTCAAATCAATTTATTTCAATGGTTAAACTATTCGACAACACCAATATTGTTCTTTAATGTAATTTTCACACCAAACACATTCAACCATCAAAAGCCACATAAATCAAGCAAATTCCGTTTATTTCCATTCCATATCGTTTATAATATTTTATGACGATTTATCGCTATTTTTATTTATTTTAAAATAGCCCATATATTCAAAACGACGCTTCGGGCCATAAAGCGGTCGTGGCGCTGTTTTTCTTCAGATTTGATTTACACATATCTAAAAATCTAACCGTTGGATCTTCACAAAATTTACATCATTTGAAAGGTCTTTTCAAAACGAATCCAACGGTTCCAGTTTCGGGAAAATCCGACGGTCGGATCTCCCGGTACAATCGTTTGAAGTTTCGATTTCAAAATACGAACTGCAGCGTCGTTATTCGATTAAATAGAATTATATTTATATATTTATATAAATATAATCGTTTCTGGCGCTGTTTTTCTTCAGATTTGAATTAAACATTCCAGACAATCCAACCATTGGATTTTTACAAGGTTGGTGCCGTTGGAAAGATTATTCCAAGGCGAACCCGACGGTTGAGATTTCGGGAAAATCCGATGGTCGGATTTCCCACACTAGTCGTTTGAAATCACGGTTTCAAAATACGAACTGCACGGCTTCGTTTTGTTTTAATTTTATTTATATTTATATAGCTATATAAATATAGTTTATTCAATGATTTCCATATCGTTTTCACTTCAAATATTTTTCTAACACCTTAAAATTTTGGAAAATTTCGCCATAACCTCCCCTGCACCGGGAGCATCGGGAAATCGCAAATAGCTTTCCCGGTCCTTCTAATCTCAAAAAGAAAAAGAAAAAGCCAAGCGGCTAGCCAACAGGCTCATAAAATCATCACCCAAACAAAGCAGTAAATGTGTACCTATTTGTCGGGCACAAAATTTTATTCCTCTTCTCTAGCCCCTTTGCTATAACCTGTTCAATGAATATGCATGTACATATATATACAGTTCTTATCATTTATCATTTTCTATTCAACTTCATATTTGATTTCTATTTGGTTTAAAAACACCATTCATTCTAATGTTACATAATTAGGTGCAAGTCATTTCATTAGCTAATTAATGAATATTTCAACTCATATATGTTTATTTTGAACAAGTGGCTATTTTTAACACTTCACATTTCAACGATTTATGCATACAATAAAAATGTGATTTTTATTGTAAAACAATTCATTTCAAAACACTATTTTTCTATATAGTTCAAGTTGGTGATAAAATGGGATTTTTACCATAAAACAATTTCTTTTAAAACGAGATTATTTTACACATTTCATATAGTCGATAAAAGGTGATTTTTATTATCAAACAATTTATTTCAAAATATGAATACCATTCAACACATGAATTTCTAATCAACGAATGAATATCAATCCAACACATGACGGTTTTCTATTCAATGAATAAATATAGTTTAAGCATATGAAAATAATTCAAACACACGGATATTATTCAAAATTTCGGCAGCATAACGGCAGGGTAGTTAAAACCGGCACCGTCCCTAGTACGGCTCCTCGCTCTACCTTAAAACCTCGCGGTTTTTGACAATGGGGATCATGCATCTAGTTCGCACGCAGGCGGCATGTATATATTTATTTCATTTCCACAAACTAATCCTATGTGGTTTCAACCAAATATTTTTCAACCATAAACGGGTATTTTTCATCCACAATCAACCAATATCAATTACAAACAATCCCAAACAATCATTCGCTATCAATCAATTTTCACAACAATTTCAACCAATAAATATCGTCCATGGTTTGTGGACGAGGGGCGTATATATATATAGATATAGATATATATTTATATATAGCAATTCACTTTCATTTCACACATATATAATATTTTTAAATCAGAAATCTCACCAATAGCTATCCAACTACTACGACTCTTCTTCGCCAATCTCTCTTTCTGTCGCTTTGTTGCCCGTATTCTCTACATATGTAAAAATCGAATTTTTACTATGTTATTCAATATATAAAAATCGAATTTTGACTTCGCTATTCAATATATAAAGATTATATTTCTAATATAAAGATTATATTTTTAATATAAAGATTATATTTTTAATATTCCTATGATGTAAAAATTATATTTTTATTGCTTTAAAAATATAAAAATCAAATCTTACTTCTTCCTAAAGTTCAAAATTTTCTATTCCAAAGCTCGAACCTTTTTCTTTTTAAAGTTTAAAATAAAATCAGTTCTAAACTCTTTCGAAAATCAGTTTTTACTTTATATAAAAATCAGTCTTTACTTTATATAAAAATCAGTTTTTACTTTATATAAAAATCAGTTTTAACATCCTTTTAAAATCAGTTTTTACTTTATATAAAAATCAGTTTTTACTTTATATAAAAATCAGTTTTTACTTTATATAAAAATCAGTTTTTACTTTATATAAAAATCAGTTTTTACTTTATATAAAAATCAGTTTTAAGAATTAAAAATAAAAACAAAATAAAATAGAAATACTTACATTGGTGCGAAGAAGGGGGGGTTGGAGACGTCGGCGGCAGGCTCTGGATCTCGGTGGTGGTGGCGTCGAGGCTTCAGGGGGGGGGGCTCGATTTGATTCGACGGGGGGAATGCGTCGCGAGGGCTTCGAGGTGGGCGGATGCTTCGCGAGGGGGAGGAGCTGGATCGGCGGGCGGGGGGGGGGGGGGGGGTTCGGCGGTCGTCAGGGCGGTGGCGTCGCTGCTGCTCAGTCCTTCTTCTTTTCTCTTTTTTTTCTTTTTTTCTGATTAATGAATCGGGGGGGGGGGGGGGCAGAAAGAAGGATAAAGGGAGGGAATTAAAAAATATTTTTTTTTATTATTTAATTATTTAATTTTGCAAAAAAGTTGACTTTTACATACGACCTCAAAACGAGGCCCACCGCCTGTCATCCATAGCGTTTTACCCCCATTCCAAACACAATGGGATATGTATTGTAAGCTGATTCGATTGTTTCGAATAGTTTCCGTTGAATTTTCATTTAAATCACTATATTGAATTTTAAACGCACATTTCAAATTACTGGGGCCACATACTAACTAGAAAAATTCCAGAAAAATATTTTCTAGTTTCGTATTGACAATACGGTCCTAACAAAACTAGTTTCGACGAATTCTGAGACCGTTTGAAAAATGGTCAATTTCCAGTCGATTAAAATCAACTAAAACCGGTCAAACGCGTTTTCATTTGCCACGCTCACATATTGATTCGAAAAATTATGAAATTTGAAACCTAGCAATAATTCGACATCACGGGTCCAACTAAAGTGGTTTCGTCGAAATCCGAGGTCGTTTGCAAAATGTCCATTTTTAAGGGCCTGAATTCCATAGCGACTATTCAGAATTTTCAACTGGACATATCTTTTGATTCCCGCTATCAAATTTCGATTGGTCAGATTCATTGGAAAGATATTATCAATTAGATTCCACTATTTTTGGTTTCACTAAAATCCGGATTGTTTTGCACCCGGTATATTCAATTGAAGTTTGAAATCGAATTATCGAACTACCGCGCCATTTTCAATTCTATATATAATTATAATTAATTATATTCGTTTTCAAATGTCGATTCAAACTCAGTTTTCATCGCCATTATTTAAAATATTTATTTTAAATATTTAAAATCCATTATTTTAGCCAATTTAAAATTTTTAAATTGGTTCAGATTTTCTGGGTCGTTACAATCTCCCCCACTTAAAACTTTTCGTCCCCGAAAAGGAACAAAGTCGAAAGTGGTTTGATAAATCCATAATCATACAACACAACCAACCAATTTGTGTCTAACCTTTCAAAAATATTCTTATCAACTTCTATATTCTTTTATAAATCATTCAGAGTATAGAATAAATAGTGCGCATCCCTGGGAAGAAAATAGCAACAGAATAGAGAATTAAATGGTAATGCAAAGTATGACAAATGTACCTTGCACCGGAGTCAATCAGAGATATCTACTCGGCATCTGGGGTAAGCTTTCTGAATGCTCTCCTCAGTTTCCCAAGTACAATCTCGCGGATCTCCACTCCATTGCACTTTGACTAAGTGAACCTTCTTGTTTCTCAGGTCTTTGGTTTCTTTGCCGATTATCTTTAGCGGCTCTCTTCTCACAGCTAATTCTGGGGTAATTTCAATGTCCTGCTGAGCTGCTTCTTCCACGATCAAGTCTGGATCATGAACGTGCTTTCGGAGTTGAGATATATGAAATACATCATGCACTCCAGGTAACCAGTCAGGCAGTTTGACCCTATAAGCGAGAGTCCCAATCCGTTCCAGAATAGGAAACGGACCAATGAATTTGGGTGCTAACTTTCCAGTTTTACCGAACCGGATAACTCCTCTCATCGGCGATACTTTCAAATATACGTAGTCGCCAACTTCAAAGGATATATCTCTTCTTCTTCTATCAGCATAGCTCTTTTGTCGGCTTTGAGCGGCGAGTAATCGCTTCATCTTGCCAGATGCTTTTAATACATTCCGTCTGAGAATTTCTAACACTTGTTCCAGATGCTTTTCATGTTCGGCCTTTGATTTAGAGAAGATTAGAATATCATCAATAAAAACCAGAACAAATTTATTCAATACTCCTCTGAATACTCTGTTCATCAGATCGACGAAATAAGCTGGAGCGTTACATAAGCCGAATGGCATTACTAACCACTCGTAGAATAAGTCGGGGCCTCTGAACGCTGTCATTGGAACACACTCTTCGGCAATTCGAAGTTGATGGAAGCCTGTAGCTAGGTCCATTCGTGAAAATACTTGTGCTCCATTTAATCGATCCAACAAATCATCAATCCGCGGCAATGGATATTTGTTCTTTATGGTCTGCTTGTTTAGATCACGATAATCCACACATAGACGTAGAGTACTGTCAGATTTTGGGACAAACACCACTGCTGCACCCCAATCAGAGAAACTAGGCCTGATCAGACCTTTCCATACTAGCTGTCTTGTTTGATTGTCTAATTCCTCTTTCTCTTTCAAGGACATTCTTCGAATAGCGTGAACTACCGGCCTTGCATTTGGAATTAAAGCAATTTTGAAATCTATTTCTCTCTGCGGAGGTAAGCGAACAACTTCCTCGAACACATCCGCATAATTCTTGACGACAGGAATGTCTTTGATGAGGTCAGGAATATTCTCTGTAACTTCAGGGATATTTTCAATTTGGGCTGGAGAAACATTCAAAGCTGCCCAGAAGCCTTTTCTATTAGCATTCTGACCTTCACAGAGAATGGTTATATAACCCCCTGATTTAATCTTAGCTCTAACAACTCTCTCGGCGCATCTAACCTCTGCTTCATATTTGGTTAGCCAATCCAATCCCAAAATAAGATCGAATTCATCAAAATTCATGACGACAGAGATAATAGGGAATTTATAGCAAGAAAAAGAGACGGGTACTGCACAAACCCAACTGAGATTAATGGACCCTCCAACTGGATTTCGGACAGTCATTGGCTCTTTGAGCTTCTTCAAATTCAAATCCAACTTCTTGACTGCACTCTTTGCAATAAAGCTTCGTGACGCGCCTGTGTCAAACAGTACTTTAACTGGAATGTTTTTGACATTGAGCGTACCTTCTAAAACATCCGCCCTTTCTTGACTAGCTGAGGGCTCGGAAGTTTCTGCTACTTCATTTACCTGTACCGTTTCAGATTTCTGAGACAGCGGGCAGTTTTTCTTAATATGACCAGCTTGATGGCACTTCCGGCATTTCCTACTCTCTCGAGCCTTCCCACCGGATTTGAATCCACCCTTGCTTCGTTTCTTTAAGGGCCCACAATTTATCGATAATTGCCCCTTTTGATGGCAGTTATTGCATACGGCAGTTGTGACAGGTTCTTTTTCAGATCTAGCCCTTTTTCGATCTACCTTAAGCTCTTTACTGACCTCAAACCTCATACTGGCTTCAGGAATATCAGTTTCCGACTTTGCTACGACACTAGAACTGACTTCTTCTTCGTCGCATAACATTCCTTTCTTATCGAGATCTTCATACTGATAGGCCATATATATCATTTCAGAAAAAGGAAGCTTCACATGCCTCAATACTTTATTCTGGTATTTCCTTTGAAGTCCGTGAATAAATCTCATGTTTTTCCTCTTTGGATTTTGAATTAGATGAGGGGCAAAGTGAGAAAGTTCATTGAATTTCTTATGATATTCGGGAATGGTCATGTCACCTTGTATTAGATAAGAAAATTCATCACATAGTCGTTCGGTCGCTTCGGGAGGAGTAAATCTTTCTAAGAAAATCACTTTGAATCTGTCCCAGGTGATATCACCTTCTGGATTATCCTTAACAACTGAATCCCACCAGAACAAAGCTTCGTCTTTGAGTGCCCAGGAGGCCAGTAATCTTTTCTGGTCATCCCTAAGTTTTAACGCTTCGAAGATTTTCTCAGCCGAACGAATCCAAGCATGTGTCTTCATAATCGCTTCTTCACCCGTAAAGGGTTTTCCACCCAGATTTCTATACTTCATGAATAGAGCTTCTATATCCGGGTCAGTATTACTTCTTCTGTTTCTGGCACTCATTTTCTAGTTCTTCTGCAAATAGCAGATCAAGTGTCAGGTCACAGAAAATGTATTTTAAAATATAGAAACACATACTTCAAATGTAAATGTGTCTATCAAGGTGTAATTTCATTCTGCTTTACTCATACTAGGATATTACTGATCCTATCTGTATAGAGTTACACGTCCTAGAACACTACTGGTTCTATTTCTGACGAGTTCGTTCAAATGTTATATTCCAGAACTAAGCTTAACCAAAGCTCCGATACCACGATGAGACGACCCGATTTCCCGTTATCACGGAAACAAGGGCTATCTTTGGAATATAACACAGAAACAGATAATAGCAGAACAGAATTAAATAAATACACCAGATAATGAACAATAAAATATACTGGATAAAAGTATCATCAGAGTTACACAGTATACAGGATCTTACTTAGTACAAATACAGTTCAGCTATACATAAATGTCTACAGCGGAAATAAACAAAATATGTACAATAGGAGCTGAACAGCATAAAAAGAATAAATGATAGAATCCATCTTCAGCTCCAGCTATCCAGAAAAAGAACCAGCTAAACCTGAATACAAGGCTGCCCGTGTAGAAAAAGGGGCACCCGAGTTTGAAAGTGAAACAAACTACGAGTCAGTCATGGGACTGGTATGAGAAATCCACTCAACACATATATAATTGGCTAATCACAGGACCACGCCACTTTCGTGGAACGGGTTTACTCCATTGGATTGCCAGTGCTTTAAAACAAATCTTTCTTTTAAACATCGCTATGCTTTTTATAAAAATGAAGCCGTTATAAGACTCAGTTCCCATCACACAATGCAACGCAAACCGAAGGATAGAGTTTTTTCCTTATAACAGCCAAATATGCTTGATACGAATAAAACAAAGGCATTTGATATTTTTGCTAGTGTTTATATGTTTTGAAAACAATTTCAAATTATAACTATCAATCATAGATGGCATTAATGCCCCATACCACTATGTCGCCATATATAGGTATACAATCAAAACCGCACAGTCACGTATTTGGAAATTGGTTTTCCGTCATGAACCAAGGCAAAAGATAGTCCTTACCGAATTCGAGACGCTCTAGCCCGTGTCCCAGGACCCAGACACAGGTGGGCCCTTGGATCGTCAGGGCCGGTCCACCGATGTGGATTAAAATTCCTGAACACGGCGTTTCTCCGCCCTTTGGGGCGTAAACGAGCCAACGAATGACTCCATCGGACCCGGATCGTCCGATCAAACCGAGGCGCCTCGCAACAGCAACAACCACATAGGTGAAAAGTATATAAATGTCAGGGCTGGTAGGTCACTGACACCACCCTAGCTAGAAAGAAACGCAAGCCCTCCCTGATGTCCTCTCCCGTTTTAGGTTCATACCGAGGTGTGAGGCTCGCGAATTCACGTTATACACAAAGCTACGCCACACAGGCGGTGCTTTGATCATCACCACAAGACTTTGCTTTTCAACAGAAGCCCTGATCACTGCATCTTAGCATGCCACACAGGCAATTCATGCCATGCGACTGATGTCCATCGATATACAACCTCTGAGCTCGTGCGTCTCAGAGAAGGGCGTTAAGCAAAAGAATAAATTCTCCGCCGCCAAACAGATGTATATTTAATAGAGATCAATCAACACAGAATAAAATCCAATGTCAGACACACAGTCCATTTACAAGTCCGTTCTGGGTCTGAACGAAACCAGAGGCACTAAATACCTCGCAAACCCATCGATCACCACGTACGTCTGGACGATCACCACTCATTATCCATATTTCGGGATGCCTCCCAATCAGGACCTCGGTTACCATCCAAACGAGGTGAAGATCTCCGGTCTTCGACCATCGTCTTCATCTTCGACTTTCAATCGTCGGTCAATTATTTGAAATGAGAATTAACTCGGCCTTCTCAAATAATTCACGTATATTTAGAATTTCAAATCAATTTATTTCAATGGTTAAACTATTCGACAACACCAATATTGTTCTTTAATGTAATTTTCACACCAAACACATTCAACCATCAAAAGCCACATAAATCAAGCAAATTCCGTTTATTTCCATTCCATATCGTTTATAATATTTTATGACGATTTATCGCTATTTTTATTTATTTTAAAATAGCCCATATATTCAAAACGACGCTTCGGGCCATAAAGCGGCCGTGGCGCTGTTTTTATTCAGATTTGATTTACACATATCTAAAAATCTAACCGTTGGATCTTCACAAAATTTACATCATTTGAAAGGTCTTTTCAAAACGAATCCAACGGTTCCAGTTTCGGGAAAATCCGACGGTCGGATCTCCCGGTACAATCGTTTGAAGTTTCGATTTCAAAATACGAACTGCAGCGTCGTTATTCGATTAAATAGAATTATATTTATATATTTATATAAATATAATCGTTTCTGGCGCTGTTTTTCTTCAGATTTGAATTAAACATTCCAGACAATCCAACCGTTGGATTTTTACAAGGTTGGTGCCGTTGGAAAGATTATTCCAAGGCGAACCCGACGGTTGAGATTTCGGGAAAATCCGATGGTCGGATTTCCCGCACTAGTCGTTTGAAATCACGGTTTCAAAATACGAACTGCACGGCTTCGTTTCGTTTTAATTTTATTTATATTTATATAGCTATATAAATATAGTTTATTCAATGATTTCCATATCGTTTTCACTTCAAATATTTTTCTAACACCTTAAAATTTTGGAAAATTTCGCCATAACCTCCCCTGCACCGGGAGCATCGGGAAATCGCAAATAGCTTTCCCGGTCCTTCTAATCTCAAAAAGAAAAAGAAAAAGCCAAGCGGCTAGCCAACAGGCTCATAAAATCATCACCCAAACAAAGCAGTAAATGTGTACCTATTTGTCGGGCACAAAATTTTATTCCTCTTCTCTAGCCCCTTTGCTATAACCTGTTCAATGAATATGCATGTACATATATATACAGTTCTTATCATTTATCATTTTCTATTCAACTTCATATTTGATTTCTATTTGGTTTAAAAACACCATTCATTCTAATGTTACATAATTAGGTGCAAGTCATTTCATTAGCTAATTAATGAATATTTCAACTCATATATGTTAATTTTGAACAAGTGGCTATTTTTAACACTTCACATTTCAACGATTTATGCATACAATAAAAATGTGATTTTTATTGTAAAACAATTCATTTCAAAACACTATTTTTCTATATAGTTCAAGTTGGTGATAAAATGGGATTTTTACCATAAAACAATTTCTTTTAAAACGAGATTATTTTACACATTTCATATAGTCGATAAAAGGTGATTTTTATTATCAAACAATTTATTTCAAAATATGAATACCATTCAACACATGAATTTCTAATCAACGAATGAATATCAATTCAACACATGACGGTTTTCTATTCAATGAATAAATATAGTTTAAGCATATGAAAATAATTCAAACACACGGATATTATTCAAAATTTCGGCAGCATAACGGCAGGGTAGTTAAAACCGGCACCGTCCCTAGTACGGCTCCTCGCTCTACCTTAAAACCTCGCGGTTTTTGACAATGGGGATCATGCATCTAGTTCGCACGCAGGCGGCATGTATATATTTATTTCATTTCCACAAACTAATCCTATGTGGTTTCAACCAAATATTTTTCAACCATAAACGGGTATTTTTCAACCACAATCAACCAATATCAATCACAAACAATCCCAAACAATCATTCGCTATCAATCAATTTTCACAACAATTTCAACCAATAAATATCGTCCATGGTTTGTGGACGAGGGGCGTATATATATATAGATATAGATATATATTTATATATAGCAATTCACTTTCATTTCACACATATATAATATTTTTAAATCAGAAATCTCACCAATAGCTATCCAACTACTACGACTCTTCTTCGCCAATCTCTCTTTCTGTCGCTTTGTTGCCCGTATTCTCTACATATGTAAAAATCGAATTTTTACTATGTTATTCAATATATAAAAATCGAATTTTGACTTCGCTATTCAATATATAAAGATTATATTTTTAATATAAAGATTATATTTTTAATATAAAGATTATATTTTTAATATTCCTATGATGTAAAAATTATATTTTTATTGCTTTAAAAATATAAAAATCAAATCTTACTTCTTCCTAAAGTTCAAATCTTTTCTATTCCAAAGCTCGAACCTTTTTCTTTTTAAAGTTTAAAATAAAATCAGGTCTAAACTCTTTCGAAAATCAGTTTTTACTTTATATAAAAATCAGTTTTTACTTTATATAAAAATCAGTTTTTACTTTATATAAAAACCAGTTTTAACATCCTTTTAAAATCAGTTTTTACTTTATATAAAAATCAGTTTTTACTTTATATAAAAATCAGTTTTAAGAATTAAAAATAAAAACAAAATAAAATAGAAATACTTACATTGGTGCGAAGAAGGGGGGGGTTGGAGACGTCGGCGGCAGGCTCTGGATCTCGGTGGTGGTGGCGTCGAGGCTTCAGGGGGGGTGGGGGGCTCGATTTGATTCGACGGGGGGAATGCGTCGCGAGGGCTTCGAGGTGGGCGGATGCTTCGCGAGGGGGAGGAGCTGGATCGGCAGGCGGTGGGGGGGGGGGGGGGAGGGGTTTCGGCGGTCGTCAGGGCGGTGGCGTCGCTGTTGCTCCGTCCTTCTTCTTTTCTCTTTTTTTTTCTTTTTTTTCTGATTAATGAATCGGGGGGGGGGGCAGAAAGAAGGATAAAGGGAGGGAGGGAATTAAAAAATATTTTTTTTATTATTTAATTATTTAATTTTGCAAAAAAGTTGACTTTTACATACGACCTCGAAACGAGGCCCACCGCCTGTCGTCCATAGCGTTTTACCCCCATTCCAAACACAATGGGATATGTATCGTAAGCTGATTCGATTGTTTCGAATAGTTTCCGTTGAATTTTCATTTAAATCACTATATTGAATTTTAAACGCACATTTCAAATTACCGGGGCCACATACTAACTAGAAAAATTCCAGAAAAATATTTTCTAGTTTCGTATTGACGATACGGTCCTAACAAAACTAGTTTCGACGAATTCTGAGACCGTTTGAAAAATGGTCAATTTCCAGTCGATTAAAATCAACTGAAACCGGTCAAACGCGTTTTCCTTTGCCACGCTCACATATTGATTCGAAAAATTATGAAATTTGAAACCTAGCAATAATTCGACATCACGGGTCCAACAAAAGTGGTTTCATCGAAATCCGAGGTCGTTTGCAAAATGTCCATTTTTAAGGGCCTGAATTCCATAGCGACTATTCAGAATTTTCAACTGGACATATCTTTTGATTCCCGCTATCAAATTTCGGTTGGTCAGATTCATTGGAAAGATATTATCAATTAGATTCCACTATTTTTGGTTTCACTAAAATCCGGATTGTTTTGCACCCGGTATATTCAATTGAAGTTTGAAATCGAATTATCGAACTACCGCGCCATTTTCAATTCTATATATAATTATAATTAATTATATTCGTTTTCAAATGTCGATTCAAACTCAGTTTTCATCGCCATTATTTAAAATATTTATTTTAAATATTTAAAATCCATTATTTTAGCCAATTTAAAAATTTTAAATTGGTTCAGATTTTCTGGGTCGTTACAATGGTGCATGTATAAAAGGCACAAATAAATATGTATTAATGATGGTGCACGTATAAAAGGCAAAAATAAATATACTTTTAATGTCCAATGCATATATTTGTGTTTTAAGCAACAACTAAATATGTAATCTAATGTTCTATATAATATTTGTGTTTAGAAACACAAATAAAAATGATATTTTATTTTCTATTAAAATATTTGCGTTAAAATATAAATAAAAAGAACTTTTCATTTATATGAGAATATTTTTGTTGACACACAAAATAGAAATAGACATTTCCTTTGCATGTTAATACTTATGTTGAAACACAAAATAAAAAGAAACTTTCCCCTTCTATATAGCATCGAATCAATTTAAATAAAAGGAAAATTTTAATTTCTATTCTGAATCAAATCCATCTAAATAAAAAGAAAATTTTATTTTCTTTGTCAAATCGAGTACATTCAAATAAAAGGAAAATTTATTTTCCATATTGAATTACATCTATTCAAGTAAAAAGGAAAATTTATTTTCCCTTTTATCTCTTTTCCCTTTTTGTATGTAGATCTATAATTTCTCTCTTTTTCTCTTTTTTTTTCATATAACCGGATGCTGAATTGATTATATAACTCAATTCAATAAAATCAAACATACGATTGAAATGTTCAAATACACACAACAATGACCATGGTAAATCATAACATCCAACAGACAATCATCATAACACATCCATACAAATCAAATCTGAAATGAATATTATAGATAAAAATAAATTAATTAACTAATTAATTTAAAAAAGAAATATCTCATAGTCGTTGAGAAATTTGCCCAAAATTCAAGTTGTTCTGAATTGCTCTGTTTCAGTCCAAGAGCGTAGATCTGCTTAATACGATCACAACGTCACTGAAATCACCGAATTTCGAATTGAAACGAATTAATTATGATCAAAACAAGTTATAAAACAAATTAGATTGATTAATTAGAGAAGTCATTAAGGAATTAACCTCTCTTCCTCCTTCAGATATTAGGCCGTGACTTTTCAGAATTGTTCAAAACTTTGACTTCAGTTTTCAGGAGGTAGGAAGGTCGGTTAGAGGCGTGGTTTATTGGAGGTGGTCGGGCTTGGAAGGGGCTATGTGCGCCTAGCATGGTGGAGGGTGCGGCGACACCAGGGGAGGTCGGTGGCGGCTGAAAAATCAGGTGTTTGGGGGGCGCGGTTGTCTGAAACCGGGGCACGAGAGGAGGTGAAACTTGTCTAGAAATGAAGAGGAAGGGGAATCCTAGAGAAAACTCCAAAGGAGCATAGGTTAATTATTTGCGTGGAGAGAGAATTTTGAGGAGGAAGGAATGAAGAGGGGGCGGCTGAAATTTGAGAACAGGGAAGAAGGATACGATGCTACAGGGAATTTAAATAATATTATATTAGGGTTATGATTAATTATTTAATTAATCCAATAAAGGTCCATTTACCCACTTGCTCGGATTTCAGCCCAACGACTGTGTTTCCTAGCTAATAACCCCTAGTCCGGATCCATCTAGCTATGTCCCGCAGGCCCAAGAGGTCATCTCTGCCCTCGTTTTTCGAATTTAAAATTAATTCTTTTATTATTTAATTCTGACATAATCAAAAATCCACCGGAGCCACATTCGGACTCCGAAAAATCCAAAAAAAAACTATTTTTGTCTATGTTTTGATGATACGAATCCAACAAAATTATTTTCGTCGAATTCTGAGACTGATCGAAAAATGGCTATTTTCCAGTCGTTCAATTTTGACTATATTTGACCAAACACAGTTTCCTTTGCCACCTCACATACTTAACCGGAAAATTCTAAAAATTGAAACCTAGTAATAATTTGACATTCCGGTTCCAACAAAAGTGGTTTCGTCGAAAACAGAGGTCGTTTGAAAATTGACTATTTTCACTGCCTCTAATATTATTTAAAATAAATTTTTTTAAATTCAGGCTCATTTTCTAACCAATTTATTCAAAATAAAATTTTTAAATTGGTTCGGATTTTCCATGTTGTTACAGGAATAATGTTGTATCACATTTAATTGTCATTTATTTAGGAATAATGTGTGTTACATTTAATTGTCATTTATTTAGCAATAATGTGTGTCACATTTAATTGTCATTTATTAAGGATTAATGTGTGTCACATTTAATTGTCATTTATTTAGGAATAATGTTGTGTCACATTTAATTGTCATTTATTAAGGATTAATGTGTGTCACATTTAATTATCATTTATTTAGGAATAATGTTCTGTCACATTTAATTGTCATTTATTTAGGAATAATGTATGTCGCATCTAATTGTCATTTATTAGGAATAATGTTGTATCACACTTAATTGTCATCGATTTAGGAACAATGTGTGTCACATTTAATTGTCATTTATTTAGCAATAATGTGTGTCACGTTTAATTATCATTTATTTATGAATAATGTGTGTCACATTTAATTGTCATTTATTTAGGAATAATATTGTGTTACATTTAATTGTCATTTATTTATGAATAATGTGTGTCACATTTAATTGTCATTTATTACGAATAATGTTGTATCACACTTAATTGTCATTTATTTAGGAATAATGTGTGTCACATTTAATTGTCATTTATTTAGGAATAATGTGTGTCAATTTAATTGTCATTTATTTAGGAATAATGTGCGTCACATTTAATTGTCATTTATTTAGCAATATTGTGTGTCACATTTAATTTTCATTTATTTAGCAATAATTAGTGTCACATTTAGTTGTCAATTATTTAGGAATAATGTGTGTCACATTTAATTGACATTTATTTATGAATAATGTGTGTCACATTTAATTGTCATTTATTTATGAATAATGTGTATCACATTTAATTTTCATTTATTAGGAATAATGTTGTATCACACTTAATTGTCATTTATTTAGGAATAATATGTGTCACATTTAATTGCCATTTATTTAGCAATAATTAGTGTCACATTAAGTTGTCATTTATTTAGGAATAATGTGTGTCACATTTAATTATCATTTATTTATGAATAATCTATGTCACATTGAATTGTCATTTATTTTGGAATAATATTGTGTCATATTTAATTGTCATTTATTTATGAATAATGTGTGTCACATTAAATTTTCATTTATTAGGAATAATGTTGTATCACACTTAATTATCATTTATTTAGGGATAATGTTGTGTCACATTTAATTGTCATTTATTTAGGAATAATGTGTCTCACATTTAATTGTCATTTATTAGGAATAATGTTGTATCACACTTAATTATCATTTATTTAGGAACAATTGGTGTCACATTTAATTGTAATTGTTAGGAATAATGTGTGTCGCGATTAATTGTCATTTACTTAGGAATAATGTGTGTCACATTTAATTGTCACTTATTCAGGAATAGTGTTCGTCACATTTAATTGTCATTTATTTAGGAATAATGTGCGTCACATTTAATTGTCATTTATTTAGGAATAATGTGTGTCACATTTAATTGTCATTTATTTTGCAATAACATGTGTCACATTTAATTGTCATTTTTATAGGAATAATGCATTCCACATTTAATTGTCATTTATTTAGTGATAATGTGTGTTTTATTTAATTGTCATTTATATAGGAATAATGTGTGCCACATTTAATTGTCATTTATTTAGTAATAATGTGTGTCACATTTAATTGTCATTTATTTGGCAATAATGTGTGTCACTTTTAATTGTCAATTATTTAGGAATAATATGTGTCACATTTAATTGTCATTTTTTAGGAATAATGTGTGTCACATTTAATTGTCATTTATTTAGGAATAATGTGTGTCACATTTAATTTTCATTTATTTAGGAATAATGTGTGTCACATTTAACTGTCATGTATTTAGGAATAATGTGTTTCACGTTTAATTGTCATTTATTTAGGAATAATGTATGTCACATTTAATTTTCATTTATTAGGAATAATGTTGTGTCACACTTAATTGACATTTATTTAAGAACAATATGTGTCACATTTAATTGAAATTTATTTGGCAGTAATGTATGTCACATTTAATTATCATTTATTTAGGAATAATGTGTGTCACATTTAATTGTCATTTATTTAGGAATAATGTCGTGTCACATTTAATTGTCATTTATTTATGAATAATGTGTGTCACATTTAATTTTCATTTATTAGGAATAATGTTGTATCACACTTAATTGTCATTTATTTAGGAATAATGTGTGTCACATTTAATTGTCATTTATTTAGCAATAATGTTTGTCACGCTTAATTGTCATTTATGAAGGATTAATGTGTGTCACATTTAGTTGTCATTTATTTAGGATAATGTTGTGTCACATTTAATTGTCATTTATTTAGGAGTAATGTGTGTCACATTTAATTGTCATTTATTAGGAATAATGTTGTATCACACTTAATTGTCATTTATTTAGGAACAATGTGTGTCATATTTAATTGTCATTTATTTAGCAATAATGTGTGTCACATTTAATTATCATTTATTTATGAATAATGTGTGTCACATTTTATTGTCATTTATTTAGGAATAATATTGTGTTACATTTAATTGTCATTTATTTATGAATAATGTGCGTCACATTTAATTATCATTTATTAGGAATTATGTTGTATCACACTTAATTGTCTTTTATTTAGGAATAATGTGTGTCACATTTAATTGTCATTTATTTAGCAATAATTAGTGTCACATTTAGTTGTCATTTATTTAGGAACAACGTTGTCAAATTTAATTGTCATTTATTTAGGAATAATGTGTGTCACATTTAATTGTCATTTATTTAGCAATAATGTGTGTCACATTTAATTTTCATTTATTTAGGAATAATGTGTGTCACATTTAATTTTCATTTATTTAGGAATAACGTGTGTTACATTTAATTGTCATTTATTAGGAATAATGTGTGTCACACTTAATTGTCATTTATTAGGAATAATGTTATATCACATTAAATTGTCATTTATTTAGGAATAACGTGTGTCACATTTAATTGTCATTTATTTAGCAATAATTTGTGTCACATTTAATTGTCTTTTATTTAGCAATAACGTATGTCATATTTAATTGTCATTTATAAAGAATAATGTTGTATCGCACTTAATTGTCATTTATTTAGGAATAATGTGTGTCACATTTAATTGTCATTTATTTAGGAATAATGTTATGTCATATTTAATTGTCATTCGTTTAGGAATAATGTGTGTCATATTTAATTGTCATTTATTAGCAATAATGTCTTATCGCACTTAATTGTCATTTATTTATGAATAATGTGTGTCACATTTAATTGTCGTTTATTTATAAATAATGTGTGTCACATTTAATTGTGATTTATTTTGGAATAATGTGTGTCACATTTAATTGTCATTATTTAGGAATAATGTGCGCCACATTTATTTGTCTTTTATTTAAGAATAATGTGTGTCAAATTTAAATGTCATTTTTTAGGAATAATGTGTGTCACATTTAATTGTCATTTATTTATCAATAATGTGTGTCGCATTTAATTGTCATTTATTTAGGTATAATGTGTGTCACATTGAATTATCATTTATTTAGCAATAATGTGTGTCACATTTAATTGTCATTTATTTAGGAATAATGTGTGTCACATTTAATTGTCATTTATTCATCAATAATGTGTGTCACATTTAATTGTAATTTATTTATAAATAATGCGTGTCACGTTTAATTGTCATTTATATAGGAATAATGTTATGTCACATTTAATTGTCGTTTATTTCGGAATAATGAGTGTCACATTTAATAGTCATTTATTAGCAATAATGTTGTGTCACACTTAATTGTCCTTTATTTAAGAATAATGTGTGTCACATTTAATTGTCATTTATTTAGCGATAATGTGTGTCATATTTAACTGTCATTTATATAGGAATAATTTGTGTCACATTTAATTGTCATTTATTTAGGAATAATGTGTGTCACATTTAATTGTCATTTATTTAGCAATAATGTGTGTCACATTTAATTGTCATTTATTTCGCGATAATGTGTGTCGCATTTAATTGTCATTTATTTAGAAAAATGTGTGCCACATTTAATTGTCATTTACTTAGAAATAATGTGTGTTATATTTAATTGTCATTTATTTAGGAATAATGTGTGCCACATTTAATCGTCATTTATTTAGCAATAATGTGTGTCACATTTAATTGTCATTTATTTGGGAATAATGTGTGTCACATTTAATTGTCATTTATTTAGGAATAATGTGTGTCACATTTAATTGTCATTTACTTGGGAATGATGTGTGTCACATTTAGTTGTCATTTATTTATGAATAATGTGTGTCACATTTAATTTTCATTTATTAGGAATAATGTTGTATCACACTTAATTGTCTTTTAATTAGGGATAATGTGTGTCACATTTAATTGTCATTTATTTTGCAATAATTAGTGTCACATTTAGTTGGCATTTATTTAGGAATAATGTGTGTTACATTTAATTGTCATTTATTTATGAATAATGTGATGACCCGAAAATTCCCACCCTTGGAACCGACCATAAACCCCACAGGTCTGATCCAAAGTTGGAAATCTTCGAATGCATCAACTCTGGGCATACAACTCATCAGAACAACAACACAGACTTTTATAACATCAGTAATAAATGTTACATCAGATTACAGAATATATCGGAGTACATTGGTACAAATTACAGTGGAAGATAAATTACAACAAAAGTGATACAATGCAGTGGAACTAAACTTAGCGGAAGGCCGTCAATATTCTAGACCCAGCTTCAGACTTCAATCCAGGATCCTGCTTTCGAGATAAATATCTTCAAAAAGCTACTCGACTGCCCGTATGGAAAGAGGGCACCCGAGTTGCAAAGTGAAACAAACTACAGGTCAGTCGTGGGACTGGTGTGAGAAATCTAACCTAACTTATCTAATAAGAAGGCTAATCACAAGACCATGCCGCTAACGTGGAACGGGTTTACTCCATTGGATTGCCAGTGCATAAAATAAGTAAATCGTCAAATAACGAAATGCTTTTTAGAAAAATGAAACCATTATAAGAACCCAGTCCCATCACACAATGCAACGCAAACCGGAGGATAGGGTTTTACCTTATAATGGTCAAAAGACGCTTGATACGTAAAAACGATATTATTATTAGTGTGTATATATTTTAATAAAAACGTTTCAAAATAAATGTATTAATCCAAGATGGCATAGCTACCATCTACTTGGTCGCCATACTAGTTATACAATCAAAACCGCAAAAGGCGTATTGGAAATTGGGTTTCCATCATGAGTCAAGGCTAGGGAGGAGATACTTACCGATTCTGAAACACCCCACCTCCGTTAGGGTCACTCTCAAAGGGAATGCCCTAACTTTGGTGGAGGTTTATAAGTATAAGTCACAGATATATAAGACATATATAATAACACATATTTTTGAGCAGCGGAAAACAACAACTTTTATTTCATCAAAATTCGTGTTACACAAACCATGCCATAATTCTCTTACAATTCTTCCAAAAACATAACATTTTCATAACTGTCTTGATTACTTTAAAGAAGCATAAAGGAGACATAAATAAACTTCATAAGTCCCATAATTGCGGTCCAAAGCCATAGTCCAAAACGGAAAGGATCCAAGCAATACATTCTTTCTCTTCAAGCTGGATGTGAAAACTGGTCAGGCTGCGGTATTCCCTCCCTGAGAACCTGGGGGGGGGGGGGGAAACGAAAGAAAAAGAGGCGAAAGGAAAAGGGTCAGTCATAAAGACTAAGTAAGTCCTATTGACTTTCAGTGTAAAAACGGTTTAAAACAACATGTCATGTATGAACTGGAACTAAACTTAAGAATGGGGTCAAGGTGGACAAGATAGACTAAGGTGATCATGATAAGTCAAGACAAGTCAAATAAAGCATCATATGTTCAAGATTCGTTGCATCGACTGTGCTAGTATACTAAGCCCAGGTCACAAGTTAATCATGAAATAAATCCCACGGCCCAATATCATGAAATGACCCTGAAACGGTGTCTGACCCAAGTACGGGGTCCTACGGAGCGCTTATCTAGTCGATCGGCTCCCTACAAGTTCTAGCTCGTCGAGTGTCCGTGTCATACGGCTAATCACGAATGTAGTCACCAGTGCTCGGTCCACCTTCGGGTGTATCAGCCCTAGGGTGTCAACCCCTGACACGATTCAAGATGCACAGATAAATCTACTGATACCCAGTGTCTGCCCCGGAATACGTGCACGACCGTAGTCCACCGAACCTACACTGGCGTACCCCACTGCCGTCGTTCACCTCTTACAATCAGCCCAGTAATCGTGCCCCACCCGGCCTAGCCCCAGGGTACCTTGATACATCTGGAGGGTTACTGCTGAAAAGGGTCGTGTCTAGGGTTTCGCCTAACAGATTAGGTCATGTAATTCGTGACCTAACCCGCCTAACCGATTAAGTCATGTAATTCGTGACTTAATCCTTTTCCAGTCTAGTCATGTCAAGGTGGTTAAGTATGTCATTTAAGTTCACGACTTAACCCGCCTACGTGTCATGTCAAGTTGGCTAAGTGTTGTCGTTTCCAGTTCATGACTTAGCCCTACAAATCGTGTTCAAGTTGGTTAAGTTGTCTTTTCATGTTCGTGACTTAACGCTAAATGGCATTAATTGATTCGTTAATGCACCGAACCACTCACATTGGATCCTGTTGTTCGTAGCCACTAGATTTGCCGGGCGGTTCCAGGCAGGTTTACGCTACGAACTCAACCCAACCTCGGGTTTCAAGCGCGATGTGACCAACTACCCACATTGGATCCTATTGTTTGTAGCAACTGGATTTGCCGGGCGGTTCCGGGCAGATTTACACTACAAACTCAACCCAACATCGAGTTGGCCACTTTCTTGTTTTCTAAAGTCATGCCCATGTTCTTAGCAGATTCGTGCTATTTCCATATCATGTTCATATGTCAACTTCGTGCCCAACTAAGGCATGTTTCAAGTCAAGTTATGGCATGTTCAAGTCAAGTTTTCGTGCCATATTTCATGTTCTACTTATGCCAAATTTCACGGTTTATGATTATAATTAATTCAAGTTTTGCCTATTCTACCCAATCGTATCCCCAACGTATATAAACGTACTTTGTTCACAAGCATAAACAATTCTAGAGATAAAGCGGAATAACACCAAACATGTGATAGGCATATGTGAAAATTCCAACATCACTTGCATAATAAATAGGCTATAACATATCACATAGTTTCAATACTAGCATGATGATAACTTGGCATAGTAATGGTTCCAACTTAGTTTAACATGATGATTTCAACTTTACATCATAGGCATAGTAATCATTGCAGGCGTAATAATAATTTTATTACAAACATGAAATATTAAAGGCATGGTAATTGTAATAGGCATAGTGGATTCCAATTTAGCATTTTTAACATAATGATTCTCATCTAGCATTATAAACATAATAATTCCAATTTAGCATTTTTAACATAATGATTCTCATCTAACATTATAAACATAATGATTCCAATTTAGCACTTTTAACATAATGATTCTCATCTAACATTATAAACATAATGATTCCAACTTTTCATCATAACCTAGCAATTCCCAATTTTTCATTAATCATGATAGGTATATTAACATCACAGTCATAGTTCCTTCCATCAACAGTCATAGACATGGTTTAATTAGCATCATAGGCATGGTTTAATCAACATAAAGATTTCAATAAACATAGTGATTCCATGGACATGTATTAGTCCAACTTGCTATACAATTAAGCCCAAGTGATTCATAACAACATCAAAATCATGACAAGTTTAACTTGCAACATTGCCATAGCAATATTCCCAAATTATAATTCAAAGTTAAACAATATAAACATGGATTAACAATAGTTCCTAAATCCGGTTTCAATTTTTGGCATGTCCATATTGTTTTAGCGTTTTTGCCTAAAAAGTGACATAGAACTTACAATATGAAGAAAATAATCCAAATAGAAATCCCAAATCAAATAGCCCCAAATTCGTTGTCTAAAGCGTCGTAGTTGTCGTAGCTTCTAGTTGTAGCCTTCAAGAATCGTCCTTCATCTTCTATAATTTTGTTCTTTGTATTTTTAATTTAAAGCTCTAGGTTTAATGGTGGCCGCATAAGGCTGAAATGAAATAGTATGATTTAGGCTAGGTCTTAGGTCCTTTTTATAATGTTTGCAAGTTGATTTAGACCGTCGATGGAGCATTATTCAATAATAGCCGTTCATTTGAAGTAGAGGCCAATCAGGAGCTGACACCTAGCCCTAGTGACAAGGCAAGGCTCAGAAAATCGACCAAACACAGACCAGGCCAGCCAAGACCTGACCAGCCAGTAGATTCTGACCTGGGCGCACTTTGCAGGTGCGCCAGGCTAAAAATGTACTGGCGCACTTCCCAAGTGCGCCAGTTCATTTTTGTTCTGGCGCACTTCCCAAGTGCGCCAGTGCATTCTGACCCGTTTTCTGGTTTTTCGCCCAACTTCGTTCGTCCATATCTTCTTCATACGATATCCGTTTTACGCAAACTCAGACTCTATCTCAAGTAGAATTCCGAGACGAACGCAATGGCGTGTCCCGTTTCCCTTAATTCTTTGATTTGAAATTAGTTATACTTCAATTTGTGAATTTCACCGTTATAGAATACATGGGGTGTTACATTCTCCCCCACTTAAAAGGATTTCGTCCCTGAAATCTTCAAGTTCAGGAAGAATGTATGTCCTAACATCCAAACATCCATCTGCTCATCCATCAAACATGGGCATCCATTGTCCTTAAAGGACTTCTAATGCTTCATGATCATATGTGAAGTGTGTGTGTACATGTACTTATCTAATGCAAAATCAGGCGGTCTACTGATTCAGTTGACCTCCTTAATGCAAATTATGTAAGTGCCATGAATCCATTATGTATGCAAATTCTCTTATTCATGATTCTACATGAGTGCAAAATCATTCATACAAATGCAACATCCATATGACAACACACTAAACTTCATCCATATACGAATAAATACATTTATGCATATGCAACATGAAAATGTGTCTGAGCCGATCTAGTGCCTAATGTGTATTCATGCATCCACGAGCAACCACTTGCGACCACTTGCAACCATTTTGCAATCATAACATGTTTCAATTACATGTTTACATCCAAAAAGATTCTACCTATGGTTCTCAAGATAGGATAGAGGAGAGAAACAAAATAAAACAAAGCATCTAGGAGAAGTTAACGATGTACCGCCAGAAGGTCCGGTCTGCTTCTTAGGGAAGTCTTTGCTGATGTGTCCAGTCTTCCCACAATGAAAACATTCACCTTGCTTTCTTTTCCTCTTTCTACAATCCTTGGCTATGTGCCCTTCCGTACCATAGAAATTGCATTTCTTTTTATCACGTGAGTTGTCGTTCTTGCCTCCTTTCTCAGAGTCTACCTTCTTATTCTTAGAATCGTTGGGCTTGACCTCTTTCTTCCGTTGAGAGTTTTCTGCCTCTGTCTCCTTCTTTCCCTTATCTACTTCGTTCAGCAATGCCATCTGCACCAACCTTTCATACGTAGCTCCCATGGGTATATGGGTCATGGCCAAACAGTGTAATGGCTCATTCAATCCTTTGACAAAGCGGAGAGCCTTCTTGTGCGGGGTGTTGACTAGGTCCAGTCCGAACCTAGCCAGCTCATCGAACTGATTAACATACTCTTTGACTGTCATATTCCCTTGCTAAAGAAATAAGAATTTTTCCAACTGAAGACTCCTTTCAGCTTCTGAGAGAAATTTAGCCTCAAACCTTGCCTTAAAGTCCTCCCATGTTTCCACTGGTCTTTCTGCATTGGTGACTTCCCACCAGTAGGAAGCCTCTCCTTTAAGTAGCCATACTTCCAGTTGTACCTTCTTTCTACCTCAAAGATGACGAATAAGTCCTCGGTTTCCTTTAACCAATTCCTAGCTACCATGAAGGACTCAGTTCCATGAAAGTCCTTTCCTCCCATAGCTTTAAAATCTTTACATATCTTAGCAAGGGTATTTCCCCGCGGAGGAGGTGGAGGAAGAGGTGCTGCTGCAGCTGGATGATTTCCTGCAGTTGGGGGAGGAGGAACGGTAGGGCCTGGCTGAGTGGCCCTTGCTTCTAAGAATCGTCTAAACCAACCAGGTATTGGTACACCCTCTGGCAAGTTAAGTTCTTCGGACATGCTGAAACAAAAGGATAGATTCAAAACGAAGGATAAGAGATAGTACCTATGGCTTTGGGGGACTTTGCCTTTCTTTTAAAATAAAATAATATTTTATCTTTTAAAAATGCTTCTTTAAATTTCCTTTTTGAAAATAAATTTTCAAAACTTTTTATCTTATCTGGTAAACCTATGCTCTGATACCAAGTGAAACACCCCACCTCCGTTAGGGTCACTCTCGAAGGGAATGCCCTAACTTTGGTGGAGGTTTATAAGTATAAGTCACAGATATACAAGACAGATATAATAACACATATTTTTGAGCAGCGGAAAACAACAACTTTTATTTCATCAAAATACGTGTTACACAAACCATGCCATAATTGTCTTACAATTCTTCCAAAAACATAATGTGACGGCCCGCCCCGCACCAGCCTGCATTCCCTCCGAAAGTGCTCTGTACACATGCCCGACTAGCACGGGACGGTCGTCAGGAGAAAGGAAAGAAGAGGATGAACTAAACGAGGAACCTGTAGAATGTCTCACAGCGCATGGGATAAAATATAATAATAACATACTTGACATAAAACAGGCGAGACAGTGCATAAGCTGATAACTAATAATCAATGTCAACATCAGAGCAGCGGAAATCCAAATACAGCTTATTACAACTTTCCAAATTTACTGTCTCTAATCAAAAGAAAACTAAAGTAGAAGATGCACCACCAATGCCCAAGCAGTGATCTTCAACAACACAGGGAGAATACTATATATATATATTACGTGGAAGCCTCATGCTCGTCTCCGGATCATCTACCCGTGCATCACCAGCTAACCTGTCTCTAGTCTGCTCGTGTGAGCACCCAGAGTAATAAGAGGAGACATAAAACTCTGGGTCAGACATAAAGCCTGGTATGAGTGATAAGCATCTAAACAGAACAATAACAGGTATACTAAACCATACCTGAACCTGGACCTGCAACCAAAGAGTTAGTACCACATACCGTACAGTACCCTAAGGTGCCATAATAAATAGTGTAAGAATATGGGGGTGGGGTGTGCATGTCATAATGATAGCAACCAAATCAACCATAGCAACCATCCTCACATCTCTCACTCAGTGCGTAAAGCATACGATATCTACCACTTTGAAACACTAGACAAACTGAGGCAACGACGAATCCCGACTTGTAGAAACCCTGCTATGACCAAGCCAAACACTTGGAGTCATGACCAAACATTTCAATGACCCACTCCATTGGTCGTAGCCCTTGGTTCTACCGATGCCATAATGGCCCTGAATCCGCCTTCGTACCTCCTACCATAGTGGTCCAAAGCTATAGACGTCGATAACCCCTTGGCACGCGTCCCGCAGCAAAACCCAACCATGAAGCGAACTCGTTGATTCCCATCTGAATCTTGAGCTCTAACTTCTCATTTGGGCTTCCTTTGCATCTCGGGTTTTGGTCATCATCTTTATCCGGATCGGTCTTCATTCAGTTCGTAGTCATCACCGTCGGATTGTGAATAACCTCCTCCCCAGCTCGGATCGTGGCACACTCTCCAGGTCGGGTCGCCATAATCGGATCGTGCTCCACCTCGGATCGGTTCGCGGATCGTATCGCCTTCACCAGGTCGGATCGAGTCGAGGCACTCCCACTGGTTCGGGTCGTGCTCCATAGCTCGTGGCGCTTCCCTTCGGTCGTGGAGGCACATCGTTTCGGATCGTGAGCTTCTGAAGTGGATCGGTTCGGGTCAGAGTAGCTCATGCTCACGAGAAACGGATCGGGTCGCGCCATCGGATCGTGGTCTTCCCTTCGTGGCTCCGAGCTCTGGCATGTGGCGCGGTTCGAAAAGGCGGGTCGGTTCGTGGGCATGGGGGCGATCCGATCCGGATAAATTCCTGCACTTCGTTCCAGCGACAGTTTCTCGCCATTCGACGGCGTTTTTGACCAAACTAACACTTCTAAGCAATCACAAAACACACCATAGAGTCATAGCAACATGTAATAGCAACCCCAACAGAAAACAATCACTCAAATGAATCAAAATGGATCAAAAGTGGCCAAAACTCCTTATTTTCCCCTAAGCATGTTTAAGTAAAACTGATCATAGGGTTAACAAAACTTAATCAAATCGAACCAAATTTCTAACAGAGGCATAAAATATTATTTTCGAATTTCTAAACATTTTTCCAGAATTTATTAGTGTATAAATTCGCTAATCTTCACTAATTACCCTTAATTAACTGTAATTAGTGTCAAAACGATGATATCACTCACCTTTGCCACAACTAGAACCCCAAAACTGAAATATTCTCTGATTTGGCGCTGTTCCCAATCTTATACAGCAGCTCCAACCTTGCTTTGGTGCTTTTTCTTCTTAATTTGATGTTTGCTAAGCCTAATCTTCAATTAGAAAGTGATTTTTGGGTGTTTTAGAGAGATTTAGAGAGTGGAGGCCATGGCTAGGTCAAGAGGAATGAAAGTGGCGGCTGGAAAATGTCTAAAGAAATGTTTTCTAACCCTAATCAGCCCCTATATACCCCTAAACCCGAAATTCCCCTTGGGCCTAGCTGCTAATCACCCGCTTAAGCCCAATTAAGCTGTTTTTCACCATCTGAAACTTGTTTCAGCCATATCTCCCAAACGGTGAGTCCGTTTGGCTATTGTGACCACTCTACGGAAAGAGAAACCATCATCCGGAGCCAATGGAAGTGGGTTCAGGTCAAAATTCATTTCCAGTCAAAAGTTATGGCCAAAACAGTGCCAACTAGGGGTAAAATGGTCATTTAAAAATCGGGAAAAATCATGAACATGGGAAATGACCCCAATAGTCGTCTCCCAAAGTTACATGACCATACGACTTTGTATGTGACAGAAATAAATATTCTATGATCCTATGATGGCGGGTCGTTACACTCTCTCCCCCTTAAGAAATTTCGCCCCCGAAATTCCTTAACCCAAAACATACAAAGGATCCCGCATGCCTAACAACCACATACAACAATCAATCATGCAAAACAAGCGAACAAGCCTATCCTAGCATGCGGAAAACTAAATCGAAGTCAAAATCTTACAAGGCAAAGAGTTCTGGGTGTGACTTCCTAATGTTCTCCTCTGTCTCCCAAGTACAATCATTCTCATCCTCGCTCCACTGTACCTTGACTAGCTTCACCGCCTTCCTTCGAAGTTGCTTCATGTCGTGCTCGACAATACGGGCTGGCTTGCGGTTCCCAACCGCCTTGGGTTCTACTTCGAAGTCCTCTAACTGATCAGGTGAAATAGTCATATCTGAGTCGTGAACGAACTTCCTTAGTTGGGAAACATGAAATACGTTGTGAACTCCCGCCATCTTCTCCGGTAAGTCAATTCTGTATGCCAAATTCCCGACTAGTTCAAGAACAGGGAATGGGCCAACAAATCTTGGTGCCAACTTGCCTCTCCTGCCAAATCGTATTACGCTCTTCAACGGAGAAATCTTGACAAACACCAAGTCGCCAACGGAGAATTTTAAGTCTCTTCTCCTCTTATCAGCATAACTCTTCTGCCTATCTTGGGCAGCCTTCATTCGTTGTTGAATGATCTTGATCTTTTCTGAAGTTTCTCTCACCACATCTGGTCCAAGCATAAACTTCTCGCCAGTCTCTACCCAACATGATGGTGAGTTGCACGGTCTTCTGTACAAAGCTTCAAACGGAGCCATACCGATACTGGATTGGTAGCTATTATTATATGCAAACTCTACTAGATGCAAATGGTCATCCCATGATCCACCAAAATCCAATATACATGCTCTCAAGAGGTCTTCCAAGATACGGTTCACCCTCTCCGTCTGACCGTCGGTCTGAGGATGATATGCGGTACTGAGATGTAACTCTGACCCTAGAGCCTCTTGTAAGCTCTTCCAAAACCCACTAGTGAACAACGGGTCTCGGTCACTCACAATGCTTTTAGGTACTCCATGAAATCTCACTACCCACTTCATATACAATTCTGCTAACTTAGCTGCCGTTCTGGTCGATTTGACTGGTATAAACCTTGCACTTTTAGTTAGTCGATCTACAATTACCCAAATGCTATCATGTCCCGATCTAGTTCTTGGTAAACCATCAATGAAATCCATCGAGACTTGCTCCCATTTCCATTCGGGAATTTCTAAGGGCTGTAACAACCCACTAGGCTTCTTTTGCTCGGCTTTAACTAGCTGGCAATTCATGCACTTGGATATAAACTTCCCAACGTCTCTTTTCATCCCTTCCCAGTAGTAAGTCTGCTTCATATCTCGATACATCTTGTTACCACCGGGGTGTATAGTCAGCTTTGAGTGATGACATTCTTTAAGCACTTCATCCCTCAATCCATTGACATTGGGTACAACAAGCTTTCCATTCTTTCTAAGCCATCTATCTCGATCAAGCCCATACTTGTTCATCTCCTCATCGATACCCATCTCTAACTTGGAGATGATTTCCAGTAGGTTAGGGTCGTCCCTCTGACTAGAGCCGATCCGTTCAATCAAAGTGGGTCTGATCGTCAAACTTGCTAACATTTCTGGATCCAATTCGCACTTTGGTCTGAAATCAAACCCCGCGATAAACTCCAGTTGCTTCCATTCAAGGAACATAGCCCCTAAGCTGGCATGTCTTCTACTCAATGCATCAGCCACCGCATTACCCTTTCCCGGTGTGTATGCGATGTCAAAATCATAGGAAGCTAAGAACTCTAACCATCTCTGCTGACGGAGATTCAGATCTTTCTGCGAGAAGAGATACTTTAACGACTTCTGATCTGTAAACAGCTCAAATCTTTCTCCCAAGAGATAGTGTCTCCACATCTTTAACGCGAACACGATCGCTGCCAATTCTAAATCATGGGTAGGGTATCTTCTCTCGTGCAGTTTTAATTGCCGACTTGCGTAAGCTACAACCCTACCGCCTTGCATCAATACAGCACCCAGTCCGGTACCACAGGCTTCCGTGTATACCGTCATCTCTTCATCCCCTTTAGGAATGACTAACACTGGTGCGCTTGTCAACTTGTCCTTTAGACTTTTAAATGCATCCTCGCACCTTTCATCCCAGACAAAAGCTTGATTCTTCTTGGTCAACTGGGTCAATGGTGCTGCTATCTTGGAGAAACCTTGGATAAACTTACGATAATATCCCGCTAACCCCAAGAAACTTCTTACATCTGTTGCATTCTTGGGCGTAGGCCAATCCTGTACCGTAGCCACCTTTGCCGGGTCTACGGCAATACCATTCTCTGATACAACATGGCCCAAGAACCTCACTTCCCTCTTCCAGAAGTGACACTTAGAAAACTTTGCCTTCAATTGGTGTTTTCTCAACACCTCCATCACTACTCTTAAATGTTCCTTGTGTTCTTCCTCTGTCCTCGAATAGACCAAAATATCATCAACGAACACAAGGACAAACTTATTCAACTGATCTCTGAATACCCTATTCATAAGATCCACAAAATATGCTGGGGCATTGGTCAGCCCGAATGGCATGACCAACCACTCATAAAACCCAGACGGCGTCTGAAATGCCGTTTTAGCTATACTCTCAGCTTCCACTCTAAGCTGATGAAAACCTGTCGTGAGATCCAACTGAGAAAATACTCTCGCGCCACTCAACTGATCAAACAAATCATCTATCCGCGGTAGAGGATACTTGTTCTTCCTCGTCACTTTATTCAACTCGCGGTAGTCTACACACAAACGAAGGGAACCATCCGCCTTGGTAGCAAACACAACTGGTGCTCCCCATTCAGAAACACTCCTTCTGATAAATCCCTTCTTCAAAAGATCGCTGACTTGCACCTCGAGCTCTCGCTGCTCTCTTGGTGCCATACGACGAAGTGGCATCACTATAGGCCTGGCATCTTTTACCAAATCAATACGGAACTCAATCTCTCGGTGTGGTGGAAGTCCGGTCACTTCTTGGAAAACATCTGGATACTGGCCAACCACGGGCAAACCTGACAACTCACTATGCGGAATATCGAGGGAGTTTAGAAAACTAGCCAATACCCCCTTACTGGGTAGACCACCAAACACTATCCTCCGCCCATCATCCGCTCTAGCTGTCACCAACAAGCCCTCACAGTCTACCACCACCCCGTATCTTTGGAGCCAATCTACTCCCAAAATAATGCCAAACCCAGTAAAGCCCAAAACAAAGCAATCACAAACAAACATGCATCCATGACTCGATAAGACCACATTACGACAAATCATGCTAAGGCTAGTCGAACCACCAACCGGGTTCGTCACTACTAAAGGTCTATCGACTATCTCGGGCTCCAATCCCAACCTACCTACCAGGTCACTAGATATGAAAGAACTGGAAGCTCCGGTATCAAACAAAACTCTAACAGGAACATCATAAACAGAAAACATACCTTGAATGACGACATTCTTTCCCTTCTCCGCCGCTGTTGGGGCATTCGACGAAGAAGGAATAGCATTAAGGGCGTATGCTTTCACCATTTCCTTTTCCTTAGGGGGCTGTGGACACTTGTCCTTGTGATGTCCCATTTGGCCACAGTTGAAGCACTTCCTATCCGCTGGCTTGGCCCGACAATTACTAGCATAATGGCCCTTCTTACCAGAGCTGAAGCACTCAACATCTTGCTTATTCTTTTTCTTCTGGCCATCCTTAGCTTGGTTCTGCTTTCTCTTATTCTGGGAACCACCCTTGCCTCCACCACTTGCTTGTGGTTTTGGCTCTTCTGCAGATGCAACCTCAGTCTTCGACTTAGGGTAGAGACTTTCTGATCTTAATGTTTTCCCCACAATCGATTCAAACGTCTCATCGATGTGGTTAATAAGTTTTTCCCCCAAGTACTGATCCAAACCAGTTATGAATTTCTCATTCTTTTTCTCGGCAGTATCAATAAGAGATAACCCATATTTTGACAAAGTGTCAAATTCAGCAATATACTCCGAGACAGCTCTGCCATTCTGCTTGAGCTCCAAGAATTTCTTAAACAGCATTGACTTCTGAGCAGCCGGAATGAACTTCTCACTAAAACGAGCCTTGAACTGTTCCCAAGTAATCTGATCTTCGGGAGTAGCTGCCTTTATAGCATTCCACCAATTCATTGCCCGTCCTTGCAGCTGACGGGATGCTAGCTTCCTCTTCATCGCATCCTCGATACCCAAATCCTCGAAGATACGTTCGCAACTATCCAACCAATCTTGAACATCCGTAGCCGACTCCGTTCCGTGGAACGGCTTTCCACCAAGGCTAGTATAATCCTTATTCAACTTGGCGAAGTCGACTCTTGGCGCCTGCACTATTGGACCACCACCATTTCCACCATTGGGAGCTGCCCTCTGTACATCTCTAAGCATCTCTCTCATGAGGTCAGTAAACATCGTCCTCATGTCAGCAGCATTCCCATTATTGGCTCCCCTACCAGCACCTCTAGTATATCGGCTCATCGTCAATCTGAAAAAGGAAACGATTAACGACTCCATAGTGGTGCTAGTGCAGTACGACTTCATTCTTATACTACTAATAGTATATATATATAGCTTTTAAAAATCAAAGTAATCACAAATACGCTCTCTCGTATACGTATCTTATCTCTCCCTGATAACTTCCCTAGGTTAACTACGCAACCTCGCTCTGATACCAAGTGTGACGGCCCGCCCCGCACCAGCCTGCATTCCCTCCGAAAGTGCGCTGTACACATGCCCGACTAGCACGGGACGGTCGTCAGGAGAAAGGAAAGAAGAGGATGAACTAAACGAGGAACCTGTAGAATGTCTCACAGCGCATGGGATAAAATATAATAATAACATACTTGACATAAAACAGGCGAGACAGTGCATAAGCTGATAACTAATAATCAATGTCAACATCAGAGCAGCGGAAATCCAAATACAGCTTATTACAACTTTCCAAATTTACTGTCTCTAATCAAAAGAAACTAAAGTAGAAGATGCACCACCAATGCCCAAGCAGTGATCTTCAACAACACAGGGAGAATACTATATATATATTACGTGGAAGCCTCCTGCTCGTCTCCGGATCATCTACCCGTGCATCACCAGCTAACCTGTCTCTAGTCTGCTCGTGTGAGCACCCAGAGTAATAAGAGGAGACATAAAACTCTGGGTCAGACATAAAGCCTGGTATGAGTGATAAGCATCTAAACAGAACAATAACAGGTATACTAAACCATACCTGAACCTGGACCTGCAACCAAAGAGTTAGTACCACATACCGTACAGTACCCTAAGGTGCCATAATAAATAGTGTAAGAATATGGGGGTGGGGTGTGCATGTCATAATGATAGCAACCAAATCAACCATAGCAACCATCCTCACATCTCTCACTCAGTGCGTAAAGCATACGATATCTACCACTTTGAAACACTAGACAAACTGAGGCAACGACGAATCCCGACTTGTAGAAACCCTGCTATGACCAAGCCAAACACTTGGAGTCATGACCAAACATTTCAATGACCCACTCCATTGGTCGTAGCCCTTGGTTCTACCGATGCCATAATGGCCCTGAATCCGCCTTCGTACCTCCTACCATAGTGGTCCAAAGCTATAGACGTCGATAACCCCTTGGCACGCGTCCCGCAGCAAAACCCAACCATGAAGCGAACTCGTTGATTCCCATCTGAATCTTGAGCTCTAACTTCTCATTTGGGCTTCCTTTGCATCTCGGGTTTTGGTCATCATCTTTATCCGGATCGGTCTTCATTCAGTTCGTAGTCATCACCGTCGGATTGTGAATAACCTCCTCCCCAGCTCGGATCGTGGCACACTCTCCAGGTCGGGTCGCCATCATCGGATCGTGCTCCACCTCGGATCGGTTCGCGGATCGTATCGCCTTCACCAGGTCGGATCGAGTCGAGGCACTCCCACTGGTTCGGGTCGTGCTCCATAGCTCGTGGCGCTTCCCTTCGGTCGTGGAGGCACATCGGTTCGGATCGTGAGCTTCTGAAGTGGATCGGTTCGGGTCGGAGTAGCTCATGCTCACGAGAAATGGATCGGGTCGCGCCATCGGATCGTGGTCTTCCCTTCGTGGCTCCGAGCTCTGGCATGTGGCGCGGTTCGAAAAGGCGGGTCGGTTCGTGGGCATGGGGGCGATCCGATCCGGATAAATTCCTGCACTTCGTTCCAGCGACAGTTTCTCGCCATTCGACGGCGTTTTTGACCAAACTAACACTTCTAAGCAATCACAAAACACACCATAGAGTCATAGCAACATGTAATAGCAACCCCAACAGAAAACAATCACTCAAATGAATCAAAATGGATCAAAAGTGGCCAAAACTCCTTATTTTCCCCTAAGCATGTTTAAGTAAAACTGATCATAGGTGTAACAAAACTTAATCAAATCGAACCAAATTTCTAACAGAGGCATAAAATATTATTTCCGAATTTCTAAACATTTTTCCAGAATTTATTAGTGTATAAATTCGCTAATCTTCACTAATTACCCTTAATTAACTGTAATTAGTGTCAAAACGATGCTATCACTCACCTTTGCCACAACTAGAACCCCAAAACTGAAATATTCTCTGATTTGGCGCTGTTCCCAATCTTATACAGCAGCTCCAACCTTGCTTTGGTGCTTTTTCTTCTTAATTTGATGTTTGCTAAGCCTAATCTTCAATTAGAAAGTGATTTTTGGGTGTTTTAGAGAGATTTAGAGAGTGGAGGCCATGGCTAGGTCAAGAGGAATGAAAGTGGCGGCTGGAAAATGTATAAAGAAATGTTTTCTAACCCTAATCAGCCCCTATATACCCCTAAACCCGAAATTCCCCTTGGGCCTAGCTGCTAATCACCCGCTTATGCCCAATTAAGCTGTTTTTCACCATCTGAAACTTGTTTCAGCCATATCTCCCAAACGGTGAGTCCGTTTGGCTAATGTGACCACTCTACGGAAAGAGAAACCATCATCCGGAGCCAATGGAAGTGGTTTCAGGTCAAAATTCATTTCCAGTCAAAAGTTATGGCCAAAACAGTGCCAACTAGGGGTAAAATGGTCATTTAAAAATCGGGAAAAATCATGAACATGGGAAATGACCCCAATAGTCGTCTCCCAAAGTTACATGACCATACGACTTCGTATGTGACAGAAATAAATATTCTACGATCCTATGATGGCGGGTCGTTACACATAACATTTTCATAACTGTCTTGATTACTTTATTTAAAGAAGCATAAAGGAGTCATAAATAAACTGCATAAGTACCATAATTGCGGTCCAAAGCCATAGTCCAAAACGGAAAGGATCCAAGCAATACATTCTTTCTCTTCAAGCTGGATGTGAAAACTGGTCAGGCTGCGGTATTCCCTCCCTGAGAACCTGGGGGGGGGGGGGGGGACGAAAGAAAAAGAGGCGAAAGGAAAAGGGTCAGTCATAAAGACTGAGTAAGTCCTTGTGACTTTCAGTGTAAAAACGGTTTAAAACAACATGTCATGTATGAACTGGAACTAAACTTAAGAATGGGGTCAAGGTGGACAAGATAGACTAAGGTGATCATGATAAGTCAAGACAAGTCAAATAAAGCATCATATGTTCAAGATTCGTTGCATAGACTGTGCTAGTATACTAAGCCGAGGTCACAAGTTAATCACGAAATAAATCCCACGGCCCAATATCATGAAATGACCCTGAAACGGGGTCTGACCCAAGTATGGGGTCCTACGGAGCGCTTATCTAGTCGATCGGCTCCCTACAAGTTCTAGCTCGTCAAGTGTCCGTGTCATACGGCTAATCATGAATGTAGTCACCTGTGTTGGGTCCACCTTCGGGTGTATCAGCCCTAGGGTGTCAACACCTGACACGATTCAAGATGCACAGATAAATCTACTAATACCCAGTGTCTGCCCCGGAATTCGTGCACGACTGTAGTCCACCGAACCTACACTGGCGTACCCCACAGCCGTCGTTCACCTCTTACAATCAGCCCAGTAATCGTGCCCCACCCGGCCTAGCCCCAGGGTACCTTGATACATTTAGAGGGTTACTGTTGAAAAGGGTCGTGTCTAGGGTTTCGCCTAACAGATTAGGTCATGTAATTCGTGACCTAACCCGCCTAACCGATTAAGTCATGTAATTCGTGACTTAATCCTTTTCCAGTCTAGTCATGTCAAGGTGGTTAAGTATGTCATTTAAGTTCGCGACTTAACCCTCCTATGTGTCATGTCAAGTTGGCTAAGTGTTGTCTTTTCCAGTTCATGACTTAGCCCTACAAATCGTGTTCAAGTTGGTTAAGTTGTCTTTTCATGTCCATGACTTAACCCTAATTGACATTAATTGATTCGTTAATGCATCGAACCACTCACATTGGATCCTGTTGTTCGTAGCCACTGGATTTGCCGGGCGGTTCCGGGCAGGTTTACACTACGAACTCAAACCAACCTCGGGTTTCAAGCGCGATGTGACCAACTACCCACATTGGATCCTATTGTTTGTAGCAACTGGATTTGCCGGGCGGTTCCGGGCAGATTTACACTACAAACTCAACCCAACCTCGAGTTGGCCACTTTCTTGTTTTCTAAAGTCATGCCCATGTTCTTAGCAGATTCGTGCTATTTCCATATCATGTTCATGTGTCAACTTCGTGCCTAACTAAGGCATGTTTCAAGTCAAGTTATGGCATGTTCAAGTCAAGTTTTCGTGCCATGTTTCATGTTCTACTTATGCCAAATTTCACGGTTTATGATTATAATTAATTCAAGTTTTGCCTATTCTACCCAATCGTATCCCCAACGTATATAAACGTACTTCGTTCACAAGCGTAAACAATTCAAAAGATAAAGGGGAATAACACCAAACATGTGATAGGCATATGTGAAAATTCCAACATCACTTGCATAATAAACAGGCTATAATATAACACATAGTTTCAATACTAGCATGATGATAACTTGGCATAGTAATGGTTCCAACTTAGTTTAACATGATGATTTCAACTTTACATCATAGGCATAATAATCATTGCGGGCGTAATAATAATTTTATTACAAACATGAAATATTAAAGGCATGGTAATTGTAATAGGCATAGTGGATTCCAATTTAGCATTTTTAACATAATGATTCTCATCTAACATTATAAACATAATAATTCCAATTTAGCATTTTGAACATAATGATTCTCATCTAACATTATAAACATAATGATTCCAATTTAGCATTTTTAACATAATGATTCTCATCTAACATTATAAACATAATGATTCCAACTTTTCATCATAACCTAGCAATTCCCAATTTTTCATTAATCACGATAGGTATATTAACATCACAGGCATAGTTCCTTCCATCAACAGTCCTAGACATGGTTTAATTAGCATCATAGGCATGGTTTAATCAACATAAAGATTTCAATAAACATAGTGATTCCATGGACAAGTATTAGTCCAACTTGTTATACAATTAAGCCCAAGTGATTCATAACAACATCAAAATCATGACAAGTTTAACTTGCAACGTTGCCATAGCAATATTCCCAAATTATAATTCAAAGTTAAACAATATAAACATGGATTAACAATAGTTCCTAAACCCGGTTTCAATTTATGGAATGTCCATATTGTTTTAGCGTTTTTGCCTAAAAAGTGACATAGAACTTACAATATGAAGAAAATAATCCAAATAGAAATCCCAAATCAAATAGCCCCAAATTCGTTGTCTAAAGCATCGTAGTTGTTGTAGCTTCTAGTTGTAGCCTTCAAGAATCGTCCTTCGTCTTCTATAATTTTGTTCTTTGTATTTTTAATTTAAAGCTCTAGGGTTAATGGTGGCGGCATGAGGCTGAAATGAAATAGTATGATTTAGGCTAGGTCTTAGGTCCTTTTTATAATGTTTGCAAGTTGATTTAGACCGTCGATGGAGCTTGATTCAATAATAGCCGTTCGTTTGAAGGAGAGGCCAATCAGGAGCTGACACCTAGCCTAGTGACAAGGCAAGGCTCAGAAAATCGGCCAAACACAGACCAGGCCAGCCAAGACCTGACCAGCCAGTACATTCTGACCTGGGCGCACTTGGCAGGTGCGCCAGGTTAAAAATGTACTGGCGCACTTCCCAAGTGCGCCAGTTCATTTTTGTTCTGGCGCACTTCCCAAGTGCGCCAGTGCGTTCTGACCCGTTTTCTGGTTTTTCGCCCAACTTCGTTCGTCCATATCTTCTTCATACGATATCTGGTTTACGCAAACTCAGACTCTATCTCAAGCAGAATTCCGAGACGAACGCAATGGCTTATCCCGTTTCCCTTAATTCTTTGATTTTAAATTAGTTATACTTCAATTGGTGAATTTCACTGTTATAGAATACACAGGGTGTTACAGATTCGAGACACTCTAGTAATGTCTCAGGATTCGGACGCTGGCAAACCCTTGGATCCTGCAGGGCCGGTCCACAAATACTTTAGTGGATTAGTTATGAATGAACATGCGCTTCCCGATCCTATTGGACCTACAAATCGGCCGTGGGCGACTGATAAGAATAAACCGAGGCCTCACAAAATTCCATCATCCACATAAGTAAATGTCAGCCGGTTTAAGCACTGACACCACTTCTAGCTAGAAAGAAACGTGTGCACTCCCTGCGTTCCCTTCTCCCGTTTTAGACTCAATCGGTGTGTGAGGTTCGCGAAGTCACGATATACACAAAGCTATGCCTAAATAGGCTATACTTTGATCATCAACCACAAGGCCTGCTTTTCAACAAGAGCCTTGATCATTTGCATCTTAACATGCCACATTGTCAGACCCTACCATATCACTGATCATCTACCAATATATATATATATATATATATATATATATAACCTCTAAGCTCATATGTCTTAGAGAAGGGTGATAAGTAAAGAATAAATTCTTCACCACCAAGCAGAAATATATAATTAGTAGCGTTCAACAAATACAGTAGAAAGGAATACAACATCAGACACACAATCCATTTACAAGTCCGTTCTGGGTCTGAACGAAACCGAAGGCATTATACCTCGCATATCCGAACAATTAACAATACGTCTGGACAACTACCACTTTATCCCAGTCTTCGGAGCGACCCAGTCTAGAGCATCAGTATTCCTCATCCATTCGATGTGAAGATCGTCGGTCTTCAACCATCGTCTTCGTCTTCGACTCTTCATCGTCGTGATAAATATTCGGAATGGGTTAAACCCAGTCGTTCCAAATAATTCGCGTATTTTATAATTAAAAGTCAAATGCTATAAAAACACATCCAGCGTCTCATTCCAATTCAGAATATTCTTTTAAATAGAATATTCATATTATTAGGGAAAAATTCCCATTAATTTTATCAAAGATAAATGACATTAAAATTTACCTTTTATCATCTTTTTAAAGATTCATTAAAATCCAATGTGGGTTTAATATCAAAATCATTATTAAATGATTATTACAACTTAAGAAATAAGTCTTGTCTTTAATTTGGGTTAAAGAATTAATGTGTAACAACCCGCAAATTCTGAACCAATTTAAAAAAAATTAGAAAATTTTAATGAATTTTGAGGTAATAATATAATTTATTATAAATAATAATTGCTAGAATTTATTTTAATCCAAGTTAGAACAAATAAATTTTATTTAAATATAAATGGAGTTAGAAATGGCGTGGTAGTTTTAAAATTTTAATTTTGATCTTTAATTGGATGTACAGGACTTAAAATAAATCAGAATTGAGTGAAACTAGAAATACGTAAATCTGTTCAATCATATCTTTCTAACGAATCTAAAAAATTGAAATTTCATAGCAGGAATCAAAAGTTATGGCCAATTCAATATTTAGAAAGGTCGCTGTAGAATATATATATATATATATATATATATATATATATATATATATATATATGGCCCGAAGGACTACTTTTCACATATGAAGGAATTTCGACCTGAAACCACTTCCATTGAGTCTGGAATGATGTTTCTGCATTTATAAAGTATAAACACTTATATATTTTGAGTTTCAGAAATTATTTGTTTAAAATTGTATTTTTAATATTAAATATATTAGCCTTAAAAATAGTCATTTTTCAAACGACCTCCATTTTCGACGAAACCACTTTTGTTGGAACCGGAATGTCTAATTATAGCTAGGTTTCAATTTTCAAAATTTTTCAAATTAATACGTGAGCGTGGCAAAAGAAAATGTGTTTTGACAATTTAAGTTAAATTTAATCGACTTGAAAATAGCCATTTTTCAAACAGTCTCAGAATTTAACGAAATTAGTCTCATTAGAACCGTATCGTCATAAGAAAGCTAAAAATATTTTTTTTAGAATTTTCTGAGGCCATATGTGGCCCCGGCATATTTAAATGTACGGTCAATATTTAATTAATTAATTTTTAATGGGATTTTAAATAAATATTCTACAGATTTCGGAATTGGACCCCGAGACCCGTCCCATTGCGTTCAGAAGGCCTCAAAACGTTAAGATCGACAGTAAGTAGGCCCAATTCTGAGACAGTCCAGAAATCCACCTTTATAACATGAAAAACGAGTTTTAATAATAAAAAAATAAAATGAAAACCCTAACCCTAATTGTAACGACCCGCATTCTACGCATCATAGGATCGTAGGATATTTATTTCTTTCACATACGAAGTCGTATGGTCATGTAACTTTGGGAGAGGACTATTGGGGTCATTTCCCATGTCCATGATTTTTCCCGATTTTTAAATGACCATTTTACCCCTAGTTATCACTGTTTTGGCCATAACTTTTGACTGGAAATGAATTTTGACTTGAAACCACTTCCATTGGCTCCGAATGATGGTGTACAATTCCGTAGAGTGGTCACACTAGCCAAACGGACTCACCGTTTGGGAGATATGGCTGAAACAAGTTTCAGATGGTGAAAAACAGCTTAATTGGGCTTAACCGGGTGATTAGCAGCTAGGCCCAGAGGAGAATTTCGGGTTTAGGGGTATATAGGGGCTGATTAGGGTTAGAAAACATTTCTTTAGACATTTTCCAGCCGCCACTTTCATCCTTAGACACTCTAACAATGGCCTCCTACATCTAAAACACCCCAAATCACTTTTTAATTGAAGATTAGGCTTAGCAACATCAAATTAAGAAGAAAAAGCACCAAAGAAAGGTTAGAGCTGCTGTTGGACATCAGTATTCGCCCCAAATCAGAGGAGTTTCAGTTCTGAGAATTTTATTTGTGGCCAAGGTGAGTGGTTAGCATTGTTTTGACACTAATTACAGTTAATCAGGGTGATTAGCGATAATTAGTGAATTCTTACACTTTAAAATTCTGGAAAAATATTCTAAAAATTCGAAATATTATTTTAGACCTCTGTTAGAAATTTGGGTTGATTTGATTAAGTTTTGTTAATCCTATGATTAGTTTTGCTTAAACGTGCTTAAGGGAAAACATGGGATTTTGGCTATGTTTGATCCATTTTATCCTATCATAATTGTGTTTTGATGTTTGTGAATGATTATACATGTTTCTATGACTGTATAATATGCTTTGTGATTGTCTAGAAGTGTTAGATTGGTCAAAAACGCCGTCGAATGGCGTAAAAACAGTCGCAGGAAATTGTGCAGAAAACGGTTAGCCCCAAGTCCAGCGATCCGATGAAGTCCAGCGATCCGATGGAGTCCAGCGATCCGATATAGTCCAGCGATCCGGCGATCCGATGGAGTCCAGCGATCCGATATAGTCCAGCGATCCAGCGATCCGGCGATCCGATGAAGTCCAGCGATCCGATGGAGTCCAGCGATCCGGCGATCCGATGAAGTCCGGCGATCCGATGGAGTCCGGCGATCCGATATAGTCCAGCGATCCGATGGAGTCCTGCGATCCGATATAGTCCAGCGATCCGATGGAGTCCAGCGATCCGGCGATCCGATGAAGTCCAGCGATCCGATGGAGTCCAGCGATCCGTTATAGTCCAACGATCCGGTGGAGTCCAGCGATCCGGCGATCCGATGAAGTCCAGCGATCCGATGGAGTCCAGCGATCTGATATAGTCCAGCGATCCGATGGAGTCTAGCGATCCGATATAGTCCAGCGATCCGATGAAGTCCAGCGATCCGATAGAGTCCAGTGATCCGATGAAGTCCGGCGATCTGGAGAAGACCAAAACCCGAGATGCAAAGTTAGTCCAAATGGAAGTTAGAGCTCAGGATCCAGTTGGGAAGCACCGAGTTCACTTCATGAGTTGGGCTTTGCTGCGGGACGTGTGCCAAGGGGCTATCGATGTCTATGACTTTGGATCACTATGCATGGGAAGTACGTGAACGGATTCAGGGCTGCAATGGCCTGGGTACAACTAAAGGGCTATAAACCAATGAAGTGGGGTCATTTGTAAAGATTTGGTCATGACTCCACGTGGTAAGCTTGGTAGTAGCAGTAGTTGTGCAAGTCGAACTCCGTCACTACTTCAATGGGTCTAGCGATTGACAGTGGTGGACATCGTATGCTTTACGCATTGACTGAGGGATGTGAGGATGGTTGCTATGGTTGATTTGTTTGTTATCATTATGACATGCACACCCCACCCCCGTATTCTTCACACTATTTATTATGGCACCTTAGAGTATTGTACGGTATGTGGTACTAACTCTTTGGTTGCAGGTCCAGGTTCAGGTATGGTTTAGTATACCTGTTATTATTCTGTTTAGATGCTTATCGCTCATACCAGGTTTTATGTCTGACCCAGAGTTTTAAGTCTCCTCTTATTACTCTGGGTGCTCACGCGAGCAGACTAGAGACAGGTTAGCTGGAGATGTACGGGTTGATGATCCGGAGACGAGCAGGAGGCTTCCACGTAATATATATATATATATATATATATGGTATTCTCCCTGTGTTGTTGAAGATCACTGCTTGGGCATTAGTGGTGCATCTTCTACTTTAGCTTTCTTTTGTTTAGAGACAGTAAATTTGGAAAGTTGCAATAAGCTGTATTTGGATTTCCGCTGCTCTGATGTTGATGTTGATTTTAGTTATCAGCTTATGCACTGTCTCACCTGTTTTATGTCAAGTATATTATTAATATTATATTTTACTCCATGCGCTGTGAGACATTCTACAGGTTCCTTGATTAGTTCATTCTCTTCTTTCCTTTCTCTTGACGACCGTCCCGTGCTAGTTGGGCATGTGTACAACGCACTTTCGGAGGAAATGCAGGCTGGTGCGGGGCGGGCCGTCACACTTGGTATCAGAGCTCTAGGTTGCGTAGTTAACCTAGGGAAGTTATCAGGGAGAGATAATATACGTATATGAGAGAGCGTATTTGTGATTACTTTGGTTTTTAAAAGCTATATATATATATATACTATTACTAGTATAAGGATGAAGTCGTACTGCACTAGCACCACTATGGAGTCGTTAATCGTTTCCTTTTTCAGATTGACGATGAGCCGATATAATAGAGGTACTGGTAGGGGAGCCAATAATGGGAATGCTGCTGACATGAGGACGATGTTTACTGACCTCATGAGAGAGATGCTTAGAGATGTGCAGAGGGCAGCTCCCAATGGTGGAAATGGTGGTGGTCCAATAGTGCAGGCGCCTAGAGTCGACTTCGCCAAGTTGAACAAAGATTATACTAGCCTTGGTGGGAAGCCGTTCCACGGAACGGAGTTGGCCACAGATGTTCAGGATTGGTTAGATAGTTGCGAACGTATCTTCGAGGATGCGATGAAGAGAAAGCTAGCGTCCCGTCAGCTGCAAGGGCGGGCAATGAATTGGTGGAATGCTATAAAGGCAGCTACTCCCGAAGATCAGATTACTTGGGAGCAGTTTAAGGCTCGCTTTAGCAAGAAGTTCATTCCAGCTGCTCAGAAGTCAGTGCCGTTTAAGAAATTCTTGGAGCTCAAGCAGAATGGCAGAGCTGTCTTGGAGTATATTGCTGAATTTGACACTTTGTCAATATATGGGTTATCTCTTATTGATACTGCCGAGAAAAAGAATGAGAAATTCAAAACTGGTTTGGATCAGTACTTGGGGGGAAAACTTATTAACCACATCGATGAGATGTTTGAATCGATTGTGGGGAAAGCGTTAAGATCAGAAAGTCTCTACCCTAAGTCGAAGACTGAGGTTGCATCTGCAGAAGAGCCAAAACCACAAGCAAGTGGTGGAGGCAAGGGTGGTTCCCAGAATAAGAGAAAGCAGAACCAAGATAAGGATGGCCAGAAGAAAAAGAATAAGCAAGATGTGGAGTGCTTCATCTGTGGTAAAAAGGGCCATTATGCTAGTAATTGTCGGGCCAAGCCAGCGGATAGGAAGTGCTTCAACTGTGGCCAAATGGGACATCACAAGGACAAGTGTCCGCAACCCCCTAAAGAAAAGCAAATGGTGAAAGCATATGCTCTTAATGCTATTCCTTCTTCGTCGAATGCTCCAACAGCGGTGGAGAAGGGAAAGAATGTCGTCATTCAAGGTATGCTTTCTGTTTATGATGTTCCTGTTAGAGTTTTATTTGATACCGGAGCTTCCAGTTCTTTCATATCTAGTGACCTGGTAGATAGGTTGGGATTGGAGCCCAATATTGTTGATAGACCTTTAGTAGTGACGAACCCGATTGGTGGTTCAACTAGCCTTAGCTTGATTTGTCGTAATGTGGTCTTATCGAGTCATGGATGCATGTTTGTTTGTGATTGCTTTGTTTTGGGCTTTACTGGGTTTGGCATTATTTTGGGAGTAGATTGGCTCCAAAGATACGGGGTGGTGGTAGACTGTGAGGGCTTTTTGGTGACAGCTAGAGCGGATGATGGACGGAGGATAGTGTTTGGTGGTCTACCCAGTGAGGGGGGGTATTGGCTAGTTTTCTAAACTCCCTCGATATTCCGCATAGTGAGTTGTCAGGTTTGCCCGTGGTTGGCCAGTATCCGGATGTTTTCGAAGAAGTGACCGGACTTCCACCACACCGAGAGATTGAGTTCCGTATTGATTTGGTAAAAGATGCCAGGCCTATAGTGATGCCACTTCGTCGTATGGCACCAAGGGAGCAGCGAGAGCTCTAGGTGCAAGTCAGCGATCTTTTGAAGAAGGGATTTATCAGAAGGAGTATTTCTGAATGGGGAGCACCAGTTGTGTTTGCTACCAAGGCGGATGGTTCCCTTCGTTTGTGTGTAGACTACCGCGAGTTGAATAAAGTGACGAGGAAGAACAAGTATCCTCTACCGCGGATAGATGATTTGTTTGATCAGTTGAGTGGTGCGAGAGTATTTTCTCAGTTTGATCTCGCGACAGGTTTTCATCATCTTAGAGTGGAAGCTGAGAGTATAGCTAAAACGGCATTTCGGACGCCGTCTGGGTTTTATGAGTGGTTGGTCATGCCATTCGGGCTGACCAATGCCCCAGCATATTTTGTGGATCTTATGAATAGGGTATTCAGAGATCAGTTGAATAAGTTTGTCTTTGTGTTCGTTGATGATATTTTGGTTTACTCGAGGACAGAGGAAGAACACAAGGGACATTTAAGAATAGTGATGGAGGTGTTGAGAAAACACCAATTGAAAGCAAAGTTTTCTAAGTGTCACTTCTGGAAGAGGGAAGTGAGGTTCTTGGGCCATGTTGTATCAGAAAATGGGATTGCCGTGGACCCGGCGAAGGTGGCTACGGTACAGGATTGGCCTACGCCCAAGAATGCAACAGATGTAAGAAGTTTCTTGGGATTAGCTGGATATTATCGTAAGTTTATCCAAGGTTTCTCCAAGATAGCAGCACCATTGACCCAGTTGACCAAGAAGAATCAAGCTTTTTGTCAGGGATGAAAGGTGCGAGAATTCATTTAAGAGTCTAAAGGACAAGTTGACAAGAGCACCAGTGTTAGTCATTCCTAAGGGGAATGAAGAGATGTCGGTATACACGGATGCCTGTGGTACCGGACTGGGTGCTGTATTGATGCAAGGCGGTAGGGTTGTAGCTTATGCAAGTCGGCAGTTGAAACCGCACGAGAGAAGATACCCTACCCATGATTTAGAATTGGCAGCGATCGTGTTCGCATTAAAGATGTGGAGACACTATCTCTTGGGAGAAAGATTTGAGCTGTTTACAGATCATAAGTCGTTGAAGTATCTCTTCTCCCAGAAGGATTTAAATCTCCGTCAGCAGAGATGGTTAGAATTCTTGGCTTCCTATGACTTTGACATCGCATATACACCGGGAAAAGGCAATGCGGTGGCCGATGCATTGAGTAGGAGACATGCCAGCTTAGGCGCTATGTTTCTAGAATGGAAGCAACTGGAGTATATCGCGGGGTTTGATTTCAGACTAAAGTGCGAATTGGATCCAGTTTTGTTAGCAAGTTTGACGATCAGACCCACTTTAATTGAGCGGATCGGCTCTAGTCAAAGGGACGATCCTAACCTATTGGAAATCATCTCCAAGTTAGAGATGGGTATCAATGAGGAGATGAACAAGTATGGGCTTGATCGAGATGGATGGCTTAGAAAGAATGGAAAGCTCGTTGTACCCAATGTCAATGGATTGAGGGATGAAGTGCTTAGAGAGTGTCATCACTCAAAACTGACTATACACCCCGGTGGTAATAAGATGTATCGAGATATGAAGCATACCTACTACTGGGAAGGGATGAAAAGAGACGTTGTGAAGTTTATATCCAAGTGCATGAATTGCCAGCTAGTTAAAGCCGAGCAAAAGAAGCCTAGTGGGTTGTTACAGCCATTAGAAATTCCCGAATGGAAATGGGAGCAAGTCTCGATGGATTTCATCGATGGTTTACCAAGGACTAGATCGGGACATGATAGCATTTGGGTGATTGTGGATCGATTGACTAAAAGCGCAAGGTTTATACCAGTCAAATCGACCAGAACGGCAGCTAAGTTAGCAGAATTGTATATGAAGTGGGTAGTGAGATTTCATGGAGTACCTAAAGGCATTGTGAGCGACCGAGACCCGTTGTTCACTAGTGGGTTTTGGAAGAGCTTACAAGAGGCTCTAGGGTCAGAGTTACATCTCAGTACCGCCTATCATCCTCAGACCGACGGTCAGACGGAGAGGGTGAACCGTATTTTGGAAGATCTCTTGAGAGCATGTATATTGGATTTTGGTGGATCATGGGATGACCATTTGCATCTAGTAGAGTTTGCATATAATAATAGCTACCAATCCAGTATCGGTATGGCTCCATTTGAAGCTTTGTATGGAAGACCGTGCAACTCACCATCATGTTGGATAGAGACTGGCGAGAAGTTTATGCTTGGACCAGATGTGGTGAGGAAAACTTCAGATAAGATCAAGATCATTCAACAACGAATGAAGGCTGCCCAAGATAGGCAGAAGAGTTATGCTGATAAGAGGAGAAGAGACTTAAAATTCTCCATTGGTGACTTGGTGTTTGTCAAGATTTCTCCGTTGAAGAGCATAATACGATTTGGCAGGAGAGGCAAGTTGGCACCAAGATTCGTTGGCCCATTCCCTATTCTCGAACTAGTCGGGAACATGGCATATAGAATCGACTTACCAGAGAAAATGGCGGGAGTTCACAACGTATTTCATGTTTCCCAACTAAGGAAGTTCGTTCACAACCCAGATATAACTATTTCACCTGATCAGTTAGAGGACTTCGAGGTAGAACCCGAGGTGGTTGGGAACCGCAAGCCGGCCCGTATTGTCGAGTACGACATGAAGAAACTTCGAAGGAAGGCGGCGAAGCTAGTCAAGGTTCAGTAGGGCGAGGACGAGAATGATTGTACTTGGGAGACAGAGGAGAACATTAGGAAGACACACCCAGAACTCTTTGCCTGGTAAGATTTTGACTTCGATTTAGTTTTCCACATGCTAGGATAGGCTTGTTTGCTTGTTTTGCATGTTTGATTGTTGTATCTGGTTGTTAGGCATGCGGGATCCTTTGTATGTTTTGGGTTAAGGAATTTCGGGGACGAAATTTCTTAAGGGGGGGAGAGTGTAACGACCCGCATTCTACGCATCATAGGATCGTAGGATATTTATTTCTTTCACATACGAAGTCGTATGGTCATGTAACTTTGGGAGAGGACTATTGGGGTCATTTCCCATGTCCATGATTTTTCCCGATTTTTAAATGACCATTTTACCCCTAGTTATCGCTGTTTTGGCCATAACTTTTGACTGGAAATGAATTTTGACTTGAAACCACTTCCATTGGCTCCGAATGATGGTTTATAATTCCGTAGAGTGGTCACATTAGCCAAACGGACTCACCGTTTGGGAGACATGGCTGAAACAAGTTTTAGATGGTGAAAAACAGCTTAATTGGGCTTAACCGGGTGATTAGCAGCTAGGCCCAGAGGAGAATTTCGGGTTTAGGGGTATATAGGGGCTGATTAGGGTTAGAAAACATTTCTTTAGACATTTTCCAGCCGCCACTTTCATCCTTAGACACTCTAACAATGGCCTCCTACATCTAAAACACCCCAAATCACTTTTTAATTGAAGATTAGGCTTAGCAACATCAAATTAAGAAGAAAAAGCACTAAAGCAAGGTTAGAGCTGCTGTTGGACATCAGTATTCGCCCCAAATCAGAGGAGTTTCAGTTCTGAGAATTTTATTTGTGGCCAAGATGAGTGGTTAGCATTGTTTTGACACTAATTACAGTTAATCAGGGTGATTAGCGATAATTAGTGAATTCTTACACTTTAAAATTCTGGAAAAATATTCTAAAAATTCGAAATATTATTTTAGACCTCTGTTAGAAATTTGGGTTGATTTGATTAAGTTTTGTTAATCCTATGATTAGTTTTGCTTAAACATGCTTAAGGGAAAACATGGGATTTTGGGTATGTTTGATCCGTTTTATCCTATCATAATTGTGTTTTGATGTTTGTGAATGATTATACATGTTTCTATGACTGTATAGTATGCTTTGTGATTGTCTAGAAGTGTTAGATTGGTCAAAAACGCCGTCGAATGGCGTAAAAACAGTCGCAGGACATTGTGTAGAAAACGGTTAGCCCCAAGTCCAGCGATCCGATGAAGTCCAGCGATCCGATGGAGTCCAGCGATCCGATATAGTCCAGCGATCCGGCGATCCGATGGAGTCCAGCGATCCGATACAGTCCAGCGATCCGGCGATCCGATGAAGTCCAGCGATCCGATGGAGTCCAGCGATCCGTCGATCCGATGAAGTCCAGCGATCCGATGGAGTCCAGCGATCTGATATAGTCCAGCGATCCGATGGAGTCCAGCGATCCGATGGAGTCCAGCGATCCGATATAGTCCAGCGATCCGATGGAGTCCAGCGATCCGGCGATCCGATGAAGTCCAGCGATCCGATGGAGTCCAGCGATCTGATATAGTCCAGCGATCCGATGGAGTCCAGCGATCCGATATAGTCCAGCGATCCGATGAAGTCCAGCGATCCGATAGAGTCCAGTGATCCGATGAAGTCCGGCGATCTGGAGAAGACCAAAACCCGAGATTCAAAGGTAGTCCAAATGGAAGTTAGAGCTCAGGATCCAGTTGGGAACCACCGAGTTCACTTCATGAGTTGGGCTTTGCATCGGGACGTGTGCCAAGGGGCTATCGATGTCTATGACTTTGGATCACTATGCATGGGAAGTACGTGAACGGATGCAGGGCTGCAATGGCCTGGGTACAACTATAGGGCTATAAACCAATGAAGTGGGGTCATTTGTAAAGATTTGGTCATGACTCCACGTGGTAAGCTTGGTAGTAGTAGTAGTTGTGCAAGTCGAACTCCGTCACTACTTCAATGGGTCTAGCGATTGACAGTGGTGGACATCGTATGCTTTACGCATTGAGTGAGGGATGTGAGGATGGTTGCTATGGTTGATTTGTTTGTTATCATTATGACATGCACACCCCACCCCCGTATTCTTCACACTATTTATTATGGCACCTTAGAGTATTGTACGGTATGTGGTACTAACTCTTTGGTTGCAGGTCCAGGTTCAGGTATGGTTTAGTATACCTGTTATTATTCTGTTTAGATGCTTATCGCTCATACCAGGCTTTATGTCTGACCCAGAGTTTTATGTCTCCTCTTATTACTCTGGGTGCTCACGCGAGCAGACTAGAGACAGGTTAGCTGGAGATGTACGGGTTGATGATCCGGAGACGAGCAGGAGGCTTCCACATAATATATATATATATGGTATTCTCCCTGTGTTGTTGAAGATCACTGCTTGGGCATTAGTGGTGCATCTTCTACTTTAGCTTTCTTTTGTTTAGAGACAGTAAATTTGGAAAGTTGTAATAAGCTGTATTTGGATTTCCGCTGCTCTGATGTTGATGTTGATTTTAGTTATCAGCTTATGCACTGTCTCACCTGTTTTATGTCAAGTATATTATTAATATTATATTTTACTCCATGCGCTGTGAGACATTCTACAGGTTCCTTGATTAGTTCATTCTCTTCTTTCCTTTCTCCTGACGACCGTCCCGTGCTAGTTGGGCATGTGTACAACGCACTTTCGGAGGAAATGCAGGCTGGTGCGGGGCGGGCCGTCACACTAATTCTCTCAGCCGCCGCCTATTCATTCGAAGGCCAGAAAGCTCCGATTTTCAAATATCAATTTCTCTTAATCCGCTCTACGAAAATTAGCAAACTATATATCAAATCGAAGAGAATTCAGAGAGCTTCGAATCTATACGGTTAAGATCGGGTTTTGGTGCACGGACTTCGCGAATTCTGGCGAGGAAGGGGCCGCATTCGGGTTCAAATCGCGTCACTATGGAGGCGACGAGCTAGCAGTTATTGGGTGGCGGTGCAAGCCTTGGAGCTGGCCTTCGTCGTGGAGTAGTTAGATCGTGACCTAGACTCTACGGATGGCGTGCGCATGGGGGTTCGGAGGTTGAGATTTGGGTTCGGCCGAATACGTTAGAACGAGAAAGAAGAAGGTTTCAATATTTTATTATTTTATTTATTTAATATTTAAATTATCCAATGTTTAAAATTGAGTATCTTTTTACTGCGATATCAGAATTCAACGAAACAACTTGCGTTGGTCTCGTCTTTCCGAGATCTTCGCGATGGCGCAGACCAGAGCTGAATCCGAGACAGTCGAATTTTCAGCAAAAATCAATGTGAGAATCTCTGAGTTTTACAATCTAATTAATTTAATTAATTAATTTATTCTGTTAAATATTTACCTGTATGTCATTTAATCAGATATGCGTTGTGATGTACTGTGCTGGTTGTTCTGTTGGATTATATTGAATTGTCACCTTTATTTGAATTGATCTAATTTAACAATTCGTTATAGAAACATGAATGGTCACTTTAAATTTTGTCATTCTATTGTATTAATATAGTTTATCAATACAACATCAACTTATGGTTTGTCACTTTTCAGTTGAATGGATTTAGCTCATCATTTCAACAACAAGTACTACATAGAAATTGAATAGATATTTTATTCGTGTTTTTCAACATAAATATATACATAGAAATGAATTATTATTTTTATTTTTGTTTTTCAACACAAATATAACTCAGCAAAAGAATTATCTTTTTATTTGTGTTTACCAACACAAATAAAACTTAGAATATGAATTGTCTATTTATTTGCATTTTACAATGCAAATATTACATAGAAAATAAGTTCACAAATGAATTATCTTTATATTTGTTTTCTTAACATAAACATAGAACATGAATCATCTTTTGATTTGTATTCTTAACACAAGCATAAACATAAGAAAAATAAATGTCTTTATATTTGTGTTCTTAACACAAGTAAACATAGAATAATGAATGTCTTTTTAATTTTTGTCCCTTAACACAAATATTAACATTGAAATTGAACTGCTTCTTTTATTTGTGTACTCAACACAAATATTAACATAGAAATTGAATTGTTTCTTTGTGTTCTTAACACAAATATACACTTAGCAAATGAAGTATCTTTTTATTTGTGTTTTTCAACACAAGTGGAACTTAGAAAATGAAGTATATTTTTATTTGTGTCTTTCAACACAAATATAACTTAGAAAATGAATTATCTTTATATATGCATTTTCAATGCAAATATACATAGGAAAATAAATTGTCTTATTTGTGTTTCTTAACACAAATATTACATAGGAACATAAATTGCCTTTATTTTGTGTTCTCTAACACAAACACAGCACAGGAAGATAAATTATCATTTGACTTGTGTTCTTTCTACAAATATAACATGGAAATAAAGTTCATCTTTTTATTTGTACTTTTCAATACAAATATAACATAGAAATTAAGTTCATCTTTTTATTTGTATTTTTCCATACAAATATGACATAGAAATAAAGTCCATCTTTTTATATACATGCTACAACACCAATATATACTAAGATCTGTTGCACAAATAAAATCCAATTTTATTTGTCACTTGAAACTTAGAATTTGTTGCACAAATAAAATTCACTTTTTATTTGTCATTTGAAACTCAGTATTTATCAGACAAATAAAATCTATTTTTTATTTGTCATTTAAAAATTAGAATTTATTATACAAATAAAATTCACTTTTATTTGATATTAGAATACATAGAAAAATATCTGCATATAAAATATTCTTTTATATGTTATTAGAATGTATAGAAAAGTATAAACAAATAAAAGGATTCTTTTATTTGTTATTAGAACACATAGAAAAGTGTAAAACAATGAAATACCCTTTTTATGTTATTTTAGAATAGAAATTTTGAGTTCAATCTTTTTTTGCATTCACTAATGCAAACATACATTGAAAATAAAATTTACCCTTTTATTTGCATTCACCAATACAAATATATGTTGAAACTAAAATTTATTCTTTTATTTACATTCACAAATGTAAAAATACATTAAAAGTGAAATTATTTCTTTTATTTGCACTCATTAAGGCTAATATATTTTGAAAGGAAAAATTGTTCTTTTATTTGGAATCACTAATGTAAATATACATGGAAATTAAAGTTTATTCTTTTATTTGCATTCTCTAATGCAAATATACATTAAAATATAAATTGTTCATTTATCTGCATTCCCTAATGCAAATATATTTTGAAAATAGAGTTTGCCTTTTTTTTGCATTCACAAATGCAAATATATTCTGAAAATAAAATTTGTTCTTTTATTTGCATTCTTCAATGCAAATATACATTGAAAATAAAATTCTTTCTTTATTTGCATTCACGAATGCAAATATATATTGAAAATAAAATTTGCTCTTTTTACATTCACAAATGTAAATATACTTTGAAAATCAAGTTTGTTCTTTTATTTGCATTCCACAATGCAATATAACATCAAAAATAAAAGTTACATTTTTATTTCCAAACATAAAAAATGAAATAAACATCTTTGTCAAACTTGATTTAGTTAAAATGAAATAAACATTTTTGCCAAACTTGATTAGTTGAAATAAAATAATTACTTTTGTCAATTTATACTAGTTGAAATAAAATAACCACTTTTATCAATTTATACTAGTGGAAACAAAATATGCATTTTTGTCAAATTGGTTAGTTAAAATGAAATATACACCTTTGTTAAATTATTCCAGTTAATAACAAAATATTCACTTTTATCAATTTACATTTGTTGAAAATAATTATTTATTTTAGTCAATTTATGCTAGTTAAACAAATAGACTATAATGACCAGGATTTCGCCCGACCCCAATCGACCGCACGATCGATTAAGACCGTTCAAAACCCGCGTACGTTAACTTTGGGCATACAACACATTAGAACAACAACACAGACTTTTATAACATCAATAAAAAATGTTACATCAGAGTATAGAATATATCAGAGTACATCGATAAATAATACAGCGGAAGATACATTTAAAATAAATTAAATACATTGCAGCGGAACAAATCTCAGCGGAAAGCCATCAATATTCTGGACCCAGCTTCAGACTTCAATCCAGGATCCTGCTTAACTATATCTGCAAAAAGCTACTCGACTGCCCGTGTGGAAAGAGGGCACCCGAGTTTGCAAAGTGAAACAAACTACAGGTCAGTCATGGGACTGGTGTGAGAATTCTTAACTTAACCTATCTAATAAGTAGGCTAATCACAGGACCACGCCGCTAATGCGGAACGGGTTTACACCATTGGATTGCCAGTGCATAAATAAAGTAAATCATCAAATATCGCAATGCTTTTTTTTTATAGAAAAAATGAAACCATTATAAGACCCAGGTCCCATCACACAATGCAACGCACACCAGAAGATAGGGTTTTACCTTATAATGGTCAAAAGATGCTTGATACGTAAAATGATATTATTATTAGTGTGTATATATATTTTTAAAACATTTCAAGATAAATGTATTAATCTTAGACGGCATAGGTACCATATACTATGTCGCCATATATAAGTTTACAATCAAAATCGTAATGTCGTAATGGAAATTGGTTTTCTGTCATGAAATCGAGGCTAGAGATCGTCCTCTTCCGATTCGAGACACTCTAGCAAATGCCTTAGGATCCCCCGCAGTGAACCCTTGGATCTTCAGGGTCGGTCCCCACCTTACGGTAGTGGATTAATTATGCCTGAACACACGTTTCCCGGTTCCTATGAACCTATAGTATGACCACTTCCGGCCTATAAAAACCCGAGGTACCTCAAATCCAAAATCCATATAAATAAAATGTCGGGTCGTGTTAAAACCCAAACACCACTAGCTATAAAGAAACGTGTGCACTCCCTGCAGTCCTAATCCCGTTTTTGACTCATACCGGGGTGTGAGGCTCGCGAAGTCACGATATACACAAAGCTATGTCTAAGGGGACTATGCTTTGATCATCAACCACAAGGCTTGCTTTTCAACAAAGCCTTGATCATTTGCATCTTAGCATGTCTGTAACAACCCGTAAAATGCGAGCCAGATTGAAATTTTTATTTTGGCAATTTTAGCGAATTTTGATTATTTAAAATGAATTATTTTAAATAATATCGTCGTGAAATTTATTTTGAATAGAATTCGACGTATATATTATATACGTCGTCGTTAGAATATATATATAATTATAAAAGGAATTGAAAATGGCGCGGTAGTTCGAAAATTCGATTTCTAATTTCAAATGAATATACAGAATTCAATATAAGTCAGAATTGAACGAAACAAGAAATATTTGAATCTGTATAACTATATCTTTGTAACGAAGTTAACAAATTGAGATTTCATCTTAGGAATGATAAGATATGTCCAGTTTCAAATTTAGAAATAGTCGCTGTGGAATTTATATATATTTTTATATATATAAGGCCCTTAAAAATGGACATTTTGCAAATGACCTCGGATTTCGACGAAACCAGTTTTGTTGGGTCCGTGATGTAAAGTTATTGCTAGGTTTCAAATTTCATAATTTTTCGAATCAATATGTGAGCATGGCAAAGGAAAACGCGTTTGACCAGTTTCAGTTGATTTTAATCGACTGGAAGTTGGCCATTTTTCAAACGGTCTCAGAATTCGACGAAACTAGTTTTGTTAGGACCGTATCGTCAATACGAAGCTAGAAAATATTTTTCTGGAATTTTTCTAGTTAGTATGTGACCCCGGTAATTTGAAATGTGCGTTTAAAATTCAATATAATGATTTAAATGTAAATTCAAAGGAAACTGATTGTAACGATCAAATCAGCTTGCGATACATATCCCATTGTGTTCGGAATGGGGGTAAAACGCTATGGACGACAGGCGGTGGGCCTCGTTTCGAGGTCATATGTAAAAGTCAACCTATTTGCGAAATTAAATAATTAAATAAAAAAAAAAATATTTTAATCCCCCCCCCTTCCCTCCTTATCTCCCGCTTGCCCCCCCCCCTTTCATTTCGATTCAGACAGAAGAAAAGAAAAAAAAAAAAAAAACCTAACAGAAATCGCGCCGCAGTCCAGACATCGCCGCCGCACCGACGAAGCAGCCCCCCCCCTCGAGACCGCACCGACGAAGCAACCCCCCCGTTCGAGCCCAGTACATCGACGCAACCCCCCCCCCCCCCGTTCGAGCCCTGAAGGCATCGAGCGCAACCCCGAGGCAGCGACGCCTTGCCGCCTTCAGCCGCCTCCCCGTTCGAACCTCGAGCCCCCTCTGTAAGTTTTAAATTGTATTTTATTTTTATTTTTATTTTATATATAAACTGAGATTTTTTAAAAAAGGTTTAAACTGATTTATATAAAGTAAAAACTGAGATTTTTTTTTTAAGAATAAAACTGATTTATTTATAAAGTAAAAACTGTGATTTGTTTTAGAAATAAAACTGATTTGTTTTAAGGAATAAAAACTGATTTGTTTTAGTTTTAAAAACTGATTTGGTTGAATATTAAAAACTGATTTTGTTGAATATTAAAAACCGATTTTTAAAAAGATATGAAAACTGATTTTTAAAGTTTAAAAACTGAAAGTTAAAACTGATTTATTTATGAGAGTAAAACTGATTTGTTAAAACTTTAAAACTGAATTTTTTAAAAAAAGTTAGAACAGAAATCTTTATAAAGTTTAAAACTGAATTTTTTTTAAAGAATAGAAACTGATTTTTATAAGCAAATAATAAACTGATTTTAAAAGCAAAAATAAAAATTCGATTTTTATATATTGAACGTTGAAATAAAAATTCGATTTTTATATATTGAACTTTGAAATAAAAATTCGATTTTTATATATTGAACATCGAAGTAAAGATTCGATTTTTATATATTGAACTTTGAAATAAAAATTCGATTTTTATATATATAGTGGCCTTGGGCAACAAAGGTGACAAAAAGGCGAAACGACGAAGACTTCTGCAAAAGAAGTGCCGTGGAGCTAGGATAGCTAATCAGTGAGAATTTCTCACCTTTCAATTTAATTTTTCTAGTTATATATATATACTAGGATGCAGACGGTGCTTAGTAGCACCCGACACAACCGTCCACAGACCATGGACTTGTTTGTTTGGTTGCGTAGATTAGTTGGATTATTTGATTGAAATTGAATTGTGTGGTGAAATGAATGGATTGATTGATGTGTGAATGGCGTGGGCCTTCACTAGACCGGGGATAAGGCTAGGCCTCGTCCCGTTTCTAGTATCGTGCCGTTATGCCGCCGAAATTTTCTAAAATGTGTTAGAAAATAAAAATATCATTTTATTGTGTAAATGAATTGAATAGAAATTCATAGGGTGAAATAAAATGTTTTGTCGTTAAAAATATAATTTTTTAACGTGAATGTGAATAAATGAATAGTTATAAACAAATCGGCCGATTTGTTTGTATATACACTGATTTGACTGATATTGATTGGGTCGATAAATTTTACACATCGCCCAACTGCACAAATAAAGTATGTGTTTGATTGTTTGAAACCCCACACGGGTGTTGGGATGAAATTTGAAGTTCACTCATCCTGATTGATTGAATATGTCGATCGATTGATTGACAGGCTGTTATAAGCGTTAGATATCTATATTTGATGCTTATACAGTATAGTGCACTTGGTTGATGGTTGATTATTTTTCAATGCTATTATATACATGTGTTGTATGAAAATCCATATAATTAACTTTATATGGTAATTGATTGGGCCTCATTCCAGTTTTAAAATAGAAATATTTGAAATAGAAATATTCGAAATGGAATATTTGAAAATATCAATATATGAAGCCGTGTTGATTAGATTGACGCCATTTTGACGTGAACGATATTTATATCGATTTTATTCATTTTAATATGAATATTAAAAAGTAATTTTGAAATGAATATTTCGAAATGAATTGAATTGAAAGTGATTTCAAAGTGAATTGAATTGAAAACGAATTCAAAGTGAATTGAATTGAAAGTGATTTCGAAATGAATTGAATTGAAAACGAATTCAAAGTGAATTGAATTGAAAACGAATTCAAAGTGAATTGAATTGAAAACGAATTCAAAGTGAATTGAATTGAAAACGATTTCGAAATGAATTGAATTGAAAACGAATTCAAAGTGAATTGAAAACGATTTCGAAATGAATTGAATTGAAAACGAATTCAAAGTGAATTAAATTGAAAACGAATTCAAAGTGAATTGAATTGAAAACGAATTCAAAGTGAATTGAATTGAAAACGAATTCAAAGTGAATTGAATTGAAAACGATTTCGAAATGAATTGAATTGAAAACGAATTCAAAGTGAATTGAAAACGATTTCGAAATGAATTGAATTGAAAACGAATTCAAAGTGAATTGAAAACGATTTCGAAATGAATTGAATTGAAAACGAATTTAAATTGAATAGTAATGAATTTTGAAACGAATTTATAAAGAAGAATTCAATTTTGCTTTGAATTGAAAGGGAAGTTGAAATAGCTTTTGAAACGATTTTAAAACTATTTATATAATTCGTTTTAAATAGAAATCGACAAAATATATATTATATGTATTATATATAATATAATGGCCTGAATAGAACGCGCCGCGCCGCGGCAGTTCGTGAATTTCGACCATTTATTTCAAACGGACATTGCGGGAGATCCGACCGTCGGATTCTCCTAAAACCGGAACCGTTGGGTTCGTATCGAAAAGAGCTTTCTAACGAATATTAGAAATTAGAAATCTAACGGTTGGATTTGGAATTATGTCCAAATCAAATTCGAAAAAGGTCGCTGTAAGTGCAGTTCGATGGCCGTTGATGGAAATCGACTGTACGGGCCTTGATAAAATTATTAAAAATAGTAATAATTTGTGTAAAATCATAAGAAATGATTTGTGAAGATTTGGGATGAAAAACTCCATATTTGAAAGGATAAAAATAGATTTTATCGAAATGAACTAGTTTTGAACTAGAATTATAATTCTATTTATTTTTTTTATAAATAAATTGAATTTGAAATGGTTTTGAAAATAACCAAAATTTCCAATGATTGCATTGGAGTGGATTTGAATCGAAATTGTCTTCGGAATATTTCGATGTTGGAATTCGTGATTATACAGGTGTGGTTATGGAAATTTGAAAGATATATATATATATATCGTTATTTCCAATGCGATATTTGTTAGTCGTGGAATTTGATATTGAATATAAGCCGGTATATTTTCTATTCAGAGCCTTGTATTGAATATCAAATGTGATTTGGGTTTGTCGTGAATGGTGTCTTCACTAACACTGTTCTTGAACCCAGTTGAGAAAAGATTAAATCTTTTTATTTAGATTTAATGAAGTGTACCAATTAAATAATATTTAATTGGGATTGAAGTGATATTGATTTTTGGGTTTATCGTGAACAGTGTTTTAAATAACACTCGTTCTTTAACCCGATAATTAATGAATGTGATTTTGGGTTTATCGTGAACCGTGTTTTGAATGGCACTGATTCTTTAACCCAGTTAACGATTAAAACTAAGTGGAGTTTTAATGAATCTTTAAATAGATTGAAAAGATCGAGAATGGAGTATCACCAGTTTTGCTCCAGGCGATAGTTAAATCTTTAATTAGATTTGAACGTGAAATGGTAATTGAATTACCGATAACACTGTGGTGTTAGATATGAAGTACTACCAGTTTTACTTCATAGGATGAATAGGTTGGGATTGGGAAAATAAAATAAATGATTACTTCGGTGTGGCGATAATCCCGACTAGTTTGAATTGATATTCAAAGGAGATTAAAGAATAAATTTAAAGAATTTATCTTGGATAAAATTAATGGGAACTTTTCCCAAAGTATAGGAATATTTGAATAAAAGAATATTCTGAATTGGAATGAGGCGTATGTGTGTTTGTGTAACACTTTTATAATATATACGCGAGTTATTCAGAAAGACCGGGTTTATCCCATTCTGAATAACTGATTCGACGTGGTGTCGAAGATGAAGACGGTGGTCGAAGACCAGAAGTCTTCACGTCGTTTGGGTGATTACTGATGATCTTGATTGGGCTGTACACCCAAGAAGATGGAAACAGTTGGTGATCGTCCAGACGTACTTGGAGATCGATGGATATGCGGGGTACTAGGTGCCTCCGGTTTCGTTCAGGCCCAGAACGGACTTGTAAATGGACTGTGTGTCTGACATTGGATTTCATTCTGTGTGACTGATATCGGTTGCATAGAGTGGTTTGCCTGTGTGGCATGCTAAGATGCAAATGATCAAGGCTTCTGTTGAAAAGCAAAGTCTTGTGGTGATGATCAAAGCACAGCCTGTGTGGCACAGCTTTGTGTAACGTGAATTCGCGAGCCTCGCACCCCGGTTATGAACCCAAAACGGGAGAGGACCTCAGGGAGGGCATGCGTTTCTTTCTAGCTAGGGTGGTGTCAGTGACCTACCAGCCCTGACATTTATATACTTTTCACCTGTGTGGTTGTTGCTGTTGCGAGGCGCCTCGGTTTGATCGGACGATCCGGGTCCGATGGAGTCATTCGTTGGCTCATTTACGCCCCAAAGGGCGGAGAGACGTAGTGTTCAGGCATAATAATCCACATCGGTGGACCGGCCCTGACGATCCAAGGCCCACCTGAGTCTGGGACCTGAGACATGGGCTAGATTGTCTCGAATCGGTAGAGGACGATCCCTGGCCTCGGTTCATAGATGGAAATCCAACTTCCAAATACGTGACATTTGCGGTTTTATTTGTAGAGCCTAGTATGGCGACATAGTGGGATGGGGCGCTCATGCCGCCTATGATTGATACTTATGATTTGAAGTTGTTTTATGCACTATGCACTTATTATAGTATCAAATGATTTGTTTTAAACGTATCAAGCATTCTTTGGCTGTTATAAGGGAAAACCCTATCCTCGGCTGCGTTGCATTGTGTGATGGGACCTGGGTCTTATAACAGCTTCATTTTTCTTTATTTAGCATTGCGCTGTTTGTTTTATGCACTGGTATTCTTGGGAGGAAACCCGTTCCGTGTTATACGGCGTGGTCCCTCGACTTACCTAACTTTAAAAATAAAGATTAACTGTTTTAGTTCTCACACCAGTCACATGACTGACCTGGAGTTTATTGTTTTAACCTAAACTCTGGGTGCCCCTATTTTTGACACGGGCAGCTAGTAGTTTCGGTTTTGCAGATTTATATTCACAGGATCCTGGTTTACAGCTGGAACGATATCCGGAAAGCTTTGTATCCGTATATCTCAGTCTAGTTGTGTATTGTATTATTTTCCGCTGCTATGTATTTAAATGTAATTTAAAACTCTGATATTTCTGTGTAATATTTATTCATTAATACTCTGTATATTCTTGTAATCTGATGCATTGTTGTAATATACAATGAAATGTTCTTCTGTATGCGTTTCTGTTTTGTCCTGTTCTCAAACGAAAGGGCGTTTCGAACGGTCTGGGTCGGTTTAGCGACTGGTTCGGACCGAGCGAAATTCCTGTTCGTCATAGTTGGTATTTTTCATTTGAAAATCTAAATCAACTATTCGTATTTGTTTACTTATTTATATTGATGTGGACAGTCCAGTATATATAGATTTTGCGTATACGTCTGATCCGCGTGTATTCGAAGTTTTAATATACTGGATAGATATAGAATCATACTCTAGTGGCCCGAAGATGATTCTGATGATTGACTAGTCGTCATTAGTATTCATGTTCGAGTAACGAAGGTGTGATATCTATATATTTCCTATTGACTGGTGTGAGAACCAAAATTAGATAGGGCCTATAGTTGTGATTTGGCATCAAAAACATGATTTTTGTATATGTATCAAAATTATGAATTTGAGACTCTAATTCACTAATTGATTGATGTTTGTGTTGTTTGTTTATTTGTTTGCTAATTTTTAGCCATTTAGCCTAACATAACCAAATATTGAATTATATCGAAGATTGGTTGCGTTTGCTTGCATATACATATATATCATTGAACAGGTCATAGCAAGGAGGCTAGAGCAGAGAATAAAATTTGTTTGCCCGACAAATAGGTACATGTTTACTACATAATTTACTGTTTTGTTTGGGTGATGATGATTTTATGAGCCTATTGGCTAGCCGCTTGGCTTTTTCTTTTTCTTTTTGAGATCTGAAGGACCGGGGAAGCTATTTGAAATTCCCCGATGCTCCCGGTGCAGGGGAGGTTATGGCGAAATTTTTCAAAAATTTAGGGTGTTAGCCAAATTTTTGAAATTTTGAAAATTCTCAGAAACTAAAGAGTTAGAGAATGGAAGCCTGATCGAGCGTAGAGTTGATTAATCAAACCACTTTCGACTTTGTTCCTTTTCGGGGACGAAAAGTTTTAAGTGGGGGAGATTGTAACAACCCGTAAAATGCGAGCCAGATTGAAATTTTTATTTTGGCAATTTTAGCGAATTTTGATTATTTAAAATGAATTATTTTAAATAATATCGTCGTGAAATTTATTTTGAATAGAATTCGACGTATATATTATATACGTCGTCGTTAGAATATATATATAATTATAAAAGGAATTGAAAATGGCGCGGTAGTTCGAAAATTCGATTTCTAATTTCAAATGAATATACAGAATTCAATATAAGTCAGAATTGAACGAAACAAGAAATATTTGAATCTGTATAACTATATCTTTGTAACGAAGTTAACAAATTGAGATTTCATCTTAGGAATGATAAGATATGTCCAGTTTCAAATTTAGAAATAGTCGCTGTGGAATTTATATATATTTTTATATATATAAGGCCCTTAAAAATGGACATTTTGCAAATGACCTCGGATTTCGACGAAACAAGTTTTGTTGGGTCCGTGATGTAAAGTTATTGCTAGGTTTCAAATTTCATAATTTTTCGAATCAATATGTGAGCGTGGCAAAGGAAAACGCGTTTGACCAGTTTCAGTTGATTTTAATCGACTGGAAGTTGGCCATTTTTCAAACGGTCTCAGAATTCGACGAAACTAGTTTTGTTAGGACCGTATCGTCAATACGAAGCTAGAAAATATTTTTCTGGAATTTTTCTAGTTAGTATGTGACCCCGGTAATTTGAAATGTGCGTTTAAAATTCAATATAATGATTTAAATGTAAATTCAAAGGAAACTGATTGTAACGATCAAATCAGCTTGCGATACATATCCCATTGTGTTCGGAATGGGGGTAAAACGCTATGGACGACAGGCGGTGGGCCTCGTTTCGAGGTCATATGTAAAAGTCAACCTATTTGCGAAACTAAATAATTAAATAAAAATAAAAAATATTTTAATCCCCCCCTTCCCTCCTTATCTCCCGCTTGGCCCCCCCCTTTCATTTCGATTCAGACAGAAGAAAAGAAAAAAAAAAAAAACCTAACAGAAATCGCGCCGCAGTCCAGACATCGCCGCCGCACCGACGAAGCAGCCCCCCCCCTCGAGACCGCACCGACGAAGCAACCCCCCCGTTCGAGCCCAGTACATCGACGCAACCCCCCCCCCCCCCCCCCCGTTCGAGCCCTGAAGGCATCGAGCGCAACCCCGAGGCAGCGACGCCTTGCCGCCTTCAGCCGCCTCCCCGTTCGAACCTCGAGCCGCCTCTGTAAGTTTTAAATTGTATTTTATTTTTATTTATTTTTATTTTTATTTTATATATAAACTGAGATTTTTAAAAAAAGGTTTAAACTGATTTATATAAAGTAAAAACTGAGATTTTTTTTTTTAAGAATAAAACTGATTTATTTATAAAGTAAAAACTGTGATTTGTTTTAGAAATAAAACTGATTTGTTTTAAGGAATAAAAACTGATTTGGTTGAATATTAAAAACTGATTTTGTTGAATATTAAAAACTGATTTTTAAAAAGATATGAAAACTGATTTTTAAAGTTTAAAAACTGAAAGTTAAAACTGATTTATTTATGAGAGTAAAACTGATTTGTTAAAACTTTAAAACTGAATTTTTTTAAAAAAGTTAGAACAGAAATCTTTATAAAGTTTAAAACTGAATTTTTTTTTAAAGAATAGAAACTGATTTTTATAAGCAAATAATAAACTGATTTTAAAAGCAAAAATAAAAATTCGATTTTTATATATTGAACGTTGAAATAAAAATTCGATTTTTATATATTGAACTTTGAAATAAAAATTCGATTTTTATATATTGAACATCGAAGTAAAGATTCGATTTTTATATATTGAACTTTGAAATAAAAATTCGATTTTTATATATATAGTGGCCTTGGGCAACAAAGGTGACAAAAAGGCGAAACGACGAAGACTTCTGCAAAAGAAGTGCCGTGGAGCTAGGATAGCTAATCAGTGAGAATTTCTCACCTTTCAATTTAATTTTTCTAGTTATATATATATACTAGGATGCAGACGGTGCTTAGTAGCACCCGACACAACCGTCCACAGACCATGGACTTGTTTGTTTGGTTGCGTAGATTAGTTGGATTATTTGATTGAAATTGAATTGTGTGGTGAAATGAATGGATTGATTGATGTGTGAATGGCGTGGGCCTTCACTAGACCGGGGATAAGGCTAGGCCTCGTCCCGTTTCTAGTATCGTGCCGTTATGCCGCCGAAATTTTCTAAAATGTGTTAGAAAATAAAAATATCATTTTATTGTGTAAATGAATTGAATAGAAATTCATAGGGTGAAATAAAATGTTTTGTCGTTAAAAATATAATTTTTTAACGTGAATGTGAATAAATGAATAGTTATAAACAAATCGGCCGATTTGTTTGTATATACACTGATTTGACTGATATTGATTGTGTAACGACCCGGAAACCCGTACCTTTTGAATCGACAATAATCCACACATGTCTAACTCAAAACTGTACGTATTTACAGATTGTTAAATGACGATCCACATCTTCAACCATTATAGTCAAAAATATAGATAATCAAGGGGATTAATTTAGAATTAGAAAGAAAGAAGAAAACAAACACAGAATCTCGCAACGGAATGAACAAAATATAATAACCAAATAACAGTTCATGAAGCTGTTTAAAATAAACATTTGATCATTTTACAACATTTATCAGAGTTATACATTTATATACATAACTGATAATACAGAGTAATGCAACAGAATAGTAGTGGGATACAATAGTAATAATAGTATACCGTCTTCGTCTTCATTCTTCAGAAGATAATCTTTGAAACTGGAATGCTCAAGTCTGACCCGAGCGTAATAGCGTGAAAATAAAACAAGCTCGGATCAGGCAAAAATATTCTCATCTAAGTCAAATCGATATCATATGAACATGCACATACATAACTCAAGAGATGTTACGGGAAATTCCATCTCCTAAGGATCCGTCAAACTAGATACTATATAATATAATTTCGCTATTATACTAGTGTCTATTCACAAATACTTGTCAGAAAAATAGCGTAAGCGGGGTTACATTGATTACCCTTACACAGTTTATAAGCACATGGTCTATGCAGGTCCTGTAACACAACCAGTAACGTCGGTAGCCAGTGAGTCCCCTATAGACCTATGCCAAAAATCAAAATCGTAGTTGTCTCGCATAAGGATAAATGTATGACAAGGCACATGAGGCTATACCCAAAGTAGTATGCTACTAGTTTGCCTGATCCAGACTGGTGGTTACCCCTAATGGCCCACCGTAGACATCCGCCCCATATCGAATCAAAGGGAAATACCTCCCATCAAGGGTGCGCACCAACAAAACAACAACAACTGAATAGTAATAGTATGGACCCGAGGCCCAGGAAAATCGAAGAGCAGATGTCCACTAAGAGGTAGTCAAGCCTCATTTGGTCTGGCACGGCTCCTGTTTTAGTCATTTCAAATCGACACAAGTGTCGGGGTCATCCATTATCGTTCACTTTCTTCAAATCCAGTAATCGCCTCCAAATTCATCCTACTTCATTTCTGGAACTCCAACACGTACAAAGTTGTTAAAGTGGTTCCAACATTGACAGAGAGTATGTCAATAAGAGGCCCCGGTCTCTTTAACAACAAAACGTCATGTTACACACCGATTGGTATTTTATATTTCAAAAGTGAATCGTTATGATATCAAAATATCATATTCAACTAAACAAATTTTCACTTTAAAATATCATATTATTTTAATCACTATAATATTTACTTTTACAATTCATATTTTGCTTTGAGATAAATTTCAAATTAAATAATTGGTTATAACTTCAATTAACCACATTTCATTCGAATCATTCAGTTTACTTCAGAAATAGTTTTGAATTCATTTTTGATTTTAACATCAAAATAATCATATTTACTTTTAAATCAGAGATTTAAATGTAAATAATTTCACTTCTAAAACAGTCTATAAGTTTGAAATAGTTTTTGGGTTTAAATAAATTTTTGAATAATTTTTAAGTAGTTAAGAGATTTGGAATAGTTTGGAAATCAAAACAGCTTGAGTATTGGAAATGGTTTCATATATATTAAAATATTTTATAAAATAAACTACTTATATGTATATATAGAGAAAAATAGGTTTTGAAAAACAATTTATATAAAGTACTCCAAATATCAAAGGAATAAATTTCATAAAATAGTTTATATATAAATTGGTTTATATAGAAATAATTTTCAAAACAACTGTTTCTTTCCATTTCAAATAAATATGAACCAAAGTTCAAATCTCAAAACAAACCAAATCGATTTCCAAAATCGATTCCACAATCAAATTCATTTGAGAACAATCCATTTTTAAAGGATAACTTCCCATTTAAAAATATTATTTGAGTCTATTCGATTCAAATCAAATTCGAGTTCAAGTTCAAGTTCATAATATTTATTTAAGCCATTTAATTCGAATTTAATTTCAAATTTTCAAATTCAATTCAAATTAAATTTCAAAGCTTAAATAAAGATTTAAACCTTTGAAATAATTTAAATTATGATCAAATTTATTTCAAATTTCAAATAACAAATTCTAGATCATTTCAATTCGAATTTAATTTCAAAGTTTAAATAAAGATTTAAACCTTTGAAATAATTCAATTTCAATTCAAATAACAAATTTTAGATCAATTCAATTTGAATTTTTTTTCAAAGTTTAAATAAAGATTTAAACCTTTGAAATAATTCAATTTCAGTTCAAATTTCAAATAACAAATTTTAGATCATTTAAATTTGAATTTTATTTCAAAGTTTAAATAAAGATTTAAACCTTTGAAATAATTCAATTTCAGTTCAAATTTCAAATAACAAATTTTAGATTATTTCAATTTGAATTTTATTTCAAAGTTTAAATAAAGATTTAAACCTTTGAAATAATTCAATTTCAGTTCAAATTTCAAATAACAAATTTTAGATTATTTCAATTTGAATTTTATTTCAAAGTTTAAATAAAGATTTAAACCTTTGAAATAATTCAATTTCAGTTCAAATGTCAAATAACAAATTTTAGATTATTTCAATTTGAATTTTATTTCAAAGTTTAAATAAAGATTTAAACCTTTGAAATAATTCAATTTCAGTTCAAATTTCAAATAACAAATTTTAGATCATTTCAATTTGAATTTTATTTCAAAGTTTAAATAAAGATTTAAACCTTTGAAATAATTCAATTTCAGTTCAAATTTCAAATAACAAATTTTAGATCATTTCAATTTGAATTTTTATTTCAAAGTTTAAATAAAGATTTAAACCTTTGAAATAATTCAATTTCAATTTCAATTTTCAATATAATTCAATTTCAATTTCAATATAATTCAATTTCAACATTTCAATATATTTCACTTTCGACATTTCGATAAAATTTACTTTCGACATTTCAATATAATTGACTTTCGACATTTCAATATATTTTACTTTCGACATTTCAAAATAATTCACTTTCGACATTTCAATATAATTGACTTTCGACATTTCAATATATTTTACTTTCGACATTTCAATATATTTCACTTTCGACATTTCAAAATAATTCACTTTCGACATTTCAATATAATTGACTTTCGACATTTCAATATATTTTACTTTCGACATTTCAATATAATTGACTTTCGACATTTCAATATATTTCACTTTCGATATTTCAATATAATTGACTTTCGACATTTCAATATATTTTACTTTCGACATTTCAATATAATTGACTTTCGACATTTCAATATATTTTACTTTCGACATTTCAATATATTTCACTTTCGATATTTCAATATAATTGACTTTCGACATTTCAATATATTTTACTTTCGACATTTCAATATATTTATTTCAGTGAATGGATATATATCATTTCAATCCAAGGTGATAACAGTGATATAAAAATATAGACAATATCCGTACAGTTCAAAACATCCACAAATAAACACACATCACAACCATCATCCAAACAGTTCAATTTGCAATAATTTACTGATTATATGTGTCAGGGTTTAACTAGCAATTCAATTCAAAATAAACTAACTGGCAATTTAATTTCTAACAGTTTAAATTAGATGTCCATTTAAAATAGAAATCAACAACAACAATCAGATAAATCACAGAAATTCAATTTCACAAAATGTGAATATTTTTGCAGTGTGAGAAAACTCACATTGACCGGTTTTGAAATCGTTAAATAACGATTACTTTTAACTGAACTAAACAACGCGTTTAATTCAGCCAAAAATTTTAGCTAGCTCCTTTCACAGTCCTGTCAGTTCCATCGCGTAGCTTTCGTCGTTGCGAATCCAACGCACTTCGTTTCGCTCAGTTTCGTTTCTGTTTGAACAGGATATGGAACTTTAAATTTAATACAATTAAATTTACAATTAAATTCCTTAACCACAAAATTAAACAATTAATTACGTTTAACTAATGTGTTACCATAATCCGTCTTCCTTCCTTTGAAAACCTGGCTTCAGGAAAAACGCGGAACCCATCATCTTCAATCTCTACCGTCGCACGACGTCCTGACCCCCCTGAGACCCATCGGCGATCCCCCCGAGAAGCGCCCCAGCATCGCCACCAAACTCCAGTGGTAGCGGCGAACTCGACACCACGTCAGCGCCGGAAATGGCGCTCAAACCGAATGACTTTGAGCTCCTCGAACTCGCGATTCACATAATAGAATTTCATCAGACCCGTATAGAAATAAAGAGCAAACAAAGCTCTTCAATTTCCGCTTAAACATCAATAGATAATTCGAAATGTTTTGAGAGGATTTAGGGTTTCAATTTGGGACAAAATCGCCCATCGGATCATTACTGGCGGCTCAAAAAGGATAAAGAGAATTAGGGCTTTGTTTGACCCACTTTTGACTTACATATAATAAAATTTAATATTATTAAATTTGAAATAAAGGAGATTTTGCGTTCGAACTCTAAATCAAACCCAACGACTGTCACCCTTAGCCAAATACCCCTATTTTGAACACAATGGAATAGGTTTCATAAGCCAGTTCGATTGTTTCGAACAGTTTTTCTAAAAATTAAAATAAAAATCAGTATATATTAAATTTAAATGCACATTTTAAATTACCGGGGCCACATACCGACTCTAAAAATTCCCGAAAAATAAATCTAGCAATATTTTGACGATACGGTCCTAACAAAACTAATTTCGTTGAATTCTGAGTCCGTTTGAAAAATGGTCATTTTCTTGTCGATCCAATTTGACTGAAAATGAACAAACACGTTTTCTTTTGCCACACTCACATATTAATTTCAAAAATTATGAAAATTGAAACCTAACAATAATTTGACATTCCGAATCCAACAAAAGTGGTTTCGTCGAAAACAGAGGTCGTTTGCAAAATGGCTATTTTTAAGGGCTATATATTATATTAAAATATATATAAATTTCACAGCGACCTTTCTAAATTTTAAACTGGACATAACCTTCAGTTTATAAAGTGAAATATCAGTTTCTTACATTCGTTAGAAAGATATGATTAAACAGATTCAAACATTCCGGTTTTACTGAAATCCGATTTATTTTGAATCCTGTACATTCATTTGAAATTTAAAAATCAAATTTTCAAACTACCGCGCCATTTCAGGCTCGTTATATAATTTAAATAAATTTATACGTTCTAACTTCGATTAAACTAAATTTTTAATCGTTATTATTTAAAATAATCATTTTAAATATTAAAAATTCATTAAAATAACTAAAATAAAAATTTTAAACTGGTTCTGAAAATCAGGGTCGTCACATTCTCCCCCACTTAAAACTTTTCGTCCTCGAAAAGGAACGAAGCCGAAAGTCGTTTAACCAACCAACTCAACTTCCATTCTGGCTTTCATTCTTCAACTTTTCAGTTTCTAGGAATTTTCAATTTTCTCAAAAATTTGGCTAACACCCTAAATTTTCGAAAATTTTCGCCATAACCTCCTTTGTACGGGGTTACCGGGAAAATCCCCAAACCGCCACACAGGCCCTCTCATCTCAAAAAGAAAAAGAAAAAGCCAAGCGGCTAGCCAATCGGCTCATAAAATCATCAAATCCCAAT